>OX595856.1:11933526-13206260 GCA_951392215.1 Epirrita christyi | reverse complement strand
AGGCGGCGGCAGCTCGCTCCTCCGCCTCCGAGATTCGGAAGGAGGCGGCCTAAAGAGGCGGCCGTCCTTACGAGCCTCGGGGCCAACTCCTCCAGGTGGGGGCCGAATCTCCATCTGCTGTGCAGTACAACGCCGAGATACTTCAGCGTCGACCGGACAGCGATGGAGACACCCCCCACCATTATGCTGCAGCCCGCAGGTGGCACCCTCCGAGGACCATGGAAGCAAATGGCCTCGGATTTGCGGAGCGCCACCTCCAGGCCCAGCCGCCGAATCCTGGCCACCACCGAGGCAACACCAGCGGTGGCCAGTAGGGACGCCTCTCTGTATGTCGTCCCCCGGGCGGTAACCAGGGTGTCGTCAGCGTAGCAGACTACGTCGACGCCATCGAGGTTAGCGGCCCGCAGCACCCAGTTGTACCCGATGTTCCAAAGCAGGGGGCCCATTACGGACCCCTGTGGAACACCGCGTGCAACCGGGCTTCGGCCCTCTCCGTTCATCATCGGGTAGACTACCTCCCTATCAGAGAGATAGTCCCCGACGAGGCGTTGCAGGTACTGGGGCACCCTATGGTACTCCAGTGCCGCCAGGATCGTGGTCCACGGCAGGGTGTTGAATGCGTTGGCGATGTCGAGTGACACCGCCAGCAACACCCCGCCCCTGGAGCACGCATCCTCGGAGAGGTCTCGGACGTAGGCAATGGCATCTACCGTCGATCGACCTCTCCTGAAACCGAACTGAGCATCAGCTAAGTCGGGTCCAACCACCTCCAGGTGTTTGACAAGGCGGGCAGCTACAACTCTTTCGAGGAGCTTGCCCGCCTCGTCAAGCAGCACAATTGGGCGATAGCCCCCGGGCTCATCGGCCGGCCGTCCCTCCTTCCGGAGCAGGACGAGCCGGCCGGCCTTCCACCGCATTGGGAACCTCCCCTCCCGCATACAGCGGTCAAAGAGGTCCCGAATGCGGGGTTCAAGGTGTTTTAGGGCGAGGGCCCACGCGCGACCAGGGATTCCATCTGGTCCCGGCGCCGTGTTCTTGGCCCTCATCTTCCTTACCGCGGCGCCTATCTCCCCTTCGGAAGTCGGAGGCACCTCCTCCTCCTCCACTACCTCGGCCACCTCTTGAGGCGCCGTCATGGTGAGAGGGACGAAGTCGGTTCCCGGGCTACCCGGGAACAGTCCCTCGATCACCCGCCGGAGAACCGGAGGCTGCAGAGTGCTGGTGATGGGGGGGGCCCAGGGGCGAAGCTTCTGCCTCGCTAGCCTGTATGGCCTGCCCCATGGGTCCCGCTCCAGGGACTCCAGCAGCTGCAGCCAGGCCTCCGCTTTTGCCTCTGAGATGGCAAGGCGGAGGGCCTTGGACGCCTCTCTATACAGGGCATAGAGGGCGTCCGCTTCGGCCTCGACTTGGCGCCTTCTTCTCCGGTACCGCTGGTACTCCCTCCGTTGGGCCACACAATGCAGCCGCAGCTCGGCGATTCTTTCCGACCACCAGTAGACCTGGCGGCGAAGATGCGATGCCCCAGCACGGGGCATGGCGGCGTCGCAGACGTGCGCCATCGCCCTGCACAGGGCATCCGTCTCCGCGTCCAGGCCCACTGGCTCCGAGGGAGGGGCGTTCCACGACTGCACTAAAGCCGCCTCCCCCAATACGTCCCTTTGAATTCGGCCGAGCACCCACCGCGGACCGACCGCCGAAGGCGGGGGGGCCCGTGCTACCGTCGAGGACGGGGAGACGCTAAACTGAGCATATCTATGGTCAGATAGCGTCTCCTCGTCCATTAAAACCCCCCAGTCGCGAATACGTGGCGCGATCTCGGGGGTGGCGAATGCGATGTCTATCACCGATCCGCCATCCCGACGCACACACGTATTCGCGGTACCCCTGTTTAAAATACAGAGGCTCGTCCCCACCAGCCACTCCTCCACGGCTTCGCCTCTCGCGTCCGTCCTCGAAGATCCCCACGCCAGTGATTTGGCGTTGAGATCTCCGACGACGAGCACTGGTCGTGGTCTACTCTGTCCGACCAGGGTCCCCACCTCGTCGAGAAACGTCTCGAATTCGGCGAGGGCCCGGTTCGGAGAGAAGTAAACACCCACGACCACCATCTCTCCCACCTGCGCAGCGATCAGTCCCCTGCCCCTAACCACTCCCCCGAAAGGAGGAGAATGGGCAGGAGACTGAGTGGTGATGGCCACCAGGCCGTCCAGGTCACCGACCCAGTCGGTTCTAGCGGGGACCCGGTACGGCTCCGCTACTACCGCGACACTTATCAACCGCTCCGCCAGAGTCTGGAGTAAAAGATCCTGGGCCCTGGCGGAGCGGTTGATATTCGCCTGGAGGAAGGTTAGGGCCATCCTAACCTTCCTCCATGTTCTCCGCCGCTACCCGTGTGGGGCGAGTCGGCTGAGACTTGGCCTTGGCCTCAGCCCCATCCTTCCTCCTACTCGCCCCTGTCTTGGTCGGGGGCTTGGCACATGCCTTGCCCCCGGAGAGGTGGTCAGCCGCCCTGCCCGCTGCTGCACACAGAGTGCAGTGCGGGGCGGCCGAACAGTCCTTGGCCTTATGGCCTTTCAGACCGCAGCGATGGCACTCATCACTGCGGTCGACCTCAGATTTGCACTGGGCCCTAACGTGGCCTAGTGCAAGACAGCGGTAGCAGCGGCGGGGTCGGACCTCTAATATCCTCACCTGCGCCGCCACCCATCCCACCAGAAGCCGGCCACCACCAGCCATAACCTTCTTGGCGGCCATTTTAGGGCACCTTACAAAGGCCGCCCCCATGCCCGCCGCACCCTTGCGGATTTCGCCGGACTTAATGTCCGACGAACCGCAGCCCCCGGCCTTGGCGAGGGCTTCTACCAACTCGGAGGGGGTGATGGAGTCGTCGAGGCCGCTGACACGTAAGTCACACGTCATACTCGGCCTCGACACTCGTACGTCATCCGGTGCCCCCTCGAAGACTTCCCTCAGTTTACCGGCTAGGGAGTCCGCTTTTTCTTCCCTCTCCGCACCGGGGATCTCCAATATGCGGGCCCCGGTGGCCGCTGTCCTCATCCTTAGGGGTGGAACCCCCAGAGCCCCCAGATTTATGCGGCTCTTTGCCTCAGCTAAAACCTTGCCATAGGACAGGCCCTTCTTCTCCGCCCCCGGCAGCAGCGTTATCACTACAGCTGCTGTGCGGGGGGGTCGGAGGCTCACCGTCCCAGTCCTTGGCTTTGGCGCTGTCTTGCCGGCCGTCTTTTTTGCGGCAGGCCTTGCTGGCGGGGCCTCCCGTGCTGTTCTGGGGGCCGCCTTTGTTGCGCCGGATGTTGATGGCGGGGCCTCCTCTGCTGTCGGGGTCTCTCGCACTTTCCTCCTCCTTGTCACCACGTTCCACGCGTCCTGCAGTGGCGGTGGTGGTGGGGCTGCTTGAACGGCCGCAGGGCCCTCGGGCGCCTTTTGTGCCTTCGCCACTCTACTAGGGGCAGCAACTATCCTGGCGCCTTTCGCTATCCTCTCCGAGTTGCGCTTGTCCGCAGCAAGTGGCGGCCGACGGCGCTCCTCCGGCAGGAGCCTGGACTCCAGGCCCTCGAAACGGGCGTTTATCATGGTGCCCACGTGCACCATGACCTCCCGCAGTATCTGTTCGAGTCCCGGAGCCAGGGCCGAATTCGGGAACGGGACCGGGGCTGGGGCCGGGGCAGGGGCCGGGGCAGTGGCCGAAGCAGGGGCCGGGGCAGGAGCCAGGGCAGGGGCCGGGGCCGAGGCAACGGAAAAAGTGGCCTTCATCGCCACGACCTCTCTTCTCAGCTCCTGCAGCTCAGCTGACATCTTCTTGTTGGCGGCCTCCAGCCGCAACACCTCCTCCGACACCGACCGGGCCCTCAACTCTGCGACCGAGACCTTTATGGTCTCCGCCGCATCCTGGAGGACCTTGACGAACGTCCCCTTGAGGTTTTTGGATGTCTTGGCGACTTTCTGAATAGTCGCCAAGGACTCCACCACGTGCCTCTCAAGGTCCGACGCCAGGGCCTCCGCCTCTTCACTCACCGGCGCGGTGGGGTTTATGGGGACTTTGCGAAAGGTGTCCCGCACCGCCTTCATCTTTCGCCGGTTTTCTTCGGCCAGTTCCTCCTCCACCTGCAGCCGTATTTCCTCCGCTTTTGCAGCGTTCAAAGCGGCTTTCGCTGCCGCCAGCCCGACGTAGTCCCCGGTTGTAGCCGGGCGACCACGCCCCGCACGTTCACTAGTGCCGCGCCCCATCGAAGCCGCTTTGCCCTCCGTGGGCGGGCGTCCTCGTCCGCGCCGAGCAGACGAGACCTTGGGTGACGGTAATGGGTCACCCGGGTCTTCCTCACACCGTACGCGCTTACGGAGTTTCCTCCCTCCAGAGCCGCGCGAGGACACCGTTGTCCAGCTCATATTGTCGGAGTCTTGCTCCGACGACTCCGACAAGTTCAAAACTGGGATCTCACCCACATCCAGATTGGATATGGGGGAGACACCAGTTTCCTCCACAGATTCTTCCTCCTTTCTTAACTCTCCCTCCTTCTCCTTCACCTTCTCCTTCCTACCTCTCTCCTCCGTCTTCTCACAAACATATCGACCAGTTCCCCTCCCAGATACGAAGGGGGAATTGAGCACCGTAGTGCTGCCGGATTCTCCGGCCTCATCGAGACCGGTACCGACCTGGGTTAATATTTTTTCTTGATTCGACATTTTCATGAGTTTTTTTTTCCTTATTTTTGAAAAGGGGTGAGGTCCCCTTTAGTGCCCTAGCGGCCGGGTTCCCCCCGACCATACATCCTATCAGCGGGCACCAAAACCTTCGGATTTGGAGACGCATATGCCCGACAGGGTGGCCGAGTTGACCCTCCCTGCCGCGCCGCAGGCCTTGCAGGCCCGCCATCCCACGACCCGGAGGTCCACTGCAGCTGCCGTTACAGCTGCCCTAGTTTTTGCCCGACAGGGTGGCCGAGTTGACCCTCCCTGCCGCGCCACCAGCCTAAAAAAAGGCTGCCGCCTCTGCCCGACAAGGTGGCCGAATTGACCCTCCTTGCCGCGCCGCTGACCTTGCAGGCCAGCCATCCTACGACCCGAAGGTCCGCTGAGCCCCTAGGACTCCTCCTCCTACGGTCCCTCCTCGGACCATACCAGACGGCTCAAAAGAGCACGTCCCACCTACCCGGCGGAGTAGGAAACTCCTTTCCTCCGCCAGGCTCCATCCGGAGTGCTCTATGCTCCTCATAGAGACACCCGGAGGAGCCTTCGTGTCGGGTTTTCGGCCACCGCTAACAAGATCCCACAAAAGTGAAAAGTTATTAGCGGTGGGAACCAGGGTGCACCGGCCTACCATGCTTCCGTTCCTCCAGGACTGATCCCAAAGGACCAGAAACACGGCTTCAAGGCTCACTAGGAGGTAACCCGACCACGTCACCCCAACCTAACCTAACCTAACCTAACCTAACCTAACCTAACCTAACCTAACCTAACCTAACCTAACCTAACCTAACCTAACCTAACCTAACCTAACCTAACCTTTTTTTTTTTTTTTTTTTTTATAGTGAGGAAATGCATTTACGCATCCCTGCCCGCCGGGGAAGCGGACAGGGTATGTCGGACTCGCCTAAAAACGGCCCTACCGACTAAAACCTCACTTTTCCAACCCGATGCCTTATGTCGGGACCACGGGTACGCTTTCGCACTCGTCCGTGGTCCCGGCGGCATCAGTCTAAACCTCACTAGACTCCATCCCGATGTTTGGCTTTATTGCCCATCCAACTCTGGGTATACCGCTGCTTAACGCGCGAGCCACCTCGAGGCATCATCTCTATGGCGAAGGACTCCCCCAAGTCCAACGCCAATGCCTCGGTTATGGGGGTTGAAAGAGGGCGTCGAAACGTCTCCTTCTTCGCCCAGGTCTCCGACTGCGGATCAGCAGGTCTGACGTTATTTCACGTTCCCGCTCCGCAGTTTCCTTCTGCATCATTATCTGTTCGCAGAAAGTGAACACCTCATTCCATGAGGTCTCGTCTTCCAGCATCGTTTTGATCAACGCCGGAAGCGAGA
Source organism: Epirrita christyi (assembly GCA_951392215.1). NCBI lineage: Eukaryota > Metazoa > Arthropoda > Insecta > Lepidoptera > Geometridae > Epirrita > Epirrita christyi. Next base: position 13,200,209 of record OX595856.1, on the reverse strand, counting down.
GCTCATCCCTCATCATCACAACAAGAGCACGACGCTCACTAGCCCATGCTGGGCACTCTACCAGCGTATGCTGCGCCGTGTCCACCTCGCAGTCACAATGGTGACACTCGGTTGTCGGTTCCCTTCCGGCGATGTTGCACAAGTATTTGCCAAAGCAACCATGCCCTGTCAACACCTGCACCAACCGGAAGGAAAGCGACCCGTGTGTCCTTTCCAGCCATTCCTCAACCAATGGCTGAACAGCGTCGATCGTCCATTTTCCAGCTCTAGGATGGGCCAGACGCTCCTTCCATTTCCCAATAAGGGTTTGATGAGCCTGTTGTTTCCACATCTGTACTTCTAAAGGTGAGGGAACCTCGCCCCGAAAGCGGAGTTCAATGCGCCAATTATATCTGTCAGCATAGACTCGCGCCTCCAAGTCCCAAGGGGGAGATCCTGCCAGAAGGCACGCTGCCTCACAAGAGACAGTGCGATACCCCCTAATAATTCCGACAGCCATCACCCTCTGAGATCTTCTCAGTAGGGCAATTGTACGCTCCGTCAGAGTCGGTTCCCAAACAGGGGCCCCATACAGGGCCATGGAACGCACCACTCCCATATACAAACAACGGATGCTCGTTTTTGGACCCCCAAGATTTGGCATCAGACGCTTTAAAGCTCGCGACGCGCTCATTAATCTTGGAACCAATCGAGCGAAATGTTCTTTAAAGTTCCACCTACTGTCTAGGACTAGACCAAGATACTTCAATTTAGAGTCAACCTCAACGCAGACCCCCTCGATGTTAATATGGGACCCACTCAATGGCGCTCGTCTGGGGCCATGAAAACAGATAGCCTCCGACTTGTTGAGCGCCACCTTTAGTCCTAACAATCCTATCCTTGTAACAATTTGAGCCACTGATTCCGTAGCAAGACGGACAGCCTCTTCAAAAGTCTGACCCCGGGCCATCACTAAGGTATCATCTGCGTAGCAGATCACGTTGGCGCCTGGGTTCAAAGTTCCTCTTAAGACCCAGTCGTAACCAATGTTCCACAGGAGTGGCCCCAGGACCGATCCCTGTGGAACACCGCACGACATCTCTCTCCTCAGCAATCCACCTCCCCGACCATAGTAAGATATGTACCTTTCGGAAAGGTAGGCACCAACTATCCGACTGAGATATGGAGGCACTTCATGGTACTTCAGCGCCTCCATAACACAGGCCCATGGTAGGGTGTTGAACGCGTTGGCGATGTCTAGTGACACCGCCAACATTACCCCTCTTTGGGCTACCACTTCTTCCGAGCGAGCCTTAACGCAATTGATTGCATCGATCGTCGACCTACCCACTCTAAAACCATATTGGTGCTCTGACAAGTCAGGTCCAACCGCACGGAGATGCCGGGCGAGGCGACCAGCTATGATTCTTTCGAATAGCTTGTCAGCCTCGTCCAGCATCACTATGGGTCGGTACGCAGACGGTGAGTCTGCAGGGCGCCCTTCCTTCCGAAGCAAAACAAGCCTGCCCGTTTTCCACGCAGTCGGGAACCGACCCGACTCCAAACAGGCGTCGAGCAGCCTCCGAAATCTGTCCCCTAGCTCTTTAAGTGCAAGTACCCAGGCTCTGCCATGAATTCCGTCGGGTCCCGGAGCTTTATTCTTTGCCCGGAGTCTCCGAACAGCCAAGTCCAGCTCCACTCGCAAGACAGGTGGCACCTCGTCTGTATCTCTGACTCTATCTGTATCGCTGACAGTCCGCCTCAAAGGAACCATCTCCGGAGGTTGATGCTCCACTCCACTAGGAAATAGAGCGGAGACAACATCCTCCACCAACTGAGGTTCGAGACTCTCCGTTAGCGGTGGGGCCCATGGTCGGGTTTTGCCCCGAACCATTTTGTAGGGGCGCCCCCATGGATCATGATCAAGAGTCTCTAAAAGTTCTGTCCTTGCTCGATCCTTGGCACCGCAGATGGACTGCTGTAAGGTTTTGACACAGACCCTGTACTCTTCATACAGCTGCGCCTCCACTTCGTTATTTCTGCTCTGCAGTCGACGGTGTCGAGTGTACCGGCGTCTCGCCTCAATGCAGTTAGTGCGGAGATCTCCAATTTCCTGAGACCACCAGTACACCCGTCTTCTGGGAGGATGTGGTTTGGCTCGCAACATACCAGCATCGCAGATTTGAGTCATGGCATCCCTAAACCATTCCGCCTCTTCTTCTACCTCCACTGGCACATCCAGAGGTGCCTGCCAGGCCTGGATGATTGAAGCCTCCACTAGCATTTCTCTGTCCAGACTCCGCAACACCCACCTCGGTGACATCGAGTGCTGGCTTCTCAAGCGATGAGTGACTCGGGTGTTTGGAGAGGTGGAGACGTCAAATCGAATATACAAGTGATCCGACAGCGTCTCCACCTCCTCCATCACTTTCCAATTTCGAACACGGCGCGCAACAGTTGGGGACGCAAAAGCAACATCTGGAATGGACCCCCCGTTTCGTCTTATGCACGTGTCTACCGACCCCTGATTCAGAACCGATAGGCCGGTCATTGTTATCCATTCTTCCAAAGTTTCTCCTTTTGGGTCAGTTGCAGGAGACCCCCAAGCCGTTGATTTGGCATTGAGGTCCCCCACAACGAGTACCGGAAGGGGACAAATCTGCCCTATAAAGGCTCCAACCCCATCCAGGAACATCTCAAACTCCGCACGCGTTCTGTTGGGAGAGAAGTAGGTCCCAATAAGGACCAAGTCCCTCCATCGGACTGCCACATAACCTCTACCCCTCGCAACCACAGTTAGGGGTAGTGCTCCATTAGCCACTGAAGAGATGATGGTCACCAAACCGTCAACGTCCGCCACCCAGTTATCGCGGGGGGGGACAAAGTACGGTTCAGAGACCACCGCCACCTCGATCAACCACTCTGCCATTGTTTGCAGGAGCAAGTCCTGCGCACCGGCAGAGTGGTTGAGGTTCGCCTGGAGGACGTGATGATCCATAATTAACTAATTAAATTATGATCATCGCCTCCTCTTGCCCCACAAGGGGTGGGGGGATGCTGGTTGCTACCGGAGATTTTTTGGTGGCAGCAGTTGCTCTCCTCCATGTTTTGTTTTTAGGTAGGGAGCACGCATTGCTTCCCGATCTATGGTCTGCCGGTTTCTTGGCTGCTGCACACAGAGAACATCTTGGAGCTGCAACACACTTGGCCGCCTTGTGACCAACATGCCCGCAACGATAACACTCATCGCTGCGATCGACTTCTTCAGTGCATTGGGCTCGCACGTGTCCGTTTTGAAGGCATCTGAAGCACCGCATTGGCCTAGGCTGTAACAAGCTCACTGACGCAGCTACCCAGCCAACTAGTAGGCGGCCACCTTCCCCCAGCTTCCTGGCAGCTGCCACTGGGCAACTCACCCAGATGGAGCTACTGCCCTGTGAATCACAACGCAGTTCACTAGCCTTAACCAATTCTGAAGGACATCCACCTCGCTTTGCGACGGCAGCGATGACCTCATCAACGCATACCGAGTCGTCCAAACCCGAAATACGCATATCTGCGCACTTTGTGGGTCTAGTTACCCTCGCTACCTCTGCATCAAGGGACTCCCTGAGCTTTTGGGCCAGAACATCCGCTTTATCGCTGCTGGTCGAACCAGGTACCTCCAGAATTCGAGCACCAGTTGCCGCCTTACGGAATCTGAGACCTGTAATACCACAGCTGCTAAGGTCAATCTTAGCCTTAGCTTCAGCCAATATTTTAGCGTACGATTCACCCTTCTTTTCAGCATCAGGTTGCAACGTTATCACCACCACTGAAGATCGTGGAGGGCGCAACTTCTTGACTTTCGCTGCCTTACTTCTTGACCCCGCAGAGGCCACCGTAACTGGCACAGTAACTGCCGGGACATGGCGCTGGGAACCTGCCTGCTTTTTTGCACCTCGCCTCACCACCTTCGTCCAGCCCTCTTCTGTCGACATTGGAGTGGTTGGCAGGGGACGAGGGGTAACCTCTTCTTTTTTCTGCTTCAAAACCCCCTTTCCTGCTTGGAGTTTTGCTGTTGTCTTCTTCTTCCCCGCTAACTGCGCCGGCCCTGGCTTGAGTTGAGGGGTTGCAGTAACCACTGGAGCAGCACTCTTGCAGTCAGCCGCAAGTGGAGGACGAAGGCGTGTTGCTGGCAGAAGGCGCTCTTCAATCGACTCCAGCCGAGCGTTCACCATACCACCGACCTGTAGCATGATGGAGCGTGTCAGTTCCTCCACCAGCGTTCCATCCTGTGTGGGTAAAGTTACTGGAACCTCCATCCTAACCGGCGATAGTTGCCGGGGAGAAGGGGGGTTCAAATCACTTTGTTTCCGTGTCACCTGATCTCGAAGTTCCGCCATTTCTCGGCGGAGCTCAGCCATTTCTCCTTGCAGGCGAGCATTTGCCTCCGATAACTTTACAGTCTCCTCTGAGGAGGACCTCTTATAGAGGGCGTCCACTGCAATCTTAATTGAGGCTGCCGCGTCCTTCAATGCTCGCACTAAAGTGCCTTTTAGATTGCCTGACTTTGTGGCCACCTTCACAATTATATCCAGATCGTCTTTGACCCTTGCGTTAAGAGCGTCAGCTGTGCGGACATCCACCTCGTCCACAATAACCAGCCCCATATTGGCTCTCTCCACACCTGCCTTGAGCACGTGCTCTTCAAGCTGCCTTTGATTATCTTCCTTCGCAACTACAAGGAATTCTTTCTTGCGGGAATTCGACGCTACCGTAGCAGGTTTCTCAAACACCGGACTACCTGGCGAGCTTCCGGAGTCTGAATCACCTTGTAGCTTGGCTCGCTTAGCTCCATCTTGATGCGATTTTTGTCGCTTTTTCCCACTCCTCCAGAAGCTGCCGGTCTCGTTAGACCGTACCGACGTATTTGTCCCTACGCTTGCATCCGAGTCAGACATACGCGCAGATGCATCTGCAGACTTCTTACACCTCCTTGTTGAAATAACCACAGAATCCGTTCCCGCCATAGATGCGAGACCAGATCCCATGGTCAACTCAACCTCCCTATCCAACACCTCCAAAGACATTGGCTGCATGCTAGTATCCACACCAGATCCAAGCATGCAGCCAATATCAGCCACTGCCGAAGCAGCCGCCTTCTGCGTGTGTGTCAAAACGATAGAAGGCCCCCTAACATCATGGCGATCCTTGTCCCCCCCAGAGTACGTGGGACAGAGCGCCGAAGCACTGTGGGATTCCCCGGCTAAGCCGGAACCCACCTGGGTAGTCATTTTAAGATCGGCCATTTTCATATTTTCCTTATTTTTGAAAAGGGGTGAGGTCCCCTTATTAGGTTTGGCGCCCTAGCGGTCGGGTTCCCCCCGACCATACCGAGCCTGTGGACCCCGACCCGCACAGCTATTCCACTAATGGGATACAGCAGCACGAGTCGAGATCCACACGCTCGATACTCCCCTCGGCAGGCGCCGGACCATATGTTGGGATTCGGTCTCCAGCCTTGTCCGAAAACGGACCCGTCTCAATGGCGGCTTCATGCCTGCCCTCCTACCTGGCGGAGTAAGGGCTCCTTACCTCCGCACCAAACTCCATCCACTGCGCCCTCTGCTAAATCAGAGGGACGCGCGGAGGAGCTTCACAACTTAACCTAAAACCAACACGGCCCAAAAAGACCGTGAAGGCGCCTGGTGGTTTTTGTTACGTCTATTTCAGAAGGAAATAGACCAATAACAGGCAGCAACCACGTGAAGGATGACCACCAGACTTGCCTTGAGGATCAACGACTGTTGCGCTCCTCTCAAGACCATTCGCCTCCTCACCCACTCCCTGAGCGGGCAAGGAAGGCCTGCATTTATCCAAGGCCGCAGCAACTATTAATGGATAAACACAGACCCGCCCAACCTAACCTAACCTAACCTAACCTAACCTAACCTAACCTAACCTAACCTAACCTAACCTAACCTAACCTAACCTAACCTAACCTAACCTAACCTAACCTAACCTAACCTAACCTAACCTAACCTAACCTAACCTAACCTAACCTAACCTAACCTAACCTAACCTAACCTAACCTAACCTAACCTAACCTAACCTAACCTAACCTAACCTAACCTAACCTAACCTAACCTAACCTAACCTAACCTAACCTAACCTAACCTAACCTAACCTAACCTAACCTAACCTAACCTAACCTAACCTAACCTAACCTAACCTAACCTAACCTAACCTAACCTAACCTAACCTAACCTAACCTAACCTAACCTAACCTAACCTAACCTAACCTAACCTAACCTAACCTAACCTAACCTAACCTAACCTAACCTAACCTAACCTAACCTAACCTAACCTAACCTAACCTAACCTTTTTTTTTTTTTTTTTTTTGCTGTCGAGGGGGAAATCTTCAACAAGATACCCTATCACATTGAGGGTGTGATAGGGGTATGTGAGGTTGACGGGAATCCGACGACTCACTAAAACCCCCCCGGTGGCCATCCTCTGCGCATGTCAATGGGCTCCGGGATCTCCTACGGAACGCACCGGTGCCCATCTCGCGCTGCACCCCACAGGGGTCCATCCCGTGGTTGGCCCAAAAAGACCAACCACACACACACTCCCTCCACATGCGGCAGCACAGGGTCCACACCATGCTGCCACCATCCACGGGCTCGTATGAGGGTGGCCGGGGCCCTCACCCCAACCACCACGCGAGCCCAGCGACATCCATCTCTTACACCACAAAATCACGAGAAAACTCGCAACTTTGTGGCGAAAGAGAGAGATGTCACCTCCTTCCCGGCCTTTCTCTACCCTTCAAGCATAGTTCAGAGTGCTCGCAACTGACTACGCCCGGAAGGTAGAGAAAGCAACCACCTCTTCGCCGTTTATTCCCGCATTTGCTTCTGATTCCTGACAAAAACAAATGCGAGAGCAAACAGCCCTTCCCTGCCGTCTCATCATCCAGGCATAGCAGGGAGCCGCTCTGCCTGGGTGATGAGAGGACAGCGCCTCCCCGTTGCCAGTGGCGCCACACTCGAGATTCGAGTGTACCGCCAGTTGCAAACAGGGGCACTCCACCTTGCCCATCGGGCATCTCACACCGGCCCTCGCACTGTGCCCTCTGCTTATCAGAGGGACACGTGGAGAGCCCCTTCCCACCCAAAAACTGGGGGAAACACCATCCCAAGCAGGATCAGCCTCGCTCGATCCTGCTCCGGAAAACAACCTATATAAAAAATAAACAAAATATATATTTTTTATAGAGGTTGTTTTCCTCTCTCCGCCCCTAAAAGGGGCAGGCAAGCACCAGGAAGCCATTGCTGGCAACCCAGCGCCCACCTGTCAGGGCAGGACGACTAGGTCGCCTACCCCCTCCACGTCCATAATTTTTTTACAGAGGTTGTTTTCCTCTACGCCCCTGAAAAGGGGCAGGCGGTGCCGGGCTGCAGTGAACTGCAACACCCAACACCCACCTGTCAGGGCAGGACCACTAGGTCGCCTACCCCCTCCACGTCCATAATTTTTTACAGAGGTTTTTTTCCTCTACGCCCCTGAAAAGGGGCAGGCGGTGCCGGGCTGCAACACCCAACACCCACCTGTCAGGGCAGGACCACTAGATCGCCTACCCCCTCCACGTCCCTTATTTTTTACTGAGGTTTTTTTCCTCCCACTGCCGCCATTCACTTCATCCATTGCGCCCCCAGCTCCGATAAGGGTCGCGCAGGAAAGGAATGCGGCCCATCCCGGGTCCTCTTGGCTTCACCGTGTGCCCTAATCACGGTTACTAAGCCCCCCCGCCACGACAAGGCGGGAACCCTCGGGGGGGAACCTAACCTAACCTAACCTAACCTAACCTAACCTAACCTAACCTAACCTAACCTAACCTAACCTAACCTAACCTAACCTAACCTAACCTAACCTAACCTAACCTAACCTAACCTAACCTAACCTAACCTAACCTAACCTAACCTAACCTAACCTAACCTAACCTAACCTAACCTAACCTAACCTAACCTAACCTAACCTAACCTAACCTAACCTAACCTAACCTAACCTAACCTAACCTAACCTAACCTAACCTAACCTAACCTAACCTAACCTAACCTAACCTAACCTAACCTAACCTAACCTAACCTAACCTAACCTAACCTAACCTAACCTAACCTAACCTAACCCAATCTTAAGTTTTGCAAATCTCTGTGTTTTCTTTCGACACAAAGTCAAACCAGGTGCGCTTTGCTACATACGCCTTCAGTCTAACTTCCCTGTATTGTTCCCAACGTTTTGACGCATTTTTGGACCTTTTCCATACATTTAAAACTTAAATTCAGTAAAAAATAGTTTAAATTAAGGTTTTTCACTTTTTGGACCTAACTTTTCGTAGTTGGAGCGAGATTTCTCATCTGTTGCAGCTTGAACACCGTCCCTCGGCGTCCCCTCGTCGATCTGTAACAGAAAGAGAAAGTTAGCACGCGAAAATACGAAAATTTGCAAATTCAGTGGACAAAAAGTTGATATACCCAAGGAATTTTTCCTTTGAAATCAATCTTAAGTTTTGCAAATCTCTGTGTTTTCTTTCGACACAAAGTCAAACCAGGTGCGCTTTGCTACATACGCCTTCAGTCTAACTTCCCTGTATTGTTCCCAACGTTTTGACGCATTTTTGGACCTTTTCCATACATTTTCTAAATTCGAAAAAATTTTTTCGAATTTAGAAATTTAAATACCCCCCCCCCCCCCTTTTTTTGACGATTTATATTAGAAGACGAAACACACTTTTGCGATGGGTTTTGGTATAAGAACACCAGTAAAGAAAGGGGACGCAGAATGTCAAAAAGCCCCCGTCCAGACAGAGAAGGCAGGACCATCTCGGACACTTGAGGTTGCCAAAAACCCAAACGTTAGGCGCAGCATTGGAGAGAGGGAAGCTGGGAAGGCAGACATGCTGCCCAAAACTCCAAACTCACCAAAGAAAGCTGCGGTGGCAGAGACCCTGAAGCCAAAGCCGGCAATATTGCACGAGAGAGTGGGAGGACAAGGGTTGTTGGTAGAGGCTGCAGGAAGTTCGCCAAGGCAAAAATACACGGACAGACTGGCGGAGGCAAAAGCGTGTGTAGTTAAAGCAAAACTTCACCTAGGACAGTCCAGAAACACAAAAAATGAGATAAAAACGGAAGTCTTGCGTGCTGTTGACAGGCTTTACCAATTGGTGAAAGAAGTAGACAGCATAAAAGGCCAAGGAAAAAGTCAATCAAAAACAGAACCAGCGAAGGAAATAGAAACACCAAGAGAGAGTGAGCTGCAGAAAGGAATGGAAGAGAAAGAACTTATAGAGAGAATGAAAGAGCATGCTAAGCAGATAGAGGAGAATAACAAAAACATGGAGAAGCTAACGGAAGCGATAGCCAAGCATCAAGAAGGACAGGAAAAATTAACAACTGCCAACCATACTTCATTAACAAAGTTAATGAAGGTACACCAAGAAATGTGTGAGGGAAAGGGCTCTTATGCAAGTGTCACAGCCGGGTCACCAAGGAGACAATCTTCAGAGGCTTCGGCTTTGCATTCCGTTGTCATCACCTCCAAAGACGACCAAGATACAGGAGACCAGGTGTTTGAGAAGATAAGGAAGTTTGTGAATGCTACAGAAGAAGGTCTTAAGATTGACAAGATTAGGAAAGCGAAGGATAGAAAGATAATTTTAGGATGCAGAGACAAGGAGGAAATGAGGAAGGTGAAAAACAAGATTGAGGAAAATGAAGGACAACTTAGCGTGGAGGAAATTAAAAACAAGGACCCTCTTATAGTGCTTTTTGGTGTTCTCCAAAGCCACACTGATGGGGAAATTGTGAAAGCAATAAAAATGCAAAACAAGCATCTGCTGAGCGATGTGTGTGGTGATGATGACCGCATGGAAATTCGCTTTAGACGTAAAGCGAGAAATCCCCTCACCGCACATATTGTTGCCAGCACCGTTGATCTGGCAGCGCCTTACTGATGCGGGGATTGTACATGTTGACGTGCAGAGGGTCAGAGTCGCGGACCAGTCCCCTCTTATACAGTGCTCGCGCTGTTTAGGGTACGGACATGGGAAGCGGTTTTGTCGTGATGCTGTTGATGTGTGCAGCCACTGTGGAGGCGCGCACCTGAAAACCGAGTGCGCTGATTGGCTTGCGGAAGAAACCCCTAGATGCGTAAATTGCCATAAAGCAAAAATGGACAGGGTGGACCACAACGCGTTTGCAAATGAATGCCCGGTGAGGCGCAAGTGGGAAGCACTTGCGAGATCCACCGTGGCATACTGCTAAGGGCGCCCTGTACAAGATAGTGCAAGCAAACCTCCAAAGGAAGAAGCTAGCAACTGATGAGATCCTGGTTGAGTCGGAGAGGCGCGGGTTCGCCGTAGCGCTTCTCCAGGAGCCCTATGTGGGAGGCGCAAAAAGTATGCGATACCATCGGGGTGTAAGGGTATTCCAGAACACTGAACTAGGAGCAGGAACTGTTAAGGCGGCAGTAGTGGTCTTCGACCGAAGCCTTGATATTACACAGTATCCGCAACTCACCACAAATAACATCGTTGTGGTGGGAGTCCGAACCAGTGCCTGGAATATCGCACTGGTATCTTATTACTTTGAGCCGGACCAGCCCATAGGCTCTTACCTCGAACACCTGACCAGGATCACGGAAGAACTAGGATCAACGAGGTTGATAATTGGAGGCGACGCAAATTCAAAGAGCACTTGGTGGGGGAGCAAGATCATAGACCAAAGAGGTGAGGACATGGCGGGGACTCTCGATGAGTTGGGCTTTGAGATCCTTAATACAGGGAATATTCCGACCTTTGATACCATTAGAGGCGGACAACGATACCACAGCTATGTGGACGTCACAGCCTGCTCTACAGATATGTTGGACCTAGTGGAGGACTGGACAGTAGAAGAGAACCTCACGAGTTCAGATCATAATAGTATCACTTTTAACATTAAATTGCAAAAATCTACAGGCATGCACATAAATAGGACAACAAGACTTTTTAATACAAAAAAGGCAAATTGGGATATGTTTCATAAGAAATTTACTCAATTAACTAAAGATTATAATTTAACTTCAACGGGAATAAACCAGATTAATACCATAGATAATATAGAAATAGCAATAGGAAATTATACGAAAGCAATTTTAGAATCATGCATAAAAACAATACCAAAAAAGAAAAATAAGGAAAAACTTACCGTGCCTTGGTGGTCCGAGAAGCTTGCTGAGATGAAAAAAGAAGTCACCACCTGGAAACGCAGGATCCGATGTGCCGCGATGGTCCGGAGAGCGAATGTCGTCGAGGAATACCTGAAACATAAAGAAAAATATGAGTTGGAGGCAAAGAAGGCCCAAGTCGAGAGTTGGAAGGAATTCTGTGGTAAACAAGATAGGGAAGGGTTCTGGGAAGGAATCTACAGAGTAATTGGTAGGACGAAAAATAGGGAAGAAGATCTGCCCTTGGAGTCTGAAGGATCAGTGTTAGACGCGAAGGGTTCAGTCAAGCTATTAGCGGAATCCTTTTACCCGGTAGACCTCATAGAAGATGATAACGATGAACATCACTGTACTAGGGAGGAAGCGGAACGCGTGAACGGTCGAGAGCAAGATGGTTCTTGCGATCCACCCTTCACGCTCATCGAACTCCAAACAGCGATTGAAAGTTTCAACCCCAAAAAGGCCCCTGGCGCTGATGGTTTTACTGCCGATATATGTAGCCATGCTGTAGAAAGTGACCCCGGCCTATTTTTGGAACTTCTGAATAAATGCCTGGCACATCAATATTTCCCGATTCCATGGAAAGAGGCTACAGTAGTTGTTATCAGGAAACCTGGAAAAGACAAGTACACCTCGCCCAAATCATACAGGCCAATTGGTCTCTTACCTGTCCTGGGAAAGGTGTACGAGAAGATGTTGATGACCCGAATCAAGCACCACCTTCTACCAAGGATGAGTACTCGCCAGTATGGTTTCATGCCCCAGAAGTGCACCGAAGACTCCCTCTATACACTTATACAGCATATTCGGACTGAACTGGATCATAAAAAGATCGTAACGCTTGTGTCCTTGGATATAGAGGGAGCCTTCGATAGTGCATGGTGGCCTGCCATAAGAGTTCAACTGGCGGTGGAAAAGTGTCCGGTGAACTTGAGGAGGGTCATCGACAGCTACTTGAGTCACAGGAGGGTCAGGGTTAGGTATGCTGGAGAGGAGTGTGTCAGAGATACGAGTAAAGGGTGCGTTCAGGGCTCTATCGGCGGACCAATGCTGTGGAATTTGCTCCTTGACTCTCTTTTAAAAGGGTTGCAGAGACGGGGTGATTATTGTCAGGCTTTTGCTGACGATGTCATCCTGGTTTTCGAGGGGAAAACGGCTCTTGAGGTACAAGGGCGTGCCAATGCCGCTCTTGAATATGTGCAGGCGTGGGGTGTCAATCACAAGCTCAAATTCGCTCCGCATAAAACAAAGGCTATGGTAATTACGCGAAAGCTGAAGTATGACACACCACGCCTGATCATGGGCGGGATCGGCATTGACATGTCTAGGGAGGTTAAAGTTTTGGGCCTTATTATTGATGAAAAGTTAACTTTTAACTCACACGTTGCCCACACTTGTCGTAAAGCTTTAAACCTCTATAAGCAACTTTCGAGGGCCGCTAAAATCCACTGGGGACTCCAACCCGAAATAATTAGAACGATTTATACAGCTGTAGTTGAGCCTGTCATAATGTACTCAGCGAGTGCATGGGCACCTGCAACAAACAAGTTAGGAATAAGGAAGCAATTTGACGTTGTGCAGCGTGGCTTCGCGCAAAAAATAATAAAGGCATACAGAACAGTTTCACTCAGCTCGGCACTATTGCTCGCTGGGTTGCTTCCCTTGGACATAAGAGTCCGGGAAGCAGCTTTGCTTTATGAGGTCAAAAAGGGTTTTTCACAGCGAGTAATAGGAGACAGAGACATGGAGTTGCAAATGGCTTTTGTGGACAAGCCACACCCTGCGCAGCAAAAGGGATCGCAATTCATTTGCTTGTTGGACGGTGCAGCATTGGATCAGCATTACAACACAGATGGTCTTAACATTTTTACTGACGGAAGCAAAATTGAGGGGAAAGTTGGTGCGGCATTATCCGTTTGGTATAATGGCGTTGAGATATGTACCCGAAAATTTAAGCTGGATCAATGCTGTACTGTCTACCAAGCCGAATTGCTGGCCCTATTTGAAGCGACGAATCAGGCTCTTCAGAGCGAAGTGTCGAGCTGCAACATTTACAGTGACTCACGGTCTGCTCTTGAAACGATTGTCAACAACGCTTCCCTCCATCCCCTGGCATTTGCAACACGTGCCAATATAAACAAAATAGTTGCAAAAAATGGTTCTCTACAATTATTTTGGATTAAAGCACACGCTGGATTGGAGGGGAATGAAAGAGCGGACAAATTGGCTAAAGACGCAGCACTACATCGAAAAACTAGGCCAGATTATGAAAAATGCCCAGTTTCATTCGTCAAGCGACAAATTCGACTGGAGTCGCTTGACGAATGGAACCAAAGGTATAAAAACGGCGAAACGGCATCAACAACAAAGCACTACTTCCCAGATGCCATACAAGCATACCCATTGGTGAAGAAAATGCTATTGGACCCTATAATTGTACAAGCGATGACAGGGCACGGCGGATTCTCCTCATACCTGCATAGGTTCAAGTGCAAGGATAGTCCATCGTGTGTCTGCGACCCGGAGGTCGAAGAAAGTGCGCTACATATAATAACAGAGTGTCCTGTGTATGGTCGCCAAAGATACGACACCGAAATAGAGATAGGTATGGAAATAAGTAAAGATAACTTGTTTAGAATAATGGAAGAGAAGGAGTGTAGGTATATTTTTATAGAATATTGTAAGAAGATAGTAAAAAAAGTAGTGCAAAGAAATAAATAGTAATAAGTTAGATAATACATTGTATATATTAAATATATACAAATACGTAGCCATAATAAGGAACCGTAGATTACAGAAATAGAAATATAAACATATAAAGCTATAGATATAAGTTTTATTTGTATTAAAAAAGAGAGTACGCAAAAGACTCCGATTATGTTGGAGGAGACCGGAAAACAGGAAGGGGGTTTTAGTCAGTAGGTCGCCGAAAGGCGGAGTCTGACATAACCACACTCCCATCAGTGGTATCCATGAGGATTTCCCCCTGCCTGTAAAAAAAAAAAAAAAAAAAAAAAAAAAAAACCTAACCTAACCTAACCTAACCTAACCTAACCTAACCTAACCTAACCTAACCTAACCTAACCTAACCTAACCTAACCTAACCTAACCTAACCTAACCTAACCTAACCTAACCTAACCTAACCTAACCTAACCTAACCTAACCTAACCTAACCTAACCTAACCTAACCTAACCTAACCTAACCTAACCTAACCTAACCTAACCTAACCTAACCTAACCTAACCTAACCTAACCTAACCTAACCTAACCTAACCTAACCTAACCTAACCTAACCTAACCTAACCTAACCTAACCTAACCTAACCTAACCTAACCTAACCTAACCTAACCTAACCTAACCTAACCTAACCTAACCTAACCTAACCTAACCTAACCTAACCTAACCTAACCTAACCTAACCTAACCTAACCTAACCTAACCTAACCTAACCTAACCTAACCTAACCTAACCTAACCTAACCTAACCTAACCTAACCTAACCTAACCTAACCTAACCTAACCTAACCTAACCTAACCTAACCTAACCTAACCTAACCTAACCTAACCTAACCTAACCTAACCTAACCTAACCTAACCTAACCTAACCTAACCTAACCTAACCTAACCTAACCTAACCTTTTTTTTTTTTTTTTTTTTTTTTTTCGTGAGGAAATGCATTTACGCATCCCCGCCCACCCGAGGGAAGCGGGCAGGGTATGTCGGACTCGCCTAAGAACCGCCCTACCGACTAAAACCTCACGGTGTTCCTTCTCCGCCGCTTGTGGCGGGAACACGGGAACGCTTTCGCACACCTCCGCGAACCCGCCGCGGCCGTCCGTCGCCGGACCCTCCTCAGGGGCTCCGCCCCGTTACGACACCCAGAACAACCATGGCGTGCCGTAACCACATCCTCGGGGACCCAACCAGCAAAATGAGCGCCCAGCCATCCCCGTGACTGAACGCTCGAGGTCCCCCTGCGACGGGTCTGATGAGTGGCCCCATCGCCTGCCACTTCGGCCGCAGAGGATAGGGAGAGCGGCAACGACACACCGACACTCCTCTTCCACTGCGGCCCCACCGCGTCCACCATCAAACGGTGGCGACCCCGTCAAGGCCGCGGAAGGCAGGGAAAGCGGCAACGCAACACCGGCAGTCCTCTCCCGCCGCGGCCTCCATCCTTCAGCCGCGATGCCGCCCATACGGCACCGCGGCCCACCTCAGTCACGATGGCGCCCACACACCACCGCCACCTACTTTTACCGCTCCATATTGGGCTTGGAGGCAAAGCCCAAGGAGCGGTCCACCTCTGGTTCCTCTTCGCTTCACCGTGGTAGACCAAGCCACGGTTACTGAGCCCCCCCGCCACGCCAAGGCGGGAACCCTCGGGGGGGAACCTAACCTAACCTAACCTAACCTAACCTTTTTTTTTTTTTTTTTTTTTTTTTTTTTTTTTTTGACCCGGGAAAATCCTTTATGGATACCACCCAGCCCCGGGGGGGGCGGGGTGGTTATGTGGGAGTCCTCGCCTGAAGGGCCTTACTACCCCCACGGGGGGATAGTAACGAGGTTACCCACTAAAAACCCGGGATGAGCAGTCCGCCGCGTAGTCGGAGCGAGATGGGGTCGCGCTAGCATTCACCATCTCGCCCCGGCGGTTGGCCCGTCACCGGTGACGGGCCCCGGCCAAAGGAGGGATGACCCGGCTCACTAGGGCCATCCCTCAGACGTGTGGGATCGTGCAAGCCAGTGGAGAATCCCCCGACTCTCCACCAGTGATCCGCACAGCACTAGGAGAGAGAGAGGAGGCGCCCGAACCGCCTCCTCCTCCCCCCAGTTCGTCTTCGCCGGAGCGGGTCAGAGAGGACGTTGTCCTCTCTTGCCCGCTCCGCGGCCTCTTTCTGCGCCATCACCGCTTCGCAGAAAGAGACCACCGCCTGCCACGATCTGTCACTCCCGAGCATGGCATTAACCACGCTCGGCAGAGACAGATCTGCGCCTATGACCGCTGTGAGGGTGTGCCGCATGGGACCCCATGCGGCGCACTCCTCAAGCGTGTGGAGCGCCGTGTCCTCCGGCGCTCCACACTCGTGGCAGGCGGGGGTCGCCTCACGTCTTGCGATGTGATGCAGGTACTTACCGAAACATCCGTGTCCGGAAAGCACCTGCACCAATCGGAAGGTCAGCGACCCAAATCGCCGCCCTACCCACCTCCGGAGGACCGGGCGAATGGCATCCACCGTCCTCTGTCCAGGGACCGGTGGAGCCAGGTCCTCCGTCCACCGCCGCAACAGGGCAGCCCGCGCCCGTCGCCGCATGCGCGTGACCTCCTCCCACGCTGTGGGCTCCCCGCGGGATCTCCTCGCCGCCACAAAGTGGTAAACTTCGGCGAGGATCTCCGCTTGGAGCTCCCAGGGGGGATCACCGGCCAGCACGCAGCCCGCCGTCCAGGACACCGTCCGGTATCCGCGTATCGCCCTCGTTGCGATGACCCGCTGCGGACGTCGCAGCAGAGCCTTGTTCGCGCGACCGAGGGCGTCCACCCAGACGGGTGCCCCATACAGGGCCATACTCCGGATCACTCCGGAGTACAGGCGACGACATGTGGCGCTCGGGCCACCCACGTTGGGCAGCAGCCTCCCCAGGGCGGCTGCGGCGCCTATGACTTTTGGGGCCAGAAGAGTAAAGTGGGCCCCAAAAGTCCACCGCCCGTCCAGGATGAGACCCAGATATCTCATCTGAGTCCCAACCCGGACCGGGACCCCATCCAAGTCTAACGTCGTTCCTGGAGGGGGTCCCCCCCGAGGCCCATGGAACATTAGGGCCTCGGTCTTGGAGAGGGCAACCTCCAGCCCCAGGGCACGAATGCGACTGACCACGAGTGTTGTGGCCACCGTGGCCCGTCGCACCGTTTCCCTGAGGTCCCTCCCCTTGGCTACGACCAGGGTGTCATCCGCGTAGCACGCAACCCGCATACTTGCGGGAAACGTGCCGCGGAGCACCCAGTCATAGCCAATGTTCCACAGGAGCGGTCCCAGCACCGACCCCTGTGGAACCCCGCAGGACACGCAACGTCGCCTCAGACCGTCGCGTCCCTCCACCAGGACCTCACGGTCCTGGAGATAGTCAGCCAACAGCCTACGCAAATACAGGGGCACTCCGTGATAGCGGAGCGCCTCCCGTATTGTTCCATGCGGTAGGCTGTTGAAGGCGTTGGCTATGTCCAGCGAGACAGCCAACGCCTTTTCCCCCCCACTGACTGCGTCCTGCGTCCACCCTTTGATCCAGAGCAGGGCGTCTATCGTCGACCGCCTTGCCCTGAATCCGAACTGGGCCTCAGAGAGGTCAGGCCCAGTTCCCCCCAAGTGCTGGATGACACGGGAAGCCACTATTTTCTCCAGCAGCTTAGCCGTATCATCCAGCAACACGATTGGCCTGTATGCGGAAGGCGAGCTAACGTCTCGCCCCTCCTTCCGCAACAGGCACAATCGCCCGTCCTTCCATAGCTTCGGGAACTGACCCGACGTGAGGCACGCGTCGAACAGTTCCCGAAGCCGACCGCCCATCTCCCTAAGGGCGATCCTGAGGACCCGCCCGGGAATTCCATCTGGTCCCGGGGCAGTCCTTTTGCCACGCAGGCGATCGACTGCTACCTCCATCTCCGCCTCTGAAATAGGCGGAATGGAGGCCGGGTCCTCTTCCTCCTGGAAGGACGGCATGGCCATCGGTGGAGGGGTGTAGTGGGGGTCGCTGTCGGGGAATAGCCCCCCCAGCACCCTCTCCAAGAGCTCCGGCTCCAGGGACTCCGCGATTGGGGGCGCTCGGCCCCGGAACTTATTCCGGGCAGCCTTATATGGACGCCCCCAGGGGTCCCTGTCGAGGCCGTCTAGGGCCTCGCTCCAGCCCTGGGCCTTAGCCCGGCCGATGGCCAGCTGCAACTCCTGTTTGGCTAGCCGGAAATTGCCATACAGGAGCCGCTCGGCCACCAGCTGCTCCGCAGGCAGCTCCTCGTTTGTCCGGCCGTGACGCCGCCTCCTGCAGTGCCCGTAGCGACGCCGCGTCTCCGAACACTGTGTTCGGAGATCCTCAATTTCCGAGCACCACCAGAAAACCTGGCGGCGCTCGGGGCGGCGTCGGGACCTCGGCATGGCGGCGTCACACACCGCCGTCACCGCCTCGCGGAAGTGGTCCGCTGCGACGTCCACTTCCGGGTGCGTGGGGGCGGCAAGCCACGACTGGACGATCGCCGCCTCTTCCGCCAATTCGGCGTCGAGGCGACTGATCGTCCAGCGCGGGAAATCCGCTCGCGCCACGCGCCGAGTCCCTCCTGTGTAGGAGGTGGCGATCTCGAACCGTATGTAGTTGTGGTCCGAGAGAGTCGCCACCTCCGACACCACCCTCCAGGCCTGCACACGTGCTGCGACTGCCGGGGTGGCGAACGAAAGGTCCACCACGGACCCCCCGTTGTGCCGCACGCACGTGTGGACCGACCCTCTGTTGAGGAGGGTCAGCCCTGTGGCAACCGCCCACTCCCTGACAACCTCCCCGCGAGTGTCAGTGAAGGGGTTGCCCCAGGCCCGGGCCTTGGCGTTCAGGTCCCCCATGAGGAGGACCTGACGTGGCGCCTGTCTTCGCACCGCCGCGGCCAGGAGGTCCACAAACACCTCCAGCTCCGCGACGGTTCTGTTGGGGGAGAAGTATGCGCCAACTATCGCATACTCCTCCCACTTGGCCACCACGTACCCCGAACCCCTCTCCAACAACGAGAGGGGTGGGCCGCCACCGGCTCGTCCAATTATGGCCACGGAGCCATCCAGATCCCCCGCCCAGTAGGGATGGGACTGGGGAACGTAGTATGGCTCCGCGGCGACTGCCAAATCAATTCGCCACTGCGCCAGGGACTGCATTAGCAAGTCCTGAGCCCTGACGCAGTGGTTCAAATTCGTCTGGAGGAGGTTGTGATGTCCGACTTGATCCATATTAATCGGGCATCACAACCTCCATGCTCGCCGCACGGCGAACGACCTCGGATGCGGCCTGAATTGCAGCAGCAGGGGGGGTGGCCTGGGTCCTGGTGGCCTTCCCCGTCGTCTTCGGGGGAACGCAGCTGCGTCCCCCCATTCTGTGCCCGGAGGGCCGCCCCGACTCTGAGCATATCGTGCAGCGCGGGGTGGTCCTTTCGCAGTTGGCCGCCCGATGTCCTGTGCCCCCACACCGGAAGCACAGGTCCCCCCTGTCGGCAGAAGCGGGACACATTGGGCGCGTATGCCCTAGTCCCATGCATCTGTAGCAGCGCATGGGACGCGCCGCCAGTGCCACCACCCGCACCGAGCTCCACCCTACCAGAATCCTGCCCTTACCAACAAGCACTTTTGCTGCTGGAACTGGGCAGGAGACTAGGCAGGAGCCGGCTCCGCCGTAGCCGTGACGCACTTCACCAACCTTGACGTGAAGTACGTCACACCCTCCCTCCTTGGCGACCGCCGCCGCCACTTTCTCTTTCGTGGCGGCATCGTCCAGACCCGTCACGTTTATTTCCACGGACTTAAAGGGCCTGGTGACGTTGGCCACCTCGGACAGGATACCGCGGAGCTTCTCCGCGAGCCTGTCCGCCTTCTCTTTGTTTTGGGAGCCAGGGATCTCCAACATCCTGGCTCCGGTGGCCGTCTGACGGAAACGTAGTTGGTCGATCCCCAGCTCTTGGAGATCAACCATTTCCTGCGCCTTCTGGAGGACGGCACTGTAGGTCACCCCCTTTTCCGCCGCTTCGGGCTGGAGCGACAGAACTACTACTGCAGATTGGGGGGATTTCGGCAGCACCGTCTTTGAGCCGGCAGCCCCAGAGGCCTTTGGCTTTGGCGTCGGTTTCGTGGCGGCGGGGGCTGCACGAGCTACAGGGGCAGGTGCAGGTGCAGGCGTGGCGAGAGAGGTAGACCCTCCCTTCCCTTTACCCTTGCCTTTGCCCTTTTTTACCACCGTTGCCCATTCACAAACCTGGGCAACAGTGGAGGGAGCAGCAGCAGGGATAACCCTCTGGGAACCTTGGGTTCCCCGCACGGTGGAGGGACCCGCAGACGGGGTCACGGGAGGGGCAGCAGCCTGCAAGGCCTGGCCGACCCGTTTCCTTGGCGTCGGTTTTGAAGGCGCGGTTACCGCCGCCGCCGTTTTAGCGTCCACCTTGAGAGGCGGGCGAGGCGGCGAGATCGGCTTAGGCAAAAGGCGTTCCTCGATCATCGCCAGTCGGGAATTGAGCATGTCCCCGAAAGTCATTGTCAAGGAGCGCCTCAGCTCCTCCACTATTTCCGCCCCCTGAAGGAATGCAGGGGGCGCCGGCGTCTCAGCGGCAGCAACAGCCGCAGCAGAGGTAGCAGCAGCCGCCTGCGTCTTTGCTTCGGTGAAGCCGCGGCGTAGCGCCTTCACCTCCTCCTTACTGGCCTTGACTTCGAGACGCAGGCGGCTACACTCCGCCCTTAGTCGCCGCGTTTCCTCCGCCTCGCTCCGGCATGCGAGAGCATCTACAACCTCTCGTAGAGTCGACGCCGACCGTTTCAGGCGACCGACAAACTCGCCTTTGAGGTTGCCAGATTTTTTGGCAACCTCCAAAATGCAGGCGAGCATCTCGCCCGCCTGTGCCCTCAGCTCCTGGGCGTTCAGCCCACTGAGGTCACCAAACCTCGCGAGGACATCGGAATCGCTTCCGGTGTTGAGCAAAGCTTCGGCGGCCACAGTGGCCGGCCTCTTTTTAAACTTGCGGCTTTGCAAAGCCTCCTCCAACTCTCCATCCAGAGAAACTGGGTGAGGCCTTAAAAATTCTTCGCGGGAATGGCCCGCCTTTGGACCCTTCCCTCTCCCTCTTCGCGCCGTATTTACTTTTGCGGCCGCCGTCCCCTCGGTCTCCGTGTCCGACTCGGAATAGCCGGGCACGTCGAACGTGGAGTAAGGCCGCTTCCTTCGGCTGTTTTCTTCGTCCGCAGTCTCGCAACCGCCGGACACTCCCCCCTCTACTACGGACTCAACGTCCGATACCCCCATTTCCACAATGTGGACCTCCGATGAATCCCGCGAGGGATCAGCTGAAGTTTGGCCCTGAGAAGGGCCGTTTTCGTGGTCAATGTCATCGCCACCCAAATGGCCCTGGGAAGGGCCCCCTGGGTGGTCCCGAGAAGGGCCACTCGGTTGGCCCTGAAAAGGGCCTTTTACGGACTTTCCTTTCGTATCTCTTACTTGCTTAGGCATCTCGTCTTTTATCGCTGTATCGGCACGTGAAAACTGTGAAGGCAGAATAATTATCAAATATTTAATAATTCAGTTGTCACCATAAAAGAGATTTGTTGGGAGTGGACAGGCTTCATTCTTTCTACTCAAGCCTCCGGAAGTTTAGAGTTCAGACGACTGACAATACCTTAGAGGTATTTTCCCGAAGTCCAAGGATACACTTGTCATCGGGGTTTTGGATCCAGTCCAGCCAGTTTATCCCTGCCTCCAGTAACGTTAGTTACCAGAACAGGGGTCACTACCAAATATGATATAGCGGTTATTTTCGATTATGTAACAATATGTTTGACAGTAGTAGGCGCTGGTGTTGGCCAGTTAGAGGGGTCCCTATTTTAACACACACACTGTCAAACTGTTTTTCATCTACTCATAAACATATAACAATATTTGTAGCCTTGCCTTAAAACTAACACTGTTTTTACACCGTAAGTCTAATTTGTCATCCGTATCATAAGTGAAAACACTTACAATACCGATGACAAACAGTTAAATACGGCCCCGGTCTGTACCGAGCATTTAATGTTTTGTTACTAATAAGGGGTTGAATAGCCCTGTGAACTATACTAAAAACTATACAATTTATACACCGTAAGTCTAATTTGTCATCCGTATCATAAGCAAAAACACTTATAACACAGATGACAAACAGAAATACGGCCCCGGTCTGTACCGAGTATTTAATATTTTGTTACTAATAAGGGGTTGAATAGCCCTGTGAACTAGATGAGATGATGAAAAGACGGGAAAAACGAAAGAAACAAATAAAACAAAACTAAGAAAAGAAGAGTAAAACAAATGATGAAAAGATGAAAGGATGAAATGAGATAAAATGACGCGGCGCCTGACGGTGTTCTGTTACATTTATTTCGGAAGGAAATAAACCAATAACGGGCAGCACCACGGGAAGGTACCCGCCAGACTTGCCTTGGGGATCATCACGACCTGCGCTCTCCCCCAAGACCGTTGCCTCCGAACCCATCGCGGGATGAGTAAGGAAGGCCTGAGTTTATCCAAGACAAGCAGCGCAAGGCATACTTGCTAGGCCAAACCAACTATTAATGGATAAACCTAACCTAACCTAACCTAACCTTTTTTTTTTTTTTTTTTTTTTGACCCGGGAAAATCCTTTATGGATACCACCCAGCCCCGGGGGGGGCGGGGTGGTTATGTGGGAGTCCTCGCCTGAAGGGCCTTACTACCCCCACGGGGGGATAGTAACGAGGTTACCAACTAAAAACCCGGGATGAGCAGTCCGCCGCGTAGTCGGAGCGAGATGGGGTCGCGCTAGCATTCACCATCTCGCCCCGGCGGTTGGCCCGTCACCGGTGACGGGCCCCGGCCAAAGGAGGGATGACCCGGCTCACTAGGGCCATCCCTCAGACGTGTGGGATCGTGCAAGCCAGTGGAGAATCCCCCGACTCTCCACCAGTGATCCGCACAGCACTAGGAGAGAGAGAGGAGGCGCCCGAACCGCCTCCTCCTCCCCCCAGTTCGTCTTCGCCGGAGCGGGTCAGAGAGGACGTTGTCCTCTCTTGCCCGCTCCGCGGCCTCTTTCTGCGCCATCACCGCTTCGCAGAAAGAGACCACCGCCTGCCACGATCTGTCACTCCCGAGCATGGAACCTAACCTAACCTAACCTAACCTAACCTAACCTAACCTAACCTAACCTAACCTAACCTAACCTAACCTAACCTAACCTAACCTAACCTAACCTAACCTAACCTAACCTAACCTAACCTAACCTAACCTAACCTAACCTAACCTAACCTAACCTAACCTAACCTAACCTAACCTAACCTAACCTAACCTAACCTAACCTAACCTAACCTAACCTAACCTAACCTAACCTAACCTAACCTAACCTAACCCGAGTCACGCTCGAGCCGCACTCGAGAGCACCACGAATCAGAGTCGCTCCGCGCCGAAAAATTCGAAGAAATTGGTTTTTTACGTGCAATTTTATCCTGCTATATACCAAAAGAAGCGGAAGTGCACGGCGCACACGGAAGTGAAATCAGTGAATCTCTATGTGAAGTGAGCACGAAGTTATTTGTGAAAAAGTGAAATTTTGGAAAAATTTTAAGTTTCCAAGTGGATTATCTCACGGTTTGCAGCGGTGACCTATCAATTTTCAATTGTCTATTGGAAGGCTTTCTGGACCCCTACTTATTGAAGTACTTTGCCGATTTTTCCCGCACTGGAGTGTGGAGGAAAAGGCAGAAAAAGAAAAACCACGTGGCCACGAGGTCAGTGATCCAGGGCTGCTGGACGAAAACTGACCACGAGGCTACGAAGACAATTTCTGGAGGATTCCGGAGGCACTTCAAAAATTTCATAAAGTTAAGTTTTGACCTTTATACGATCTTTTCAAAATTTTTCCTGTTTTTCAATTTTTTCAAAATATTTTAGCTTCGCAGAAAGATCGACGACCTATACTTTTTATAGATTATTATTGTTAAAGTTCAGGTCTTCTACCTTTAATAAAAAATTCAGGTATTCTTGATCAATTAGTTTTTTAGATATAAATTGTTTAAGTTTAAATTTCATAAAAGTCCGTTTATCTAGGAAACGGAGAGAGTTAGGTAATTTTTGACGAGAGCTTGCATATACTATCGTAGATAGTATATGTAACAATCTTGTATTTTTCTCTACCAATCAGGTAGAGTGAAAAGTAGAGTCCGACTCTGGAAATTTTTATTATTAATTTTGAAATCTTTGTGAATCGGCTCTTGAGTTGTTTTAAGTTTGTTTAGGCTACTCAGGGTATAAGACAGACTCTACATAGAGCAAAACG
Source organism: Epirrita christyi (assembly GCA_951392215.1). Classification (NCBI taxonomy): domain Eukaryota; kingdom Metazoa; phylum Arthropoda; class Insecta; order Lepidoptera; family Geometridae; genus Epirrita; species Epirrita christyi. The sequence continues at coordinate 13,175,914 of OX595856.1, read as the reverse complement.
TTAATTTATATTTAGGATAAAATTGTTATTTTTAAGTTCTATTTTGACTTACCTGGGGGGTACGGACGTTGGTAGGCTGGTTGTAGTGGTGACTTCGGCGCCAAAATCTGAAACAAAAAACATAGGATTAGTGTTTTTTTTGCTGGTTTGGAATAATTTTTTTGGGTTTTTTCAAAATTTAAAATCTGGGTTGACTTTTCTTTTGGTTTTAATACTATATTTGGGATCTCGGGAATAATAATTCTCACCACCGATAATTTTGAGTCTGTGGCTTGCCAATTGGGGAGCAGGGGGTCCATTGAACTTCGGAGTGGACGGTTTTTTGGCTGTATCTGCTTAATTATAGATTTGACAAAAAAAGTTACCTAGCCCTTTTTTGACCTTTAGGCAGCCAGAATTCATACAAAGAAAACTCCGGAGCTCTAGCTCGTAAATTGGCTGAGTTGGGATCATTTTTTTTCAAAATTACAGGGTAGTTCGACAAAAATTTTATTTGTTTATAATTTGTTTTTAATTTGTTAGTTGTAACATTATTTTTGACTATTGTCTCGGACTGTATCTTCCAAAACGGGGCACTACATTCGACAACTTTTTCGACCTGTGACGGTATACCAGTTGGCATTTACGTGTACTTGAACGTCGACTCTCGGTAGAGTCAAAAATTTGTTTTCGTTTAGTTTGTTTTAAAACTATTTTAGAAGCGTAGTTTATTTGCGGAGTAACTATAATTAATTTTAATATTTACAACTTTTACAAATTTTTTATATACTGTGTTAGTTTTTAAATTTTAAATTTTTATTTACTGTGACGAGTCCCTCTGACCCTTGAAAGATGTTTGGATATCGAACACCCACAAAAACGACAAACGACAATGACCCACAGGTTAACGTGACGGCGGAGCTGACAGCTCAGAAGATGGGGTCCAATCCAAAGAAAAATGATACGAGCCCGGATTTGGGTTCACAGGCAAGCCAGACTTCGAGTGTAAGGAGGAGTATTGGGAATTGGGAGTCTGGAAAGCCGGATACGCATCCCGGGACCTCAAACACATCGAAGAAGGTCAGCGCTGGTGTTACCCAAAAGCCAAAGACGAAGGCGACGCTCTCACAAGAGAACAAAGCAGTAACTGCTAGAAGAGTATCAACGGAAGTTTTGGAGAGCTCACCCACGCAAGAAAGACAAAAAGTCAAATACACTGACCGTTTGGCTGAAGCGAAGGCCTGTGTGACGAAAGCAAAACTAAATCTAGGCAATTCAAGGAACATTAAAACAGAAATAAAGACAGAGGTAATGCATTCGATTGAAAGGTTGTACCAATTGGTAAAAGAGGGAGAAACCATTAAAGGCCAAGGAAAGAAGCAACTGAAAGAATTAGAAAACGAGCACAAACCTGAAGAGGAGAGTAAACCGGAAAAGGAACAGAGGAAGGAAGAAAAAGAACTGATCAAGAAAATGGAGGAGCACAAAATGCTTATACAGGAAAGTAACGAGAGAATGGAAAAACTGAAGGAAGTTTTGGAAAAGCAGCAAGAAATACATGAGAGGCAAACATACGCAAATGTGACAGCATCGTCCTGGAGGCGGCCCCCAGAACAGACTGCGCTACATTCCGTAGTAATTACCGGCAAGGATGAAACAGAAACAAGCGAGGAAGTGCTACAAAGAATCAGGGATGTGGTAAACGCTAAGGAGGGAGGAATAGCAGTGGAAAAGATACGCAAGGCAAAAGACAGAAAAGTGATCCTTGGATGCAGAACAGAAGAAGAGAGACAAATCATAAAAGAAAGACTCAAGAGAGTAGAAGACCATCTAACTGTACAAGAGGTTAAAAACAAAAATCCACTCGTTATTCTCAGGGATGTATTCCGATACAATAGCGATGAGGATATCCTCAGTGCCCTCTGGAATCAGAACCAAAAGGTGCTCAAAGATACAGGAGGAGAAGAAAAGAAAATAGAGATCTTGTATAAGAAGCGGGCCAGAAATCCTCAAACGCACCACGTCATTATGAGGGTGTCCCCCACTGTCTGGAAAAGACTGGTTGAATCAGAAACCGTCCTGATCGACCTCCAGCGAGTGAAAGTGGTGGACCAGTCACCATTGGTCCAGTGTTCACTTTGCTTGGGGTACGGACACGGAAGACGTTTCTGTAAAGAGACAATAGAAAAGTGTAGCCACTGTGGGGGCCCCCACATGAAAACAGAATGTGCGGACTGGCTCGCAAATGCAGCCCCGGCTTGCTGTAACTGCATGCGCGCCAAGCTTGAGAAGACAGACCACAATGCGTTCAGCAATGAATGCTCAATACGTAGGAAGTGGGATGCTCTAGCTAGAGCAACTGTTGCGTATTGCTAAGGTGATCTCAAGCAGAAAATCTTCCTCAACTAGTGTGGAGGCCTACCTCGTGGCTCAAATAAATCTTCAACGTAAAGAACTGGCAACGCAGGAGATAATGCTAGAAGCTAGCAAGAACAGGATGGCCTTCGCACTACTTCAGGAACCGTATGTAGGATCAATAGGAGGGATGAGGGGCTACCATGGTGTCCGGATCTTCCAAAACACGAATCGAGGGGATGGTACCATAAAAGCTGCAATAGCTGTTTTCGATGACGATATAGATGTCACACAGTATCCGAACCTTACAACGAACAATATTGCAGTGGTGAAAGTTGGAACGAGCGCCTGGGAGATTGTGGTAGTCTCTTTCTACTTCGAGCCGGAACACAAAACAATTGAGCCTTACCTGGAGCAGTTGAGAGAGATCAAAAGGCATTTTGGACTGGGGAAAATATTGATCGGGGGAGATGCCAATGCAAAAAGTACTTGGTGGGGAAGCTTAAAAGTAGACCAGAAAGGTGAAGACTTGGCTGGAACCTTGGAAGAGATGGGCTTGCAGGTGCTCAACGAAGGAGAAACCCCAACTTTTGACACCATACGAGGTAACAAAGCTTATACTAGCTTTGTTGACATTACGGCCTGTGCGACGGAGATGCTAAACCTGGTGGAAGACTGGAGAGTAAATGAGGGCATGATAAGTTCGGACCACAATGCGATCACATTTAAAATAAGATTAGTTAAAGCAAAAGGTATAAGTATAAGCAGAACCACTAGAATTTACAATACTAAGAAAGCTAATTGGGGCCAGTTTCAAGAGAAACTGGCCCAATTACTAGAGCAGTATAAATTAACAAAAGAGGAAATTGGGAAGATAACGTACATAACAGAATTAGAACAGAAAACAGAATTGTATATAAACACAATAATAGAGTCATGCACAAGTAGTATTCCAAAAAAGAAGTCAAAAAGTAAACTTACCTTACCATGGTGGTCCGAAGAACTCGCGAAGTTGAAGCAGGAAGTCACCACCAGGAAGCGTCGAATCCGATGCGCAGCGCCAGTCCGGAAGAACAAAGTCATCGATGAGTACCTGCAAGCAAAAGAAAGATATGAGTATGAGGCCAAGAAAGCACAAATCGACAGTTGGAAAGAGTTCTGCGGGAAACAGGATAAGGAAGGGCTGTGGGAGGGAATATACAGAGTTATGGGAAGGACATCAAAGAGGCAAGAGGACATTCCCTTGGAAAGAGAAGGTAAAGTGTTGTGTTCGATGGAATCGGCAAAGATGTTGGCAGAAACGTTTTACCCGGAGGACTTGGAAAGCATGGAGAACGCAGACCACCGACGAATCAGAGCAGCAGCTGACCAAGTAAATGGTTGGGTTGATGATGAACAGCATGATCCACCATTTACAATGGAAGAACTGAAAGCCGCGGTGGGAAGTTTCAACCCCAAGAAAGCCCCGGGAGCAGATGGTCTTACAGCCGACATCTGCAGCCATGCAATTGACTGTGACCATGAAATTTTCCTCGCCATAGCCAACAAATGCCTGTCACTATATTATTTCCCAAATATTTGGAAGGTGGCTATAGTAGTAGCCTTCAGGAAACCAGGAAAAGACGATTACTCGAACCCGAAGTCATATAGGCCCATAGGCCTGTTGCCGGTTTTGGGGAAAATCTTGGAGAAAATGGTAGTTAGGCGAATGAAGTGGCACCTCCTACCCAGAATGAGCACACACCAGTACGGCTTTATGCCCCAGAAGAGTACCGAAGACTCCCTCTATGCCCTGATACAGTACATACGTACAAAACTTAGATTGAAAAAACTTATAACGTTAATATCATTGGACATAGAGGGAGCCTTCGATAACGCGTGGTGGCCAGCTATTAGGACCAGACTGGCGGAAGAGGGATGTCCTGTGAACATTAGAAGGGTCATGGACAGCTACCTGAAGAATCGAAAAGTCAGAGTAAGGTATGCGGGACAAGAATATACGAAGGAAACTGAAAAAGGATGTGTCCAGGGTTCAATAGGGGGCCCAATACTTTGGAACTTGCTTCTGGACCCACTGTTGAAAGGATTGGAACAGAGAGGCAACTACTGTCAGGCCTTTGCCGACGACGTGGTCTTGATCTTTGACGGGGATACTGCGATGGAGGTGCAGCAGCGTGCAAACGCCGCTCTCGCGTATGTTCAGGAGTGGGGAGTCAGAAACAAACTGAGATTTGCACCGCAAAAAACAAACGCGATGGTACTTACACGGAAACTCAAATATGACACGCCACTCCTGAATATGGGCGGGATCGGAATCAACATGTCAAATGAATTTAAAATCTTGGGGCTAATAATAGATCACAAATTGACCTTTAATAGTCACGCAGCAAGCGTATGCAGAAAAGCGTTAAATTTATACAAACATCTTTCAAGAGCCGCAAGGGTTAGCTGGGGTCTCCATCCCGAGGTTATTCGAACAATATATTCAGCTGTCGTTGAACCAGTCATACTGTATGCAGCAAGTGTTTGGGCGCCAGCAGCAAATAAATGGGTCGTTCAGAAACAGTTGAACGTAGTTCAAAGAGGATTCGCCCAGAAGTTGTGTAGAGCGTATCGGACCGTCTCCTTAAACTCTGCGCTGGTTCTGGCTGGAATACTTCCTCTCGACCTCCGAATTCAGGAGGCAGCTGCCCTGTATGAGGCAAAGAGAGGAGTACCTCGGCCAGAGCTAGCAGACAGAGAAGTTGAGAAAATGGTTTCGTTCGCTGACACACAGCATCCAGCCGAACATATGGACCTAAAATTCATATGCTTGGTAGACCAAGAACAAGTGGATATCCACAGTAATCATGCAGTTCGAATATTCACGGACGGCAGTAAAATTGAGGGCAAGGTTGGGGCTGCATTGTCCGTATGGAACAATGAAGCCGAAACCAATGCCCATAAATTGAAACTGTCGTCCTACTGCACGGTCTACCAAGCCGAATTACTGGCCATATGTAAGGCCACGAGGGAAATCCTCAAGAGCCCAGAATTGAGTTTTGGGATCTATAGTGATTCAAGGTCGTCACTTGAGGCAGTAGTAAACCAAGGCTCAATTCATCCACTAGCAGTCGAAATTCGTAAGAATTTAAAAGCCGGTAAACACCAGAACAAAGATATATCTTTATACTGGATAAAGGCTCATGCAGGACTGGCAGGAAATGAGCGTGCCGACCAACTGGCTAAGGAGGCAGCCATAAAAATAAAGACCAAACCCGCCTACGACGGGTGTCCGGTTTCATTCGTCAAGAGACAAATCCGCATGGGAACTCTTGAGGAATGGAACCGGAGGTACAAATCGGGCGAAACGGCGAAGACTACGAAAATGTTCTTCCCAGATGCTGTGCAGGCTTTTAAAATAGTAAGACAGGTTGAACCAACTGGTATACTGACACAGGTAATGACTGGGCACGGTGGGTTTTCTGAATACTTGAACCGATTCAAGTGTAAGGAAGACCCATCGTGCATCTGTGAACCTAGTAAGCTAGAGACTGTAGAGCATGTTTTGTTTGAGTGCCCCGTCTTTGGAAGAGATAGATTCGAATTTGAGCAGGATTTGAGTATAACTTTAGAATCAAGTATTGTAAAAGATTTAATAAGTGAAAAAATTAGTAGAGACAAATTCATAACCTATTGTTTAAAAATAGCACATAAGGTAATTATAAGAAATAAGTAAGTTTTGTTGGGTATATATATTGAAATATATATACTAAACCAGCACTAAATAAAGAAAGCGGAAAATTTAAATAAACATGTTTAAAATAGGATAGCAATAAGAAAGTATGTAATGAAAAAGAAGATAAAAATGTAACTCACCCAAGGGATAAGAACGTTATAGAATATAAGATAGATTAAGAACAAATATGTAAAAATTTTAAAAAATTGTAAACCCTGAAATTAAAATAAATCGTTAGGTTTCCTTCCTTACATCCTAAATAGGACATAGTTAAAGATAAAATAGGATTGCAACTGAAAGGAAAAAAGGCAAAAAAGGACTCTGATTAATGTCAGAGGGACGACTTAGTACCGTTTTGAGACGGAAAAAAAAAAAAAAAAAAAAAAAAAAAAACCTAACCTAACCTAACCTAACCTAACCTAACCTAACCTAACCTAACCTAACCTAACCTAACCTAACCTAACCTAACCTTTTTTTTTTTTTTTTTTTTTTAGCGTGAGGAAATGCATTTACGCATCCCCGCCGGCCTGGGAAGCGGGCGGGGTATGTCGGACTCGCCTAAAGCCGGCCCTACCGACTAAAACCTCACGATGTCCCTCTACAACGATAGTAGACAGGGCCACGGGTCCGTTTTCACACTCTACCGCAGCCCTATCTACCGACGTCCGCCTTAACAACAACAAGGCGGACCCGCCTCGGGAGGGGAAACACCCCTCCATTCGGCTCGGGCGACGCACACGGGACAAACCAGCGCGTCACCCCACTCTCAGAGGGCCTTTACTCTAGGGAGCGACGGATGCCCCAACATCCATCGCCCCAGGCCCTCCAAGCGGAGACGGAGTGCGAGCTCTACTAGCTCGCCTCCGTGTTCGCGTCCTCCGGAGCGGGAGAGCGAGAGCACCTCTCTCCCTCTCACGCTCCTCTTCCTCCCTCTGCGACATCACAACCTCGCAGAAGGAGACCACCGCCTGCCAAGACCCCTCGTCTTGGACCATCTTATCCAAGATGGTCGGCAACGAGAGGTCTGCTCCCACGACCGCGACTAGAGCTTGTCGCGGTCCATCCACACCGGAGCATGCCTCCAGCACGTGCTGCGCCGTCTCCTCTGCGCAGCCGCACTGGTGGCATACCGGGGAAGCTTCCCTTCGGGCGACGCGACACAGGTACCTCCCGAGGCAACCATGCCCCGAGAGGATCTGCGTCAGCCGGAAGGAAAGCGCCCCATGCTCCCGGTTCACCCACTCGCTCAGAATGGGCTGAACCGCCTCCAACATCCTACTTGCCCCAGCACCCCGACGTGGGTTCGCTAGAGCCAGCCGCCTACTCCACGACTCCAGGGCCTCTTCCCTGGCGTCCACACGCCACTGCATGACCTCCCGCGCCACCGGCCGAAGGTCCTCCTCGCGGGCTCGCCTCCTCCGCCAATAGACCGACGACAGCACCTCGGCCTCAAGGTCCCAAGGAAGCGAGCCCGCAAGGGCACACGCCACCTCATGCGAGAGTGTGCGGTAGCCCCGACACACTCTCACCGCCATGACCCTCTGGGCCCTGTGTAGCACGGCGGTCTCCCTCGAGTTAATCGAGCCCGCCCACACAGGTGCACCATAGAGGGCCATCGAGCGCACCACCGCCATATACAGGCGGCGGCAGCTCGCTCCTCCGCCTCCGAGGTTCGGAAGGAGGCGGCCTAAAGAGGCTGCCGTCCTTACGAGCCTCGGGGCCAACTCCTCCAGGTGGGGGCCGAATCTCCATCTGCTGTGCAGTACAACGCCGAGATACTTCAGCGTCGACCGGACAGCGATGGAGACACCCCCCACCATTATGCTGCAGCCTGCAGGTGGCGCCCTCCGAGGACCATGGAAGCAAATGGCCTCGGATTTGCGGAGCGCCACCTCCAGGCCCAGCCGCCGAATCCTGGCCACCACCGAGGCAACACCAGCGGTGGCCAGTAGGGACGCCTCTCTGTAGGTCGTCCCCCGGGCGGTAACCAAGGTGTCGTCAGCGTAGCACACTACGCCGACGCCATCAAGGTTAGCGGCCCGCAGCACCCAGTCGTACCCGATGTTCCAAAGCAGGGGGCCCATTACGGACCCCTGTGGAACACCACGTGCAACCGGGCTTCGGCCCTCTCCGTTCATCGTCGGGTAGACTACCTCCCTATCAGAGAGATAGTCCCCGACGAGGCGTTGCAGGTACTGGGGCACCCTATGGTACTCCAGTGCCGCCAGGATCGTGGTCCACGGCAGGGTGTTGAAAGCGTTGGCGATGTCGAGTGACACCGCCAGCAACACCCCGCCCCTGGAGCACGCATCCTCGGAGAGGTCTCGGACGTAGGCAATGGCATCTACCGTCGATCGACCTCTCCTGAACCCGAACTGAGCATCAGCCAGGTCGGGTCCAACCACCTCCAGGTGTTTGACAAGGCGGGCAGCTACAACTCTTTCGAGGAGCTTGCCCGCCTCGTCAAGCAGCACAATTGGGCGATAGCCCCCGGGCTCATCGGCCGGCCGTCCCTCCTTCCGGAGCAGGACGAGCCGGCCGGCCTTCCACCGCATTGGGAACCTCCCCTCCCGCATACAGCGGTCGAAGAGGTCCCGAATGCGGGGTGCAAGATATTCCTGAGCGAGGGCCCACGCGCGACCAGGAATCCCATCGGGTCCCGGCGCCGTGTTCTTGGCCCTCATCCTCAGTACCGCGCCGCCTAATTCACCTTCGGAGGTCTGAGGCACCTCCTCCTCCTCCGCCGCTACCTCGGCCGCCCCCTGAGGCGCCGTCATGGTGAGAGGGACGAAGTCGGGTCCCGGGCTACCCGGGAACAGTCCCTCGATCACCCGCCGGAGAACCGGAAGCTGCAGAGTGCTGGTGATGGGGGGGGCCCAGGGGCGAAGCTTCTGCCTCGCTAGCCTGTATGGCCTGCCCCATGGGTCCCGCTCCAAGGACTCCAGCAACTGCAGCCAGGCCTCCGCCTTTGCCTCTGAGATGGCTAGGCGGAGGGCCTTGGACGCCTCTCTATACAGGGCATAGAGGGCGTCCGCTTCGGCCTCGACTTGGCGTCTCCTCCTCCTGTACCTCTGGTACATCCTGCGATGGTCCACACATCTCAGCCGCAACTCGGCTATCCTCTCTGACCACCAGTAGACCTGGCGGCGGAGATGCGGTGTCCCCGCACGGGGCATGGCGGCGTCACAGACGTGCGCCATGGCCCTGCACAGGGCGTCAGTCTCCGCGTCCAGGTCCACTGGCTCCGAAGGAGGGGCGTTCCATGACTGGACTAGGGCCGCCTCCTTCAGCACGTCCCGCTCGAGCCGGCCGAGCACCCACCGCGGACCGACCGCCGAAAGCGGGGGGGCCCGTGCTACCGTCGAGGACGGGGAGACGCTAAACTGAGCATATCTATGGTCAGATAGCGTCTCCTCGTCCGTTAAAACCTCCCAGTCGCGAATACGTGGTGCGATCTCGGGGGTGGCGAATGCGATGTCAATCACCGATCCGCCATCCCGACGCACACACGTATTCGCGGTACCCCTATTTAAAATACAGAGGCTCGTCCCCACCAGCCACTCCTCCACGGCTTCGCCTCTCGCGTCCGTCGTCGAAGATCCCCACGCCAGTGATTTGGCGTTGAGATCTCCGACGACGAGCACTGGCCGTGGTCTACTCTGTCCGACCAGGGTCCCCACCTCATCGAGAAACGTCTCGAATTCGGCGAGGGCCCGGTTCGGAGAGAAGTAAACACCCACGACCACCATCTCTCCCACCTGCGCAGCGATCAGTCCCCTGCCCCTAACCACTCCCCCGAAAGGAGGAGAATGGGCAGGAGACTGAGTGGTGATGGCCACCAGGCCGTCCAGGTCACCGACCCAGTCGGTTCTAGCGGGGACCCGGTACGGCTCCGCTACTACCGCGACACTTATCAACCGCTCCGCCAGAGTCTGGAGTAAAAGATCCTGGGCCCTGGCGGAGCGGTTGATATTCGCCTGGAGGAAGGTTAGGGCCATCCTAACCTTCCTCCATGTTCTCCGCCGCTACCCTTGTGGGGCGAGTCGGCTGGGACTTGGCCTTAGCCTCAGCCCCATCCCTCCTCCTACTCGCCCCTGTCTTGGTCGGGGGCTTGGCACATGCCTTGCCCCCGGAGAGGTGGTCAGCCGCCCTGCCCGCTGCTGCACAAAGGGTGCAGTGCGGGGCGGCCGAGCAGTCTTTAGCCTTGTGGCCTTTTAGACCGCAGCGATGGCACTCATCACTGCGGTCGACCTCGGATTTGCACTGGGCCCTAACGTGGCCCAGTTCAAGACAGCGGTAGCAGCGGTGGGGTCGGACCTCTAATATCCGCACCTGCGCCGCCACCCATCCCACCAGAAGCCGGCCACCACCAGCCATAACCTTCTTGGCGGCCATTTTAGGGCACCTTACAAAGGCCGCCCCCATGCCCGCCGCACCCTTGCGGATTTCGCCGGACTTAGTGTCCGACGAACCGCAGCCCCCGGCCTTGGCGAGGGCTTCCACCAACTCCGAGGGGGTGATGGAGTCGTCGAGGCCGCTGACACGTAAATCACACGTCATACTCGGCCTCGACACTCGTACGTCATCCGGTGCCCCCTCGAAGACCTCCCTCAGTTTACCGGCTAGGGAGTCCGCTTTCTCTTCCCTCTCCACACCGGGGATCTCCAATATGCGGGCCCCGGTGGCCGCTGTCCTCATCCTCAGGGGTACGCCACCCCAACCTTTTTTTTTTTTTTTTTTTTTTTTTTTTAACGTGAGGAAATGCGTTTACGCATCCCCGCCCGCTGGGGAGCGGACAGGGTATGTCGGACTCGCCTAAAGACGGCCCTACCGACTAAAACCTCACGGGTGTCCCTCTTCCACGATAGTAGACAGGGCCGCGGGTCCGTTTTCACACTCCACGCAGCCCCATCCACCGACGTCCGCCTTAACAACAACAAGGCGGACCCACCTCGGGAGGGGAAAACCCCCCATTCGGCTCGGGCGACGCACACGGGACAAACCAGCGCGTCACCCCACACTCAGAGGGCCTTTGCTCTAGGGAGCAACGGATGCCCCAACATCCATCGCCCCCGGCCCTCCAAGCGGAGACGGAGTGCGAGCTCTACTAGCTCGCCTCCGTGTCCGCGTCCTCCGGAGCGGGAGAGCGAGAGCACCTCTCTCCATCTCACGCTCCTCTTCCTCCCTCTGCGACATCACAACCTCGCAGAAGGAGACCACCGCCTGCCAAGACCCCTCGTCTTGGACCATCTTATCCAAGATGGTCGGCAACGAGAGGTCTGCTCCCACGACCGCGACTAGAGCTTGTCGCGGTCCATCCACACCGGAGCATGCCTCCAGCACGTGCTGCGCCGTCTCCTCTGCGCAGCCGCACTGGTGGCATACCGGGGAAGCTTCCCTTCGGGCGACGCGACACAGGTACCTCCCGAGGCAACCATGCCCCGAGAGGATCTGCGTCAGCCGGAAGGAAAGCGCCCCGTACTCCCTGTTCACCCATTCCCTCAGAATGGGCTGAACCGCCTCCAATAGCCGATTGGCCCCAGCACCCCGACGGGGGTTGGCTAGGGCCAATCGCCTACTCCAGGACTCCAGGGCCTCCTCCCTGGCGTCCAACCTCCACTGCGCGACCTCCCGCGCCACCGGCCGAAGGTCCTCCTCGCGGGCTCGCTTCCTTTGCCAATAGACCGAGGACAGAACCTCAGCCTCAAGGTCCCAAGGAAGCGAGCCCGCGAGGGCGCACGCCACCTCATGCGAGAGTGTGCGGTAGCCCCGACACACTCTCACCGCCATGACCCTCTGGGCCCTGTGTAGCACGGCGGTCTACCTCGAGTTAATCGAGCCCGCCCACACAGGTGCACCATAGAGGGCCATCGAGCGCACCACCGCCATATACAGGCGGCGGCAGCTCGCTCCTCCGCATCCGAGGTTCGGAAGGAGGCGGCCTAAAGAGGCTGCCATCCTTACGAGCCTCGGGGCCAACTCCTCCAGGTGGGGGCCGAATCTCCATCTGCTGTGCAGTACAACGCCGAGATACTTCAGCGTCGACCGGACAGCGATGGAGACACCCCCCACCATTATGCTGCAGCCCGCAGGTGGCGCCCTCCGAGGACCATGAAAGCAAATGGCCTCGGATTTGCGGAGCGCCACCTCCACTAACTAACACACTATAATTCTCCAAGTCTCGCCAGTCCTGTGGCGTCGGCTGACGGCGAAGGGAACGGTCCACATTGACTTACAGCGGCGGCAGGTTCTCGATCAGAGTCCGCTTCTTCAGTGCAGCAAGTGCCTTGGCTTCGGCCATGGTCGCAAGTTCTGCAAGGAAAAAGCGGACTTATGTAGTCACTGTGGTGACCCACACCTCCGCAAAGACTGCCCCGCGTGGACAGTTGCTGACGTCCCGTCTTGCCGTAACTGCAGGCTGGCGAGGCTTGGAAGACATGATCACAATGCGTTTGACCTTGGGTGTCCGACGCGCCTCCGTTGGGATGCCCTCTCAAGGTTAAGCGTGGCCTACATGTAAATAGCACTGTAAATATGTTTTACCGCGTGTTGCGATCTCGGGGGTGGCGAATGCGATGTCAATCACCGATCCGCCATCCCGACGCACACACGTATTCGCGGTACCCCTATTTAAAATACAGAGGCTCGTCCCCACCAGCCACTCCTCCACGGCTTCGCCTCTCGCGTCCGTCGTCGAAGATCCCCACGCCAGTGATTTGGCGTTGAGATCTCCGACGACGAGCACTGGCCGTGGTCTACTCTGTCCGACCAGGGTCCCCACCTCATCGAGAAACGTCTCGAATTCGGCGAGGGCCCGGTTCGGAGAGAAGTAAACACCCACGACCCCCATCTCTCCCACCTGCGCAGCGATCAGTCCCCTGCCCCTAACCACTCCCCCGAAAGGAGGAGAATGGGCAAGAGACTGAGTGGTGATGGCCACCAGGCCGTCCAGGTCACCGACCCAGTCGGTTCTAGCGGGGACCCGGTACGGCTCCGCTACTACCGCGACACTTATCAACCGCTCCGCCAGAGTCTGGAGTAAAAGATCCTGGGCCCTGGCGGAGCGGTTGATATTCGCCTGGAGGAAGGTTAGGGCCATCCTAACCTTCCTCCATGTTCTCCGCCGCTACCCTTGTGGGTCGAGTCGGCTGGGACTTGGCCTTGGCCTCAGCCCCATCCCTCCTCCTACTCGCCCCTGTCTTGGTCGGGGGCTTGGCACATGCCTTGCCCCCGGAGAGGTGGTCAGCCGCCCTGCCCGCTGCTGCACATAGAGTGCAGTGCGGGGCGGCCGAACAGTCCTTGGCCTTATGGCCTTTCAGACCGCAGCGATGGCACTCATCACCGCGGTCGACCTCGGATTTGCACTGGGCCCTAACGTGGCCCAGTGCAAGACAGCGGTAGCAGCGGCGGGGTCGGACCTCTAATATCCGCACCTGCGCCGCCACCCATCCCACCAGAAGCCTGCCACCACCAGCCATGACTTTCTTGGCGGCCATTTTAGGGCACCTTACAAAGGCCGCCCCCATGCCCGCCACACCCTTGCGGATTTCGCCGGACCTAATGTCCGACGAATCGCAGCCCCCAACCTTGGCGAGGGCTTCTACCAACTCCGAGGGGGTGATGGAGTCGTCGAGGCCGCTGACACGTAAATCACATGTCATACTCGGCCTTGACACTCGTACGTCATCCGGTGCCCCTTCGAAGACCTCCCTCAGTTTGCTGGCTAGGGAGTCCGCTTTCTGTTCCCTCTCCACACCGGGGATCTCCAATATGCGGGCCCCGGTTGCCGCTGTCCTCATTCTCAGGGGTGGAACCCCCAGAGCCCCAAGATTTATGCGGCTCTTTGCCTCTGCTAATACCTTGCCATAGGACAGGCCCTTCTTCTCCGCCCCCGGCAGCAGCGTTATCACTACAGCTGCTGTGCGGGGGGGTCGGAGGCTCGCCGTCCCAGTCCTTGGCTTTGGCGCTGGCTTGCCGGCCGTCTTTTTTGCGGCGGGCCTTGCTGGCGGGGCCTCCCGTGCTGCTCTGGGGGCCGCCTTTGTTGCGCCGGATGTTGATGGCGGGGCCTCCCCTGCTATCGGGGTCTCTCGCGCCTTCCTCCTCCTTGTCACCACGTTCCACGCATCCTGCAGTGGTGGTGGTGGTGGGGCTGCTTGAACGGCCCTCGAGGCGCCTTTTGGGCCTTCGCCACTCTACAAGGGGCAGCAACTACCCTGGCGTCTTTAGCTGTTGTCTCCGCGTTGCGCCTGTCCGCAGCAAGTGGCGGCCGACGGCGCTCCTCCGGCAGGAGCCTGGACTCCAGGCCCTCGAAACGGGCGTTTATCATGGTGCCCACGTGCACCATGACCTCCCGCAGTATCTGTTCGAGTCCCGGAGCCAGGGCCGAGTTTGGGAACGGGGCCGGGGCTGGGGCCGGGGCTGGAGCCTGGGCAGGGGCCGGGGCTGGAGCCTGGGCAGGGGCCAGGGGCGGGGACGGGACCGGTGCCGGGGCCGGGGCCGAGGCGGCGGAACGTGAGACCTTCATGGCCGCAACCTCCCTGCGGAGGTCCTGCAGCTCCTCCGACAACCGTTTGTTGGCGGCCTCCAGCCGCACTACCTCCTCTGATACCGATCGGTTCCTCAGCCCTGCGACCGCTACCCTTATCGCCTCCGCCGCATCATGGAGGCCCCTGACGAAGGTCCCCTTGAGGTTCTTGGATGTCTTGGCGACTTTCTGAATAGTCGCCAAGGACTCCACGACGTGCCTCTCAAGGTCCGACGCCAGGGCTTCCGCCTCTTCACTCACCGGCGCGGTGGTGATGATGGGGACTTTGCGGAAGGTGTCCCGCACCGCCTCCATCCTGCGCCGGTTCTCCTCCGCCAGCTCCTCCTCCGCCTGCAGCCTGATTTCTTCAGCCTTAGCGGCGTTTAAAGCAGCCTTTGCCGCTGCTAACCCAGCGTAGTCCCCGGTTGTCACCGGGCGACCACGCCCACGTCCTCGTCCGCGCCGAGTCACCGAGACCTTGGGTGTCGGTAAGGGGTCACCCTGGTCATCCTCACACCGTTGGCGCTTACGGAGCTTCCTCGCGCCGGAGCCGCGAGAAGACACCGTGGTCCAGCTCATGTTATCGGAGTCTAGCTCTGACGACTCCGATAAATTCAAAACTGGGATCTCATCCACATCCAGATTGGACATGGGGGAGACACCAGTTTTCTCCACAGATTCAAGTGAAAGCTCCTCCTTCTCCAGCTTTTCCTCTTTCTCCTCCTCTTTTCTCACATCCTCCTTCTTTGTCGCCTTCTCCTTTCTACCTCTCTCCTTCGTCTCCTCACAAACCTGTCGAACAGTTCCCCTCCCAGATACGAGGGGGCGATTGAGCACCGTAGTGCTGCCGGATTCTCCGGCCTCATTGAGACCGGTACCGACCTGGGTTAATATTTTTCCTAGTTTCGACATTATTCATGAGTTTTTCCCTTTTTTTTGGAAAGGGGTGAGGTCCCCTTTGGCACCTTAGCGGCCGGGTTCCCCCCGACCATACATCTTCTCGGCAGGCACCAAACCTTAAGATTTGGAGACGCATATGCCCGACAGGGTGGCCGTGTTGACCCTCCCTGCCGCGCCGCAGGCCTTGCAGGCCCGCCATCCTACGACCCGAAGGTCCGCTGCAGCTGTAGCTGCTCTTCAAGTTGTTGCCCACGCTAATCTACGTGCACCACCTCCTCGGGGCCTATACCATCAGTGGTGACGGACGCCCCCGGGTCCGCCACCTAGGCCTCTGTTATGGGGGCTGAAGGAGGCCATGGAGTCTTCTCCGACGCCCGACTCTCCTGTTGCGCATTGGGAGATCGGTGGCGATTTCTCTCTCCCGCTCCGCAGCTTCCTTCTGTGACATCACATGTTCACAGAAGGACATCACCTCTATCCACGACCTCTCGCTTTCGAGCATTGATTTGATCAATGCTGGAAGCGAGAGGTCACCCCCTACTGCTACAACGAGGTCACGGCGCTCGCTGGCCCAGGCTGGGCATATCTCCAGCGTATGCTGCGCCGTGTCCTCGTCGCAGCTACAATGGTGGCACATGGTTGTCGGTTCCCTTCCAGCAATATGGCACAAGTACTTCCCAAAGCATCCATGCCCAGAAAGCACCTGCACCAGCCGGAAGGTAAGCGACCCATGCGCCCTGTGCAACCAATCCTCAAGGACCGGTCGGACAGCCTCCACCGTCCTGCTTCCAGCCCTGGGTTGGGCCAGCCGCTCCCTCCAAAATCCAAGCAGGGACTTCCGCGCATGGAGCCTACACAATTGCACCTCCTTTGGCAGGGGGCACACACCCTGGAGACGAAGGTCTGTGCGCCACATATACATGGCAGCACAGACCTCCGCCTCCAGATCCCATGGAGGAGATCCTGCCAACACGCAAGCTGCCTCAAATGAAATGGTGCGATATCCTCGAATGACCCCGACGGCCATCACCCTCTGAGATCTCCTCAGGAGGGCAATGTTACGCTCCGTGAGAGCCTCTTCCCAAACAGGAGCTCCATACAGGGCCATCGAGCGCACCACCCCTAAATAAAGTTGGCGGCTACTTGCTTTCGGCCCCCCGAGATTAGGCAAAAGCCGCTTTAAAGCAGCGGCTGCTCCCATCAGCCGAGGGGCCATGCGCGAGAAGTGCTCACGGAAGTTCCATCTGCTATCGAGGACGAGTCCAAGATATTTCATCTTGGACTATATCTTGGCGGCTGTCACCGGACAGCGCACCAAAACAGCTCCCACGCCCTGGGAGTTGCGTCGGATTTCTCCAACCTTTACAGACTCCTCAGGGCAGCACCCGCGCTCAACTATGGCAGAGGCCAAATCTCGCACAGAGACTGAGTCATCCAGGCCTGAGATGCGCATTTCTGCACATTTTGTTGGCCTGGAGATTTTAACCATCTCCGGATTAAGAGCTTCTCTCAACTTTTGGGCAAGGGTATCGGCCTTCTCACCACTCGTCGCACCCGGAACCTCCAGCATACGAGCTCCTGTGGCCACTTGCCGGAACCGCAGACTGGTGATGCCACAGCTGGCAAGGTCGATTTTATTCCTTGCCTCCTCCAACACCTTTGCATATGTAACGCCTTTCTCCTCGGCTCCAGGCTGCAGAGAAACAACTACTGCCGCAGATCGAGGAGTACGCAGTTTTATCTTTGCTGACCGACTTTTTGGCTTGGTCGCCGCTGTTGTTTTCTCAGCAGGTCGTTGAGGGGCTTCCTTTTTTCTGCCACCCCGTCTTACAACAGCCGACCAGCCCTCCTCCACTGCCGCTGGTGCAGCAGCGAAAGGCGTGTTGGTGCCTACCTGTTTAGGCCTTCTTTCAGGAGGACGAACATCCGTCGTTTTAGGTGTCACCTTTCCCTTTTTGCTCTTTTGGGTTTGAGGACCAGATATCTTTGCTGAGCCCTCGGTCTCTCGAGCATCCAATGTCCCTCGTCTCTGGTCGGCTGCGAGTGGAGGGCGAAGGCGCTTTTCAGGGAGTAACCTCTCCTCAAGCACCTCCAATCGTGCACTCAACATGCCACCCACCTGTAACATAATGGAGCGAGTTAGCTCCTCCACCGATCCTCCTCCTTGCGAGGACAATAGCTCCACAACCTCCATTCTATGAGGCGACGGTCGCCGCGGTGATAAAGGGCCGGGGCTCTCTGGGCCTGAGTCATTACCGCCCGCAGTTCCACCATATCCTTTCGAAGCTGAGAAACCTCATTCTGCAAGCGAACGTTGTCTGCCTGAAGTTTCTCAACCTCCTCCGATGTCGTCCGTTTCTGGAGGACGTCAACTACAGCCTTGATTGAAGCCGCCGATTCTTTTAAGGCCTTCGTATAGGTGCCTGCTTATTAAGAGCAACGGCCGTTCGTGTGTCACCTTCTTCCGTCACTTGCAGACCTAGCGCAACTCTATTTGCACTAGCGTCACTCGCCTGTTCCTCCAGGCACTTTTCAGCTTCACGGCTCGCAGCTTCCCGCCTGAGGAAATTCTGCCTTCGTCCACTAAGCGAAGCATTCAAGACATCCACTGGATTGGGTGCCTTGAATGCTTTGGCCGACCTTTCTTTGCCATCGCTTGATGAAGCCGAAACGTCTTCATGCCGTCGTTTCCCCTTTCGAGAGCTCCACAGACTTCCAGACTCAGTAGACCGTGCCGAATCCACCGTTTGCACACTTGCATCCGAATCACTTGCATCTAGTTCAGATGCCAGTGTATCCACTTCCATCTCCTTTTCTTTCCCTTTCTCCTTCTGCTTCTTCTTTCCCTTCTTCTTCTCCTTCCCTTTCAGAAGACCGGAGCCTTCATGGCAATTTGCGCCCCCCCCAGAATACGAGGGGCAGAGTGCCGAAGCACTGTCGGATTCTTCGGCCCCGTTGGGACCGATACCGACCTGGGGTATCTGTTTTTCCAAATTTGCCATTGTTCATTTTGTTGTTTCCTTTTTTTTAAAAAAAGGGTGAGGTCCCCTTTAGCGCCCTTGGGGCCGGGTTCCCCCCGACCATACATCCCCTAGGCAGGCACCAGACCGTGGGATTTGGCCACCACATACATACAACACACACAAACACAAGACAAGACACAAAAGTAGATATTGACAACGACAGCCCGCGCACCCCATCTCCTCATTTACCATTGTAAACAAAAAGAGACGCATACGGCCTGTCGTTGCCAATACCCCACAGATCTAACTCAGATCTCCATCCCGAACGATGGGAACATCAGATCTACGTGGAGTTTCTTACAAAAATCCAAGCAAACGACATTCCCAACGCTCCGCCAGGGCAATTACAGCCCAAGCCCACCGTGGCGGAATCTCATCACTGAGTCCGCCATGCCCCCATCACACTGTGCCCTATGCTACCTTCATAGGGACACGCGGAGGGGCGCCACCGTGACGGGTTATTGGCCCCACACGCACCAACAACACGCCGTCCAGACATAAATGCCCAGACCCACCGGGCGGATGCTCATCTCTGAGCCCACCCTGCCTCATCCACTGTGTCCTATGCTACCTTCATAGGAACACGTGGAGAGGCCCACCGTTCCAGGTTTTTTGGCTACGACCAATAAGATCCCATGCTTAACATGGGAAGTGATTGGCCGAACCCCAGGGCGCACCGTCCCGATATAATGATCTTCCCCCCAGATGTAAACATCGAGAGGGATTACCATTATGCCGAGCACACTTGGAGGTAAACCTGGCTAGCGCCCCAACCTAACCTAACCTAACCTAACCTAACCTAACCTTTTTTTTTTTTTTTTTGTCTTCAGAGGGGAAATTCATTTACGAATAAACCGGTCCGGGGGGACCGGAATTATGTGGGACTCGCCGCCCTGAAAAGGGCAGAATACCCACTAAAACCCCTCCGGTGTCCCTCTCTCGCCATGCTTGCCAGACCACGGGAACGAAATCCTTCCGCAATCCGACTGGCGATGTTAATCCCTCTCATACTGGGCGGCTATAGCCGCCATCTCAATCAATCATTCATCATCTTCCCCTTCCCCTGGAAGGGCTGCAAGCTGCACAGAGACGGCATGGTGACCGCGGCTGCGCAGTGCGCCCTTCCCTGGGCGGCAGCGCAACTCTTGCACATTCACCGCCCCATTCCTCCACCCATCACCTTTAATTCTCACTCACACCTCATGGCTTCATGGCCCTTGGCCCCATGGCCCACATCCGCCGCCGTTCAGGAACACTTGTACGACGTCGGATCCCTGGAATAGGGGAACTCTTCGAGACGTGAGGTCCGCCCCTAGGGACCTCGCGCTCGAAGATCACACAAACCATATGGCTTCATGGCTCCCGAAGCAGCCGTGGCCCGAAAGGATCTGTGTAAGGTGGAAGGAGAGGACCCCGTGCCTCCTCGTCACCCAGCGCTCCAGGACCGGCCGCACCGCCTCAATGGTGTTGTGACCAGCGGAGGGCTCCTCAAGCGCCCTCATCCACCGCACCAGAAGACGCCTGCGTGCGCTCCTACGCCATCGCAGCATCCCTTCCCTTGGAAGCGGCTCGCCCGTTGCCCGGTGCTCAGCAACTCGGTCATAAACCGCAGTGAGCACGCGAGCGTCCAACTCCCAAGGTAGGCAGGCAGCGAGCACACACGCCGCCTCGAAGGAGATGGTGCGGTAACCACGCACCACCCTGAGGCAAATAGCCCTCTGTGGCCGATGTAGGAGAGCCTTGTTGACACTTCCTAGAGCATCCTCCCACACGGGTGCTCCATAAAGCGCCATCGACCGTACCACCTGCACATAAAGACGTCGACAGGCCGCATTCGGCCCGCCGACGTTCGGCAATAGGCGACTCAGGGCACCGCATGTTGCCATGAGGCGCGGGGCGAGCCGACGGAAATGCTCGCGGAATGATAGACGGGGATCAAGGACGATGCCGAGATAGCGCATTGCTTTCCCGACATCGATCCACACCCCACCCACCATCACGCGAGATCCGACCGGCGGCCCCCTCCGCGGACCATGAAAGCACAGGGCCTCGCACTTCGGTAGAGCTACCTCCAGACCAAGTCGCCGTATGCGCTCCAGCACACACTGAACGCCCTCCGTCACACGCGCAGCCGCATCATCAAAATCGATGCCACGAGCCGTGACCAGCGTGTCATCTGCGTAGCACGTTACGCTCACACCGTCCGGTAGCGTGCCCCGCAACACCCAATCGTACCCGATGTTCCACAGAGTTGGTCCGAGGGCCGAGCCCTGCGGAACACCACGCGTCATCGGTTTAGCCTCCCAGGCCACCCGCGTCGGGTACCGGACCTCCCTCTCAGAGAGGTAGGCTCCGATGATCCGGCGCAGGTACCCCGGGAAGCCATGGTACCTGAGTGCCTCCTCAATACAGCTCCATGGGAGGGTGTTAAAGGCGTTCGCTATGTCTATGGAAACCGCCAATAACACCTGCCGACTCGCAATCACCTCCACCGCCATCCCCTTCACCCTGCGGATCGCGTCGATGGTGGAGCGGGCGCGCCGGAACCCAAACTGTGCATCAGAGAGGTCCGGTCCCACTCCCTCCATGTGTCGTACAAGACGGGCGACCAGGACACGCTCGAAGAGCTTGCCCGCCTCATCCAACAGCACAAGCGGCCGGTAGGCGGAAGGAGAGTCCTCCGGCCGGCCATCCTTCTTCAGCAGGACCAGTTTCCCCGCCTTCCATTGGCGAGGAAACTGACCCTGCACCAGGCACGCGTTAAGCAGTGCCCTGAACCTCTCCTCGAGAGGGTCAAGGGCGATGATCACCGCGCGCCCCGAAACTCCATCTAGACCTGGGGCTTTTGTGCGGCCACGCAGCCGAAGCAGCGCCACCCCCAACTCCACCGACGTCACCTCCGGTACCTCACCGTCATCATTCGCCTCGTCAGCTCCCATTTCATCCGGCCGCTCCATCGAAGGGGGGGCTAAGGCATCCGCAGGTGGGAACAAAACTGAGACCACCCGGTCCACCATCTCTGGCTGCAAACTCCGGGTGAGCGGCGGCGCCCACGGCCGAAGCTTGTTCCTCACCATCCGGTACGGGCGACCCCACGGATCCGCGTCGAGCGTGCTGAGGAACTCCTTAAAGCTGGCATCCTTGGCCGCCGCTATGGCGGAAGACAAAGCCTCAATGCAGTTCCTATACGCCGCATATAGGCGGTCCTCCTCCTCCAGATCGCGATGGCTGCGGCGACGGCTGCGGGTATATGCACGCCTCGCACGAACGGCATCAACCCGCAGTGCCGCAATCTCCGCCGACCACCAATATATGTGACGCCAGGGAGCATGGGGCCCAAGGCGAGGCATCGCTGCATCGCAGGCGCGCGCTAGTGCGCCGCGGATCCACTCAGCCTCCTCCTGAACGTTCACCTCTCCGACACCATCGGCGGGCCCCAACGCCCAGGCCTCAACCTCCGCAGCCTCCAGCAGTAGCTCACGGTCCAGCTTCCTAAGGGCCCAGCGAGGTGGGTCACCCGGTAGGGGACACCATGGATCGACTGTGGCTGTGGAAAGAGCCGAGATATCGAACCGTACATACCGGTGATCCGACAGCGTTTCCACTCCTTCCAAAACCTCCCAATCAGAGATGCGGCGCGCGAGGGCTGACGTTGCAAACGTGACATCCACGATCGAACCTCCCGTCCGCCGCACGCACGTATGGACACCCCCATGGTTTAGCACGGAGAACCCACCTGCAACAACCCAGTTTTCCGCTTCCCTACCGCGCGCGTTCGCCACGGGTGAACCCCACATAGCCGACTTGGCATTGAGGTCCCCGGCGATCAGCACATGGTGGGAGCGATGACCAGCTACCAACGTCTCCAGCTCACGCAGGTACTGCTCAAAGCGAGCGAGCGAGGCGTTCGGGGAGAAGTAAACGGTGACGATGAGCGTCTCGTCTACCTCCCCAGCGACCCACCCACTCCCTTTCGACACCCGCTCCAGCAAAATTGCCCCGGCAGTCGTCCGGGTGACTATGGCGACAGAGCCATCATCATCACCAACCCAGCCTCCATACAACGGTACCCGGTAGGGCTCCGCAACAATCGCCACATGAATCTGCCACTGCGCTAGGGTCTGGACCAGCAGGTCCTGGGCCCGAGCGCAGTGGTTAAGGTTCGCCTGCAGGAACCTGGACGCCATCTAAGATATGGTTTCCATGTTGACCACCTCTGTCCCACCCGCCCCTGCACCGGAGGGCGTCGGGTGCATGGGCTGAGTCAAGACCCTAGGGCCACCGCTCACCCCTGGCACTCCTCGTCTGGTCGGTGCAGCACACGCCTTGGTGCCAAACTGATGTTCCGCAGGCCTGCCCGCCGCCACGCAAAGGGTGCAGCGTGGCATGGCGTGGCAGGCACCGGCCTTATGGCCGGGCTCACCGCAGCGATAGCATTGGTCGCTGCGGTCCTCCTCGGACGGACATAGTGCACGCGTGTGGCCAGGCTCCAGGCATTTAAAGCACCGGAGTGGCCGCGCCTCGAGCAACTCCACCCGAGCTGAGCCCCATCCGACGGCTAGACGACCCGCCACAAGGATCGCCCTAGCAGCGAGCACCGGGCATCGAACCCAGGCCGCACACGAGCCGTACCGACCAGGGCGCACTTCGCCGCAAGTGACCGCAGCCACCTCACATGCGCCCGCACGTGCCACCGCTGCAGCGACCTCTGACGCAGTGACCGAGTCATCGAACCCGGACACCCGCAGCTCCGCAGTCTTAACTGGTCTCGATACCCTCACCATGTCCGTGGCGAGCTCCTCCATCAGTCGACGAGCCAGCGCGTCTGCCTTGGTACTAGCCACGGCACCGCCACCCGCCACCTCCAGCATGCGCGCCCGGTAGCCGAGCGCTTGAAATTCACGCGCGATATTTCCAGGGAGCCCAGGTTTACCTTTGCTCGCGCCTCAGCAATCACCTGTGCGTACGTCACACCCCTCTCCACCACTGCGGGCTGCAAGGTGAGGACCACAGCAGCAGAGCGCGGTGGGCGCAACTTGCGCGCGGCTAGCTGGCCAGGCGGCAGCGCTGGCTGCCCGTTCTGTCTACAAGGAGGACAGCTCGGTCCTCCAAGTAGTTAGCTAGGAGGTTCCGCAAATATCGAGGCGCTCCGTGGTATCGGAGTGCCTCCAAGATTGTCGAGTGGGGGACGGAATTGAAGGCATTGGCTATATCAAATGACACAGCCAACACTCCCTCCCCCGTCTCCACAGCTTCTCTCACTTGGCCCTTGAGCCGGGCCAGCGCATCCACTGTCGAACGCCCCCGTCTGAAACCGAATTGGGCGTCGGACAGGTCCGGCCCCACCCCACGCAGGAGATCATTTAGCCGGCTGGCGACGATCCCCTCTAACAACTTACCGACCTCATCGAGCAGAACGATGGGCCGGTATGCCGAGGGGCAATCCACCGGGCGTCCCTCCTTTTGGAGGAGGCATAATTGCCCCTCCTTCCAAGATTTCGGGAACCTGCCAGCGGCGAAACACGCACTGAAGAGGTCCCGAAATATCTCCTCCATTTGGAAGGCGGCAATGGCCACCACCCGTGCGGGGACGCCGTCCGGTCCGGGGGCCGTCTTCTTGGCGCGGAGGTGAAGAGCCGCCGCGCTGAACTCTACCACCGTGATTGGAGGGACCTCCTCCTCTGGCGGAGTCGCCTCCCGCGGGGGGTCCATCACTGGTGGGGTTAAGTTGGTCCTGAGCGGAAACAGGGACCGGACCACCCCATCCAGCAATGTAGGCTCGAGGGTCTCCGTCAGTGGAGGACCAAAGGGGCGCAGTTTGTTCCGCGCCGCCTTATATGGTCTCCCATACGGGTCCCTGTCGAGACCCTCCAGCATCTCAGCCCTCGCCGAGTCAGCGGCGGCACCCATTGCTGACTTGAGGACCGTTTTTGCCTCTACGTATAAGGTGTAGAGGTGGTCCTCGTTGGCCGGATCTCGCGGGCTACGCCGTCTGCTCCGCGTGTAGGCCCTCCTGGCTGCCACGCAGGCAGTACGAAGTTCCGCCAGTTCCTCCGACCACCAATAGACGGCGCGACGGGGAGGTGGGCGGTGAGACCGAGGCATGCTGGAATTGCACACCTCGGTCAGGGACTCCCGAAGCTGGACCGCTGCAGCGTCCACGTCCAAGACTGTGATAGGAGGCGCGAGCCAGTCCTGAATAAACGCCGCCTCCTTCGCCGCGTCTCGGTTAAGGCGGGTGAGGGCCCATCGTGGGAAGGGAGATTGTTCCGAGCGGGCCATCTCCCGGAGGTTTTGGGTGGAAATGTCGAACCGCACATATCGGTGGTCCGACAAGGTCTCCACCATCTCCACCCGCCAGTTCACTACGCGGGTGGCTAGCACAGGAGTGGCGAAC
Organism: Epirrita christyi; assembly: GCA_951392215.1. NCBI lineage: Eukaryota > Metazoa > Arthropoda > Insecta > Lepidoptera > Geometridae > Epirrita > Epirrita christyi. The sequence continues at coordinate 13,151,018 of OX595856.1, read as the reverse complement.
GAAACGTCGACCACCGACCCTCCCTGTTGCCGCACACACGTGTGAATAGTCCCTCTATTTAGAAGGGACAGACCGGACGATAACGCCCAAAACTCGACGGCGCGTCCCCGGACGTTGCAAGAGACGGCCGGGTTGCCCCAGGCCGCTGACTTGGCGTTCAGGTCACCTAATATGGCGACCTGGCGCGGCGCCGCCCTACCGGCAACTGCCGTAAGGACTTCGAGAAAGTTCTCGAAGTCTGAGAGGGGGCGGTTTGGAGAGAAATAGACCCCTACCAGGGCTATATCTCCCCACGCGGCGGCCACGTATCCCGATCCCCTCTCTAAGAGTGAGAGGGGAGGGGAGTCCGTGGAAGACCGCGACACCAATGCCACCAAGCCATCCCGATCGCCCAGCCAACGGCTAGGGACCGAGTATGGCTCGGCAACCACCGCAACGTTCACCAACCACTGAGCCATGGTCTGCATCAGCAGGTCCTGGGCTGCTTTGCAGTGGTTGATGTTCGCCTGGAGGATGCGATGTTCGATCCTATCCACAACCTAACCTAGTTATGCATTCAGTTGGCAGGCTAGAAACAACATTGAATGTTTGAGACTGCAAGCATTGCATTCTAGTAACTGCCGGATGGACGCTTATCGCTTACCACCCACGCATCTTGTGCCTTTGTGCCTTAAGTTAGTAAGATGATTTGATTCATTCATGTAGAGAATAAGCTTTGTCTCACATGTGTCATTTTTAATTAAATTTATTTACGAATTTTATTAAAGTAATTTTAAATTTAGTTTTTAAAAACTTAAACAACGTTCCCGTATCCTTTACTGGCGCAGCCGGGGCAGATTTTCCGAGTTTTCCGCGTAGTTTTCCGTGATTTTTCGGGAATTTTCCGACGCGAATCGGATCTGTTCGAACCAAATAAATTGTGAAGGTGCTAAGAAGCGATCGAGCATGTTGGTGACTGGCTGGTGAGTAGAATTTTCGCCATCCTTTCCTACCTTTCGTGTTTTATGTTTTGTGTTTTGTTATATTCGGAATCGAACTTTTTCCATCATAACGTTTTCTGGTTTCCTATTGTAGGAAATTGTGAATGTAGAGTAAGTAGAGTTAAATAAACATTGCTTATCAAAATTTAAGTAAGTGTTAGTTTTGGTATTATTTGTTTAAATTATAAATAGCCAAGTAATTCTAGTAGTAGTTAATAGTTCTTGTTTACGTAGTGATCAAAATTGTGTCTTTAGTTTATTAAAATAAAAATACTATTAAAGTAACAGAGTAGATAGGTACGTATATAAAATGACGACAGTTAAGGTGATACCTAAAGAAATAATGAATATTATACCAAATTTTAATGGCAACAAACGTCATCTTAATTTATTTCTACGGAAATGTGATTATATAATTGAAAAATATCGCGGATGTGCAGAGCAAGATATTTATGTATTTCATGCAATTACGAGTAAGTTGACTGATGAGGCCGCCGCATTAGCTAGTGAGCGAAATGACATTTCAAGCTGGGACCAACTTAAGGTCTTGTTAATACAACATTTTGGTGATCCTCGAAGTGAAGAATGTATAGCGATAGAACTAGAAACCTTAAAATTGAAACAAGGGGAAAGTTATGTAGAGTTCTGTAATCGGATACAGTCAGTAAAATCAGTACTGATTTCCAAGGTGAACCAATTACCGGATGTGGACATTAGGAAAAGTAAAGTGAGCATTTACGGAAATTTAGCACTTAATGTTTTCCTTTATAACTTGCCCGAAAATCTTATTAGATCAGTGCGAATGAAAATGCCACAAACACTTGAAAAAGCATTAGAGTTTGTGCTGGAGGATGTCAACTTTTATGAGCAATACAGCCTTAGAAGTAAAATGCTTCGCCCTCAGCCACCAGCAGGCGCATTAATGAAATTTGGCACTCCACCATCACAGAGCATGCCCATCCAACCCAGTGGCTTTAGGCCAGCTTTTAACACACCCCCTCGATTTAATTTCGGGATTCCGGGAAACAGTCAGTATAGGCAACCATTTGTAAACAAATTCGGTCAACAGGCTCCAACTGGATATAGACCACAGTTGATGCAGCCGCAACAGTTTGGAATGCAAAGGTTTACGCAACCCCAAAATTTTAACCCAAGACCACAACAGTTTGGCTATCGGCCTCAGTTCAACCAAAATCAATTCGGGTACAAGCCTCCCAATTTAAAATACAACACAGATGTTTCTATGAGGACCGCACCTCCTTTAAAGCCACAAATGCAGACCCCAACACAACAACCACAGGGTTTTCGCTTAAATGAGCTTGAATTAGGTGAAAATTACGGTTACGAAAATTATGAAAGTCAAGAAGGATATTATTATGATGAAAACGATAATACGGATTACATCACCTCCCAAATGGAAGTGATAGCTGAGAACGAACAGGAAAATTTGGTGACAAATGAAACCGCGAATGTAGTGGAAATTGAAAATTTTCACATTCTGGCCTCAATAAAGGACCGGAAGTGATAAAAATAAATTGTAATATGAAATTAAAGCTACCGTATGTTTATTTACCAGAAATTGACGGAAAATTTATGATAGACACGGGAAGTACGAGATCTTTTATTAGCCCGCAAAAGGCTCACCAATTTTTCCGTGAGTTCGCCTTATGTGAACTGTTCACTGTAATAAGCACGCACGCATCTAGTAGCCATAACGAGGTTATTGAAATTCCGTTGATGCCATCTTTCAAAAGCAACGAATTTCACAAATTCTACGTTTATGATGTAGACCCTCAATATGATGGACTTATAGGAAATGACTTATTGGTACAATTAGAAGCTGTAATTGATCTAAAAAGTCACAGACTTCGAACCAAAACAGCTACCCTGCCGATTGTACAAAGTATAACAGATCACGTCATAAAGCTAGCTCCACGCTCAGAACAACGAGTAAAATTACCCGCAGACCTGTTTTCAGGGGACGCCATAATAAATTACAAACAACTCTGCGAAGGCGTCCGGATGCCAGCAGCTATTGTTAGCGTTGAAAACGGATATTTTACCACCATTATCCAAAATACATTAGAAACACAAATGACCTTAACTATTACAGCCCCGTTTAAAGTAGATAAATTTCGTAACGACACAGTAAACTTAAATTGCTACAATGACGTAGAGATGAAAGACATGGAAGTGGATGACATTTTACAGGAAAATTTGACGAGACTTAGGCTTGATCACATGAATCAAGAAGAACAACAGTGTATTTCTGAATTATGTAGAGAATACAAGGACATCTTTTACAGTGACAAGCTTCCTTTAAGCTTCACAAATCAGGTAAAACATATTATTCGGACAAAAAATGAGGATCCAATCTATGTAAAACCATATAGACAACCTCCTGTCCAAACGCAAGAAATTAAAACTCAAGTTAAAAAGTTATTAAAAAATAACATCATTCAGGAATCTCACTCGCCATGGAATGCACCTGTTCATCTTGTACCTAAAAAAATGGACGCTTCAGGTGAAATTAAATTCCGAATGGTAATTGACTACAGACGACTTAACGAAATTACGACAGATGATAAATACCCCTTACCTAATATTATGGACTTATTTGACAAATTAGGGAAAAGTAAATACTTTACGACTCTTGACTTAGCTAACGGATATCATCAAATTGAAATTAATGAGACTGACCGACAGAAGACAGCTTTTAGTACAGAAGCAGGACATTATGAGTTTTTAAGAATGCCGTTTGGGCTTAAAACGGCACCAGCGACCTTCCAACGAGCCATGGACAATATCCTCAGAGGGCTCCAAGGTCTACATTGTCTGGTATACATGGATGACATTATTATTTATAGTACTAGCATGCAGGAACACGTTAAAGATTTAAGATCCATCTTTGATAGACTGAGAGAAGCGAATCTGAAAGTACAGCTCGATAAATCTGAGTTTTTACGGAAAGAGGTACTTTACTTAGGTCATACTATTACCGATCAAGGCCTCAAACCTAATGATGACAAGATAAAGGCAGTTTTAAACTATCCTCTGCCCAAAACAGTAACCGAGATCAAGAGTTTTCTTGGACTCATCGGCTATTATAGACGCTTTATCAAAGACTTCGCTAAAATAACAAAACCATTAACAAATTGTCTTAAAAAGCGGAATAAGATCATAATAGACCAAAAATACATGGACGCTTTCCATCAGTGTAAAGAACTTCTCACACACGCGCCCCTTCTTCAGTATCCAGACCCATCAAAGCCCTATATTCTCACAACAGATGCATCAGCCGTTGCGTTAGGTGCTGTGTTATCACAGGGTACTGTAGGTACTGATCAGCCTATTGCATATGCGAGTAGGACCCTTAGCGAGACCGAAATGCGTTATAGCACCATAGAGCGCGAGCTTTTAGCCGTTATATGGGCCGTCAAACACTTTAGGCCCTATTTATATGGTAACAAATTTACTATTTATACAGACCATCGTCCTCTGGCTCGGCTGGATTCCCTGAAAGAGCCAAATAGTAAATTAACACGATGGCGACTGCGTTTACACGAATACGATTTTCGTACCGAATATAAGAAGGGTAAACAAAATACAAACGCTGACGCCTTATCGCGTATTAAGGTAAACGCTATTGATGACGATACGTCAGACGAATCAATGAAGGTTAACTTAGATGAAAAAGAACAACGACTTCAAAGACACATTCAGGACATAACTAGTGAAATTATTGACTTAAGTAAAGACACTGACGAGGATGAGCCTATAGAAACTGTAGTACTATCGGATGCCTCTGATGCAGAGACGGTTCGAAATATTGAAGAATTAGAGCCTTCTTACCCTCTTCCGCCGTTATCAAGTAGCACGGAAGGAACCGTCCATTCAGCTGCGGATCTAGAATCGAAAGGGATTCCTATCTTAAATGAGGCAGTCGACACGAAACCAAACCAAATTTTAGTTTTCACTTGGTTCAAAAAGGAAATACTGGTAAAAAATATATCAAGAGAAAAACAAAAAGTTTTGGAAGTATTTTTACCATTAAATAATGAAGAATTAATCAAACAGTTTTTAAAAGAATATATTACACCAAAAACGAAATATTTTATCTATTTCGAAGATAAGCATCACAGAAAAGATTTTAACAGCGTTATTATAAAATTGTTCAAGAAAGGTATGGTAGAGTTTTATGAATGCACTGAAAGGGTTATATTTGTGGAAGATGAGAATGAACAGAAAGCAATTGTATTAAAACATCACGAAGGAAAAACATGTCATAGGGGGATAAAGGAAACTATGGTTAGGATAAAAAGAAATTATTTTTGGCACAAAATGCAGGAAATGACATCAGCTGTAATTAACTCGTGTGTTGCTTGTCAAAAGATGAAGTATGATAGAAAGCCGATAAAACCAACAATAGAGTTAACTCAAACACAATCAGCACCATTTCAAGAAATCTTTATTGATATCTTTTCGATTGAAAACCGGTATTATTTGACTATAGTGGATGCATTTAGTAAATTAGGACAGGCAATAGAAATTGAAAATAAATCGACACCGGAAGTCGTTCGTGCATTGATCAAATACTTTTCAATGTATGGTGTTCCTAACAAAATAAGTAGCGATCCCGGATCAGAGTTTAAAAATGAATTGATGAAAGAATTTGCTGATATGTACAAAATCCAGTTACATATTTGTACACCTAATAACCCAAATTCGACAAGTGTTGTTGAACGTTTTCACTCAACATTAATAGAAATTTATCGTTTGGCAAAATATGATCAAAAGTGTACTGACGCTGCTTCAGTTATGACATACTCTATAATGGCTTATAACAACACGATCCATTCAACAACAGAATTAACTCCTTTTGAGATAGTATTTGGGCACACCGATTCAAATAGATTATTTGATGGTGAATTTGAAAAGACATACATGCAACAATTGCTGAATGATCACGCTAAACGGACGAAATATCTTTATCAATACATTTCTGATAAAATTGTGGAAAAGAAGCAAAAAATTAGAGAGAAAAGATCAGGGGATATTGTAGAATTAGAACCCGGTGACATTGTGTATACTAAAGATATTAACACTAGGAAAAGCAAGGATAAACCACGATATAATAAAGCCAAGGTGAAAGGTAGAGTAGAACGAAATGTAGCTTTAATGCAAATAGGCAAGAGAAAGACTAAAGTAGCTGTTAAAAATGTGAAACGTCCTCCACAGGTGGTGCTTGGTCGTAGTGAGCCTACTTCCCCAATTCCAGGCCCTTCATTTGCAAAAGATTGAAAACAATCCTGGAATTTTACCTGTTAAGGAAGGACAAGCGTTCAAGGAAGAAGATAAGTGGTTGATAGTTAAGATTTTAGATTTAAGTGGTATTAGTAATGATTTAGAATTCCATATTTTAAAGTTTAAAGAATTTATTAAGTTAGTAAATAGGCATAAACCCTTTGTCAATGAATTTATGGGCATAAGGACTCAAGTAGAGTACATACGTAACATAACTGTTGTGAAATTTCGGCAGTTGATTCCCTTGCGTAGATATAAGAAAGGATTATTGAATCCCCTTGGGTCATTAATTAAGGTAGTTTCAGGAAACTTAGATAACGACGACGCTATTCGATATGATGCTCTCATTTCGCGAATTGGTTCCAAGGAAATGGTAAATGATAAAAAGATTACTTTGATCACCAGAATGTTAGATAGTTTCATAAACAGTACAGAAATCTCACACAAAAACACAATAATTCTAGATAAACGATTAAAAACAATTGAAAATTTAATTGCAGATAAAAATGGTAAAGAAAGCTCTTGTCTTTATTTGTCGTATACTTTAAGCATGTTTGATATGTTTATGAGTATGTTCAGGACCATTTATATAACGTTAAATGAAATAGAGACAGCTTTGGCATTCAGTAAGGTGTCTGTACTGCATCAGTCGATTATAAATTCTACCGAACTGATACATCTACTAAAATCTATAGAGCAAGTAAATCATTTGGTGTATGAAGCTCACGAGAGTAATTTGTTAAAATTAGAAAGAATTATTAAGGTAAAGGCTTATGTAAAGGAAAACCAGATAACGTTCATATTGGAAGTTCCACTGACAGATAAAAATACTTACAACTATTTTAAAATTTATTCATTGCCCATTTACAAAGATTCCATTAACAAAACAGTAGTAGTTTTTCCTGAATTCCCTTACCTTTTGGTGAAAAATTCGAAATACCTGCCGGTTACAAAGCCATGCGAGAAAATTGCCGTGGATGACAATTTCCTGTGCAACGACGACAACGTGGCTCAGTTCCCATCACTGACCTGTGCTGAGCAGCTTCTGGAGTTCCAGGCAGACCCAACTTCTTGCGTACCATATGCTGTTGACATTGAAGATACCAAGGTGCAAAGAATCAGTTTAGATAGTTGGATCGTTTTTACACGAAAACCGACAGTGTTGGTGGAAAAATGTAGTCATGATAACATCAGAGAGTCGCTCTTGGGTACTTATATCGTAACAACAACAGAAGATTGCGAGATTTACCTGAATGAGTATAAATTGAGTTATCGCAGAACGTTTGCAGAGAGTGTTCAGTATAAAATAACCCCAATAGTAACATTACCGGAGTTGAAATCAATAAATATGACTTCATTGGCTACTGTTAACATCAAGAATATAAATTTGGAGGAAATGAAACATTTTTCACGATTCCTAAAACTAAAAGAAAGTGTATTCAGTGAAAGTGAAAATGAGATCAGTGGCGTAAATATGAAAAGTGTTAGTTTAGGCACTATACTATTGTACTTAATTTTAAGCTTAGTTATTATTGGTTTTCTAGCATATCGTTTCATGTTGATGCGAAATGACCGGATCAGAGCTTCCGCGAGACCCGATAATTTCGCACTTAATGAGGGAGGAGTTATGCATTCAGTTGGCAGGCTAGAAACAACATTGAATGTTTGAGACTGCAAGCATTGCATTCTAGTAACTGCCGGATGGACGCTTATCGCTTACCACCCACGCATCTTGTGCCTTTGTGCCTTAAGTTAGTAAGATGATTTGATTCATTCATGTAGAGAATAAGCTTTGTCTCACATGTGTCATTTTTAATTAAATTTATTTACGAATTTTATTAAAGTAATTTTAAATTTAGTTTTTAAAAACTTAAACAACGTTCCCGTATCCTTTACTACCTAACCTAACCTAACCTAACCTTTTTTTTTTTTTTTTTTTGCTGTCGAGGGGGAAATCTTCAACAAGATACCCTATCACCTTTGAGGGTGTGATAGGGTTATGTGAGGTTGCCGGGACTCCGACCGACTCACTAAAACCCCCCCGGTGGCCATCCTCTGCGCATGTCGATGGGCTCCGGGATCTCCATAGGAACGCACCGGTGCCCATCTCGCGCGGTGCCCTTTCGGGCCCGTCCCGTGGTTGGCCCAAAATGACCAACCACAAACACTCCCTCCAAATTGTGGCAGCACAGGGTCCACACCGTGCTGCCACCGTCCACGGGCTCGTAGGAGGGTGGCCGGGGCCCTCACCCCAACCACCACGCGAGCCCAGTGACATCCATCTCTTTCACCACAAAGTCGCGAGAAAAACTCACGACTTTGTGGAGAAAGAGAGAGATGTCACTTCCTTCCTGGCCGTCATCTACCTTCCAAGCATAGTTCAGTCATTGCACATAACTGGCTACACCCGGAAGGTAGAGAAGGCAAAAACCACCACTTCGCCGTTTATTCCCACACTTGCTTCCAGCTCCAGGCAGAAACAAACGCGGGAACAAACAGCCCTTCCCTGCCGTCTCATCATCCAGGCATAGCAGGGAGCCGCTCTGCCTGGGTGATGAGAGGGCAGCGCCTCTCCGTTGCGAATGGTGCCAGACTCGAAATTCGAGTGTGCCACCAGTCGCAAACAGAGGCACTCCACCACGCCCATCGGGCACCTCACACTGGCCCTCCACTGTGCCCTCTGCTTATCAGAGGGACACGCGGAGAGCCCCTTCCCTCCCCTAAATGGGGGGAACACCTCAATAGTTGGTGTCAAGGTGATGGTCGGCTCGCTCTTCATCGACCATCCGATGAAGAGCCAACCGACCACCATCCCAACACCAACCTTCCATCCCGTTGGCGGTCTTTTTCCGTGTCACTGCACTCACAATACAGTGACCTGGAGAGAGACCGCCCGCCAAACCTCCGTCGTATCCTCCAGATGTATGGTATACTACACCTAGAGGATACGAAGGAAACGCCTCCCCGTTTGCAAGTGGAAACACACTCGAGTTGAGGCCCGAGTGCATCACCAGTCGCAAACAGGGGTCCCTACACCTGCCAAAAACCTCCGTCGCATCCTCCAGATGTATTCCGTTAGGTAAAATACACCTAGAGGATGCGAAGGAAACGCCTCCCCGTTTGCAACTGGACACTCGAGTGAGAGGGACCCGAGTTTACTGCCAGTCGCAAACAGGGGTCTACACCTACGCCCGCAAGCGGGCCCGTCCCTACCGCACCCCAAACCGCCATTGAAGCGCCACCCCACCCAGATTCCCGCAAGAAGACTGACCCATACAGCCGGCCCGCGGGAACCGAGCAGGACGACACCGCGCCAACAGTCCAGGGCACGGACCCTACAACCCACACGGCCCAAATGGACCGTGGAGGCGCCTGATGGTTTTCGTTACGTCTATTTCAAAAGGAAATAGACCAATAACAGGCAGCAACCACGTGAAGGATGACCACCAGACTTGCCTTGAGGATCAACGACTGTTGCGCTCCTCTCAAGACCATTCGCCTCCTCACCCGCTCCCGGAGCGGGCAAGGAAGGCCCGTATTTATCCAAAACCGGAGCTAGGCCAAACCAACTATTAATGGATAAACACAGACCCGCCCAACCTAACCTTTTTTTTTTTTTTTTTTGCTGTCGAGGGGGAAATCTTCAACAAGATACCCTATCACCTTTGAGGGTGTGATAGGGTTATGTGAGGTTGCCGGGACTCCGACCGACTCACTAAAACCCCCCCGGTGGCCATCCTCTGCGCATGTCGATGGGCTCCGGGATCTCCATAGGAACGCACCGGTGCCCATCTCGCGCGGTGCCCTTTCGGGCCCGTCCCGTGGTTGGCCCAAAATGACCAACCACAAACACTCCCTCCAAATTGTGGCAGCACAGGGTCCACACCGTGCTGCCACCATCCACGGGCTCGTAGGAGGGTGGCCGGGGCCCTCACCCCAACCACCACGCGAGCCCAGCGACATCCATCTCTTTCACCACAAAGTCGCGAGAAAAACTCACGACTTTGTGGAGAAAGAGAGAGATGTCACTTCCTTCCTGGCCGTCATCTACCTTCCAAGCATAGTTCAGTCATTGCACATAACTGGCTACACCCGGAAGGTAGAGAAGGCAAAAACCACCACTTCGCCGTTTATCCCCACATTTGCTTCCAGCTCCAGGCAGAAACAAACGCGGGAACAAACAGCCCTTCCCTGCCGTCTCATCATCCAGGCATAGCAGGGAGCCGCTCTGCCTGGGTGATGAGAGGGCAGCGCCTCTCCGTTGCGAATGGTGCCAGACTCGAAATTCGAGTGTGCCACCAGTCGCAAACAGAGGCACTCCACCACGCCCATCGGGCACCTCACACTGGCCCTCCACTGTGCCCTCTGCTATTCAGAGGGACACGCGGAGAGCCCCTTCCCTCCCCAAAATGGGGGGAACACCTCAATAGTTGGTGTCAGGGTGATGGTCGGCTCGCTCTTTACCGACCATCCGATGAAGAGCCAACCGACCACCATCCCAACACCAACCTTCCATCCCGTTGGCGGTCTTTTTCCGTGTCACTGCACTCACAATACAGTGACCTGGAGAGAGACCGCCCGCCAAACCTCCGTCGTATCCTCCAGATGTATGGGATCCTACACCTAGAGGATACGAAGGAAACGCCTCCCCGTTTGCAAGTGGAAACACACTCGCGTCGAGGCCCGAGTGCATCACCAGTCGCAAACAGGGGTTCCTACACCTACGCCCGCGCATCCTCCAGATGTATCTGTTAAATAGGTACACCTAGAGGATACGAAGGAAACTCCTCCCCGTTTGCAAGTGGAAGCACACTCGGCAGCATGGTAGACCGAGTGCACTACCAGTCACAAACAGGGGTCCCTACACCTATGCCCGCAAGCGGGCCCGTCCCTACCGTACCCCAAACCGCCATAGAAGCACCGCCCCGCCCAGATTCCCGCAAGAAGACTGACCCATACAGCCGGCCCGCGAGAACCAACCAGGACGACACCGCACCAGCAGTCCGGAGCACGGTCCCTACAACCCACACGGCCCACAAGGACCGTGAAGGCGCCTGGTGGTTTCAGTTACGTCTATTTCATAAGGAAATAGACCAATAACAGGCAGCAACCACGTGAAGGATGACCACCAGACTTGCCTTGAGGATCAACGACTGTTGCGCTCCTCTCAAGACCATTCGCCTCCCCACCCGCTCCCGGAGCGGGCAAGGAAGGCCCGTATTTATCCAAAACCGGAGCTTGGCCAAACCAACTATTAATGGATAAACACAGACCCGCCCAACCTAACCTAACCTTTTTTTTTTTTTTTTTTTGCTGTCGAGGGGGAAATCTTCAACAAGATACCCTATCACCTTTGAGGGTGTGATAGGGTTATGTGAGGTTGCCGGGACTCCGACCGACTCACTAAAACCCCCCCGGTGGCCATCCTCTGCGCATGTCGATGGGCTCCGGGATCTCCATAGGAACGCACCGGTGCCCATCTCGCGCGGTGCCCTTTCGGGCCCGTCCCGTGGTTGGCCCAAAATGACCAACCACAAACACTCCCTCCAAATTGTGGCAGCACAGGGTCCACACCGTGCTGCCACCGTCCACGGGCTCGTAGGAGGGTGGCCGGGGCCCTCACCCCAACCACCACGCGAGCCCAGCGACATCCATCTCTTTCACCACAAAGTCGCGAGAAAAACTCACGACTTTGTGGAGAAAGAGAGAGATGTCACTTCCTTCCTGGCCGTCATCTACCTTCCAAGCATAGTTCAGTCATTGCACATAACTGGCTACACCCGGAAGGTAGAGAAGGCAAAAACCACCACTTCGCCGTTTATTCCCACATTTGCTTCCAGCTCCAGGCAGAAACAAACGCGGGAACAAACAGCCCTTCCCTGCCGTCTCATCATCCAGGCATAGCAGGGAGCCGCTCTGCCTGGGTGATGAGAGGGCAGCGCCTCTCCGTTGCGAATGGTGCCAGACTCGAAATTCGAGTGTGCCACCAGTCGCAAACAGAGGCACTCCACCACGCCCATCGGGCACCTCACACTGGCCCTCCACTGTGCCCTCTGCTTATCAGAGGGACACGCGGAGAGCCCCTTCCCTCCCCTAAATGGGGGGAACACCTCAATAGTTGGTGTCAAGGTGATGGTCGGCTCGCTCTTCATCGACCATCCGATGAAGAGCCAACCGACCACCATCCCAACACCAACCTTCCATCCCGTTGGCGGTCTTTTTCCGTGTCACTGCACTCACAATACAGTGACCTGGAGAGAGACCGCCCGCCAAACCTCCGTCGTATCCTCCAGATGTATGGTATACTACACCTAGAGGATACGAAGGAAACGCCTCCCCGTTTGCAAGTGGAAACACACTCGAGTTGAGGCCCGAGTGCATCACCAGTCGCAAACAGGGGTCCCTACACCTGCCAAAAACCTCCGTCGCATCCTCCAGATGTATTCCGTTAGGTAAAATACACCTAGAGGATGCGAAGGAAACGCCTCCCCGTTTGCAACTGGACACTCGAGTGAGAGGGACCCGAGTTTACTGCCAGTCGCAAACAGGGGTCTACACCTACGCCCGCAAGCGGGCCCGTCCCTACCGCACCCCAAACCGCCATTGAAGCGCCACCCCACCCAGATTCCCGCAAGAAGACTGACCCATACAGCCGGCCCGCGGGAACCGAGCAGGACGACACCGCGCCAACAGTCCAGGGCACGGACCCTACAACCCACACGGCCCAAATGGACCGTGGAGGCGCCTGATGGTTTTCGTTACGTCTATTTCAGAAGGAAATAGACCAATAACAGGCAGCAACCACGTGAAGGATGACCACCAGACTTGCCTTGAGGATCAACGACTGTTGCGCTTCTCTCAAGACCATTCGCCTCCTCACCCGCTCCCGGAGCGGGCAAGGAAGGCCCGTATTTATCCAAAACCGGAGCTAGGCCAAACCAACTATTAATGGATAAACACAGACCCGCCCAACCTAACCTAACCTAACCTAACCTTTTTTTTTTTTTTTGCTGTCGAGGGGGAAATCTTCAACAAGATACCCTATCACCTTTGAGGGTGTGACAGGGTTATGTGAGGTTGCCGGGACTCCGACCGACTCACTAAAACCCCCCCGGTGGCCATCCTCTGCGCATGTCGATGGGCTCCGGGATCTCCATAGGAACGCACCGGTGCCCATCTCGCGCGGTGCCCTTTCGGGCCCGTCCCGTGGTTGGCCCAAAAAGACCAACCACAAACACTCCCTCCAAATTGTGGCAGCACAGGGTCCACACCGTGCTGCCACCGTCCACGGGCTCGTAGGAGGGTGGCCGGGGCCCTCACCCCAACCACCACGCGAGCCCAGCGACATCCATCTCTTTCACCACAAAGTCGCGAGAAAAACTCACGACTTTGTGGAGAAAGAGAGAGATGTCACTTCCTTCCTGGCCGTCATCTACCTTCCAAGCATAGTTCAGTCCACTGGTGTAAACTGGCTACGCCCGGAAGGTAGAGAAGGCAAAACACCTCTTCGCCGTTTATTCCCGCATTTGCTTCCGAATACCTGACAAAAACAAACGCGAGAACAAACAGCCCTTCCCTGCCGTCCCATCATCCAGGCATAGCAGGGAGCCGCTCTGCCTGGGTGATGAGGAGGCAGCGCCTCTCCGTTGCGAGTGCAACAGAGGCACTCCACCACGCCCATCGGGCACCTCACACTGGCCCTCCACTGTGCCCTCTGCTTATCAGAGGGACACGCGGAGAGCCCCTTCCCTCCCCAAAATGGGGGAAACGCCTCACTAGTTGGTGTTAGGATGTTGGTCGGCCCGCTCTTTACCGACCATCCGATGAAGAGCCAACCGACCACCATCCCAACACCAACCTTCCATCCCGTTGGCGGTCTTTTTCCATGTCACTGCACACACAGATACAGTGACCTGGAGAGAGACCGCCCGCCAAACCTCCGTCGTATCCTCCAGATGTATGGGATCCTACACCTAGAGGATACGAAGGAAACGCCTCCCCGTTTGCAAATGGAAACACACTCGCGTCGAGGCCCGAGTGCATCACCAGTCGCAAACAGGGGTTCCTACACCTTCGCCCACGCATCCTCCAGATGTATCTGTTAAATACACCTAGAGGATACGAAGGAAACGCCTCCCCGTTTGCAAGTGGAAGCACACTCGAGTGAGAGGGACCCGAGTGAACTGCCAGTCGCAAACAGGGGTCTACACCTACGCCCGCAAGCGGGCCCATCCCTACCGCACCCCAAACCGCCACCGAAGCACCGCCCCACCCAGATTCCCGCAAGAAGACTGACCCATACAGCCGGCCCGCGGGAACCGAGCAGAACGGCACCGCGCCAACAGTCCGGGGCACGGACCCTACAACCCACATGGCCCAAATGGACCATGAAGGCGCCTGGTGGTTTTCGTTACGTCTATTTCAGAAGGAAATAGACCAATAACAGGCAGCAACCACGTGAAGGATGACCACCAGACTTGTCTTGAGGATCAACGACTGTTGCGCTCCTCTCAAGACCATTCGCCTCCTCACCCGCTCCCGGAGCGGGCAAGGAAGGCCCGTATTTATCCAAAACTGGAGCTAGGCCAAACCAACTATTAATGGATAAACACAGACCCGCCCAACCTTTTTTTTTTTTTTTGCTGTCGAGGGGGAAATCTTCAACAAGATACCCTATCACCTTTGAGGGTGTGATAGGGTTATGTGAGGTTGCCGGGACTCCGACCGACTCACTAAAACCCCCCCGGTGGCCATCCTCTGCGCATGTCGATGGGCTCCGGGATCTCCATAGGAACGCACCGGTGCCCATCTCGCGCGGTGCCCTTTCGGGCCCGTCCCGTGGTTGGCCCAAAAAGACCAACCACAAAAACTCCCTCCAAATTGTGGCAGCACAGGGTCCACACCGTGCTGCCACCGTCCACGGGCTCGTAGGAGGGTGGCCGGGGCCCTCACCCCAACCACCACGCGAGCCCAGCGACATCAATCTCTTTCACCACAAAGTCGCGAGAAAAACTCACGACTTTGTGGAGAAAGAGAGAGATGTCACTTCCTTCCTGGCCGTCATCTACCTTCCAAGCATAGTTCAGTCCGACGGTGTGAACTGGCTACGCCCGGAAGGTAGAGAAGGCAAAACACCTCTTCGCCGTTTATTCCCACATTTGCTTCCGATTCCAGTCAGAAACAAACATGGGAACAAACAGCCCTTCCCTGCCGTCTCATCATCCAGGCATAGCAGGGAGCCGCTCTGCCTGGGTGATGAGAAGGCAGCGCCTCCCCGTTGCAAGTAGTGCCACACTCGAAATTCGAGTGTGTCACCAGTCGCAAGCAGAGGCACTCCACCACGCCCATCGGGCACCTCACACTGGCCCTCCACTGTGCCCTCTGCTATTCAGAGGGACACGCGGAGAGCCCCTTCCCTCCCCAAAATGGGGGAAACGCCTCACTAGTTGGTGTCAGGATGATGGTCGGCTCGCTCTTTACCGACCATCCGATGAAGAGCGAACCGACCACCATCCCAACACCAACCTTCCATCCCGTTGGCGGTCTTTTTCCGTGTCACTGCACACACAGATACAGTGACCTGGAGAGAGACCGCCCGCAAAACCTCCGTCGTATCCTCCAGATGTATGGGATCCTACACCTAGAGGATACGAAGGAAACGCCTCCCCGTTTGCAAATGGAAACACACTCGCGTCGAGGCCCGAGTGCATCACCAGTCGCAAACAGGGGTTCCTACACCTACGCCCGCGCATCCTCCAGATGTATCTATTAGATACACCTAGAGGACGCGAAGGAAAGCCTCCCCGTTTGCAAAAAGAAGCACACTCGAGTGAGAGGGACCCAAGTGCACTGCCAATCGCAAACAGGGGTTCCTACACCTACGCCCGCAAGCGGGCCCATCCCTACCGCACCCCAAACTGCCACCGAAGCGCCGCCCCACCCAGAATCCCGCAAGAAGACTGACCCATACAGCCGGCCCACGGGAAACCGAGCAGAACGACACCACACCAACGATCCGGGGCACGGAACCTACAACCCACACAGCCCACAAGGACAGTGAAGGCGCCTGGTGATTTCAGTTACGTCTATTTCAGAAGGAAATAGACCAATAACAGGCAGCAACCACGTGAAGGATGACCACCAGACTTGCCTTGAGGATCAACGACTGTTGCGCTCCTCTCAAGACCATTCGCCTCCTCACCCGCTCCCGGAGCGGGCAAGGAAGGCCCGTATTTACCCAAAACCGGAGCTAGGCCAAACCAACTATTAATGGATAAACACAGACCCGCCCAGACCCGCCCAACCTAACCTAACCTAACCTAACCTAACCATCTTTGAGTTCGACAAAATTATACTCGATCTTCTATTTAAAAATACTACCGGGTGCGCATTGGTACCTACACCTGTTGTTTAGACTCTACGTATTTTTATTAGTGTTTTTTGACCCATTTTTGACTAATTTTTTGACATTTTGACGTTTTTAAATCAAAATTTTAGTTTTAACACTTTTTGCGAGTGAATTCTTCTAGTTTTCAGCGAAATTTTCTTCAGTTGCAGCAGTAACACCATCCCTTGACGCTCTCCTGTCGACCTGCAACAAAAAAGAAAAAATTAGCACGCGAAAAAACAAAAAATTTCAAATCCCGTATCAAAAAGTTGATATACCGGGGCTAATTTCCTTAAGAAATTATCTTTGAGTTCGACAAAATTATACTCGATCTTCTATTTAAAAATACTACCGGGTGCGCGAAAAATTTTTTTTCATTTTGGGAGGCTATAATACCCCCCCCCACCCCAGCCCCTCAACCATGTTCGTTACACCACCACCGACTAAGGCGAAAAAGTCGCCTGTGGCCGTGCAGGAGAAGACGATGAGGGCAGGTACCTCAAATATCACAGCAGTTGAGTCTGCGCCTGGACAGGTGAGGAAAAGTATAGGGAAACTGGAAGCAAAAGCCAAGTCACCACCAAAGCCCACCACGTATACCAGTAGAACAAAAGAGGCCAGAGCAATATGGGTTCATGCAAAATCACAACTGGACCAATCGGGAAACATTAAGACCTCGATTAAAACTGACGTAAACGCGGCTCTTAAGTCGCTATATGAGATCGTGAAAGGGCTGGAGGCAACTCCAGCTGTTTCACGACCTCAAGGGGAGTCAGGAGATAGAGAGAAGAAATCGGAGTGGGTCGATGTTGCTCCAACTGACAAAGGAAACGAGATACTGGAGGGCATAATGGAAGTGAAAGAGATATTGAGGAAGGAAGCGGAAAAGAGCATCGAGGAGCTTAAGGAATTGAGGAAGGAAGCAGAAAGGAGCATGGAGGAGCTCAGGGAGACCAGGAAAGCCGTGGAAGATGCTGAAAACCGACTGAGCTCACAGATCACATATGCGCAGGTTGCAGCGGCGGCACCGATTCCGGAGTCAGCTCAGCGAAAGGCGATGCACTCCATCATTGTATCTTCTTCGGACGTTCAAGATACGTCTGATACAGTGTTGGAGAAGATAAGGACCACGGTGCAAGCAAGAGAGTCGGGCGTTAGGGTGGAGAGAGTCAGGAAGGCAAGGATCCAGGCAGTGGTTATAACATGCCAGGAGAAAGAGGAGATGGAAAAGATAGTGAAGAGACTCAAAGACGCGAAAACAGACTTAAAAATAGAAGAAGCGTGAAATAAGAAACCAATGGTCGTCGTCATGGATGTTCTGCAGCACTTGACAGATGATGATTTGATGAAGGCCATTGTTAAGCAGAATGGACGAATTTTGGACGGAATTAAAATAGATATGAAGAAATTGATTGAGATGGTGAAATTTAGGAGGAGGGCTCGAAACCCACTGACAGCCCATGTTGTGTTGGAAGTGGCCCCCCTCATCTGGAGGCAGCTGACTGCGGCAGGTCGAATTCACGTCGATCTGCAGCGTGTGGTCGTGCAGGATCAGAGCCCGTTAATCCAGTGTACTAAGTGCTTGGGTTACGGACACGGGCGGAGATTCTGTAAAGAGCCGGAGGATCTCTGCAGTCACTGCGGGGGACCACATTTAAGAGCAACATGTGAGGCCTTCCTCGTAAACGAAAAACCGGAATGTAGGAACTGTAAACACGCGAAAAAAGAGAGAATAGACCACAATGCATTCGATAAAACCTGCTCGATCAGAAGGAAATGGGACGAGGTGGCCCGGTCGGCAGTGGCTTACTGCTAAGGGCACCCAAAGGAACATACCAGAAATTAAATACCAAGTTATGCAAGCGAATCTACAAAAAAAGCAACTCGCAACCCAAGAGTTCATCTTAGAGGCTGGTCGGAGGAAAATAAAATATGCTCTAATACAGGAGCCATATGTCGGTGCCGCTGGTGTTATGAGGGATTACCCGGGGGTGAGAGTGTTACAGTGCCCGAAGTCAGGACCCAAGATAAATAAATCAGCGATTGCTGTCTTCGATAGTAGTATTGATGCCACTCTTATACCAACACTAACGAATGAGAACATTGTAGTGGCAAAACTTAGCATAGAAAATACAAGTATAACAGTGGCATCAATATACTTCGAGGATAATACTGACATAAAACCGTACCTCGATCAGCTGAAAGAGATTGTGAGGAAAACAGAAACCGAAAACATCCTGGTGGGAGGAGACGCAAACGCGTGGAGCATATGGTGGGGTAGCGAAAGGGAAGATGAAAGAGGTAGAGAATTACATGGAATGCTGGAAGAATTGGGCCTTCATGTGATGAACAGTGGAAGCGTCCCCACCTTTGACACCATTAGAGGAGGGAAAAGGTATAAAAGTCACGTAGACATCACGGTTTGCTCAGCAAGTATGATAAACCATATAGACGAGTGGAGAGTGGACACGGATATTACAAGCTCAGACCATAATGCCATAGTGATATTAATTAAAACTAAGAAAGAACTAGGAATTAAAGTAAAATACGGTAGCACAAAAATTTTTAACACTAGGAAAGCTAATTGGGGTCAGTTTCATGAGAAAGTGGCCCAATTACTAATAGATAATAATATAAACAAAGTAGAAGTAGAAAAGATAGATAATGCACAAAAGTTAGAAGAAATAGTAAACAAATATACAGACATTATAACTAAAGCGTGTAATGAAAATATACCTAAATTTAAAAAAATAGATAAAACATACTTACCATGGTGGAATGAGAATTTGGACCGGATGAAGGCTGACATGAACACGAAGAAGAGGAGGATCCGCTGCGCAGCTCCACGACGTCAGAGATGGGTGATCGAAGTGTACCTGAAAGCAAAAACAGAGTATGAGTTAGAGGCGAGCAAAGCAAGGACACTGGGATGGAAGGAGTTTTGTGGGAAGCAGGATGGTGAAAGCGTTTGGGATGGAATATACAGGGTAATAGCAAAAACAAAAAAGAGGCATGAGGATATTCCGATGGTGATGAACGGAAGGACGTTGGAGCCCAAAGAGTCAGCCAAAGTCTTGGCGGAAACGTTTTTTCCAGACGACTACCGGGAAGGAGAAACTGACGAGCAACGGGAGATAAGAGAGGCAGGGGAAAAAACGAATGAGTGGATACCGGAAGACAAAAATGATCCACCTTTCACGGTTGCTGAACTCCGATATGCGGTAAAAAGTTTTAACCCAAAGAAGGCACCAGGTCTCGATGGCTTCACCGCAGATATATGTGAAGCAGCCATTGGAGTGAGCGAGGAAGTCTTTTTAGCCACAACAAATGCATGTCTCCAGCTATCTTATTATCCAATAAAATGGAAGGAGGCAGTAGTGGTGGTCCTCAGAAAGCCAAACAAGGATAACTACACTCAACCTAAATCATATCGACCGATTGGGCTTTTGTCGGTACTAGGAAAGATCCTTGAAAAGATGCTGGTAAAGAGATTGAGGTGGCATCTGCTGCCCCAGATGAATCCCAGACAGTATGGTTTTGTCCCACAGCGTAGCACAGAGGATGCATTATACGATCTGATGGAATATATTGATGGAAAGATAAGGATGAAGAATCTTGTGGTAGTTGTATCGCTGGACATCGAGGGGGCATTTGATAGCGCCTGGTGGCCAGCGGTCAAAAACCGTCTGGCCAACGGGCGCTGTCCGTGCAACCTGCGACGTCTAGTGAGCAACTACCTCGAGGACAGAAAGGTCAGGGTAAGGTACGCTGGGGCGGAGCATACAAAAGAAACTACGAAGGGTTGCGTGCAAGGGTCAATAGCGGGACCCACTTTTTGGAATCTGTTGCTGGACCCGCTGTTAGATGAAGTGGAGAGGAGTGGAACGTACTGCCAAGCATTCGCAGACGACGTCATCCTTGTATTCTCAGCAAAGACGGCTCTAGAGATTGAGATGGAAGCCAACGCCTGCCTTGTACGTGTGCAGCAGTGGGGAAGTCGTAATAAGCTGAAATTTGCGCCACAGAAGACAAACGGCATGCTGATGACTAAAAAGCTGAAATATGACACTCCGCGGCTGCACATGGGGGGTACGGACGTCCAAATGGTGGAGGAGATTAAAATGCTAGGGTTGATTATTGATAATAAGAGAACTTTCAGGAGCCATGTTGCATATATCTGCAAAAAGGCAGCTAACATATTCAGGCAATTATCATTTGCAGCCAAAGCGACGTGGGGGTTAAACCCTGAAGTGGTCAGGATAATTTACATGGCGGTCATAGAACCCATTATCCTGTATGCTGCAAGTGTGTGGGCAAAGGCAGCACAGAAGATTTACGTGCAAAAACATCTGAACACAATCCTGAGAGGGTTTGCCCAGAAGATTAGCAAAGCCTACCGAACGGTCTCGATGAACTCAGCTCTAATTCTGACAGGGCTGCTGCCACTTGACCTGAGGGTCAAGGAAGCGGCAACACTTTATGAGACGAAGAGAGGCAAGCCATTGCCAATTCTGAAAGACCGATCGGTAGAAGGAAAGACCACTTTTCTTAAAGATCTACACCCTGCACGAGAAACTGAGTACAGCTTTGTTTGTCTGACAAGCGAGGAAGTCAAAGTCAAAGTCAAAGTCAAAAAGAACTTTATTCATTGAAATCACAAGGATCATTTTGAATCGTCTTATATAAAATTAAATTACTCCTGTTCCAACGCGACCAAGCCTAGAAGAATCAGGCAACAAACTCGGCTTGGCTTACATAAATGGTCCGTCTTACCACTAGGTGAGAAGCGCCTGTGTGGTGCCTCGGAGCAAGGAGTTGCTGATACATAGTAAATGAGAACTTAAAAACCTTAGGAAGGTAGTCAAAGGTAAATAAACATCAGCAAAAATATGCAAGACAGCACACGCTACGCTTGTTATACTTATAAATAATAATCTAATACAAACATGTAAATAGGTAAGTACAGATATAGCAAATTTCCATTTTAGCAGTCGAGGGGCAGAGCGACATCAGGCCACGCGGCTTTATCATTAATATAGTCATCAAAAGTGTAATACGCTTTATGAACGAAGATACGAAGATGTGATGTCAGTGGAGGAGGACGGTGTGGTCCAAATCTACACTGATGGAAGTAAACTGGAGGGGAAGGTAGGGGCAGCGTTAACCTGGTGGTATAACGGTGTCGAACTCAAAGCCCGGAAGTTCAAGTTGGAGGAGTACTGCACCGTTTTTCAGGCAGAGCTGTACGCAGTTTATCGTGCCACGGAAATGATGGTAGAGAGTGGAGAGACAAAATTCAAAATTTTTAGTGATTCTCGATCAACATTAGAAATGTTACAAAACATGGATGCTCGACACCCACTAGCGGTGGTTACTAGGAATAATTTAAGGGAAGTAGTGAAAGCTGGGAAGACGGTCAAACTGTACTGGGTTAAAGCGCACGTTGGAATAAAGGGAAACGAGAGGGCAGACGTCTTAGCGAAGGAAGCCGCACTGTCCAGGAAAACGAGGTCAGATTATGATGAATGTCCTGTTTCATTCGTCAAGCGAGTCATCAGGAATGACTCGGTTGTCGAATGGAACAGGAGATACAACTCGGAAAATACTGCGAGCGTCACTAAGATGTTTTTCCCATGCGCTGAGTTGGCATACAAACTATGTAGGAAAATCCCGAACTCATATATGCATACACAAATTTTCACAGGCCACGGTGGTTTCTCCGAGTACCTCTGTCGTTTTAAGAGAAAGGAATCACCTGCTTGTATTTGTGACCCAAACGCGATGGAATCTTTGGCTCATATCATACTCGAGTGTCCACAATTCTGCAAAGAAAAATTTGAATTAGAGAATTTAGTAGATATGGAACTAAATAAAATAAACTTACCTGCAATTATAGCAGACCAAACAAAAAGGGACGTTTTTATCAAATATTGTTTAAAATTGTTAAAAATAGTAATTAGTAGAAATAAAATATAGCTAAAGAAATAAACACTGTAAATATTATAAGAAATATATATTAGTGTTTAAAACTAAACAAAAGATAAAAAACTCGTAGTGCTTAAAAATAATATCCTACCCGATATATAAATATATATGTTTAATATATAACGAATAATAATATATGTAATTTTTGTAAAATAAAATTTTTTCAAACGATGTCAAAATAAGTGTAATTTATAATATATGTATATACCCAAAAATAAAATAGTTTTCTGTGAATAAAATTTTCCCTTCAGGAAACGATATAAATATAAAAGTTACAATTTAAATGTCTAAAAATGCCTCCGACACTAATCGGAGAACTTTTCGTAAAAAATTTATAAAAAAAAAAAAAAAAAAAACCTAGCCTAACCTAACCTAACCTAACCTTGTTTTTTTTTTTTTTTTTTTGCTGTCGAGGGGGAAATCTTCAACAAGATACCCTATCACCTTTGAGGGTGTGATAGGGTTATGTGAGGTTGCCGGGACTCCGACCGACTCACTAAAACCCCCCCGGTGGCCATCCTCTGCGCATGTTGATGGGCTCCGGGATCTCCAAAGGAACGCACCGGTGCCCATCTTGCGCGGTGCCCTTTCGGGCCCATCCCGTGGTTGGCCCAAAAAGACCAACCACCCTGTGCTGCCACAACTTGGAGGGAGTATTTACTCCCTCCAAGTTGTGGCAGCACAGGGTCCACACCGTGCTGCCACCGTCCACGGGCTCGTAGGAGGGTGGCCGGGGCCCTCACCCCAACCACCACGCGAGCCCAGCGACATCCATCTGTTTCACCACAAATACGTGAGAAAAACTCACGACTTTGTGAAGAAAGAGAGAGATGTCACTTCCTTCCTGGCCGTCATCTACCTTCCAAGCATAGTTCAGTCCACTGGTGTAAACTGGCTACGCCCGGAAGGTAGAGAAGGCAAAACACCTCTTCGCCGTTTATTCCCGCATTTGCTTCCGAATACCTGACAAAAACAAACGCGAGAACAAACAGCCCTTCCCTGCCGTCCCATCATCCAGGCATAGCAGGGAGCCGCTCTGCCTGGGTGATGAGGAGGCAGCGCCTCTCCGTCGCGAGTGGCGTCACACTCGAAATTCGAGTGTGCCGCCAGTCGCAAACAGAGGCACTCCACCACGCCCATCGGGCACCTCACACTGGCCCTCCACTGTGCCCTCTGCTTATCAGAGGGACACACGGAGAGCCCCTTCCCTCCCCAAAATGGGGGAAACGCCTCACTAGTTGGTGTTAGGATGTTGGTCGGCTCGCTCTTTACCGACCATCCGATGAAGAGCCAACCGACCACCATCCCAACACCAACCTTCCATCCCGTTGGCGGTCTTTTTCCGTGTCACTGCACTCACAATACAGTGACCTGGAGAGAGACCGCCCGCCAAACCTCCGTCGTATCCTCCAGATGTATGGGATCCTACACCTAGAGGATACGAAGGAAACGCCTCCCCGTTTGCAAGTGGAAACACACTCGCGTCGAGGCCCGAGTGCATCACCAGTCGCAAACAGGGGTTCCTACACCTACGCCCGCGCATCCTCCAGATGTATCTGTTAAATACACCTAGAGGATACGAAGGAAACGCCTCCCCGTTTGCAAGTGGAAGCACACTCGAGTGAGAGGGACCCGAGTGAACTGCCAGTCGCAAACAGGGGTCTACACCTACGCCCGCAAGCGGGCCCATCCCTACCGCACCCCAAACCGCCACCGAAGCACCGCCCCACCCAGATTCCCGCAAGAAGACTGACCCATACAGCCGGCCCGCGGGAACCGAGCAGAACGGCACCGCGCCAACAGTCCGGGGCACGGACCCTACAACCCACATGGCCCAAATAGACCATGAAGGCGCCTGGTGGTTTTCGTTACGTCTATTTCAGAAGGAAATAGACTAATAACAGGCAGCAACCACGTGAAGGATGACCACCAGACTTGCCTTGAGGATCAACGACTGTTGCGCTCCTCTCAAGACCATTCGCCTCCTCACCCGCTCCCGGAGCGGGCAAGGAAGGCCCGTATTTATCCAAAACCGGAGCTAGGCCAAACCAACTATTAATGGATAAACACAGACCCGCCCAACCTAACCTAACCTAACCTTTTTTTTTTTTTTTTGCTGTCGAGGGGGAAATCTTCAACAAGATACCCTATCACCTTTGAGGGTGTGATAGGGTTATGTGAGGTTGCCGGGACTCCGACCGACTCACTAAAACCCCCCTGGTGGCCATCCTCTGCGCATGTCGATGGGCTCCGGGATCTCCATAGGAACGCACCGGTGCCCATCTCGCGCGGTGCCCTTTCGGGCCCGTCCCGTGGTTGGCCCAAAATGACCAACCACAAACACTCCCTCCAAATTGTGGCAGCACAGGGTCCACACCGTGCTGCCACCGTCCACGGGCTCGTAGGAGGGTGGCCGGGGCCCTCACCCCAACCACCACGCGAGCCCAGCGACATCCATCTCTTTCACCACAAAGTCGCGAGAAAAACTCACGACTTTGTGGAGAAAGAGAGAGATGTCACTTCCTTCCTGGCCGTCATCTACCTTCCAAGCATAGTTCAGTCATTGCACATAACTGGCTACACCCGGAAGGTAGAGAAGGCAAAAACCACCACTTCGCCGTTTATTCCCACATTTGCTTCCAGCTCCAGGCAGAAACAAACGCGGGAACAAACAGCCCTTCCCTGCCGTCTCATCATCCAGGCATAGCAGGGAGCCGCTCTGCCTGGGTGATGAGAGGGCAGCGCCTCTCCGTTGCGAATGGTGCCAGACTCGAAATTCGAGTATGCCACCAGTCGCAAACAGAGGCACTCCACCACGCCCATCGGGCACCTCACACTGGCCCTCCACTGTGCCCTCTGCTTATCAGAGGGACACGCGGAGAGCCCCTTCCCTCCCCTAAATGGGGGGAACACCTCAATAGTTGGTGTCAAGGTGATGGTCGGCTCGCTCTTCATCGACCATCCGATGAAGAGCCAACCGACCACCATCCCAACACCAACCTTCCATCCCGTTGGCGGTCTTTTTCCGTGTCACTGCACTCACAATACAGTGACCTGGAGAGAGACCGCCCGCCAAACCTCCGTCGTATCCTCCAGATGTATAGTATACTACACCTAGAGGATACGAAGGAAACGCCTCCCCGTTTGCAAGTGGAAACACACTCGAGTTGAGGCCCGAGTGCATCACCAGTCGCAAACAGGGGTCCCTACACCTGCCAAAAACCTCCGTCGCATCCTCCAGATGTATTCCGTTAGGTAAAATACACCTAGAGGATGCGAAGGAAACGCCTCCCCGTTTGCAACTGGACACTCGAGTGAGAGGGACCCGAGTTTACTGCCAGTCGCAAACAGGGGTCTACACCTACGCCCGCAAGCGGGCCCGTCCCTACCGCACCCCAAACCGCCATTGAAGCGCCACCCCACCCAGATTCCCGCAAGAAGACTGACCCATACAGCCGGCCCGCGGGAACCGAGCAGGACGACACCGCGCCAACAGTCCAGGGCACGGACCCTACAACCCACACGGCCCAAATGGACCGTGGAGGCGCCTGATGGTTTTCGTTACGTCTATTTCAGAAGGAAATAGACCAATAACAGGCAGCAACCACGAGAAGGATGACCACCAGACTTGCCTTGAGGATCAACGACTGTTGCGCTCCTCTCAAGACCATTCGCCTCCTCACCCGCTCCCGGAGCGGGCAAGGAAGGCCCGTATTTATCCAAAACCGGAGCTAGGCCAAACCAACTATTAATGGATAAACACAGACCCGCCCAACCTAACCTAACCTAACCTAACCTAACCAAACCTTTTTTTTTTTTTTTTTGGTAACGGGTGGGTATCTGCAACCAGATAAACAATTACTGGGGGAAGTAATTGAATTATGTGAGGTTGTCAGGACTCTGACGACTCACTAAACCACACCCGGTGGCCGGCCTCATTGCATGTCAAGGGGCTCCGGGATCTCCATACGGAACGCACCGGTGCCCCTCTCGCAATTGCCTGTGGAGCACAAGTCCCAGGAATGACACCCATAGTCACGCCCGGCACCTTGAAGGTGCTCACAGCGACAACTTGCCACAAGTTGCCGCCGCCTTCCCGAGATCCGCATACGGGCAGCCAGAGTCCCCAACTCCAACTACCCGCGGACCCGAAAAGACCCCTGCTCGGCAGGGGCTACCGCACACCCCCCCTCATGGGGGGGCAGGCAGCGCGGGGCGGCCGTTGCCGACGCCCCGCCGCCGCCTTCTTCTCCGAGCGGGATCGGCCCTCTCCCGATCTCGCTCGGCGGCCTCTTTCCGAACCATTACGGTCTCACAGAAAGAGGCCACGGCCTTCCACGCCGTCTCATCTGCCAACATAGTCTCAACTACGCTTGGCAGAGAGAGATCCTGCCCGATCCTGTTGACCAGGATTCCGCGCTCCACCCACCATGCTGAGCAATGCTCCAGCGTGTGCTGCGCCGAATCCAAGTCCCACCCACAATGGTGGCATTGTGGTGTCGGTTCACGTCCGATCCTACTCAGATACTCACCGAAGCATCCATGTCCCGTGAGTATCTGAGTAAGCCTATAGGTGACGCTACCATTTTGCCTTCCCAGCCAGGCTTCGAGGTCTGGTGCAATGGCGCCAACGACGCGTTGGCGCGAGCTTCCTGGCTCCTCGAGCCGCTCGCGCCACCTTACAAGCGCACGTCGGCGCTCTTGCACCCGCACTTCAGCAGGCGTGTTATCGCCCGCGGCATCCTGACGGAGACGAACGTACGTACGTGCGTCCATCTCCGCAAAGATGTCGAGGGGCGGAAACCGCGCCAAGATGGTGGCCGCCTCATGGGATATCGTCCGATACCCCCGTGCGATCCGGATGGCTATAGAACGCTGTAGGCTATTATATAATAGCCTATTGCGCCTAACACCCGCCAGTCGGTCTGACCAAACGGGCGCTCCGTAGAGAGCCATCGATCGCACTACTCCTGCGTAGAGGCGGCGAACGCCCTCCCTAGGTCCCCCGAGATTTGGTAGCAGTCTGTGCAGAGCACCCACTACCCTCTGAATCCGGGGGACGGAGCGGCTGAAGTGCTCCCCGAAGTCCCAGCGACTGTCCAGGGTAAGGCCGAGGTACTTGAGGTACCGCCCCACCTGGACGTCAACGTCACCCACGCGAACCGACAAGCTGGGTGGTTCCCTTCCCCTCGGGAACTTGTGCAACCACAGCGCCTCGGTCTTATGAGGCGCTATCCGCAGACCCAGCTCGTGGATCTTGTCCACGACACATGCCACACCAAGCTCGGCGAGCCCTTTGGTCCTGTCGAAGGAGTCCCCACCAGCTAATACAAGCGTGTCATCCGCATAGCAGACGACTTGTACGCCGGCGGGGAGATCGACGCGCAGGACCGCGTCGTATGCAAGGTTCCACAGGAGGGGGCCTAAAACAGACCCTTGTGGAACCCCACAATACACTTCCCTCTCGTGCAGTGCACCGTCCCTGCCCACGTACTGCACACATCTGTCGCGCAGATACGCGCCAACTATGCGCTGCAGGTAGAGGGGCACTCCGTGAAACACGAGTGCCTCCCTGATCGCCCTCCAAGGCAAGGAGTTAAAGGCATTAACGATGTCCAAAGACACCGCCAACACCCTCCCGCCTCGGGACACTACCTGGTCCGACAGCGTACGGACACGAAGAATCGCGTCCACCGTCGAACGCGCCTGCCGGAAACCGAACTGGTTATCCGACAGGTTGGGGCCTACCTGCCACAGATGTGTGCATAGACGGGTGGCAATTATTCTCTCGAATAATTTGCCAGCCTCGTCCAGCAGGCAGATGGGACGATACGCAGAGGGAGAGTCCGCGGACCTGCCATCCTTCTTCAAGAGGACCAACCTTGCCTCCTTCCACTCCTTGGGGAACACACAGTTACAGAGGCAACTATCAAAAACTCTTGTGGTGTGACGCTGTCATCGAGGTCCTTCAGCCGCAACTCCCCCGTTTTCACTGGGCGCGCAACACGCACACCCAGATCCTTGAGGGCCACGCCCATGCGTTCAGCCAGTTTGTCGGCTTTGGAAGCGCAGTCGGGTCCCGACACTTCCAAAATGAGGCCTCCAGTTATGGCCTTCTTAGAGCGGACGTTGTCCACCCCGAAGTCAGCGAGCCTAATGCGGGCCTTAGCAGCCGCCATGACTGCGGCGAGAGTGACATCCGAGCCTTCCGGAACTGTCACCGTGATCGCCGCAGATGTCGGCAGCCGCGATGGCCTAGCATCCGCCTTGGGGCCAGCTTTAAGGCCAGCTTTTGTGCCAGCCTTTTGACCAGCCTTCGGGCCAGTTTTAGGACCAGCCTTCGGACTGGTTTTGGGTCCAGCCTTCGGACCGGTCCCAGGACCAGCCTTCGGACCGGTTTTGGGGCCAGGTTTTGGGCCATCCGAGTGGCCAGCTTTAGGGCCAGCTTTTACTGGTGGTGCCTTCTCCTTCTTACCCTTTTTCCTCCCCGCCACTGTCGCCCACGAGAAAGCTGATGCCTTTGGCACCTGCTCCTCGGGGGACCGCGACTGCACAGGTGGCAGGGAGGTCGTCGGTATAGGGCGACTACTCACCCCTCCAGTGAGCCTTTTTGAAGGCCCTGGCGCTGCCGGTACTGCTGCGCTAGGCTTCAGAGCAGAAGAAGGCTGAGTTCTACTAGCTGCAGCCAACTTCCGGTCCATAAGAGCGACAATGCGCTCCATGAACCGGCCTTCCCAATCTGTCTCCCCAGTGGCAGGTGATGACGCCGTTGGTTTGGCTGCGCTACTAGCGTCAGCCTGGGGACTATTCTGCTGACGGACCGCTTCCGTCAGCTTCTCTACTTTTGTAGACAGGTCAGCCAGTTTTGTCCGCAGCTCGGCATTCTCCCGCTCGAGCCGCTCCACATTAACGTCCGAGGGGAAGCGCTGGGTGGCCTCCTTCATAATTGCTTCAGCCCGCCGAACTGAAACTCGCAGACCCTTGACAAAGTCACCGCGCAAGTTTTTAGACTTGTCGGCAATCTTCTCAATGGTCTGCAGTTCGACCACCATGCAGGCCTCCAACTCTGAAGTTGGCAGCGCCCGTATTTCACCACCTAGCGCGTCTACTGACGGTAGATTTGCCTTCGTCCTTATAGTCGGGTCAGGCACGACTTTAGGATTGAAGGCATCTTCCTCCTCCTCCCTGTCCTTCATAAACGTGGCACGCTTGGACCCAAGGTCCGAGGCACCATCGTTCGTCCTCTTCGTACGCTTACGTGTACTACGCGTTGCCTCCGATGCCGTTGAAGCGACAGAAGCATACGAGGAGACGGACATCACAGAACCGTCCGACTCCTCGCCTCCGTCACTCGTCAGGTTCGCTGGCCTCTTTGGCTTCGCGAAAAGCACCTCCCGTTCTCCATCAGCTATTGCCGAAGCAACCGCTGGCGCTGCCGACGCAGCCGTCTTCCGCGATGATGTTGAGCCGCGGGAAGACCTCCTAACTTCATGGCATTCTTTGCCCCCCTCAGATACGATGGGGCTGAGTGCTGGCGCACCGTGGGACTCTTCAGCATCGCTGATACCCACCTGAGGAATTATGTTTTTCAAGCTTGCCATTTTCATGTTTTTTTTTCCTTTTTGAAGGGGTGAGGTCTCCTTGGCGCCCTAGCGGCCGGGTTCCCCCCGACCATACTGCGTGTGTGAGCCCGGATGCGCACCGCAACCTCCCGCCCACGATCGCTATGTACAACCTTGTACAACGCGGTCGCGGATGAGATGCGGCAGTGCAGATCCGGACTCACACACACAATACTCCCTTCGGCAGGCGCCGAAACCATATGTTGGGATTTGGCCTCCCCTGATCCTTCCTCGGATCCAACAAACTGGACGGCTCACCTGAGCGCGTCCCACCTACCCGGCGGAGAAGGAACTCCTTTCCTCCGCCAAGCTCCATCCGCAGTGCTCTATGCTCATCATAGAGACACCCGGAGGAGCCTTCGTGTCGGGTTTTCGGCCACCGCTAACAAGATCCCACAAAAGTGAAAAGTTATTAGCGGTGGGAACCAGGGTGCACCGGCCTACCATGCTTCCGTTCCCCCAGGACGAATCCCAGGGGAACTGAAACACGGCTTCAAGGCTCACTAGGAGGTAACCCGACCACGTCACCCCAAACTAACCTAACCTTTTTTTTTTTTTTTTTTGCTGTCGAGGGGGAAATCTTCAACAAGATACCCTATCACCTTTGAGGGTGTGATAGGGTTATGTGAGGTTGCCGGGACTCCGACCAACTCACTAAAACCCCCCCGGTGGCCATCCTCTGCGCATGTCGATGGGCTCCGGGATCTCCATAGGAACGCACCGGTGCCCATCTCGCGCGGTGCCCTTTCGGGCCCATCCCGTGGTTGGCCAAAATGACCAACCACAAACACTCCCTCCAAGTTGTGGCAGCACAGGGTCCACACCGTGCTGCCACCGTCCACGGGCTCGTAGGAGGGTGGCCGGGGCCCTCACCCCAACCACCACGCGAGCCCAGCGACATCCATCTCTTTCACCACAAAGTCGCGAGAAAAACTCACGACTTTGTGGAGAAAGAGAGAGATGTCACTTCCTTCCTGGCCGTCATCTACCTTCCAAGCATAGTTCAGTCATTGCACATAACTGGCTACACCCGGAAGGTAGAGAAGGCAAAAACCACCACTTCGCCGTTTATTCCCACATTTGCTTCCAGCTCCAGGCAGAAACAAACGCGGGAACAAACAGCCCTTCCCTGCCGTCTCATCATCCAGGCATAGCAGGGAGCCGCTCTGCCTGGGTGATGAGAGGGCAGCGCCTCTCCGTTGCGAATGGTGCCAGACTCGAAATTCGAGTGTGCCACCAGTCGCAAACAGAGGCACTCCACCACGCCCATCGGGCACCTCACACTGGCCCTCCACTGTGCCCTCTGCTTATCAGAGGGACACGCGGAGAGCCCCTTCCCTCCCCTAAATGGGGGGAACACCTCAATAGTTGGTGTCAAGGTGATGGTCGGCTCGCTCTTCATCGACCATCCGATGAAGAGCCAACCGACCACCATCCCAACACCAACCTTCCATCCCGTTGGCGGTCTTTTTCCGTGTCACTGCACTCACAATACAGTGACCTGGAGAGAGACCGCCCGCCAAACCTCCGTCGTATCCTCCAGATGTATGGTATACTACACCTAGAGGATACGAAGGAAACGCCTCCCCGTTTGCAAGTGGAAACACACTCGAGTTGAGGCCCGAGTGCATCACCAGTCGCAAACAGGGGTCCCTCCACCTGCCAAAAACCTCCGTCGCATCCTCCAGATGTATTCCGTTAGGTAAAATACACCTAGAGGATGCGAAGGAAACGCCTCCCCGTTTGCAACTGGACACTCGAGTGAGAGGGACCCGAGTTTACTGCCAGTCGCAAACAGGGGTCTACACCTACGCCCGCAAGCGGGCCCGTCCCTACCGCACCCCAAACCGCCATTGAAGCGCCACCCCACCCAGATTCCCGCAAGACGACTGACCCATACAGCCGGCCCACGGGAACCGAGCAGGACGACACCGCGCCAACAGTCCAGGGCACGGACCCTACAACCCACACGGCCCAAATGGACCGTGGAGGCGCCTGATGGTTTTCGTTACGTCTATTTCAGAAGGAAATAGACCAATAACAGGCAGCAACCACGTGAAGGATGACCACCAGACTTGCCTTGAGGATTCACGACTGTTGCGCTCCTCTCAAGACCATTCGCCTCCTCACCCGCTCCCGGAGCGGGCAAGGAAGGCCCGTATTTATCCAAAACCGGAGCTAGGCCAAACCAACTATTAATGGATAAACACAGACCCGCCCGACCTTTTTTTTTTTTTTGCTGTCGAGGGGGAAATCTTCAACAAGATACCCTATCACCTTTGAGGGTGTGATAGGGTTATGTGAGGTTGCCGGGACTCCGACCGACTCACTAAAACCCCCCCGGTGGCCATCCTCTGCGCATGTCGATGGGCTCCGGGATCTCCATAGGAACGCACCGGTGCCCATCTCGCGCGGTGCCCTTTCGGGCCCATCCCGTGGTTGGCCTAAATGACCAACCATAAACACTCCCTCCAAGTTGTGGCAGCACAGGGTCCACACCGTGCTGCCACCGTCCACGGGCTCGTAGGAGGGTGGCCGGGGCCCTCACCCCAACCACCACGCGAGCCCAGCGACATCCATCTCTGTCACCACAAAGTCGCGAGAAAAACTCACGACTTTGTGAAGAAAGAGAGAGATGGCACCTCCTTCCTGGCCGTCTTCTACCTTCCAAGCATAGTTCAGTCTTTGTACATAACTGGCTACGCCCGGAAGGCAGAGAAGGCAAAACACCTCTTCGCCGTTTATTCCCACATTTGCTTCTGATTCCAGACAGAAACAAACATGGGAACAAACAGCCCTTCCCTGCCGTCTCATCATCCAGGCATAGCAGGGAGCCGCTCTGCCTGGGTGATGAGAGAGCAGCGCCTCCCCGTTGCGAGTGGCGCCACACTCGAAATTCGAGTGTGCCACCAGTCGCAAACAGAGGCACTCCACCACGCCCATCGGGCACCTCACACTGGCCCTCCACTGTGCCCTCTGATATTCAGAGGGACACGCGGAGAGCCCCTTCCCTCCCCAAAATGGGGGAAACGCCTCACTAGTTGGTGTCAGGATGATGGTCGGCTCGCTCTTTACCGACCATCCGATGAAGAGCCAACCGACCACCATCCCAACACCAACCTTCCATCCCGTTGACGGTCTTTTTCCGTGTCACTGCACACACAGATACAGTGACCTGGAGAAAGACCGCCCGCCAAACCTCCGTCGTATCCTCCAGATGTATGGGATCCTACACCTAGAGGATACGAAGGAAACGCCTCCCCGTTTGCAAATGGAAACACACTCGCGTCGAGGCCCGAGTACATCACCAGTCGCAAACAGGGGTTCCTACACCTACGCCCGCGCATCCTCCAGATGTATCTGTTAAATACACCTAGAGGATACGAAGGAAACGCCTCCCCGTTTGCAAGTGGAAGCACACTCGAGTGAGAGGGACCCGAGTGAACTACCAGTCGCAAACAGGGGTCTACACCTACGCCCGCAAGCGGGCCCGTCCCTACCGCACCCCAAACCGCCATTGAAGCGCCACCCCGCCCAGATTCCCGCAAGAAGACTGACCCATAAAGCTGGCCCGCGGGAACCGAGCAGGACGACACCGCGCCAACAGTCCGGGGCACGGACCCTACAACCCGCACGGCCCAAATGGACCGTGAAGGCGCCTGGTGGTTTTTGTTACGTCTATTTCAGAAGGAAATAGACCAATAACAGGCAGCAACCACGTGAAGGATGACTACCAGACTTGCCTTGAGGATCCACGACTGTTGCGCTCCTCTCAAGACCATTCGCCTCCTCACCCGCTCCCGGAGCGGGCAAGGAAGGCCCGTATTTATCCAAAACCGGAGCTAGGCCAAACCAACTATTAATGGATAAACACAGACCCGCCCAACCTTTTTTTTTTTTTTTTTTGGTAACGGGTGGGAATCTGCAACCAGATAAACAATTACTGGGGGAAGTAATTGAATTATGTGAGGTTGTCGGGACTCCGACGACTCACTAAACCACACCCGGTGGCCGGCCTCATTGCATGTCAAGGGGCTCCGGGATCTCCATACGGAACGCACCGGTGCCCCTCTCGCAATTGCCTGTGGAGCACAAGTCCCAGGAATGACACCCATAGTCACGCCCGGCACCTTGAAGGTGCTCACAGCGACAACTTGCCACAAGTTGCCGCCGCCTTCCCGAGATCCGCATACGGGCAGCCAGAGTCCCCAACTCCAACTACCCGCGGACCCGAAAAGACCCCTGCTCGGCAGGGGCTACCGCTCACCCCCCCTCATGGGGGGGCAAGCAGCGCGGGGCGGCCGTTGCCGACGCCCCGCCGCCGCCTCCTTCTCCGAGCGGGATCGGCCCTCTCCCGATCTCGCTCGGCGGCCTCTTTCCGAACCATTACGGTCTCACAGAAAGAGGCCACGGCCTTCCACGCCGTCTCATCTGCCAACATAGCCTCGACTACGCTTGGCAGAGAGAGATCCTGCCCGATCCTGTTGACTAGGATTCCGCGCTCCAGGCACCACGCTGAGCATTGCTCCAGCGTATGCTGCGCAGAATCCGAGTCCCACCCACAATGATGGCATTGTGGTGTCGGTTCGCGTCCGATCCTACTCAAATACTCACCGAAGCAACCATGCCCCGTGAGTATCTGAGTAAGCCTATAGGTGACGCTACCATGTTGCCTTCCCAGCCAGGCTTCGAGGTCTGGTGCAATGGCGCCGACGACGCGTTGGCGCGAGCTTCCTGGCTCCTCAAGCCGCTCGCGCCACCTAACGAGCGCACGCCGGCGCTCTTGCACCAGCACTTCAGCAGGCGTGTTCTCGCCCATGGCATCCTGACGGAGGCGCACGTATACTCGTGCGTCCATCTCCGCCAAGATGTCGAGGGGCGGGAACCGCGCCAAGATGCTGGCCGCCTCATGGGATATCGTCCGATACCCCCGTGCGATCCGGATGGCTATAGAACGTTGTAGGCTATTATACAGTAGCCTATAACGCCTAACACCCGCTAGTCTGTGTGACCAGACGGGCGCTCCGTAGAGAGCCATCGATCGCACCACCCCTGCGTAGAGGCGGCGAACGCCCTCCCTAGGTCCCCCGAGATTTGGTAGCAGTCTATGCAAAGCACCCACTACCCTCTGAATCCGGGGGACGGAGCGGCTGAAGTGCTCCCCGAAGTCCCAGCGACTGTCCAGGGTAAGGCCGAGGTACTTAAGGTACCGCCCCACCTGGACATCAACGTCACCTACGCGAACCGACAAGCTGGGTGGTTCCCTTCCCCTCGGGAACTTGTGGAACCACAGCGCCTCGGTCTTATGAGGCGCTATCCGCAGACCCAGCTCGTGGATCTTGTCCACGACACATGCCACACCAAGCTCGGCGAGCCCTTTGGTCCTGTCGAAGGAGTCCCCACCAGCTAATACAAGCGTGTCATCCGCATAGCAGACGACTTGTACGCCAGCGGGGAGATCGACGCGCAGGACCGCGTCGTATGCAAGGTTCCACAAGAGGGGGCCCAAACAGGACCCCTGCGGAACCCCACAATACACCTCCCTCTCATACAAAGCACCGTCCCTGCCCACGTACTGCACACATCTGTCGCGCAGATACGCGCCAACAATGCGCTGCAGGTAGAGGGGCACTCCGTGAAACACGAGTGCCTCCCTGATCGCCCTCCAGGGCAAGGAGTTAAAGGCATTAACGATGTCCAAGGACACCGCCAACACCCTCCCGCCCCGGGACACTACCTGGTCCGACAGCGTACGGACACGAAGAATCGCGTCCACCGTCGAACGCGCCTGCCGGAAACCAAACTGGTTATCCGACAGGTTGGGGCCTACCTGCCACAGATGTGTGCATAGACGGGCGGCAATTATTCTTTCGAATAATTTGCCAGCCTCGTCCAGCAGGCAAATGGGACGATACGCAGAGGGAGAGTCCGCGGACCTGCCATCCTTCTTCAAGAGGACCAACCTTGCCTCCTTCCATTCCTTGGGGAACACACCGCCACAGAAGCAGCTATCAAATAACCGCCTCAATTTGTCCCCCAAGCCTGCGGATAGAGCCAGCACCCAAGCCCGACCAGGTATTCCGTCAGGGCCAGGTGCTGTATTACGAGCCCTGAGGCGCTTTACGGCTCGGTCCAACTCCTCTTCGGATACCCCCATATCATCGGCCCAGATGTTCGGGTCCGATGAAGACACGGGGGTAGAGGGACTGTCCTGGACCCTTGGGAAGAGTGTATCAACCACTCCCCCCACGAGCACTGGGTCCAGGGTTTCCGTCAGTGGAGGGACCCATGCGCGGAGCTTGCCCAGTACAGTCTTGTACGGGCGGCCCCATGGATCCCTATCCAGTCCCTCGAGGAGTTCGCTCCAGGACCGAGACCTGGCTTCGGCTATGGCACCTTGGAGCGCCTTTGTCGCACCTCGGTATACCTCGTAGGCTCTATCCGTCTCTTCGGCAAGGGCTCGCCTTCTTCTCCGGGCTCTAGTGTACAGGCGTCGGGCGCGCAGGCATGCCTCGCGCAACCGAGCAAGCTCCTCCGACCACCAGTACACCGCCCTACGCTTGGTTGGCCTGGCTCGGGGCATGGATGCATCGCAAATCGACGTCATCGTTGCCCGGAACCAGGCCGCCTCCCTCACAGGATCAGGCAGGGCGTGGCCATCCGGCCAAGCCGCGACGATGGCTGCGGCTTCGAACAGGTCTCTGTCGAGCCGCTTGAGGGCCCACCGTCGCGGCGGGCTGCCATCGCGGCGGGACGCACGGTCCGGGGGGCGAAAGGCAACATCAAAAACGATGTGACGGTGGTCGGATAATGTGACCACCTCCTCCGCAACTCGCCATCCCGACACCATGTGTGTGGCCGAAGGAGTCGCCCAGGATATATCCACGATCGACTCCCCCTGCCACCGCACACATGTGCTTACGGACCCCCGATTCAACAACCGGAGGTCTATACCCGCCGCCCATTCAACAATGGTCTCTCCCCTAGGGTTGTCTTGGAGACTCCCCCACTCACAAGAGTGAGCGTTGAAGTCGCCCAAGACAAGCACGGGACGCGGAAGGCACCTGCGAATGCAATTACCCACCGCGTCCAGGTACACCTCGAATTCAACGAGGGTACAGTTGGGAGAGATATAGCAGCCCACAACGGCTATGTGACCCCATTCCGTAGCTACGAAACCCTGTCCCTTCTCTAGAAGGGCACAGGGGGGGTCACCTTGGCTTCCTCCCCAATATATAGCAACGGAGTCCAATTCGTCCCCGAACCAACGAACGTGGTCCGGAATACGGTAGGGCTCCGCGACTACGGCAAGTGCAATGGACCACTGCGCGAAGGTTTGCAGGACAAGATCCTGCGCGCTCCGACAGTGGTTCAAATTGCACTGGAGGACTCGTATGGTGTGATCCATTACGAGGCCTCCATGCCTTCCTGGGGCGAGCCTTGAGGACCCGACTTTGCAGCCCCCTTTGTTGGGGCCGCTTTACCTTCCGGTGCTGGGGCTGGAGGAACTGGTGTCCTCTTACCCTTAGGTGGGTGGCATTTCTTGCTACCCATCCTGTGGTCAGCCTTACAGCCCTTGTCAGTGCACAGTGGACACTTGCGCGGGCGCGTGCATTGGCTCGCCAGATGATCGGCTTCGCCGCACGCGTAGCACAAGCCACTACGGTCCACTGTGCCCTGACACATGCTGCGTACGTGCCCGTACTCCAAGCACCGGAAGCACTGGAGTGGCCTCGAGGTCAGATAGTCGACCCGGGCCGACACCCATCCGACAACGACGTGCTTTGCCGCTGCTAGCTTCCGCACGGAAACTAGTGGACAACGGACCCATACCGTGCCCAGGGCAGTGGGTGAGCGGCGTATTTCGCCCACCCGCACGTCTATGACCGAGCAACCTCCGGCCTCGGCAACCGCAATCTGCACCTCTCGAGGTGTGATGCTGTCATCGAGGTCCTTCAGCCGCAACTCCCCCGTTTTCACTGGGCGCACAACACGCGCACCCAGATCCTTGAGGGCCACGCTCATGCGTTCAGCCAGTTTGTCAGCTTTGGAGGCGCAGTCGGGTCCTGACACCTCCAAAATGAGACCTCCAGTTATAGCTTTTCTGGAGCGGACATTGTCCACCCCAAATTCCGCCAGCTTTATACGAGCCTTGGCGGCCGCCATGACTGCCGCAAGAGTGACCTCCGAACCCTCCGGAACCGTCACTGTGATTGCTGCAGTTGTCGGCAGCCGCGCCGGCCTAGCAACAGCCATGGGGCTATTCTTGGTGCCACCCCTTGGGCCAACCTTTGGGCCAGGCTTTGGACCAGCCTTGGGACTAGCCTTCGGGCCAGCCTTCGGGCCAGCCTTGGGACCAGCCTTGGGGCCAGTCTTGGGACCAGCCTTCAAGCCGACATTAGGGCCAGCCGACGGACCAGTTTTCGGGCCGGATTTTGCTGGCAGTGGAGCCCTCTCTTTTCCCTTTCCCTTCTTCTTCCCTACCACTGTTGCCCACGAGGACGCCGATGCCATAGGCACCTGCTCCTCAGGCGACCACGAATGCACGGGTGGCAGGGAAGCAACTGGCAAAGGGCGACTTCTCGCCTCACCAGTGGGCCCTTTGGAAAGGCCTGGGCGCGCTGCTGCGCCAGCCTGCAGGGCAGAAGAAGGCTGAGCTCTGAGAGCTGTAGCCAACTTCTGGTCCATTAGAGCACCAATACGCTCCATGAACCGGCCTTCCCATTCTGTTCCTCCGGCAGCAGGTGTTGACACCACCGGTTCGACCGCGATACCAGCGCCGGCCTGGGGACTGTTCTGCTCACGGATTGCGTCCGTCAGCTTCTCTACCTTTGTGGAGAGGTCAGCCAGCTTGGCTCGCAGCTCGGCATTCTCGCGCTCGAGCCGCTCCACGTTGACGTCCACGAGGGAGCGCTGCGTTGATTCCCTCATAATGGCCTCAGCCCTCCGCACTGAAACTCGCAGACCCTTGACGAAATCACCGCGCAGGTTTTTGGACCTGTCGGCGATTTTCTCAATGGTCTGCAGTTCGACCACCATGCAGGCCTCCAACTCAGAAGTTGGCAGCGCTCGCATTTCTCCCCCAAGGTCATATGCCGACGGCAAGTTTGCCTTGGACCTGATGGTCGGGTCAGGCACGACTTCGGGGTTGAATGCTTCTTCCTCCTCTCTGTCCTTTCGGTCTTTCAGGAACGTGGCGCGTTTAGACCCAGGGTCCGAGGCGCCATCGTTCACCTTCCCTTTACGCTTTCGTACACCACGCGTCGCCTCCGACGCCGTCGAAGTGATAGAAGCGTATGAGGAAACGGACATGATAGAGCCGTCAGACTCTTCACCTCCGTCACTCGTCGCTTTCGCCGGCACCTTTGGCTTCGTGAACAAAGCCTCCCTCTCTCCACCAGCTGCTGCCAAAGCTACAGCTGCCGCTGCCGATGCAGCCGTCTTCCGCGAAGATGTTGAGCCGCGAGAAGACCTCCTAACTTCATGGCATTCTTTGCCCCCCTCAGATACGATGGGGCTGAGTGCTGGAGCACCGTGGGATTCTTCAGCATCGCTGATACCCACCTGAGGTAGTACGTTTTTGAAGCTTGCCATTTTCATTTTTTGTTTTCCTTTTTGAAGGGGTCAGGTCCCCTTGGCGCCCTAGCGGCCGGGTTCCCCCCGACCATACTGCGTGTGTGAGCCCGGATGCGCACCGCAACCTCCCGCCCACGACCGCAGTGTACAACCTTGTACACCGCGGTCGCAGATGAGATGCGGCAGTACAGATCCGGACTCACACACACAATACTCCCTTCGGCAGGCGCCGAAACCATATCTTGGGATTTGGCCTCCTCTGATCCTCAGATCCAACACCCTAGACGGCTCGCCTGAGCCGTCACACCTACCCGGCGGAGTAGGAACTCCTTTCCTCCGCCAAGCTCCATCCGCAGTGCTCTATGCTCCTCATAGAGACACGCGGAGGAGCCATCGTGTCGGGTTTTCGGCCACCGCTAACAAGATCCCACAAAAGTGAGAAGTTATTAGCAGTGGGAACCAGGGTGCACCGGCCTACCATGCTTCCGTTCCTCCAGGACTGATCCTAAAGGACCAGAAACACGGCTTCAAGGCTCACTAGGAGGTAACCCGACCACGTCACCCCAGACCCGCCCAACCTTTTTTTTTTTTTTTTTTTTTTTTTATAGTGAGGAAATGCATTTACGCATCCCTGCCCGCCGGGGAAGCGGACAGGGTATGTCGGACTCGCCTAAAAACGGCCCTACCGACTAAAACCTCACTTTTCCAACCCGATGCCTTATGTCGGGACCACGGGTACGCTTTCGCACTCGTCCGTGGTCCCGGCGGCATTAGTCTAAACCTCACTAGACTCCATCCCGATGTTTGGCTTTATTGCCCATCCAACTCTGGGTATTCCGCCGCTTAACGCGCGAGCCACCTCGAGGCATCATCTCTATGGCGAAGGACTCCCCCAAGTCCAACGCCAATGCCTCGGTTATGGGGGTTGAAAGAGGGCGTCGAAACGTCTCCTTCTTCGCCCAGGTCTCCGACTGCGGATCAGCAGGTCTGACGTTATTTCACGTTCCCGCTCCGCAGTTTCCTTCTGCATCGTTATCTGTTCGCAGAAAGTGAACACCTCATTCCATGAGGTCTCGTCTTCCAGCATCGTTTTGATCAACGCCGGAAGCGAGAGCTCATCCCTCATCATCACAACAAGAGCACGACGCTCACTAGCCCATGCTGGGCACTCTACCAGCGTATGCTGCGCCGTGTCCACCTCGCAGTCACAATGGTGACACTCGGTTGTCGGTTCCCTTCCGGCGATGTTGCACAAGTATTTGCCAAAGCAACCATGCCCTGTCAACACCTGCACCAACCGGAAGGAAAGCGACCCGTGTGTCCTTTCCAGCCATTCCTCAACCAATGGCTGAACAGCGTCGATCGTCCATTTTCCAGCTCTAGGATGGGCCAGACGCTCCTTCCATTTCCCAATAAGGGTTTGATGAGCCTGTTGTTTCCACATCTGTACTTCTAAAGGTGAGGGAACCTCGCCCCGAAAGCGGAGTTCAATGCGCCAATTATATCTGTCAGCATAGACTCGCGCCTCCAAGTCCCAAGGGGGAGATCCTGCCAGAAGGCACGCTGCCTCACAAGAGACAGTGCGATACCCCCTAATAACTCCGACAGCCATCACCCTCTGAGATCTTCTCAGCAGGGCAATTGTACGCTCCGTCAGAGTCGGTTCCCAAACAGGGGCCCCATACAGGGCCATGGAACGCACCACTCCCATATACAAACAACGGATGCTCGTTTTTGGACCCCCAAGATTTGGCATCAGACGCTTTAAAGCTCGCGCCGCGCTCATTAATCTTGGAACCAATCGAGCGAAATGTTCTTTAAAGTTCCACCTACTGTCTAGGACTAGACCAAGATACTTCAATTTAGAGTCAACCTCAACGCAGACCCCCTCGATGTTAATATGGGACCCACTCAATGGCGCTCGTCTGGGGCCATGAAAACAGATAGCCTCCGACTTGTTGAGCGCCACCTTTAGTCCTAACAATCCTATCCTTGTAACAATTTGAGCCACTGATTCCGTAGCAAGACGGACAGCCTCTTCAAAAGTCTGACCCCGGGCCATCACTAAGGTATCATCTGCGTAGCAGATCACGTTGGCGCCTGGGTTCAAAGTTCCTCTTAAGACCCAGTCGTAACCAATGTTCCACAGGAGTGGCCCCAGGACCGATCCCTGTGGAACACCGCACGACATCTCTCTCCTCAGCAATCCACCTCCCCGACCATAGTAAGATATGTACCTTTCGGAAAGGTAGGCACCAACTATCCGACTGAGATATGGAGGCACTTCATGGTACTTCAGCGCCTCCATAACACAGGCCCATGGTAGGGTGTTGAACGCGTTGGCGATGTCTAGTGACACCGCCAACATTACCCCTCTTTGGGCTACCACTTCTTCCGAGCGAGCCTTAACGCAATTGATTGCATCGATCGTCGACCTACCCACTCTAAAACCATATTGGTGCTCTGACAAGTCAGGTCCAACCGCACGGAGATGCCGGGCGAGGCGACCAGCTATGATTCTTTCGAATAGCTTGTCAGCCTCGTCCAGCATCACTATGGGTCGGTACGCAGACGGTGAGTCTGCAGGGCGCCCTTCCTTCCGAAGCAAAACAAGCCTGCCCGTTTTCCACGCAGTCGGGAACCGACCCGACTCCAAACAGGCGTCGAGCAGCCTCCGAAATCTGTCCCCTAGCTCTTTAAGTGCAAGTACCCAGGCTCTGCCATGAATTCCGTCGGGTCCCGGAGCTTTATTCTTTGCCCGGAGTCTCCGAACAGCCAAGTCCAGCTCCACTCGCAAGACAGGTGGCACCTCGTCTGTATCTCTGACTCTATCTGCATCGCTGACAGTCCGCCTCAAAGGAACCATCTCCGGAGGTTGATGCTCCACTCCACTAGGAAATAGAGCGGAGACAACATCCTCCACCAACTGAGGTTCGAGACTCTCCGTTAGCGGTGGGGCCCATGGTCGGGTTTTGCCCCGAACCATTTTGTAGGGGCGCCCCCATGGATCATGATCAAGAGTCTCTAAAAGTTCTGTCCTTGCTCGATCCTTGGCACCGCAGATGGACTGCTGTAAGGTTTTGACACAGACCCTGTACTCTTCATACAGCTGCGCCTCCACTTCGTTATTTCTACTCTGCAGTCGACGGTGTCGAGTGTACCGGCGTCTCGCCTCAATGCAGTTAGTGCGGAGATCTCCAATTTCCTGAGACCACCAGTACACCCGTCTTCTGGGAGGATGTGGTTTGGCTCGCAACATACCAGCATCACAGATTTGCGTCATGGCATCCCTAAACCATTCCGCCTCTTCTTCTACCTCCACTGGCACATCCAGAGGTGCCTGCCAGGCCTGGATGATTGAAGCCTCCACTAGCATTTCTCTGTCCAGACTCCGCAACACCCACCTCGGTGACATCGAGTGCTGGCTTCTCAAGCGATGAGTGACTCGGGTGTTTGGAGAGGTGGAGACGTCAAATCGAATATACAAGTGATCCGACAGCGTCTCCACCTCCTCCATCACTTTCCAATTTCGAACACGGCGCGCAACAGTTGGGGACGCAAAAGCAACATCTGGAATGGACCCCCCGTTTCGTCTTATGCACGTGTCTACCGACCCCTGATTCAGAACCGATAGGCCGGTCATTGTTATCCATTCTTCCAAAGTTTCTCCTTTTGGGTCAGTTGCAGGAGACCCCCAAGCCGTTGATTTGGCATTGAGGTCCCCCACAACGAGTACCGAAAGGGGACGAATCTGCCCTATAAAGGCTCCAACCCCATCCAGGAACATCTCAAACTCCGCACGCGTTCTGTTGGGAGAGAAGTAGGTCCCAATAAGGACCAAGTCCCTCCATCGGACTGCCACATAACCTCTACCCCTCGCAACCACAGTTAGGGGTAGTGCTCCATTAGCCACTGAAGAGATGATGGTCACCAAACCGTCAACGTCCGCCACCCAGTTATCGCGGGGGGGGACAAAGTACGGTTCAGAGACCACCGCCACCTCAATCAACCACTCTGCCATTGTTTGCAGGAGCAAGTCCTGCGCACCGGCAGAGTGGTTGAGGTTC
Source organism: Epirrita christyi (assembly GCA_951392215.1). NCBI lineage: Eukaryota > Metazoa > Arthropoda > Insecta > Lepidoptera > Geometridae > Epirrita > Epirrita christyi. The sequence goes on along the minus strand of OX595856.1, from coordinate 13,107,097 downwards.
GCCTGGAGGACGTGATGATCCATAATTAACTAATTAAATTATGATCATCGCCTCCTCTTGCCCCACAAGGGGTGGGGGGATGCTGGTTGCTACCGGAGATTTTTTGGTGGCAGCAGTTGCTCTCCTCCATGTTTTGTTTTTAGGTAGGGAACACGCATTGCTTCCCGATCTATGGTCTGCCGGTTTCTTGGCTGCTGCACACAGAGAACATCTTGGAGCTGCAACACACTTGGCCGCCTTGTGACCAACATGCCTGCAACGATAACACTCATCGCTGCGATCGACTTCTTCAGTGCATTGGGCTCGCACGTGTCCGTTTTGAAGGCATCTGAAGCACCGCATTGGCCTAGGCTGTAACAAGCTCACTGACGCAGCTACCCAGCCAACCAGTAGGCGGCCACCTTCCCCCAGCTTCCTGGCAGCTGCCACTGGGCAACTCACCCAGATGGAGCTACTGCCCTGTGAATCACAACGCAGTTCACTAGCCTTAACCAATTCTGAAGGACATCCACCTCGCTTTGCGACGGCAGCGATGACCTCATCAACGCATACCGAGTCGTCCAAACCCGAAATACGCATATCTGCGCACTTTGTGGGTCTAGTTACCCTCGCTACCTCTGCATCAAGGGACTCCCTGAGCTTTTGGGCCAGAACATCCGCTTTATCGCTGCTGGTCGAACCAGGTACCTCCAGAATTCGAGCACCAGTTGCCGCCTTGCGGAATCTGAGACCTGTAATACCACAGCTGCTAAGGTCAATCTTAGCCTTAGCTTCAGCCAATATTTTAGCGTACGATTCACCCTTCTTTTCAGCATCAGGTTGCAACGTTATCACCACCACTGAAGATCGTGGAGGGCGCAACTTCTTGACTTTCGCTGCCTTACTTCTTGACCCCGCAGAGGCCACCGTAACTGGCACAGTAACTGCCGGGACATGGCGCTGGGAACCTGCCTGCTTTTTTGCACCTCGCCTCACCACCTTCGTCCAGCCCTCTTCTGTCGACATTGGAGTGGTTGGCAGGGGACGAGGGGTAACCTCTTCTTTTTTCTGCTTCAAAACCCCCTTTCCTGCTTGGAGTTTTGCTGTTGTCTTCTTCTTCCCCGCTAACTGCGCCGGCCCTGGCTTGAGTTGAGGGGTTGCAGTAACCACTGGAGCAGCACTCTTGCAGTCAGCCGCAAGTGGAGGACGAAGGCGTGTTGCTGGCAGAAGGCGCTCTTCAATCGACTCCAGCCGAGCATTCACCATACCACCGACCTGTAGCATGATGGAGCGTGTCAGTTCCTCCACCAGCGTTCCATCCTGTGTGGGTAAAGTTACTGGAACCTCCATCCTAACCGGCGATAGTTGCCGGGGAGAAGGGGGGTTCAAATCACTTTGTTTCCGTGTCACCTGATCTCGAAGTTCCGCCATTTCTCGGCGGAGCTCAGCCATTTCTCCTTGCAGGCGAGCATTTGCCTCCGATAACTTTACAGTCTCCTCTGAGGAGGACCTCTTATAGAGGGCGTCCACTGCAATCTTAATTGAGGCTGCCGCGTCCTTCAATGCTCGCACTAAAGTGCCTTTTAGATTGCCTGACTTTGTGGCCACCTTCACAATTATATCCAGATCGTCTTTGACCCTTGCGTTAAGAGCGTCAGCTGTGCGGACATCCACCTCGTCCACAATAACCAGCCCCATGTTGGCTCTCTCCACACCTGCCTTGAGCACGTGCTCTTCAAGCTGCCTTTGATTATCTTCCTTCGCAACTACAAGGAATTCTTTCTTGCGGGAATTCGACGCTACCGTAGCAGGTTTCTCAAACACCGGACTACCTGGCGAGCTTCCGGAGTCTGAATCACCTTGTAGCTTGGCTCGCTTAGCTCCATCTTGATGCGATTTTTGTCGCTTTTTCCCACTCCTCCAGAAGCTGCCGGTCTCGTTAGACCGTACCGACGTATTTGTCCCTACGCTTGCATCCGAGTCAGACATACGCGCAGATGCATCTGCAGACTTCTTACACCTCCTTGTTGAAATAACCACAGAATCCGTTCCCGCCATAGATGCGAGACCAGATCCCATGGTCAACTCAACCTCCCTATCCAACACCTCCAAAGACATTGGCTGCATGCTAGTATCCACACCAGATCCAAGCATGCAGCCAATATCAGCCACTGCCGAAGCAGCCGCCTTCTGCGTGTGTGTCAAAACGATAGAAGGCCCCCTAACATCATGGCGATCCTTGTCCCCCCCAGAGTACGTGGGACAGAGCGCCGAAGCACTGTGGGATTCCCCGGCTAAGCCGGAACCCACCTGGGTAGTCATTTTAAGATCGGCCATTTTCATATTTTCCTTATTTTTGAAAAGGGGTGAGGTCCCCTTATTAGGTTTGGCGCCCTAGCGGTCAGGTTCCCCCCGACCATACCGAGCCTGTGGACCCCGACCCGCACAGCTATTCCACTAATGGGATACAGCAGCACGAGTCGAAATCCACACGCTCGATACTCCCCTCGGCAGGCGCCGGACCATATGTTGGGATTCGGTCTCCAGCCTTGTCCGAAAACGGACCCGTCTCAATGGCGGCTTCATGCCTGCCCTCCTACCTGGCGGAGTAAGGGCTCCTTACCTCCGCACCAAACTCCATCCACTGCGCCCTCTGCTAAATCAGAGGGACGCGCGGAGGAGCTTCACAACTTAACCTAAAACCAACACGGCCCAAAAAGACCGTGAAGGCGCCTGGTGGTTTTTGTTACGTCTATTTCAGAAGGAAATAGACCAATAACAGGCAGCAACCACGTGAAGGATGACCACCAGACTTGCCTTGAGGATCAACGACTGTTGCGCTCCTCTCAAGACCATTCGCCTCCTCACCCACTCCCTGAGCGGGCAAGGAAGGCCTGCATTTATCCAAGGCCGCAGCAACTATTAATGGATAAACACAGACCCGCCCAGACCCGCCCAACCTAACCTAACCTAACCTAACCTAACCTAACCTTCAGCGTCGACCGGACAGCGATGGAGACACCCCCCACCATTATGCTGCAGCCCGCAGGTGGCGCCCTCCGAGGACCATGGAAGCAAATGGCCTCGGATTTGCGGAGCGCCACCTCCAGGCCCAGCCGCCGAATCCTGGCCACCACCGAGGCAACACCAGCGTTGGCCAGTAGGGACGCCTCTCTGTAGGTCGTCCCCCGGGCGGTAACCAAGGTGTCGTCAGCGTAGCACACTACGCTGACACCATCAAGGTTAGCGGCCCGCAGCACCCAGTCGTACCCGATGTTCCAAAGCAGGGGGCCCATTACGGACCCCTGTGGAACACCACGCGCAACCGGGCTTCGGCCCTCTCCATTCATCGTCAGGTAGACTACCTCCCTATCAGAGAGATAGTCCCCGACGAGGCGTTGCAGGTACTGGGGCACCCTATGGTACTCCAGTGCCGCCAGGATCGTGGTCCACGGCAGGGTGTTGAATGCGTTGGCGATGTCGAGTGACACCGCCAGCAACACCCCACCCCTGGAGCACGCATCCTCGGAGAGGTCTCGGACGTAGGCAATGGCATCTACCGTCGATCGACCTCTCCTGAACCCGAACTGAGCATCAGCAAGGTCGGGTCCAACCACCTCCAGGTGTTTGACAAGGCGGGCAGCTACAACTCTTTCGAGGAGCTTGCCCGCCTCGTCAAGCAGCACAATTGGGCGATAGCCCCCGGGCTCATCGGCCGGCCGTCCCTCCTTCCGGAGCAGGACGAGCCGGCCGGACTTCCACCGCATTGGGAACCTCCCCTCCCGCATACAGCGGTCGAAGAGGTCCCGAATGCGGGGTTCCAGGTGTTCTAGGGCGAGGGCCCACGCGCGACCAGGGATTCCATCTGGTCCCGGCGCCGTGTTCTTGGCCCTCATCTTCCTTACCGCGGCGCCTATCTCCCCTTCGGAGGTCGGAGGCACCTCCTCCTCCTCCACTACCTCGGCCACCTCTTAAGGCGCCGCCATGGTGAGAGGGACGAAGTCGGTTCCCGGGCTACCCGGGAACAGTCCCTCGATCACCCGCCGGAGAACCGGAGGCTGCAGAGTGCTGGTGATGGGGGGGGGCCCAGGAGCGAAGCTTCTGCCTCGCTAGCCTGTATGGCCTGCCCCATGGGTCCCGCTCCAGGGACTCCAGCAGCTGCAGCCAGGCCTCCGCCTTTGCCTCTGAGATGGCTAGGCGGAGGGCCTTGGACGCCTCTCTATACAGGGCATAGAGGGCGTCCGCTTCGGCCTCGACTTGGCGCCTTCTTCTCCGGTACCGCTGGTACTCCCTCCGTTGGGCCACACAATGCAGCCGCAGCTCGGCGATTCTTTCCGACCACCAGTAGACCCGGCGGCGAAGATGCGATGCCCCAGCACGGGGCATGGCGGCGTCGCAGACGTGCGCCATCGCCCTGCACAGGGCATCTGTCTCCGCGTCCAGGCCCACTGGCTCCGAGGGAGGGGCGTTCCACGACTGCACTAAAGCCGCCTCCCTCAATACGTCCCTTTGAATTCGGCCGAGCACCCACCGCGGACCGACCGCCGAAGGCGGGGGGGCCCGTGCTACCATCGAGGACGGGGAGACGCTAAACTGAGCATATCTATGGTCAGATAGCGTCTCCTCGTCCGTTAAAACCTCCCAGTCGCGAATACGTGGTGCGATCTCGGGGGTGGCGAATGCGATGTCTATCACCGATCCGCCATCCCGACGCACACACGTATTCGCGGTACCCCTGTTTAAAATACAGAGGCTCATCCCCACCAGCCACTCCTCCACGGCTTCGCCTCTCGCGTCCGTCCTCGAAGATCCCCACGCCAGTGATTTGGCGTTGAGATCTCCGATGACGAGCACTGGCCGTGGTCTACTCTGTCCGACCAGGGTCCCCACCTCGTCGAGAAACGTCTCGAATTCGGCGAGGGCCCGGTTCGGAGAGAAGTAAACACCCACGACCACCATCTCTCCCACCTGCGCAGCGATCAGTCCCCTGCCCCTAACCACTCCCCCGAAAGGAGGAGAATGGGCAGGAGGCTGAGTGGTGATGGCCACCAGGCCGTCCAGGTCACCGACCCAGTCGGTTCTAGCGGGGACCCGGTACGGCTCCGCTACTACCGCGACACTTATCAACCGCTCCGCCAGAGTCTGGAGTAAAAGATCCTGGGCCCTGGCGGAGCGGCCGATATTCGCCTGGAGGAAGGTTAGGGCCATCCTAACCTTCCTCCATGTTCTCCGCCGCTACCCGTGTGGGGCGAGTCGGCTGAGACTTGGCCTTGGCCTCAGCCCCATCCTTCCTCCTACTCGCCCCTGTCTTGGTCGGGGGCTTGGCACATGCCTTGCCCCCGGAGAGGTGGTCAGCCGCCCTGCCCGCTGCTGCACAAAGGGTGCAGTGCGGGGTGGCCGAGCAGTCTTTAGCCTTGTGGCCTTTTAGACCGCAGCGATCTAAAACTGATCTTGTATCTGTTGTCTGATATCTGTCCTGATATCTGTAGGGCCTGCCCCATGGGTCCCGCTCCAGGGACTCCAGCAGCTGCAGCCAGGCCTCCGCCTTCGCCTCAGAAATGGCTAGGCGGAGGGCCTTGGACGCCTCTCTATACAAGGCATAGAGGGCGTCCGCTTCGGTCTCAAGCTGTCGCCTCCTTCGTCGGTACCGCTGGTATTCCCGACGTTGGGCCACACAGCGACGCCGCAACTCGGCAATTCGCTCAGACCACCAGTAGACCTGGCGGCGGAGATGCGGTGTCCCCGCACGGGGCATGGCGGCGTCACAGACTTGCGCCATTGCCCCGCACAGGGCGTCAGCCTCCGCCTCCAGGTCCACTGGCTCCGTGGGAGGGGCGTTCCATGACTGGACTAAGGCAGCCTCCCTCAGCACGTCCCGTTCGAGCCGGCCGAGCACCCACCGCGAACCGACCGCCGAAGGCGGGGGGGCCCGCACTACTGTTGAGGATGGGGAGACGCTAAACCGAGCATACCTATGGTCAGATAGCGTCTCCTCATCCGTCAAAACCTGCCAGTCCCGAACACGCAGTGCGATCTCGGGGGTGGCGAACGCGATGTCTATCACCGATCCGCCATCCCGACGCACACACGTGTTCGTGGAACCCCCACAACCACCATCTCTCCAACCTCCGCAGCAATCAGTCCCCTGCCCCTAACCACTCCCCCAAAAGGAGGAGAATGGGCAGGCAACTGAGTGGTGATGGCCACCAGGCCTTCCAGATCCCCGACCCAATCGGTTCTAGCTGGGACCCGGTACGGCTCTGCTACCACCGCAACACTTATCAACCGCTCCGCCAGAGTCTGGAGTAAAACATCCTGGGCCCTGGCGGAGCGGTTGATATTCGCCTGGAGGAAGGTTAGGGCCATACTAACCTTCCTCCATGTTCTCCGACGCTACCTTTTTGGGGTGAGTCGACTGGGACTTGGCCTTTGCCTCAGCCCCCGCCTTCAACCTACTCGCCCCTGTCTTGGACGGGGGCTTGGCACAGGCCTTGCCCCCGGAGAGGTGGTCCGCCGCTTTTCCCGCTGCTGCACACAGAGTGCAGTGCGGGGCGGCCGAGCAGTCATTGGCCTTATGGCCCTTCTAACCGCAGCGATGGCACTCCTCGCTGCGGTCAACGTCTGACTTGCACTGGGCTCTAACGTGGCCCAGTGCAAGGCACCGGTAGCAGCGGCGGGGACGGGCATCCAAGATTTGTACCCGCGCTGCCACCCAGCCCACTAAAAGCCGGCCGCCACCAGCCACAATCTTTTTGGCGGCTGTCCTAGGGCATCGCACAAAGGCTGCGCCCATGCCCGCAACGCCCTTGTGGATTTCGCCGCACCTAATCTCCGACGAATTGCAGCCCCCGACCTTGGCGAGGGCTTCTACCATCTCCGAGGGGGTGACGGAGTCATCGAGGCCGCTGACCCGCAGATCGCAGGTCATGCTCGGCCTCGACACTCGAACGTCTTCCGGTGCCCCCTCGAAGATCTCCCTCAGCTTTGCCGCTAGGGTATCCGCCTTATCTTCATCTATTCTCATCTTGAGGGGTGGTACCCCCAGAGCTCCTAGATTAATGCGGCTTTTCGCCTCTGCTAGAACCTTGGCGTAAGACAGGCCCTTCTTCTCCGCCCCCGGCAGTAGCGTAATAACTACAGCTGCAGTGCGGGGGGGTCGAAGATTGGCCGTCTTGGTCTTATTTTTTGGCGCGGGCTTGGGGGCCGCCTTTGATGTGGCGAGCCTTGCTGGCGCTGCCTCCCGTGCTGGCATTGGGGCCGCCTTCGCTATGGCGGGCCTTGATGGCACTGCCTTCCGTGCTGGTGGAACCTCTCTTGACCTCCTGCCACCCCGTCTCGTCACCGTGTTCCACGCCTCTTGCAGCGGTGGTGGCGGTGCAGCGGGAACAAATACAGGGGCGGCAGGGCCCTCGGTCGCCTTTTGGCCCTTTATTACTCTGCTTGGGGCAGCTGTGGGAGAGACAGTCTCCACCTTGGTGCCTTTCGCTGCCCTTTCTGCGTTGCGCCTGTCCGCAGCGAGTGGTGGCCGACGGCGCTCCTCCGGCAGTAGCCTGGACTCCAGGCCCTCGAAGCGGGCGTTTATCATGGTGCCCACGTGCACCATGACCTCCCGCAGTATCGTCTCGAGTTCCGGAGCCAAGGCCGAAGCCGGGGCCGGGGCCGGGGCTGAAGCCGGGGCTGGGGCCGGGACTGCGGCTGGAACTGGGGCGGGGGCCGAAGCTGGGACTAAAGCCGAAGCTGGCTGCAGCCGAGTGGCCTTCATTTCTGCGACCTCTTTTCGGAGTTCTTGTAGCTCAGCCGAGAGCTGCTTGTTGTCGGCCTCCAGCCGCATCACCTCCTCCGACACCGACCGGGACCTCAGCTCTGCGACTGATACCTTTATGGTGTCCACCGCATCCTGGAGGCCCTTGACAAAAGTCCCCTTCAGGTTTTTGGATGTCTTGGCGACTTTTTGGATAGTCGCCAAGGACTCCACCACGTGCCTCTCCAGGTCCACTGCCAGGACTGCCGTCTCTTCATTTACCGGTGCAACGGGAGGGACCTTACGGAAAGTGTTCCGCACCGCCTCCATTTTGCGCCGATTCTCCTCCGCCAGCTCTGCTTCCGCCTGCAGCCGAATCTCTTCGGCTTTTGCGGCATTCAGAGCGGCCTTCGCCTCCGCCAACCCAACGTATTCCCCGGTCGTAGCCGGGCGACCACGTCCACGTTGTCCACGCCCCCTTGGAGCCACTTTAGGAGATTCACCCTGCGTTGTGGGTGGGCGTCCTCGTCCGCGCCGAGCAACCGAGACCTTAGGTGACGGTGAGGGGTCACCCAGGTCATCACTACTCCTTTGGCGCTTCCGAAGCTTCCTGTCCACAGAGCCGCGGGAAGACACCGTTCTCCAACTCATACTGTCAGAATCCTGCTCCGAGGATTCCGACAGATTTACAACTGGGATCTCACCCGCATCGAGATTAGACACGGGGGAGACACCAGGTTTCTCCACCTCCACATTTTCAAAGTCCGTTGTGCGTAAGCCTTGGTTGTTGGGACGGCGCATGTTGCCCCCCCCAGATACGTTGGGGCAGCCTCTACGAGGGTGGGATTCACCCACCTGGGGAATATTTTCATTCGCCTTGTGTTCCATTTTTTTGTTTTCCTTTTTTGGGAGGGGTGAGGTCCCCTTGGTACCCTAGGGGCCGGGTTCCCCCCGACCACGCATCCTCTCAGCGGGCACCAAACCTTAGGATTTGGAGACGCATTATATGCCCGACAGGGTGGCCGAGTTGACCCTCCCTGCCGCGCCGCGGGCCTTGCAGGCCCGCCATCCCACGACCCGAAAGGTCCGCTGCAGCTGTGTAAACAGCTGCTCCTCTTGTTTTTGCCCGACAAGGGAGCCAGGTTGACTCTCCTTGCCGCGCCGCCAGCCTTAAAAAAGGCAGCCATCCTCACCTTGAGGATCCATTGCGGTGAAACGCCCGCAACTTCTCCTCTACCCGACAGGGTGGCCGAGTTGACCCTCCCTGCCGCGCCGCAGGCCTTGCAGGCCCGCCATCCCACGACCCGAAGGTCCACTGCAAACCACAATCCCTCAACCCGAGGGTCCATTGCGGCTCGCAATCCTCCTCTGCCCGACAGGGTGGCCGAGTTGACCCTCCCTGCCGCGCCGCTGGTCTTGCAGACCAACCATCCTACGACCCAAACGGGTCCGCTGAGCCCCCTAGGGCTCTCCCGCCTCATCCACTGTGCCCTATACTACCTTCATAGGGACACGCGGAGAGGCCCACCGTGTCGGGTTATTTGCCACTGCTAACAAGATCCCACAAAAGTGAGAAGTTATTAGCAGTGGGAACCAGGGTGCACCGGCCTACCATGCTTCCGTTCTTCCAGGACTGATCCCAAAAGACCAGAAACACGGCTTCAAGGCTCACTAGGAGGTTACCCGACCACGTCACCCCAACCTGACCTAACCTAACCTATTTTTTTTTTTTAGTCGCGAGAAAAACCCACGACTTTGTGGAGAAAGAGAGAGATGGCACCTCCTTCCAGGCCGTCTTCTACCTTCCAAGCATAGTTCAGTCTTTACACATAACACATGACACATAATATCGCCGTTTATTCCCGCATTTGATTCCGATACCTGACAAAAACAAACGCGAGAACAAACAGCCCTTCCCTGCCGTCTCATCATCCAGGCACAGCAGGGAGCCGCTCTGCCTGGGTGATGAGGAGGCAGCGCCTCTCCGTTGCGAGTGGCGTCACACTCGAAATTCGAGTGTGCCACCAGTCGCAAACAGAGGCACTCCACCTCACCCATCGGGCACCTCACAACGGCTCTCACACTGTGCCCTCTGCTAATCAGAGGGACACGCGGAGAGCCCCTTCCCGCCCCAAAATGGGGAGAACACCTCAATAGTTGGTGTCAGCGTGATGGTCGGCTCGCTCTTTACCTCATTATCCAGATGAAGAGCCAACCCACCACCACCCCAACACCAACCTTCCATCCCGTTGGCGGTCTTTTTCCGTGTCACTGCACTCTCATTATACAGTGACCTGGAGAGAGACCGCCCGCCAAACCTCCGTCGTATCCTCCAGATGAATGAGACCCTTCACCTAGAGGATACGAAGGAAACGCCTCCCCGTTTGCAAGTGGAAACACACTCGCGTCGAGGCCCGAGTGCATCACCAGTCGCAAACAGGGGTCCCTACACCTACGCCCGCAAGCGGGCCCGTCCCTACCGCACCCCAAACCGCCATTGAAGCGCCACCCCACCCAGATTCCCGCAAGAAGACTGACCCATACAGCCGGCCCGCGGGAACCGAGCAGGACGACACCGCACCAACAGTCCGGGGCACGGACCCTACAACCCGCACGGCCCAAATGGACCGTGAAGGCGCCTGGTGGTTTTTGTTACGTCTATTTCAGAAGGAAATAGACCAATAACAGGCAGCAACCACGTGAAGGATGACCACCAGACTTGCCTTGAGGATCAACGACTGTTGCGCTCCTCTCAAGACCATTCGCCTCCTCACCCGCTCCCAGCGGACAAGGAAGGCCCGTATTTATCCAAAACCGGAGCTAGGCCAAACCAACTATTAATGGATAAACACAGACCCGCCCTACCCAACCTTTTTTTTTTTTTTTTTTTTTTTAACGTGAGGAAATGCATTTACGCATCCCCGCCCGCTGGGAAGCGGACAGGGTATGTCGGACTCGCCTAAAGACGGCCCTACCGACTAAAACCTCACGGGTGTCCCTCTTCCACGATAGTAGACAGGGCCGCGGGTCCGTTTTCACACTCCACGCAGCCCCATCCACCGACGTCCGCCTTAATACCAAGGCGGACCCGCCTCGGGAGGGTATGAGCCCCCCATTCGGCTCCGGCGACGCGCACGGGACATCCATCCAGCGCGTCACCCCACACTCTCGGAGGGCCTTTACTCTAGGGAGCGACGGATGCCCCAACATCCATCGCCCCCGGCCCTCCAAGCGGAGACGGAGTGCGAGCTCTACTAGCTCGCCTCCGTGTCCGCGTCCTCCGGAGCGGGAGAGCGAGAGCACCTCTCTCCCTCTCACGCTCCTCTTCCTCCCTCTGCGACATCACAACCTCGCAGAAGGAGACCACCGCCTGCCAAGACCCCTCGTCTTGGACCATCTTAACCAAGATGGTCGGTCCCGAGAGGTCTGCTCCCACGACCGCGACTAGAGCTTGTCGCGGTCCATCCACACCAGAGCATGCCTCCAGCACGTGCTGCGCCGTCTCCTCTGCGCAGCCGCACTGGTGGCATACCGGGGAAGCTTCCCTTCGGGCAACGCGACACAGGTACCTCCCGAGGCAACCATGCCCCGAGAGGATCTGCGTCAGCCGGAAGGAAAGCGCCCCGTACTCCCTGTTCACCCATTCCCTCAGGATGGGCTGAACCGCCTCCAATAGTCGATTGGCCCCAGCACCCCGACTGGGGTTGGCTAGGGCCAATCGCCTACTCCAGGACTCCAGGGCTTCCTCCCTGGCGTCCAGCCTCCACTGCGCAACCTCCTGCGCCACCGGCCGAAGGTCCTCCTCGCGGGCTCGCCTCCTTTGCCAATAGACCGAGGACAGAACCTCAGCCTCAAGGTCCCAAGGAAGCGAGCCCGCGAGGGCGCACGCCACCTCATGCGAGAGTGTGCGGTAGCCCCGACACACTCTCACCGCCATGACCCTCTGGGCCCTGTGTAGCACGGCGGTCTCCCTCGAATTAATCGAGCCCGCCCACACAGGTGCACCATAGAGGGCCATCGAGCGCACCACCGCCATATACAGGCGGCGGCAGCTCGCTCCTCCGCCTCCGAGGTTCGGAAGGAGGCGGCCGTCCTTACGAGCCTCGGGGCCAACTCCTCCAGGTGGGGGCCGAATCTCCATCTGCTGTGCAGTACAACGGCGAGATACTTCAGCGTCGACCGGACAGCGATGGAGACACCCCCCACCATTATGCTGCAGCCCGCAGGTGGCGCCCTCCGAGGACCATGGAAGCAAATGGCCTCGGATTTGCGGAGCGCCACCTCCAGACCCAGCCGCCGAATCCTGGCCACCACCGAGGCAACACCAGCGGTGGCCAGTAGGGACGCCTCTCTGTAGGTCGTCCCCCGGGCGGTAACCAAGGTGTCATCAGCGTAGCACACTACGCTGACGCCATCAAGGTTAGCGGCCCGCAGCACCCAGTCGTACCCGATGTTCCAAAGCAGGGGGCCCATTACGGACCCCTGTGGAACACCACGTGCAACCGGGCTTCGGCCCTCTCCGTTCATCGTCGGGTAGACTACCTCCCTATCAGAGAGATAGTCCCCGACGAGGCGTTGCAGGTACTGGGGCACCCTATGGTACTCCAGTGCCGCCAGGATCGTGGTCCACGGCAGGGTGTTGAATGCGTTGGCGATGTCGAGTGACACCGCCAGCAACACCCCGCCCCTGGAGCACGCATCCTCGGAGAGGTCTCGGACCTTCAGGACCATGAAAGCACAGGGCCTCGCACTTCGGTAGAGCTACCTCCAGACCAAGTCGCCGTATGCGCTCCAGCACACACTGAACGCCCTCCGTCACACGCGCAGCCGCATCATCAAAATCGATGCCACGAGCCGTGACCAGCGTGTCATCTGCGTAGCACGTTACGCTCACACCGTCCGGTAGCGTGCCCCGCAACACTCAATCGTACCCGATGTTCCACAGAGTTGGTCCGAGGGCCGAGCCCTGCGGAACACCACGCGTCATCGGTTTAGCCTCCCAGGCCACCCGCGTCGGGTACCGGACCTCCCTCTCAGAGAGGTAGGCTCCGATGATCCGGCGCAGGTACCCCGGGAAGCCATGGTACCTGAGTGCCTCCTCAATACAGCTCCATGGGAGGGTGTTAAAGGCGTTCGCTATGTCTATGGAAACTGCCAATAACACCTGCCGACTCGCAATCACCTCCACCGCCATCCCCTTCACCCTGCGGATCGCGTCGATGGTGGAGCGGGCGCGCCGGAACCCAAACTGTGCATCAGATAGGTCCGGTCCCACTCCCTCCATGTGTCGTACAAGACGGGCGACCAGGACACGCTCGAAGAGCTTGCCCGCCTCATCCAACAGCACAAGCGGCCGGTAGGCGGAAGGAGAGTCCTCCGGCCGGCCATCCTTCTTCAGCAGGACCAGTTTCCCCGCCTTCCATTGGCGAGGAAACTGACCCTGCACCAGGCACGCGTTAAGCAGTGCCCTGAACCTCTCCTCGAGAGGGTCAAGGGCGATGATCACCGCGCGCCCCGAAACTCCATCTAGACCTGGGGCTTTTGTGCGGCCACGCAGCCGAAGCAGCGCCACCCCCAACTCCACCGACGTCACCTCCGGTACCTCACCGTCATCATTCGCCTCGTGAGCTCCCATTTCATCCGGCCGCTCCATCGACGGGGGGGCTAAGGCATCCGCAGGTGGGAAGAAAACTGAGACCACCCGGTCCACCATCTCTGGCTGCAAACTCCGGGTGAGCGGCGGCGCCCACGACCGAAGCTTGTCCCTCACCATCCGGTACGGGCGACCCAATGGATCCGCGTCGAGCGTGCTGAGGAACTCCTTAAAGCTGGCATCCTTGGCCGCCACTATGGCGGAAGACAAAGCCTCAATGCAGTTCCTATACGCCGCATATAGGCGGTCCTCCTCCTCCAGATCGCGATGGCTGCGGCGACGGCTGCGGGTATATGCACGCCTCGCACGAACGGCATCAACCCGCAGTGCCGCAATCTCCGCCGACCACCAATATATGTGACGCCAGGGAGCATGGGGCCCAAGGCGAGGCATCGCTGCATCGCAGGCGCGCGCTAGTGCGCCGCGGATCCACTCAGCCTCCTCCTGAACGTTCACCTCTCCGACACCATCGGCGGGCCCCAACGCCCAGGTCTCAACCTCCGCAGCCTCCAGCAGTAGCTCACGGTCCAGCTTCCTAAGGGCCCAGCAAGGTGGGTCACCCGGTAGGGGACACCATGGATCGACTGTGGCTGTGGAAAGAGCCGAGATATCGAACCGTACATACCGGTGATCCGACAGCGTTTCCACTCACTGCGCCGCAACGGCCGCAGCTCGCACCGCAGGCATCACTTCCGTCGCGTCCAACGCGACCGCACCAGCGTCGGTCCACTCAGACTCGGACTCAGACGGCGCCCTTGTCTCAGCCGTATCCATAACGACACGCAAACACACACTTTGTATACGAGTTTGAGGTTGTAACCTCAAACTCGTACACAAAGACAAAAGTAAAAACAACAAAAGAAAAAGGCTGGGATCACTCACCCAGACACTCCCCTAGCCCTAAAAAGGGCCGTTTGTCCGCAATTCAGCACACACAAACCCTTTTCTGCCACGCAAACAAGCAAAAATTGAAAACACAACCGCTCGCTACGCGACCACACAACCTAACCTAACCTAACCGTGTTTCCACAGCGACGAAAATACAATACAATGTGATGGTTGCAAGTGGAATATCTGTTTGCAGTGCAGTAATCTGACGAGTAGTGAGGCGCGCGTCATGGGGCTGAAGGGCAAGCGGACCCTATTGTACTTGTGCCCTGCATGTCGGGAGGCTTTATTTCAAGTGCCTAAGCTCATCAAATCGTATGACACGTTACGCCAAGAACTGGATGAGGTTAAAAAAATGCTATCCCAGCCCATGAACCCCTCCACCACAGGCGACAGTCGTCGCCCCCCGCGTGACCCCGACCCCGCCGCTGCCGGACACCAATGCTATTCTGGAGGAGTACTCTAACAACATTATCATGCAGTAGCGCAGCGTCATCACGAACTAGTTCAAGTACTTGGTCGCTGCGTCGACTACTTCCTAAATTCACGCACGTAATGTTATGATTGTGTCATTAGGTTAACTTAGTATATAAGATGTAATTATTGTATAATAAAGGAATTGTCAACTACAAGTCGAGTTTCACTCATCTCCAAACCACGGACAGCAGCCAGAAGTTCCCAGTACCCACTGGAGGTGAACCCTGAAGTACCCAGTAGCCACTGGAGCACCAGCCCCTGACGTACCCAGTAGCCATTGGAAGAGCAGCCCCTGACGTACCCAACACCCGTTGGAGGAGCTGACTTCCATATTTACAACTTCCTCTCACTGTGGCGAAGACACCTTAGCCGTCAGTTCTGACCCGGTCCTGTGAGTCTGCTAGCCACTTCCTACCCAAGTGCCGTCCAAATGTTTTTTTTTTGCATTTAGTAATTTCCTCGCTGAGGTGGGATGAAAAGTTACGTGTTCCACTCGAGTGCAAAGATTTTTCACCTCGAGCTCTTTTGATTCCCTCGCTAACGCTCAGGATTCTAACTTTTAAATCACTTGCTACGCTCGTGATTAAATTTTAGAATCCTTCGCTTGCTCGGTCATCAAAATTGAGCACGCGGTTAATAACTTTTCATTTAAAAAACCGACTTCCGCCATTGTATTCGACTAAATAATTATGGATGAAATTTTTTTTATGAAAGAACCATAGTGGTGAAAGGATTATGATACTTTCTGAATGTAAATGCTTGGTGTCTTGCTGAAAATATCAAAATCGCCATATGTATGCCTACAATATTTGAGGAGTTCCCTCAATTCCTCATGGATCCCATCATCAGAACTGGATTCTGAAAAAAATGGGACCAATCTGGAAGTATATCTATTCAAACTTTCCAAATCGGTTCATAAACGCCGGATATATGCGGTAACAAACATTAAAAAAAAAAAAAAAAAAAAAATACAACCGAATTGAGAACCTCCTCCTTTTTGGGAAGTCGGTTAAAAAGCAACTTTGCACTCTTGTATAACAAATAACTATTTTTTATGTTATGTTGTTTTTATTGCATTTTAATTAAAACATTTGCTCAAATTGGCCTCCTCCACACCTTATGCATGCGCGACATTTTCTGATTTCTGTGGTTGTGGTTAGTACCCGCATTTCATCTCTATTTTTTACAAATGCGGCGTAATGTGCCGAACAGCCGTCATTTTGGAAAACAATTGGCACATCTTGAAAACACACATCACATCTAAAATTGGTAGTGCCAGTTCAGGTATAGCTCAGGTTGAATGATTAACCTGAACTGGTAATACCAATTTTATTGTGATGTGTGTGTTTTCAAGATGTGCCAATTGTTTTCCAAAATGACGGCTGTCCGGCACATTACCAACGAACGGTACGACAACATTTAGACAATGCATTTCCCAACTCGTAGATTGGTAGAGCTGGCCCTATTGCATAGCCAGCACGGTCCTCAGATCTGACACCCCTGAATATCTACATCTGGGGACGTGCAAATGCATTAGGCCACAACCATCGGGAGGGGACCTAACCTAAACTTTTTTTATTTTGCAGAAATGCGCACTTCCACGGGAAGACAGTGCGGTGATGTGCGACTTCAACCAACTAAAACTCCATGGTGTTCCTCCTCTGCCGCTTGTGGCAGGAATGCGGGAAAGCTTTCGCACACGATCGCGAACCCTCAGGTCAGTCTCCGGACCCTCCTCAGGGGGTTCAGCCCGTTACGACACCCAGAACAACCATAGCATGCCGTAACCACTTTTTACGGACACACTTCCTTCGGCTTCCTTTTCGGGACCCAACCAGCAAATTGAGCGCCAGACAAGCCCGTGTCTGAACGCTCGAGGTCGCTCTGCGACGGGTCAGATGACTGGCCCCATCGCCTGCCACTTCGGCCGCAGAGCATAGGGAGAGAGGCGCATCTCCATACCGACACTCCTCTTCCACTGCGGCGGCCCCCACTGCGTCCACCATCCCCCCAACCCGACAACTCGACCCGGTGGCGACCCCGTCAAGGCCGAGGAAGGTAGGGAGAGCGGCAACGTAACACCGGCAACTCTCCCGCCACGGCCTCCATCTTTCAGCCGCGATGCCGCCCATTCGTCATCGCAGCCCACTACGGTGAGACCCTGATTAAGCTATACAGGGTGTTTTTTTTAAATGGGACAGTATGGGGATATCCGAATCCATAAGAGATACGGGAAAACTGTCTTTGGAACCATTTGCTCATTTTGTATGAAAATGATTTTGGCATAGTTATTTTTTTGGTCAAGCGTGAGTTCTCCATAAAAATGAGTAGTTTTGATCAAAAAATTTTTGTATGCGTATCGACTCAGTTTCATTTAAGGATTGTTTCATTGTATCGGAAGAAAGAAATCTGAGCAGCAGAAGTTAGTCAAATTTTATAAAATGTTTTCTCATACAAATTGTAAGTAATCTGGTACCTACGTTAATAAAACTATCGCAATAAATTTTCAAAATGGCCTCCCACTTGCTGTTTCCAGGTACGGGCACGTTTCAGAACATCTCTAGTGGCATTAGACAAAGATGTGTGGTGAATGATGTTCTACTGCTCTGATGGTCTCGTGAAATGAGAAAAATCAGAGCTGTAGAACTTAGTCAAACTTTAATAAGAAAATCATTGTCTAAGGCCACAAGAGGTATTCTGAAACGTACACGTACCTGGAAACAGCAAGAGGGAGGCCATTATGAAAATTTATTGCGATAGTTTTATTAACGTAGGTACCAGATTACTTACAATTTGCATGAGAAAACATTTTGTAAAATTTGACTAACTTCTGCTGCTCAGATTTTTTTCTTCCGATACAATGAAACAATCCTTACATGAAATTGAGCCGAAACGCATACAATTTTTTTTTATCAAAACTACTCATTTTTATGAAGAACTCACGCTTGACCAAAAAAATAACTATGCCAAAATCATTTTCATACAAAATGAGCAAATGGTATACTGTCCCATTTAAAAAAACATCCTGTATATTAGTCTTTTCATTGAATTTGTTTAAGAAATGTTTTTTTAAGAGAAATGTAAAAATGTAGATGGTAGCCATCAAAGGTTTAAAAAATATTATGAATAAGAGGGTTAGTATACAGGGTGTCCTGTAATGAATGGATAATCCGGCAGGTACTCGCAGGGGGCGCCACAGCGCGATCCGAAATAAAAAACCTTTTCGCCCTTTTGGTAGTAGAATAAGTTTCCGGAATTTAGAATGATCGTGTCCTCCCCCTCTCTTCGGACTTCTGATAATCCTATCACATCCCAGCGCAACTTACCGAGTACCTCTTCCACAGGTGGTCAGGGTGCGGGCGTTATATGTTGCCAGGTCCAGCCAGAGGTAGTGGGAATTGGTAGCAGGATCTCTGCCGGAGATTCCTAGCACCCCCTGCCCCACCGTGACCGTGGCTACTAGCGCCAGGAATAGCGGAGCTGCCGGAGACTGTTTCTCTTTCGTGTTAACCATATTTGGGGGGAAATTATGCTGCCCATACCCTGGTCTAATCCCTTAGTCAGCTTTTACGACACCCACGGGAAGAGAAGGAGGGAGTATATTCTGGGACAGACACACCCCGGCAATTAAGTGTCAGCATTCAGCTCGCAGACAGACAACGAAGTGATCCTAGGGGTCCCGATTTTCCCTGTTGAGGTTCGGAACCGTAAAATTAAACACCTACGTATGATAATTTCAAACACATCACATCATTCAATCATAATTTAACTGCGTGAGTAACATACAAATGTATTTTAAAAGTGCTCATCGCCAAGCCAAAGTTGATTCTCAAAAAAAACATCTTTTTGGTCGGGATAATGATCTACAAGTAGTTCGGCTGTATCACAGTCATGTTTAAACACTTTCGACATCCAATGTAGGTACTTCAGCGCAGAGTGAGTGGGTGTGGGCTAAGCGATGGACAGACGCGTGGCAGGCTAGAAGGAGGCAATGATGGCTGCTACAGCCGAGCCCGTGCCCACCACCAGTCCCAGCAGCCCCACTATGAACAGCAGCACATCCTTGAACAGGGTCATTTGCGTGCCCCTCTCCTTGTGCGGGTACGAGAGGCACGATTCCATGATCGCCGGGAAGCAAAGGCCCAGCGCCGACAGACACAGCGCACCAACCAGGGATATGAACAGACCTAGCCGCGGCACCGCTGCCGCCAGCATGACTGGAACACAAGAGCGCGAGGTCAGCTGCCTGACCTACCTCAGGCACGAGAGCCTGGGATGAGGCCAAGTAAGAGACTCACAGGTGAATACGCACAGGGCGATGCGCAGTGCGGTCTTGGCGTATTTATGGGAGGTAGCGGGGTCCAGGCGCGGCTCCACGTAGCGCCACACCACCTCGATCGGCACGAAACAGTGCAGCACGTAGCTGATGAAGACGGCCACCATGAACATCACGAGGATGCTGCTCGTCAGCCTGCGACACATCAAACACTCATGTCAATTCACTACCACCGCGAGCGCGGAACGAGCGACAAAGAAGCACAATAACGACGTTGACACGTTGAACTATCGTCAGTAAACCGACTTTACACACAACCGTTTTTTATTTTTATTTTTTATTTTTTAATGTTTGTTAAACATTAAAAAATAAAAAAATCTATGATCTCCGGCGTTTATGAACCGATTTAGAAAATTCTTTTTTTATTTGAATAGATATACTTCCAGATTGGTCCCATTTTTTTCAAAATCCAGTTCTGATGATGGGATCCATGAGGAATTGAGGGAACTCCTCAAATATTGTAGGCATACATATGGCGATTTTGATATTTTCAGCAACAAACCAAGCATTTGCATTCAAAAAGTATCATAATCCTTTCACCACTATGGTTCTTTCATCATTTTTTTTTCATCCAAATATTTTGTCGAATGCAATGGCGGAAGTCGGTTTTTTAAATGAAAAGTTATTCACGAAATTTTTTACATAATTATGGTCGAATTTCGTCAATTACTCAGGTAGGTAAGAAATAATAGCGGATAGATACTGACGTTCCAGTGGGCAGGTTCAGCGAGATGGAGTCCTTGCATTCGGCGCGGCAGTAGTTATAGCCCAGCGCGCCCAGCAACACGTACAGCACCACGATCAACGACATGCCTGTGTTGAGCACGCCGCACGGCGTGACGAACGCGCGCGGCGTCGCCATGTTGTTCTCCAGCGCGACCACCTGTAGGTAACCGACGGAACCGCTCATCGACACATCTCACTACCGCCCTGTGGTGTGGACAAGGCATATAGGTAGATACTACCCTGTGCCATGCACCTACCTACTACGTAATTGCTAGGAGTTTGTGCCGTTTTCTTGAAAAGTTGTCAATCATTGTTTTTGTAAAATTACATAGATCGCATGATCGCAAAGCATCGATGCCATGTCCAACTGTCGAGGCCTCAAAAACTGTTTTATTCACTGTTGAAAACGGGCAAACGAGGAATTCTGTCGACCTCTGTGGCGCAGGGGGCGAGTAGCCGGCTGAGATGCGAGAGGTTGCGGGTTCAATTCCCGCTGCGGGACTAATGTTTTGTAGTATCTGCAAATATTTGTTCCGGTCATGTGTTGTCATCAATCCTGTCCCCAGCCGATCAGAAACGCCTGTAAATTATGAATCATGGTCTAACACAGTCATTGAAATACCAGATATAACTTTTCTTTTCCCCCGAAACTTCATAGATTACTGGTAAACTGTACAAACGCAAGGGCACGCTCTATTATGCAACACAAATAAACCCCAGACAAAGTCGCATAGCATAGTATAGGCATAGTAGACGTAGGTTCTGCATAACAAAATTCTACGAATTCTTCCATTGTTCAATTTTATTCTGACAACGATTATACGTATCATATCCCTTTTTAACCGACTTCCCAAAAAAGGAGGAGGTTCTCAATTCGGTTGTTTTTTTTTTTTTTTTTTAATGTTTGTTACCGCATATCTCCGGCGTTTATGAACCGATTTGGAAAATTCTTTTTTTATTTGTATAGATATACTTCCAGATTGGTCCCATTTTTTTCAAAATCCAGTTCTGATGATGGGATCCATGAGGAATTGAGGGAACTCCTCAAATATTGTAGGCATACATATGGCGATTTTGATATTTTCAGCAACAAACCAAGCATTTGCATTCAAAAAGTATAATAATCCTTTCACCACTATGGTTCTTTCATCATTTTTTTTCATCCAAATATTTTGTCAAATACTATGGCGGAAGTCGGTTTTTTAAATGAAAAGTTATTTAAATGAAAAGTTATGTTATCGCAACAGCATAATTACAAGTCGCCAACTCAAACAAGCAGTCCCAGTGCGTCAATAATTCGGACATTTCGTACAAACAGTCATATTGAATCATCTGTATTTATTCGATGTTTGCGTGGAACGGAGCGGAGTCCCCCCCTCCCTCCACGGGAGAGCTGTGAGGGAGGGAAGGAGGGTGGTATTGATTTGCAGAACGTGACGGGAATCCTGAGGGATGCACATTTATTCCTTTGATTGAACGGTTCTAATGAACATGTGTCAATAGGATTGTTAGAATTATAGGTAGTCATTTGTACACAACGTAGAAAATTATGTGGGTGTAGTTTTCGACATTTTGCAGATTAGAGTTTTCCCTATTCCCTAACTGAAAGTCACTCGGTGACTAACGTTTGACAAGTAAAATCACCATCTATATTTGCTCAAATTTATCATTATGGTATAACCCAGAATAGGGGGGCTGCTGGTCTGTTGTTTCAGTGCACATTTGTAGCTACGAGTAGCTTTAGTTAGCTTAACGGTAGACAATACGTGGAAGGAAGCTTATTGGTGACGCTATACCGTCGGTGGAGGCCCTGTAGGCTAATTTGCAAAGCCAAGTTGCTCAGCTATCGGCTTAGAGAATTTATGTGGGGAGATGGCATGCTCAACTTCTAGTACTAAATTATTTCTGCCACTTTTTGCGGGAGGCGAGGTAAACACGTACAGCACACATTTACTTACTCACGCACACTCATGCAGAAAGTTGAGGCGTCTCTATAAACGCACACGGAAATAAAAGCTGTCACACAAACATAAAACAAGCACACAAATAAATAATTTCTGTAATTACACTATTGGTTAGTTGCACACTAGCGCAAAAACTAGTGATGGGGTGTGAAAGATTGAATGAAATTAAGATTATTAATTGTCTATGGATCTAGTCTATGGATGTATGTTTGAATGGGTGAATTGATTCATGTTGATCAAAAGTAATCGCGTAACAAACATAAAAAAAACATAGTCAGTTAAAAATTGTACCGGTAGGACGCGTACGTCCTTTTGCACGCGAACGAAGTTTGCTTCTATTTTGGCTATTATTTCTTCAAATTTTGTATTCATGATTTGTACACTAATATATATAGACCCGTGGTGCGTTGGTTTCTTATAAAATTATATGGTTTCCAAATCTCACTTATCAGGCAACTCACTTGGCAGGCTGATCTGCAACTATTTGTTCCAGGTCTGGGTGTTATGGTACCAGTTACTCGTAGTTCCTGATAGGTACCTACGATACAGGGAATCCTAGTGTGGGATCAAAACTATGTATGTGACTGTTGAGTGTTAAAAAAAACAATATTTTGGCTTCTGCTCGGAATGGATGTAAGGTTGGGTCCCATGGTATTAAGGAGCTCCTCCTCATTGACATGGCCATCAGACAGATGGTCAAGGAAGGACAAGGGAGCAAGGGTGGAGCAAGGGAAACCTCTCGGCTGCTTGTATTGATTATAAGAAAGTCTATGATTCTGTGCCACATACATGGATTTAACAATTATAAGCTGGGATTACATTTTATATTGTGTTTTTTAAATGAAAATATAAGCTATTGGTTTTAAAATGGATCAATTTATTGTTAAGAAAATGTATTTTCGCGGATCTGCTTTTTTCATACGAAATGAGATTCGAATATCCGTATACTTTTGCATACCTTCCTAATTTCATATTGTGATTGACGAAATAACCCTAAAACCGTAAAAAAAACGAAAATACAAACCTCTAAAATAACCTCTAAGAAACCCGAAAAACAGCTAATCAAGCCCATTTAACCTATATTTTAGGCTGGTATTGAACGACGTAGGTATTGATATTTTCTTTGGAAACAGGTTTTTTTTTACAGCTTTGAGATCGTTTTTTCGGCCTGAAAACTCCCTATCCTGTTAATTTCATAAAAATAGTTGCAGCCTCTTTCGTTCATTCATTCGTTCGTTTTTTTCACATCACTTGTCCCCGTACCAAGAAATTACGTATCGTTATTTCTGTCGCATGCTTGGACTAAGAAAATATATTTTACGGTGAAATTAAGGGCTTAATTGTGTTGTCAATTACTTAAATGTGATAAGAAACTCCATATTTCGTTAAATTTGATGTTTCCGACCGCCATTTACACGAAACCACAGCACAACCAACCATTTTTAGGAGCTCCGTATAGCGACAGGTTTGAACGCAGAATGGCGAACGATCGTGACTAAACTAGTTTTTATAAACTGACACGAACGACCGTTCATGTACTTCGGCAGAGGGGAAAGCGTATGCTTGCCATCTCCCTACTATAAATTCTCTAAGGCTATCGGTATTCTACAAAGTTAATTTCGGATACTGCACGGGAACTGCACGGCCTGCATCACCATTTCTTTATGGCGTGTGCCATTTTTAACCAACTTCCCAAAAAAGGAGGAGGTTCTCAATTCGGTTGTTTTTTTTTTTTTTTTTAATGTTTGCTACCGCATATCTCCCGCGTTTATGAACCGATTTGGAAAATTCTTTTTTTATTTGAATAGATATGCTCCCAGATTGGTCCCATTTCTTTCAGAATCCAGTTCTGATGATAGAATCCATGAGGAATTGAGGGAACTCCTCAAATATTGTAGGCATACATATGGCGATTTTGATATTTTCAGCAAGACACCAAGCATTTGCATTCAGAAAGTATCATAATCCTTTCACCACTATGGTTCTTTCATACATTTTTTTTCATCCAAAATTATTTAGTCGAATACAATGGCGGAAGTCGGTTTTTTAAATGAAAAGTTATTTATTTTCCCTAATATCTCGGAAACTACCAAGTTTAAATACTCATTAAAAACAGTTTTGAAATTTCCAACCAAAGCGCTTTCATTAGATCTGACTGTCTCACTTTTAGTTTTTTTACCCCCTCTTGGACCCCAATATCTCAGCAACCCTCTGACCGATATAGCTCATAACCTTACCTACAAATTGTACCAATACTATCTACATCCCATCCCAAATTTCATGAAGATCGGATTAAGGTGATTCCTCTCGCATGTGGCGCGAAATTCAAATTTTATTGTGTTTTTTGTAAATCACAGCTAATCAACACTTCTTGAGATAGAGAAAACAGATATTGCGAAAACTGGGACACATGTTTTAATTGATAGTATCTCATAAATGTCATTAGTTAAGCTACGCATATCTTGAAACCAAAAAACCACTGTAAAAATCATTGAAGAGTATTCGTAGCTGAAGTAATGATCTATATGTGAAACTATAAACTAAAACATGTGTGTTAGGTCTCCTAGTTTTCGCAGAATCAGTTTTTACTATCTCAAGAAGTGTTGATGAGCTGTAATGAGCAAAAACGCAATAAAATTTGAATTTCGCGCCTCATGCGAGAGGAATCACCTTAACGGTTTGGAAGTTTTCATGGGACAAACATACATACATACATACAAACGCCGATTCTTCCAACTTGACTCAGAGAACTCGCTTCGCTCGTTCAATTAGGAATTAACAAACCATGGCTGCAAGTACAAAACGGGACTACTAGTGGCTCGCCCCGATTTGAGACCTCGCGATAACACCTTTATCAGCCCGACTACTTAACCAAGTAATTTTCATTATTCTATTATTATTTTTGAAAATTTTCACCTCGAGGTCTACCAGTACAGTACAGGACCTATCAGTAACAACTCTAATTTCCTACACATCATCGAAATAACCTTTGAATAGGGCTAAGCAACGGGGCGTAATACTACATACCTGTTAGTACCTAATATATATAAGTACCTCACGAATTAATTGATAACGTCCTTTTGACGAAACCCATAGAACTCAAGCGTCATTCAAATTCCTAGAAATGGGAGGTCAACAATGGATGTTATATTGGTTTTTTGTTTTATGGAGCACAAGTTTCTAAATTCTTCAGTTTCAGACTTTTCCCTGTAGTTGTGACACAAAAGCCACAAGCATACCAAATTTCAGCATTGTGGGATTACTGGAAGTACCCTAGAATTTTTGATTTTTACGTTTTTTATTTTATTTATTTATTGAAAAGACCAACAGCTATTAAACAAAATTTAAACAATATATAATTTATATTAAAGTTATCCAGCCAATTACTGGTCTCTCTAAGTTAAACATAAGACGATTCCTACAATTATCCTGTAAGGATATCATTTAAGTAAGTAAAGTTAAGAGAAGTTAAAAAAGTTCACTACGTGAATGAAACAGTACATTATATAGTATAAATATGTATATACGGGGTGTTTTTTTTTAATGGGACGGTATGGGGACATCCGAATCCATAAGAGATACGGGAAAACGGTCTTTGGAACCATTTGCTCATTTTGTATGAAAATGATTTTGGCAGTTATTTTTTTGGTCAAGCGTTCTCCATAAAAATGAGTAGCTTGATCAAAATTTTTTTTTATGCTTATCGACTCAGTTTCATGTAAGGATTGTTTCATTGTATCGGAAGAAAAAAATCTGAGCAGCAGAAGTTAGTCAAATTTTATAAAATGTTTTCTCATACAAATTGTAAGTAATATGGTACCTACGTTAATAAAACTATCGCAATAAATTTTCAAAATGGCCTCCCTCTTGCTGTTTCCAGGTACGGGCACGTTTCAGAACATCTCTAGTGGCATTAGACAAAGATGTAGATGAGCACATCTCGCCTGAATCAAAGCAGATACATGCAGCTTCTAGAAAATTTGCGCGAGATAACAGCTACAAGTATGTCTGGGTAATAAAAAAAAAAAAAATTAAAGTTAAATACGGTCAAGTCTTCCTTCGAAAAGACGATAACTCAAATGCAGTGCGTGTAAAGAGCTGTGACTTTCTTAAGTCACTGGTTTAAAATATGATTTAAATAGTTTTCTACGTGGTTTTCATTCTCGTTCATAATGATTTGGACATTCTATCAAAATGTAAACAGAATTCGATCTAAGATCAAAGATGTATACTTAAACGCTTCAGCTAATAATTATGACCTAATCTGCTTGACGGAGAGTAACTTAAATGATAGTGTTATGGATGGGGAGCTCTTTGATGCTCGTTATAACGTTTTCCGAAGGGATCGTCTTAGCACGAAGGTACCTAAAAAAGAGGGTGGTGGTCTGTTAATAGCTTCGAATAAAAAACTAAGAGTTGTTCGTCAGGTTGATTGGGAAAGTGATGTGGAAGACATTTGGTTAACCCTGTTATGTTGCGATCATGGCAAACCTGACTTGAATGTGTGCTTATGCTACTTACCCCCGGATTTGCCAGTTAATTTGCTAAAATCGTTTTATGATAATCTGCACAGAGTCATTTTCAATTCAAAAGGCAACGAAGAGTTCCTTATACTAGGTGACTTCAATACGCCTCTCGTTACATGGACGCCCTCTAGTGACTTAAGTGTGATGGTCCCTAGCGACCCTTTAGTAAGCAAATCTAAGTTGCTATTGGACACTCTTTCTTTATGTAATCTTTCCCAACTAAATAATATCCCAAATAACAATAACCGATATCTCGACCTGATTCTTACCAGTTTGGACAATGTTAAGGTCTATGGTGCTGAACCTCTTAGCCGTTTAGACAAACAACACCCATCATTAGTCATTGATTTGGAGTTTCAGATATCTAAACCATTTAAACCTCGAAAGTTAAGTTTAGTAAATTTCAAAAAATGCAATTTTGAAAATGTTAAATCTGCTTTGAATGTTATTGATTGGCCTAGTGTCTTTTTACCGGATCTGGATGTTGACTCTTGTGTTGACATTTTTTATTCTACTCTTTTAACTCTTATTCGAGAGAATGCACCACTGTCTAGGTCATCCTCTTCTGGGCATCCCTCGTGGTACAGTATAGGGCTTATAAGGAACCTCACCCAACAAGCTAAATATCATAAACGCTATAAAAAGTATCAGAACCCTAGGGATTATGATACTTATTCCCTCCTCCGTGCGAGGAGTAAAAGATTGTTAGATGAATGCTATAATCTATACCGATCATCAGTAGAGGAAGCCTTGGTAGATGACATAAAAAGCTTCTGGAGCTTTGTTAAAAATAAAAAGGGTTCAGTCACTATTCCTCAAATCATGTTTTACAATGGTCAATCAACTGCTGATAGTGATGGTATTTGTGAACTCTTTGGTAAATATTTTGGTTCTGTATATGAAAATGATGACTTGAGCACTGCAGGCTGCCCACAATCTCTAACTTGTGTGAGCAACAGTATCCTGCCAACTTTAAGCATTAGTAAATTCAGTGTTAGCACCAAGATAAAGCAGCTAGATCGTAAAAAGGGAGCTGGACCTGACGGTATTCCACCCTTCTTCATTAACTCATGTGGTCTTGAGCTGTCTGAACCCCTGGCTATCTTATTTAATAAATCTCTAAGCTCCGGCACTTTTCCTACTCGATGGAAGAGGGCACACATTGTTCCGATACATAAATCTGGTGATAGAAGTCGATGTGAGAATTATCGTCCCATCAGCATCCTCTCTTGTTTCGCAAAAATTTTCGAGTCTGTAGTCTACGACCATATCTATGCCCATGTGAAACCATTTATTTCCACTAATCAACATGGATTTGTAAGACAAAGATCGACAGTAAGCAACCTCTTGGTTTATAGCAATTTCCTCTGTAATGCATTCGATTCTTCAGGCCAGGTTGATTCTATCTACACTGATTTCCGCAAAGCTTTTGATAAAGTCAGTCACTCTATATTGTGCTCTAAACTAGCTCATTTTGGTATTCATGGTAGTCTTTTACGCTGGGTTCAATCGTACCTCAACAATAGAAGTCAAATTGTGGCAATCAAAGGGTTCACTTCTTCTTCAATGCTAATTCCTTCAGGAGTACCTCAGGGGTCTCACCTGGGGCCTTTATTCTTTATTATGTTTGTCAATGATCTAGCAGAAAGTCTTGAATGCCCGTGCCTGCTTTACGCTGATGACTTAAAGGTCTTCGCTAAAATAAACACTATAAATGATTGCGTCAAGCTACAAAGCGATCTTGATACAATATTTGATTGGTGCTCTCGCAATCGTATGTATCTTAATGTTGATAAATGCTTCGTAACTACATTTACCAAAAAAATTAATAAAATAATTTTTGATTATTCGATAGCAGGTTCTCAATTAGTGCGTACATCCACTGCAAAAGATTTAGGTATATACTTTGACGAGGAACTCACTTTTAAAAAGCATTACGATTATATAATAGGCAAGAGCTATCGCCTACTGGGTTTTATTACTCGAATCACAAAGGAATTTAAAAAACCCTGCAGCGTACTACATCTATTCAATAGCTTGATTCGATCCGTTCTTGAGTATGCCAGTCCAATTTGGTCGCCGTACTATGACGTACATACGGACAGAATTGAAGGTGTTCAAAATAAATGCCTAAGGATCCTTTCATATCGGCACAATATGGGTCGTTCGCTCTCAGGGTACGTAAATAGGCTTAATTATTTTAAAGTTACCTCACTTTCTGCTCGTAGAGAATACGTCAGCCTTATTTACCTCCACAAGATTCTTCATTCTACCATAGATTGCCCCTTTTTAGTAACTTCAATCAACATAAATATATCTTACAGGACTCGTAAACCCCAAACCTTTGCATTAAGAATATATAAAAACAACACCTCATTTAACAATCCTCTTCCTCGAATGTGTCGTCGGTATAACGAGCTGGCTTGTTCTTTTAACGACTTGGATGTTTTTGATCCTAATATCAACAGGTTTAAGCGATGTCTCTTTAAAATCTTGATATTAGGTTTCAATGATAACAATGTTTAATTTTTTTGTTTTTCAGTGCCCGGTTTATGGGTAATTTAGTTTATAAGTTTGCAACACTGTAACTTTGTCGTGTTTACATAGTTGATTACGAATCTAGATCTGAACTATTCTCAATGTTTATGTGTACGCTTATTTGATTGTAATCTGTTTTGTGAACCTATTAAATAAATAAATAAATAAATAAATAGATGTGTGGTGAATGTTGTTCTACTGCTCTGATGGTCTCGTGAAATGAGAAAAATCAGAGCTGTAGAACTTAGTCAAACTTTAATGAGGAAATCTTTGTCTAAGGCCACAAGAGGTATTCTGAAACGTATGAGAAAACATTTTATAAAATTTGACTAACTTGTGCTGCTCAGATTTTTTCTTCCGATACAATGAAACAATCTTTACTTGAAACTGAGTCGATACGCATAAAAAATAATTTTTTGATCAAAACTATTCATTTTTATGGAGAACTCACGCTTGACCAAAAAAATAACTATGCCAAAATCATTTTCATACAACATGAGCAAATGTTTCAAAAGACAGTTTTCCCGTATCTATTATGGATTCGCATATCCCCATACTGTCCCATTTAAAAAAAAACACCCTGTATATATATATATATATGTACTGTATACTATATATATATATAAGTACACAGGAAAAGGATAAAATGGTGTATAAAAGGTGTGTATGTGTGTGTATGAATGTTAGTTTTTTCACTACTATTTCAGATTATTGTTTTGAATAAATTATGTCTACTATTGCTTTTTTAAAAGATTTCTTACAAGTGTTGAAGACATCAACACCCGAGAAGCGTTTGTTATAATGGGAACAAATTCTATTGATTGGTGCATTCATAGCGTATTTAGTACTGCGATGAGGAAGTGAAAAAAGTTTTGTATGACGCGTCCGCGTTGTAGGCACACTGAAACTGATAGAGGCGAGCAGTGTCGGGGAATCCAAATGGTTATTTAGTATATTATACAATAGCATATTGTCTAATAAAGTTCGTCTGTCTTCTAGGGGCATTAATTTGTGACATGTACAACAATCATTGTAATTGTAGAATTCACGTTTGCGGTAATTTAAATGTTTAATAAATTTCTTTTGAGTTCTTTCAATTTTATGGTTGTAAATAATGTAGTTGGGAGCCCAGACACTGCTAGCGTATTCAAGAACACTGCGGACATAAGCGCAATAAACTGTTTTAATGCAGGTAAGATCAGAGAAAGGTTTGCAAGTGCGGATAACAAAGCCAAGGTTCTTATAAGCTTTATCTGTAATAAAGTCTACGTGTTCAGCCATAGTAAGTTTACTGTCCAGGATATCTCCGAGATCCCTTACAGCACTGACTTTTTCAATTGGTAAGTTGTTTAATTTATGTCAATGTAAATGGTTTAGGCTTGCGAGTAAACGAAATTTGCTGACATTTAGGTACGTTTACAGTAATTTTATTTGCAGCATAGTAATTAGACAGTATATTAAGAGTATTTTGAAGATTGGCACAGTCGTGAACACTATTAATTTTGCAAAAAATCTTTTTGTCATCTGCATACAACAGATGAAAACTAGATGTGAAGCATTTATATATATCAAATATATAAGCATTATATAAGAGTGGCCCTAAATGGGATCCTTGAGGAATTCCTGAGGGAACGTCCACAAAGTCCGACCTAAATCCACCAATCACTACCTCTTGAGCCCGATTTGTGAGGTAAGATTTTACCCACCGCAAGAGGTCACCATGGATGCCGAGTCTATCAAATTTAGCAAGAAGGATGATGTGGTCTACACGATCAAAATCTTTTTCGAAGTCAGTATACACCACATCAACCTGCCCTCCACCCTCCATGTTTTCTAGGACGTACTGAGTAAACTCAGCAAGGTTAGTAATAGTAGACCTTCGTCTCAAGAAGCCGTGCTGAGTATGGCTAACTCCGTTCACAATTGTGCTGTAGATTTGGTCGTAAACAATTTGTCCAAATATTTTACTGAAAGTGTTTAGAATCGAGATAGGTCTATAATTTTCAATTTTCGTTTTAGTGGATTTTTTGTGAATTGGTATAACATTGGCCTCTTTCCATTTTGAAGGGAATATTCCTTCTGACAAAAGATCTATTATATATAATTTTAAGAGGTTCCACAAGAGATACAGCACAGTTGTGAATGAAGATAGGGGGAATGTTATTAGTTCCGGCTGGTTTATTAATGTCTGTTGATTTAACCCTTTATTTGGCAAGAATTTTTTATTTTTGATTATTTTCGAAAAACCTGGTAACCCTTTTATTTAATGTATAAGTAAGCCAACAAACCTAAAAAAAAATCTAGAATTAGTAATTTTGCAAAAAAACCTATGTTACTTTTTTACAACAATGCCAAATACTAAGGAAAATATTATGTTTTGAGAGTGTATCTTTTTTATAACATTGCTAAATTGGGGTAAGGAAATTAAAAACTTTATTTGTGAAGAATTTTTATTTTTAACTTGAATTTCAATTTCGATTTCTTGGTAGGCATAGGGTGTTGATTTTTATGCATGCCATTCTGGAATAACCCGCTTTACACATACGGCAGCGACTATTATCCACAATGCTGCGCAGGTGACCTATGCCATCATACCTTAGGTCATCTATGGGTCTGGAAACTATGGGCATCTTTTATTTTATCCGCTAGCCATGTCAGTTTACGTAACTGTTTATTTGACGATAGCGACAAAAATCTGGATGCGAAACTCTTTCAAACTCAAAGTCTTCTACAGCTTTTTCTGAGCACAGTTTCGCCTATTACAATAACCAAGCGTTATTGACGCAGATAACCAATATCTGAAAAAAGTACCCATATACCCTCCTTGTTTTCATTGGGTTAATTTCTTTAGAAGACTATGATCATGTAGAATAAATCTACGCCCCCACATTTGTGAAGTATTGTAATATTTTACAAACATATAAAATGTACTACTCTGACGGGCCTTTGGCAAAGTAGCTTTTTTACAACACTCGTTAAATGTCGCGCTTTTGGTGATGATGCTTTAAAGCAACATTAAGGTTAGAAAGCTTGTCATGAGTGAGAAAATGTATTTCTGAGTAAGATTTTTGTTGATATCGTTAGTTAGCTTCTATTTTGGTAATATTCAAGCAAAATACCAGCAGCATGCCAATAAAAAAAATAAAAAAAATACCAAACTTATGGCTTTGTTGTTCACGCTGTGCGGCATCTCAGCTGACTGACGTAAATAATGTTGTGCAATAGTCAAAAACAACTAACGTTTTTTTTGTTTTAGGGTTGTTCTTGAACCCATTTTCAAGACTAAATCTATCGATTTATAAAAAAATACTTCCCTAGACATGTAGATTTTTTTAAAGTAGTTGTTGCCTAGAGGTCGCATAATCAAATTAAGGGTTAAGTAACGACAATCACTTTACCAATGACATTGATCTCACTACAAACTGGCAAGTCTAACTCTGACAAATTATAACTAATGGAAGGTTTTACAAACACACTTTCAAAAAAGTTATTAAAACCGTTACAAATGTCTGGACCGTTATCGTAAACAACAGAACCCAATGACAAAGATTTAGGATAGTTAGATTTTCCTCTCATTAGTTTAACATAAGTCCACATTTTTTGGGGCAAATTTTTTATATCTTCCTGAATATGTGTAATGAAACTGTAATACAATTCACCTTCTAACTTTTTAGCCCTTGATCGTAACATAGAAAATTCCTTATAATTTGTATATGTCATTTTTAAACAGTTTCCATTTTGAATGAGCTTTTAATTTATCACGAATTATGTTATTTAGAGTTTTATTGTACCATATTGGAAAAATGTTACCTTTTTTAATTTTGCGTTTAGGCACAAATAGATAGATAGATAGATAGATTATAACTTTATTGTACACCATAAACAAAAATTCAACAAAAATAAAGATACAATGTTTAAAATCAGAGTTACAATGGGCTGTCTTATCGCTTAAGAGCGATCTCTTCCAGACAACCTTTGGATGGACAGAAACTATTTAACAAATAAGGACGGACAAATAAATCAATGCATTTTTGTAGCTCATTATTAAAACAATTAACTGCACAATTTACAGAATCACACGACTTAAATAAAGCTTTCCAATCAATTTTATTTAGGTAATCAGTAATTTTATCATACTTGCAAATTCTAAAATTATATTTTGTTGAAGAACATTCTTCGAATGGAACAAGAGAAATATTGGTTGAATCAATTAGTAAAGTGGGGTGAGCTGTATCTTCTTTTACGAGTGAGGTTTGTGTTGTGTCTACGGAAGCGGAGAAGTTGCTAAATATCAAGTCCAAAGTGTTTCCGAATGAATTCCTAGAATAATTACTTTGTTCAAAGCCCAATAGATTGAATTCACCTAGTAATAGCTGACCTGCCACCTGCGTTTCTATAGGACCGCGCCTCATATGCAGCGGCCCCAAATGGGGACTCCACTGAATATTTGGCATGTTGAAATCGCCTACTATTAGAAAGTTATCATTTTTATGTGAATTAAAAACATATGAGACACTTTCAATCACGTTATCGACATATTGAGGTAAGCTATTATTGTCAGGTGAGATGTAAACTAAAGCTATATGTAAGTTCCTACCTACAGAAGGATTAAAAGATTTAGCTGTTACAGTTACCCAAATCATATCAGTAGGGGGAGTAACATTACTATTCCCTAGTAAAAAAACTCCTAGTTCCCTGCGCGCAAGTACCATAACACCGCCTCCCCTATAGTCGTCTTAGTGAGGGCATAATTCCTATCAAGCCGAGAAACATCGTAACGTGAGTCAGACTTCACCATCTAAAATTCCACTAATTAACCAAGTCTCTGTTACTAAAATGATGTCAAAGTTATTTTTCAATAAATTTCTATAAAATTCTATAGTTTTGGTACGAAGACCTCTTACATTTTGATATAAAATATTTAGGGTTTTTACAGCCATGACGAAAGTACAACGATAATTACGATAAATACGTCTGCTAATAACAAAACAATATGACATCTAACATCCACAAATGCGCCAAGAAGGCGGAACGTTGTCAAACAAAACTTAATGTAGGTAGAAACATAACTTTTCATTTAAAAAAACCGACTTCCGCCATTGTATTCGACTAAATATATGGATGAAAAAACCATAGTGGTGGGTTATGATACTTTCTGAATGCAAATGCTTGATTTGTTGCTGAAAATATCAAAATCGCTATATGTATGCCAACAATATTTGAGGAGTTCCTTCAATTCCTCATGGATTCCATCAGAACTGGATTCTGAAAAAAATGGGACCACTCTGGAAGTACATATATCTATTCAGATAAAAAAAGAATTTTCCAAATCGGTTCATAAACGCCGGAGATATGCGGTAACAAACATAAAAAAAAAAAAAAAAAAAAATCAACCGAATTGAGAACCTCCTTCTTTTTTGGGAACTCGGTTAAAAATACAATTTAATCAAGTACGTATACCGCCTTTATTTTGGACATATTATGTTTATTACAAAATTGATAGAACTAGTTTTAAGTCGCAACAAATAGCTCCGTTTTAAATACTCAGCGCGAACACCGATCACTTTCCGATTGAAAATTATTAAGTAAACTTACCTCGATTTTTTGAATGCAGTGACGCTGCACTGAGCTTTAGATCACTTCACCATTGACTGCACAGCTTCTCACTTGTAGGTACCACTTGTTACGAAACACTAAACAAGTACTAAATACGTCACTTCCATAATGACAAAAGAAGCATTGTTTCTACGCTTCGTTTTGTTTCGCCATTGCGGTTACGGTTAGAGGAGTGTGTATGGCGATACTCACGACGCCAACGGAGGTGAGTGCGAATAGAATGGTGCCGAAGAAGAGCGGGAAGCTGGTCAAGGTTCCCAACATGACCAGGGGCTTCTTGGACGGTCCAGTGGTTGCCACAAGGTAGTACACAACGATGGCAAGCCCCATTAGTATCAGCACGTTGGCTAACGCGCTAAACGGTGCCAGCAGTTTCAGCGATGGGATCAGGTTGAACGCCACGAGTGGGGGCAGCAGGATGGCCATGCACGTCAACACCGAAATCTCCGTTGGAAGCATCAACTGCAACCAACCAGTCAGCCCAGTCAGCACTGGATGACGAACACGTCACTTCGTCCAGTACCATTGCAGTATTGTCTATCAAACTGGTAACGCTTTCAAGGTACATTGCGCTTTATGTTTCGAATAAGTATATCTGCTTTTGGAAAAGAAGCTAAAGCCGCATTCACATATGTCTGTCGTGTTGTGTTGTGACGCATCAGAACGGTATCCATTTCATACATTTAATATGATTGTGTTCACATTTATACGATGGCGTGTGTTATGACGGCTTGTGTTGTGTCGCATCACAAGCGATCCCGGTCCGCGTCAGAACGGGTGAAGTGCGGGGGGCGGGGCAGCGACTCGACACAGCGCATCGAATTATGTGCACGCGCCAGTGTCGTGTTGTGACGCGTCAGAGCCGCACGCAGCCACGCAGAATGGACGAAGAACTACTGATTGAAAGCGTACGACAATATCAATTAATTTATGATCCAAAAAAAAAAAAAACTTGTGATGGATTTCCATTTAAGGGCCCAATGTAATTAGAAGCGTAGCCAGCGCCAATAATTGCAAGTCTTCTTCAAAATCGGAGTCAGAATCGGATGATTCTTGAAAAAACATTGCGAACGTGTGAACTCTCCGAGAGCAAAAACTAAACTGATTAAAAAATGAGTCGTGATGAATCACAACAAGTCAGATATATGTGAACAGTAGCCATCACGACAGAGAGCATCACAACACAACACGACAGACATATGTGAATGCGGCTTAAAACACGCGGCGCAATGTACCTACTGCAAAATTGTAATCAAAAGCGATTACCAGTTTGACAGGCAATACCCAAGGTTGTCGAAAGGATCATTATTCCGAATAAATAGAAAAAGAGTCGGACCTTCTTTGCGTTCTCGGCCAGGAAGACGATGTAAACGCAGCAGATGCCGAGCTGGTAGGTGACGAGGAAGATATCCACGGTGATTGCGGCGACCGGCCCAGCACCGTGCAGACACTTGGGGCCTGCCAGCAGCGACTCCGACATGGTCTCCGGGTACGAGATGAGCGCCACGCGGCGCCGCTGGCAGGCCAAGTACTGCGAGTTTATTATCACGTGCAGGCAATGCGTCACCAGTATGCCTCCCAAAATAGTGCCCACTACGCCTGTGATCAGACCAGCATTCGCGTACGCCTGCGGCATCGCCAGGATCCCCGTGCCGAGGCTGCACTTCACCAGGTGTATCAGCGTCTCCAAGTTGCTGCAGACAATATGCTCACTCGTGAATCATCACACGGACAAGTGCGAGCGAGACTCGCGCCCTGCCTCTGGGTCCCGATCCGTTCTTTCCATATCACGAAGTACGACTTTCAAACACATTTTCCTACAAAGTTCACCATTTGGTGAATTTGATTTTTAAAGTAGTATACCCGTTTTCCATACAAAATTAGACATTTATTGCCATATCTTTTTAATGCATTGAGTTAGAAGCTTGATTTTACGCCAATATAAGGTTTTACAGGTAGGTATATATTCGGTATAAGTTTCAAGTTAATACGATTAGCCGTTCCTGAGAAAATGAGGATTGACAGACAGACAGACGGACAATAAAGTGATCCTATAAGGGTTCAGTTTTTTCCTGTTGAGTCACGGAGCCCTAAAAATAGGCATTATAAAACTTATATTATTAACCTACATTATATTATTAACGTTAGGAAGATCCTGCCACCTGCGATACAGCTATTATCATTACTACCGTAGGATTCTATCTTTGATTGTAGGCAACTACTCTGTTTACCACTAATAAATATTTTGATATTCTTTTGTACAGATAAGTAGGGTGGCCAACTTTTGCCACCATTGTGTTTTGACAATAATTGCTCGGTAACAACAATTTCGTGTAGACGCAGCAAATCCGCTATGGAGCGGTTTTCGCTTGAGCAACGTGTTTTAATACTTAATCAGAACCAGTCTTCTGTTGCAATGGATGTTTCAAGGTCAGTTAATTTCAAGAAATGGTGACATTGATTGGCCCCCAACATCGCCGGATTTGACAGCTCCTCACATTTTTCTGTGGAGCTTTCCAAAGGGACCGTGTCTATGCTAACAAGCGGATGAATCAGTGGGATAACGCCAGAAGTTATGCGAAAATGTTACGAGAAGCGCAAGAGGTGGATTATTTTTGGAAAATGTCATACTTAATACATTATTGTTGTGAACTAAGTTGTACCTATAGTTCTTATTTGGCTATCTGGGGTGCGATTTTTGAATATCACCGAGTGACTAACTATCATCAAAAAGGCCGCAACTCACAATTTTTCAGAAGATGTACCTATTGGAGGAGGCATATCATAGGTATAAGAACTTTAGTCATCAATGAGTTTCAGATGTATAGAAATTTGGAAATCGTGGAATAAACGGCAATTTTACTGACGTTTAGTCACTCTATGACTTTCTAAAATCGCACCCCTGTACTACACTTTGTATGGCTAGTAGTATTATGTAGTATGTAATCACTTGGTGGGTGCCGGGAGCTGACGGTGCGCGTGCGGGTCGTAGTCTGCATTGGGCTGGTAACTGAAAGTGACAGTACTCGGTTAGCAGTTTAGCCGTTCAGCACTGGCAGTGGCAGTCTGCCGAGGCTAAACGCACTCTGCAACAGGGTCAAAGTGGAGCTACAAGAGGACATTGCCCGTACTTGGGAAGGGCGGATCGCTGAAGCCAATGATGACGGGCATCGCTGCACAAGTTCTGTCGACAGCTGAGGAACATTCCGACCTCTATCAGTCTGATCACTCAGTCACCGGGATGGCCGAGTTACCGAGCTGTCGACAGAGCGGAGATCTTCGCAGACAGCCTCGAGCAGTACACAGGAGAGGCAGTCATTGTCAGGGCGTACTTGCAGGAGGAGCGACCAGAACACTCAGAAGGGTAACACAGAGGACAAAGCCAAGAAAGGCCACTGGGTGGCTAGGAGTGCCCCAAGTAACCGTTGTCTGTCTGTCGCCGGCGTGCTACTTCATGTACTACGACGTCATTCCAAAGACGGAGGACGCACTCCTGGCACTCTACGCCGATGATGTCGCGTTCGTCACTTCCTCAATAAAATATTCGGGCGGATCTGATCACGCGATCAGACAGGACATACCCCCCGATGGTCAATTTTAAAAGCATCAAAATAGCTGCACATCGAATTGGTCGAAGTGTGTAGTAAAAGCGCTAAAAACAATGGAATACTTACTTATTAGAACTTACTAGACCTATTTTTCTATCCATATTTAACTATTTTACTCTAAAACAGTTACGCTCGCAAACTCAGGAACTAAAAAAAACAGAAAAATATCACAGAAATATCAAGTTGTCGTCACTTGAAGTTGATAAGCAGAAAGTCGATTATTTTCTCTATGTCCAACCCTTAGCCTCAGAATAAGGACCTTATTCTGAGCCTTAGTCCTTATTCTAAGGTGTTGGAATGACACGAGCCCCACACTATGGTCTGACGGAAGTGTCTCATCTCTACAGTGCAACCAAAAACAAGTTACTGACTTCCGCCCTGCTTTTGTTTAATGCTTCTGTTGTTTTCTCCGTGGCCGACCGCTGTGCAAAAAGTGCAAGTGATTCTAGTAAAATGTATTGTTTGTCCTATATGGAAATTGAAGCGATGTGCAAATCTTTCAGTTAGTCATACAACCATTAGATCCAACATAAGGTCCAACCACTCAATCAAACGAAGGAGCGCATCAAGCAAGCATGGTACTATGTGGCCAGGCTCTAGGGCTCAGAATTATGACAAGCACTCATTATTCTAAGCTCTAGGGCGTAAAGCTTGGAGCTTGGCTTAGACAAGGATTTGTATACTTACACCTGTCCCCCTATTGCCTAGCTGAAAGCTGAAAGTCACTCGGTGACTAACGTTTTGACAAGTAAAAATTACCATCAATTGACAAATTCTTATGATAATTTTGAGCACACAATTGATGGTAATTTTACTTATCAAACGTTAGTCACCGAGTGACTCTCAGTTAGGGAATAGGGGGCGAAGGTGTAGTTGCAAATGCAAGGATTTTTTGTTAAATCCATGGCTTAGAGTACGTAAATGATCTAAGAGACAGAGTAACAAATAAACAACTAGATAACTTCCTTCGCAGTAAAAACAATAAATACTAGTGGTTCGCCCCGAACTGAGACCTCGCGACGACACCTATAGCAGCCCGACTAATTTAAGAGGGGAAAAAAGGGTTTTGTATTTAACGGCTATGTAAGTATGTTTGTATGGATGATCCATCAGAAATCTAAAACTATTGAGTCAATTTCTCTAATATGAAAGAGATTTTGTGAAGCAAAAAAAAAGATTTTTTTAATTAAGCAGTGCCATCTAGTTGTAGTTTTGCTACCTAATTTTTAAAGATTTAAGTTTTCAACTCTAAAAATGGATATTACAAAGAAAAAATCCTCAATTCTCGACTTCTCCCCGTAGAACAAAATATACTTAAATAATAAATTTCAGCATTACCAGAGATCTTGAAGTATCTTCGAGATATTTTTTGCATATTTACTTTATTTACCCATCTAACCGATTTCTAAAAACATTAACTGAGAAAAAAATGTAACCTCTACCTATAGGTAATTTTTCTACACATCATCGAAATAGCCTTTGAATAGGACCAAGCAACAGGGCGTAAATACTACATACCTGTTAGTATTTAAGAACCCAGCGAAGGATGAACTGCCCATACAAACGTAATACCGACGTCATTTGTAATTCGAGCATATTTCCACCATATTATGTTTTATTTTATCAAAATATATACCTAAAATGAAATGTAAGCGAATTACTTTTTGTATATTTTTACGACCTAAACGACATGTTTTCATCTTATTTGTTTCGTATTAAAAACAACGATATGTTACGTATTTTATGTGTAGGAACATAGCTTATATTGTCAAGTAACAGAATAACAACACGATATAAAAAAAACAACAAGTTTTTATTCATCATTTTTGGTATTACGGAACTTGAACAAATTTCTAAAAAATTCTGAACGCCCATATTGCTATCGCGTCAGAACCGAGGGCCGGTCGGGGAACTACGGTTGTGTGATGTTTGACAACTCGACCGGCACTCACACTAGTACACTGTGTAACCCCGCGCTTCGCTTGCTCTTGTGTTTGTTCACCTATTTATTTGTTATATATGACATTGCAATATTTTTGTCATTTTATTTAGATTTGCCTTGTGATTTGGAATGAAGTAACCTAGGTAACTAACATACCTACGACTTGTGCTTTGTTTACCATTCAGTACCTAGTTTTTGCGTGAAATAGTAGCGGCTCAACTTTCCAATAGCGACTGTGAGCTCGGAGGTTCATATTTTTATCACATGAAGTTTCACATTACACAAGCCTAAATATGAAATGGCGTACTGCGGAAACCAATAGTTTTAGCATTGTGAGCTATGACAAAAAATCAAAGAAAAATATTTCAAAGTAAAGATAAAGATACAGATAAAGATAATTTATTTGTTTTGAATATGGTAATTTTACATAGATGGTCATAATTCACACGTCCAACATACTCAGTCATACATATGACATACAAATAATTTAGTTCCCATAAGTAGGTAAATGCTCAACTTTGCTTTAGCGACTGTGACCTACGAGGTTCATATTTTTATCACATGTAGGTTCACATAGCACAAGTCTGAATATGAAATGGCGTACTACGGAAACCAATAATTTTAGCATTGTGAGCTATGACAAAAAATCAAAGAAAAATATTTCAAAGTAGGTAAATGCTCAACTTTCCTTTAGCGACTGTGACCTACGAGGTTCATATTTTTATCACATGTAGGTTCACATAGCACAAGCCTGAATATGAAATGGCGTACTGCGGAAAAAAATAGTTTTGGAGCTATTCATTGTTGAAATGTGCTAAAAACCGGTTTCCGATCTCCATATTTTGGTGATATTTTACTATTTGTCAGTGTTCGGATACGATTTTCGGCTTTTGACATTGACCCCCCACCCCTCCCCACCCCCTCAAGCCTTATACTTACAGTCGCTAAAGGAAAGTCCTTCGATGAATTCTAAAACAGGAGTAAGCACGTAAACAATCTCAACTCTGAGAACACAAACGATGACAGAGTTCATTGACGTTCAAGGAATACGTAACCGACTGGACCGTAAGAGCAAAAAACACGACTAGTTGAAAATTGAGAAA
The DNA here is from genome assembly GCA_951392215.1 of Epirrita christyi. NCBI lineage: Eukaryota > Metazoa > Arthropoda > Insecta > Lepidoptera > Geometridae > Epirrita > Epirrita christyi. Next base: position 13,066,000 of record OX595856.1, on the reverse strand, counting down.
CCACCAATTTTTTGCAAAATATACCATTTGGTCTGTCACTGTCATTGTCAAAAGCCGAAAATCGTATGGGAACACTGATAAAAAGTAAAATATCACCAAAACATGGCGTTCGGAAAGCGGTTATTAGCAAATTTCAAAAATGAATAGCTCCAAAACTATTGGTTTCCGGAGTACGCCATTTTATATTTAGGCTTGTGCTATGTGAACCTACATGTGATAAAAATGTGAACTTCCTAGCTAGCAGTCGCTAAAGGAAAGTTGAGCGTTTACTTTGAAATATTTTTCTTTGATTTTTTGTCATAGCTCACAATGCTAAAACTATTTGTTTCCGCAGTACGCCATTTCATATTTAGGCTTGTGTCTACATGTGATAAAAATATGAACCTCCTAGCTCACAGTCGCTATTGGAAAGCTTAGCCAAACTCAACGATCATCAAAGCACCAACCTGCCCCCTTATTCGCTCTGACGAAACGTAACATAACGCGGGCTCGTTACGATATCTGCGTGGAATCATCGCTGAATCGTATGAGTGACGTCACACGTTATTGAAAAGAAATCTCATAGGTCATAGCGAATAACCACCCTGATCACAATTATTGGAAAAAAGTTTGTGCTCGCGAGTTCTAACTGTTCGCAGAACTAGGTACCAAGGAGTTTTTATTGCTAGATATATAAATGTAAAAGTTTGTGACAAATGCCAAATATGCCAAGAAATTATTTTTGTCAAATGCTAGTTTGCATAAAAAATAAATACCACCTTCGAATTATGAATGGTAACGGCCACAGAATAGAAATAAGTGTTCGGCTGTGCCCCGCGCGCGCCTGCGTTAGCCAAACAGGGACAGCAATATGCAGGCCGACTTTTGCGCTATTCTCGAGTTGATGTTGATTTAGCGTCCGGCCATCCCCGCCACCTTGACGAATTAATTGATAACGTCCTTTTGACGAAAACCATAGAACTCCAATGTCATTCAAATTCCTAGGAATGGATGGAGGGTCAACAACGGATGTTATGTTGGTTATTGTTTTTTAAGGTAAAAGTTTCTAATTTCTTTAATTTCAGACTTTTCCCTGTAGTTGTGATACAAAAGCTATAAGCATACCAAATTTCAGCATTGTGGGATTGCTGGAAGTACCCTAGAATTTTAGATTTTTACGTTTTCGATTTTCCCTAATATCTCAGAAACTACTCAGTCTAAATACTAATTAAAAACAGTTTTGAAATGTCCAGCCAAAGCGCTTTTATTAGACACCCCACTTGATCTGACTGCCTCACTTTTATTTTTTTTACCCTCTCTTGTACCCCAATATCTCAGGAACCCCCTGACCGATATAGCTTACCTACAAATTGTACCAATACTATTTACCCCCATACCAAATTTTATGAAGATCGGATTAACGGTTTGGAAGTTTTCATCGGACAAACATACATACATACATACAAACGCCGATTCTTCCAACTTGACTCAGAGAACTCGCTTCCCTCGTTCAAATATATATAAATAACTAGTGGTTCGTCCCGAACTGAGACCTCGCGATGACACCTTTATCAGCCCGACTACTTAAGTAAGTCATTTCCATATTTTCCATTATTATTTTTGAAAATTTTCACCTCTAGGTAATTTCCTACACATCATCGAAATAACCTTTGAATAGGGTTAAGCAACGGGGCGTAATACTACATACCTGTTAGTACCTACCTATATCTATATCAAGTACCTGACGAATGAATTGATGACGTCCTTTTGACGAAAACCATAGAACTCCAGCGTCATTCAAATTCCTAGAAATGGGAGGTCTCACAATGGATGTTATATTGGTTTCTGTATTATGGAGTATAAGTTTCTAAATTCTTTAGTTTCAGACTTTTCCCTGTAGTTGTGACACAAAAGCCACAAGCATACCAAATTTCAGCATTGTGGGATTGCTGGAAGTACCCTAGAATTTTTGTTTTTTTTTTTCGTTTTAGCTTTTCCCTAATATCTCAGAAACTACTAAGTCTAAATACTAATTAAGAACAGTTTTGAAATTTTCAGCCAAATCGCTTTCATTAGACACCCCACTTAATCCGATTGTCTCACTTTTATTTTTTTACCCCTCTTGAACCCCAATATCTCATCAACCCCCCGACCGATATAGCTCATAACCTTACCTACAAATTGTACCAATACTATCTACCCCCATACCAAATTTCATGAAGATCGGATTAACGGTTTGGAAGTTTTCATCGGACAAACATACATACATACAAACGCCGATTCTTCCAACTTGACTCAGAGAACTCGCTTCGCTCGTTCAATAATGAAAAAGCCACCTAAGTGGGGATATCTATTTTGTTCGTTTACAAAAATACCGTACAAAAAGACCGATTTGCCTGAAAACTGCCCACCTTGGTGCAACTGCTAATGTAACAAGACTGGTAGAAAAGAGTTGCAGAGTTCTTAGGTACCAAAAATAAAAAAAATAAAACCCCGTAACGGTGAGAACAATAAGTCCATGTTATTGGGACTGATAACAGATCGATAAGGTCGGCAATGACCTTCCCTGGCCGCCTATTTGGGTTGGACAACCATCTGCCTAACATCCTGTATATATAGAATGCCGCTGCAGAGGATGTCGTGGCACCTACTTTCATGTTCAAATAAAACAAGTGCATGTTCTGATCACGGCGCGGCGCGGCAGCGCTGTCGCTGGATGGCTCCGTCCGCACTGCGCCAAGTTTATTTACACGTGGCACAACCAGTCCTGTACTTACAACTACATTTACATACAATTTACACAAATTCTCTCTTCCTCTCTCGCACACCCTAGTGTCAACTTACTCGACACTCGACACGTAAACAATCACACGACGTTACATGATGAAAAAAAAGTCCCATTAGTACCTTTAAAGGGACTGCCAAAAGGAACTAGTGGGAATGAATCACACGGTCGTATGGTGTAGTGTAAACACGGATTTTGTTTGGAGACACTGTGATAGCGCTTCTAGCGGACACTTGAGAACCCCAATTTCCAAAACTTCGTGTTAAACTACACCATCATCATCAACAGCCTATTTACGCCCACAGCTGGACGAGGCCTCCTCCATTGACAATGGGGGGATTTGTCATCATCACCAGCACGGTTAGCAGGCGGATTAGTGATCACAGTTTGGTGTTAAGTAGGTAATCAGCAGGGCGATTCTAAAACGTCGGAAACGTTTCCGATCGGATTTGTTAGTTTTTCATTTAGGCACTGTGCTTTACTAGAGAAAATTGTTTTAGTTACTTCCCTACCACATCGAATTGAAAAACTAACGAATCCGATCGGAAACGTTTCCGACGTTTTAGAATCGCCCTGCAGGTGGATGCTGCTGCCCATCTCCTGGTGTAATCTCCAAGTTAGCCTTTTACTACATCCATGGGAGGACACGGAGGCGTCTATTCTTAGGCCGGACACACCACGGCACACGGCATCGGAGGCACTCGCGCGCCAGCGCCGTGCTTACACTAGTCCGTGATTCTTTGCTAACGAGGTTTTTTGCGCACCATTCTATGAGCGCCTCTAGCGGTCTCTATATGAAAAGTCGAGTCACGACACGATTCACGAGTGTAAGCTCGGTGCTAAACGAAGACAGGGCCTTCTGTAAACACGTTACCGTACTAGGTACCTAATTATAAACGATTTGTTCAATTTGATTCAACATAATAGCAAAAATGATAACACAGTCCGGCCTTGCCGAGTTCAGGGGCGGCTGCAGCGTACATACTTATTAAGTATAACTATGTTACTATTTGGAACAAGAACACACATCAGACCGAGCCGCACCGCATTTTAAGCCCGGTGTGCTCGTCTCTGGGTCGTATTCGCAAACAGCGCGCTGCAGCGTCACAGTATCCGCATAGCACTGCGTTGTTTGAGAATATGACCTTTAATATACGTTACATTATGATAAACTCGCGTATAATTAGTGAGTATTGGAATTGAGCAATTTTTGACCTTTCCCACCAGCCTCCCCTATTCCCCAACTCAAAGTCACCATCAATTGCTCAAAACTTCGAGCAACACGGACTTCCTGCCGCGGGCCGGAAGGGAGTAGCCTTAGCGATATATTACCATTCAAATAGTTCTGTAATTTTTTGCGGGGGGAAATGTGCACACAAGCGCAATTCCGCATATACATCCAAATACAACACTGTAATGACGACACTCACACTAACAAACCTTGCACAGAATAACAACTAGTTTTACTAACGTATATGCCTACTTTGGCTTGTAGTTTGACAGAGGGGAACGCTGCGAATGGCTACTCCCTTCCGTGTTGCTCGAAGGCTCAAAATTATCATTAGGAATTGTCAATTGATGGTAATTTTACTCGTCAAACGTTAGTCACCTTCAGTTAGTTCTCTCAGTTAGGGAATAGGGGTTAGAGAGCAATTACTTACGTAATTCTGTTGCTATTGATTCAATCGATCTCAATGTCGTTTCTATTTGAAATTACGTTTATGCGATTACCTAATTTAGTCGTCTTGTTGCAATTAACCTTTGTAAGCAAAATGCGTAAATTGGGTAGGTAATTGAAAGAGCGTCATTTCGAATAGAAACAGCATTGAAAAAATAGATTGAAACCAATAGCAACAGAATTACGTAATCGCGCCACAGGTGCTTGTGGCGCGACTGGCAAGTAGCCTGCTGAGACGCAAGTGGTGCGGATTCGATTTCCGCTGTGAGACAAATGTTTGCATCATTATCCTAAATTCTCTTATTTAAAAAACAATCCAGAGAATTGGGTCTCGACTATGTGTGGTGACTGTTGGGTGTTGTGTTAGTTAGATGATGATAAAATGAGTAAAAGGAGATTCGGCCGAAATAAGAGAGCTTTAGAGAGTTATATTTATGAGCGAGTGTCGATTCGATTTGTACTTTATAAGTATAGTATACCTACGAATACTTATATATATTTAATTAAATCTATCTAAGGAAACTTTTTTTATCTTCTAATAATTTCACTAATAAACTCCACGTGCCTGTTATTGTGTCGGTTGATCCATTTGGGCGGGGAGTCCACGCGGGTGGAAACACCACCACCACTGATGGCCCGAATCGAATATTTCGGATTTCGTTCATCCCCCGTGTCATTTAAAGTCACGATATTCGAAATTGTTTTTTTTTATTCCACTTTATTCCTTGTTTTGTCCGGATTGAAAATAGCAACTTCACTCGCAACTCGTAGGTACTTCATTCTTTCTTTCTTCTTTTATAAAATATTATGAAAACAGTGGAAGTATTGATCGGTTTTTACATCTTATTTAAAGCATATCAAAGTTATGTCCACAATGTCCATGAAGTCGGCGCGCGCTTATGCTTATCAAAAACATGTAAAAAATATGCAATGACATTTACAAGAATATTCTATCGGTTGTTTTTTATTAAAACGTTATTCAACAAAGTGGCCGCGCGCTGCTCTGCTGTTTAGTTAGTAGCCCGCCGGGCGTCTCCGAGGTAAGACGTGTGTTTGCTGGCTCACTTCTTTGCCCCGCTAATCGATCCGAATTATTGTTGTAGTTTATGTTGTGTATGGTGTTTTAGTAAAGGTATTAAACCAAATAAATAGTACAAAAGTTAAAAGCTATCCAGAAATAAACGTGGAAGCTCAAACAATTATTCTACTAATTTATAACTAACTGCCCATAAAGGACCACACGACAGAGCAATATTCTAGTTGTAAACCTACTAATTGCTTTTGTTACAATAGGCGCAGTTCAAATTAACTCGCTTACCTCGTTATGCAAAAATTCTGCGTCACGGTATCAATTGTAACAGTAATGTTCTAAAAATACAACTTAGGTAAGTATATGAAATAACAATATGCTAAACGTTAGCTAGATGTAGTAGGTAGGTTACCTAATACCTAACCTAAAGCTATGTAGGTACTACTGTCAGGTAGGCAGGTGGGGACAACGGGAATTAAGGTGATATGTTAAAATTTGGAGTCGCTGCGCCACATGATCACTCAGTAACGGTAACGGATACAAACTTGATGTTAATATAGTGATTACTTGAGGATTTAATCTAAATAAATATAAAACAGAAACACGATTGGTGAAACTATTCTCGATAGATTCATTTTTTGAAATCGGTTCTCGTAAAACCCGTTTTACGTTCATCCTTCTAATCTAGAAAATATTTGCGGTTTATTTTTATACTATTCGGTGGCTAATAAAAGTATTTAAACAAATATAAAAAGATTTATTTTTGTATTTGCTACTCTTTAAGCAAAACGAAAGTTTATCATTTGTCCCTTACGTCAGTTCTGAGCGGCAAAAAGCTATACTTACCTTATTCTCCTCGCGGCGTGAAGTGACTAATCACGCTATCACTTTCTTGCAGTGCTGCTAAATCCCCCCCTCGAGATTTTAGACATTTTAACATATCATCTTAACGTTTATCACGTTATACTAGATGACCCTCTTGGGCGTCCAGGCGTATTAGTAGGTTGTACCTAGCTACTGCACCTACCTGTTTGCACGAAAGTAGTAGATAGGCACCTACCTGCTAAACCTAGTCTACTACAATAAATCAATACACAATACTAATAATACCAACACCTAAAATAATGATTCTCGTAAAACAAATTAAGATAAGCTTACTACTGTTATAATTTATACTGTGATGCAAAATTTTTGCACAGCGAGGTCAGCGATTTCATTTAAGAGGAGGTCACCGGTAGCTAGTGTCGTATTTTATGTTATAAGTACTTACCTACATGTATGTTTACTAAATTGTGGCTCACTATGAGGATAGACTCAGTCTTGGCTAACGCATCTGATTATGTTCTTTTGCACGCGAACGAAGTTTGCTTCTGATTTGGCTATTATGATATACGTGATCAGTGCACTACATACACTAACATAACCTAGACCTGTAAAACTGACGCATCTCGGTTCTCGTGCACAAAGTTCCATGGAGTTTGAACAAATAATAGCCAAAAAAGAAGCAAACTTCGCTACCGGTAGCCTTCTCTTCGTCGCTCTGCCTCGCTGGAAGCATTTAGAGCTGCCTCCCAGCTCTAAATGCCTACAGCAACCGTCTTACAGGTAGATTAATTCCCGTACTATACTTAAAAGCTAAATGAGTAAAGAGAGCCCTGCATGACGTCGATGGACGCATGCGAGCTCGAGGCTGTGAGCCGACACGCCACGCGAACGTCTCGTCGACATAGGTACTAGAAAAATATACAGATCCATAGAAAAACGTAAATTCGATCGAAAAATGTGATGCACGGCGCTAGTTTAGTTGGGGCCGCACTTGGTGCGGTTGTCGAGCAGCTTGCGCCAGAAGTCGAACTGCTCGTGCCAGCGCACCATGTGCACGGCCACGCCGCGCTGCAGCGCGCACGGATGCCCCGCCACCTTGCGGTTGTAGAACTCGCCGGCGTGGCGCCGCGCCAGCCCCAGCCGCTGCGCCAGCACGCCCGTCACGAACACGTCCTCGAGCCGCAGGTAGGGCTGCGCAGGCGCCGCCGCCAGCAAGGGCCGCACGCAGTCCGCCGTCAGCAGGTACGCCGGGCCCGTCGTGAAGTCGGGGAACACGCCGCCCGCGTACTGCTCCACCGGCACGTAGTACTTGGACTTGACGGTGCGCTTCGGCAGCGACTTGCGCACCACGCGGCCCCAGATGGTGCGCGTCGCGTTGGCGCGCGCCGCGGCGAAGCGCAGCAACCGCGGCACGTTCACGAACATGTCGTCGTCCGTCTTGAGCAGGCGCGGCGCGCGCGGGCAGAACGTGTCCGCCCACTCGAGCATCGAGAGCGTCTTTAGCGTGAGGTTCGAGTACGAGTCCACGAAGCGGCCCACGATCAGGTCCCCGTAAAGCGCGCGCTCCGCGTCCAGCGCAGGCTGAAGCGCGGCCGGCGGCGCGCCCAGCACGAAGCCGAGCGCGACATCCGAGCGCGCCGCGAAGTGCCCCCACGTTAGCCGCACCGCGTCGCGCGCCTCCGCGTGCGACGGCGCCGACGTCACCAGGATCAGCAGCTTGAGGCGCGCACCGAGCGACGGACACAGCGACGGCTGCGGGACCGAGTACCCAGACTCGTACAGGTCCCGGACGAGCACGACGCGCGGACCGACGGGCGCGGGTGCGGGCGCGGGTGCGGGCGTGGAGTGCGGCGCGGGCGGCGCTGTCCTGTTGGCGTCAGCGGCTGGGATCGCGACGGTGGACAGCCCTGAAACGCATGCAAGGAACAGCTGTTATCAACGGAACAGGGTTCGAGGCGAGGACGCCGCGGCGGAGAGGAGCATACCTGCCGTGGAGACGGGCAGACGCTGCGGGCGAGGGCGCGGCGGCCGCGGCGGTGCTGGCAGGCGCGCCAGCAGGAGCAGCACGAGCGCCGCGAGCGCTAGCAACGCTGCCGCGTGCGAACGCCGCAGCGCGCCCATGCCGCGCTCAGGCGGCGCCCGACCCGGACCTCACGTCACAAGGAGACGACACCTCTGAAAAGAGAGACAATTGCAGTGTCAGAGTACGACAAGCTCATTCTCATGAGGTCAGCTCAACTGATCCTCGCATCCAGGAAGTAACAAGGGCCAATCGCGCTCATTTTGAGCGTTACGGTATAAGTATAGCGGCACGTAAGTCTACTTCTAAGTCTAAGAAGGGAACGTGGAGGGGATAGGTGCGCATGTTTACTGTCGTGCACGCAGTACAATTAATATAAGATAGATAGAGATAAAGAGAACCAAGACACCTTACTTTTGACTTCTGCGCAATAACGGTCAGAGCTAGAGATTCGTGCCGCTACTTATAATAGTATCTGTGCACATTTCGTATCGCACTATTCATTTTGATTGAACGTAAACGAAATATCTCTTTTCTGAAAGACACGTTGTAGTTAATTGGCAGCTAGTTAATTATAAAAAACCGGCCAAGTGCGAGTCGGACTCGCACACGAAGGGTTCTGTACCGTTATCTATAAAAACGGCAAAAATCACGTTTGTTGTATGGGAGCCCCCTTAAATATTTATTTTATTCTTTTTTTTATTATTTGTTGTTATACTGGCAACAGAAATACATCATCTGTGAAAATTTCAACTGTCTAACTATCACGGTTGATGAGATACAGCCTGGTGACAGACGGACGGACAAACGGACGGACGGGTGGACGGACAGCGGAGCCTTAGTAATAGGGTCAGTTTTGCCCTTTGGGTACGGAACCCTATAAACAATCATCCGTCAATTGTTTCCGATATTCACAATCAGAGTCGTAACGTAGCTAATCTCTGCAGCTAATCAATCAGGATCATGAGCGCGCGCCTAGGGCAAGATTTGAATTTTGCGCCCCCAAAACATATTTTGTAGGAAGAAAAACAATACAATAACTTTAAAGTTATATATTTAAGCATTTTAGTAGTGTAAGTAGGCAACCGCGCCGGCGACGAGCGATAAACGAGTAGAATTTGTACGTAGAACGAGTAGCCCAGCGATGAACTATAAATATAATCTCTCTCTCTTTTATTTACACGGGAGCGATTATCTTTTGTTGGTTTCTGGGCGAGAAAATCGCCGAAAGCTCTTCGCTTACTCACCGGCGCGGCGGTGGGACAAGTGCCTAACGGCGGGCAAATTAGTGGCTTTTAGGAGGGAGAGCAGCCAAATTCTAGGTGGCATTCTCGGGCGGGCGGCCTACCAGGGTTATCCACTTCATTGACAACCAGGGACAGTCAGTTCACTGCTTATGAAGTCGGTCTCACCGCAATAATTGCACTAGCAAGTGTTTCGTCCAAAATTCCTCAATAAAACAAAAAGCGTGATGAATCAATTGCAGACGCACACGCAGAGGAACCTTTAGAACCAGAATCACGTCACGTGACCGCCTCGAAAGGTCAACAATAAAATGTATATTACTTTGTAAAAGCCTTTTTCTAATAGATAACACTTACTTGGCTAGATTCAACTTTACATTAGATTTTGTTCAAGTCACTTTCCGTAACTTTTCATTTAAAAAACCGACTTCCGCCATTGTATTCGACTAAATATATGGATGAAAAAACCATAGTGGTGGGATAAACCACCACTATGGTTTTTTCGTCGTTTATAAAAAAATGGGACCAATCTGGAAGTTCATATATCTATTCAAATAAAAAAAAGAATTTTCCAAACCGGTTTATAAACGACGGAGACATGAGGTAACAAAAAAAAAACAACCGAATTGAGAACCTCCTCTTTTTTTGTTAAGTCGGTTAAAAATACCCGTGAGTTTATATTATTATTTTGTATCGTCCGTAAATAGAGTACCCTAATACCATTATAATTGAACGAGCGAAGCGAGTTCTCTGAGTCAAGTTGGAAGAATCGGCGTTTGTATGTATGTATGTATGTTTGTCCGATGAAAACTTCCAAACCGTTAATCCGATCTTCATGAAATTTGGTATGGGGGTAGATAGTATTGGTACAATTTGTAGGTAAGGTTATGAGCTATATCGGTCAGGGGGTTGCTGAGATATTGGGGTCCAAGAGGGGGTAAAAAAAATAAAAGTGAGACAGTCAGATCAAGTGGGGTGTCTGATGAAAGCGCTTTGGTTGGACATTTCAAAACTGTTTTTAATAAGTATTTAGCCTTAGTAGTTTTTGAGATATAAGGGAAAATAAAAAACGTAAAAATAAAAAAATCTAGGGTACTTCCAGCAATCCCACAATGCTGAAATTTGGTATGCTTGTGGCTTTTGTGTCACAACTACAGGGAAAAGTCTGAAACTGAGGAATTTAGAAACTTGTACTCCATAAAACAGAAACCAATATAACATCCATTGTTGACCTCCCATTTCTAGGAATTTGAATGACGCTTGAGTTCTATGGTTTTCGACAAAAGGACGTTATCAATTAATTCATCAGGTACTTGATATAGGTACCTAGTAATAGGTATGTAGTAATACGCCCCGTTGCTTAGCCCTATTCAAAGGTTATTTCGATGATGTGTAGGAAATTAAGAGTTGTTACTGATAGATCCTCTACTGTACTGGTAGACCTCGAGGTGAAAATTTTCAAAAATAATAATAGAAAAATGGAAATTACTTGGTTAAGTAGTCGGGCTGATAAAGGTGTTATCGCGAGGTCTCAGTTCGGAACGAACCACTAGTTGAACGAGCGAAGCGAGTTCTCTGAGTCAACTTGGAAGAATCGGCGTTTGTATGTATGTATGTATGTATGTATGTATGTTTGTCCGATGAAAACTTCCTAAGCGTTAAGCCGATCTTCATGAAATTTAGTATGGGGGTAGATAGTATTGGTACAATTTGTAGGTAAGGTTATGAGCTATATCGGTCGGGGGGTTGATGAGATATTGGGGTCCAAGAGGAGGTAAAGAAAATAAAAATGAGACAGTCAGATCAAGTGGGGTGTCTAATGAAAGCGCTTTGGGTGGACATTTCATAAATGTTTTTAATAGGTATTTAGACTAAGTAGTTTCTGAGATATTAGGGAAAATAAAAACGTAAAAATCAAAAATTCTAGGGTACTTCTAGCAATCGCACAATGCTGAAATTTGGTATGCTTGTGGCTTTTGTGTCACAACTACAGGGAAAAGTCTGAAATTGGAGAATTTCGAGACATGTACCCTATAAAACAGGAACCAATATAACATCCGTTGTTGACCTCCCATTTCTAGGAATTTGAATGACGTTGGAGTTCTATGATTTCGTCAAAAGGACGATACCAATTCATTCGTCAGGCACTTGATATACTAACAGGTAGTGTAGTAGTATGAACGTCCAAACATATAAATGTAGTACAGGTATGTAGTATGGTTTGTATGTTGCTTAGTCCTATTCAAAGGTTATTTCGATGTGTAGGAAATCACCCCGAGGTGAAAATTTGATATCCCAGTAAATGTTTTTAGAAATCGGTTAAATACAAAATCTCTGTCACGGCAGTCACGGTAGAGTAATTGACTCGGTAGTTTTAGATTTCTGATGGATCATCCATACAAACATGCTTACATAGCCGTTGAATACTTAATAACCCTTTCTTCCACACTTAAGTAGTCAGACTGATAAAGGTGTCATCGCGAGGTCTCAGTTCGGGGCGAACCACTAGTTAAATCTAGCCATAAGGCCTTAGGGCTTAGAGCATTGCTCTAATCTGAGCGAGCACACGCGGCTGACGGTGCACTAAGCAACGTGCAAAGAAAACCCAAATGTGAGTAGGTAAGTGCTTTGAAACTTTCTTTCAAGTGTTGCCTCGTTGTCGTTGACTGTACTGGAATCGACAGATTAGAAAGTAGGCGAGTTTGGGAACGAAAATAATTCAATTTTGCGAGTTTTTGTTGACCGAGTTAGGGTAACTCATCCTAAAAATTCCTAATCACAGGCTCAGAGTCAAAAGAAAATACTTATTAAGGCGGGGTATGATCCTAAAATCAAAACATCCTAAAAATTGTTTTTTTCCAAACGGCTTTGCTTGGCGTTGAAACTCGATTTGACGATGAAACTGGTTCAGACTGTATTAATTTTGAGGTTTTTTGAATTAATCGAAATATTTATTCAAATAATAGATAAAAAATATGCGTATAAATATAAATATCTGGCTATTAAAAAAAGCCTACATTTCGTTCAGAGACTTCGTAGAAGTAAAGTAGGCAAAGTTGAAAGGCAATGTGACCAGCGACAACGACACGGTTCAATCTTTTATTTTACAATCCACCTATCTGTTGGATCACTCGGCCTTACTTCACAAGTAATGCTTTCAGCAAACATTTGCAGTTGCAAGGTCTCAATCAATTTCAAAATACAACGAGTAGGTACCTTCCCTAGCTCTATGACACATCACGGTGTAGGTAGAATAAAACGTTAGAGATAAAATATTATTACAAAATAGGTATATATACCTGGACGGTGACGAAACAAGCTATTTTATTATATAGTCACGAACACTGAACAAATAAGTGATGGCCTTTCGAGATGTATCGCGATAATTGGGCATTTCATCTCCGATTTTTCTTGCGTAATGTGCGAAGTGAGTGCCCGTGCGGCCTTGTGGGCTACATCTTCGGTGTTAGGCGTCCCGAGTCGCGTCTCTACACTAGCGAGTAGAGACTTCTAGCACACCCTAGGCTAGACCTATTACATCATGTTGTTTATGACACTTAATACCCATTTCGTGTCCGCCATGGCCTGCGCTACGCAGCAAACAATATTGACATATTGGACATTGTAAATCGATACTCTAATGCACGAGCACATTCTGTTGTAGCAAGTACCTATTAACTGACTCAAACATGTCATTTGGAGACCACGGAGGCTAGTTTGCATTCAGATGAGCCATATGTACTCACACTCAGTATACATTAAGATGAGATGAAGTGACATAGCATAACATTATTTATTATATATCGGTTAGTCTCGGTACTAACTCAACCCAACCCCAACAAACACACAAGTGAATGTTACAGCTAACCCTCTCGTTAGAGAGTATTATGTTCCTTGAGTTAACCTTATAGGGGGTCTGTCTGTTCGGTGTTTTGCAAAAAGCTGTCCGAAAATCATAATTTAATTGGCGCAATTTTCTTTTTAAAGCTAGCTCCAGAATAACGCGATTTTCACCGATCGTGTCTTTCAATAACGTTCGCACTGTACATTGTGTTTATAACAAGTCACGCTATCGCCCACTTCTACTGTACGTGTGATATTGGTAAAAATAAATAAATAAATTTCACACACCATTATCTAGCCCTAAGCTAAGCAGAACTTGTGTTATGGCAACTAGATAACTGATATACTTAATACAATCAAACTGCGATAGCAGCTAAAATATTGGATCTACAGGTTTCGTGTAATAGTATTAAATGCTCAAATTAACGTGCCCAACAATATAAAATCATTTTTTTTACTGGCCGGCACTTCCGTTTCTGGGCCTAAAATGAATGGTCTTCTTTCAGCATTGTGGGATTGACTCTAGAATTTTTGGATTTTTACGTTTTCGATTTCCCCTAATATCTCAGAAACTGCTTAGTCTAAATACTAATTAAAAACAGTTTTGAAATTTCTGACCAAAGCGCTTTCATTAGACACCCCACTTGATTTGACTGTCTCACTTTTTTTTTTTTTACTTTTTATTTTTGTCGTCTAAACAACAATATCTCATCAACCCCCCGACCGATATAGCTCATAATCTTACCACACATTGTACCAATACTAACTACCCCAAAAAACTATAAATTTCATAATATAAATTTTATGAAGATCGGATTAACGGTTGGGAAGTTTTCATTGACCTAACATACCTTACTTACATATATATACAAACGCAGATTCTTCCAACTTGACTCAGAGAACTCGCTTTGCTCGTTCAATTATAAATGCGGAAGTTTAGATGTTTTTTACCTACTCAATCACGCTTTATCGGCGGAACAGATTTCCATTAAATTTTGTAAACCAACTGATAGATTGTGGTTGGTGTAACTAATTAGGTAGTACCTAGGTAATTAAATAAATAAATACCTACTTACTGTTTGTTTCAAATAAAGCTAGTAAAATCAGTTATCAATATACTAATTAATTTAAAAAAATGGTTCAGATAAGAAAGTGGCTTGGACTCATGGGGTGACTGGCCCGCTACAGACTGTAAGCAATAGTCAGTGCACAACGCACTGATCTATACCTAAAGGAAAAAGTCAAAGTAGGTATTCAAATGTACAGATTTTATAATCACCCATATTCATTTATTTAGCCATGTGACAATGGTTGTTACACTAGGCAAATCACATAGTAGTAGCTAGCGCTAGTTGGTACCCACCCGTCCACTCCACAGCGGATTGTTGGCTTAGGGTACCGTTTAAATACATGATAACAGCAACAAGTTTATGGCACTAAGCCAGTACAGTACCGGCAGTACAATGCAAACATGTTTACATAAAACTTTAAAAAAATAGTCAGGCTGCACAGAAATGTGACAGTATGAAGATTATTATTGCAGATATGATATTATAAGTATAAGTAAGCACCATAGAACCACTTCCTCCTATTCTTTTAGCATATTGAACTGGTTCTTCTTTGGAATGAACTGTCACTTGTAGTTGTAGCTGTACTTATTCAATCTTCACAATGTTACATGAAATTGTTCAAAAAACATCACTAAAACTGGTTAGAAAATGTAGTTGAATTATTGGTAAGTAAATTTGTCTTCTTCAAAAATTCATGGCCATTAAATGCCCCACCCCCACTTGAGCTGCAAATGGCCATCAGGTAATTGAGGCTTACCAAACTAAAATAGCTTTTAGTTTGAGGTCAATGAGCCACAATTAACAAAAGTAGACAGTTCCTAACAAATCTAATTTACCTGACATAAGTTACAGAGATGAGAGAACCCACCTAGAAGAACCAGAGGAAACAAGTAAACTCACCATATTATTATTCCAGCTGGAGAGAGGGCACAATGCCAGCGCTCCGAGAGCTGTAAGCTCTGCTCTGCTCGCTCAGGGCGTTCGACAATGGAAGACACTACTATGGAATCCCGAGGATTGGTGGTGCTGTGCAGCTAGGTAGCTCTCTACATGGCCCCTGTGGAAGTGTCACATCACAGTCACAGACTAATGAGACTTCGTCGTCACCATGAATCAAGAAACATTATTTTACCATGTCAATACTAACAACTACTCCGCGCACGACTGAGAGAGAGAGATCCGGCCGTGACCCCAACCCGCCTGACCGACGAGCGACGACCGACGCGACGAGTTCCGTTCCGTTCCATCCGTCAGTCAGACGTTGAAGGTTTCCCCATTATCTGACGTTTTTTTTTTTCGCCCTTTCAGGCAGGCAAAAGTCTTGAGACCATACTACCTTGTCTTACGTAGGCTTCGTCAATCGTGATAATTATTCGCTATCTCAAGAAGAAATAAAAACACAATAAAAATTGTATTTCGCGCCACAAGTGAGACGATCCACCTATTATATATAGGAAGTCAATGCACTGCTATTACATAAGTTACAGACCCAATGATGTGGGAAACAAATAAATAAATAAATGCTGGACATTTCACACAATATTATCTAGCCCCAAGCTAAGCAGAGGCCCAATTCACTAACTTAAAAATAGTTAAAATAGAGTTCGGATCATATTTCGATCTTGTGTCGATGTCTTAAATGTCATAAATGGTATTCTCTAAACATAAAATACCTACAACACTGTAATGTGATTATATCGAAATGTGACCGAAACTTGAACGATTCAAAGTTTTTTCGATAATTTTAGCATTGTAGATGGATTCTCTCTTTACTCATTGCGATTATATATATAACTATCCTACTCTAATGGTAGTCACCGTGAATTGACAGTAGACTAAATTGTTATTTAGTTAAGGAGCAGAATACCAACTTTCTGTCAATTCATAATTCATTTAGTCTTGGGCAGCACGCACTTTTTTCGCGAGGATCGTGCGAGGCACTCATTGTGACAAGTGTGGCAAGGCTCGCGGGCCTCGCGAGTATAACTCGCACGTGTGTTCTTTCTCTGCGACCGACTGCCTCGCACGAACGCACAGGGTCGCCATCGTTTCACTTCGTGTTTCGTCGGTTTTTTTTTGCAGAAACTCAAGTTCAAGAAATTCAAATTCTAAATGTACTTGTTTAGATAATTATTACAAATAAGAATTTGTTTTGTAGTGTTTATATACTGGTAATTAAAATTTATCTAGGCTGTTCTATTCGGTTTGATTTTCAAAAAGTAAGTTCTATGACCTTATTAGTAGGTACTTATCGCTCCATCACTTCCGTTAGCGCGACTTTTAAGTAAAAAATAAAATTGAAATTTAGTGTGTTAGACTTTAAATATTATAATTAGGAACAAAAATTAAAAACCATTAATCAATCAACCACACATGCTCCAAGTCCAAGATCAACCAGCCAAGCCAGTCAGTCAAGTCAAGCCACAACACGAATGAGAATGACACAGACATCAAGCACGACACTGACTGACAGCACAGTGAGTGAGGGAGGCTAGGGGAGGCTGCCTTCCCGTGTGCGTTATCCTAGCAAAATCTTGTGTCCTTTCAGGATGTGAATATCACGAATAATTCGTATTTAATCTCCTGTAAATGTGCCTGAAATAAAAAATTAGTGCCTTCAGCCGTTTTTGAGTTATTCATGAAAGACAGATTTTGCTGGGGTAACGGTCTTCCAGCAAAAACTTTTTTCCATGGTTGGGCTAAGCCAGCTGAAAGTGGCTAGAAAGATAAGTTTTAATTTGTGCTAAATGTGCATCTAAACTCTGAATTTGTGGACCCTAGGATTTCAGAGATATTTCAGTTTTTGCTGGGGGAACATTTTAAAAATGGCTGTATCTCCGAAACTTTTAACCGGACGATCATGAATTTTTCTACACATATAAGTGTTCATATAGGGTAATTTGTGCCAGTTAAATTTCTTGATAAAACTGCGCCTATCGTATTTTAATGGGATTTTTCCAAAAAACTAAAATAGCTCCTAGCACTCAACAAAGGCACCTATGAACTATATTTAAATGCAAACTTATACCATTCTTTGTTAAGCAACATTTGGTAAAATTTCATAAGCCTACGTTAAGTACTTTACGAGATAGAGAGACTTTAAAATAATCCGGTGGTGAAATTATTTTGACCTCCAAATACACGAGCTTTCTACGTGCTGTCCATTAACGTGTTAAGCCAATAATTAGTGCCTCTATTCATCTCCACATACACCAATTTTCAGCTGAATCCATCAAACAATTACCGTAATATCATTAAAAAACGAAATTTAAACGTTTCAGGGGAATGAATGAATGAATGAATACCCAGCCAAATTATTAACTGACCAAATTTGAATGACTGTCAAAAAGCGAGATTCCAATACATGGCACCCACCTTCTTAAATTCATACAACAATATTTTAGTGTTTTGGTACAGTCATGTAGAAAAATTTAAAGATTATTTTAATTTCATTTTAGAAAATAATATAACAAGTAAAAAATGGCATATAAGAAGAAAAACAGTTTAATCACGATCTCTTTTTTTAACCGCTATGGAAAAGATACCGATACCGACTGAAGGTTGTTACTGTTTTAGTTATAATTTAATTAATTGCAGTCGGTTTGTATGACTTATAGAAAAGTTAATTGGTTAAAAACGCCCCCTAGTGAGGGAGTGCTGCAAAAGACAATCGAATGTTTCTAATAAACGGATTTGAATAGTATAATACACCAGATTCACTGGTTCATAGCCTGTTTATATCGTCAGTAGTGCTGCATTTATTGGTCGACCTACTCTAATTATTGCGCTCATTTCCTAACTACCAAATTGCGTGAAGATAGGTTTTTGATGTTTGATACTGAGGTTCTCAACAAGTCCACTAGGGGCGCTCATCATATTCACCATACAAATAACCAGTCAGCCGACTGCACTTTGGTTCAAACCATGGTATAAACTTATAATATAGAAAAGGTAGTTATACCTTTTTGAATAGGTATTATGTATAATACCTATACTTGGTTATTCCGAGACATGATGGTCAACACCAGCCTACGTCATCACCAGTGAAACTTGAGATGGGAGATTGAGAATGTATGCTGTAGGTACCTTCTTACTTTTGAAACAAGCTATATGGCAGACTTTATAAATAATAAATAAATAAATAAATGCTGGACATTTCACAGAACATTATCTAGCCCCAAGATAAGCAGAGCGTGTGTTATGGGTACTAGATAACTGATATACTTAATACAATACATTACATAGATAGACATTTTTTGATTATACACTAGCTGGTGCCCGCGACTTCGTCTGCGCAGGATTAGTATTTCGAGTAGCTTATATTAGCGTGGCGTAGAAAAGAACTAACATTATGAAATTATCACATAAATAATTTTCGCGACATAATTCTTAGTACGTGCTTTTTCTACACTTCCAAAAAATACAGTACGGTAGTTATTATTATGTTTATTATACTTAAATAACTTTTCATTTAAAAAACCGACTTCCGCCATTGTATTCGACTAAATATTTGGATGAAAAAAAAAATGATGAAAGAACCATAGTGGTGAAAGGATTATGATACTTTCTGAATGCAAATGCTTGGTTTGTTGCTGAAAATATCAAAACCGCCATATGTATGCCTACAATATTTGAGGAGTTCCCTCAATTCCTCATGGATTCCATCACCAGAACTGGATTCTGAAAAAAATGGGGCCAATTTGGAAGTATATCTATTCAAATAAAAATTTTTTTTTTCAAATCTGTTCATAAACGCCAGAGATATGCGGTAACAAACAATAAAAAAAAAAAAAAAAAAAAACCGAATTCAGAACTTCCTCCTTTTTTGGGAAGTCGGTTAAAAATGCAATACTTGCCTATTTAGTTACTTGCCTAACCTTGGGTCTATATTATATTACTTTAAGTACAATGCGTTTTTAACAAATCGCTAGTGCCTTGAAAATTCGTAAAACGGACACAACCGTCAATAACGTTTTCCCTCACTCGTCTGCCCGCGTCTGTCGCGCACTCAGCGATAAGCGACTTCTTCCCCCACCTCACCCTCCGTGCGTCGGACCGCTCGGATTTTTTCCAACTTACTTGACACTTATCGTCATAATATAGACAATTCACACAATATCTTTATAAATTGTAGGCTATGTGTTATTCTGATGTATAAGCTATATTATTGTAAAGTTTCATTAAAATCCATTCAGTAGTTTTTACGTGAAAGAGTAACAAACATCCATCCATACAAACTTTCGCGTTTATAATATTAGTAGGAAGGATAGAAGGAAAGAAAGAGAAAAGAATGCATAGACAGATGGTTTTGATGTGCATAATACCAGGCGATCATGGCATAGTAGAAAGTGGATTCATACGCCAAAAAGTTGCCTTAATTTTTTCAAAAATATATCAATTAGGCAAAACACCGGGATCACGCGAACGAAGTTGCGCGCGGGCAGCTAGTTGCGCAATTAGTTGCGCCCCGCGGTTTCACACGCGTGAATAATGATGAAAATTGATGATGATGATGATGAAAAGTAGCCTATGTGTTAATCCAGGGCGTAAAGTATCTCCATTCCAAATTTCACTCAAATCCATTCAGTAGTTTTTACGTGAAAGAGTAACAAACATCCATCCATACTCACAAACTTTCGCGTTTGATGATGATGATGATGATGAAAAGTAGCCTATGTGTTAATCCAGGGCGTAAAGTATCTCCATTCCAAATTTCACTCAAATCCATTCAGTAGTTTTTACGTGAAAGAGTAACAAACATCCATCCATACTCACAAACTTTCGCGTTTGATGATGATGATAATGAAAAGTAGCTTATGTGTTAATCCAGGACGTAAAGTATCTCCATTCCAAATTTCACTCAAATCCATTCAGTAGTTTTTACGTGAAAGAGTAACAAACATCCATACATACTCACAAACTTTCGCGTTTATAATATTAGTAGGATAGGATTCACACAATATCTTTATAAATTGTAGCCTATGTGTTATTCTGATGTATAAGCTATATTATTGTAAAGTTTCATTAAAATCCATTCAGTAGTTTTTACGTGAAAGAGTAACAAACATCCATCCATACTCACAAACTTTCGCGTTTATAATATTAGTAGGAAGGATAGGATAGAAAATACCCAGAACACCCTGAACAAATACCTTCAGATCGTAATAATATTTTTTCCGAGGCAGGAATCGAACCCGCAACCTCCTGAATCGCAAGTGAACCTTCGCCTCCACGCGAAAGTGGTCGTCAAACTCTGGTCCTCTGGTCTTTCACTATGGTATTATGGTAATACGATAAGTAAATTTTATGATAATTTTTGAAGACTTTAATAAACGACCTGTGCTTGTTGTGCTTATTTTAAGTAAGCTGTCCACAGATTTAATTAAAAGAGTATGTGTGTGTTTTAGTCATGTTATTTTGATTTATAGCTTTCTGGTATAACTTTAATTCTTGTTACTGTAACGAAACAAAAAAGTTTTTGAGATTTTGAAATCATCAAAAAAAATTATAAAAATTTATGCTGTAGGTACCTTCTTACTTTTTAAACAAACTATATGGCAGACTTTCATTTTGGTATTATGATAATACGCTTAGATATTACGATAAGTAGATTTTATAATAATTTTTTAAGACTTTAATGAACGACCTGTGATTGTTGTGCCCATTTTGAGTTGAGTACGATGTACATAGATTTAATTAAGAGTATAAATGTGTCTTTGATGAATGTTGTTTTTGTTCTTATAACTATAACGAAACCAAAAAGATTTTAAGATTTTGATACAACAAAAGGTGGTAAACCCACGGAAAAATTTGAAAAAAAAAAAATTGTGCTGTACTTAACTACTTACTTTTGAAAAAAGCCATTATGGCAGACTTTCACGTTGGCATTATGATAATGCGCAAGATAATATTACGATAGGTAAATTTTATAACAATTTTTAAGACTTGATTTAAGACCAAATTGTTCGGTTGGCTTGGTAGGTTAGGTACTCGACTTGATCGACGAACCATAAATCATACACAAACCTAACCGCAAATGCCTAGATACCGACACGGTTCCGTCGTGTATGAACAACCCAAGCTATTTTGTAAGCGACTGTACCAAACAAATTACATTACAATACCAACAACTAAGAGAGGTTAGCATGAATTATGAAACGGCCGCTTTTTAATAGTCATTCGAATTTGGTGGGTTAATAGCCTGAAATCATATCAGATCAGTTATTTTGAGATATTGCTGTAATTATCACATGGATTCAGCTGAAAATTGGTGTATGTGGAGATGAATAGAGGCACTAATTATTGGATAAACACGTTAATGGACAGCACGTAGAAAGCTCGTGTATTTGGAGGTCAAAATAATTTCACCACCGGATTATTTTAAAGTCTCTCTATCTCGTAAAGTACTTAACGTAGGCTTATGAAATTTTACCAAATGTTGCTTAACACAGAATGGTATAAGTTTGCATTTAAATATAGTTCATAGGTGCCTTTGTTGAGTGCTAGGAGCTATTTTAGTTTTTTGGAAAAATCCCATTAAAATACGATAGGCGCAGTTTTATCAAGAAATTTAACTGGCACAAATTACCCTATATGAACACTTATATGTGTAGAAAAATTCATGATCGTCCGGTTAAAAGTTTCGGAGATACAGCCATTTTTAAAATGTTCCCCCAGCAAAAACTGAAATATCTCTGAAATCCTAGGGTCCACAAATTCAGAGTTTAGATGCACATTTAGCACAAATTAAAACTTATCTTTCTAGCCACTTTCAGCTGGCCTAGCCCAACCAGGGAAAAAAGTTTTTGCTGGAAGACCGTTACCCCAGCAAAATCTGTCTTTCATGAATAACTCAAAAACGGCTGAAGGCACTAATTTTTTATTTCAGGCACATTTACAGGAGATTAAATACGAATTATTCATGATATTCACATCCTGAAAGGACACAAGATTTTGCTAGGATAACGCACACGCCTTCCCACTCGCCTCAATTTACACAATCCACAATACACATACGTAGTACTCTCCTTAGTCTGTGATACACATCAAGCAGCACATCAAAATTGTGGTAGCACGATTTGAAAAATTGTGCGAGGGCCTCTTTTGAGCAAGTTTGTAATAAGTGTGTAGTAAGTTTAATTGTTTTTATTGATACATAGTTATAACATATAACTATGTATCTATCTACTTATTTTAGATTAAACTTGCTCGTATTAAATTGTTTGTATAAGAGTAAATCAGCGGAGTGGGGCACTGGTGTCCTGTAGCACAGGTTTACCTAAACCTATTTCAGGCACCAGTCTCTCATAAAACAGGTTAACCCATGTACCTACCTCAAGTAGGTATAATCTCCCTAGCACTCAAATAATTTTTAAGGTATTTGCTTGGTTCTATTGTTGTACTAGTTTGTAACCTATTTTGAGAGAAAATAAATCTTTATTTATTATTATTATTATGTGTAGATACAATCGTGCTGGCACGTGTGCTGAGGACCCACCTATAAATTCAGTCTCGATTCGGTTAACTTTCAGTGTAGGGCCTCAGAGCTTGTGTTATGGATACTAGATAACTGATAAGCGGTATTTTGTGTGGTTTACTCATAATAATATGTTATCATAAAATACCTAAATACTATTTATTCTAATACAATTTTTAATAATTTTAAATTTTTTGCTCTTACAAAGATATCGTTGGAGTTTATGTTGGAGTATATGATGACTATGATACTATGATTTAAGATGGTTTTCGTCAAAAGGACGCTGTAGGACGAACTTTAGTAGTTTCCGAGATATTAGGGAAAGTAAAAAACGTAAAAATCAAAAATTCTAGGCTAGTACTTGGTATGCTTGTAGTTTTTGTGACACAAATACAGAGAAAAGTCTGAAATTGAAGAATTTAGAAACTTGTATTCCATAAAACAATATAGGTAACCAATGTAACGTCCATTGTTGACCTCCCATTTTTAGGAATTTGAATGACGTTGGAGTTCTATGTTTTTCGTCAAAAGGACGTCATCAATTTAATTCGTCAGGTACCTACATATACTAACAGGCATGTAGTATTACACACCGTTGCTCAGTCATAATCAAATTGTTTCGATGATGTGTAGGAAATTACGAGGTGAAAATTTTCAAAAATAATAATAGTAAATATAGAAATGACTTACTTAAGTAGTCGGGCTGATAACGGTGTCATCGCGAGGTATCAGTTCGGGGCGAACCACTAGCTAGTCAATTAATTCGTCAGGTACCTACTTGGTACCTGACGAATACACATGGGCGTAGCCAGGGAGGGGGGTTTGGTGGTTCAAACCTCCCCCGAAATATTCAAAATGTTGATAAAATCTGATACTTTTTGAAGAAACACTAGGTGTGGTGAATGTGTTTTTTTTCACATGAATATTAATGTCATTTCGTCATTTCTTCAGGGAAAAGTCTGAAATTGAAGAAATTAGAAACCTGAACCTTAAAAAACAATAACCAATATAACATCCATTGTTGACCCCCCATTCCTAGGAATATGAATGACATTGGAGTTCTATGTTTTTCATAAAATGGACGATATCAATTAATTCGTCAAGTACTTTATATACTAACAGGTATGTAGTATTTACGCCCCATTGCTTAGTCCTATTCAAAGGTTATTTCGATGATGTGTAGGAAATTACCTCGAGATTAATTTTTTTTCTCAGTAGGTAAGTATATGTTTTTAGAAATCGGTTAGAAGGGTAAAGAAAAAAAAATATGCAAAACATATCTCGAAGATACTTCAAGTTCTGTGGTAGTGCTGAAATTTAATATTTTAGTATATTTTGTTCTACAGAGAGAAGTCGAACATTGAGGATTTTTTCTTTGTAATATCCATTTTTAGCGTAGAAAACGTAAATCATTAAAAATTTGGTAGTAAAACTACAACTAGATGGCACTGTTTACTAAATTAGGTAGTTAGGTAGGTGGTAGGTTAGTTAGGTTATTATTATTATTATTCATCAAACGTTGTATCTTATTCCTGTGTATTAATATAATCTGTTTTTTCCTATAGTATTGTTCTACTTTATGGTAATATTTCTCTTCTGTTTATCAGAAGTTGGTTAAGATAGTATATTGTTTAGTTAAGATAGTATCTTAACTTCTGCTCTATTTTTAGGTTACTATTTTTTTTTGTTGTTCACATTTTTTTGTATCTATTCCTTCTCTATCCGTGAAAACCTGTTATTCGCCTTCTGCTACAATTTCTGTTTTCTATTCTGGTTTTTGTACTGTTGGTTTTCCTTTAAATAAATAAATTAAAAAACATTATTTTCTCTTCAAAATCTCTCTCATGTTAGAGAAATTGACTCGGTAGTTTTAGATTTCTGATGGATCATCCATACAAACATACTACATAGCCATTAAATACAAACCCCTGTAGTCGGGCTGATAAAGGTGTCATCGCGAGGTCTCAGTTCGGGGCGAACCACTAGTTAACTAGTGGTTCGCCCCGAACTGAGACCTCGCGATAACACCTTTATCAACCCGACTACTTAACCAAGTAATTTCCATTTTTCTATTATTATTTTTGAAAATTTTCACCTCGAGGTCTACCAGTACAGTACAGGATCTATCAGTAACAACTCTAATTTCCTACACATCATCGAAATAACCTTTGAATAGGGCTAAGCAACGGGGCGTAATACTACATACCTGTTAGTACCTATACCAAGTACCTGACGAATTAATTGATAACGTCCTTTTGAATAAAACCATAGAACTCCAGCGTCATTCAAATTCCTAGAAATGGGAGGTCAACAATGGATGTTATATTGGAATTGGTTTTATGGAGTACAAGTTTCTAAATTCTTCAGTTTCAGACTTTTCCCTGTATTTGTGACACAAAAGCCACAAGCATACCAAATTTCAGCATTGTGGGATTGCTGGAAGTACCCTAGAATTTTTGATTTTTACGTTTTTTATTTTCCCTAATATCTCAAAAACTACTAAGGCTAAATACTTTTTAAAACCAGTTTTGAAATGTCCAACCAAAGCGCTTTCATTAGACACCCCACTTGATCTGACTGTCTCACTTTTAATTTTTTTACCCCCTCTTGGACCCCAATATCTCAGCAACCCCCTGACCGATATAGCTCATAACCTTACCTACAAATTGTACCAATACTATCTACTCCCATACCAAATTTCATGAAGATCGGATTAACGGTTTGGAAGTTTTCATCGGACAAACATACATACATACATACATACATACATACATACATACAAACGCCGATTCTTCCAACTTGACTCAGAGAACTCGCTTCGCTCGTTCAACTAACAGGTATGTAGTATTTACGCCCTGTTGCTTAGTCCTATTTAAAGGCTATTTCGATGATGTGTAGAAAAATTACCTATAGTGGTTAATTTTTTTTTCTCAGTTATTTTTTTTACAAATCGGTTAGAAGGGTAAAGAAAGTAAAATATGTAAAAAAATATCTCGAAGATATTTCAAGTTGTCTGATAATGCTGAAATTTATTATTTAAGTATATTTTGATCTACGGGGAGAATTCAAAAATTCAGGATTTTTTCTTTGTAACATCCATTTTTAGAGTAGAAAACTTAAATCTTTAAAAATTAGGTAGCAAAACTACAACTAGATGGAACTGCTTAATTCAAAAAAACTTTTTTTGCTTCACAAAATCTCTTTAATATTAGAGAAATTGCCTCGATAGTTTTAGATTTCTGATGGATCATCCATACAAACATACTTACATAGCCGTTAAATACCTTAAACCTTGCCGATAAAAACCCTTTCTTCCCCTCTTAAATTAGTCGGGCTGATAAAGGTGCCATCGCGAGGTCTCAGTTCGGGGCGAACCACTAGTATTAATAATTTACTTGGGCACCCAAAAATGAGTGTAGGCCTCCTCCATGCGATTCCATTCTTTGCGATCCCGGGCGAGTCGAGTCCAGGTCCTTCCTGCGACCTCTACCACGTCGTCGCACCACCTTCTCCTCGGTTTTCCTCGTGTTCGTGCCGCGTCTCTAGAGCACCATTGCAAGATACGCTCGCTCCATCGCCCATCCTGTGCTCTAGAGACGTGGCCAGCCCACTTCCACTTTAGTTTGCAGAGCATGCTGACTGCGTCGGTAACATTTGTGATGCTCCTAATGTTGTCGCATCTGAATCTATCCTTAAGTTTTAAACCGAGCATAAATCTCTTGGTGGATCTTTGGAAAGTTGCTATTTTCCTTATTATGTCCTTCGTCAATGGCCAACTTTGACAACCGTAGAGCAAGGAGGGAAGTATGGTATTATCCATTAGCTTTTTCTTTAGATGTACTGGGAGTTTGCCTTTGAATACGTCTTTGTGTGACCAATACTTCCTCCATGGTACCGCGACTCTTCTATCTACCCCTTTCGTAATAGCATCTTGGAATGAAAATGTTTGTCCTAGGTAAATATATTCATTTACAAAATCAACTGCACCGGTTTCAAGTTGGATAGGCTTACGATTTCCATTTGTCATTGCTCTAGTTTTGCTTAGGTTCATACATAAGCCTATTTTGCGGCTTTCTGTGTCTAATGAGCTAAGCATGTATTGAATGTCTTCATGTTTGTCTGCAAGGATAACAATGTCGTCAGCAAACCATAAGTGCGTTAGTTGTTCCCCATTTACGTTGATGCCGCATTCTGACCATTTAGTTTTCGGAACATTGCTTCCAAAATTGTCGTAAACAATTTCGGGGATATAGGATCCCCTTGTTTTACTCCTCTTTTTATTGTGAACGGTTTTCCAATGGTTTCCAATTTAATTTTAGCGCAGGATTTTTATAAATTGTTTTTAGTAAATTTATATACTTGATCTCTATTCCCTGCTCTTCCAAGCTTTTCCAGAGGTACATATGTGAGATAGAGTCGAACGCCTTTGTATAGTCTACGAATGCTATATATAATAACTTTATTGTACTCATTACACTTCTGTATACATTGCGTAAGTGTAAAAATGTGATCTAGTGTAGAGTACCTCTTTCTAAACCCGGCATGCATTTGCATTCAGAAAGTATCATCATAACCCTATCACAACTATGGTTCTTTCATAATTTTTTTTTCATCCATATATTTAGTCGAATACAATGTCGGAAGTCGGTTTTTTAAATGAAAAGTTATTAGGGTCATACAGTCATGCTGTCTACCAACTTGCAAACATTTAATTTTAGTGTTTTTTTTTCGAAAATACAATAATAAGTAGGTTATACAACTTGTTATTAGCGAAATTGCTTGGATTGGAGTAAAATATTCTTCAGAAGCCAAAGATAAAGATAATTATAGACTTGACCGTTATTAGAAGCTTATATATATATTGAGAAGGCTGACGTCATTTCCGTTGAGTTTCACTCGTCTCTCTACCCTATAGCTCTGTCTCTTTCGCACACCCCTGTCACCAGGCGGGGCGCGCAGGTGTTAGCCTCCGAGCGCTTTGCTCATCATTGGTGTGAAAGTTCCCGTTGAGTTCACTCGTAATACTTTGAAAAAATATTTTAAAGTCCATTTAAAATAATAATATTTTTAATTCTAAATTTAATTTAACTTATTTTTAACTGAAGTGAATTTTTATTTCTCTAATTTTTATTTTTCTTATACGGTGCTTTGAATACTCATTTATTCACGTAAGTTGCACAAGATATTTTATTTATACTTTATTAAAACGGTGTTACCGTTCGATATTTTAAATTTATTTTATGGTCTTGATAACCTTTTTGTCAATTCCAGTAAACTTTCTTAAAATTATTTAGTAATTTAAGTAAAGTAGTTAATTAAGTACCCTAAATTTTTATTTTGATACTTAGTTCTCTTTATGAACCTAAAATTTGTTGCCCCTTTTTAGGGTCGTATACAGCTATTAACTATTAAAATGGACGATCAGCTTGAATCGGCAAACGCGGTTGCATCTGGCAGTCGCAAATCCGGCAAATCGCATTTGCATGAGCGACGCTCGCCGTCATCAAGTAGTAGCAGTAGTACCAGTAGTAGCGCCTCGTCTTCGTCTAGTTCTCCCTAACCTCCGCGAGATTCGAAGAAAAAGAAAAAGAAGACGCAGCGTCGTCGTTCTAAAAAGCAGAAAAAGCGAGATCGTCGTCTCGACAAATTATATAGTGACGTAGGTGAATTGCGAAAAATAGTAGCTTTTTACGAAAGTACTCGTAATCGTTATGATAATGGAGATGAGATCTGCATGTCCGACGTTAGTCGTGAAATGTACGATGATTGCTGCGCCTCGCATGTGACGGCATCTCCTGAAAATCCTGGCACTATATCAGACTTAGCTTTCGATATCGAAACTAAGCTTAAAGACCCGGCTGTACCTCAAACTCCTGAGGAGTTTATAAAAATGTTAGATGAGGTTCAAAAGTTTGGTGGGACATCCTGGTCCGATGTTAGGTATTCGGAAACACAAAAGTTATATAACCACTCACCAGGATTTACCGAAATGGAAATAAACGAGGAGGTAAGGGCTTATGACAACATACGCCATTTGGCGTACTCTGATAAATCCTATGCAGCCATCACATTCTGAATTTTAAAGCAAAAAGAAGTACTTCTGAATAGCTTGCGTAGTTTGATATCATGGTCTAGAACCGCGGATGCCTCGCTAGGTAACCTCAAGGAAAAAATCGATGAACTGTTTTTGAAAGGTGATTTTCATAAGGTGTCTACTGACCTATTACAGATGGCTTGCGGCCACAGGGCAGAAACGATAGAGATGAGAAGGGATGGTATTTTAAAATCGGTCCGAGATCCATTGGTTAAAGTAACCTAAAATAAAATCCCTCCTTCGAACAGCCATGTTTTTAACCAAGATGCGTTCACTTCTGCCTTAGAAAAAACAGGTGGAGTTAGGAAAGCTTTTTGGCCTGTGAACCAGCCTAGCGGTAGGAATGCTTCGCGAGCGAAACCTAATAATGCTGCACGGCACCCCTCGCAGGGGCAAGCTCGTCAAAATGTACCATCGCACGGTCATTCTAATTATTATTATGATCCACCAAGCAACTACATGCGTTGTCATCATAACCAACCCTCGCAGGGAAACTACCAGTTTCAGCAGTACCCTCCGAAAGGGCAATACAATGCTGGCCCAGACCAGCGCAGCTATAACCCTAATAGTAGGGGCTCTTCCTTTCGATCTCGCGGATCAAGACCACATCGCCAGTCCCAAAGAGGACAAAAGCGTCACTATTCGCCCTCTGGCTACAAGGGTGATAATAAAAGACATAAACAATGACTCGCAACTTTTTCAGGCCGGTCGTTTAGCACGACATATCAATCGCTGGAAGGAATTAGAAGCTCCAAACTTTATTCTACGAGCAATAACAGGGTATCGCATACCTTTTCAGCAAAAACCACCTCTAAAAGTACCAAATCCAAAAAGCGATCGTCATCGCACACTAGATTCCGACGCAATGTCTGTAATCATACAACAAATGAAATGACAAGGGGTCCTAGAGGTAGCCGCTCTATCTCCGAGCTTCGTGTCATCCCTTTTACTGGTATCGAAGAGCGACGGTACATATCGTCCCATATTCAACCTACGTCTACTGAATTATTATGTGCTAACAGATCGTTTTCGGTTGATAAACATGTACCGTGTCCCGGAGTTCCTCCAGGCTCACGATTGGATGTGCAAGGTCGATTTGTCACAGGCATATTTCCACCTACCGATAGCGCCGTCGCACAGACGATTTCTGCGTCTTCTCTACAAAGACGAATTGCTCCAAATGACCTGCCTTCCTTTCGGTTTAAGTACGGCACCCAAGGTTTTCGCTTGTCTAACGAACTGGATAGCTCAAATTCTCCGAGAAAAAGGTGTGAGAATAATTGTTTACTTAGACGATTTTCTAATCGCAAACCAAAATCCCCGTGTCATAGCTCGGCATGTAGATATGCTTCTGGAAACACTGGAGTTTCTCGGATTCCAAGTAAATTACGGGAAATCTGTCCTTATTCCGCAAAAACAAATAACATACCTAGGAATTGTTTGGTTGCCCTGGACAAATCAAAAGGAACTGCCAGCAGAAAAATCTGCTTCTATACGCAAGAAAGTTTCTCTGGTTTTAGAAACAGGCCAAACCACACTGACAGAGCTTCAAAGTCTGGTCGGCCTGTCGCGGGAGGCTAAATCACCGAGCTACCCTCAGTTTTCTAAGCACCCTGAACGAGTTCAAAACTTCAACAAGCTACGCACTTCCCCAAACGGTAATCGACGAAATGCATTGGTGGGTTCAAAACTGTCACTCAAACTGGCCTCAGATACAGCCTGGGGTGCACAACTGAACAATCAGGCTTTGTCAGGCGTTTGGAATGTAGAGGAACAATACCTACACTGCAATGTGAAGGAGCTACTAGCCATCTTAAAAGTCTTAGAATCCCACTCGAAATACATGACAGGAGGTTCGGTGCTCATTCAATCAGACAATCGTTCTGCGGTAGCGTATCTCCGCAACGAGGGAGGAAACAAGTCCCAATCACTCATGAGCCTAACACGTCGAATCCTTTATGTCCTGGACCATCATCAGATATATCACAAAATTTATCACATTCCCGGGAAGTTCAACAACGACGCGGATTGCTTATCCAGACACCGCCGAACCTCGGAATGGCATTTACTTCCGAATTGCACAGAGATGATCTTCGCAAAGCTGGGGACGCCTGTCATCGACCTGTTTGCGTCCAAGACAGCTCGAGTATTGGCGAATTACACCACCCTAGACCTCAACGATCACGAAGCGATGTTTCACGACGCCTTCAGCCTGACGTGGAATTTCCCACTAGCATGGGTTTTTCCGCCACCGTTTCTCATACCCCGAGTATTGATGCACCTCAACCAAGCGTCAGGAGTTTATTTGATTGTAGTTCCCCGGTGAGAGAAAGTTTTCTGGCGGGCAGACCTCAAATCGCGGGCGATCACAGCTCCCTTCACCCTGACGAATCTGAAACGGTTTCTAGTCGACACGACGACAGGACTGCCACCTCCCAAAGTTCAGGAGATGGTCTTGGAAATCTGGAAATGTGGGGGTGGAGTCAGAAAATAAAAACATGGGACTCGAACCAAATATCTTTACTCAAGTCATCGTGGCGACCGTCCACGCTACAGACCTATAAAACGCCTTGGAATCGGTGGCTGTCATGGTCAAAACAGCATACAGTAAATCCATTACATCCTGAAGGATCTGAATTAGCTCAGTTTCTAGCAGATCTTCATCTGAAGTTCAAATTTTCCTCCAGTACAATTCTCCTACATAAATCAGTTGTTTCTACACTGTGTAATGCTGATCTGTCTGGTAAGCTAAATGAAGATGTCTTCGTGAGGCATATCTTAAAGTCAATATCTTTAAAGAATCTTAAGTCCCCAAAACCACCTGTATGGGACATTAACGCTCTGACCACTTTTATGAGTAATTATTCTGTTAACAGTACAAATGTTTTTCAAACAGTAAGACATACAGCAGCATTGTTGAGTCTGTGTGCAGGCCGAAGAATTCATGATTTGACCCTGTTGAGCGTAGATAGCGAGCATTGTACAATAGAAGATGATTATATTGTTTTGTGGCCTCAATTCGGGTCCAAAACAGATTGTAGAGAATATAGGCAATCAGGTTGGAAGCTATTAGTTAATACGCAAAATCAAAATCTAAATCCTGTCTTCTGGATTAATAAGACTATATCAGTCCTAAGTGAAAGACGTGGCGCTTCTGGATCATCAAACTTATTCATAACCCTGCAAGGTTCGCCATCACCTGCCTCCCGCAGAGTTATTGCAGGATGGTTCAAGTCACTTCTGAAGGCGGCAAACATCACAGCGACACCGGGAAGCGTACGTTCCGCTGTCGCCTCTAGAAACTGGATAGACAATTTCCCACTTGATGAAATTTTAGAAAGAGGTAATTGGAAATCTGCTAGAACATTCCAAAATTATTATCGTCGTGAAGTTATGGGTTCCTTTGCCACTAATAGTGTTCCCATTTCCACACTATTTCATCCAGTGCATTGAATTGTATAATTTTCTAAACACTTACACATTATAAGTTCCTCGATTGATTCTTCCGTCAAGTTTCGTATATATTAAAAACCTGATTAAAATTTAATGTGTTTTAATTACTAATCATAACGTAATGAACGTTATGAATGTTTACCTACTTACCTATTCGATACGTACCTAGTTAGGTACCTATACTTACTACTGCTTCTTGAAGTGTTAGACAAATTATGACTAATTTATAAACTATTATAATAGGTACCTAAAAGATAAGTAGGTACCAATGCGTATTTTTGTTGAAGAATTGTATCTTGTTGTTATTAAATTGAAAAATATATTTTGTTTCTTTTTCGCACACTTTTCATTTATTTTTTGCTGTAGGCTAGGTACATACCTACCCATATAATTTAGCAAACAGAATCACATTGGTGTTTTCCTCACCAGGCGATAACAAACAGGTCTCAATATATATATAAGCTTCTAATAACGGTCAAGTCTATAATAGACGCGTTTTACCTGAAATAAAACGCTTATTATATACATACTTACCTTATTTTATTTGTTTTGAATATGGTAATTTTACATTGGTGGTCATATTTCACACGTCCAACAATACTCAGTCATACATGGGTACTAGAGTAGGTAGATACCTCAGAATAAGGACAAGCAAGGTAGATACATCCATTACAAGTCATAAAAAATAATGTCAACAAAATCATCAAAATAAAATCAATTAAAATCCTAGGTCACCATACAATTATTCTAATGTGTCATCTAAAAAAGTCATGTACTTATACTATAATATTTTTTTTTAATTAATAATTGTTTAACATTAGCTTTAAATAAATTCTCATCCAATAAGAGAAGGTTAAAATCCAATAAGAGAAGGTTAACGGTAGCTAGCATAACTTTTCATTTAAAAAACCAACTTCCGCCATTGTATTCGACTAAATATTTAGATGAAAAAAAAAATAATGAAAGAACCATAGTGGTGAAAGGATTATGTTACTTTTTGAATGCAAATGCTTGGTTTGTTGCTGAAATATCAAAATCGCCATATGTATATGCCTACAATATTTGAGGAGTTACCTCAATTCCTCATGGATTCCATCATCAGAACTGGATTCTGAAAAAAATGGGACCAATCTGGAAGTATATCTATTCAAATAATAAAATAATTTTCCAAATCGGTTCATAAATGCCGGAGATATGCGGTAACAAACATGAAAAAAAAAAATACAACCGAATTGAGAACCTCCTCCTTTTTTGGTAAGTCGGTTAAAAAGGGCGCTTACCTACGCTCTTTTGCACGCGAACGAAGTTTGCTTTTAATTTGGCTGTTATTTCTTCAAACTCCATGAAACTTCGTACACATGCCTATATTAATATCTAGACCCGTGTGGTGTTACTTTTTTATACTTAAAATGATATTGGTTACCAAAGGTAGCTAGATAAATAGGCGCACACAGCGCTAGTAGGTACAACCGCTAATCTATGTTTCCAGTAGTGCTAACATGCGCACCGCGACAAAATTTTGTCGCAGCACTAACTCGTGCTGAGACGAGATTTATGACTCGTTATCTCTTCATATCCACCGTTCGTTTTCCCTAACATGGCCGCCAACTCGAGAGCGAGACTATTTCGTTTTCTCGCGGTGACAAACCGATACCATAGACTATATTAGCAACACTGTTCCCATGAAGTTTTTGTGAAACGGGCCGTAACGGAAATGAAAATATACCATACACATAACTTACATAATGCCCACCTACCCCCACCCATCTATGGGAGGAGACCCATCCATGGGAGGTGACCCATCCATGAGAGGTGACCCATCCATGGGGGTAGACCCCTCCATGGGGGTAGACCCATCCATGGGAGGATACCCATCAACGGGAGGAGACCCATCCATGGGAGAAGACCCATCCACGAGAGGAGACCCATCCATGGGAGTTGACCCATCCATGGGAGTTGACCCATCTATGAGAGGTGACCCATCCATGGGAGAAGACACAACCACGAGAGGAGATCCATCTATGGGAGGAGATCCATCTATGGGAGGAGATCCATGTATGGGAGGAGCTCCATCTATGGGAGGAGATCCATCTATGGGAGGAGATCCATCTATGGGAGGAGATCCATCTATGGGAGGAGCTCCATCTATGGGAGGAGATCCATCTATGGGAGGAGATCCATCTATGGGAGGAGCTCCATCTATGGGAGGAGCTCCATCTATGGGAGGAGCTCCATCTATGGGAGGAGCTCCATCTATGGGAGGAGCTCCATCTATGGGAGGAGCTCCATCTATGGGAGGA
Organism: Epirrita christyi; assembly: GCA_951392215.1. Taxonomy (NCBI): domain Eukaryota; kingdom Metazoa; phylum Arthropoda; class Insecta; order Lepidoptera; family Geometridae; genus Epirrita; species Epirrita christyi. The sequence goes on along the minus strand of OX595856.1, from coordinate 13,031,203 downwards.
GCTCCATCTATGGGAGGAGCTCCATCTATGGGAGGAGCTCCATCTATGGGAGGAGCTCCATCTATGGGAGGAGATCCATCTATGAGAGGTGACCCATCCATGGGAGAAGACACAACCACGAGAGGAGATCCATCTATGGGAGGAGATCCATCTATGGGAGGAGATCCATCTATGGGAGGAGACCCATCCACGAGAGGAGACCCATCGATGAGGGTAGACCCATCCATGGGTGGAGACCCATCCACGAGAGGAGACCCATCGATGAGGGTAGACCCATCCATGGGAGGAGACCCATCTATGGGAGGAGCTCCATCTATGGGAGGAGCTCCATCTATGGGAGGAGCTCCATCTATGGGAGGAGCTCCATCTATGGGAGGAGCTCCATCTATGGGAGGAGCTCCATCTATGGGAGGAGCTCCATCTATGGGAGGAGCTCCATCTATGGGAGGAGCTCCATCTATGGGAGGAGCTCCATCTATGGGAGGAGATCCATCTATGGGAGGAGATCCATCCATGTGGGAGGTGGCCCATCCATGCGGGTAGACCCATACATGGGAGGAGACCCATCCGCGGGAGGAGACCCATCCGCGGGAGGAGACCCATCCATGGGAGGAGACCCATCCATGGGAGGAGACCCATCCACGAGAGGAGACCCATCCACGAGAGGAGACCCATCCACGAGAGGAGACCCATCGATGAGGGTAGACCCATCCATGGGTGGAGACCCATCCACGAGAGGAGACCCATCGATGAGGGTAGACCCATCCATGGGAGGAGACCCACCCAATTTTCAACGCAAACGGTGGATTTTATTTATCTCCATAATCTACTCGTCTGAAAATTATCGAAGACAAGCATGCCGTGTAGACGGTACAAAATTCTATTAAATAATGGCATCATGTTAGGGTTTATAGAGAAAATATCACAGAATACTACGAAGTAGTCATAGTAGTTGGGTTTGACCCAATCAAAGCTAACATAACATAACATAGCACCCAACGACAAACGAGTTAATTTTTCGTTTTGTCGCGGGTGCGTGATAAACAAACGATATCGACAACGTTTTCTCACCTCGCGCGTGACATAATTTGTGTGCCATCTTAACCCTACAGGACGAAGGCGGCACAACCCCGTCTGTTTGGAATAAAACTGGCGAGGCATAAAATTACAAGAGGGTACGAGCACACGCGTGACCGACCGCTGATTGAAAGTTCATTGGATTCGCTATCAGCGCTCGACACTCCGTGCTCCAGATGGGACGCGAAACCGAAACGACTCTTTCGCATTTCACTGGTACCTCTCGGAGAGGAAACACGAGTTGAAGATGCAGGAAGAGGGGTCCAAGAGTTGGATCATCGCGTTTGCGCTTGTTTATCTCACTTTCTTCTTGGATAACGTTTTGATGACTGTTCTTGGTAAGTTTGAATGCTTTTTATGTACCTAGGTAAACTTAGGTTATTAGCTAATTTTTAACCGACTTCACAAAATGGAGGAGGTTCTCAATTCGATTGTATTTTTTTTTGTATGTTTCTCGGTCGTTTATGAACCGATTTGAAAAATTCTTTTTTTATTTGAATACTTCCAGATTGGTCCCATTTTTTTCAGAATCCAGTTCTGATGATGGGATCCATGAGGAATTGAGGGAACTCCTCAAATATTGTAGGCGATTTTTGATATTTTCAGCAGCAAACCAAGCATTTGCATTCAGAAAGTATCATAATCCTTTCACCGCTATGGTTCTTTCATATTTTTTTTTCATCCAAAATTATTTAGTCGAATACAATGGCGGAAGTAGGTTTTTTAAATGAAAAGTTATTGACGTTTAAGTACCTAGGTACCTTCTACATATTTATTCACCAAACACATAAAATAAAATCATAATAATTATAAATGCTCTAAGCACACAGGCGAAGTTTTATAAGGTGGGTGCTACATCATCAAAGGCCCGATTCTCTTATAAAACATTAAAATAGGTAGGTAGGTACTTCTGTATACAATATAATATGAAAAAGCAGGGCAAAGAAAAATGATGAATAAATAATTTGACTAGTGCCGATAATCCCGGACTGGGTGCGCGGCTCATCGCTGGCGGAGTGGGGGGCGCGCGGCGCGGCCCATGGGGCGCCGCTGGCTCGCGTGCTCAACGCGACCGTGCACCGCGTCGAGACAGGTAATCATCACCTTACCTACGTGCACTGCTGAGGCTGTACTTTGTATGAAATTTTATGTAATTTTCAACGGCAACAACACAACTTTTTTTAGCTAGACTTTTATTTTAAAGTTCCAACCGCATATACCTAGTATATTTCTTATTTATGAAATGTATACTAATTTATTTCGAATATCTAATTCAAAAAACTAATAACTTGTACAAAATTAATACAGTCATAAAATTGTGTTATTGACTAATAAGTTAATTGGTCTAGCTAGTGGTTACTTTGTTAGCCTACTTATACGGAACCCTCTCCACGTTTTTGACGTGACAACGTCAAATAATTCGATAGAGCCGGCTGCACGCACGAAAAAACATGACTCATGCGGCGTTACCTCGCTCTGAGGCGTTCCATGTAAGGCTTGAAGTGCAAGCGAGAGCGCGGAACAAGCGACAAAGAAGACGTTGTCACGTTCAACTATCGTCAGTAAACCGACTTTACAGACAACCAATTTTATTAAATAAATATATACATAATAAAAAATAAATATTTCGCCCTCCTCCTTAGGGGATTTTATTTTATTTTGTTTATTAGAAGATCTGATTTTGGGACTTTTAGTTCCATTATCCCCTTTGGAGCATTGCGGTATTTTATTACTTATTATTATTGTTAACACTATCTACGTACTTTGGAGTTGCATGTTCAGGATAAAGGGGATTTTGGCACTCCCAAAATAATTTGGGATTCACAAAAAACCTTTGAAGCGGAAATCAAGTTTACCATTTACAAAATCTTTAAATTCAATACCTACGTAGCTTATAGTGTTGAATTGTGTTTTATGTGTTTAGGAGGGTCGCAGGCTCTAGTGGGTCTGGTACTGAGTGCAAAGGCGGTGGCACAACTGGTGGTCGCCGGACCCGCCGCAGCGGCAGTGTGCGCCCGCGGGCCCGCCGCACCGCTCCGCGCAGGCACAGTGCTTCTGCTGGTAGCGGCTCTGGGTATGTACTTACACAAATGTCATAATAGTGGCACTTACTTTAGGTACGGCATCGATGAAGTTACCTTTTGAAAGTTTCGCTAATTAATTAGTAGGTAAACGTACCTGTGAACTTTGGTAACATCCAACAAGTAACATAAGTACTTATAGGTAACTAGCTGTTACCCGCATTTTTATAATAATATACAAACTAGAGACATGATTGATTTTGCAAAAAAGTCGAAACACGTAGGTATTTTCATTATTTCTTACCAAAAGCCTAAGTAATATGAATTTTCAGATCCCTGACTAGAGGAATTATGGAAATATAAAATATGGCCTACGCCCTTCCCCAGGATATAATCTATCTTCTGACCAAATTTCATTACGATCCGTTCAGCCGTTTAGTCGTGAAAAGGCAACAAACAAACAGAGTTACTTTTGCATTTATATAATACTAGTTGCGCCCCGCGGTTTCACCCGCGTGAATAATGATGAAAATTGATGATGATGATGATGATGAAAAGTAGCCTATGTGTTAATCCAGGGCGTAAACTATCTCCATTCCAAATTTCACTCAAATCCATTCAGTAGTTTTTACGTGAAAGAGTAACAAACACGAGTTTGATGATGATGATGATGATGAAAAGTAGCCTATGTGTTAATCCAGGGCGTAAAGTATCTCCATTCCAAATTTCACTCAAATCCATTCAGTAGTTTTTACGTGCAAACTCCAAAATCCGTACAAACTTTCGCGTTTATAATATTAGTAGGATTGGATGGATGTGGAGTGGTGGTTTTCATAATACTTGTACCATCTACTGTGTGTGCAGTGTTCGCGGCGTGCAGTCGCGCAGAGGGCGCACCAGCGCTGGCGAGCGTGGGCGCGGGCGCTGGGCGCGCGGCGCAGGGAGCGGGCGCGGCGCTGTGCGGCGTGGCGGGGCTGGCGCTGGCCAACAGCACTGTGCCTCCGCAGCACAAGGATAAGGCACTTGGAGCGTTGCTGGGAGCCGTGGCTCTTGGTGAGGGTAGCTCTCTATGGTCGGTTATGTCATGGACTGTGACGAAGATACTAGGATAGGAAGCTTGTCTCCAGCGACTCCATCGGTGTCTATGTGCACTAAGTTAGTAGGTAGGTCGCGGGTATTAATACATTTTCACACCACCTGCTCGACAATGTCCAATTACAAATCATGCAACCTCAACGTAAAGTATAGCATTGTCTCTCTAGGGATATAAAGTTGTATGAAACTCCCTAGGGATTAAAGTGATTTGAATTTGGAACGTCAAATTCGTGTGGAGACACGTGGAAAACTCTAAGTAAAAAAATGCCCAGCATATGGCATTGTAAAGAGGTTTGTTCGAAAATCGAACTGGCCACCATAAGCAGAACTCAAAAAAAAAGAAAAAGGTGCATTTACAAAGAATGTGAAACAAAAGATTCTTTTGTTTCACATGAAATTTTTTATTAGCATGAATATTGCAATAACATTATTTAAGTTATTACAATATTCATTTTAATAAAAAATTACAAACGATAGTGATTCTACTTCAAAGTTTCTCAAAACAGACGCTTTAGAGATTATTGATAATCTACTACCGCAAAAATCAAAACAAGCCCTGGCTTTTTATTGTCTCGCAGAAAGTGTGAAAAGTAGAGTATGCTCCTCTGGAATAAAGCCTGTCTTTGTCTTGGGCAGCTTGAACCCCTCGCTTCACTCAGGACTCTATATAACTCCCTCGCTACACTCGGCACTAAGGGAATAAAGCAGTGTCTTATTTCGCGGGCGGCATATTGAACCCTGAGCGTAACGAGGGACTCTAAAGTTAACTCCCGAGTGTAGCGAGGGAGTTATATAGAGTCCTGAGTGAAGCGAGGGGTTCAAGCTGCCCAAGACGAAGACAAGCTTTATTCCAGAGGAGCATACTCTACTTTTCAAACCTTCTGCGAGACGATACTGGCTTGTTTTGATTTTTGCGGTAGTAGATTATCAATAATCTCTAAAGCGTCTGTTTTGATAAACTTTGGAGTAGAATCACTATCGTTTGTAATTTTTTATCAACATGAATATTGCAATAAAATTTACTGAAAATCACAGCACCAAACACGCTGTTCACATTCTTTGTAAACGCACCTTTTTCTTTTTTTTTTGAGTTCAGCTTATGGTGGCCAGTTCGAATTTCGAACAAACCTCTTTACAATGCCATATGGGTATTTTTTACTTAGAGTTTTCCACGAGTCTTCACACGAATTTGACGTTCCAAATTCAAATCACTTTAATCCCTAGGGAGTTTCATACAACTTTATACCTCTAGAGAGACAATGCTTTACTTTACGTTGAGGTTGCATGATTTGTAATCGGACATTGTCGAGCAGGTGGTGTGAAAACACCTTTATCAGCCCGACTACTTAACCAAGTAATTAACATTTTTCTATTACTATTTTTGAAAATTTTCACCTCGACGTCTACCAGTACAGTACAGGATCTACCAGTAACTATTCTAATTTCCTACACATCATTGAAAAAACCTTTGAATAGGGCTAAGCAACGGGGCGTAATACCAAATACCTGTTAGTACCTACATCAAGTACCTGACGAATTAATTGATAACGTCCTTTTGACGAAAACCATAGAACTCCAGCGTGATTCAAATTCCTAGAAATGGGAGGTCAACAATGGATGTTATATTGGTTTCTGTTTTATGGAGTACAAGTTTCTAAATTCTTCAGTTTCAGACTTTTCCCTGTAGTTGTGACACAAAAGCCACAAGCATACCAAATTTCAGCATTGTGGGATTGCTAGAAGTACCCTAGAATTTTTGACTTTTACGTTTTTTATTTTCCCTAATATCATTTCAAAAACTACTTAGGCTAAATACTTATTAAAAACAGTTTTGAAATGTCCAAACACAGCGCTTTCATTAGACACCCCATTTGATCTGACTGTCTCAATTTTTTTTTTTACCCCCTCTTGGACCCCAATATCTCAGCAACCCCCTAACCGATATAGCTCATAACCTTACCTACAAATTGTACCAATACTATCTACCCCCATACCAAATTTCATGAAGATCGGATTAACGGTTTGGAAGTTTTCATCGGACAAACATACATAGGTACATACATACAAACGCCGATTCTTCCAACTTGACTCAGAGAACTCGCTTCGCTCGTTCAAAAATGCCCATATGGCATTATAAAGAGGTTTGTTCGAAAATCGAACTGGCCACCATAAGCAGAACTCAAAATAAAAAGGTGCGTTTACAAAGAATGTGAAACAAAAGATTCTTTTGTTTCACTTGACATTTTTTATTAACATGAATATTGCGATAAAATTTACTGAAAATCACAGCACCAAACACGCGCACAGCGTGTGTTGATAAAAAATTACAAACTATAGTGATTCTACTCCAAAGTTTATCAAAACAGACGCTTTAGAGATTATTGATAATCTACTACCGCAAAAATCAAAACAAGCCCTGGCTTTTTATTGTCTCGCAGAAAGTGTGAAAGTAGAGTATGCTCCTCTGGAACTTTAGAGTCCCTCGTTACGCTCAGGGTTCAATATGCCGCCCGCGACATAAGACACTGCTTTATTCCCTTAGTGCATAATCTACTATATCGCGAGGTCTCAGTTCGGGGCGAACCACTAGTTTACTTAGAGTTTTCCACGAGTCTCCACACGAATTTGACGTTCCAAATTCAAATCACTTCAATCCCTAGGGAGTTTCATACAACTTTATATCCCTAGAGAGACAATGCTTTACTTTACGTTGAGGTTGCATGATTTGTAATTGGACATTGTCGAGCAGGTGGTGTGAAAATGCATTTACCGGCTTCTATATCGTCTTGGATACAAATACATTTACCGGCTTCTATATCGTCTCGTATACAAATACAATTACCGACTCCTATATCGTCGCGGGTATAAATTTTACCGGCTTCTATATCGTTGCGGGTACAAATAGCACAGTCAGTGTCTAAGGTAGGTACGTCCCTGTTTCAGGAGTTCTGGTGGGCTACCCGTTCGGCGGAGCAACCTGTGCACTGTGGAGTCGAGGGATACCATTCCTTATCATCGCAGCATCAATACTAGCCACGTTAGGTATTAAAGCTTAGATGAAACACTACAATGCAAGTTAATTTATTTATTTAAATATAAGTAGCTGATTTATAACCTATAGAAAGAATAATACTACACTACAACTAATACAGGTAAGCATATCCAAATTTTCAAAATACAAATGAAATAGGTAGATGAGCTGTCTAAAAGCCGTTGCATACGATTTAAAGATAGCTCAATCGATCCAAATCACGTCGGCTGAAGTGTCCCTGTACACTTCAGTCGTGGACGTGAGTTGGCGGCCATTGGCTGCATTGGCACGCTAAATGGCAAAACCAATGCGTTGAGCCAGGCCACAGCTGAGCTATGATGAGCCAGCCTGTAATTGGCTTGCAGCTGCCACTCTACGTTTCCTTGTCTGCATCAGTGCGACAGCGTTTGGGCTGGTTTACAAATTCTATCTATTCTAATATATATTGTTGGCTAGTTTATTGTGATGTAGGTATTTAAAATATTTCATGCATTTGTTTGTTGATATTGCTGTGCTTTGGGCGTATTTTTAACCGACTTCCCAAAAAGGAGGAGGTTCTCAATTCGGTTGTATTTTTTTTTTTTTTTTTTTTTTTTAATGTTTGTTACCGCATATCTCCGGCGTTTATGAACCGATTTGGAAAATTCTTTTTTTATTTGAATAGATATACTTCCAGATTGGTCCCATTTTTTTCAGAATCCAGTTCTGATGATGGATCCATGAGGAATTGAAGGAACTCCTCAAATATTGTAGGCATACATATGGCGATTTTGATATTTTCAGCAAGACACCAAGCATTTGCATTCAGAAAGTATCATAATCCTTTCACCACTATGGTTCTTTCATAAAAAAAAAATTCATCCAAAATTTTTTACTAGAATACAATGGCGGAAGTCGGTTTTTTAAATGAAAAGTTATAAACTAAGTTTTTTTTTCTAGATGTTATAATATAACAATATAAAACTAATTAATCGAGAACCTAGTGTCTAGACAAACCTAACTTAGGTTTTAAGACATTACTAACCAAATTTTTTGTAATCAGTTTGTTTGATAAATAAATAAAATAAATAATAAATATCGTGTAGCTAGGTAGGTAGGTAGGTACACGATAGAACATACTTACATACTTAGACATGAGGTAGGTTCTTAGGAACGTACTTTAGCTGTTTTATTATGTCTTATACAGGTATACAGGCAGGCAGGCAGTGGTAATTAATAACTATATTTCTTGGTGGGTACGCATTCCTAGTGGGGTTCCTCAAGGTTCCTTACTGGGTCCGTTGCTGTTTCTGATATTCATAAACGACATCTCGAAGTGTTTCTATAGTAGTCAGCTGCTTTGCTTTGCGGATGACATGTAAATATTTAGTATAACTTTTCATTTAAAAAACCGACTTCCGCCATTGTATTCGACTAAATAATTTTGGATGATTTTTTTTTATGAAAGAACCATAGTGGTGAAAGGATTATGATACTTTCTGAATGCAAATGCTTGGTGTCTTGCTGAAAATATCAAAATCGCCATATTTATGCCTACAATATTTGAGGAGTTCCCTCAATTCCTCGTGGATCCCATCATCAGAACTGGATTCTGAAAAAAATGGGACCAATCTGGAAGTATACCTATTCAAATAAAAAAAGAATTTTCCAAATCTGTTCATAAACGCCGGAGATATGCGGTAACAAACATTAAAAAAAAAAAAAAAAAAAAAAAAAAAAAATACAACCGAATTGAGAACCTCCTCCTTTTTTGGGAAGTCGGTTAAAAATCAATTCATCCGGTGATATTGAAAAGCTTCAAGCGGTCCTGTCACGTTTGGATGATTACTGTGGTTCCAACAAGCTTGAGTTGAATCCCTCCAAATGTTCCGTAGTTACTTTCACCCGTAAAAAACTCCTTCATCGTACTCATTAAAAGGTCAGTTACTTGAAAGGAGCAACGTAGTGATCCCTCACTACGTTGCTCCTTTCAAGTAACTGACCTTTTAATGACCTTGGGGTGATTCACGACTCAAAACTTATATTTGATGACCACATTGAGTCTACAATAATTGTGTCTAAAGCCTCGAGGGCTTTGGGTTTCATTAAGCGATCTTCAAGCGACTTTAAGAGAGCCAAGACCTTTAAAATTTTTAACCGACTTCCCAAAAAAAGGAGGAGGTTCTCAATTCAGTTGTATTTTTTTTATTTTTTTTTATTTTTATGTTTGTTACCGCATATCTCCGGCGTTTATGAACTGATTTGGAAAATTCTTTTTGTATTTGAATAGATATACTTCCAGATTGGTCCCATTTTTTTCAGAATCCAGTTCTGATGATGGGATCCATGAGGAATTGAGGGAACTCCTCAAATATTGTAGGCATACATATGGCAATTTTACTATTTTCAGCAACAAACCAAGCATTTGCATTCAAAAAGTATAACAATCCTTTCACCACTATGGTTCTTTCATCATTTTTTTTTCATCCAAATACATATTTTGTCGAATAAAATGGCGGAAGTCGGTTTTTTAAATGAAAAGTTATTTAAATGAAAAGTTATGTATTGCACGTTTGTCCGGAGTAATCTAGAGTACGCATCGCAGATCTGGAGCCCACGCTATGACAAATACATCTCACGAATCGAGCGGATTCAGGCTAAGTTTTTGAACCGTCTAAGAGTTCACTATATTAACGATTACAATAATCTTTGCAAAAAATTTCACTTCCTCCCTCTCTCCAAGAGACGGGAAATTGCTGATATTACCTTCCTTCTCAAAATAACTGGTGGCCTTATTGACTGCCCTGATCTTCTAAACCAGATGAAACTAAGTGTTCCTTTTCGATTAACTAGATTCAACAAGCCACTGTATGTACCAATAGTTTCATCTAATTATAGGCAGAATTCTTACCTTTGGCGAGCAAGCAATAACTATAACAGGTTGAGTAGCCGTTTTGACTTGGATCTTTTCTGCACCAGCGTCAGCTCGGCACGGCACCGACTGAGCAGTGATTTCTTTTCGTAGTATGATGTTTTTAAATGCTAAAATCTTATTTTTCTACGTTAGTTGGTTTAAAATTCTTAAAGTTCTACTTTTATTTATTTTTGTTAAGCAGTAAGCGTTTTATTGGTTATTTTTTTTTTCTTCTCCGATAATTTATTGTTCACAACTCTTTGACTACCTACTCAATTTACTATCCGTGGGAACCTGTTATTGGCTCTCTACTGATATTCTGTTGTGTTATTGTATTAAAGTAAGCTGTTGGTTCTCCAAAAAATAAAATAAATAAATATACAAATTCAGATGAATGGAGCATCTCGGGCCCGTGTGGAAGCGCTCTTTTTTAGGCCAAGCCTATTACTAAGTCTAGGTGTATTATTTATGCTTACCTACCCTTGCCGTGGTGTGTGTGAGTCCGGCCGACTCCGGCCTAAGAATAGACTCCTCCTACTCCTCCCGTGGATGTAGTAATAGCATTGCTAATGGATTACACCAGGAGATGCACTATGGGCAGCAGCATCCACCTCAGTACTCTAAACACTAAACTGCGATCACCAATCCGCCTGCGCCTGCCTACCAAGCGTGGTGATACTGGCAAATCTCCCTATTGTATTCTAAGATTGTATTCAATGGGGGAGGCCTCGCTCGCCCAGCAGTTGACGTAAACAGGTTAGTGATGATGATGACTGATTAACCTAACTACACACTGAGAAAAATGTCATTTTGGCTTCATTATAAAATATCAATACGTCTTTCAAAAATACGATGAATTGTTCTAAAATAAGGTTGTATCATGTATATATAATAAAATAATCTAGTTTAAATAGTAAGTAATACAATATTATGATGACCATTCTCCGTAATAAACGGTGACAGAATATAAGAAGATTAAATCGATACTTTACGATGCTTTCCTCTTAAAATAACACTACGTAATATGAAATGGTCTGCTGGATGTCTGGTTGGCAGAAATTCGATGATACCTAAGATATAACAGTTTTCGTCACTTTATTTTTGTAGTTAGCATCAATTTTCTTGAAGCTTCTATGCATAAAATCCTTATAATATACGACTACGGACTATATCTTCCGCCGTTTCGTTACTGCTTCGCTTGTTACTGTCCATCCAAAGGTTGTCTGGAAGAAATCGCTCTCAGCGATAAGGCCGCCCATTGTACTGCTAATTTTAATAAATCCTTTTATGTATTCCTGGTGTACAATAAAGTGTTAATCTATCTATCTATCTATGTAACTACGGGCATACAAAAATTAATTAACAAATGAACAAACATCATTACGGAATCATAATATTTGACACCGCACACCAAAATTTTTATTTATTATTTATTTTTATTTATTTATTTATTAAAAAAACTATTATAACACCTTAACAGAGTAGGACCTAAAGCGATGTTATATGCACATGATTATATAAAATAAAAACAAAGAACCAAGCTTAAAAATAAGTAGGTACCTACTGGGGAATACCTATAATATTACTAATAGGCACCACAACTATTCAACTTTCTCCAAAACAAGCTGCGCTATCTCCATGAGTTTCGGCAGGCTGTGATGAAAAATGTCAACATTGTTCTCCGAAAGAACATTAACTAAACGGATGGCGTGTGACATTGGGGCAAATTTGAGTAAGTTTGTTCTAAATATTGGCTGGCAGAGCAAGGCGGGGCGGCGGCGCGCGCTCGCGCAGCCATCAGGCGCGCGCAGCCGCAACGCCGCCAGCACTTCCTCGTGGTGCACGAGCCCACTCAATACTCGCACGATGTACTTGACCAGCGCCATATCCCTTCTAACCGACAGTCTACAGTACCCGACCATACCCATAACAAATAAACTCGGGTACATAAGCGGGTAGTAGGGGTATACTCCGTACTCCTTCAAGTATAAAAAACGTGTGAATTTATTTTGAATTTTTTCAATCATTAGTCTGTACTTGGCTTCATGGGGATTCCATATTAAGGCGTTCGTTTCTAGATGGCTCCGAACCAAAGCATTGTAAAGGATTTTGATGATAAAAGTATTATTGAAGTTCGTACTTTGCCTCAGAATAAAACCCAAATTTCTGAAGGATTTGGCGCATAGGTTAATGATATGTTTGCGAAACGTTAAATCGGGTACCATTTCAAGGCCCAGGTCGCGCACTCGCGTCGCTAGCGGTAACACCTCGCCACCGACCTCATACAGATGCCGCAGCGGCGCGCGCGCACGAGTATAGCTCACCATGCAGCACTTTGCTACATTGAAACGCAGCTTGTTGTGTTCACTCCATAACACCACCCTATCTATATCCCGCTGGAGTCTATCACAATCTGAAGTGTCTGCTACGGTGAGAAATACCTTCAGGTCATCCGCGAATAGCAAACACTTTGCCTCCTTCACGACCTCCGGAAGATCATTAACCATAATGATGAACTCCAGGGGGCCGAGATTGCTCCCCTGGCTCACCCCTGAAAACGTGTAATAAGAGCTGGACTTGTAACCCGCATACTCGACGTACTGCTTGCGGTCACCCAGGTAGCTCGCAAAGAATTTAAGAAGATGCGGCGTGAATCCGATCGCAGAAAATTTTGAAAGTAAAATGTCATTATCGACAGAGTCAAAAGCTTTTTGGAAGTCGAAGTACGCGGAGTCCACCTGCCCCCCGGCATCAACTGCTGGCATCAAATGTGACACGAACGAAAGCAGGTTACTCCCCGTACTCCGACCCGGCCGAAAACCATGCTGTGCATCCGTGAGTCGCGCATTCACTTGTGAATAGATACACTTGTGTAAAACCGATTCAAAAACCTTAGCAAACGCCGACAGCAGTGCGATCGGCCGGTATCCGGTCACATCAGCTCCGCCCCCCCTTTTAGGTACCGGGATAACTCGTGTCGTTTTCCACCGATCCGGATAATGGCATTCTTTTAAGCACCGGTCAAAAACGTGCAACAATGGTTTCTCTAAAACCCCACGGCAATCTTTAATTAAGTAAGGAGGTATGCCGTCGGGACCTACGGAATGCTTTGGCTTAAGTGTACGAAGCGCGACGCGCAAATCACCAGCACTAAGTTGGCCAACATGCACCCGCGCAGACTCCGCACCCAGACCCACGACGCGTTCCGCCTCTTCCGGGTCAAGCTTCGGCCGGATCGGACTGTACACGGAGTGAAAATATGAGGCAAAACACTCGGCACACTCTCCATCTTTTAACTCCACACCGTCCTTAGTAACTCTAGTTTTATCACGCTTTGATTGCTTACGCCTAATAAAGCCCCAAAAAGACTTCGGATCATTTACAAAATTAAGTTGCAATCTCTCCTGGTATGCGTCAAAAGTCGTAGTTAACTTACTTTTAACTAAAGAACGATATTTAGAAAATATTGCGTAATCACTTTTCGATTTAGATATTTTATATAATTTGTGATAACGCCACTTACGCTCAATATCGCGTATCAAATCAGCCGTGTACCAATCCGGATAGTTATAACGAGATCTATTAGTACTCGTAAGTATATTTAAACGTTTTCTCGGTGTACAATCGTCAATAGCATTATTAGTTACTTCATATAAATAAGTCAACGCCGCCTCAGAATTATCAATATCATACAACTTATCCCAATCCATACACTCCAGCTTATAATACAACATAGAAAAATTACATTTTGAAAAATTCCAACGATAATGGTCAAGATGGTCAATATTATTCGGGTTTGATAATGGTCGGAAGTCAGCTCTGGGGGTACCCGCGGTCGCGGTCATACAGACGACCAGCGGCGGGTGCTGTACGTCTATAGGTACCAGGGGTTCGTCAGACAAATATACCTCCAAGTCACCTGCCGATAATGCCGACAACACTAAGTCTAGCGTACGGTTATTATTGTTAAGTATATTATTTACCTGCCGAAATCCACAGAACGCATTCACATATTCCATGTAACTCTGTATTTCCATCGACGCCGAAGGCATATTAAAATCACCCATCACTATAACATTATCGTATTTAACACATACTGATTCTAAAATACGAAATAAATGCATATACTCAGTGGCATCACTTTTCGGTGGAATGTAAATTACACAGCACATAAACAAAAAAACATTTCTCAAGTGCACCGTCGCACAGACAATCTCAAATAAAGCAGTGTCCACATTGCCGACTGGAACGCATTTCAACTCATAACGCGAAGATGCCGCAAGAAACACACCACCCTGCTTACGGCCATCAGCACGATCACATCTCAGCACCTTGTAGTCAGGTGGAATAAGTTCTCCGTCAAGTATCGAACTATTTAAACCCGATTCAGTAATAGCGAAAATGTCAAATGTCGAAGACAGCAAATTAGTAAAAAATTCAGCAGTTTTAGTTCGAAGCCCACGTACATTCTGGTAGTAAACCTGAATAAATCTATCCTTAGTTTTCGCTGCTTTTTGTTGGTTGACGGGGGACTCGAAACCACACCCATTCATTGAATTTAGCGTTTAATGGCCAACACTCAGTGTTATTTATTTTTCCAAATTCCGACTCAGGGACCCCAACCATAAAAGAAGAATAGTCTCTTTTGGTTTTAGGGATTATTTTCTCAATCTTCACATCCGTAGAACCACAAGTCGTAGCTACGTGCTCGGTAATAGCCTCCTCAGTAGTGTCCGGGTGAAGCGACCATACGTGCAAGAATTTCTTCTTCTTGATCGCTTGGAAAGTTGAAATTTGTGCATTCTCTCCTTTCTGAACAGCGTTGAGCTGAACCTTATTGGCTTTCCTCTGGTAGTCCACTACCGTCCACTTTTCCGAAGCCACGCTAGCTGATTTATCCTCCACAACCGTGCCATCATTTCCTCCAACGACATGCGAGCCAGGCCTGCTAACAGATAAACCATCAGCAATCTTCCTTTTGGACCACTCATTCGCCCTGTGTGGACGCACCGTAACATTCTGCGATAGCAATGCAAGTTCCGAGTCAACACCAGCCGTCTCGCTCACTTGCGGCGCAAGTACCGGCGCATCCATCCCGCTCTTAGCCGCCAACGATGATTCAAAAAGTTTTCCAAGTTTGTTGGAGAGATGTTCCAATACCCTCTTTTGTTCAACAATAATAGACGAAAAGTTGTCAATCGCCCGCTGCTGATGTTCTATTTTCTTATTTTGGGCCTCCAACGTTGTCGATTGCGATGTAATTTTTACAGACAACACTTCCACCTTCTCCAATAAATCTCCAAAAGCACTTTCCAAGTTAAACTTGGACATTTTTACCGTGAAACGGAAATAAAAACACAGAGACAAATGTTCGCGTGCCAAACGGTATGGACGGGGGATTATAACCATAAAATATAATATAATAAAATACCATGACTAGCACACAAAAATACAATTACGTAACAAATTACCATCGAATATGATTACGGAACCATAATATTTGACGCGGCACTCCAAAATACCGTGATCATCACACAAAAATACGTTTATCGTTTTACTAAAGTATGATTACAGGATTCATAATATTGGATGACTGGCATATTAAAATACTGTGAAATCACCAGTCTACTGCGAACGGCACGCGGGTAGGTCCTAGCCCGGTCATTTTATTCTATTCAGTTAGCAGGGAAGCACATGCGCTCCGCCTTTTGTTTGTAATTTTATTTTAAATATTACGGATTGTCTATAGTTAGTGTTACAAAATGTGAAGTGATTTGAAGCAACAAAGTGCAACAAAGATCAGCTGGGTTTCATAATACCTAACATTTGTTCGTGTACAAAAATAAGTGTTTTAAGATTAGTGCACCAGTTTATGCAAGCTGTTGATGTAAAAGCTTGTGACAGTACATAACCTGCTGACGCCTACCAAACCATGGCTGGTTGGTGAACGCCTGGAGGGCACAACGTGCCTATCTTATTACGTTGGGTATCCTGGCAAAGCCCGAGTCTCGATCCCGTTCTCTGTCCAGCACGCCTGAAGTCGCGTCGTGTTCTAGGATCAATCACCAGGGATTTGAATAAGGTATTGAGTTTAGTCTCGTATTAAGTAAAATATCTAATGTGAAAGCCCATGTTAATTAGAGATACTCTTTATGGTACCATAAAGTAAACATGTTACAAAATACTGTATTTAGGTAAATTTAGCTAATTTCCTTTCGAGTTTTGTAGGCTGACTTCGGCAGAATTTCCTACCCCAAATTTAAAGCTACTTTCGACCCCCATATATAAAAATCTATTTGACCTAACCACTTGCAATTTTGTACAGGTGACGCGGATAAGGTGCAGTCAGCTTTGGAACAGTGGTCTCGACCCTCAGCTGGTCCGTGACAGGAGGTCGTGCGCCCTCTGGCAAGAGACGGTGCGAGCCCGCCTCCGTTACCCCAAAACTACTACTCCGTTACTCTAAATTATATATTTTGCGTTATTTAATAATATTTTGTAATTTTTAATTAAAATGTTAATCCGTCATATGTTTTTCCATTATAGCAAATAATTCACCAAATCCCAAATCCACTGTTCTAGAATAATACCTAATAAAGTAGGTACTTCTGTCTAGAAGTACCTACTTTATCAGGGTTATTTTCTGTATTGCGTAGGTACTTTTTTCTGAATGTGCTTTCCTCTCATTTCCGAGTATTTCCTGTTATTTCATCCTACTATTTATCCATGCTTTCCTACTATTATTGATGTGCTTTCCTATTGTTTATTCTTACTAATTTTCTATGCCTCCTGTTGTAGCATGGCTCGGGTATTTTTCCTTCTTCTTAAATATGTGTGGGCCAATTTATAAAGATAATTGACACTTAGTGATCTACTCTGACCCATAACCGTGCAAAAGTACGGTTACGGGAGTGATTACGATGAACGACTATACATCATCATCATTCTCTTAACCGTACTCTTGCTTATTCTATGTGTCAATTATCTTCATTAATTGGCCCATACATATTTAAGAAAAAGGAACAATACCCGAGCCTTACTACAACAGGAGGCATAGAAAAATAGTAAGAAAAATCAATAGGAAAGCACATCAATAATAGTAGGAAAGCATGGATAAATGGTATAAGATGAAATAACAGGAATTACTCGGAAATAAGAGGAAAGCACATTCAAAATTGTAGTAAAGCATACAATAATAGTAGGAAAGCATGGATAAATAGTAGGATTAAATAACAGGAGTTACTCGGAAATGAGAGGAAAGCACATTAAAAATAGTAGTAAAGCATACAATAATAGTAGGAAAGCATGGATAAATAGTATGATAAAATAATAGGGATTACTCGGAAATTAGAGGAGAGCACATAAAAATAGTAGGAAAGCATACAAAAATATGATGACAGTCATATGTAATGTTATGCTCTCTCTCAAAAAGTAATGGTCCATTACGATTACCGTCACCGTAAGTCCGGACATACGGTGATACGAACTACTAATGCATGGTGACAGCTCATCATAATATATGGTTAGCAGCAGCAACAGTAGTTTCATCGTACTTTATGGTTATTTCCGTATGCTCCCTACTTTACGTGAAATCACCATATTTTTTGATGAACTGTTTTCTCAGTGCATGCTTTTGTTCAGTTTTGCAACACAAGTTTCTATGGAAGGAAGAATTTAACCAAGTAAGTATCGATCGTGAAGGACCATAAAAGCTATAAAGTTAAGGTTCTTGGGATAAGTAGAGAGCTACTGTTTTATTTACAGCCATCCCAGTGGAACGGTAGCGCATCTCCCATGAGCGCGCTGTCCGAGGCCCGCTCGGCTCCGTGCGGCGCATGCGCGGGCGCGGTGCTGCTCACCACGAGCGTCATGGCCGCGCTCGAGCCATGCCTGCCCTTGTGGATCATGCAACAGTTCCATCCGCAGGTATCTACATATCTCGTTAGCGCGCTGTCCGAGGCTTGCTCGGCTCCTAGCGGCGCATGCGCGGTTGCAGTACTGCTCCGTAGATTACTTTTGAGAGACCAAAGTCTAAGGAACATAATTACTCTATGGAGCCGAAGTCTGAATACCGCCAACGCGAGAGTTCTCTCGAATTGGCGGCCATGTTAAGGGAAAACGAACGGTGGACATAAAGAGATAATGCCGCGACTAAATTTTGTTGCGGTGCGCATGTTAGCACTATACTGGTAAAACGGGAGCATAGCTGCGGTTGGACACTAGTTATAAATACTTATTTTACATTATTTTAGGTAGGTTGTCAGGTTCAACAACTGTACCTAGGCACCTAGCCATTTCCCTGATTTGACTATCCTATACTCCGAAACATGCCTATACAAAAACGCCGATTCGTTCTACCTAACTGATACGGAGAATCGCTTCGGTATCACATAGGTACCTATTTAGATTATGTTTGGTGTGCAGAAGTGGGTGAGCGGCGCGGTGTTTATCCCCGACAGCGCGGCGTACGCGCTCGCCGCGAGTTCGCTCGGAGGCGCGGCGGGCGCACTCGGCGCCGAGCGGCTCGCGCTGCTCGGACAAGTCACCGTCGGGCTAGCTGCGCTGGCACTTCCGCATGCTTCTTCTGTACGTATTTAACTTAGTTGAACCTATTTCCTCAAGTCTTCTTTTAAATGGCAATAGCAATCTTCCCAAGTGTAGGTGGCTGCATTGGCGGGCCCGCACGCAGCGCTGGGGGCGGGGTTGGGCGCGGTAGACGCCGCCCTGGTGCCGGCGCTGCTGGCGCGGCGCCCGCTGCGCGCTCCGCACCGCGCCGCGCTCGTGCAGGCTGCGGGCAGTGGGGCTTATGCCCTTGGTGAGTTAGTTAGGACATCACGGAAATGGCGTCTTGCATAATTCTGATAAGTACTTACCACAATCTGCTGCAGGTCCGATCCTCGGCGGGCTGGCGTCCTGGTGCTTCGGCTTCGGGAGCACGTTGCGCGCACTCGGCGTACTCAACTTGCTCTATGCAGCTTTTCTTTACCGCTCGCTCAGAACCACTCCACTCTCCAAACAGGTAGGTCAAACTTCAATAGCTCATCTACTTGTAGCTAGGGTTTAGGGTTTTTTAGGGTCAAAGTAGGATCAGTGGCTCATGTGTGCTCATGGTACACTGAACCTTTGATATTTCTCCGAAGTGGATGGGTATTATTATGTGCGCCTCTTCCACATTGGCAACGCGTTGGAATTCGTACGGGTCTGAACTAGTCTGGGACCTGCGCCCGCGCCTATAACGTTTGTGTGAGGAGTTTTGTGTTTGTGGTGCAAATAGTTGAAAAAGAAAGAGTTTTTCTTTTTTACTTCTTTACCTACCATAGATACTTCCGATATATTTGTTATCAAGCGTTGTTTGAGCAAAACCTTTGTTAATTTATCTCGAGTAGAAAAGTTTATAGTGCCACTTTTATAAAGTACCTGCTGGTACACGGTGGCTCAATTTTTTATTTTTTTTATGCTACTTGGCAAGCAGACAAGCTTACGGCCCACCAGATGGAAAGCAGTTACCGTAGCCTATGAACGCCTGTAACACCAGAGGCATCACACGCGCGCTGCCGACCCTGAGACATAAAGATGAAAAGTCTCAGGTGCCTGTAATTTCACCGGCACCCGTACCCTTCATACCGAAACACAGCAATGCGAACACTACTGCTAGGCGGCAGAAATAGGTACGGTGGTAATTTATTCGAAATATGGTCCGCGATCCACTATGTACCGGAAGAGTAGTTCCATATTGTTGATAAATGTTAGAGTAAGAACTAAACTAAACGAGTACCACCTATTATAGGTAAAGAATTACGTTCTTTACTGTTGATTTAGGTTAAACCGGCTGATCATTATAATGCAGGATATACCTAAACCATTATATGTACCTATTGACTGTGTTTCAGTGGGGCGCGAGCGCGCTCTCCGAGGCCGACACCGAGGACTCCAGCGAGATCGGAGAGATGGCGCCGCTCAACCAACAACCCTGAAAAACGCGCTCACCAAAATATTATAATTATCACAGAACTAGCCTCCTTTCACTATCGTACATTTTTAAACCTTCCTTTCAAAGAGAATACAATCATAACTACGTTTAATCTACGTTTTTCCTTTGTTTGTAATGTAGTCGTGTTCTCTTCGGTCGTGGCCAGACGAGCAAGACGTCATGTCAAAATTATAGTTATTTTATTTAATTCTAAATTATAGTTTACTTAATAAATTTTTAGTGATTACCGTTTATAAAATCGTTGTATTTATTCAAAATGTCCAAGAAACCTATAGGTAAGTTTTTCAATAATTAAACGAACCACCGATTCACCGACCGGTCAGGGACTACTTAATCTGTCTGGATTCGATGGAGATAGGTTCCACAATCTACCAAGTTGGTAACTGAAACTTGACTGCACTGGAAGAATAATGCACACTAGGTACCTCTACCAAAGAATACTGAAATATAGGACTCTTCTAACAAGGTATGGGTAAGGTACGTGACGTACGTACCCACTAACCACTGAGACTAGGAGCCTACCCCTCGCATACAAAAGCAGATAGTAGGTTATTGTTACCAACCTACAACAATTTGGTAACAGTTTGGAGTTGGCTAAAGTTTGTTAAAGAGTTGTGTTTCACTGGTTTCCCTGGTAGGACCGCATGACGGTGGCATGAAGGAGTGCGCTGACAGACGACCTCCTAGATAGACTGACATACCAGGAAACTAAGCAAGCTGACGCTATGATGATGACGAGAGCGGTTTGCAGGACCCGGGCCGGGCGCCTACCAGCTCCCCACCACGGTCGGCTTCAACTCGCACGACCCGTCGCGGAACCGCAACCCTATGTACTCGTTCGGCGGCAACAACGGCCTCACTGTCAAGGGGCTCGGGCCCGGTCCCGCCTACCGCATCGACAACGTCACGAGGGACGGGAACGTTAGTTCGCCTGCCTGGAGTTTCGGAGCTACGTAAGACTGTTATAAATACTTCGTATCGCACGACCTTTTTCACTCGTTGTATTGTCTTCTTGTTGTTCAGTTTCCCACAACGCGCAACGCTCAAGACTCCTGGGCCAGGCGCGCACGCGCCCGAGCGCTGTCCGCCCATGCGCGAGCCGCGCGCGCCTATCTACTCGATGGGGGCCCGACTCGGATTCATAAACAAACGCGCAGGGCCGGCCGCTAACGCATACGCTTTACGTGAGTATCTGTTCAAAACTAGAGGTCCTTGTTTATCTTCTCCAAAGAGTCGACCCACGAATCGCGCCTAAGTCTGTGGCTAATGTGGTTTCTGCCCTACCCTACACGAAGATCAAATCCGCCAACGAGATGACGCATTGGCCCGCGACTGGACTTGCCTAAGCTTATTGAATGTATTGAAACAAGAAATGTTGTCTCGGTCTTGCTAGACAGCGTGAAATATTCTCGGTTGGGCTGACAATACGTTGATCGCGCGGACAAGCCTACATTATTATGGCACTCATTACGTCAGCGTGATCAACAGTGGTAGCGTTTCTATGCTATGATATGGCTGTGTATAAAAATCTTTTGAATGTTTTTTACCGATTGCGCCAAGCAGACGAGGGTATATTGTTTTATTTATTAAGTTTGCGTTTCTTAGAAATGGGTCCAGGCACGCCCGCCTACACAATGGGCGCTCGAATTGGCTTCAATTTAAAGTCGAGGTCCCCTGGACCTGCCGTCTACTTCCAGCATGATGTCAACGTCTACTTGTGCAAGTGAGTACCTACATTCCTATATTTTTAATTGAACGAGCGAAGCGAGTTCTCCGAGTTAAACTTGAACAAATCGGCGTATGTATGTTAGTCCTGTTTGTATTATCCTCATAACTTTGAAACCATTTTGATGGGGATGAATGAGGGATTTGCCATAATCACCACGCTTGGTAGGCACACACACTTGGCTACACTTATTTTAAGGGCGATCGTCATCGTTGCGTAGACTGTTACAAAATTAAGACTAGGGCCTCAGTTTGTAGTAACAAGTATGAACCCCCAGACAGCCGTTGTACTCGCTGGGCGCGCGGCTGGACGGAGGCAAGCCCAACAAGACGCCCGGCCCCGCCGCCTACCCGCCCCACCTCTACAACACCAAGAAGGTACCTGCTGCATTTAACTTGTAATGCTTTCAGAGTCTGTGCGGTAAAAAGATGGTTGTGGCGGCAGTGCATAATTATACCGTTGCTTATTGTTATTTTATTATTTGTTTTGTAAGCAACACTGTCTCGTCATTATAGCTCGGGTACAAGATGTCCATGGTAGTAGAAATATAAGTATATTACATGGGTTAGGCACTGGTCCCACCGCCGCCGCGCCGCCGCCGAGTAAGCGATGAGCTATCGGCGATTTTCTCGCCCAAGTAACGAAAAAAGATAATCGCTCCCGTGTATATAAATAAGAGAGATTATATTTAGAATTCATCGCAGGCTACTCGTTCCACGTACTACGTTTTACTCGTTTATCGCTCGACGCCGGCGGTGGGACCAGTGCCTTAGTTCCCAATTTGCCATGATGACCATTATTTTCGCACAGGCTCTACAAATCCTGAAGCAAACTGCTCAAAATACTCATGCTATCGATTCGCTACAAGCGCAGGCTTTACAGAAGCCTGTAGGCTACCTACACCTGTTGTTTACACAAACGCAATTATGTATATCAGCTCGTCGATGTTCGGTGATTGGCTTAGGATTCAAACTCCATGAAATATCTAGAAAAGAGTTTAGTTTTTTTTAAATTCATGATTTGGTAACCATACTATTATTTTTTATGAAAACGGACCACTGTTCTTCCTTTTTTGTGCCAGCTACCGGTGACCTCTTAATATGCTGTTGTAACTTTCAGAATCCGTACTCGTACTCGTTCGGCACGCACCACGGGCTGTACGCGCCGCCCCTGATCGTCAAGGAAGATACCATGGACTGCTTATAATCTCGGCTGAGCCGGAACTGATGGAATCAATGATGGACTGAAGCTAAGGGTGTTAAATGGCAGCGCAAAAATATCGTACTTACATCATTAAATAGATTGATGCTTTGCGAAAAATTCACTTTTAATTTTGTAGGTGGCTGTGCCACAAGCTATTGCTGTACTGAAATTGTATTTCTACGAGTTTTGTGGATTGTTTTGTCATTTGAATTGTAGCTTTTTGGTATTGTTCCTGTTTTGAGAATGTTATTAAATAAAAATGTTTTAAAATAACATTACATTTATACTCTACAAATAAAAAGAAATACATCTAGGTATCTACCTTCACACTTATCTCATAAGCAGAGTTAACACGGACTTATCTACACAAGTGGACTCTTGGTAATTCATACATCATCCATCTGGCTGACCTCAAGTCACTGCACACATATTCAGTTCAGATGAGTTGACTATTTTTTCCCACTAGTTTTGTTGACTGAACATCTATTCCCAGTTCCCACTAGATCAGTTGACTGAACGTATGTTCCCACTAATTCAACATCTATTCCTTTTAGTTCAGTTCACTTGACTGAATGTATATTCCCACTAGGTCAGTTCAATATAAATATTCCCACTTAGGTCAGTTTAGTTGACTGAATTGTTATTCCAGCCAGTTCAGTTGAATGAACATATATTCCCACCAGTTCTTTTCACCGAATGTATATTTTTACTAGGACCTAAAGGGTTCAGTTTAGTTGACTGATCGTCTACAGACCGTACACAGTTATTTTACCACACCTGAGCTAGAGGTAAAATAAGTGTGAGTTCAGTTGACTAAGCTAGTGGGGATAGAGAAGATACATTGTCCATTGAGACAGCTGTCACTAGAACTTCCTCATGGACCTCAACTTGTTGTTCCGCCTCATGCCGGCCGCGCGGACCCGGAGCCAGTACTCCTTGGTGTCAGGGTCCAGCTCCTCCAAGGGCTTGGCGCCGCCCGTGCGCAGCGTCCACAGCCACTCGGGGTATTCGCTGTCTGGTAAGATCTGAAAAACGTAATCACGCACATACAATAAATTTGTGCCCACTTAAAAGCGCTTTTGGTTTAATTTGTAAAAATAATTTTATGTACAACTTTTTGGTTTCGGAGGGTTTTGGAGGCAAGCCCTCCACTCGTCGGTGGATGGAGGCGGCTCAAGACCGTTGGTCGTGGCATTCTAAGGGGGAGGCCTATGTCCAGCAGTGGACTTCTACAGGCTGATGATGATGATGCCGACTACTTTTTGGGTTTATGGAATGAGTACCTACTTATTCCATTTGGATAAAATTTGAATGTGATCACCCCGAAATAGAGGTGGGCGCCGCCGCCGAGTATTCGAAGTTTGGCGGCGATCGACGCGGGCAGATTTCCTTTGACCAAAAACGCATCTCTTTTAGATCCCAGGTTTTCAGGATTGAAAGAAATCGATTTTTATTTAGAGGAAAGAAATACAAGTCGTGCGGCTTTTATGGCAGATTGCATCAATGAACATGATATTTTTAGATATTTATTTATTTCACCATTCCGTTACATTGCATAACATTGGTATGTCAAGTTGGTACATAATAATTACTTATAATTCTAATAGCCTAACACAAAACAATACAAAACATAATTTTAACATTTTAAATTTTAAATGGGTGGGCTCACCAGCTGTCAAATACACTTACACGTCATGCAATTCAGAAAGTGAACAACTCATGTACTCATCAATATGGTAAAACGGATTACACTCAAAAAATATTTTTATTTTATGTTTGATTTGGTTTGGAGGCAGCCGTGTTATTTCTAAGGGTAGTTTATTATACATAACCAGCTTCAGGCAGATACCTTGTCTATACGTCTTAACAAGTCTGGTTTTTGGTACATATAACTTTTCTTTGTTTCGAGTGTTAAAATTATGCATATGCATTTTCATGGGTAAAACGTCTTTTTTTCATGTAATTGCTTCTGATTTTCCATATTCCGATTGCGGTGTAACTTCCCGTA
The DNA here is from genome assembly GCA_951392215.1 of Epirrita christyi. NCBI lineage: Eukaryota > Metazoa > Arthropoda > Insecta > Lepidoptera > Geometridae > Epirrita > Epirrita christyi. Next base: position 13,006,158 of record OX595856.1, on the reverse strand, counting down.
ATCTATCAGAGCCTCCACCGAGGTCCTCTTCAACTCAATCTTTGCTGACAAAATTATCTAAGAAGCACAGTAGTTTTAGTGACATTGACAAGGCAATTGGAACAGATTTTTCTCAAGAATGCTGGAGGTACCTATATTCGGTCGATCCCAAAGAAGTGGACATTTTGAACGGGGATGTGCTTGCCTATTGGCGAGAGAAGAAAAATGTGTTCCCAGGACTTGCTGCGCTCACCAGGACTATTCTTGCAATTCCTGATACAAGTACGCCGAGTGAACGTGTTTTTTCAATAGCAGGATTGGTTTTGAACGCTAAAAGATCACGGTTGTTGAGCCCTACACGCGTCAACAAAATAATTTTCATACACGACAATTATAAATATTGTAAAAATATTTAGTTAGGTATTTTAAATTTTTATTTCTGCCTTTGATGCTTTATAATATAACACTAAAACCAAAAATTCCTTTTTTTTTTTAAAAAGTCCCGCGCCGACTATTTCCTCCAGGCGCGCCGCCGCCGGCAAATTTTAGGTCGGCGCCCACCTCTACCCCGAAATCATTCCCTAAACAGTATCACATAACTCATCAAAAAAAGACCACACTTGGAAAGCTCCTCCTGGTTCTGAAGTTGGTTAAAAATAGGAGTAGAGGGACAGGAAGGTGATATTTGAGTCATCATAGAAGCAACATTGTTTCCCTATTTGAGAGAAATGTTGGGGATGCTTACTGCTGGATTATGGGACACAGTGTTTATCTGTATCTTGCATGAGCCACAGTTTTGCAGTAGAAACTGACCTGCACATCCTCCCCAGTGGTGTAGATGTTTGAGCCGCACACAAAGCTCACCAGACGCTCGGGATCACCCTCCACTGGCATTTCCTTCTTCTCAATAGCCCCTAGCTTGCCGCCCTTCTTTTTGCCTTTCCCGAGTCCCATTACACCTGGAACCGGCAATAAACAACTTTTAAACAGGGTTTTGGGAGAGACTTTCTTTTATCTGCATCTAGTAAAGGCTGGAGAGGAGGGAGGGGTGTAGGAAGGGGAGGGGAGAGACATCCCATATGATCCCATATCATATATGATTCCCCATCCACATGGGGAAACTTTTTTAAAAATTATCATTTTGTTAGAAGGTCAACCTAACTAAACTACCGTGTTCTATGTAGACAACACAACATTTTCAAATGGCCAGAAAAAAGCAAAGATATTTTTTTAAATCTTTTTGATGTCTTCCGAGCTTTGTAATTCTTGTTCTTCCGGTTGCAGATGTTAGTAATGATTTTTTTAATTGGAAATACGGTTGGGGTGTTGATAAGGGGGCGCTGAGGAAAAAGACTGACAAAATATTGCAGAAAAAAAGACTTAGACTCAAGTCTTTTTTCCTCAGTGCCCCCTTATCGACTCTCCAACCCATTCCTTCCCGGTGTAACTAAATACCTGGGGGCTTAGTACGGGTTTTGATAGTTTACGAAACTATAAGAAGTTTCGTTTCCTTCCATACATTTACTTGCAGCGCCCCTAGCGAAAACGAGAAGAAAACTAAGGAGGCTGTCAGTAAATGTATTGGATGGAAACGTAACTTCATATAGTTTCGTAAACTATCATAACCCGTACAAGCCCCCTGACCCCTAGTTTACTTTGATAAGACGCTGATTGGTCCAACTATATCTATGCTAAAGCCCTGATAAACTTTTATTTTAATGTAATGAGAAACGCTGTGAAAGGAAAGGACTTTGTATTCCTACTCAAAGAAACAATTGGTTCATACCACCGGCAGCTGAAGTTGTTTTTTTGGCCGCCAGCGAGACGGCACTGCAGTGAATGTCTGCCGTCTGTGTGTGCGCGGTAAACAAATGCCGCAGCGGCAGCAAACTTCTGCACAACGAACCAGAGTGCATTTTTAAACACAAAATGTCTTAGCCTGACAAAAATAATATTGCCTGCAAATTTCACCAAATCAACTAACTATTAGCTTTGAGATTTTTTTGGTTATTTTTATTTTTTCTTTTGTTTTTTTTTCATTCTGTGCAGGCTTATGTTATGAACACATCCTACTAGTTTGTGGTTATGAACATACCACCTTTTCTTACGCTGATCACCATATTGTTCCGAGTATAGTCTATTATTAAATCTATTCCCATGGAGTCTCCTCAGAATTAGGACTAGCACAGAAACCGTCATATTACCTACATAGCGTACATGGCCAGCTGTCAAATGTGTATCCTTTGGAGCATTTTGAATTTTTATGTTTAATTTCCTATATATTTGCTTTTTAAGGATATAGTATTATACGAATAAGTTAATAATACATTGCCTTTCATACATTATTGGAAATAACGTTTGAATTACCGTAAAAGTAACTTAACGTTACGTTTATTAAGAGTATAAAATTCATTTTAAGATTTTCGTAGATAGTGTTGTGAAAAATGATATCGATAAGTCTGTCGAGTTTCTAGTCGTAATGTTGTTTTCCCCTATGTGCTCTCCGCTACTGCAACCTAACTGACTGCACAATGTCCTTTATAATAATGTTGTTGTGTACAAATAGTAGTTTATGAAACTGTTGCATAATATGGGTTCTTAAAACACGACTGTGAGTTAAAAAAACGAGCCGGAGGCGAGTTTTTTTATGGAATCACACGAGTGTTTTAAGACCAAATTATGTGCAGTTTCATACACTACTTTATCTAATCTCATGAAATAGGTAATATTATATTTTAAAGTCTTGGTAACATTTATTGTAATACCTGCTAGATTTCGCCGGTAAGAGGTTCGCCGGTAAGAGGTTCACCGGTTTGTTCGTTGCAGCTTCGAGAATGTCCGGTGGTGTAAAATTTTCTTCAGTATCGCTACTGGCGTTTTCAGACATTTTTTAAAACAAAAACTAATTTGACAATGAAATTTGCGTAGAATTACAGCTTATATTTGCATTTATTTGTAAACGTTTATAGCGCCAAAATCCATACGTGCGAGCGTGTTGCGCTGCGTCCACAGATTATGTATAGATAAACTGCATTGCAACCTCCTTGGTCCAAGTGAATTTGTATCGTAATGGAAAAAAGTTATATTATGATACAGTTGTCCATGGAAGAGCTGTATCTTAATGTAATTTTTTAAATTTATTTCGATGGCATGTGCATAAAGACTGTCATTTTAGTTTTGTTTTTAGTTTTTTCATCTTTATATTTCAGTATGAGAGTAGATAAAGTTCATATTATAATAAATGTAATTTACAAATAACATTAATATAATTTATTTCGTCTTCCAGTTCATGCTTGGTTCTAGACAAAAGTACTGTACAAGTCTCGGCCGAAATAGCAATTAACGGCCTCATTTACTAAAAATCACTTCGAAATGGCTCGGCTTTGCCTTGTACTTCCAACATTACTCGGCTGTCAATTGGTTTATTTCAGGCCTGGACAGTAATAATCTATTATTATGAAAAATGTAAATATAACACTGCGTGTAAGTTTATTAGATGTTTAAGTAACAAAAATGTACCGTGACAATTAAATTTAATGTTTTTACAACTTGTTTTTACTAGTTCCTAATAGTCATTTTTGTACGTACTACGTAGGTATACTTGCGTATTCTTCAAAGAATAAAAACATCAAGTTTTATTCACAAAATACAAAAAGACAATAATATTTATAACAAAGGTGTGATATTGAATCGACAGTCACTCTTTAACCGATGTCGATAGACATCATGTTCCAATCCCTAGTAGAATGAAAATGTGTACAACCTTGTTATTTGCCGTCTTGTGAAAAGTATATCTCTCTTGTTCTGGCAATAACAATTGTGCCATAAGAGTAAAGAGCGGTGCTATATTTAATTAGTTTATACCATGGAAGTAATAAGTACTGTTGTACGTAGTACTTATTACTTCCATGGTTTATACTAAGTTTTACTATTTCTATGCTAGTCCTTATTCTGAGCTCCCATGGCATGGAGAATGGATCTAATGGTAAAGTTGGCACCACCAAGGAATTTTTCACTATAATCATGGGCACCACTGGTTGTGTCGCGAGGAGTGGAGTCCACTTTAATGTACAACCCGATGATACATAGCATGATTATTCCTTCACATGGCTTCCAAATATTATCATGTTGCGCAAAACTGACGACTTCTGTGCTTAGCTTCTGTGGCGCGGCGGGCGAAGGTTCGCCAGCGACGCAGGAGGTTGCGGGTTCGATTCCCGCCTCGGAACAAATATTTGTATGATCCGCAGATATTTGTTCAGGGTGTTCTGGGTATTTTCTATATAATAAAAATATCCTTGTAATGTATATTAAGTATATCAGTTATCTAGTATCCATAATACAAGCTCTGCTTAGCTTGGGGCTAGATAATATTGTGTGAAATGTCCATCCAGCATTTATTTTATTTTATTTAAATCTAGCTGTACAAAATTGGTTGTGCATTATCAACACCTGATGATAACTAATTGATTCATGCGTGACTTTACGGAAATCCATTGTACAATATTGAATAGACGAATAAATACAATAATTCCGCTCTTCTCTAACAAAAACTCTGAAAGAATTTGACATTGTGTTTCGCTTCTCAACGAAGAATCCTCAAGAAACAGATATTGATGATGATGAGGGCTTTTCAACTTCGATAAAAAAAAGTAGTTCAAATTGTTTCGATAAATGGCGCTGACTCAACTGTAAATGCCCTGATTGTCAAATGTATTATCTGTGGTGCTAGGTGCTATTATTTACTAGTCTGTGGCTAGTCATATTCTGTTTGTGTCTGTTTCTTGAGTGTGCGCTAGTGATTTCGTGATGTTTTTAGAAGTAAGCAAAAGTAAATACCACGAAACGAAAATATAATCTACGTTGTTGATGTTGACATTTAACTTTATTTTGACACTTGACATTTACGTAACAGAGCAGAGCCATCTATTTTCAACGCTGAAAGCATGATATGAAACGGCCGTGAAAACCCCTCATTATTGTACAGCATGGTTTTGCATGTCATGACTTTATACACCCCGATCATCCAAAGCCACCAGTAGCGATGCCTTTTTTTCTTGTGTGAGTGCCTATCTATTATTTAAGTGAGGAAATTTTTGTATGGAACTGCTCTGGCTCTTAAAAAAGTTTTTGAAAACCTAACAACCTACCAAGGGACTAAAAATGTTTGAAGTTTTGTGTGGAACGGCTCTTAAAATTGAAATTGTTTGAAGTTTCTGTGAGGAACGGCCACAGGGCGGTTGTTCTGATAAATAAGGCGTGCTCGGTTTTTGGGTCGGATTGGGTCGGCTATTTACCCGACCGAGCCCTAGTTGTAAACAATCTTGTAAGCAATAAATGAATTACTATGAAATAAAGATATTTTACACAATAATGGCACTAATGTCCTTATGTTTACTCTAAAGCTCACTAACCAAACATACATTTAGAACAAAATAATGAAGCAAAACTACAATTTCAATGAAAACTGTTGAAGCACTTGTGTAAAGTCTGCCCAGGCCGATACTGGCTTTGCCTCGAACCACAATGCACAATGTTACACTCAAGCATTGTGAAATCCAACTTGTGTAGTAAAAAATATAGGTATTTGCTAATACAATAGTGAAAATTTACGAAAACACAAAAAGTAAACAAAACTTTGAATGAAGGCAATCAAAGGTCACAGAGTATTAAATGAATGGTTGAATGGCAAGCTAATGGTGGGCAAATTTCATACAAAACAAATGTTACTGCCGCTCCATTTTGTTCCTTGCTCCAAGGGAACGGCTCTTAAAATAATAAAAAAAAACCTAACAACTTTTCTAGGGATTGAAAATATTTGAACTAAACAGTGCAAACAAGGCTCCTTCATATTGACCAATGGGGGGTTAGGTAAGCCCTTGCTAATCCTAGACTTTCAGCCAATCTCATGGTGGACACGAAAAAAATGTTGTGTACCTACAGGGTGTTTTTTTTTAAATGGGACAGTATGGGGATATCTGAATCCATAAGAGATACGGGAAAACTGTCTCTGGAACTATTTACTCATTTTGTATGAAAACGATTTTGGCATAGTTATTTTTTTTTGTCAAGCTTGAGTTCTCCATAAAAATGAGTTGTTTTGATCAACATTTTTTGTAATGCGTATCGACTCAGTTTCATGTAAGGATTGTATCATTGTATCGGAAGAAAAAAATCTGAGCAGCATAAGTTAGTCAAATTTAATAAAATGTTTCCCATACAATTTGTAAGTAATCTGGTACCTATGTTAATAAAACTATCGCAAAAAAAAAAATAGCCTCCCTCTTTCTATTTCCAGGTACGGGTACGTTTCAGAATACCTCTAGTGGCCTTAGACAAAGATGTTCTTGTTAAAGTTTGACTAACTTCTACAGCTCAATTTTTTCACATTCCACGACACCATCAGAGCAGTAGAAACTAAGAGTAGAACAAACAAAGAAAAACGGGTGAAACGCACCCGGTTTCAAAATACCTCTATCACTGGAAACAACTGGCTTTCAATTATCGGGTTATACATTATCAGGCTGTATAATATCAGGCCGTGCATATTCATGCTGTGCTGTGCTGTGCATTATTTTATTTTCTCCCTCGCGCGTGCATAGGAAAAACCCTGTTCTTGTGGTTTTTTTATGATGACTAATAAGTAATAAAATAACATTTCTCAATAGTTTGGTATCGCAACGTAGTGATATCGCGTCGCACGCGTCCGGCCGAATTTCGGAGGAGGCAGTCGCAGACAGTCGCAGTCGGCAACGCGTTGTTCCCGTTCACCTACAGAACAGTGTTTTGTTGGCTGATGTTGCATCTTTGCATCCGTTGGTTTAATTTCAAGTGTGTTCGAAGTAATAATTTGTTGATATGATAGTGTCAAGCTCCTCCAACAATTTTGATTACAACTCGGACGATATCTTCAAGGTTGGTGACGGTTTTGTGCAAATATTATAATCTTAGAGTAAACATAAACTTCCTCTCATTCCATACAAACATCAAAATAAGAACTTTATCTGGGGAGTCCCGAGCATGGTGAGCACGAGTATTTTCAACTAAGTATATATTTTGTCCATTATCCGTGCATGTGAATTATAATGTAGGAATATATTTTATAAATGATTAGGTACCTACCTTTATTATTATATTATTTAAGTAAGTACATTAATTTACAGAAAGGTATAAGGATAAATAAGACACATAAGTACTTAGGAATATAATGATGGAACTGATGTAAATAAGTACTGGCACTGACTAATAGTGACTAACAGGTGACTAATACTGGATAAATAATAGTTATTTTGATATATAATATAGGACAGCCAAAGACCTACAAAATCGGACAGCTCAACCTTGTTTGCTAAAACATACAAAACAAAGAAATCAATTTAGCTTGAATGGAGTAAATAGGTATGTAGTGGGCACAGATTAGTATAAGTACTCTTCTCTCAGATGGGCAGTAGTTATATGTTCATATTTATGTTTATGTTTATATTTTGAGTTTTTTGTGAGAGACCTGTGACAGGGATGTGCAGAGATACCAATAGCAGATTGGTTACCATGAGCTCATGAGATTCACTGGGAAAAATGTTCTGTAGATACAAAATATCAGGTCCATGTTGATATTTAGCTAAGTATAGGTAATTATTTTAAAGGCTCGCAGAATGTCCACTTCACAATAATTACCTATAATATTATTCAAAAATGAGGAATGTCAGTATAGAACTGATATTTTGTTCTGAATAGTGAATCGCTTTATGAGCTAGCGGGATTCTCGGAAAAAACAGGAGCACTGTGTTGGCACTTCTTGCAGTGGCATTGATCATGAGATAAAGATATTTGCATGCGTGGAGTGGTTTCCTGCCTGATGGGAAAACCAACACGGTCATCTTCTCAGTAGCAGTCTGACTACTCAGGGATAGTACACTGAGTAGATCACCGATTCAACAATTTGCTTTATCTCTGCTTGTGAAATAACTGGTCCTTCTGGTCTTCCAAATTACTGTAACCTGGTCTATAGTGTGGCAACTCTATCTGTGAGTTCAGAAATTATTCTGTGGAATGGTTGAGTTACCTGCTCAATAATCAATTTCGACAAGGATAAATACTCGTTCATCCATGAGCTGTTCCATTTCATCCCGGATGACTGTGCGCGTAGACAGTAGGTGATTCATAATAATTATGAATCATATATTTATAATCATAATTATTATGTGCACATGACTGCATTTTAATTGGTTTTAAGCCACAATGGTGCTACGGCATCTGTGGCTGGTTGATCTGTAGAGATGTGAATAAACGGTGGTGAGTATACCTATGATTTCAGGGCAGCCACCACTCGTACGAGTTTGAGTACAACTCCGCGCCCGTGATGGAGATCGTGGTGACCATCGTGTGCGTGGTGGGCATCGCCATCGTGCTGGCGCTGTGCTGCAAGTGCTGCTGCAGCAACAAGAACAAGGGACGCGTCTTGCAGCGTGAGTATCATCAGCCGGCAGAACGTGGTAGGCAAGGTACCTAGGTGCATACCTCTACTAATTCGGTTCTTATAGTCATAAAATATGTGTGGTTAAACTTGGATAACTATAACACTAGAGGTAAAAATAATAACCAGAGTTTCAGACATCCAATGCGTTCAACAGCATTATATCATAGATTACATATATCTAAGAAACTTCCGAAACTAATGGGAATAAATTTATATAATAAGCTTCCACAAAAACTAAAGTCAACTGAAAACTACAACAGTTTCCTCAATAAGGTTAAAATACTTCTTTTAGACAAGACATTATACACCATAAAAGAGTACTTGCATATTGACTTATTTGAATTTTTAATTTATGTGTACCTACAGTTTGTATGAATGACGAGTTAAGGATTGTTGCACTGACCTTAGTACCTATCGGTAACCTCACTGTATTGTGTCTAATGTAAATGTGTCATCATCTTTAATAATAAATTTTCTGATTTCTGATTTCTGATATCCATCAGCAGCGCCCTCCAACGATTCGGCGCCCCCGCACCCCCCCGCGCCCGGCATCTACCCGCAACAACAGTACAACACCGTGACTGGTAAGTGGTAACTGTCTACTTTACACTTCCGAGCCACGCTATAATTGATCGTCACTGTCGCGCGTCATCTGCGCCGCGTTAATGTGGATTTATTTTGCGGCTGTGCTGCGTCGGCGCTGCGACGACGGAGCGGTGACTCTCCGTAGTTCTAGGTACAGCCGGTGCGTCGACGCCCGTGTGGCAACGCCCTTGAAGGTAAATAGAAGCCTCTGACAGGCAGGCGGACAGACTGACGGCTATCGATTTCAATAACTGTCGAGCGGTTTTATAGTAAATGACGGTGTAAATGGCCCACCAACCGCAACCTCGGTCTATTACAAATGCAATACCTCTTTGGTTACGCTCACCCAGGACGCGCCCTACTTGGCATCTGTTGCAATGCACTGCGTTCGTCACCCTGAGGCAAAGATGAAAAGTCTCATGTGCCTGTAATTTCACAGGCACCTTTTTTTTCTTCAAACCAGAACACAGCAAAGCTCACACTACTGCTTGGCGGCAGAAATAGGTATGGTGGTAGTACTTCCCTGGACGAACAAGAAGCTCTGCTACACAGACAAAAAGACAGCAAAAAGTGGACCAACCAAAAAACCATTATATAAAATCCTTTGTTTCAGTACCTACAGGGATAATACCAGGACACGTTAATGTATCCCCGTACCCAACCGCGGGGGCTCCCTATCCCACGGGTGCGCCTTACCCCGGCGGAGCGTATCCGGGCGGCGCCCCCTACCCGGGCGGCGCCCCCTACGGCGCAGCGCCCTACCCGGCCGTGGCGCCCTACCCAAGCGGGGCGCCCTACCCGGGCGCGGGTGGCATGCCCCAGCCGTCGGCGGCGCCCAGCGCGCCCGACGCACAAGGTCGGTCGATCATCCATCATCCATCTCCATACAAACAAGTCCAACGTTTATGCATGTTTTAAAGTTGTTAGGTAAAAAGTTTATAACTTGAAAACCAAAGTGAAATTTCTTCAAACATACACACATAGACAACACACTTTTATAACCGAAGGGTTAGGCAGAGCTTCAATGGGCCTCTTTTAACCGTGGGCTGCTCAATCTTAGGAGTACATCCTCGTCTCGATCGCTGGAGACGATTCAATATTGGATCTAAGATCAATTACAATATTGTAGTAATGCTGTAATTTTGGAAATACCCGTTTATATGCCAACTGATCCTGGGGAAGCGAGGGCATGCAAGTAGCCCGACTGAGACGAGAGGTGCGGGTTCGATTCTGTGTTGTGGACACATGGCACGGTACTGAGCGCGGGAACCCTAGCGTGGGCTCCCGATAACAACGACGCTGTTCTATAATTACTGCCACATTTTCACTAAAAACACAATTTATGGTAAATAGCTCGGTTTAGTAAAAGTTCGATCTCAGTACCTATTAAATCTAACTTAAGACATTTATAATTTTAACGTACGCAGACTAAGAAAGAACCAGTGTGACGATGAACGACACAATCATAATTTTCTCAATCAAGTTGAATCATATTAATAGTTTCGTCGTCTGCGTAGATTAGAGATAACGCAGTAATATTAGTTATCTGCATATATATACTAACAGTCGCCGCGACGGTTGTTTGTTTCTCTTGTGTATAATCTCTGTCCATAAAATAATCAATACGCAATATTAAATATCTTTGTTTGAGTTTAAATTTTTAGTAAAGAATTTATTCAACACTATATTTACCGATCCAAAATTAGCTAGAAATACTTGAGCTGTTTTAGGCACAAATTAATTTATCAGCAGTTTAGGAATTTACTAACATAAAAGTAAAAACAAAAAACAGGAAAAACGTGAAAAATTGGATTTTAGTTTTGTAATCAAGCACCACTGGCTCTAGTGGTTGTTGCAACTGGTTTTACATAACTTTTCATTTAAAAAACTGACTTCCGCCATTGTATTCGACTAAATAATTTTGGATGAAAAAAAATTTATGAAAGAACCATGGTGAAAGGATTATTATACTTTTTGAATGCAAATGCTTGGTTTGTTGCTGAAAATATCAAAATCGCCATATGTATGCCTACAATATTTGAGGAGTTCCCTCAGTTCCTCGTGGATTCCATCATCAGAACTGGATTCTGAAAAAAATGGGACCAATCTGGAAGTATATCTATTCAAATAAAAAAAAGATTTTTGCAAATCGGTTCATAAACGACGGAGACATGTAACAAACACACAAAAAAAAACAAATTCCCACCGAATTGAGAACCTCTTCCTTTTTTGTGAAGTCGGTTAAAAATGCGTTGCAACAACAACACCGGATGTCAGTTTTGCAATCAGCACCTTTTGGGATAGGTAGGTAGTAAATAGTAATGAATGTCAGCTAATTATTCTTACGCGACTAGCTAATAAAAGTTGGCGCTCGCTCCGCTGTGCACGCAGCGCGGGCGCGTTCAGCGTCAGCGGCTATCGCGCCGGATGCGGTTTCCACTCAAAACGAGCTTGTCTCAATTACACACTACATTCATACATACACTAGTAGGTATTTATTCTACCGACAAATATTCATGTTTCTGATAACATTCAATAGACACGTAGTCGTAGGTACTAAACCTTACTCTGCACAACAACACGGCACATGTATCTTTACAACGCATGACATGTGAACCTCATCACACGTACTCGTTCGTCTAATACCTAGGTTACGTTCTTATTCAAAACCCACTATTTTTTAGGGTTCCGTACCTTAAAAGGTACCACTTGAAATGAAAATGAAATGAAATACATTTATTCAACAACACACAGATATACACAGAACAGACAGGTAGAATAAAGGAAAGCATAGAAATTACAAACAATGACACAAGAAACATACTATTATAATTATATATATAATAATTTGTTATTTCTTAAGACACTTGTGGTCCTCAGGTCCACAGAAGGTGTCTTAAGAAATAACAAACACGCACATACTTTTTTTTGTTAATTATGTATCATCACATCAGTATTGAATGTAGGTAGTGCTCTCTGGTGCCAATGCCAACTAACTAACTAACATTCTACTACAAGCATGTCAAACATGGCGGCCCTTGACAGCTTTGACTGCGGCCCAATTCAATTTTAAGAACATATTATATTATATTTTTCTGTCATTTTGATTTTTTTTCAGTAGCTCACAACAATTAAGCGATTTAGTAATGATTAAAAAACGATCAGCGTCCTGCCCCCCCATTTCCCTAACTGAAAGTCACTCGGTAACTAACGTTTGCAAAGTCGACCATCAATTGATCAAAATTATCTTAAAGAATTTATTTATTTATTTCACCGAGTGACTTTCGGTTAGGGAATAGGGGGGCAGTACTACTAGGTATATCTATGCAATGAGTTTGTTTTCTTTATAATTGGATTTTGTGGCCCACTGATTCTACGGTCTGTAAGCATTTGGCCCACCAATACTTTGAGTTTGACATGCATGTTCTACTTCTTTTCCTAAGAACCACACTTACAGACCTCAATGAAAGTCATAATCATCATAATAAAATCAATATGTTTTATATTGAAAAAACATTTACGGTGTGCATAAGGATTACATTATACAACCAAAGTAATAAAAAATAATACATAATCTTTATAGATTATTGCAATGTTTGGCTAAATTGCCTGGTTAAAGTAATCAATGGACAGACATCACGCGTGGACCTGTGAGTGTTCAGTCTAGCGATTGCAACAACCAGAGTTGTCATTTGAACCCTAGGTTATGACTTATGATCTAACATTATGACAGTTACCATAGCCTAAGATGCCTGCAACACCAGAGGCATCACACGCGCGCTACCGACCCTGAGACATAGAGATGAATAGTCTCATGTGCCTGTAATTTCACCGGCACCCGTACCCTTCAAACCGAAACACAGCAATGCGAGCACTACTGCTTGGCGGCAGAAATAAATACGGTGGTAGTATAATTAACTCCCGAGTTTATGCTAACCAGCCGGCCTATAGACAAACGGTATTCGTACGGCCATTTTATTTTTTGTATTATTTCTACGGCCTTGTAACAAATATTTGTACGATCTGCAGATATTTGTTCAGGGTGTTCTGGTATTTTCTATGTATAATAAAAAATATCTATCTATGTAATGTATTTGTATTAAGTATATCAGTTATCTAGTACCCATAACACAAGCTCTGCTTAGCTTGGGGCTAGATAATGTTGTGTGAAATGTCCAGCATTTATTTATTTATTCGCTTCGAAGCGATTCTATTTCTACAGTCGTAATATAATACAAAAGACCACGTGACATATCGATAGCTTACGTCAATCTCATACATTTTGGACTTTTCTACTGGCGTCATCGGTAATAGAATGTTCCTTTGTCCAAGGCCTCTGGTTGGCGTAATTGGGCCTTAGGAACCATTTAATAAGTCGTTAACTTTGAGTGAGGTCTGTGAGTGTCGCCGTATCTATTATATTGTGTACTAACATTATCTAATATGTTGCTTGTAAATAGCTTTCAACGCCATCGCGCCGCCGGGCTGGCATCAGCAAGGTGAGATATCTACTAATGCAATCACTAACATCATTTTAATATTAAGAAGCTTTATTATCTCGGTTCTGTTCATTTTAGTATAATGAAAAATACGCTTTTAATATCATATGTAGCATAGACACACTTTTTTCCCTAAAAAGTAGGCCTAAAAAAAGGCCTCTTCCCACTTTGAGTTACTTTAGATATAAAAGGAATATCTGCCAAATCAGTCTTTTGAATCTATAATCTACTAAAGAAGCCATTTCTAAAAACAAAGCAAAACATCAATATTTAAATGAAATAAAAGTAATATCTATGCATTTGTGACCTTTCAACTTAATCGACGTTATAATGTGCCTTTTTAAGTTAGTAAATGTGAATTTGGGTGTCAGATGTGCCCTTTACCCTTACTGTTTATCTGTGTATGATTAAGTTTTTTTAAATTAGGCAGATGCGCCCTTTTTCCCTGATTCCGAATATATATAACTCAATTTTGAAAATCAATTTTAGATGTGCCCTTTTTCGTTACGGGGGCAGTATTAGCATTAAAACATTAAAAGGAAAGTAGAGGCAGACGAAACATAACTTTTCATTTAAAAAACCGACTTCCGCCATAGTATTTGACAAACTATTTGGATGAAAAAAAAATTATGAAAGAACCATAGTGGTGAAAGGATTATTATACTTTTTGAATGCAAATGCTTGGTTTGTTGCTGAAAATATCAAAATCGCCATACGTATGCCTACAATATTTGAGGAGTTCCCTCAATTCCTCATGGATTCCATCATCAGAACTGGATTATGAAAAAAATGGGACCAATCTGGAAGTATATCTATACAAATAAAAAAAGAATTTTCCAAATCGGTTCATAAACGCCGGAGATATGAGGTAACAAACATTAAAAAAAAAATACATCCGAATTGAGAACCTCCTCCTTTTTTGGGAAGTCGGTTAAAAAAAGCGGTGTTCTAGATTTTTTAAACAATGAACCAGAAATGAATGATCTTTTCGGTTAAGGGGTATCTAGAATGATGTTGATAATTCTAGTGCAATCTTCTCGTCTCGTTGCGGCGATTGTTCTGTTCTTGTACTAAGCTCACCTCGCTTTGCAGCGCTGCCGCCCTCCTACGACCAGGTCATCGGCTGCGAGACCGCCAAACACCCCCCCTACAACCCCTACGCGCCGCACTAAGGAACACCTACCCTAGGAGACACGTCTTCTACGCATAAGCACAAACTGTGCTAATAATTTGGATGAAATCTGTGCCATGCTGTTACTTAAAATTACGAAAAATATTGAAATTAATCGTACGTGTGGTTTTCATGTTATGCCAAGGCTTAATCAACCATTACATGCACTGTGTAAGGTTGATTTTGCTTTGGTCAAATAAAGCTATGCAAAGTGCTAACATAATGAGGCCATATTGAGTGAGAGACATCAATGTCAATCGAATAGTTCATTAGTTACATTATTCCATACAAACAAAGTCGGTCAAGTAATACATGTTCCCTGAGGTTTCTGTATCGTTATTTTGGGCAATTTTTGTACTAACAAGTGTATAAGCCATATGGATTATCATAGAGAAAAGAGTTATTTAAAAAAAAAACAATTTGCCCTTTAACTGTCATTTAAAAAAGACTTTATAAGCAGATATAACTTACTTTTAACTTTAAAAGTAAGGGTTAGTCTCATAAGAACGTTTTCTTGTAAAGACAACGGTTCTTGGTGCTTAGTACAAGTTTTGATAATTTTCGAATCTATAAAAAAAATCGTTTCCTTCCATACATTTACTGACAACGTTCTTAGTTTTCTTCTCGTTTTCGCTGCAAGTAAATGTATAGAAGGAAACTATCAAAACTCGTACTAAGCCCCCTGGTAGCTGATCCTATAATGGTATAGGTAATGGTTGGCACCTTCGGTACGGAACCCTAAAAAACATGTGTTACTTTTGTTTGGAACGATTCAATGAACCTCTCAGTCAATTGGCCGACTATGAGTGCAGCCGTAAGATTTCACCCTTATTAATGTTATTGTAAGTAATTTGTTTACACAAATGAATGTTAGTTGATTATGCAAGAACATAAGTGCCCATTCATCAACCAACTACAGAACACTAACGTCGAGATAGTACTTCTTCAATAGGCTTCCACTGCTAGACGAAGCCTCCCCCATAAAATGCTATGGGGGGATTCGACATAATCACCACGCTTGGCAGGCGGATTGGTAATAGCAGTATTGGTATTGAATACTCACATGGATGTCGCCTTTAAGGACATCCACGGGAAGAGTTGGAGGAGTCCTATTCTTAGGCCGAGACCACCACGGCCTTCTCTAAAGGCTAGTTTACACGTATTAAGTTGTCAAGTAGGTAACTAAATTTAAACTTAAATACGTATGGACATGTACTTATATTTAAGTACATGTCCATACGTATTTAAGTAGTTAAGCTCTTTAGTTCACTCAATATGGACGCTCAACAACGTAATGCAGTAGTAAATTCTGTGCTTAAATTTGTTATAAGTGAGGTTTTGGATAGATTTTGCCATAGCTGATATCGAGAATCGCTCGTCGAGTTGTTTGGCTAGTTTATTTCTAAAATTCGTGCATCTTATATTCCACAAGCACTCTTTCTTTAAATATTCTTCGACAAACTTCATTTTCGTAACTTCCGTCCACTTCGACATTTTACAATAAGAAATACCTAAACGATGAACAATTGAAACCGAGCTCGTTACTACACTTATGCATTTAACTAATATTGTGCCTGTCCAAACGTGTCAAGTGACAAGCCCCGCCCACCAACTTAACCGAAAAATAGACAAAATTCTAATTAATTTGTTTAGTTGTTAACTAAATTTTAACTTGCAACTTGTTACTAAATTCTGTGTTTACATGCAATTAATCACTTAAATTTAAGTTAAAATTTAGTTACCTACTTGACAACTTAATACGTGTAAACCAGCCTTTACCGTGGATGTCGTAAAAGCCGCCTTAGGGATTACATCAGAGGATGGGCAGCAGCATCCACATGAGTACTCGACACTAATACTGAGATCCGCCTGCTATGGCAAATCCCCCCTTAGCATTTTATGGGGGAGGCTTCGTCCAGCAGTGGACATGTAACGGGTGACGACGTTGTGTGTTCAAACAAGTATTTAGTTGGTGTAAATGGGCATAACTTTTGTTATTTACTGTGTACACTTAATTGGTTAGCACATTAGACTTCGTTAAAATTCATACCAAATTGTAATGAATAACCATAAAAGTTAATGATCTGTCGATTCATTTGAAATTGTATCTTATTTCTATTACAATAAGATCAGAATGGTCGCTGTTCTAGTCTTTGGTAAAGCGACGTTGACGTCTCACTTCCTAATTAGGGCTCGCCTACATGTCGTAAGTAAGACGAAGCCTTACTCTTAAAAAATTAGAAATTTATTTAACCGAGATTTTTTTCATGTTTGATGTAATGCTAAATGTTCTAAATCATAATTTTATACTATTTTTAAGAGAGATTGAGAAGTTTTAGCAATTCATTGCCTGCGTACTACGTAGGGCTAAATAACATTATGTTATCTTATCTTAAACAATCGGTTAGATAACATCCACTCTCGCTGCGTGATTAGATAACCATTCTAACGTATGGAGCTACAATCATCTCAATCAACAAATAGGTATGTAATGTAGTACCACAGAATAAATATTAGTACAAGGTAGTACTTACGCATGTTCAATCTGGTTAAAACGATTCCACGGAATTTTAAATTGTTCCATGGTAATTTCGAAATTGGAACGCACTCGAGCTGTTCCATTTATGAATACGGGCACAAAGTACCTAAAGGCGGGTTTTCACAGTACGAGTGCACTCGGACCGAGTGCGCTCGGATGTCTACTCTGACGCTACTCGTATCGTGTAAACACGTAAGCCGAGACCACTCGGACGCCGGCCGCCAAACCGAGTAGACTCGGACCGTGCTCTATTTTTCCAGTTCACTCGGATCAACAAAATGGCGTCAACGAGGCAAATGATCGCAATTTAATACGAGTGCACTATTCCGTGTAAACCGCAATACGAGCGCACTCCTATACGATATAAGTCTTATACATCCACCCGAGTTCACTCGGTTCGAGTGCACTCGTACTGTGCAAACCCGGCTTAAAGGCGGCGCGCGCCGGATAATATTCTGTGATACGGGTCTGGGTACAACAGTACCTACCTACTTTATACGTTTGATTTCAGAACCAAATTACTCAAAGAATACAGGTGTGCCTTTATTGTGGATATATTTTATTCGCCAAAGATTAAATTTGAAGAATTAAAAAACGACGGGTTTTTTTGCTTCTACAAGTCCCTTTCCGCAAGGTTCTTCCGTAATAATGCGCACATCGATTTATAGAGTGGATTAATCCATTGGTGCTCGCGCAGTTTCGGAAAGTCAGGGTGTCTGCCAATCGGCCAACGCGGTTCGTATTGTCTAAGAAAATGATGACGTTGCAAGTTTTTATGAATTTTATTAATTTTGCTGGGTTCTCAGGCTCTCGTCATTTTCGTCTATACTCACAAAATGTTATTTTCCGAATTTGTTTTTAAGCAGGGTTTAATAACTTAAGATGTTTTAACTATATAATTACCTTAGTACGTAAAATTCCAAAAAAGTGCTCCGCTGAAATGTACTGATCCTTGATAATAAGTTTTTGTTGTTTCCTGTCAAAGCGAAATCAGAATGAGCGTGGGAGATGCAGGCGTGGGCGCGGGTGCGGGCGCGGCTTTGCTTGATAACCGAATTTATGTTGTTAGCAACTGTCACTGTCTCGTCGTTATAGCTCAACTAAATGATCTTGATACTTGTAATAAATAGTAAATCATTATCCGCTGGACTTCCACTCCTTGTCAAGAGCTTCCCCGATATAATGGGGGGGGGATTTGCCATAATCGTACAGGTGTATTGGTGAACGTAGCGTTGGTGATGAGTACTCAGGTGGATGCTGCTGTGCAACAACTGGAGTAATCTATTTAAAAGTAAATAATTAAACAATATAATCTAATTTGGCTGGCTGTCATGTAAAAATGTAATCTAATCTTAATGCTTGTGCCGTTTTCCGCCATGACTTGTTTATATTTCAAGTAAAAAGTTGAATTTGTAGAAAACCAAATTTATTTTATACGTAAGGAAGTTGTTATTTTATGAATATTTACCTCATGCTTACCTACCTAGTTTATAATTATTATATTTTTCTTGGACATGCTTGAATATTCGATCATTATTAAGAGAACCATTGTAGTCATTGTGAACAACACGCCGGCAATATTAGTATGACAATGTATATTTGTCGTGATATGCGTAAGTGTGTACTTTAAATCACTAGAAACAATGTGCATAACAAGCGAAGTCGCTTTAACAAAGTGAGCTCCAGTGAAGAGAGTTCGATCAAAATAGAGATTCAAGAGGCGGCATAGAAAAACTTGTTGCCGCCAAAACTAAGATAAATCTTTAAAAACGAGAACTTTGTTCTCATTAATTGTTCTAAGGCTTGGCTCTTGACTCATTAGGGTCTCGCGTACGATCGTCCATCAACGCCTGATTTGCCGGCCGCCACGCGCCGCCGTAGATTAAATATAATTAGAATTGTATTTACTAATTGTTTTCACTTGCTATACTTTATGTTTACTTACACATGAGATTTTAACTAAAAAGACAAAAAAATGGGCCCGAAAACTGAAAATCGTAACTTACCTGAAGGTGCAGCATCATGGTGTTGTTACAGTTTTTGGGCGTATTTGGTATGTTCACACCTGTATATGTTAATAGGATGATTTTGATTATAGCTCAAGATCAGCCTGTATCTTTATAATTAGGTAGGTACCTAAGTAATGAACTTGGTGTTGTAACGAATGCTCATTTTTGAATTAATTAAATTACAATTATTTACACTACTTTTCCTACCCCTTACAAGGTATGACATTTTTACTTATACTGACTTAATGTTTTTAGTATGTACTTTCAAATTATTTTTGTACTTACTGTTGTAATCCTATGTAAATTGAAACACTTTGATTTATAGCTGTTTAAAAATATATATAGACAAATGATTTAAATAATACAACTTAGTAGAGTTCTAATGCTGCACGCCCCTCCGCCACAAATTATATATACAGAAGGCCAGTTCAGTACAACAAGCGATAACAGGCGCATGCTCACATAGACACGCGTACCCACGTAGACCGAGTTCTACCGAGATTGTCGTGGGTACGCGTCTATGTGTGTATGCGCCTGTTACCGCTTGTCGTACCGAGCTTGCCTTCTGTACCTATATATTTTGTGCTTCCGCCGCTTTGGCTGCGTTTCCATTGACGCGGAGCTGTGCGGAGATGAGCGGAGAATAGCGGTGAAAAGTGGTAAGTGTTTCCACTGAAGCAGAAAGGAGAGGAGCGGAGAGGAGAGGAGCGGAGCGGAGCTAACTTTGGAATTGCGCAATTTTGAGCTCAGTTTGTCTCCATCTTTCAGAAAGAGCATATAGCTACCCTCCGCAACGCACCGCCCCGCTGTCCTCCGCTCCGCATCACCTCGCTTATTTTATATGAATATCCGTTCAGCTCTGCCCCGCTCCGCTCGTGCTGTTTCCATTGAAGCGGAGCAGAGATTTCGAGCATAGTGATTGGTCAATTCATGCACCGCTAAGCACCGCTCCGCCCAACTCCGCGTCAATGGAAACGCAGCCTTTTACTTGAAACAAGCTTGAAGTTCGAAAATGGTCCTTCTGGTTACGGATTAGGGAAATTTATTTTGACGTTATGATGTATGTAGAACGAGCTACGGCTACGGCTTAGTACGGGTTTTGATAGTTTTCGAAACTATATGAAGTTTCGTTTCCTTCCATATATTTACTTGCAGCGCCCCTAGCGAAAACGAGAAGAAAACTAAGGAAGCTGTCAGTAAATGTATGGAAGGAGACGAAACTTCATATAGTTTCGAAAACTATCAAAACCCGTACCCAGTTTTAGATTGGACGCACTCTACCTATCCTACCTACCTATTATAATTGCTGGCAAGTCTGTGCATGTCTAAAATTGAACCGCGTTTAAATTATCGCGAACCCTTTCTAGTAGACTAAAATAAAAGGGAGCGCAATAATTGGAACAAAGTCAAAGTCAAAAAGAACTTTATTCATTGAAATCACAAGGATCATTTTGAATCGTCTTATATAAAATTAAATTACTCCTGTTCCAACGCGACCAAGCCTAGAAGAATCAGGCAACAAACTCGGCTTGGCTTACATAAATGGTCCGTTTTACCACTAGGTGAGAAGCGCCTGTGTGGTGCCTCGGAGCAAGGAGTTGCTGATACATAGTAAATGACGCTGAACACGGTTTAGCTTCAGAGAATCTACACCATTAACAGAAAATATTAAATAAAAAAAGTATGATCTATATAAGTACATGTTAACAATAATCATGGTGTTCCTGCAGTGTTGTAACTACTTGTTGTTAGGTACTTATATAGTTCAATAAACAGTGTGTACCAAGCGAGGCGGTGCCGGTGCTACGATAATATAAGTACTACTATGTGATACTTTCTTTAGCTTCTAAAGTAAGTAGTTTTGTCAAAAAAACTTAAGTAGTTTTACTAAAATTGTATTTAGTTTAGCTTTGTGATTTAAGCTAACGGAATTATGAAAAATAATTTTAAATTCTCAAAAATTTTAATTAAGAATTTACAATAAACAAATTGAATTCAGGATTTTTTTAATTTTAATCCTTTTATCGCTACTAGCTATAATTAGGACCGGCTCCTCTGGGCCATTGGAGTTCCAGAGTTTTTTTTTATTCTACTTTGTAAGCAAACAAGCATACGGCCCACCTGATGGAAAGTAGTTACCGTAGCCTATGGACGCCTGCCACACCAGAGGCATCACACGCGCGCTGCCGACGCTGAGACATAAAGATGAAAAGTCTCGTGTGCCTGTAATTTCACCGGCACCCGTACCCTTCGAACCGAAACAGCAATGCGAGCATTACTGCTTGGCGGCAGAAATAGGTACGGTGGTAGTACTTCCCCGGGCGAACTCTCACAAGAAGTTCTACTACTAACAAAAGACAAGATTTTTTAACTTGTGGCCGTAGACAGAGTAACCATTAGACGAATGGTTGTCGGGCCTCGGGCCACATGCGAGATAGAACGATATAATTTTTTCATCCGAATACAGTACACGAGCCAATTTCACCATACTCTGTTAGTTAGTAAATGTCTTGTTAAATCTAACCCACGATCTAACCATTGCTCAAGGTGACAGATAATCTTTGAAAACACCTGTCAAAAAGCATTGGTTAAACTCCTAGACTTAGGGCTTCTTTCACAATCTTCAAGTAAAGTCTCGAGTAGGCTAGTTGTCTGTTAAAGTCCCATGTAACTGTGCATACGAGTTTCACAAAGACCGAGTAGCACTAACCAGGAAGTAAAGTAGCCTGTAACTTACTTCTTGCTTCATCTGCCGATTAGCCGGTCTAGTTGACGAGTAAAGTCAAGTTTCGTCTGGTTTTGTGTAGATAATATCCAAACTGTTTCAAAAAAACCTTTTCAAATAGAGGAATTAGAAAATTCATCAAGACAAACAATTCCGAGAGTTTGTGTATTTCATGTTCGTGTAAATTATTTTGCTGAACTTGATGAATATGATTTTGACGTGACAACGTCTTATAATTCGATAGAGCCGGCTGCACGCACGAAAAACATGACTCATGCGGCGTTACCTCGCTCTGAGGCGTTCCATGTAAGGCTTGAAGTGCAAGCGAGAGCGCGGAACGAGCGACAAAGAAGCACAATCGGCCACAATCGTCAATCAATCGGGGATCTGGCAATCGTTGTCACGTTCAACTATCGTCAGTAAACCGACTTTACAGACAACCAATTTTTTTGCCAGATTTCGCCTAACTAAAAATGCAGTGAACCAAGTGCATAGTCTAATACTTATAATAATATAGTCTTAGCTGTATCCATTATAATTTTAAATTTTACATGAATTGTATTGTGCATCACGAAACTTGCAAGACGTTACCTGCGCCGCGCAAATCCGACAACCGTGACGTGTGACTGCTGTGCTGACATTTTTCGTTGATGACAGCAGTAGTAGAGAATTGGTTAAGCTGGATCACAGGAGATCCAGCTTAACCAATTCCTTACATTTATTCGAATAACTAACATGAAAAGAGCTATGTTCTAACGTATATGGAATAACTACAACAATTCGAATAACTAACAGTATTTGAATGACTGAGCTTTGCTCGGAAAACGCATTTATTTGAATAACTAACATGAATAGAATATGTTTTAATTTTATCGAATAACTAACATGAATAAAACTATGTTTAAAACATTATAAATAAAACAACAATTTTCGGTGGGCACATTTTTTTAATTTAATTAATATTATGTAAATACATGTTACTGTATGAATTTTATTAGGTAATTAAAATTAAACTATCTCTAATAAAAGCGATGTCTCAGTAATAAGTTTCCAATCTTCCTTCAATTTTTGCAATGACTTCTTTAACAGCTATGTAAACATCATCATTATACGTATTCTTTACGACGTGTTGAATACAAATTTCAGCATTACAGTTGCATAGCTGCTCGACTTCATCGAATTTCAGTTTGTCGGCATCGTACACCTCAATCCTGATAACTTTAGTGCCTCCTTTTACAGCTTTCTTCAAAAATGAATAGACTGCATTTTCTAATCTTGCTCTCTTGCGATTAGTATTCTGTTGATTAGAATTTGGTGGTATAAAGTTGAATAGTTCATCAGCTTCCTGAAAAAAAAGGTTCAATTAAAATAGGTAAAGCAAAATAAATACACATGACAAGTTTAAAGAAATTAATAATAAAGATTTCATAACTTACCGACATTTTTGTCTGTTTGCTTGATATCGTGAATTACAAATAGTGAAAATAATTTTTAAATCTACTTATATACGAAAAATATTGGTCATAGAGTTCAAAATGCAAATATTATTTTGATCACTCAGCTTTCGTGTTCCCACAAACAAGTACCTACCTAAGAATGTGACGCCTCGTACGTACCTAGTCGCTTTATGAAAAATGATCCGTCTGTAATGTAAGTATAACCGACTTCCAGCTAATAAAGTAAAGGATGCGTCTTTATGGTTTATTTTGTAGGCATATATCAATAACCTGTTTACTTTAAAAGTTGTCTGGAAGAGATCCATCCAGGTTAGCGATAATAGTGCCCTTTGTAAGTTAATTTAAATATATTATATTTACGTATCAATATATAAAACAATTGTATAACTGACTCTTAATCAACGCAAACGCATAGCATTGGGCTAAAGTTCGCCAACAATATACTGGTTGTTAGCTGTAACCATCGGTTATGATGATCTACAACGTTTAATGTGTTGGTGAACTTTAGGTAAAGATGAAGTCCTAGAAACGACAATTGAAGGTGGTGCATTAAGAAAGATAAAAATCAGGCAAACAAAACCGTAGACGAAAGCTACCTTAGTTAAATGACTTTAGTCTCCCTGTTCTCATTCCCATCGCTGCACACAAGTATACCTATTCCACGGCTGTTTATATGAAATTCGAGGTACCTAATCGACCCTACCTAGTTTTATATTTAAGGGTCTGTGTAAACGTAAACTTTTAACACAATACATGATGGCAAGACGCAATGCAGCTTCATTTCAGCTGCGTCGTTTGTGGAACCTGTGCCTGTATCGCTAGTTAATAACGCTTTTTGCATGTTGGTGCTAACCCGCACTGTCCCACTGTTGGGAATAGTTCGTGTGCATAGAGCCTAACGGTGTGTCGAGAACAAACAAAACAGCATGGTATATAAATGCTGAGTTATCTTTAAACATTACAACTAATAGGGCTACCATTAAATATGTTAAATGAAAAAATGTTTTTAATACAGTGAAGCTGAAAAAGTTACTTATTGTTTGCGCATTTAAATTATAATTGCATCTCCATAAGATAGGATGGTTTGTATACATTTTAGGTATATTATACACTTCTTAGCTACTTTAGTCATAATTCAGTGTACATGATGAAATAACAAGTCAACATGTTAGGAAAAATCCTGAACTATGGTTACCCTAATAAATACTGATACAAGATACCGATGAATTTGTTATAGTAATATTTATAATGATGGCATAACGGTGAATTTTGCTTACTCAATAATGGTTCACATGGAAAGTATATAAAATGAGGGAAATTGCTGATATGGATTATTTGTTACACACCATGAAGAATGTTTTAACGAACACTAATGTAATTGTGAAGATATATAAATGCAGGCAAACAAAATAGACGTCACATTATTCTCCTGACGGACACGAGCAACAATCGCTGTTTTTTTTACCCACTGCAAATCTCAACCAGTCTCCAAACAATGTGAGTACCTACATTCATTAATATAGTGTTCAGTTTTCAACCTTAACGTCAGTTAAGGCTATCATCTTCAGTTAAGGTTAAGGCGCGCCAAGCAGACGAATGGCTAACTTTTGGAGATAAAAATATAGTACATCGGAACAAGTTACGACTCAAATTTTTTAATATATGCTAATTCAGTTCTTTATTTAGTTATTCATCTGCGGAAAACACAATAGCATAATTTTTTCTCGATAGAATTATTTTTTGAAAACTATGCCTTTTTGAAATTTTTTGCGATATATTGTAATAACTACTGTGAATATCAACACGAGGCTTGCTCATAATGATAGGTAATAAGTTTATCTAGATTCTGTTCTGGGGATTTGTCAATACGACTAGTAATTTTTCTCCACTGAGTTATTTTTCAAAAACTTACTCCCGGTGTAGTAGCCGCGGCAGCTTTAGTGCACCCGTGACCACTGTCAACGTCAGACGTGCGCTTGCTTGACTTCGCAGCAAAAACACGAACATAAATTTCTCCTAACGTGTAAATCTTCAAACAAGTATGGGTAACCACAGTAAAAAGGTAGTAAGCAAGAGAGAATTATTACGTGTCCGCAGAGAAAAACTGAGAAAAATGAAAGAACAAAAACGGTAAGTACCTACTAAGTAATATTTATTTACTTTTTATTTATTTATTTATTTTTTTGGTTGCGGGTCGATTCCCGCTGCGGGACAAATGTTTGTATGATCTGCAAATATATTTTATTCCGGGTCTGGATGTTATGGTACCATGGTACTCGTAGTTCCTGATACCCACAACACAAGGAATCGCAGTGTGGGATCAGGACTACGTATGTGACTGTTGGGTGTGATATATGATATAACATTATAACACCCAACAGTCACATAGGTATGTTAGCCATGATCCCACACAAGGATTCCCTGTGTCGTGGGTATCAGCAACTACGAGTAAGTAAGTACTATGGTACCATAACACCCAGACCCGGAACAAGCGCTTGCCGCGTGCGCTATCAAAAGATGCCGCTCAAAGGCACCGCTGTCGGCGCCGAGTCGTCCGAAGTCAAAGGACGCCGCGCGGCTCGGCGATATTTTTATTTACGGGTGAATATTTTTTAGTTGCAAAATTTTTACTATGTATGTTTTTTTGATGTATTTTTACTGATTTGTAATCAGTGTCAGTATAGTAGCCTCCGTAAATATGGCAAGTGTACAAACCAACACATTGCATAGTTATATACCTGGTATAAAACCTCAAGCCGAAAATGGGTCAAACTTAGGAGATATTCATGTTTATAGGTTGTCTTTCATAAAAATGAAACAGATTTTATATATTTAGACCTAAACCGTGTATTTTGATGTAGATCCCGGGATTCTGGCAATGCTGTAATAATTAGAATATTTTTTTTTACGGTTGCTGAAAATCATGTTTTCAGAAAAAACAAAACGGATGACGATAGTTCTGGGTCATCACTGACAACCCTAACAGCAGTTCAAACTTCTGCAGATACAGAAGCTGCACCGACAACAAATTACAGGTTTGTATATAAATATATAAATCAAGAGGCTATCCCGGGATTTCAAGAGTAAAGGACTCTGATTCCGGGATAGGCCTAACTTGTCTTGGTGACAGCAGTAGAAGTCTTGCAGTTGATGATGATGTAAAATTATATGTAATAATATGTAGTTGTACTAAGATATAGTTTTATTTCAGTGACCCAAGCGAAAATGCAACACAATATTCAATGGAATATCAAGAAAACCTGAATCTACCAATGTAAGCTATTGTTTTACTTAGCAACATTACACATTATTTTTATTTATTTAGGTACATGCAACGTTTTTTTGACAGTTCTCAACTATAGCCCCTATATGTTTCAGAGAAACATTGCCATACCTTATCGAAACCGAATCTCAAGAAGATCTATTTGCACCACCACAGGGAAGAAGAATAATAGATATAATGCACTATACACAACAGCTCCAAAAAATATCCAGTCATAGTTCTATGTTCAATTGCAATTTAAAAGACATGTCACTTTTAGGGGAGAAAAGAAATGGTTTGATCTGTAAATTTAAATTTAGATGCAATATGTGTAATAAATGCTTTATTGTAGAAAGTGAAGACCCAACAAACCAACACAATATCAACGCAAATTTGGCTGCAGTTACAGGGATTACTTGTGCAGGGATCGGATATTCACAATTTCAGGAAATCACAGCGTGTATGAATGTACCTGTATTTACAGAAAAGTTGTATTCCAAAATACAAGACACTGTATATGAGAAATGGGAAGCAACAGCTGTTGATTCAATGGAAGCAGCTGCTACGCGCGAACGTGATGCAGCAATAGCTGAAGGAAGCATAAGCAAAGAGGGTATACCTATAATAGATGTGCTAGCCGATGCCTGTTGGTCTTCGCGTTCCTATGGCAATAACTACAAAGCGTTGTCTGGTGCCGCAGCAATTGTTGGACGAAGATTTGGTGAAGTCTTGTACATTGGTATAAAAAACAAATACTGTTCCGTATGTGCTCGGGCAGAGAAGTTGCAAACGTCGATACCAGAACACGTTTGTTTTAAAAATTATACTGGTTCATCGAGTGGTATGGAGGCAGAAATAATTTGTCAAGGTTTTGAGAAGTCTATAGAAACACACAATATGATCTACGGGAGGCTGATTGCAGATGGGGATTCTGCTACATACACAAAAATACTAACGAGGAATCCTTACCCGCATTGTGTTGTACAAAAAATAGAATGCAGAAACCACGTTATGCGTAATCTGTGCAACAAACTCCGAGCTTTGACTAAGGAAACCAAATATGCCTTAGAATACAGAAAAACTTTATCAGATATAAAGATTATGAGTATTCGTAAGGTAATAATGACATCAATACAGAAGTATAAATTTGAAAAAGATATACCGGAAGCAATAACAAATTTTAGAAACGAGGTACAAAACTCCATTTACCATGCCTACGGAAACCATGAAAACTGTAAAGAATATTACTGTTCTAAAGAAAAAGTAGCACAAACTAATATGGCAATAGAAAACAACATATTCTGGTTTAGGATAAAAACAATTATTGGGTCAGTGCTTTCAAAGTCAAGAAGTCTGCTTGAAGATGTCGATACAAATGTAGTAGAGCGTTTTAATAGCATCGTAGCTGTGGTATTCAGCCTTTGAAATAAAGCGATTGCGATCGGGCCGCCCGCCCGGTGAGTGACATTGCTTCGGCAACGTTCGGACCAAGCGGGCGTGCCGTTTGTAATTTATTACGATCTGTTTGTTTGTTCTGATTTCCTACCAGTTCCCGACCCATAAATGGGTGTCTGAACCCCACATTGGCGACGAGGATAAAAAATTGTGAGTACCTAGTCGATAATTCGACTAAAAGTTGCGTAGTGTTGTGTTAATTGAATACCTACATACATGGAAAACTTTTCTAAAACTCGAGGAAGGGTACTTATTCTTAGTGATTTAAATCGGTCGTAACGTGGTCGTAACTAGATATTTTTGACTTGATTTTTAACCGGCCTCGCGAATTTAAAAGTTTTACTAAGTACCCTCTTACATTAAATAAATTTATGGTGGCTAATTATCTCGCAACACGTCGCAACCATAATGAAATGACAAAACAATGAGGCAAAATGTTCCAGTTCATGTCAACCAATTTATGAGTTTGTTTCTGGTACCTTGCTTATAGCAAATAACTACCTATAAAGTTCTTGTTGATGTGAACCAACTCCAGGGAATGGACAAAAGTGTTACGAGCTTCTATAAAGTTGTTTTCAATGAGTCAACTAAACTTTTACCTACTCATTGAAATTGTGCCACGTATTTATTTACGCAAGTTTGCCTAAAAGACGAATGTTAATGTCTACAAAATGGTGACAGTATGGAGCGATAAATGGCAATAAACTCCGATACCTACACATGTTTAATGTAGGTACGTACTCTAAGGTAATGCATTTTGATCCCTCTGTTAAATCAAATCAAATGAATTTTATTCATTGAAATCACAAGGATCATTTTGAATCGCCTTATAAACTAAAATTACTCCTGTTCTAACGCGATTAAGCCCAGAAGAATCAGGCAACAAGCACGGCTTGACTTACTTTGATGATACGTCTTACCACAAGGTGGGAAGCGCCTGTGTGGTGCCTCGGAGCAGGGAGTTGCTGATATATATTAAATGAGAACTTAAACACCTAAGAAAGTTAGTCAAAAAAAGTGTAAATAGTGCAAATAAACATCAGCAAAAGTTTATAAGACAGTACACGCTCCACTTGATATAACCTAATTTCTATATATAATGTATGACGTGACCAAGTGTTCTTAATAATTGTTCCTATGGTTTTAATAAATAAGTATGAGTATACCTACTTATAACAATCTAATAGAACCATGTAAAGAGAAAAGTACAGATATTATAGCAAATCAGCTCAAATCAGATATAGCAATTATCTGACAAGGCTTATGTGCGGCCGCTAAAAGTAGTACACCATAACAAAACCAAGTGCTCCCAGTGGTCCTACGGTGAATAAATGATTTATGAATATGAAATTTCCATTTATCTTCGAATAAGAAATTTGGATGCACCTTCTGGAATTTAATTATAGAACTGTACAGAATTCCTCATAAAAGACCCATTTACTTTCTTCAATCGAAATTTTGGTATATTTAGTTTGGTTTTATTTCTCGTATAAATCCAAATACCATGCAAGTCACCCTTTTTCATACAACTATCCAAGTGTTTATGTGTATGTAATAATATTTCATAGATATATTGCGAAATTACTGTGAGAATATTGATTTCTTTGAAACGCAAGGCGTTCAAGGGGTCACGTGACTTCATTTTATAAATGGCACGTATTGCCCGATTTTGTAAGAGAAATTTAGCTGGAAATATAGCTGTTTTACCCCACAGCATGATACCATATGAAGTAGCTAAAATAAACAAGCCTAGCTGTAGCTTCATCAGTAAGCTGCCTTATCATACGAACTGCATATGCAGTGGAACTAAGTCTACCAGCTAAAACCACAACAGGGTTGCGGTGCCCACTGCAACCCTGGATCAATATTAAGCCCTAAGAAAATAGTAGACTTAACAAGATCAAGTGTCTCCTCATTTATTTGAATATTTAGTTTGATAATAATGTTTTACATTTGGCTATGTGAATTTGATGCTTTTCGTTTTTAGCGGTAATCAAAAGATTATTTACTGTGATCAAAACATTATTTACAAGAACTCGCGACAGTGAATCATTTACTCCATTGTAATTTTCTTTAGATCTGTCAACTTTGAAAATAATAAATAAATGCTGGACATTTCACACAACATTATCTAGCCCCAAGCTAAGCAGAGCTTGTGTTTTGGGTACTAGATAACTGATATACATAATATAATACATGTATCTATGTAGATAGATATTTTTATTATAAATAGAAAAATACCCAGAACACCCTGAAAAAAAAAATCAAAGAAGTATTGTCAGCAAACAGAACTATGCCTCATAATGAATAAAAAAGGAGATTGATAGTGTAAACAAGAAATAAAAAGGGCCTAGTATTGAACCCTGTGGCACCCCCATGACAATAGTCGATCCTTTCACCACCAACATCAACTTTTTGGACTCTATTGGATAAGTTAAAATTAACAAGATTAATTGCCTGATTTTGGATGCCATGATGTTTTAACTTGGAAATTAATGTATCATGCCATACAGTCAAAAGTTTTGGACGATTGCGTTCTGCGAGTTCTCCTACGCTTCAAATATGTGTTCTAAGAGCATGGTACCAGCATCGGCTGTCAAATGACCTTTAGTTATTCCAAATTAATGACTGAAGAAGTCCGTGGAGGTCGAAGTGTGACAATACCTGAGTAAGAATAAGTTTCTCGAAGATCTTACTTAAAGCAGGCAATATAGAAATTGGCCTATAGTTACCTGGATCTTTTCATTTCCAGACTTGAACAAAGGATTAATTAACTATGTTTCATAAGATCAGGAAAGACTCTTGTCAACACATCTATTGAAAATGTAGGCCATACACGGCGCAATATCAATAATTATAGCACCTAGCACAATTACTAGAGAAAAACTATCAAAGGCATTCGTGACCTGAATATTTTTGATAACATAGTATTGTTTATGTTTAAATTCATCTGGTTACTACAAGGTTTAGATTTACCTGTTTCATTATTAATTTCCAAGTTGTATTAATTTTATTTGCTGATTTTTCTATTGAATTTCTCAAATGCAATGATTTTAATGTATGACAAACTTTTTGAAGGACTTGGAATAGTTCTTTATGTACAAGATAAACGTTGGGTCGTGCAACATTGATTCCCCAGCCATATAGAGTTAATAAAGGGTTGTAGCCCAATCAGCTAACCCGACATTCGCTCTATCTTTATAATCTCACTATGTTCCTCACTTATCAATTTAGACAAACTGGTAAAAAGGTCATTCGGATCATATACGCACGGTACGTACAAGGGGCATTTTTAGTTCAATACTGCCGTGGAATTTCATAATGCGATTATCTGTGATAAGTGAAATTACAAGTATTTAAAGCACTGTGTAGTGATCTGAGGTGAAATGTTTAATTACTGATTTATCAATTGGAACACTACTACAATAAGTATTATTTAAACAGGTGGATGTTGTTAGTGTCACTCTTGTTGGTTATTCGAAGAGGTGATGTAAATTAAAACATTTAAACAAATTAAACAGCCTGTCAGACAAAAAACTAACCAAAATAGTATTCAGGTATTTTGTAAATACCTATATTGAAATTTCCGCAGACTATTAGCATTTTATTATGTACAAAAGTTTTGAGCAATACTTTTCCATAGTGGATTAAAATAACACGAAGTCTGCGTCAGGGGGACGGTAAACACACAATGATATGCATCTCTAGCTCAACACAATACAGCTCAGTAGTCCTCTCAATAGTGAGATTTGCAACATCTTTACGTTTCTTGCATTTTAAAGGTTTTCGAACAACAGTTAGGAACCCTATGGCGTTCTTGCGTTTGTATGAACTTACAATATTATAATTCTCATAATAAGGGAGTAACTCAAATTGTTAACATCCAGTGTTCAGTTACATACATGATAATGTACATTAAAACTGTTTAAAAATGTTTCTAATTCTAAGATTTTGCTGGGAAGGGCTTGTACATTTTATGTGGCCGGCCTTCTCATTTAAGTGACTGTCAGCTGACACTCCTATCTTTTACTCTCATTAGTACTACCTACCTACTTCTAACCACGAACTCGTCGGTGAACTGCGTGATAGTAGATACTTATAACGAGATTAAAAATATGAAATGCTAACAATTTAGCAATTATTAATTTACTATGTCTGCTGTCTGTTTTAATAAAATAATAATAAACTCAAGACTCAAGATACTGTATATCTACAGTATCTCGTGTCAAAACAAAATTTCTAATAAAATTATTGGTATTAAAATACAAAACGTCTCTATGACGACATGTCAAATTGTACAACATTAAATTAAGATTAAAAACTATTTGATTGTCTGCACTAACTTACAACTAGCTAATAATATCATATCGCATGACACCACATTTTCACCTCATTGAGATCAATTGATTGAGATTTGATTATTATTATCAGAGTGGTGTCGTAGTATTTATAAGTTTTGTGAATGAAGGCATTTGGAAAGCAATTATTTGTGACAACTTGCCCTAACAGATCACTGAGTAGCAAACCCATCCCAACGCCTATCTTATCTGAATATGCCACAGTCTTCCAAGTCTGCCACCAGGATTTAACCTGACTAACCGGAGACTGCGTACAAGCAGAGGTGGGAACTACTTCAATCTATACAGAAGGTGTAGGCTGCTTCAGCGATGCACATGGATCAGAAATCTAGAAGGCTCTGATACAGGAAGGTCGGGAGTATCGTCGGAATATAATACCTACACTGGAAAAGAGTAGAAGGTAGTAATTGGAAGATCTGTGATCATGAAGAAATTGAGGAGGACAAATAATAGCGTACCTAGTAAAGAGATCGATAATTGTATAGGTACTTAATTAAACATCAACGGCGTAGTTTATTTACTTGTTAAAATAAAATTCGATTTAGAATAATAATTATGTTGTAAAATCACTAGAGGTATATAGTGAAGTAAGAATAGTAATTTAACTTTTGGAAATAAGCAGTTGTTAATTTTTAATTTGTTAAAAAGGAAGAGATGTGGTATTCAGCCTTTGAAATAAAGCGATTGCGATCGGGCCGCCCGCCCGGTGAGTGACATTGCTTCGGCAACGTTCGGACCAAGCGGGCGTGCCGTTTGTAATTTATTACGATCTGTTTGTTTGTTCTGATTTCCTACCAGTTCCCGACCCATAAATGGGTGTCTGAACCCCACAGTAGCAAAGTTTGTAGGGGGAAAAAGAATAAATTTCTCTCTACGTAGAGGCTACCGTGCACGTTGTTCTGCTGCAGTGGTATCTTTCAATGACTCTCATCCACGACATACACTGCAGAAGAAAATTTTAGGGAAAAGCCCCAAAAGCATCTTGAAAAATATTGAGGAACGTAGATTGAATAAAAGGAAATTAAACCTAGTCAAGCCTCATAAGAAAAATAGAACACACAAAACACAGAAGAACAATAAAGTTCAGCATGATTATGGTGCTCAGAGTACTGCCCCTGATATGACACCAGAAGAACTAGATAGAGCAAAAGAATTATTTTTACAAAATTTAAAAGGGTTAACTTCGGACAAAGAAAAAATACAGGAATCAACTTTAAACCAAAGAGAGAGCAATGACTGGCTCGAACTGAGAAAGAATATGATAACAGCATCAAATTTTGGGACCGTAGTAAAACGAAGAGAAAACAGTAGCAAAGCAAAGTTAGTCCAAAATATTTTGTATAAATCTAACCTCAGCAATATAGCAGCTATTGCACATGGCGTGGAAAACGAACAAATCGCTTTACAACAACTCGCACTGCAAGAAAAAGTTACAATTGAGCCCAGTGGATTGTTCGTGGACCACGAATACCCCTTCGTTGGTGCTTCGCCAGATGGCCTGATAGGCCAACATACAATAGTGGAAATAAAGTGCCCTATAGTTGCGTTCAAAAAAGGACTGGAAAATGCTATAAGAGAGAACAAGATACAGATATGGAGATATGACAAAAAAGGAAAACTTATACTAAATAAAAACTGTAACTGGTACTACCAGGTTCAAGGTCAACTTCATGTGACATGTAAACAAAAGTGCTTGTTTGCAGTGTGGAGTGGTGAAAACGAACGACTCAAAACTGAAATCATAGAGAAGGATGATATTTTTTGGGGTGAGAAAATGAAGGAAAAAATATTGCAATTTTATATGGTCTGGTTATTACCAGAAATAGTCGATTCTCGCAAAGCGCGGGGCATGCTTTTGAGAGAAAGTGAATCATCATTTAAGCCTACTGACAGCAATGATACATCATATCAAATTGAAGGTCAAAAAGAAATTGTACCGAGACGACTAACTTTTGATAGAGTGACAAGTGACGATTCTCCAACAGACCAACCCTGTTATAGCAGGCAGATAGTTTTTGATGAAATGTAGTATACACTATACAGTATAAAATAGACGAAGAAATCAATATTCTCACAGTAATATCGCAATATATCTATGAAATATTATTACATACACATAAACACTTGGATAGTTGTATGAAAAAGGGTGACGTGCATGGTACGAGAAATAAACACAAACGAAATGTACCAAAATTTCGATCAAAGAAAGTAAGTGGGTCTTTTATGGGGAATTCTGTATGGTTCTATAATAAACTTCCAGAAGGTGCATCTAAACTTCCTATTCGAAGATTTAAATCCTACATAAAGATTAATCTAATTAAGAAAGCGTATTACACTCTTGATGACTGTATGAATGATAAAGCCACATGGCCTGATGTCGCTCTGCCCCCGACTGCTAAAATGGAAAATTGCAATATCTGTATTTACCTATTTACATGATTTTAATTTTAATAATTTAATTAAAATTTCATGAAGTAAATGAAATGGTCTGATTAGGTTTTCTGGGTTTTCCTAATCCTAGCAACAAATGTTGGACCATATTGTATTCGCCCAGCAAATACTGGAAAGTTTTATGTTTCTGAAAAAGTGGTAAATTTTTATTAATTTTGTAAATGTTTTAACATTTTTTTTTTTGAGATTAATTTTTGAGTGTTGGTTTTTCTTATTTGGTTTTCAAAAATTAACCTTTGTTCTGTACAAAAAGTTATTATATCAAATATGTGAAAGAACACCTTCATTGATCTCATCTCTCTGGTTTTGACATGTCCACGGTGTCAGTAAAAATATAATATTTTCCAGTATTTATAAAAGGATAATAAATTATTTATCATCTTGAAATCCTTAAAACAATCGTTTTTATTTCTAGTTTCGTTTTTATTTTTAGTTGTAGATCAACTCATATTTCCAATACTTCTCACCTAGTGGTAAAATGGACCATTTATGTAAGCAAAGCCGTGTTTGTTGCCTGATTCTTCTAGGCTTGGTCGCGTTGGAACAGGAGTAATTTTAGTTTATAAGACGATTCAAAATGATCCTTGTGATTTCAATGAATAAAATTCTTTTTGACTTTGACATGGACAGTATTTTTTAATTTGAGATGTACAAATTAAAAAATACTGTCCATGTCAAATAGGGGATAGTAATGTAATATAGGTTATTCAACCTATTTTTGAAGAAAAATAATACATTGTACATTTTGAAGGTGTGAGTCGATTCAGTTGCTCGCGTGGTAGAAGTTGTTATAAACATCAGTCGATAAAAGTTACAGCAAGTAAATCAATCCCTGGGATTATACATAAAGTTCGAAAGGAATTACCATATCCTCTCCTATTCCTATTCCTTACTAATTTCTAGGCTACAAAATTTCGAAATTTATGCATAATCCCGTGATCCTGGGATTGATTTACTAGTTGACTTTTCTCGGCTCTGTGAAGAAATTTTTTGAAATTTATGCATAATCCCGTGATCCCGGGTTTGATTTACTTGTTGACTTTTCTCGGCTCTGTGAAGAAAAATTTTGAAATTTATGCATAATCCCGTGATCCCGGGATTGATTTACTTGTTGATTTTTCTAATAATTATTATAATCACAGAGCCGAGAAAAGTCGTGATCCCGGGATTATGCATAAATTTCGAAACGAATAACCATATCTTATCCAATTACTAGTACTTTGTTTATAATGTCAAATGTCGCAGGAAGTCTGTGGATGGAGGCGGCTCCAGACAGTTCTTCGTGGCATTCTAAGGGGAGGCCTATGTCCAGCAGTGGACTTCTACAGACTGATGATGATGAGTACTTTGTTTTTATAACCACAGAGTCCATAAAAAGGTATTGTGCTGTTGTTAGATCAATGCAGAATTTTTCGTCGAGTAGGTAGGTCGGTACTGCCTACACCACCAGTAGACCTAGGAGAATGTATACGTAGGTATCTCTTACATAGTCAGCAGGACCGTTTTTGAAGAAATTCAAGCCGGAACACGGCAATATAATTATTGCTGGCTATGCTATTCATAATTATTTTCATACAACCTACACGCTGCATTATATAATTATGTAGGTAAGTAGGTACTTATGCACCTACTAAGGTCAACTGCATGAATAGTTTTTTTTTGTTTTTGATAGTTTTTCAGTTAGTGCATAGGTTATAGAAGATACCAATTAAAAATATAGAAGAATTGAAGAAGATACCATTCAAACAAGTAAAATGATTGATCGAGTAACGACATATACCAGAATAAGGACGCGTTGCAGAATAAGGACGCGCTGCGTCGGGCGGCCCGGCACAGATTATCGAATACATAGTACAACAAATATTTACGCCAGGCTACGCCACCTATGTCTTGATTTTATAAACTCTCTAGGCCGGTTCCGTCTTGATTTTAGCAATTGTGAGGGCCTTAACACCTTAATTTATATTAAGTTCTTTAAATAAATTACTTATTCAAATAAGTTACTTATTCAAATAAGCTACTTATTCAAATAAGTTACTTATTCAAATAAGCTACTTATTCAAATAAGTTACTTATTCAAATAAGTTACTTATTCAAATAAGCTACTTATTCAAATAAGTTACTTATTCAAATAAATAACTTATTAAAAAGTTACTTATTCAGATAAGTTACTCATTCAAATAAGTTACTTATTCAAATAAGTTACTTATTAAAAAGTTACTTATTCAAAAAAGTGACTTATTTCAATCAGTTACTTATTTAAATAAGTTGAATAAGTCACATATTTAAATAAGTTAAATAAGTTACTTATTTTAAATATGTGACTTATTTAAATAAGCAACTTATTCAATTAAGTGACTTATTTAAATAAGTGACTTATTTAAGTATAGCTACTACACTGAGAAAAATGACATTTTGGCTTCATTATAAAATATCAATACGTCTTTCAAAAATACGATGAATTGTTCTAAAATAAGGTTGTATCATGTATATATAATAAAATAATCTAGTTTAAATAGTAAGTAATACAATATTATGATGACCATTCTCCGTAATAAACGGTGACAGAATATAAGAAGATTAAATCGATACTTTACGATGCTTTCCTCTTAAAATAATACTACGTAATATGAAATGGTCTGCTGTATGTCTGGTTGGCAGAAATTCGATGATACCTAAGATATAACAGTTTTCGTCACTTTATTTTTGTAGTTAGCATCAATTTTCTTGAAGCTTCTATGCATAAAATCCTTATAATATACGACTACGGACTATATCTTCCGCCGCTTCGTTACTGCTTCGCTTGTTACTGTCCATCCAAAGGTTGTCTGGAAGAAATCGCTCTCAGCGATAAGGCCGCCCATTGTACTGCTAATTTTAATAAATCCTTTTATGTATTCCTGGTGTACAATAAAGTGTTAATCTATCTATCTATCTATGTGACTACGGGCATACAAAAATTAATTAACAAATGAACAAACATCAAATAATGATTACGGAATCATAATACATATTTGACACCGCACACCAAAATACCATGACTAGCACACAAAAATAGAATTACGTAACAAATTACCATCGAATATGATTACGGAACCATAATATGTATTTGACGCGGCACTCCAAAATACCGTGATCATCACACAAAAATACGTTTATCGTTTTACTAAAGTATGATTACAGATTCATAATATTGGATGACCGGCATATTAAAATACTGTGAAATCACCAGTCTACTGCGAACGGCACGCGGGTAGGTCCTAGCCCGGTCATTTTATTCTATTTAGTTAGCAGGGAAGCACATGCGCTCCGCCTTTTGTTTGTAATTTTATTTTAAATATTACGGATTGTCTATAGGTAGTGTTACAAAATGTGAAGTGATTTGAAGCAACAAAGTGCAACAAAGATCAGCTGGGTTTCATAATACCTAACATTTGTTCGTGTACAAAAATAAGTGTTTTAAGATTAGTGCACCAGTTTATGCAAGCTGTTGATGTAAAAGCTTGTGACAGTACATAACCCAGTTTTGCCGACTGATGCCCAGCTGATGTCCATTTAAAATGATGTGGTTGTTCATAAAATAATCTCCACCTTTCTACTACGCGTTCTGCCTACGGACGCCTACCAAACCATGGCTGGTTGGTGAACGCCTGGAGGGCTCAACGTGCCTATCTTATTACGTTGGGTATCCTGGCAAAGCCCGAGTCTCGATCCCGTTCTCTGTCCAGCACGCCTGAAGTCGCGTCGTGTTCTAGGATCAATCACCAGGGATTTGAATAAGGTATTGATTTTAGTCTCGTATTAAGTAAAATATCTAATAAATAAATAAATAAATAAATAAATAAATAAATAAATAAATGCTGGACATTTCACACAACATTATCTAGCCCCAAGCTAAGCAGAGCTTGTGTTATGGCAACTAGATAACTGATATACTTAATACAATACATTACATAGATAGATATTTTTTATTATACATAGAAAATACCCAGAACACCCGGAACAATTATCTGCAGATCGTACAAATATTTGTTCCGAGGCGGGAATCGAACCCGCAACCTCCTGCGTCGCAGGCGAACCTTCGCCCGCCGCGCCACAGAGGTCGTCATGAATGTGAAAGCCCATGTTAATTAGAGATACTCTTTATGGTACCATAAAGTAAACATGTCACAAAATACTGTATTTAGGTAAATTTAGCTAATTTCCTTTCGAGTTTTGTAGGCTGACTTCGGCAGAATTTACTACCCCAAATTTAAAGCTACTTTTGACCCCCATATATAAAAATCTATTTGACCTAACCACTTGCAATTTTGTACAGGTGACGCGGATAAGGTGCAGTCAGCTTTGGAACAGTGGTCTCGACCCTCAGCTGGTCCGTGACAGGAGGTCGTGCGCCCTCTGGCAAGAGACGGTGCGAGCCCGCCTCCGTTACCTAATACTCTAGATTATATATTTTGCGTTATTTAATAATATTTTGTAATTTTTAATTAAAATGTTAATCCGTCATATGTTTTTCCATTATAGCAAATAATTCCCCAAATCCCAAATCCACTGTTCTAGAATAATACCTAATAAAGTAGGTACTTCTGTCTAGAAGTACCTACTTTATTAGGGTTATTTTCTGTATTGCGTAGGTACTTTTTTCTGAATGTGCTTTCCTCTCATTTCCGAGTATTTCCTATTTCATCCTACTATTTATCCATGCTTTCCTACTATTATTGATGTGCTTTCCTATTGTTTATTCTTACTAATTTTCTACGCCTCCTGTTGTAGCATGGCTGCCATGTGTGGCATGTGTGGGCCAATTTATAAAGATAATTGACACTTAGTAATCTACTCTGACCCATAACCGTGCAAAAGTACGGTTACGGGAGTGATGACGATGAACGACTATACATCATCATCATCATTCTCTTAACCGTACTCTTGCTTATTCTATGTGTCAATTATCTTTATTAATTGGCCCATACATATTTAAGAAAAAGGAACAATACCCGAACCATACTACAACAGGAGGCATAGAAAAATAGTAAGAAAAATCAATAGGAAAGCACATCAATAATAGTAGGAAAGCATGGATAAATGGTATAGGATGAAATAACAGGAATTACTCGGAAATAAGAGGAAAGCACATTCAAAATTGTAGTAAAGCATACAATAATAGTAGGAAAGCATGGATAAATAGTAGGATGAAATAACAGGAGTTACTCGGAAATGAGAGGAAAGCACATTAAAAATAGTAGGAAAGCATACAATAATAGTAGGAAAGCATGGATAAATAGTATGATAAAATAATAGGGATTACTCGGAAATTAGAGGAGAGCACATAAAAATAGTAGGAAAGCATACAAAAATATGATGACAGTCATATGTAATGTTATGCTCTCTCTCAAAAAGTAATGGTCCATTACGATTACCGTCACCGTAAGTCCGGACATACGGTGATACGAACTACTAATGCATGGTGACAGCTCATCATAATATATGGTTAGCAGCAGCAACAGTAGTTTCATCGTACTTTATGGTTATTTCCGTATGCTCCCTACTTTACGTGAAATCACCATATTTTTTGATGAACTGTTTTCTCAGTGTAAATTTGTTCTCTTCATAAAAAAGTTATTCATAAATTGTTTATTTATTTTCAGGTCTAAGCTCAACGCCGACGTTTTATTCCCATCAGAAGAAGAAGACGAGGAACCGAAGGCTCCTAAAGTCCAAAAGAAAAGGAAGACTTCGACCTCCGCTGAACAGGCTGGGACATCTAAGCGCACCAAGCCAATTATTCGAGCGGTTCCGTCCACATCTAAGGCGACATCGCACGATTTGTTCGGCACGGATAGTGATGAAGACGAGTTGAACGAGTCATCTGAGACAGCCGGTAAAAAATCAGCTAGTCCTCTAATTTCATATTTTACTAGGAGGCTGGCTAATGGAATGTCCCGTCAGTCCGGCCCTAAAACAGGGTCGCACTTCGTAGAAGTTAAAATATATAAGAAGTCGGAAATTGAGAATGTATCACCTATGAACCGTTGGCGTCACTCAATCATCACTATAAAAAACCAGACAAATGACGACACTCAAGCCTGGCGTCATTTGACTAAATTTATTCAGTGCTCCAGGAAGGAGTTTGGAGATTATCCACCGACTTTCATGTCGAATTATTATTAATCTGTTTTAATTACATGCAAGTCGGTCAAGCGTGGTTCATTGATGAAACATTCCATGTTTCAGAAGTTCTTATTGTTTTTCTTTTACGAATACTTAACGAATATTGATAAGATATTATTTTATGTATAACATACATTGAAATCAATTATTTGAATAGGTTTCTGAGTAGGACTACCTAGTTACCTACAAACCGACTTCAGAATAATGTAACCCTAAATGTAAGAAATAATAAAAAGTATACGAATACATATTGTTTCACTGAATAGAATTAAGATAGCTAACCTACTTCTATAAAATAAAGCTATAGAAATCATATTTTTTTTACACTCTTATTAGATTGTAATAAGTTATTAAATACCTACAGTATTAGACCAACTAAAAATAAAAGCCGTCTACATAGCATTCTATTTTAAAAAGTGGGGCTAGAAATAGTACAACGATAAGCATGCGCTCCGCTTACTTAAGCAAAACTGACGAAGGGTCATACTACTTACACACAACTATAGTCTACTGTGTAAGTAGTATAACCAATTGATAAATATGTAGACTCTACATATTTCGTGCACCACTTAACTTAGCATGGAATGCTCTGTCTATTATTTTATAATCTAATGAGGATTTTTTTTAATTCCAGCTTCTCAATCCCCCGATTCCCATCAGCATGAAACAATAAGATGCGATGCATGTCAATTAGTACTACCTAAAAATGTATTCAAATATCATTTAAGAAGTAATATACATAAGTCAAATAGTGTTTTAAAAACTGAAGTTGACAATGTTGAAATCATAGCAACAGCATTCAGAAATAGAATAATTACTTATAGATTAAATCCTGTCCAAAAAGCAAAGTACCTCACACCTGAGGCTTTCTTGTATGACTATACGAAAAGTGTTATAAAATTACTTAAAATGATTTTAAGAAAACATAGCAGTGTTAAAGTGAACTTTGAGCTATTCGCAAACTTCATATTAATGAAGTCTGGTGATCAACAGCTAAAATCATTCAATACTAAAAATAACATCATTTTAAAATACAGTAATTTAAGTGATACTTATTCGCATGCAGTAAACACAATAAAACAAAAAATGACAGAATTTGAACATTGTGAATCAGGATGGTCTCTGTTATCGATAAAATATCTAGAAATAAACATAAATAA
The DNA here is from genome assembly GCA_951392215.1 of Epirrita christyi. Classification (NCBI taxonomy): domain Eukaryota; kingdom Metazoa; phylum Arthropoda; class Insecta; order Lepidoptera; family Geometridae; genus Epirrita; species Epirrita christyi. The sequence goes on along the minus strand of OX595856.1, from coordinate 12,963,864 downwards.
ATATTGTCCCTTTAAAGGTGGGACTTATATAGATTTACCACCTTTAATTAAAAATAACAAAAGTTGTGTGAACATACAGAACACTGACGATCATTGTTTGTTGTGGAGTATCGTCGCAGGCTTATTCCCCTCAAAGAAAAATGCATGTAGAACTAGCTCTTATCCTCACTACTCAGATGTATTAAACATTAAGGGAATGACTTTCCCTCCGACAATAAGTGATATAAAAATATTAGAAAAGAATAATCGAAATTTGAGCATAAATATATACGGTTTAGATAAAAAGAATGATGTAACTGGACCATTATATGCTTCCGATGTCCGAAAAATTAATCATGTAAACTTATTGTACATTGAAAGAACAGATAAGCAGCATTACTGCTTGATAAAAGATCTGCTGCGTCTTGTACGGAGGCAAATTTCTAAACATCGGGGTAAGATGTATTTATGTGAAAACTGTCTTCAGTGTTTTTCAAGTGTCCTAAAACACGACAGCCATCCTTGTTCTAAAGTGAAAACAACATAACCCCCAAACGATAGTTTCCTAGAGTTTAAACATTTCGAAAGGCAACAAAAGATAAACTTTATTATCTATGCTGACTTTGAAAGTATTTTATTAAAGAATGTTGACGATGAAAATAAAAATACAAAAAATGTGAAATTACATGAAGCTTCTTGTTTTGGATATTGCATATGTTGCTCACTTGATTCTAGTCTGAATAAATATGTGACATATAGAGGTCCAGATTGTGTTCCGGTATTCATAGCTTATTTAATAAGGGATATAAAAGAGATCTTCAAAGTTTTACAATCTCAAACAGCATTGTTAACACCAACGAAAGAACAGACAAATGAGTACAAGTTTGCAACTGAGTGCTATATCTGTAAGCAGTTGCTCTTTGACGATAAAGTATTAGATCATGATCATATTACAGGTGAATACCGAGGAGCTTGTCATCAACTATGTAATTTACTATATAGAATATGTCCATTTGTTCCAGTAGTTTTTCATAACTTAACTGGATATGATTGTCATTTGTTTATAAAAGAATTAGCTAATTATGAAGGGGATATAAAAATAATACCCAAAACGAAAGAAAAATATCTGAGTGTGACCAAATATTTACCCGTACACACTAAATCAAAACACAGTATGCAAATTAAATTTATAGACTCTTTTCAATTCCTAAGCTGTAGTTTGGATACATTAAGTAAAAATTTGAGTGATTCAGACTTAAATCGATTATCCAACGAGTTTCCAGAATACGAAAAGTTTGTTTTGATGCGCAAAAAAGGAATTTATCCTTATGACTATGTAGACTCATGGTCCAAATACGATGAATGTGTACTCCCAATGAGAGAACACTTTTTCAATAGTTTAACACAGGAACACGTATCAAATGACGATTATAGACGTGCTCAAGAAGTTTGGAAAATTTTTAATGTTCATTCCCTCGGTGAATACACTGACTTATATTTGAAATGTGATGTTCTACTACTATGCGATGTTTTTGAAAAGTTTAGACAAACTTGTCTACAGTACTATAAACTAGATCCAGCATATTACATTACTTCACCAGGATTAAGTTGGGACGCAATGTTGCTTTCCACTAGAGTAAAATTAGAATTATTAAATGATGTAGAAATGTATCAGTTTATTGAAAAAGGAATACGTGGAGGTCTTGCTCAGTGTTCTCTGAGACACGCTAAAGCAAATAACGTGTATCTTCCTGATTACGATGACCTAAAACCGTCTTCTTATTTAGTTTATCTTGACTGTAATAATCTCTATGGACATGCTATGACAAAAAATATGCCAATTTCTGAATTCAAGTTTTTGTCTCAAGATGAAATTACTGAATTTGATATTAATAATACGATGGAAGATGACGTCTTTGGTTATATTTTGGAAGTTGATTTACAATATAATGATAATTTGCATAATTTACATAGTGATTTACCTTTTGCATGTGAAAAATTCACCCCACCTGGAGGTAAAACACCAAAACTGATAGCAAACTTGTATGACAAATTTAACTATGTCATTCATTATGTACATTTAAAGGAGTGTTTGAAGCAAGGGCTAATGCTTACTAAAATTAATCGTATTTTAAGATTTCGTCAGAATAGTTATCTGAAAAAGTATATAGATATGAATACACAATTTCGTCAAAATTCGAGCTCAGTATTTGAAAAAGATTTTCTTAAATTATTAAACAACGCTATATTTGGCAAAACAATTGAGAACAAACGTAAACAAGTGGATGTAAAATTGGTTACACATTGGAACGACCGATATAACAAAACCAATAAAACATTGGGTGCCGAACAGCTTCTTGCAAGACCAAATTTTCATAGTGTTTCAATATTTTCTGAAAACTTTGCAGCAATTCAGTTAAAACATGATAAAATCAAACTAGATCGGCCAATATATATTGGGTTTAGCGTTTTAGAGTACGCTAAAATGCATTTGTATCAGTTTCACTATAACTTTATTATAAATAAGTATGGTAACTTACTTTAGTGCTTACTTTACTTAATTCATACAGATGATTATTATAGAGACATGAAGAATGATCTGAATGTGTATGACACAAGTAACTTTGATGTGAAAAACCCTTACAACTTGCCTTTAGTAAACGCAAAGGTCCCAGGTTTGTTCAAAGATGAGTTAGGAGGTGATGTTATATCTGAATTTGTAGGGTTGAGAGCTAAACTTTACTGCATAAAAAGTGTCAAAGTTCAAATAAAAAAAGCTAAAGGTATTTCAAAAACGATAACTAAAATATTAGATATATCCGACTATCATAACACTTTAATGAACAATAAAAATTTAAAATGCAAAATGAATATGATAAAATCGGTAAAACATGCACTATATACTCAAGAAGTAAATAAATTAGTTTTAAACAGGAACGATGACAAACGACAAATTATTCAAAATAAAGTGACCACATTACCGTGGGGGCATTGTGATACGCTTTTCTAACTACCTATGAATTGGTTTTGACATAAGAAGAGTTAAGTGTCTCTTAAAATTTTTATTTCTATATTCACGTTTTAGTTTCTAAGTTTTCTTCATTTGGTTAAATAAAATTATAATTATAAAATATATAAAACTTTTATTGTATTTTAGTACCTGACTTCAATTAGTTGATAAAACTTACACTGAGTTTAGATGTGTACTTTAGTACACAACAAAAGCGACCTACCAAGAATCGAACACGTAGCTTTTCTTAAGATATGAGGATTTGCTATCCAATTGCATCACATATGTATGCTTAACGTCAGATTGAAAATCTTGAAAATATGGAGCAGTTGTCTATATCATAGAAGTTACTTTGATTGTTAAGTCATTCCACTAAAGACACTCATACGATGAAGTTTGTAAAACAGCCGGTATCGTTACAATTTGATAAAATTAGTATTGATTCAGATAAACCCAGTTTTCGTCATGGAAAACTTTTACCAAATACTATACGCTGTATAATATGTGGTCCATCAAACTGTGGCAAAACTAATTTAGTAATCGGTCTACTCTTACATGAAAATGGTTTGCAATTTCAAAATGTGTATGTGTATTCAAAAACTCTTTATCAACCAAAGTATATATTCTTGGAGCAGGTTTTAAGAATGGTTCCAAGTGTAACATTTTCTAAATATCATGAAAATGAAGAAGTTCTTGCTCCAGAGGAAGCAAAATGTAATTCAATAATTATATTCGATGATGTAGCGTGTGAAAATCAAAATAATATGCGCAATTATTTTACAATTGGTAGACATAAATACATAGATTGTTTTTATTTAAATCAGACTTATAGCAAAATACCTAAACAACTTGTTAGAGATAATGCAAATTTAATAGTTCTTTTCAAGCAAGATGAAATTAATTTGAGACATATATACAATGAGCACGCCAACACAGATATGTCATGGCTTGAATTTCGATACATGTGTTCAAATATATGGAAAGAGCCCTATAGTTTTTTAGTTATAAACAAAGACTGTGAAAAGAATAAAGGATGTTATCGAAAAAAATTTGACACGTTTGCTGTATTTAATAAGTAATATAAAATGAATACGAGTCGTAACTTTATTTAGTTTCAGTTTAAGGACTGTATGATTGAAACGTGTTTTTATAATATTGAAGGTCATCATAAGATAATAAATACAATATGGAAAAAAAAATAAAGAGGCAACTTGTAAATGCCGCAGAAGCTGTCAAAAGAAAGGTTCGAAGAATGAGGGATATTGAAACTGAGAAAAATAATGTTTTAGAAACTATTTTTAAACCAATTACAAAGCCTCTTAATCAAATGATGGATAACGAAAAGCATTTGCAAGAGATGGAAAATGATAAATTCCAGACATCAAGTCCATTAGACAGAGATAAAACTCTTATTAAGAGAAAAACTAGCATTGGACTTAATATGAATTATAGTCCTATTGACAAGGATATGGATGATGCAAAGGAATTTAATGACAATTTAGATAAATCTGTCGATGATGATGATGATGATGACGATGAAGATAATAATGATACACATTACGAATCATTCAAAACAAGCGAAAGTGATCCGAGTTATAGCCTTTCTTCTTGGTCTATGTCTTCCGATGCTTTAAATGTTGTTCCATTTGGAGTGAGAAATGAACGTGGTAAACTTATGATGGGATCAGCGCGTGTGGTTCTTTCTGATAATTATGTTCAAGTTGGAGCAAACAAGTACAAAAAAACATCAGGTATTTATGAGCTTTTATTTAAAAAAGTTCCGGATTTAGATACGATAACAGAAGAAGATATGGCACATTATAAGCTAATGTTACTTGAAACCAATGTTCATAGACGAGATTATGATTCACAAAAACCGATAAGAAGTAACAGAGGGCGAAAGTACTTGAACATTATAAAGCCACTATTCAGGTAACGTAAAGAATCTGCAAGTACTGACAGTCAGCCTGACTCACATCAAGGAAAAGGACTACCCCTATTAAAGAAATGGATGAAAAATGTCGATTATGTTTACTGGGATAACCCTAATGAATTAGTTGAGAGACTAAAGCTACTAATTGCTTCTCAGGATGCTGGTAATACTGGGTTGAATAATGAAATAATATCCATTATAGAAGAGTTGCGCGAGAGTGGCATTATACCTTAATAAATAAGATAAATCCAAATCTTTGTTTCATTTGAGCTTTGTCTCTTACGCTTATTGGTTCACCATAAGGAATATGGATAAATTTGGACATCACATTAATAAACGATTACGTTTATCAGAATTCTTCGAAATCTTTGACAAAGCATTGATGCAAACAGAAAACGACGAATTAGTTTCGCAATCAACAAGATTAACAGGAGTTACAAGTCCCTCTAGAGAAAACGACGCTGTTAACAAAGAATACGTAGATAAACAATCTGTACCATTTGCAAAGAAGGATGAAGTTCATAGTATACTAAAAGCTATTAAATTAGACATTGAAAAATATAACCCGCATTTAAAAGAAGACTATTTCAAGAAAGTTGAATTAGAAAAGATCATACAATCGACTTCAAAAGAATGAGTAAGTTACAAGTTGTAAACGAAATTCATAAAACAGCACGTAAAAACTTTATTCGACGATCAGTAGTATTAAAGGGAATTGATGACTTATGGCAAGCAGATCTTATTGACTTTCAAAATTTAAGGAAATATAATCATGGCTATAAGTTTATATTAGTTGTACTAGATTGTTTTTCAAAGTTTTCTTGGGCTATTCCAGTCAAAACTAAGACTAAATCTGAAATAGCAAATGAATTTCATAACATCTTAGTTACAGCCCATCGTAAACCTATTAATTTACAAACGGACATGGGTACAGAATTTTATAATGATGAGTTCGATAAAATTATGAAATCGTATAATATTAACCATTACTCAACATACTCCATAAAAAAAGCTTCCATAGTCGAAAGGTTAATTAAAACTCTAAAAACCAAATTATATAAACTATTTAGCTTAAATGGGAGTTACAAGTGGGTTGGTGAGCCTTTAGAAAGTGTTGTGACAACATACAATGATACAATACATCGGACAACAAAATATAGACCAAACAATGTTAACCATTCAAATCAAAATACAGTCATGAAAAACATAAAGAAATCACAAATGACTTTCATATCAAAGAAAAGTAAAGTTTTGCCTGGAGATTTTGTGCGTATAAGTAAATATAAAGGCAGCTTTGAAAAGGGCTACACTCCAAACTGGTCTACAGAATTGTTTTTAATTAAAAAAGTGAATCCTTCAAGTCCTTTAACTTACTTAATTGAAGATTTGCACAAACAACCAATATTAGGAAGTTTTTATGATCAAGAAATTCAGAAAACTAATTGTCCCAATGTTTATCTGATTGAAAAAGTTATAAGAAAGAAAGGTAGGAAACTTTTTGTTAAATGGTTAGGTCTCCCCGATAGTGAAAATAGCTGGATTGAAAAACGTGCAGTTTTATGAATTATTAATTATTAATTTCGAAAGTCTATAAAATTATATATGATAAGTGAAAATCACTCATTAATATCTTAGCAATGAAAGGTGGAGGACTAGTTAACAGTCTGATAAATAATTTACCATTTGAACTGCATTTACCTGGATATAATTATTGTGGGCCTGGTACGAGATTGAGAGAAAGATTGATAAGAGGTGATAAAGGAATTAATCAGTTGGATAGCGCGTGTATGGAACACGACATCGCATACAATAACTCTAATAATTTAGAAGATCGTCATAGAGCAGATTTGCAGTTGCTAAACATGGCTAAACAGCGGATTAAATCAAAGAATGCAGGAACAGGAGAGAAATTAGCTTCGTGGGTAGTGAGCAAAGTAATGAAAACCAAAGTGAAACATGGCGCTGGAACGAAATCATTTAAATCCATTGTTTCTACGATACGCAATCATGTGAAAAAGCTGAAACCAAAAAATACTTCTAAAGCTATTAAAATAGCATACCTAGCTGAGAAAAAAATAATTAAAAAAAATAAAGGAGCTCGTTTGCCTCGTATCATACCGTTACCTAAAACGGGTGGTTTTCTTCCATTGATACCAATATTTGCAGGACTGTCCGCACTAGGTGCATTATCTGGAGGAGCTGCAGGTATTGCTAAGGCTGTAAATGATCATAAATCAGCGAAAAAGAACTTTGAAGAGGCTGAAAGACATAATAAAATTATGGAATCTATAGCCTTAGGAAAAGGCTTATATATGAAACCTTACAAAAAAGGTAGTGGTTTATTTGTAAAAAGTTCAAAAAACTAGTGAAAAGGTTACCCAATCGTGCTCTCACCAATATAGACATATTAGATTATGCCCATGAGTACATACCTTTTTTTAGAGGTGTCTATATGAGAGATGAATTACCAAAAAAAACAAAAGACATCGAATGTGCTATTGTCAATTTAGATAGTTCAGAGAATGAAGGAACACACTGGGTAGCCTACGTAAAATATTTAGATTATTGTGAGTATTTTGATAGTTTTGGAGACTTAAAGCCCCCGTCAGAGTTAGTAAAATATTTACAATCGAATCTTACATACAATTATTGTAGTTATCAAAATTTTAATACGTCTAATTGTGGACATCTATGTTTAAAGTTCCTACATGCATTTTGGAAAATAAAATTTATGTAACTAAAGATTGACTGAAATAAATTTGTATAAATTTAAGAACTGGTTTTGTTTGCTCCATTTGAAAAATGTCTTTCACGCTGTCCATAAGTGGTAATACACTGATTTTATCGTCTTGCTATTATCCTGCTTTACAACTTGATGGTAAATATGAATGTGCTCTGTTGCATTTGTCAACATTTAATTCAATCCCTAACATTGATAGTAGTAACAATAAATTTAATTTTGGTGAAAATGATACCATAGAGATACCGGAAGGTGCCTACGAGCTTCAAGATATCAGTAGTTATTTAAAAACAAATGTAAAAAATGCATCTATCAAGCTATTTTGCAACAATAACACATTAAAAACATCAATTTTCTGTACTAAAGACATACATTTTGAAAAAAACCACTCTATTGGAATATTACTCGGGTTTGGTAAACAAACACTAAAAGCAAATATATTACATGATTCCCAGCTCCCAGTTAACATTTTATCAACGACTGTGGTGAGAATCGAATGTGATATAGTGAGCGGATCATATATTAATGGTAAATCAAGCCATATTATTCACGAATTTTCACCTAACGTGCCTCCAGGATACCGAATCATAGAAGTACCGAAAAATATAATTTACTTTCCTGTTAATCAAAATAACATTAGCACTTTAAACATTAGATTATTGGATATTAATAACAATTTGGTAAACTTACGAGGTGAAGAAGTTCAATTATATTTGCATATGAAAAAAAGATGATTGATTATAATAAATATGGTAATGCTAAGACAAAACACATCAGTACTAATCGAGCAATCCATAAAGGAACAACTAAGAAAAAGATAACTGAAGAAAATAAAAGATTTCTGAAACAAATTGGAGTTCTAAAATGAGTATTTTAGATATAACAAGTTTTCCTGTTTACGATAATACCATAGATGGTATCGAATATCACTCGTATAAACCATACGTAACAAGTTTTAACAGGAATGACGAAGTTCGCATACCTATCAACCAACAAGATTTATATATATTACCTTCAGCCAGTACCCTGTATTTGGAAGGAACAGTGAACGTTGTCAAAAAGGATTCAAAACAAAAAGTTACAAGTGTTGAATTTACAAACAATCCATTACTTTTTCTTTTCCAAGATATTCGGTATGAATTAAATGGAGTGGAAATAGATAGAATTAAAAATGCTGGTATTACTACAACTATGAAAGGTTTATTATCTATGAATGAAAATGAAGCTAAAATGTCGAAAGCTTGGGGTTGGGATATAAATGGAACTAAAAACATTCATGGAGGAAATTTTTCAGCTTCAATACCACTTGCTAATATTTTAGGTTTTGCTGAAGATTATAAGAAGATCATAATAAACTGTAAACATGAACTGATATTATTACGTAGTAATACCGACTTAAACTCTCTGAAAATTCCATCCGGTGAGTTAGTGGATACCATAATAATAAATAAATTAGTTTGGCGCGTACCGCATGTTAAGGTATCTGACAAGGAAAAAGTTAACTTACTTAAGCTATTAGAAAAAGATAGACCACTCAGTTTTGCTTTTAGAAATTGGGATCTTTATGAGTATCCTTTGCTACCACAAACTACTAAGCATACTTGGTCCATAAAAACCTCGTCGCAAATTGAAAAACCGCGTTACGTTATTATAGGTCTACAAACAAACAGAAAAAATCTTGCACAGCAAGATATGTCACAGTATGATCACTGTAATTTAAGAAATGTCAAAGTGTATCTAAACTCTACATATTTTCCGTATGAAAGCATAAATGTAAATTTTCAAGATGAGAAATTTGCTTTATTATACGAACATTATGTACAATTCCAACAGTCTTATTACGGGCGCAAGAGTGAACCGTTGTTAAGTGCTTTTGAGTTTAAAGAAAAGGCACCGCTATTTGTTATAGATTGCTCTAGACAGAGTGAAAACCTTAAGTCTGGTCCAGTAGTAAGCGTATGCGTGGAGCTTGAAAGCAACGTAGAGATACCTGATCACACATCAGCATATTGTCTCATTTTTAACGATTGCATAATAGAGTACAGACCGCTGAGCAATTTAGTGAAGAAATTATCATGAATAGTAAGCCTGATATTGCAATCGTTGATTTACAAGGATTCAAGGATACGAAAAATCAATTTATAATCAAAGAATTCGCTATTTTTATCAATGGATACACACAAACTTTTCTCGTCAAGCCTCCCTACTCATTTAATTACTTGTCAAAAGAAGAGAAAAAGCAAGTGAGGTGGTTAGAAAATAACCGTGGGGTTTATTGGAGTAAAGGTTATATTGACTACCGCGAGTTTAAGCGCACTATTATACCATATTTAAATAAATCTAAAATTGTAGCTAAGGGCACAGAAAAAATTAAATGGATTCACGATTAGTGTCAAAATTGTGAAATTATAGATATGGGTGAAAATGGCTGTCCCAACTTTTCAAAATTATATGATATCTATGCCAAATCCCCCGTAATTTCAAACTGTATAAATCATAATAAAAAATGTGCTTTGAAACATGTAATGTGTATTAAGAAGTGGTGTGACGATAATGATGTTAATGTTTTTAAAATTGATTAATTTAATTTATCTGAATACATACCTATATTTTTAATTAAATATAATTAAGAGTTGCCGTTTGTTTTATTTTACCTCCTATTCATGTTATTTATTTGAATTAAAGAGTTTAAAAATAATGTTGTATTCAAGTTACTTATTGAGTAGACTCTTTTCCGCTACTAGGCCGACAGACGGCCCTTTTGCATGATGTTTTGAACTTAGTTCTATTTATGTTAGCTATTGAAATGGATGTACTTATAGATAATTAATTGGTTACTCTGGTCCAAAAGAAAAGTATTCAAATAACTGATTGCGAAATGGTACCATTCTATTAAAGTTACTGAAAATATGTTTTATTAAAGTTACTAATTCTAACAAATGATTTTGAACATTCAGTGACTGTGACGATTTCGATGAAATTTGCCTTAGGGATGTTTTAAACACTGAGCAAAGCTCGGTCACCCAGGTAGTTATTCGATTGATTTAGTTATTTTAACAGGTTAGAACATAGATCTATTCATTTTAGTTATTCGAATTGATTTAGTTATTTGAAAAGGTTAGAACATAGATCTATTCATGTTAGTTATTTGAGTAGGTTAGAACATAGATCATGTTAGTTATTTGAATTGATTTAGTTATTTGAACAGGTTAGAACATAGATCTATTCCTGTTAGTTATTCGAATAGATGTATGTAATTGGTTGCAAAGCTCGGTCATCCAGGTACTGTTAGTTATTCGAATTGGTTTAGTTATTTGAATAGGTTAGAACATAGATCATGTTAGTTATTTGAATTGATTTAGTTATTTGAATAGGTTAGAACATAGATCTATTCATGTTAGTTATTTGAATAGATGTATGTAATTGGTTAAGGTGGATCTCCTGTGATCCAGATTAACCAATTACATACTACTGACAGCGTCTATTGAACGGTTAGATTGAATGATTTTTGAAATCATTCAGCTAACCACCGAGTTGCTAATCGGAACCAATTTTCTTTTGTGAAACTGATAAAAAATGGCACTTTTACGTGCTGGTTAACGCTACTTAGGAAGTAACTAATCAACACTTTACTTGAAGATCGTGAACGAGGCCCTTAATATTAAGTCCATAGTTAGACTAAGCAGGGTGGTTATTCGCTATGACCTACTAAGAGATTCCTTGTCAATAACGTGTGACGTCACCCATACGATTCAGCGATGATTCCACGCAGATAATCGTAACGAGCCCACTGTATGTTACGTTTGGTCACAGCGAATAAGGGGGCAGTTGTTTAACCGCCTGTTTTTTGTTGGTGAAATCAAACCTAAACTATTTTTCAAATGACATTCGTTATAATACGTTCGTTCTACTTTATGGAAGAGCGATACCTCCTAATACAGGTATTTACATACTTAACAGGAGGTATCAATCAACTATACTTAGTTAAAAAATACTGTTACTTAAGTTAACGAAAATAAAACATTTTGTATAAGAAATTTGCTATTTACAATTTACAACTACATCAGCGTGTATTTCCGTGCTCACAGTTTATTTTTCTGTTTAGCACACTATTCGTGTGCTAACCTTAAAAAAACAGACATGCGACATGCGAAAAAAAAACAATCATTCCGTCCCATTTATTTACATGACGTATCATAAGTTATTCTCTTTCTTGTATGACTGCGATGGAAGTTATCTAGTTTTCTATTCGTTTCTCTGTCTACGCTTGTGGCGTAGCGTAGGCGTAGCGACTATAATGCTACGGTTGCTATGGCGCGTGCTACGCAACGGTGCGTAGGTAGTAGTGACTACACTACTTGCTACGGCGCGCGCTACGCTACGATAGCTACGGTGCGAAGGTAGTAGCGACTATACTACTTGATACGGCGCGCTACGCTACGATAGCTACGGTGCGAAGGTAGTAGCGACTATACTACTTGCTACGGCGCGCACTACGCTACGATAGCTACGGACTACGGTGCGTAGTAGTGACTACACTACTTGCTACGGCGTGCGCTACGCTACGATAGCTACGGTGCGTAGGTAGTAGCGACTATACTACTTGATACAGCGCGCGCTACGCTACGATAGTTACGGCGCGTAGGTAGTAGCGACTATACTACTTGCTACGGCGCGCGCTACGCTACGATAGCTACGGACTACGGTGCGTAGTAGCGACTACACTACTTGCTATGGCGCGCGCTACGCTACGATAGCTACGGACTACGGTGCGTAGTAACGACTACACTACTTGCTACGGCGCGCGCTACGCTACGATAGCTACGGACTATGGTGCGTGCGTAGTAGCGACTACACTACTTGCTACAGCGCGGCGCGCGGCGCGCTCGTAGGGACTACGGTTTCAACGGCACCTACCCTGTGTACCGGAAGCCATCATGTCATTTAAGTAGGTACTCTCATAACGAAATCTTAAAAAAGGCGAAAACGTAGACAGAGCGAGTGATACAGCTATGTTGTTGGGAGAAGGTAGTATGTCAATCATTGATGTGAGGATGATGTGCGATGGGTCATTCTTTGACATCAGCACGCAGGCGCGGATATCCTCCGGCGCCGACATGTCGTGACATCCTTGCCTCCAGGGTTGGCACTAAGCAACAAGGATGGTGATTTGCACCAATTCAAACTCGAACGCAAAATTATTGACTTTACACCTTACACTTTACACTCTAGAGACCGGAGCCTAGTAACCTACCTTTATATTTAAAAAAATACCCGTGTAGGTACCGTATAAATCCAAGTCCAAGGCGACCACGAGCCTCCCCTCCACTTACTCGATGGACTAATTCGGTAGATGAAGGAAATTTAATGCGAATCTGTCTTTTTGAGAATCTGTCCTTATGCGAACAAAGGCATTCTTTGTCGTGGCATTCTTTGGGGGAGGCTTATGTCCAGTTGTCCAGTAGTGGAGACTTCAGGCTGTTGATGGATTATGGATACCTATCTGTACAGATCTTGGGGTCTTTGGGTGTCCGTCTATTTTATAAACGGTAAAGTAAGTATTAGATGGGTAAAGGATGGTAGGTAGGTATAGGCGCTGTTTTACTACAGAATAATATAGTTGTTTTGTGGTATAGGCACCTATATAGCTAGCCTTCTCAAATTGTATCGAATAAATGATCTTACTCAGATCGCTACTGATAATAGTCGGAGGTATTTGACACCCCTGTTTCTAAATCGACACGGCCAGGGCGCCTCCGTGGCGGCGTACTTGTTGCTACGTCTGCTGCTCTACTCATCCAACAGGACATACAGTGTGTTCCTAGTAGACACGAGACAGTGTGTTCCAGTTGCGACACAGGACACGCTTGGCTAGGAAACTTTACCACTATACCCTTAGTAGAGGCGCTCTAAGGTTTAGAAGAGCAATAGCATAATATTGGCACTGCGATAAAGGGGTAAAATTGGGTTTCAATTGACTTTTAGTCACTGAACCAAAATTGCTAACTTAAAGAATGTAAAAAAAAATAGTTTGTACATTTACATCAGCCTTAATCTTTATACCTAGGTTGCTAACGTTCAGGTACATAAATCGCAACTAAAATATCCAAAATTTGTCATTGAGATAGTTTTTTTTGTAAATACGTTTATTTTTGTCCTGTCCTGTATGTTATCGACGAGAAGAGACTTCAGTGTCGCTCCGCGTCCGCAGATGAGATGAGTCACAACATCAACTCTCAAGAAAACTACGATCATAGTGTAATCATGTCTCGCCATGAGTGTGCGGTTCTCGCTTATATTCAAAAATAGATCGAATTTTCTACTTTTATATAAAAATTAAATGAAATCATGTTTATTCGTAGATCAGTGCCTATGGTTTAGTTGAGGATGATTGTAAAGATTCGGTGTTATGGAATGTTTGTTTATGTGGGGCTGTTGACCTGCGAGTAGCATCCTAGACAAGGAAACACTGATTTTCTAGTCAAGTGAGTGAATCATTTCAACTGAGTGCACTTATTTTTTTACTCTTTATAATGTACATATCATAGAATTGAAGTTATCGTGGCTTGGTATCATTTTATATGTCTCATGAGGGAGGACCTCAAAATGGTCAACGAAACGTCAGCAGGAGAATAGTAAAGTACGTGGTGTATAGTCGTAATTTTTCTAAAATGTACATATCCTTCATGAAGATTCTAGTCGTGAGGGTTCTTCTCTAGACTCTGTAAGTCGGTAATTTATCCCTCGTTGCTCTGCGGGCTCAGGCTGGAAGGCCTAGGTACTCTAGTGAGTGTAATGCCTGGCTTAGTGATCCCTCATCCGGTTAGTTTATGTTTCACGGGGTGATGGTGAGCGCTATTCATATTGGTGGATTTGAACCGGTTGAGGAAGGACACGGTGCAGATTGCTGGGTATCACGAAGTCTGTTTACAGGATGGGAGCGCGCAAAGTAATGCCAAGCGATCGCTCTAAAAGCCACGTGTCGTACTACGTGTCGATGGCCATCATCATCGGCCTGCTGATCGTGCTGTGCTGCTACGCCTGCTACTTCTTCATCAATAAGATCAGAGGTACTCAAATAAACCGTTTGCGATGCGGGGAAGTTGATCGCCGTCGTCGTGAGGAAGCTGGCATGAGTCACTCGACGATTGTCATTGTGCATCAAAGGAGCTTGCGAAGCACACTGAGTCCTTTTACCACACTAGTAATAGCACCATGAGCCATTGGCCCTTATCAGGGCCACCATACCTCAACCTATAGTCACTGACCTGGCAGGATGTAAATGTTTTTTATATACTACTAGGCAAGCAAACAAGCATACGGCGCACCTGATGGAAATTAGTTGTAGTAGTGGTGGATGTAGCCTATGACGCCTGCAACATTAGAGGCATCACACGCGCGCTGCATCCTATAACTTCCTACTAATATTATAAACGCGAAAGTTTGTGAGTATGGATGGATGTTTGTTACTCTTTCACGTAAAAACTACTGAATGGATTTGAGTAAAATTTGGAATGGAGATACTTTACGCCCTGGATTAACACATAGGCTACTTTTCATCATCATCATCATCATTATCAAACGCGAAAGTTTGTGAGTATGGATGGATGTTTGTTACTCTTTCACGTAAAAACTACTGAATGGATTTGAGTGAAATTTGGAATGGATATACTTTACGCCCTGGATTAACACATAGGCTACTACTTTTCATCATTATCATCATCATCCACAATTTTCATGATTATTCACGCGGGTGAAACCACGGGGCGCAACTAGTAATACATAAAGATGAAAACTCTCATGTGCCTCTAATTTTACCGGCACCCATACCCTACCCTACCCCCGTAACCGAAACACAGCAATGCTCACACTTCTGCTTGGCGGCAGAAATAGGTACGGTGGTAGTACTTTCCCGAACGAACTCTTTCACAAGAAGCTCTACTAGTAAACAAGAAATAGCCAAACCATGGCAGCGACTACCAAAACTACCAAACAAACCTTAATTCTGTTTGCAGAGCTATCAGAAAGCGATCCACCATCGACGACCCCGTCCACTTCCTGCCCAAAGAAGGACCCGGTCTCTTATCCCGTATTACCAGGTAACGTCTTTATAATAGTTTTGTTTTTGGTTTATTGCTAAAAAAATACCAAAAAATTTACAGGGGTGCCTGTACCAGTAGGTTGAGTCTGGCTAATGAAAGTAGAGACTGAAAATGCACGGCAAATTTAAAAATAATCGCACCCCCAAAACTAACATGAAATACCTGGATTAACCTACAAAAGTCAAAATAAATAATTGTAAAGTATTAAATTAGGTATTTCATGTTTTTTTGCCGCGCATTTTCAGTCTCTACGTTCATTAGCCAGACTCTACCAACTTCAGAACTTGTTATGTTTGCAGTATATTTTATCTCTAGCATAAAATAACTAGAAAAGTTTGTTACAAATTTGACGTCCTCGAGTTGGCAAGTAGCTGGCTGAAGATACGAGAGGTTGCGGGCTCGATTCCCGCTGCGGGACATTTGTTTGCATGATCTGCAAATATTTGTTCCGGGTCTGGGTGTTATGGTACCATGGTATTCGTATTGAATATAAATATGAATATATATTTGTTTTTTACTGCTGGGTCTTTTTAAGATTGTATTTTACGAATCGTTCCAGTGGTCCGTGACAGCGCTACAGCGATGGCTGCGCTCTGCCGGCAATTGCCTGCCGGCTACATACCTCAGGGGGACCAGGTGTTCCCGGCGGGACGCTCCCCCGACCCGCGCCCCACCGACACTAGTCCCGAGCCCCCTGCGCCCCCGGGGCCCCACCGAGTGGACCCGACGGATAAATTGCCGGCCCCCGCAACGGCGGATATACCGTGCATCGCTGTGGAGGCTCCGATGTAGATGAACTTGTCTGTTGAATAAGGTTATTTCCGTGCCAAATGGTTAAGGTTCCCCCTTATGCACCTTCGAACTTCCCGGCTGAATTACGCTTCAACTCTTAAAATTATTCATGATTCTGTTTTAATTTAAAAACTACAAGTCAGATCTTCATACTACTTTCTAGATATAATCGGATATCGGATGACTTTTCAAAGTACGAGGTTTTGTAGGTTTTTGAATAGACTTTTGTAACAACGAACCAGAAAACATGAAAGTGAGAGTTGAAGCGTTGAATCAAGAGAGGGGGTTGGGGGGATTTTAACCTTACAGTAAAATAGCTTAGGGGGTGTCAATTTTCGAAGGATTTCATTTAATTTTTGTAACACAAAAAACTTTTTCAAAAGTTTTGTTTTTTTCTAGAGTGGTCATCGGAAAGTCCACACGCTGGTGCCCCGCTTATCGTTGAATTTTGGGACACCCTGTATAATGTAGTTCACAACGTTAGTTCACAATTTGGCCACGACGGGCCTCTCGCTGAACAGACTCTAAATAATAATAAAATAGATTTAAAAAAAAATAGAGTAATAAGATTAAAAAGTTTAAACTAACTGACAGCAAAATTCTACCTCAAACATTCAACCAAGAAGGGCAGGGAGCAGGAACTAGGGACCAGCCCCCTTATTGTGTAACAAACTGATAATCACATTCAATTAGGTACGAGTTCTTAGTACATGGCGCTTTTTGTTTTAAACGTAATCTGCTCTTGAAAAGAGGCTAAAACACGCGGGGCAATGTACTGCAAAACTGTAATTGAAAGCGATTTATCAGTTTCTTTGATAAAACGGGGGCAGGTAATAATTTTATTGTAATCATAAGACCTCGCAAAATAGCTTAAAAAACCTAAATTATTAAATTGTTATAAAATGTTATTACTTCTTATACGTTTACTTATAGAAAAGTTGTGCCTGTCATTTGATTGATATAACCGCAGGGCTATTCTATCTCGCGACAGGTTTACAACAGGCTTAAATTGTGCAATCACGGCTGTCAAAAGTCGCTTTTAAAGTTACCTTTTGACAGCCCTGATTGCACAATTTACGCCTGTTTCAAACCTGTCGCGAGATAGAGAATAGCCCTGCCGGTCTGCGGCTGAGCTCATTTTATGTTTTTATCTTTGTGGAAAATGTATGGATATACCTAGATATGATATATATATATATGTGTGCTTGAAATGAATAAATAAACATTATTACCATTATTATTAGTATACTAAGTTTTTGTAAAAAAAAAACATTCAGCTTTTGTATTCTAAACTGTCTTGTAAAATAAATGTTTGCAATAAATGTCTATTTATATCGGCCATGTTTGTACAATGTTAAATAATTTTAGTAATATTCATATTTAGGTAGGTTAATACGTAGATTAAGGAATGGATCAGACCAATAATTTTTTGTGTAAGTATTGAATCTTTGGGAAATATAAAAACAAATCTGTGTTTTTCTTCTTTTATTAACCGACTTCCCAAAAAAGGAGGAGGTTCTCAATTCGGTTATATACAGGGTGTTTTTTTTAAATGGGACAGTATGGGGATATCCGAATCCATAAGAGATACGGGAAAACTGTCTTTGAAACCATTTGCTCATTTTGTATGAAAATGATTTTGGCATAGTTATTTTTTTGGTCAAGCGTGAGTTCTCCATAAAAATGAGTAGTTTTGATCAAAAATTTTTTTTATGCGTATCGACTCAGTTTCATGTAAGGATTGTTTCATTGTATTGGAAGAAAAAAATCTGAGCAGCAGAAGTTAGTCAAATTTTATAAAATGTTTTCTCATACAAATTGTAAGTAATCTGGTACCTACGTACCTACGTTAATAAAACTATCGCAATAAATTTTCAAAATGGCCTCGCTCTTGCTGTTTCCAGGTACGGGCACGTTTCAGAACATCTCTAGTGGCATTAGACAAAGATGTGTGGTGAATGTTGTTCTATTGCTCTGATGGTCTCGTGAAATGAGAAAAATCAGAGCTTAGTCAAACTTTAATAAGAAATTCTTTGTCTAAGGCCACAAGAGGTATTCTGATACGTTCCCGTACCTGGAAACAGCAAGAGGGAGGCCAATTTGAAAATTTATTGCGATAGTTTTATTAACGTAGGTACCAGATTACTTACAATTTGTATGAGAAAACATTTTATAAAATTTGACTAACTTCTGCTGCTCAGATTTTTTTCTTCCAATACAATGAAACAATCCTTACATGAAACTGAGTCGACACGCATAAAAAAAATGTTTGATCAAAACTACTCATTTTTATGGAGAACTCACGCTTGACCAAAAAAATAACTATGCCAAAATCATTTTCATACAAAACGAGCAAATGGTTTCAAAGACAGTTTTCCCGTATCTCTTATGGATTCGGATATCCCCATACTGTCCCATTTAAAAAAAACACTCTGCATATACACTCGAGAGCAATGAATCCGGGTCACTTAAAGAATGTTAAAAATCTCGGAAACTAAAAATGATAGATTAATGCAATAAATTGTATTTAATAGACAATGTAATACTCCTTAAATGAAGGTAAAAAAAATATGAGTCACCATACATTTTATTAACACAAAATTACATAAAGAAAAAAACTGCTGATCTCTCCTTAAAACAAAAATAGGAAACATTAAATTTTTGAACTTTATTACGATTTTCTTGAATTTTAATACTTCGTATTGCCTCCTCGTGCTTCCATTACTGCGTTTACGCAGAAAAAAAACAACAAAAAAACAGAAATCAAACAATGATAAATGACAGATTACAAACAAAAGCAAAACCAAATGCTGTAATTTCGTAGTTCCATCTTCGAAAGTGGCCCTTTTTCAAATTTGATTTTTTTATGATATAACTTTACAATAACTAAGAAGTTTTAATACCTTCATTTAAGGAGTATTACATTGTCTATTAAATACAATTTATTGCATTAACCTAGCATTTTTAGTTTCCGAGATTTTTAGGATTCTTTAAGTGACCCGGATTCATTGCTCTCGAGTGTATATTTTTTTTATGTTTGTTACAGCATATCTCCGGCGTTTATGAACCGATTTGGAAAATTCTTTTTTTAATTGAATAACTTCCAGATTGGTCCCAATCAGGAATATGTGGTCAGAATCCAGTTCTGATGATGGAATCCATGAGGAATTGAGGGAACTCTTCAAATATTGTAGGCATACATATGGCGATTTTGATATTTTCAGCAACAAACCAAGCATTTGCATTCAAAAAGTATCATAATCCTTTCACCACTATGGTTCTTTCATAATTTTTTTTGATCCAAATATTGATTCATTCCCATTAGTCGAATACAATGGCGGAAGTCGGTTTTTTAAATGAAAAGTTATGTATTTAAAAATGACCGAGATATTTATGGTTAAAGTGAGGCCCTCTGCGCAAAGATTAGGTCACGGGCATGGACATTAAAAAAATAGACTGCCTGATGACCGTTCTGACGCATAATGACCAATATAATCTGGATTTTTAACCGACTTCCCAAAAAAGGAGGAGGTTGTGCTCAATTCGGTTGTATTTTTTTTTTTTTTTTATTTGTTACCGCATATCTCCGGCGTTTATGAACCGATTTGGAAAATTCTTTTTATATTTGAATAGATATACTTCCAGATTGGTCCCATTTTTTCAGAATCCAAATCTGATGATGATTCCATCATCAGATTTGGATTCTGAAAAAAAATGAGGAATTGAGGGAACTCCTCAAATATTGTAGGCATACATATGGCGATTTTACTATTTTCAGCAACAAACCAAGCATTTGCATTCAAAAAGTATAATAATCCTTTCACCACTATGGTTCTTTCATCATTTTTTTTTCATCCAAATATTTAGTCGAAAACAATGGCGGAAGTCGGTTTTTTAAATGAAAAGTTACGTTTCTATGTATAATAAAAAACATCTATCTATGTAATGTATAATTGTATTAAGTATATCAGTTATCTGGTACCCATAACACAAGCTCTGCTTAGCTCGGGGCTAGATAATGTTGTGTGAAATGTCTAGCATTTATTTATTATTTATTTATTATTATTTATTTCAAGCCCTAATGCAATTGGTCAATATTTGATGTTGGCGAACGGTTCGATAACGTTACACATTCGTGCTTACTCCACGAATGTGTAGCGTAAGGCTAAAATGATCCCCATTGTTGCGTTACCCATCGCCATTTGCTACTGTAATTGGTGGCGCTGGGATGAATATTTGCAGATCAAGCACGCAATTGAACCGTGGCGGGAATCGAACCTGCACCACTCGCGTCTCGGCCGGCTGATTGTTAGTCACGCCACAGATCATCTTGCAAGAAGGTAAACAACAAAATGAAGATCTTTTATTTACATTCAAATATCAGATCTTATAAGGAAACTAGTTTTGGAACATTTACATTTAATAACTTTGACTAGAAATACATTTTTGTAAAGTAAAACATCTTAGTTTCGCACAACATTTGCTTGGCAATAAGTAATAGAATCTGTATCTCTTTAAAATTAAGTAATCTTTCTTATAACTAATACTAGAGCAATTGAGTCGAAGTTTTAAAATCTATTTAGTAACTTAATTGACCACATCTAGCTTTTGAAAATAAAAACAAAAATGCAGACACACTTATCACTGAAACAAAACTTGTTAGGTACCTACATAAGAAGTAAAAGTTTGTTTACTATACAATCTCGTTTCAAGCCCTAGCACCTAAATAGAAACGTTCAATCTTGGTGTAATAATGATCTTAATGCTTGATGTACTGGACGTTGCTTTAAAATAATGTAACAAAAATAAGCTCCCTATTGATTTTAAATGGCAGTCTCCTTCCTTTCTGGAGACGCGTACAGCTTGAGTTCATCGTAAGCCGGTGGCAGCTCCTCCGTGCCTTCCAAATCTAGGTCCAAGTCACTCTCTGAAACATAGTTACGCAAGTAAGATGACTTTGAATTTTACTTTTTAGATGATTTAGTAGATGCATGGATGATCCTGCAGCCTGCAAGGCTATTCTCTTTCTGTATCTACACGCGTCAATGGGAAGTTTTCTGACAGCTGAAAGAAAATAGTTCTAAATTCATGCATAGATGGCGCAGTCCAGATATGGTTGTCTAAATTTTGTCGGTCAGCCACCAACTGTCAGTGTCACTGACTTCACTCGTTCATGCTGTTCGTTGGTGAAGTAAAGTAAGTATCTACGTAAAGTTTTTGTTGAAATTTTGACATATTTGTTAGTGTTACGTTATTGTTATAATTTTTTGTTGTTATTGTTGAAGCCGGATCAAGTAGACCGGTCCATAGTAGACTTGAAAAACGAGCTTCGGAATCGCATCGCGAAACTTGGAGGTAAAAAAGAGAAAACAAAGAGAATTTATTATCTGTTGTGCTTTAGCAAAATCTTCAGAAGACACAACCATGTCGAGTCTGCGCCATCTATCGGAATTTTAAGAACAATTTTTCTTTTAAATTGCCACCCAATACCAACAAGCAAACTTTTGTATGAGAAAAGCGACGTTTGTCATCCCTGATTGCACAATTTACTCCTTTTGCAAACCTGTCGCGAGATAGAGAATACGGGGGCTGCCTTCCTGAAGCCAAAGTGTCAGATCAAAGAGAAACAGAAGTCAAGACAAAATTCAGGTTAGAGAACAGCATTCAGAAACAGCGCGGTTTAGCATTGTAGCAACTAGCACTCTCACCTGAAAACGCCCCTGACTCAGGTCGGTGCGGGGGTGCCAGAATGTCCCCATCACTGGCATGTCGTGCCCGCATGCTGCTGACCAGCGTACGTTCTGGGACCGCTGGCTGAGCGCGGACGGGCCCTCGCAGCTCAGAGACTGAGCCCGACTCCGCGAGGTAGCACGCGCCGCCGTCGTATCCGGTGGGCTCTGCTCGCACACATGGCACACCAACTCACAACATGCAAAAGCTTGTTATACGAAGGTACAGAGGGTCTCACATAAAACAGTAGTCTGCATAAAATAAGAAAACAGGAAGCAGCGCCAGCGAATGGTTGGAAGTTATCAGCACACATTAAAAATAACATAGGGTCAATTTTTTTTTTTTGTTGCAGGTTACTGTGTTTTGGACTTCGTGAAAAAAGAAAAATAGCTTGGCTTTTTGAGCCCAATTTTGTACCGTCCAGCAAATTCGTTAGATGTATGTTGTCACATAACCAATCTCTGTGCCAACAAACACTGCTGATAAATAACCAAACCAAAGATAAAACCAACTCACCAACAGACGGTGGAGGGAACGCTGGCTTCGACAAACTTATCCTTGACTCGACGGAGTGATGCATCGCACCAGATCTGTCCAGATTCTCCAGCTGATCGATGACGTCATCCAAATAGAAGCCTAACATCCTCGGTTGGTGTTCGTCTAGAGGAACCAGCGTCTGTCTCGGACGCTCTTTAGACCTGATTGATTCGTTAAAGCACTGCTTTGCCTCCTTCGCTTTGTAGATCGGCTTCGTTAGCAAATCATCTCTTTTAGGCGAGTTGTTCATACTTGCACTGGCGTCATTGTCACCGATATAGAAGCTGGATACTTCGGTGGCATCACAGTCTTTGTCTTCTTCAACTTGCTTTTCCTTCTTAACCTTCGAAGATTTTATATTTGTATGATGTTTCTTGCAAGTTCTGCTGACAATTTGTTCATCTGTTTTGTGTTCATTACTGGAAGATGATTCAGGTTCTGCATGAGGTGCTCTCTCAAGACTGTCGGTGGAAATAGAGTGATTATCGGACAGTGTTTCAGGTTTGAGTGGAATATATAACTCTCTGGTAGATCTATCCCAATCTCTCCTGTGAATGACTTCATCGATGACACTTGGCGCTGAGTGATACCGAGTGGACTCTTCTGTAGTGAGCTCGTGATGGGACTTCCGGCGGCCTATGTCTTCATGACTTCGATGAGCCGATAGTGGCTCCTTTTTGCTTCCTGAAAAGTAAATAACTTTTCATTTAAAAAACCGACTTCCGCCATAGTATTTGACAAAATATTAGGATGAAAAAAAATTATGAAAGAACCATAGTGGTGAAAGGATTATTATACTTTTTGAATGCAAATGCTTCGTTTGTTGCTGAAAATAACAAAATCGCCATATGTATGCCTACAATATTTGAGGAGTTCCCTTAATTCCTCATGGATTCCATCATCAGAAATGGATTGAAATAACTAGCGTTGCTGTATCATCATCCCGTAGAAGTCCACCGCTGGACATAGGCGAATGCCTCGACGAACGGTGCTGTGCCGCCTCCATCCATCAAGTTGCTGCGACCTTTATAATGTCTTTAGTCCATCGAGGGGAGGGCCTTCCTATAACTGCGTCGTCCAGTTTGTGGTCGCCATTGAGAAAATATGGGGAATAAACCACAATGATTTTTGAAATCTATCACTCTTAGCATAGCTCTCTCCATACTCTCACAGCATTGAAACAAATTAATGCGGTAGGTACCTACCGTTGCGCAAAAAACTTGGTATTGTTGAGGAAAACTTTGTCAGTATGGAGGACGCGTGGACTTGTACAGGGTCATGATGGTAATAATTTCGTTTTACGAACCTGATGTACTGGGTAGATGCAAGGATACAGCACTACTCCCCATACGGTTCCCAAAAAAATGGCTGGAGCGACGTGATCCCGATTCTGAAATTTAACGTAAATTCGTTACATTATTGGTTATCCCGTAGAGCGAAGCGAGTTCTCTGAGTCAAGTTGGAAGAATCGGCGTTTGTATGTATGTGTGTATGTATGTATGTTTGTCCGATGAAAACTTCCAAACCGTTAATCCGATCTTCATGAAATTTGGTATGAGGGTAGATAGTATTGGTACAATTTGTAGGTAAGGTTATGAGCTATATCGGTCAGGGGGTTGCTGAGATATTGGGGTCCAAGAGGGGGTAAAAAAAATAAAAGTGAGACAGTCAGATCAAGTGGGGTGTCTAATGAAAGCGCTTTGGTTGGACATTTCAAAACTGTTATTAATAAGTATTTAGCTTTAGTAGTTTTTGAGATATTAGGAAAAATAAAAAACGTAAAAATCAAAAATTATAGGGTACTTCCAGCAATCCCACAATGCTGAAATTTGGTATGCTTGTGGCTTTTGTGTCACAACTACAGGGAAAAGTCTGAAACTGAAGAATTTAGAAACTTGTACTCCATAAAACAGAGACCAATATAACATCCATTGTTGACCTCCCATTTCTAGGAATTTGAATGACGCTGGAGTTCTATGTTTCACGTCAAAAGAACGTTATCAATTAATTCGTCAGGTACTTGATATAGGTACTAACAGGTATTTAGTATAATTACGCCCCGTTGCTTAGCCCTATTCAAAGGTTATTTAGATGATGTGTAGGAAATTAGAGTAGTTACTGATAGATCCTGAACTGTATTGTACTGGTAGACCTCGAGGTGAAAATTTTCAAAAATAATAATAGAAAATATGGAAATTACTTAGTTAAGTAGTCGGGTTGATAAAGCTGTTATCGCGAGGTCTCAGTTCGGGGCGAACCACTAGTTATTATCTTATACACTCTGCAGTCGCATTTACAAGACTTACACAATACGACCAATGTAATGTTTCAACAATAGCATTATGTTAGTTTTTTAGTGTACTTTCTATCTTAGCATACCTACCATGTCTTGTTGTAGATCGCCGACTTTGACGTTTTTCTGAACTGCTGTCTGAAAACAGATAACACCATGATTTTCTAAATAAAATACAGATATAAAACTATTAGCTTGTTTCAATACACCCCCCACTTGAAAGAACGGCCCTAAAGAAGTGATAGGTAGATCATCATCATCATCATCATGATATGGAGAAATCTATGCTCGATATTTCACTACATGGTAGAATCCGAGCGAAAAGATCCGCAGGGCTATTCTCTATCTTAGCGACAGGTTTGTAACAAGCGTAAATTGTGCAATCAGGTGGTCAAACGTCAGTCACCGAGTGACTTTCAGTTAGGGAATAGGGTGGGGGGGGGGGGGGGGGGGGTTATATTTAGAAGAACCAAGATCTCTAACATAGCTCTCAGAATTAGCAAGTTGAAGTGGCAATGGGCAGGCCATATATATGTATATAGCTAGTATAGAACCGACAGCCATTGGGGAGAAACACGTTGCATGCCTCCATAGAACCTCGTGTGGCAATCACAAACCGGACGACCCGCAACGCAGTGTAGGAAGGCTGCCCTCTTGCTGGACCGACGACATTGAAGTCGGTGGATGGAGACGACTCTAAAACGGTCGGTACATCTTAGGTCAGGACGCACTCTACTTGTCTTTGCACTGCGCCCAGAATACAAATTTCACCAGTATCCAGTATCAGTATTTCACCTTGGACGAATTATCACAATGGACGTAGTCATAAGACGTTGCCGCTCTTACATCTGTGTATCGTATTAGTGATCATATATCTTTGTCCATCCCACGGAACCTAGCTACGAGTAAAAGAGAAAGTAGATATAAGTTTGGCAACGCCTTACTTCTTTGTAAATCGTGTCTGTTGATAACCGGCTAGTCGGCCAAAACATTGCGGTGAAGTTTTTAAAATCAGCAAAAAATCATATTAAATTACAGTGTTTCATAAAAATAAATTTGAAAAAGTGAAAATATGTCCTGTTCTGCTGTGTGTTGTTCATCAAGAACAACAAAAGAAGGAGTAAAAGACCCGGGATTGTCATTTCATACGTAAGTCTTGGTCAATATATTTAATTTATTTACTTGCTAAAAGAGAGAGTTTTTTTAACCGGAAAAACTGTAGTAATTACATTTTATTAGTACTTAGTCATATATCCTGAGTGATAATCATGAAAGTTAAGTGTAAAACCTTTAATTATCGTAAAATAAAATGCATTGTTTTAGGCATCTGTGCTAGTGATGTACTACACCAACCTATTTAGCTTTATCGATAATATTTTCGTTTCCGTTTTTGATGTACACACAACAGATGCTTTGCGCATGTGTTTACTGCGGGATAAATGCTTGTATGATCTGCAAATATTTGTTCCGGGTCTGGGTGTTATGGTACCATGGTACTCGTAGTTCCTGATACCCACGACAAGAGAATCCTAGTGTGAGATCATGACTACGTGTATGTTACTGTTGGGTTTTATGTTATGTTTGTATGTTTGTTTGTTTGTTTAGGTCTTGAGTCTTGAAACTGTGAGCCAGTTCCATCCACCCAACCGATTGAGCTGAAATTTTGTATTATCAAGTTCCGATGATAATACATACATGTAACAAATTAAAGAGTTGATATCTTATAACGCCTTTTTCATTAATTTCGAAATTATTCATTGATAGGTTAGTCAATGAAGTCACTTCTCTAGTCACTCACACTTATACATATCTACAACTGCACACTGACAGAAAACGGACATGCTTTGACCCAAAATGCTCTGTCCATTGTGATAATTCGTCCAAGATACATACCCTTCAAACCGGAACACAGCAATGCTCACGCTACTTTTTGGCGGCAGAAAAAAGTATGGTGGTATACTTCCCCGAACGAATTCTTTCACAATAGGAGCTCTACTACTTCAAAAGCTTACATTTTTGTAGTTAAATCCACGGGGAAACCAATTCTTGCTGCTGTCTGTACGTAGATATCAAAAAGTTTCCTAGCTAAGAAGGTACCTCACCAGATTTAGAATCAGCTGGCCAACAGCAGAGGTAGTATATCATAAGCACTGGTGTGAACCACGACGAAGTAACAGCGCTGTACCCCTCATCTTCACGCACGCCCATGGCACCTGTGGACAACGTGCTACACTCACGTGCTGGAACAGGAGTAATTTAATTTTATATAAGACGATTCAAAATGATCCTTGTGATTTCAATGAATAAAGTTCTTTTTGACTTTGACTTTGACTCACATCTAGGTACTATGAATAAACACTTATTGTAGTAATGAATATCCCTCGGCAAAAAAAAAATGCCTACGTTAGTTGAACGAGCGAACGAGCGAAGCGAGTTCTCTGAGTCAAGTTGGAAGAATCGGCGTTTGTATGCATGTGTGTATGTATGTATGTATGTATGTTTGTCCGATGAAAACTTCCTAACCGTTAATCCGATCTTCATGAAATTTGGTATGGGGGTAGATAGTATTGGTACAATTTGTAGGTAAGGTTATGAGCTATATCGGTCAGGGGGTTGCTGAGATATTGGGGTCCAAGAGGGGGTAAAAAAAATAAAAGTGAGACAGTCAGATCAAGTCGGGTTTTTAATGAAAGCGCTTTGGTTGGCCATTTCAAAACTGTTTTTAATAAGTATTTAGCCTTAGTAGTTTTTGAGATATTAGGGAAAATAAAAAACGTAAAAATCAAAAATTCTAGGGTACTTCTAGCAATCCCACAATGCTGAAATTTGGTATGCTTGTGGCTTTTGTGTCACAACTACAGGGAAAAGTCTGAAATTGAAGAAATTAGAAACCTGAACCTTAAAAAACAACAAACCAATATAAGTTCCATTGTTGACCCCCCATTCCTAGGAATTTGAATGACATTGGAGTTCTATGTTTTCGTCAAAAGGACGTTATCAATTAATTCGTCAAGTATGTACTTTAAATACTAACAGGTATGTAGTATTTACGCCCTGTTGCTTAGTCCTATTCAAAGGCTATTTCGATGATGTGTAGAAAAATTACCTATAGAGGTTAATTTTTATTTCTCAGTAAATGTTTTTAGAAATCGGTTAGAAGGGTAAAGAAAGTAAAATATGCAAAAAAATATCTCGTTGATACTTCAAGTTCTCGGGTAATGCTGAAATTTATTATTTAAGTATATTTTGTTCTACGGGGAGAAGTCGAAAATTGAGGATTTTTTCTTTGTAATATCCATTTTTAGAGTAGAAAATTTAAATCTTTAAAAATTAGGTAACAAAACTAGATGGCACTGCTTAATTAAAAAAACTTTTTTCTTGCTTCACAAAATCTCTTTCATATGAGAGAAATTGACTCGATAGTTCTAGATTTCTGATGGATCATCCATACAAACATACTTACATAGCCGTTAAATACAAAACCCTTTCTTCCCCTCTTAAATTAGTCGGGCTGATAAAGGTGTCATCGCGAGGTCTCAGTTCGGGGCGAACCACTAGTTAGATATCAGGTGAATATTTTTATTTGTCTGAGAGTTAGATCATTGAAATCAGTTCTATGGGCTGGTGATGTTGATTATTATTACTTGTGCTTTAATATACATCTAATAATATATTTACAAGAGCATTTATCCTGTCCTGTCAAGTCCTGGTATTGGATGGAGTATAAATTCAAAAAATTGCGAAGCTTCGGTGAGATGTAAGATGAAAAAGTGCCTTAAATTAATTTATAGCACAAATAATTTATTTAATCTACTTACCGATATAACTATTATAGCTAGAGTTCTTCTCTGTTGTTTTAACCGGGTACAATCTGTTGTAACTTATTTATTTTTATCGCAAAACCTTCAAATGCCACATTATTTTGTGAATTAGTATCTGGTACTTATACGGAACCTACGCAGCACTGATTTGGGAGTGTTGATGTGAGCGGAAAGTTGTGATGCTGTGATCACACTGCGAGGCTGGCGACTGGAAGACTTGCCGAAACTCTCGCCGAAACGAGAGTAAAACGGTAAAACCTAAGCCATGGGACACACTGGGTAACCTCTAGTGACACCGTGAAGGACACTCTATTTCATCATACACCATTAGCAAATGTACTCGTCAATGCAAAGTCAATTAGGTCTTATCTATTCGTCGTCTATTCATTTTGAAATTGTTGAACATGATCACCAAGTTTTCAAAACATTTTTTTTATCCAAAAATAATTAGGGTTGACTCCTTCCGATTCCATCATCAGAAGACCTAGTCTTCATCAAGGTAGGTTATTGTACATCAAATAAAAATAAAATTTATTTTAAAAAATAAAATCAAAAGTCAAATAAAATTTTACTATATTTAAAACAACAGCACAGTCAAGTTTTTCAACTAAGAAATTGCAACAATTAAAATATTATTGCCGTGAAACTTACTTTTGATACGTCGAAAAACAATTAAATCTGGCAAAAAATTAATTTTTTTAACAAACAAAACGGTCCCGTTCTTCTTTCCAGGAAAATTCAGGTTAGGTTAAACTTACTTAACGCTGAAACACGTATTTTTGTTTATTTTGTTTGAGGAATCTATGTACCTATACATTTAAAATTTCAAGAGTTTTTCAATACAGAAGCAATAGCCAAGCCAAGTATACAGAGCATTTTTGTTTTACATTTAAAGCCCTTTTTGGTATTTCCAAATTCCTTTCATTTATAGTTAGGTCCAGCGGTTTGGGCTCTGCGTTGTCTGCCAGTCAGTCAGGACTTTGATTCTTATTTAGATATTTGATTACCATTGTATTTTAAAAGGAGGCCTCATGACGTCCAGCAGTGGACGTCTAAAGGCTTTCTGATGACGATGATGATAGCATCACCTATAAATATACCTATATATATATATGTTTTATATTGTACCTCTAAAATCCTTGATATCCGTCTCCCAGTGTGCCCGAGTCTTGGCGCCTCCAGGCGCCGGAGTGTCGCCTCTGCATCGATCCCGGTGCCTCCTATGGATCTGCCATACAAATACCTACCTAGGTACTTATACCACTCGCTATCCCAGAGTATGTAGAAGTAGGTATGTATAGCATGTGAACAATACCGTAAGTAGATAAGTGGGTTAGTAGTGTGATGGCTAACTAGGGGATGTCGGAAGAACGTGGATATTACATTGTGAAGTATGGAAATAGTTCACGTTTGACGCTATCCGTTCTTACGTCAGAACACTATCTAAAGCTAGAAATAAATAAATAATAAATAACTCGTCAGGCATTTTGACCCGCTACTCAAAAACAACGAAGTAGGTTAGGTTTACCTACTAGGTACTAGGTAATATACTTAATATACTTACCTTATTCATAATCATTTTTTAAACCTATTTTAGTTATAACTTTTCATTTAAAAAACCGACTTCCGCCATAGTATTTGACAAAATATTTTTTTACAAAATTTTTAAAAAATGATGGAAGAACCATATGTATGCCTACAATATTTGAGGAGTTCCCTCAATTCCTCATGGATCCCATCATCAGAACTGGATTTTGAAAAAAATGGGACCAATCTGGAAGTATATCTATCCAAATAAAAAAAGAATTTTCCAAATCGGTTCATAAACGCCGGAGAAATGCGGTAACAAATATTAAAAAAAAAAAAAAAAAAAAAAATACAACCGAATTGAGAACCTCCTCCTTTTTTGGGAAGTCGGTTAAAAATAGCTTTTGTCTTCTTCTCTCTGATGAAATTTGGTTTGTCTTGTTTTGACATATGACATTTTATATGTGAAAACAAGACAACCCAAATTTTAACTAAAATGGGTTTTAAAATGATTATGAATAAGGGGGTAAGTTTTTATTTTTTGCACTAATGTTTACTTAGGAAGTTATGCCCCTAAGAAGTATCCCCTCCAAAGTCCCCTTGACCCGTGGCGTGGGGTGTCACCCCGTCTCCCTTAATGTGACCCTGGGTATATTTTACACAAAAACGGTTAGAAGTTAGGAAAAACCTGTCGCAAAAATTTACAATTAATTTATCTTTAAAATAGTAATTGATTCATTTTGATGGGACATAGTTATTATTAGTTCTGAAATATGGCAAAAATAAAATAAAAATAAAGCTATATTATTGTACTTTATAAGTTTATAGGAGCGGGTAGTAGGTATGTCTGTCGTATCATGATTATGAAAACATTACATTAGAGCATGCATGTCAAACTCAAAGTCATTGGTGGGCTTAAAGAACGTAGAATCAACCCAACCATAAAGAAAACAAACTCATTTATTAATACCCTAGGGTGACCCTATTCCCTAACTGAAAGTAAAATGTCTATCAAAAGATAATTGTTTATGATAAATTTGACCAATTTTATATGGTCATATTTTGACTTGTCGAACGTTAGCCACCGAGTGACTTTCAGCTAGGGTTAGGGGGGCAGGACAAAAATCCAACCATCCAATGCATCGACAGACCTACCTATATCTACTTGCATCGAATCAATTTAGGTATTATGACTTTATCACTATCAGTGGAAACGGATCCACTGATTACTTAGCTAATAAAGCTACCCTCCTTAGCACGTGCAGTTGGGCAAGCCCTCTTCGCGCATGCGCTACAGCCAGCAGCCAGAGAAGTACCTCTCCCCTCTTGTTTACCCCACCCCACGCGATGCGAGTATTGACTCGGCGCGGCGTCGAACGCGAAAAAACAAAATATTCGACCAAATCCAATCAAAACTGAAAATGAACATTAGTTAATGCAAGCAAACTATTGTTTTGAAGTGATATAATGTATCACTTTACTGAAATGGATCGATTCGTGTACATTTTTTAGTGGTAGAGCTGAATAACCTGAAGTTAGATTTGATTCGGTTTTCCGCCCTGCTGTGCTGTGAAGTGTGAGCCAACACCAAACAATATTTTGTTTTTAAACAAGCAAGACGGTGGTAACTGGTAAGTACCTTTTAAATACCTTACCTAGAATGTAGGGGTTGGTAAACCTAAGGTTTTGGCTCTCGATCTAGAACGACAGAAAAGGGTAGAAAAGTATTATTTCTTGCTCGATTTTATAGAAGTCGGCAGACACGGCCTTACGGAAAATCGATACAGTTTAGGTAGTTATTGCATTTTTTCATGCATGGTTGGAATTGCATTAATTAGTACCAGGTAGGTAGGTAGTTACGTACGGAATCTGTAATTGTATACCTATGTTGGTAAATATACCTATTTCTTCGATTCTTTTTCGATACTCCTGGGTCTTGGTTCTCGAGTGGCGACCACGAACCGGACATTGCAGGACGGGCCTTTACTCGATGGACCGATGACATTATAAACGTCGCAGGAAGTCGGTGGATGGAGGCTGCTCAAGACCGTGCGTCGTGGTATTCTAAGGGGGAGGCCTATGTCCAGCAGTGGACTTCTATCGGCTGATGATAATGATGATGATGACTGAAACTTGTTGTGTGGTAGTGGGCACCGGTTACTGGGGCGCCAATTTTGCTGCTGCTCTTCACGCGTGTCGGTTAGTGTCTAGTAGATATACCTGTTCTACTAATTTATGTAAGTAAGGTGTAGGTAGGTAAGTAAACGTAGGTAAGTACTTATGTTATGAAGGTAGTTAGGTACTTAGATACAATTTAACACGTCATGTGTGACTTTACGCATCGAGGGCTTTTGACTACATAAACGAATTTTCCAAATCGGTTCATAAACGCCGGAGATATGCGGTAACAAACAATAATAAAAAAAAAACAACCGATTTGAGAACCTCCTCCTTTTTTGGGAAGTTGGTTAAAAATCCAAGTGTCCCAAAAATTTTTTTGAGTTACAAAAATAATATGAAATCCTTAGAAAATTGTCACCCTCAGCTACTTATTTTTAACTACCAATGACACCAATTTTTCAATTATTTCTGTTTATCGGCAACCTGAGTAGCACTGCTATCTACCACATTTGTTAAAAATCCCAGAATGCTTGTAGTTTTTACACAAATTTCAATCATAATTATTATTTTCCCTAAAATTTTCAAAGATTTTTTCTTTCAGTCCACTTTAACTCATTTTGGTGTAAAAAAAAAGTATGGGCACTGCAATGCAAAGTTTCTTTAAAAGTTGAGGCAAGTAACCGAGATTCCAAAAGGGTATAATACTTTTAAAAACTAGACACACAAAATAAATATGCTTATTATTTCTACCGTTGTTGGGGGGTTGTTGGGGGTTGGGGGTTCTCAAGTGGCGACCACACTAACGCATCCTTTGATAGTGGCACTGTTATGCGTTGGTACCCAGTTAGTTTGGGTTAGGTTCCTCTGACCCTATTACCCACGAGCCCCGAAACAGATTACCGAATAGTTACTACGACGCCATTCGGGGTAGATAAGCGATACCATCAGTTCCTATACATAAAAAAGTACTAAGTAAATTGGTAGGTACTTATCAAATCAAATCATTTATTTCTCAGACAATAAATAGTCCATTGTGGTAGTTGTGATTTAAGCTAGGTTAGTAAAAAACAGATTGCCAAATATCTAAATTATAATAGGTATGTAACAATAATAATGGCAAGTTCAAAATAAATTCAAAATCTAAATCCAACTAAAAACGTATTAATTAATTTGTTCAGGAATCATCCCCCATCAAACCATGTTCTGTTCTGAGATGACTCTCTGAACAAATCGTACCCAAATAGGTGAAAGGCAATTCACCGCCACTGTTTTAAGAATGCTGTTATGACTGCCCCGTACTCTGCTCATCAGAGATGCAACTTTTTTGCGAATGATGGCGTGGAAACCGTCAGTTCTACTCTTGGCAAACATCTCTGAGGCACTACAAAAACGAGGCAAACCCAACAGCATTCTTAAAGTATTCCTGGACACGTAGAGTGTTCAGCGATTTTTTGGTATAGCTGACCCATAGGTTGCTCGTATAAAAACTCTGACAGTACGCTTTGAAGAGCGTGATCTTCACTTGGTCAGAACATCTTCTTATGCTATGGGCTTATATATTATGAAGTATTTTTCTGTTTTGCAAATTGCCTCATCCCTCCAGAAGATTACTCTGCTATCATCAATTCAATTCCAGCAATGAACACGGCCACGCTCCCTCCGTGGCTGTCGCCCTGGTCCAGCGGGCTGGTGTACGGCCAGCGAGTCTACAAGTCCAGCACCGTGGAGCGGTTCCGTCCCTTGGACCGCCGACACCGCCCGCGTCTTACCATATATACGTACGGTCATGACACTGCGCCCATACTCAGGTATACCTACCTTCCTATCTTGTAGTGCTGGCTGGATACGCACTTAGTACTCAGTACTGTGAAGTGATGCTATACGACTTGCAGATTCAGTAGCTGGTCTGAAGGCGGGAGTGGCGCGGGAGATGGGACTGGCTCTGTTGCGGGGGACAATGGGGGGCCTGTCAGTATCCCTCCGCCGCCCGCCGGGCCCCCCGTGCGCTGGGAGCGCGTGCCGCTGGACCACGAGCCGTGGCACTTGGACGTGCCCGTGCCCATCCAGCCGCCCGGCCTCGACCGCCCGGGACGATACGATGTAACTATTGTAAGTGCAGTCATGCGATCCGGTGTCGGAAGGTACTTGTTCCACTGCCGAAAACCACTCAGGTCACATCTAATTTGGTGTGAAATAGCATTCTAACTTCGATAGTGAGGATTTTGCGCTCACTAACGTGAGTGCACCGCTCCGAGTCGCATGGCTGTTATACGTGTACTGTAGTTACTCCGTGTGTCCACGTGTGTCCGTGTGTGTGTCCGTGTGTCATTCCTAGTGTTCCGGTGTAAAATTGTGAAAAATTGGAAGGACGAGAGTATTTTCTGTAGTCCTAGGAAACAGTGCGATACCTGTTCAGGGGGTTGAAATTGGAACTAAAGCCGCGATTACAATGTAATACACAAAATAATGAATATACCTAGTAATTAGATTAGATGCAATCTACGTACATAAGGACGTGTATGGAACCTAAATGGGAATAGATTCCCATTTAGGTTCCATACACGTCAGGCCTAATGCACACTAGAAACTTGGCTGAACACATTTCAGAAAATGTGTTCAGGTTCAGTCAGGCATGTTTTAGGTTCGGATGTAGGTAAGTAGATGTTGTACCATGCCCGCAGCACTCTGACGTGGACTACTCGGCACCGGCACCACCGTCGGACGCGCTCCACGCGTGGGGCGGCGTGCTGCGCGGCTGGGCGGCTGGCGCCACGCTGCTGGCGCTACTGGTCATCATCGCCAGGCTCGCGGAGAGGTTCCTCGACTGGAAGTACCTGCTACGTAAGTCAAGCGCAATCGGGTCGAAACTGGCATGCTTTTGAACCTCAAATTCGAAGGCATGTAATATCCACTAACCGCATAACTCTCGTCGAAAGTAGAGTCCCCAGCAGCGGGAATATTGGCTGGTTATGCTATGCTTACGTCTTATGAAACACTTATTATGACCCTACGGTGTTTAAAAAAAACTGATTTTAACTTTCCTGCACTATACTGCATATAAAGGTATTTTGAGAGGTGGTCCTCTCCTTACATTAGGGACGATCGATATGAGCCGACTGATAAGAATATTGCATAGGTACCTAATCGGCCCTATAAAAGAGATACTTACTCGGAGAGATTTTACATTTCATATTTTTCAATAGGGATTTTTCATTTGAAACTTTTCCAAGCTACTAACCCTAAATTAACTCTGAAAGTATTATTATATCTGCAATGTAGAGAATACGTCTTCTAGCTTTCTTTTCAGCCTTCTTTTCCATAGTGTAGTTAGTTTACAATGACTCTACACTACATGATGGAATTGGAATCGATAGGATCTCTTTAGGCCCGATCTCGCAAAATAATTGATACAAAGGGTTTTCATCTCAAAGAGAATAATATGTACCTAATACAATTTTACTTAAATTTGCAGGCAGGCGTCGCATGCATCGAGAATGGCAAAGGGCGAATGTACGCGCTACTTGTCGTAAGTATCTTTCCTCATTACAAAAACGAGTCAAAAAACGAAATCTTGATCAATAATTTTTAAATCTTTTATTTGGGATGTATTTGTAGGGATCAATTGCAATTTACCCCAGGTCTGGAAGGTGACCCTCTCCCAGCGGAGTTGAGTGACGTCTGCAGCGTTGACTTGCCACCACCCTACTCCGCGTGCACGCCACCCGCCGCTGACGATGCGCCGAAAAATGACGACCGCATCGAGGAGCCCCCGCCGCCCTACTCCGACTCGTGCGTGCAATTCATTAACAAAAACGGCATTCCAGTCCTCGTGTACAGTCGCGATCCAAACGAGCCCGATGAGGAAGGCCAGCGCCAAGTAGAAAGGTTCTTACAAGCTTGCGGAATCAACATGACTAGTGCCACTCAGACGATCACCGCAGGGAATACACCTGAAACGTACGGAATAGATGTTGATGAAAATGTAGGGATGATCACTTGTTGCGCACCGACTGCGACTGAGGCTCTAGAAGCGGTGAATGTTAATGGAGATGCTGATTTACTATCTGATGTTGAAAATGAAACTAAAGGTGTTACAAACAACGCTGATGTTGCTCCAAACGATGCCGACGGTGCTCCAAACGACACTCATGGTGCTCCAATAGACAATGATGTTGTTTCAATTGTTAACAATGTTCCAAAAGACGGATCAGTTATAGTTTGAAGAGCAAGTAATATTAAGTGAAGGAAGAGTTATGTTTCTGTTGTTTTTATTAGGAAAGGATTTTTTTGAGCCTATGTTGACATTTGAAGGACCATGCTAATGGATATAATATTGAATCTGACAATGCTAATGTGCCAGTGAAATCCTTGGTTGTAGAGATTTTGACATCTTTTATACCTTTAATATACCTTTTAAAGTTTATATTCATTTGACAAAAATAATCTAAGACAGTTATCAATTTAGGGTAGGTTTTGGTTATAGTTCGTCATCGATTAAGAAATACTTAGTGGCTTACAATTTTGCATTAAATAATAGCTTAGTAGGATTTAGTTTACTCAAGTAAGTTAGTATCTTCTGGTGTAACGCTTTATATTTTTTTACTTCATTTGATTAGTTATAATTAAATGTAGCAAATGGAATCATGACGTCATTGAGTAGGTGAATAAAACAACCACAATATTGCTTACACCATACCCACTAACTATTATCTTATGATCTGGTTGTGTAATTCCTTCACGATACAATAATAAAATGAAGATAATGTAGGTATAAGGATTTGTCTGCTTTACTAGACTGATAAAATTTGTAGTGCTCAATAATAGTGTTATAGAAGTCACAGTTGTTATTTTGCAGAATTTTTTCTTCTGCCTTTTTCAATTTGCAGCTTAGATATAACGAAGTAATATCTATCAAATAACCACTGATCAAAATATTTGTAGATAAAAGTGAGTAAAATCAAATAACCTATTGTAAATCTTTAGTAAATGTATACCTAACTCATCATTTAGTTACAAATTGGCATGTTTTAAATAAAAATACTTAAAATAGCTTTAGGTGCTTTATTTAATTAACAATAACATAAATAAGGTAAATCTTATAACTATTGTTTCACTTAAGTAAATAAATGCAAAATTAGTGGTAGACAGACACTACAGTGAATTTTCTACTTGGTGTAATACCTTTTCTTGTACAAGCAAATAGGTACCTACCTAACCTAATGTAATAAATACTTTTAATAATCAGAAGAGATCTGTACGATCATTATCAGTTTTGGTATGGAACATCCCTACCTAAAATTAGGATTACTAAGTACCTCGTACATATAGTACTGCCATTAGGTTGTCCTATGGCTACGCAATAGATTTATTAGCAACTACATAAATTGTGTAATGCGCAGCCAAACGGCTAGCTTCAGGGCGATTTAGTCGGCTGAACTGTACCTACCTATTATGATTATCATAAATACAGTCTTAAGAGTCACAACTTTAAATGATTTAGCACCAAATTGTTATGATACAATCTTGTAATTACATACATAAAATGCGAATTAAGCGATCCATATCATGTAAAGGGTTTTAACACCCTTAGCTGGTATTTAACCAGCCTCATCGAGCACTACCCAATCGGGTATGTGCTCGGTGAACAGCCTAGATACATCAAAAATGTATCATAACATAAAACGAGAAAATTCCCACTCAGTAAAACTAACGTAACTACGTTATGTCAAACTGACAGATATATCTGTGATCAAACTCTTTTAATACCTATCCAGTCCATTTATATCCTCATTTGGATTTTAAAATATAAATTATATTTGTTATTTATTCCCTTTCTATGTACCTAGAGTAATAACTTCCAAGTTGAAGTAAGGAAGTTTGCGTGTACAATTTTAAACTTATATGGATGACATTATAACATTCTTTGAACGTCAGTCGCGTCGCGTTCATTGTACCTACATCTAAAGTTCGTTGTTCTGGCGGCGCCGCACGTAGCGTGCGAAGTAGTCCGGCCGCCAACACTTGCAGGAGCCGGGCACCAGGAACCAGTCGTAGTACAGACGAACCTGGAACAAGTTTTGAAGCATGTGCATCGGTAGCTCATGGGAAATGGACGAACTGGCACCAAATGGACGAACGGGGAAATGGACGAAGGGTGCCGAATTGCTCAGTGTCTCAGACAGTCAGTCTGCTAATTTAAACCAGTAGGTAGCTTGATTTAAACTATGTGGTCTTTGCGACCATTTCTAATAACTAAATTAAGCCTTTTGATCTCGCTGGATCAGAATTGATGGTTCAAATTTAAATTATAAAGTGTGACTTGCTTTAAATACAAGCAAATAACAAAAAAAAACAATATCGTTAGGTAACATAAATAAGGACAATAAACATCCATCAATCCTCACTAGACCCACACGTTATCGCTTTAATACTGAGAGTAACTGAGGTGTGAATCCCACCAGACAAAAACGATCGCCTGACGATGGCGATAGTTGTACCTGGAAGCATCCCAGGTCGTCGTGTCCGTCGCAGTGCGGCGGCTTCTCCGTGCTGGGGGCTTCGGCGGGCCCGTACTGCTGGAAGTCCTGCAAAGAAACAATTACCACGAAATTATAGAACTGAGACTATTGTGGTTAGAAATCATTCTTATACTGTACATAATATTATGTGTATTTTAATACATTAATAAAATACCTAGGTAAGGTTATCAATATCTCCATTGCAAGTTTTTCAAGTTTTAATTAATTTTCTTTGTAAGGACTGTAATTTGACAAGTCTTGTTATTCAGGAGAGAATTGTTTCCTCGCGCTGATTCAGGATTTTATCAAGGAATTTTTATACGTTTAAAAATCATAATGTAAAAAAAAACAAAGTATTTATATTCTGTTG
Source organism: Epirrita christyi (assembly GCA_951392215.1). Taxonomy (NCBI): domain Eukaryota; kingdom Metazoa; phylum Arthropoda; class Insecta; order Lepidoptera; family Geometridae; genus Epirrita; species Epirrita christyi. Next base: position 12,924,391 of record OX595856.1, on the reverse strand, counting down.
GTGGGTAGTTGTAGTGTGGATGGACAAGTCCTCGTAAAGGATAGTAACCTGCAAGTTGGTGGGTTGCGCGGGCGCCTGCGCCTGCGCCTTCGGGTAGTGCAGCTCGGCCACGAGGAGCGACACCCAGCGCGGCGAGCTCAGGCAGCCCCCCTCCAGGTAGTGGCAGCGGGACTGCATACATCTGAAACACCACATTATTGTTAGCTAGGTACGAGTACCACCCAAAAGTCACATAAACATAGTTATCTCCACTAGGGTTTCCTGTGTCGTTGGTATCCTAGGTGGAATCTACGAGTACCATGATACGGAACAAATATAAGCAGATCGTGCAAACATTTGTCCGCCAGCGGGAATTGAATCCGCACTTTTGAATCTCAGCCGGCCTACTACCTACCTACTCGACCGCCGCGCCACGCCACAGCAAATGGCGATAGTTGGCATCGTGCTACGAAATCATCAAATCTGGGTTTTGACCGTCAAGACCGAAGATCGTCAAATCAATGACTGCTACAAGTATTATCTGTCTCTGTTAGTTGCCTGCTCAATGCTGCCGCACCCGCCCATCCCGCGCTTGTACGACGCATGGGGTGGCGGCGCATTTTTAACCGACTTCCCAAAAAAGGAGGAGGTTCTCATTTGTTACCGCATATCTCCGGCGTTTATGAACCGATTTGGAAAATTCTTTTTTTATTTGAGTAGATTTACTTCTAAATTGGTCCCATTTTTTTCAGAATCCAGTTCTGATGATGGAATCCATGAGGAATTTAGGGAACTTCTCAAATATTGTAGGCATCAAGCATTTGCATTCAGAAAGTATCATTTGGTGATTTAATCCTTTCACCACTATGATTTATTCGTATTTTTTTTCTTCATCTGGATATTTATAGTCGAATACAATGGCGGAAGTCGGTTTTTTAAATGAAAAGTTATTGAGAATACCAACTCCTAGCTTCCATTGTAGATAAATCTAAACACAAAACAGATGAGTGCAGTCATATCTTAGGCTGGATCTCGTTACTAAACGTAAGTAGGTAGGTAAAATTCTTGACGACCTCCAAGGCGCGGTGGGTGAGTAGCCAGCTAAATACTTCGTTACTGCAGGTTCGTTATTTTGTCAAATCCCGGGATGAGTTAGCTTGACTGACCCATATACCTACATTCTTGCAGGCACCTGAAAGCTTACCTGGTGACCTCAACAGTTTGCGTGAAATATCCTTCATAGGGTATCTGCACCACATAACGCCACACACCCTGGTAGTTGCGTGCGAACACTGGAGTAGCGTATTCCACGCGAGCGGGGCAAGGGGTGGGGGGACCCTGCAAAACAAAACAGGATTTGGTTAACATTAACATTACCTACCTATTTACAGGGTTACTGTATCGAATCGAACTAAAAAGAGCTATTAAAATTATATGCTTAAAGAACATACTTCGTATCGGTGTTGTGGTGCTACGTGAGGGCCAGGGTCTTCACGCCTCTCCACGTTTGGTGCTGCCTCGCTGTTACCGTTAAACGCGCGGTACAGCATGCAGAAACTGTGAACAAATTCAGGAATTAAAATGATTTGGTAGAAGAATACAACGCTTACACGTTGCCATAATTGTTGAAAAACCAACTTGACAGATATTAATTTTGACAATAGTGTACATGGATGACAACGACATTGACGTTTCCAGTTCCATCAGTTTTGTTTTTGAGGTTATGAATGAATGTAAATTATCTACACACATACATTTTGTATTTTGTAAAATAGATGTTTTTAACACGAATTCATGAATTAAAATGTCTGCTGCATTAGTAAGACAAGCGCTCGAGTTTGTGGATCCTGACGGTACGTTTTCTTCAACAGCTCAACACACTTGGTAAAAATTTGTGTCAGTGTTGTGAAGGAAGTTTGTTTTTCAGAGAGCAGCTGCAGCAAAGGGAAGAAGCGTGGTAAGACCAGCGGTACTCGGCTCCAGGGTTCCTCAGGTCAAGGTAAATAGTTTCATATCATAGGTTGCGTAATTTTATTGGCCCCCGACAATACAATCAGTTACTACTTCAGTGCAGTGCCGTCTTGCTTTCGAATATATTATTATTATGATTGTCACGTTATCAAGCAGAACTCTCTTGATAATCTTGGTACCTACTTACATTTTATTACTAACCATACACTAGTAAAGTTGATTTTGTATCATTATGTGTTAGCACTGCAACTTTTGATAATTTCCTTGCCAGTAAGATTTCAATTTTAAGCAGCTGTACATATTTGAATGCATTTGATACCTCAAATATTCAATAATTTGATGTTTATCCAGCTAAGAAACCGCTAAAGCTGCAGTTCAAGAAACAAAGCTTGGACAAGAAGAAACAAGAACAGAAGAGAGCTAACGAAGTCGTCCAGAAGCTTCTTAAGCTGTCTCAGCCGACTGTGCATAGCAAGATTGTGGATAAAGTGAGTGTCATGCTGCATAGTGCAAGTTTTGCTCAGTTTGTGTTAGAATTTGATAGATATCAGTTACAGTTTTAGATGGTTTATCTACCAATGTCATTGTTTGTTAATCATTTTGTAGTATTACATAGTTTTAGCTTGAGTCAACCTGCTAATATTTTTGTGCAAAATTCAAAACACATGCTTTGCACATTCCCGGTCAGTATTAATTTGAATATCAAAGTTTGTGAATTATCTTGGAAGAGTTTTCTGTTTCTTCACAACTTTCCTTTAGCGTGTTGAATTTAGTATCATAAATGATGTTCTATGGAAATTAAATAATAATAATGATCTATGTCTTGGTGAGACAGGGATAGGGAATCCCTACTAATACAAAAGTAAAATGAATGTTGGATGTTTGTCTTGCTTTCACACCAAAATGGCAGGGCCAAATTGGTTAAATTTGTTACACAGTAAGATTAAAACATAGGATACTTTTTATCCATTATTACAGTTCCTTGGAATAATGAATTACATGAGTGAACTTTTTCTGTTTATTCCAGTCAATGGTTACTTGGCAAAGATCACTATTAGCGATAAGGCTGCCCATTGTATTGACCGTAATTAAAAAATCTTTTTGTTTTTTCCCATGTGGTTTCAAGAGTTATCTATACACCACTAGAATTTCAGAATAATAACAAGTTATCTGTTTCATAGTTTACACATTGAGTTTACAAATACAAAGACATTAAATAATATTTAACAGTCTATTGTTCTATCCGTTGTTTAAACAAGGCCAGCTGGATGTGTTGCGTTGCAGAGTTCCATTCACCTGCTGCATGTTGTTTAGATTATAGGTTCAACTGTGTGTAACATTTTGTGAAACATATCTCAATTAAGATTAAGATCATTATTTATTAGTCGATGGTGGTGTGAGTGTGTGACACAATATGCTTGATCGTCGCAGGCGTGCTAGATGTTAAATATAGTATATGTTATGTTATTTTCTGGGGAAAACAATAGCATTTACTGGTTCAGAGAAAGCCAGAGGAAGTCCTATTATAGTACCTACTTCTCTCAAAATGCAATGTCTGCCTGTAAACGAACTGTATAAACAACTATCTATGTACTTTAGTGTTTACCATTTGTGCATAGCCACACGTAATAATAAAATCACGGGTATCTTTCATTTGAAGAGAAAATTGATTAATCCTACTTAATATTATAAACGCGAAAGTTTGTGAGGATGGATGGATGTTTGTTACTCTTTCACGTAAAAACTACTGAATGGATTTGAGTGAAATTTGGAATGGAGATACTTTACGCCCTGGATTAACACATAGGCTACTTTTCATCATCATCATCATCATCAATTTTCATCATTATTCACGCGGGTAAAACCGCGGGGCGCAACTAGTCTGTAATAAAATTTAAATTTATCATCTTTCAGATAGTCGAACGGGCTGTCAAGGGAAAAGCTCTCGCAGACAAAATCGAGGTCAACAACGAACCAGAGAAATCTATTCTGTTTCCCGACGGAGACGACGAGTTTGACCAGTTTGAAGAGGAGCTGTTTTGCAGTTAAAGTTCTAAAGGAATAGGAATAACGTTCAAATTGTTTTAGCAAGAAAGCATTACCAATTGAGAAACTAGTGTGGAATTGAAAAAGAAGATTGAAGTATTGAGAATAGAGAAGTTAGGTTAAAAACTAAAATATTGACATACTTGGTCTTCCATGCTTTATGGACATACGTGACAACACGCTCGGGAAAGTGGTTCTAGTGTCGACAGCGGGACTGTTTGCAGGGTTGGCGGTTTGGATCAACGTTTACCCGTTCTTAAACGAAGGTGAGCACAATAACATAACGCACACAAACCACCCAACAGTGACACACATAGACCACAACCCACACTAGGATTCCGTACACAATGAACATACAGACAATGACTATGTCAGTCAGTGGACTACGGCGCGGCTGCCTTCAACATGAAGAAACAGTGGAGTATATGGTACTATACTGCACGGCAAAAACAGGACTCCAGCCCCAGTATTGTCTAACAAACTGGTAATCTCTTTCAATTACGATTTCGCAGTACATTGCGCCGCATGCTTCAGCTTTTTGTCACAAGCACAAATATTCAAAATATAAAGCGCAATGTACTGTAAAATGGGAATCGAAAGCGATTATCAGTTCGTTAGCCAATAAAGGGGCAGGTGCCGATCAAATCCTGTTTCACTTAAACTACAACACCCTTGGTGACACTGGAACAGTGCCGCCATCAATGCAAAGCCCTCCGTTATTTTAAGGAGTTGTGCTGGCTGAGGTCTGGTGGGTAGAGGGACAATGCACAATGCGCCGCAATGTGGGATGACAGTCTTTTCTCCCCCATTTTGAATTTGATACAGTCAACCAGGTAAATTATAAACAGGGGTGATCTTAAAAATAGCTCACGAAATATGCTAATTTATGATTCACTAACATGAGTTATGACTTAAAAAGAAAGACACCATTTTAATTGTACGAGCTGTCCTGCTCGACACTTTGTCCGCGCGTAGGTAGTAGTAGTCGCGAGAAGTAGATAGTACGTACCCACCTACCTACCTACTACTATGCACCTTACAGTACTATAGTAATTCTGTGCCCTAGGTGGATGATAGTAAAGTATAAATTAATTGATGTACCTAGCCCATGTTGTGATGTTTTTTTTCTGCCATCATGATCACGCTTTATTAACAACAGAAAAAATATTATTTATTTACTTTCACTATTCATTTATTTTAATATATTTCTGTAATTTTTCCTTTCAGAAACACAAATCTACTCCTACATCCCAGATCCTAAGTGGTTGTTACTGGCTTGCGCCGCCTGGGGACTCTGCTTCATTGGAGGCCTTATGTCCTTTACACTATACCATATCTACCCATACTTGTAAACCATACCCCCTCACTCGTAAACAGGCAGAGCTCCTGTAAACTTCGGCACCTCAGTTATAAACAAATCCCAATCCAAAACTTCACTTGTAAACAAGTTTACCACCCCAGTTGTAAACTCTAGCTATTTAATTATAAACGAAGCTAAAGTTATCTCTTTAGTTGTAAATAAAGCTTAAAATATGTTTTGATAAATGAATAGATTAATATCATCAGTCACGGTCACAAAAAGCTAAATCATATACCGAGTATTTACCACTTTGCTTGTAAATAAAATCAATTTTACCCCTCCAATCATAACTAGAGCACACAGTGCGATCTCACTCGTAAACAACAATTGATTTCTTGTAAATAGAGTTCCATCTACCCGTTTGCTTGTGAACTTTAACGCCTCATTTGAATTTAAAGTTTCATTTCACTTAGCCACCTCTCTAGTAATCAAGTTTACCCCCTCACTCATAAACAAGCGTCACTGCAACATGAGTAGTTCTCGCAGCGACTGGATTGTAATCGGAATCTCTGGCGTCACATGCGGGGGAAAAACAACCTTAGCCAACCGACTTCACGATGTTTTAACCCCCGTCTATGTCCTACATCAAGACAAGTATTTCTATCCGGATGATAGCTCTGAGCACATCAAATGTCCTGGCTTAGATCACAACAACTATGATGTACTTTCATCGCTAGACATGAACGCAATGTACCAAGATGTAATAGCCACGGTAGAGGGAGTGAATACACCTCATACACACAGTGATGACAGAGAAGGAAGATTCGAGGTGAAAGGGAAGAAGTTTCTTGTGGTTGAAGGGTTCACGGTGCTGAACTACAAGCCTATTATGGAGCTTTGTGATTTTAGGTAAGATAAATATTTTCATGTTCTCTTAACTATTAGGGTTCCGTACCGCAAAAGGTACAAACAGAACCATTGATGATACTTTGGTGTCTGTCAGAACACAGAAATACCAGTTGTCGTTACCGGTCATATGTACATCTTAACAGAACATGTCTCGTACTTTACAGAAAAACCTAAATAAAAATCCTAAATCTTCAAATTCCCACGGGAAACGGAAAATACTCGTAAACTGCTAAGATGTGTAGGTTTTTCAACGAAAATGCGCCGTGGGTGTTGATCCAAAAGACGTTCGAATGGAATCATGTGCCAATGTAATAATAATTCATCATTCATTACCAGAACAACAGATTATTGTGTGCGGAGACCAATACATTACCGCACCTTACAACTTTAATTCCAGCCCCAGTCGTGGGATCGCAGCAGTCCTATAACTCGTAGCTGAGTGCACGGTGAGTGAGCGCTCTTTAAGATTTCTTCCAATCCTTTTAAACTGGTTTCAGATACTACGTTGTACTAGAATACGGAGAGTGCGTGTCGAGACGCTGCCTTCGTCTGTACGACCCGCCCGACATCGCGGGCTACTTCGAGAGCTGCGTCTGGCCGGAACACATCAAATACAGAGCAGAGGTACGTCTAATTAGATGTAGCTGACTGAGACGCGAGAGGTGCGTGTTTGATATCCGCTGCGGGTTGCAAACGAATGTTTGTATCTAGGTAAGTATTCGTTCCGGCCCCTTAATTACAGTAGCAAATGGTAATGGGGATCATTTTGGCAGCCTTAGCGCTGTTCAAAACTTTGGAAACTTGGAAAAAGGAATATTTTGGTCAAGAAGTTTCCCCTATTCAAGTTTCATAAGATTCAGATAGCGCTAATTCTGCCAAAATGATCCCTATTGTGGCGTTCCCCATTGCCATTTGCTACTGTAATTCGTTCCGGCCCCCCAATTACAGTAGCCAATGGCAATGGGGATCGCAACAATGGGGATCAATTTAGCAGCCTTAGCGCTAATCTAAATCTTTTGAAATTTGAATAGAGGATTAGTTAGGTCAAGAAGTTTCCCCTATTCAAGTTTCATAAGATTTAGATTAGCGCTAAGGCTGCTAAATTGATCCCCATTGTTGCGATCCCCATTACCATTTGCTACTGCAATTGGTAGGCAAGTCTGGATGTTGTGGTACCATTCTACCATATCAAAGACACACGGAATCCTAGTGTGGGATCGGGGGCCAATGGCGCTATTTTAAAACGGTTTTACTGTTCGAACGGAATACGGTTTAGTTTATGTAAAAATAATTGGTATCGCGCTATTTTTCTGAACGATTGAATCGTTGAAGATTTTTCTAAAATTGAAAACACAGTGAAAGTTGCTCCGAATAGACGTTCCGGAAGATACCTTTGCTTTTAAACGTTGTCGCAAACTATGGTATGTGCAATGGTAAAAACTAAAAACCAACTACTTACACTAAAACTAAAAACCAACTACTTGCACTAAAACTATTGTATGTGTTTTGTGCTACCAACGTATCTTTCAGAAAAAGCGGAAAATTTGTTGTCATTCCTATTATTAGCGCGATATGAAATGTGCATAACGTAACGGTTTTGGTTGTACTTTTGTTTTGGTATTAGCGTTCAAAATTAGCTCAGACCTAGTATGTAGCTGTTGGGTGTTATGTTATATTGATCAGCCCCTCATATGTAAATCTTAGCCCCTCACGTATAAACAACTCGTATATTACTCTCTCATTTGGTTGCAATGTCAAGAAGTTTACGCTTTTATGAGAGCATATTTCCACACGCTACTACGTGTGATCTTTTCATACAAAGTGCCGCCGTATGTACCTATAGTTAGATAAAAAAAAACATGCAGTTGAATTGAGAACATCCTCCTTTTTATGAAGTCGGTTAAAAATAGCTATATTCTGTTTTTCGTTCAAAACTTTTAATTATCATTAAATTATGTAATCTACTTATTTTTAAATAATTGACGCTAACTAACATCATTTTAATCATTAATCGAAACAAACAGAAAAACACGTGGGTTTATTTATTTATTACTTATATTTTTTTTCCAAACTTTTATTTTTATTTTACAGATCATAAAAGACAAGCGGATAAAAATCGTAGACGGAACCAAACCGGACATATTCGACTTGGTCATGGCGGATTTAAGTTCGCTACGCACGTAGAAATGAATAAATGAATTAGGCAAATTAAATTATTAGAAAATTGTGTCGTTGCCTTCGTAAAGTCAAATAATTACAAAAATAAGCCACCTATAACTAAAAATGAATTCTAGTAAAGAGATAGTTTTGTAATTCTATGTAACTAACTTTGTAAGTACCTAAGTGTTCCTTATGTTTATTATGTTGGTTACGGAATTCTTTATGATTACTGCTGAATAAATTACAGGAAAAACCGATAAACGCTTTTAAATTGTTACAATCGGGTCGATTTAACTCGCACGCCCCGTTCGTCGCAGAACTACTACTAGATACTCGCGCACCCTCCTTGTAGTAGAACTAGGTACTACTAGATCCTTATACTACAAAATGTATAGGTACAGAAGGCAAGCTCAGTACAACAAGCGATAACAGGCGCATGCACACATAGACACGCGAACTAGAACTCAGTTGACTCGCGACTGGCGTTCGACCGAGTTCTAGCAAGATCGTCGTGGGTACGCGTCTATGTGTGCATGCGCCTGTTATCGCTTGTTGTATTGAGCTGGCCTTCTGTAGCTTCAGCTATGACTCCCTATTAGCACTATCCCTACAAACCTTGGTGGTTTTTAAAGTGCTATTTCTATACATATAATAGTTTTAATACAATGTTAAATGGTAAACAAATAAAATAAAAAAGAACTATATATTTTGTGCTTATACGCAGAACTATCACTAGATACTCACACGCCCCCCTCGTCGCAGAACTTCCTGCTCTCGCGGGGCGAGTCGGCGCGGTGCTCGGCCGGCAGCGCGTGCGCAGGCACGGAGTCCGAGCCGGGCGCGTCGTCCACAGAACGCTTACTGCGCTCCTCTAGTCTGGAAACATTTACAAAAAAATATAATATAATTGTTGGTTTCAATCACTAGTTCACTACTTGCATTGAGTTCATATAAGTTGTATGCAACCATATTAAAACTGACTGAAAAATATACAGTTTTTACCTAGTTTAATGTTATACGTCTGCATCTAGTTGTTCAAAATGGGTCTTACTACCTACTGGGTCTTACTTAATGGGTTTTCTTCTCTAAACCTACATTTTGGACGGCACTAAAAATGTTGCTGTAATTTTTTTATTATACTGAAACGTGAGCTAGACTGCTGACCTGTAAATCAGTCTAGTATAGCTCAGTATCGTACAGCCTAGGCCTTAGCTCACCGGTGGTTCAGTCTAGTATATAGCTCAGTAGGTATCGTCATATCATGCATTTTAGCTCACCTGTTGTGTTGAATATCGTGTAGAACGTGCGTGACGCGCGGCACGGTGTCGTCGGCGCGCAACACGGGCAGCGTTCTCGATAGGAAGCGAAGTGTGTGGTTGCGGAACAAGGCGCTGAAACAGAACAAGTGAGTTTTTGACGTGACAACGTCTTATAATTCGATAGAGCCGGCTGCACGCACGAAAAAACATGACTCATGCGGCGTTACCTCGCTCTGAGGCGTTCCATGTAAGGCTTGAAGTGCAAGCGAGAGCGCGGAACGAGCGACAAAAATGAAATGCTACCATTCCATCAGTATTTTCTTAAGACGTTGTCACGTTCAACTATCGTCAGTAAACCGACTTTACAGACAACCAATTTTTTTAAATAAAAAATACATCTCAACACCTCTTTTCGTTAGTCTGAACGGTTTCATTCGAACTTATTCGAAAACACAGACTACATGTAGGTAAGACAAACCAAATATTGTTTTTTAGATCTCTGTCTGTTTATTTTAATCACAATATTATTAAAAATGCGCAAGTTTTTTGGGTATGTTTGTTACTCCTACACGCAAAAACTACTGAACGGATTTTGATGAAACTACACTAGGTAAGTATTATCCTACTAATATTATAAACGCGAAAGTTTGTGAGTATGGATGTTTGTTACTCTTTCACGTAAAAACTACTGAATGGGTTTGAGTGAAATTTGGAATGGAGATACTTTACGCCCTGGATTAACACATAGGCTACTTTTCATCATCATCATCATCATCATCAATTTTCATCATTATTCACGCGGGTGAAACCGCGGGGCGCAACTAGTAGCTTATACATCAGAATAACATAATCATCATCATCTCCCTGCCTTTATCCCACTTAAGTGGGATCGGCACATGTTCTTTTCTTCCATTCTTCCCTATCTCCCGTCATATCAGCACTTACTTACCTACACATGTCATCTTACACAGTCTATCCATCTCTTTTTAGGTCTGCCTCTACTCTTGTATCCTTAGAGAATTTATAGTAGGGAGATGGCAAGCATACGCTTTCCCCTCTGCCGAAGTACATGAACGGTCGTTCGTGTCAGTTTATAAAAACTAGTTTAGCCACGATCGTTCGCCATTCTGCGTTCATACCTGTCGCTATACGGAGCTCCTAAAAATGGTTGGTTGTGCTGTGGTTTCGTGTAAATGGCGGTCGGAAACATCAAATTTAACAAAATAATCACATTTAAGTAATTGACAACACAATTTGGCCATTAATTTGACCGTAAAATATATTTTCTTAGTGCAAGCATACGACAGAAATAACGATACGTAATTTCTTGGTACGGGGACAAGTGATGTGAAAATAACGAACGAATGAATGAACGAAAGAGGCTGCAACTATTTTTATGAAATTAACAGGATAGGGAGTTTTCAGGCCGAATAAACGACCTCAAAGCTATAAAAAAAATCCTGTTTCCAAAGAAAATATCAATACCTACGTCGTTCAATACCAGCCTAAAATATAGGTTAAATGGGCTTGATTAGCTGTTTTTCGGGTTTAAAGGGGTTGTAAGGTTATTTTAGAGGTTTGTATTTCCGATTTTTTTTACGGTTTTAGGGTTATTTCGTCAATCACAATATGAAATTAGGAAGGTATGCAAAAGTATACGGATATTCCAATCTCGTTTCGTATGAAAAAAGCAGATCCACGAAAATACATTTTCTTAACAATAAATTGATCCATTTTAAAACCAATAGATTATATTTTCATTTAAAAAATACAATATAAAATGTAATCCCAGCTTATAATTGTTAAATCCATGTATGTGGCACAGAATCATAGACTTTCTTATAATCAATACAAGCAGCCGAGAGGTTTCCCTTGCTCCTCCTGACCTTCTGTCTGATGGCCATGTCAATGAGGAGGAGCTCCTTAATACCACGGGACTCAACCTTACATACATTCCGAGCAGGAGCCAAAATATTGTTTTTTTAACACTCAACAGCCACATACGTAGTTTTGATCCCACGCTAGGATTCCCTGTATCGTAGGTACCTATCAGGAACTACGAGTACCTGGTACCATAACACCTAGACCCGGAACAAATAGTTGCAGATCATACATGCCTGGTGCGTGTGATTTGGAAACCATATAATTTTATAAGAAACCAACGCACCACGGGTCTATATAATATTAGTGTACAAATCATGAATACAAAATTTGAAGAAATAATAGGCAAAATAGAAGCAAACTTCGTTCGCGTGCAAAAGGACGTACGCGTCCTCTCTGAGCTGTGGTGAGCTCTTAAATCCTAAAACAATTTTTAACTGACTATGTTTTTTTTATGTGTGTTACGCGATTACTTTTGATCAACATGAATCAATTCACCCATTCAAACATACATCCATAGACTAGATCCATAGACAATTAATAATCTTAATTTCATTCAAACTTTCACACCCCATCACTAGTTTTTGCGCTAGTGTGCAACTAACCAATAGTGTAATTACAGAAATTATTTATTTGTGTGCTTGTTTTATGTTTGTGTGACAGCTTTTATTTCCGTGTGCGTTTATAGAGACGCCTCAACTTTCTGCATGAGTGTGCGTGAGTAAGTAAATGTGTGCTGTACGTGTTTACCTCGCCTCCCGCAAAAAGTGGCAGAAATAATTTAGTACTAGAAGTTGAGCATGCCATCTCCCCACATAAATTCTCTAAGCTTGTATCCATCCACATTCATATTCATCACTCTTGTAACATTGCTTTCTTCCCTCCGCATAACATGCCCATACCACGCTAACCTATTACTGCTCATCTTTTCTGTTACTGGCACTACTTTCAAACTTCCTCTTATATTTTTTATCTTATCCTTCTTGTCACTCCACACATCCATCTCAACATTAATCAGGATAACATACTTCGGGCGAACCCGCGAGCAATAATATAATAATATAGATAAAACTGTGTTGGAAAGTCACTATACGGACAAAATATCTGATTTTATAGATTCTGAAGATATTGTTAGTAGGTATTTAGTGCTGAATACTCACAAAGGATAGGGCTCTCCGTTAGGGTTCTGCCCCATGGGGTTTCTTGGAATAGTCCCGCGGTTCAGATCTCCGCACAGGTTATCAGCTGAGACATGCGGCCGCGATGACTCTAACTCTGCGCAGTCGATTGCCACTTGTCGGTAGGGAGGCGAACGTACTCTGCAATACAAGATAACTTTTCATTTAAAAAACCGACTTCCGCCATTGTATTCGACTAAATATTTGGATGAAAAAAATTTATGAAAGAACCATAGTGGTGAAAGGATTATGATACTTTTTGAATGCAAATGCTTGGTTTGTTGCTGAAAATATCAAAATCGCCATGTTTGCCTACAATATTTGAGGAGTTCCCTCGATTCCTCATGGATTCCATCATCAGAACTGGATTTTGAAAAAAATGGAACCAATCTGGAAGTATATCTATTCAAATATAAAAAGAATTTTCCAAATCGGTTCATAAACGCCGGAGATATGCGGTAACAAACATTAAAAAAAAAAAAAAAAAAATACAACCGAATTGAGAACCTCCTCCTTGTTTGGGAAGTCGGTTAAAAATACCTTGATTATTTCATAGAAAGATGATTGACGACCTCTGTGGCGCCGCGGGTGAGTAGCCGGCTGAGATGCGAGAGGTTGTGGGTTCGATTCCCACTGCGGGACTAATGTTTGTATGATCTGCAGATATTTGTTCCGGGTCGGGGTGTTATGGTACCATGGTACTCGTAGTTCCTGATACCCACGACACAGGGAATCCTAGTGTGGGATCATGACTACGTAGGTATGTTGACTGTTGGGTGTTATGTACATGAATTGAGAGGTCTTAGCTAGTTAGTAGCTGATCTTACTACCTAATACAGCTATCTAGAGATGTCTGGATTTTTTAGATAACCAGGTATCTTCAATGATAGGTAGAAGTATTCGCTCCATGATGGAATTTGGTTTCCTGCTCAAATGCTGTCACATGTTTGAACTTTTCCCAGGCTGCTGGGAAACGCGACTGCTTTCAATTCCATCATGTATAGAATACTTTAGCTTTCCTTGAGGATATACCTATCTGATCAAAACTCAGATGAGTGCACTCCTCCGAGGTTTGCTGGAAGAAAACTCTTGTAGGGTTAACCTCGCCTATGTACATGTCCTTTGTGTAAGTTTTTGTGTCTGTAATTTTGTGTAAAATAAAGAATTAAGGTGATTCCTCTCGCATGTGGCGCGAAATTCAAATTTTATTGTGTTTTTTGTAAATCACAGCTAATCAACACTTCTTGAGATAGAGAAAACAAATTTTGCGAAAACTAGGAAACCTAGCACACATGTTTTAATTGATAGTATCTCATAAATGTCATTAGTTAAGCTACGCATATCTTTAAACCAAAAAAACACTGTAAAAATCATTGAAGAGTATTCGTAGCTGAAGTAATGATCTATATGTGAAACTATAAACTAAAACATGTGTGTTAGGTCTCCTAGTTTTCGCAAAATCAGGTTTTACTATCTCAAGAAGTGTTGATGAGCTGTAATGAGCAAAAACGTAATAAAATTAGAATTTCGCGCCACATGCGATAGGAATCACCTTATGAATGAGTCTAAGTCACCTCTTAGGCCGGATCACGTGCCACAGTTTGATAGTTTTGCCAAAACTGATAACAGTCTGGTAGTTGTACAAAAACAAAATGTCGAGTCTTGAGTGAAGTTGTTGTAGGTATTATAACAAATCAATAGCTATAGTAATAATATAGTATATAAATATAGTATAGTAATAGTTGATTTGTAGTTTGTAAAACAGTCGAACATAACTAAGTCAGTAGATCAACAGTAGATGATATATTTATCGGGTCTCGTTATTGAGAGGGTTTAAGAGGAGGTTACCTGTAGCTAGCAAAAGGGCGCTTACGTCTTTTTGCACGCGAACGAAGATTGCATATAAGTGCGTCAGTTTTTTAATAATTAGTTTTTTTCAGTTTATGATTTGGTAACCATATAATTTTATAAGAAAGGTCCCTAAGGTCTAGATATTAGTGTACTGATCATGTGTACAAAGCTTAAGGAGTTTGAAGAAATAACAGCCAAATTAGAAGAAAACTTTGTTCGCGTACAAAAGGGCGTAAACGTCCTACCGTTAACCTCCTCTTAAATAAACCAAGTTCAAACAAAACAAAGCTCTCCATGCGGAGCACTGCCATGGCCTGCGCACTTAGCGCAAGCACAACTTGCACCATTATTGAAACACCATTTAGTGTGCCATTGTCATGGACTTTTTTCCTAATACATTTGCTTACTTCAACCAAGTGATATGATGGCCCACTTTAGCGTCATCAGCCTTTTTTATAATACTTGCATGGTGCGAGAGCCACCATAGCCTACCCACCATGTGCATCATGGCGTGGGTTAGTGGGTTACTAAAAAAACCTTAGACCACCGCACGTAAGATCCGCTTAGTGTGAGTGCGAGTTCTTACCTAGGTGGTGTCGCATTTGGAGACTCCATAAACGCATAATATCCTTCTGGATTCTCTTCAGCTGGATCTGGACTCTCCGTAGAGGTGGCAGTCCCGCCTGGCGTCCC
The DNA here is from genome assembly GCA_951392215.1 of Epirrita christyi. Lineage (NCBI taxonomy): Eukaryota > Metazoa > Arthropoda > Insecta > Lepidoptera > Geometridae > Epirrita > Epirrita christyi. The sequence continues at coordinate 12,909,164 of OX595856.1, read as the reverse complement.
GAGAGGTGCTGAGCCCTGCGGGGTCTGCGGGTTCAGGGGGCCCTGCGGGGGCGTCTGAGGGAGGACTGCCTGTGCGAGTATTGACAGGTAAACCTATGAACAAAAAAATACATTTAACTAGTGGATTTGCTGGATAGACCACTACACTTTGAAGTGAAAGGCTCATAAATTATCCCTCTGGCCACGTGGTCCTACAGCCTTTGTCCTACCGATCGGACCACATGAACTTTTTTTTCCGGTTGGTTCGATAAACTAATCGGACTATAGAAACTTAAAAGGCATACTTTTATAAAAAGCTGCTGGAGTTTGCACAGGGAAGCAAATAATTGAAGGGCTTGTATTTCTATTCTGGGGACAAGCAAGACATAAAAATTACTTAGCCTACTAGCCACAGGCCGGTATGACCCAGGGTAGATTTATTGGTCTAATTTTTTTGATCATGCATCATTTTATTATTTTTATCTTGCTTTTCGGACTCGGTATCAACAAGCAGCCCTTAGCAGCTTAGAATGTTTTACAAAACTAAATCTTTTCTTCTTAGTTACTATATTTTTTGTTTTGTTGCCACAATAAACGTTTTACCTACTACTTAGCTACTAACTCACTTCCTTTGATCATTATTCACTCAGCCCCGTTACTCGTAACGCGGGCAGTGTGCCTTAGTGTGCTTATTCTAGTTAGATGCCTATAGGTACTTAATAAATAGGAGCTATCCGGTTTACGGGGCTTGAAGGCAAACACAACTAAGTTCCATGGCTTAGCCTGTTTCTTACTTCTGTTTTATACTTATTTTTATGGTCTAATGGAACCGGAAATTGAGTTTTATTTTGCTGGCATCAGTTTAATTCCCCCAATACTTAGTTGTTTTTTTAGTAAGTACCATTATGTGGCTGGTCAAAGTCAGTGCTTTGCTGTCTATGCTTCTGTGACAGTTATACCTAGCTGCTAATGTCTAGGTATTATGATTTTCGAAACGAACATTGTTTCCTTTCTTAGATGAAAAATAATGAATGCATTAATTACGCAAAGAATCTGCAATCTAGATAGTGCAGGGCACTGGGGCATGATGCCACCATATAATCAAAGGATGCCACCCATTCTATTCTTCAATAGCAATAGCACCTAGAGCGAGTCGGAATCGTGATCGTGACGGCTTGGGTGGTGTGGTGAGCGTGCCATTCAAAACGCAACAACTGTAAGGCTGCGTTTCCACCAGAGATGAGCTAGGATGCGTAGCGAGGGATGTGTTTTTTAAGAACCAATAGAATCACTTTATTTACCTAGCCTCGCTCAGCGCAGCTCTGGTGGAAACGGCTTAGCGAGCGAGGTTTTTAAAACGTACAAAACAAGCGAGAGATGTGTGCGAGGCACTTAAAATCAATTTATTATTGCTCAAATTACAACACAATAATGACCTTTCTATATCTAGATAGATTAGGCCATGGTATGTGTCCACCCTAAGAATATACCCCTCTGTCTCCTCCAGTAGATGTCGTAAGAGCCGATTTTAGGGAGGGTTCCCAACGAGTAACACCCAAACGAGTAACACTGTTACTCGTTGGGAATTTTTGTCCCAACGAGTAACACCATGGGAGTGGTGTTACTCGTTAGGAATATTTCTAGAAAAAAAAATCCCAACGAGTAACAGTGTTACTCGATAGGAAAAAAGTTCCCAACGAGTGACACTAAGATATTTGTCTGGGTGAAGCTGAAAATAAAAAAAAACAGTTTAATTAATGGCTGATCACTGCTTTTTATTTAAAAATAAAACAATCAACTTAATAAAATAAACATCGAAGTGTCGAACAACATTTGTGTTAACTCCTCTTTAAAATCAAACTTTTGTATCTATTACAGTTTTTCATTGTGTTCTAAAATATAAGTTTCATTTTTTTTACTTTTTATGTACCACATTCTACATTATCATAAAATACAAGGAAATAAAAATCCAGTTATTTACAATGACTATTATGTGCAGTTATTGACCAACTAAATTTAACTTAGCGAATGGTGCATGCGAAAAAGACAGGGCGCGCTGCTGCCTTCCAGTATCATTCCTTTTACCCGTTCCGGATATAAAACCACGGGCGGTTCATTTTGAAATAAATATAATTATTGTATCTCTTTTTGATGTGTTTTTGTAATAATGGTGTAAAATAAAGATATAAGCAATCTTTCTATCTGTCTTAAATTAGTCAGACTGCTACCATCGATATTTTCGGAATGTTATTTTTTTCGCGAGAATCTGTACTAATGGCCGATTAATCTTTTTATAATGAGTATTAATAATAGATGCTACTAATATAATCTTACCCCTTACTGTAATCATTTTTAAACCTATTTTAGTTAAAATATATTTTGTCTTGTTTTGACGTATGACATTTTACATCGGAGAGACAAAAGCTATTTTAACTAATATAGGTTTAAAAAATTATCATGAATAATACCCATAGAGTTTATTTATTTCCACTAATTAGACTATAATTAAACTTAGATTAAATAAAAGGACGGTGAATGAACACTCAGCAAGAAATGTTTTGGATTGGTTACTAGACTTAATCAGGCAAATACCTGGGTGATTGGTACCAGTGTAACATAACATAACACCCAACAGTCACATACGTAGCCCTAATCCCACACTAGGATTCCCTGTGTCGTGAGTATCAGGAACTACAAGTACCATGGTACCATAACACCCAGAACCAGAACAAATATTTGCAGAGCATGCAAACATTTGTTCCGCAGCGGGAATTAAACCCGCATCCTCTCGTATCTCAGTCAGCTACTTGCCCGCCGCAACTAAACGCCTAACTTCAAAGTTAGGCATTAAGCTGTTACATAGTTTTTTTAGGAACTAATTTGTCTCCTTTATGATCGAATTACCTTAAACACGAAATGCCTATGAGGGCATTATACCTAAACATGAGATTTGCCAAAAAAGCTGTTTACCCTAAACGTAAAATGCCAAATGAAGCAGTATGCCTAAAATGTGAAATTGACAAAGAAGCAGTTTGTCTAAAGTGGATGCCTACAAAACAAAATGCCTAAGTGGTTAAATGCCTACAAAGGTGAATGTCTAGGTGGTTAAAAGCCTATACAGCTAAATGTCTATTTATATAGTAGTTAGTTTTTTATGGTTTTTATTTTACCTATCAGCCTTTAAGTAATAATTATGCAGGCTACCTTCTATTCTGACTCATTTAACTGATGACTGTCTCATTCCAGTATAATTCGTATAATATCCTTCAGAGACCTACTTCATAATAAAAAATAACCACAATAACAGTAATTTTCAATAGAGATTAGCAAATATTATGAGACAATATTTTACTATGAAATCGACTTTATGGCTGCCAATTCTCTTGATATTTAAGGCTTTGCTAACAGTCAACTGACTTATTTGACTTACCGCTTCTAGGTCATCTTGTATTTAAGGCAAACTGCTTTACAGGTAATTTAAATATAGACTAACTGCTTCTCTGTCAATTTCACATTTTAGGCATACTGCTTCATTTGGCATCTTACGTTTAGGGTAAACAGCTTTTTTGGCAAATCTCATGTTTAGGTGTAATGCCTTCATTGGCATCTCGCGTTTAAGGTAATTCGATCATAAGGGTATTTGCCTATGTACTTGTACTGGCCAATTTCAGCTCAGCCAAAATCCATCGGTAGAATGTATAACACTATTAGCACATAATAATTAGTTACTTACCTTGACACGAAACAGTCCGTTGCAAATATTTCTTTTTACACACGCCCACACTTCCAAACCAACGTCGTGTCTCCTTCGGACGTAGTACTGATGTCCCCTTATGATCGAATTACCTTAAACGCGACATGCCAATGAGGGCATTATACCTAAACATGAGATTTGCCTAAAAAGCTGTTTACCCTAAACGTAAGATGCCAAATGAAGCAGTATGCCTAAAATGACAAATTGACAAAGAAGCAGTTTGTCCAAAGTGGATGCCTACAAAACAAAATGCCTAAGTGGTTAAATGCCTACAAAGGTGAATGTCTAAGTGGTTAAAAGCCTACTCAGGTAAATGTCTATTTACATAGTGGTTCTCTTCTCTAGATATAATATAATTAAAAATATATTTAAAGAAATATTTCATTTTTTTTTGTTAAGAAGGAAAGATAGGATCGTGTTCGTTTTAAGTTCGTACCTGGATGTAATTCGTATAATAACATTTAGAGACCTACTTTATAAAAAAACAATAACCACAATAATTAAAAATTTCGATAGAGATTACCAAATATTATGAGACAATATTTTACTATGAAATTGACCTGGCCTTGGCTGCCAATTCTGTTGATATTTAAGGCTTTGCCAACTCAACATCAACTCGGTCAACTGACATATTTGACTTACCGCTTCTTGGTCGTCTTGTATTTCAGGCAAACTGCTTTACAGGTAATTTAAATAAACTGCTTCCTTGTCAATTTCACATTTTAGGCATACTGCTTCATTTGGAATCTTACGTTTAGGGTAAACAGCTTTTTAGGCAAATCTCATGTGTAGGTATAATGCCCTCATTGGCATCTCGCGTTTAAGGTAATTCGATCATAAGGGCTGATGTCCTCCCCGAAGAAGAACATTACCTCCATTTTTTTTCACTCATACAAATTTGTTTTGTTGAAATTAACTGGATAAAGCCATTTTTGTAGTGGTTGTACGTTATTGTGTGCCCTGTGCACTGACTCACACTGACAACCTGACTGCACAAAAGTGTTGCCAGCACCTACTTTCATTTCTGGACACGAGGTAAGCATTTTTACCATTAGAGGAAACTTCACCACCAAATATTATTTTTAAGACATTGGCAACACGTTGGAAACACTTCGCAAAATGCTTATCTCTGCTGCAATTCTGTACAATATCTTATAGTGCAGTGTTGTCTACATAAAAATTACAAACTGCACGATTGCGTTGTTTCACTAAGATTTATCCGTCCATTGCTGTTTAATTATTAAACATATTTGAAGGACTCGAGATTGAACTAGCAGTGAATATCATTTTTTTCAATCAGGCTAATAAAATATGGTGAATGTTCAAGGATGCCATATTTTGGCGTTGATAGTGCATGGACAAAAATAAAAAATGACTAACGAAGATAAAGTATAGCAACGAAGTATGGACACTTTCAACTAAATAGCTACGTATATTTTTTTATAACCGAACTAAAATAAAATGGCGTAATTTGTAGCACTGTTACTCGTTGGGATGTTTTTGTCCTATCGAGTAACAGTGTTACACTGGGTGTAACTCGTTGGGAATACTTCTTTTAATTTGTATCCCATCGAGTTACACTGTTACTCGATAGGAAAAAAAATCCCAACGAGTAACAGTGTTACTCGTTTGGGTGTTACTCGTTGGGAACCCTCCGATTTTAGTCCGATGAACGAGGTAATTCTTTGTATGCACAACCTAACAATAATTCCTCTGTCGCTGAAACTTTGCTGTGTGATAAAGTAAAGTTTATAGATTACGATTGACAAGTTATCCAGGATTTTTTTTATTTTTAAATTAGGTATTTCTACCTAAACATGAAAATCACTTATAACATTCGGTGGAAAATTGCTCAGTCTAAAATTTCTTCGGTATATGTTAGTATACATTAATAAGTATAGATATGTAACGGTATCCAGGAATATTTCGATTTCGGTGAGGCAGAAATTAAAGAATATCTGTTTATTTATCACAACTTTTTCAGGAAAATTGCTCAGCCAGTTTTTATTTTTTTGTACGTGTAAGGTTGTTTAAACGTATCGCCTTGCAGAGTTATCTAAAAGATTTGCCTTTTCGTTCATAGCTTTATGGTTTTTTGGAAATAACTTTCGGCGGAAAATTGCTCCGTCCTTTTTTATTCATTTATTAGTTAAAGTACACTTGAATACAACAGCTTTTTAAAGTATCCAATAAAATTTCGGCGTCGCATACGCATTTTAGACTATCAACATTACGCGCACAGCCGCCGGGAGCTACTTTTACTACTTCTTGAGACAATAGATTTGATCAATGAGAATCAATATATATATAAGGCAAATATCACTCACCTACTTGCTGACTCATCACGATATCTCAAGAACTAAATAATAATAAATAATGTTTCTTTCGGCTTCTAAGTGCTTGTAAGTTCAATATTTGTATGAAAAAAATTAGAGCCAAATTGAACCTAACGCCTACGCGTTACAGCATATGACATCACATAGAAGTTCGAATTTGAAAGCCGAAGTAAAACCGTAAAGTTCCTCAGACGAATAAAAATGAGAGACAGAGTCGTCGTGAACAAACAGCTACAGAGGGTCCACTCAGAACATAGCGCCATTTCTGGTAAGCACACATTGACTTTACGTTTATATGTATTCTCACGCAATCTCGAGCAGAGCTCAGTCGCGACTATAATAGCGAGTGCTAGTGCAGGCATTTGTCACTTGTTAACAAAATGAGTAGCGGTATTATTACGCTTGCAGTGTATTTGGTTGTTTAAATACAACCAAATGCAAACGTTTTTCACCTTTCCAAACGAGATTGTTTGTAACTTGTTCCAACTCCTAATAATCTACTCTTCAAAATTCTGAATGAATACAGTAGCAACCTTAGTGAGTCAGGCAAGTTTAGGTAATTATTTTTAAGGACGGTGGGAGCGGGTTTTCTGTCTTTTTCTATATTTTGTGGTCTTACCTAAACTGTCAAATTTTGTAACGTCGATCATTTCTTCTTCGATGCGTCGGCTGTTTTTATGACGACTTCTAGGTGGCCAGTATGTTTCAATTGATTTCTAACGAGATTTTAAAAAAGTACAACTTTACATACAAAATAAGCTTGCCAAGTGCGAGTCGTAAGTACTCGAGTAGGTATACTGACTGACGGTTTTGAATGTGGTAGTTTTCCATGATTTTGATATATTTCCAGTAATTTGTTTTAATTTTTTATTCAAAAACAAGTTGAGTGTCCCTGGGAGAATTTTCAATAGCGTTATAGTTTTGATTGTTTTCACAGTCACTCGCGATAACTTTCGTTTAATTCTTCATCGTATTCTCAATATTCTTATTTTTTCCACATCTTTTTTACGTTATTTTGGAGATAAGTTCAAAGACAGCTGTCCTTTTGTCCACTTTTAGGTGTTTTTTTTTCGTTGTAAAAGTGATCAAAAAGTTGCTCATAGTATCATCCAAAAAAACAGAACCTCGAAAACCAAAAACGGAATGCGGATCTCTAAGCAAAAAAGCTGTGTAAAAAGTGGAAAAGCGGTGTATCTGGCAGCCCTTGCGCGGAGCGCATGCGTGGTGCGGTGCCCCGCTCTATTATCAGAGGCCCAAGCACGAATATCTAAAGTTACCGAGACACGATCGTAAACTTCAAATATCAACTCACAAATATTGAAAACAAGTTACTCCGGTGTCACTGGCCAATATTTGACGTTTGAGATCGTCTCGATAGCGTCTCGGTAACATTAATTGTTCGTGCTGAGCCCAAAGAACCCCGCGTGGTGTCCAAGTATAAAATGTTGATATTTAAAAGATTATGTGTTTATGTGTTTAGGCGAAATTTTATTGGATAACTTACAATTCTATTATAATAAGGTATACTATAACTAACAAATTAATAAAAAAGGACGGAGCAATTTTCCGCCGAAAGTTATTTCCAAAAAACCATAAAGCTATGAACAAGAAGGCAAATATTTTAGATAACTCTGCAAGGCGATACGTTTAAACAACCTTATACGTACAAAAAAATAAAAACTGGCTGAGCAATTTTCCTGAAAAAGTTGTGATTAAAAAACAGATATTCTTTAATTTCTGCCTCACCGAAATCGAAGTATTCCTGGATACCATTACATATCTATACTTATTAATGTATAGTAACATATACCGAAGAAATTTCAGACTGAGCAATTGTCCACCGAATGTTATAAATGATTTTCATGTTTAGGTAGAAATACCTAATTTAAAAATAAAAAAAATCCTGGATAACTTGTCAACCGTAATCACTTTACTTTATCACACTGCAAAGTTTCAGCGACAGAGGAATTATTGTCAGGGTCAAACCCCTCACTGACTGGACTAATTTAGGGATTACACCAGGGGATGGGCAACAGTATCCCTTGTGTACTTAGCACTAATAAGAAAATATATTAAACTATTATATTATTATTAATACTATTATAACTATCAAATATTATATATATTATATATTATACCTAACTGAAACTATCAATCTGCCTGCCAAGTGTAGTGATTATGGCAAATCCCCCCCATTGCATTCAATGAAGGAGGACTCTTCCAGCAGTGGACATCAACTGGTTGAGATGATGATGATGTAAACATTAGCAACCGCAGAACGTACGCGTGCCGCTGTACTAGTGGGCGCGGACGGAAACTGGAGTAAATTGGTTTCTCCGGTCAGTTATTACTGTTAAAACGAAGTTCGATACCGATACGTAATTTATTAACGTAATTTGCTATTGTATTTTTAGATAGGAGCACGCGCTGTGTTGGTCAAATTACGCGACTACGACAAAGCAAATTGCGGGCTTGGCATACTTTCCTAGTAAGTTTAGGAATGTAAAAGTAAAATTGGCGGATCGGATGTTTCAATTCAAACAGGTACATCTTTTTGTCGTACCTTAAAATTGTATTGTGTTTGGGATTAGGCCTCTCCCATAATTAGCAGTATTTTCTATCTTGCGATAGGTTTGCAGCAGGCGTACCTAAATTGTGCGATTGTTGCTGTCAAACGGTAACTTTTGTATGAGAAATGTGACGTTTGACAGCAATGATTGTCGCGAGATAGAGAATAGCCCTGCGGATACGCTCCATTTAGCCTCATTTTCAGTTCTCACCTCTTTCCAGCCAGGCACCTTTCACAAATTGTGCGTCTCTAGCTCGGTGGCTTTTCACTTTATGCAAATGAAAAGCCACCGAGTTGGGGACGGACAATTTGCGATTTGTTTTGGTGATTTTCCAAAACACGAATACCTCCACGCTCAGCACTTCGCAGCACCGTTAGGGCTGACCCGAATACCGCACGCGAGCCCCTGACCGCGGGCGCGCGGTGCTCGATAACACGGTGATAACCATCGCGTTACACTACACAGAATAGAACATTCAACCATGAACGCCCGGCGCGCGCCGCTTTACTTTGCCTAATCTGGAAAATTAATTTACTCTCGCGCACTAGCCGGTGTTTTGAGCTTCTCAGATCAAACGGTTTTTTGCGTGTCTGAAATTTTATTGCCAAAGGCTTGCAAATCATTGGAAGATGAAGTTTCTTTGACCATTTTGCAATTGAAGTCCCGTTTGAGAAATATTTTCATGAACGTTGCATGAAGATGGACTTCATTGAAAATAATATTCGCTGTAGGTATCAACTTGTCTGGGCTACTGTTTTTCAACTGTCCATTACAGTGGTATCCACCACCGCCCTGTCTGAGTCAGTTTGTTGTGGCTCTACCCCAGTGGGGCAAAAAGCCCCTCAATTACCTACAGCAGCAAATAGCAATGGGGAACGCAACAATGGGGAACATTTTGGCAGCCTTAGCGCTATCTAAATCTTATGAAACTTGAATAGGGGAAACTGCTTGACCTAAATATTCCTCCTTCCAAGTTTTAAAAGATTTGAACACAATGAACAGCGCTAAAGCTTTGGTCTCGCGATCGTAACGCACAACGCTGCGACATGCGGTATGCGTTGCCGGACACTCAATCATATGAAAAACGTCGAGAATGGTCTCTTGTTCCGTCGCAGTATGCGTCAGCGGCGAGGGGCAAGCGCGGTGAAGTGGGGAGGTGTACTGCCGCACAGCGCGGGCGCGGCGTCATTCTCGGTTCAACGCTGCGATGTGCGGTGTGCGTCACGGCTCATTATGGAATTTTTTGAAGACAATTTAATAGAATTAGTTCGCAAATATCCTTCATTATTCCTTACTATTTATGTTCTTATTATAATATTTTTAGTTTATAAGCAACATTATTTTTCTTTTTCTGCCTGTTAAATTACAAAGATTTTTGTGCATTTGAATTTGTAATAAAATTATCTTTATCTTTATCTTTATTATATAAAAATAAAGATAAAAAACACAAAAGTTTAATAGTTAATAGTTTAATAGTTAGAAAAATTGTTCATGTTCACGTCTACCTTGGTAGCTGCGGCAAAATCAACTGACCACCTCTCCGCAGGGACGCTAAATGCTGCGTCGTGACGCTGCGTTGCGCCGCATACCGCAGCGTTGTGCGTCATGATCACCAGATCAAAGCTTAAGGCTGCCAAAATGATCCCCATTGTGCGTATTGCCATTTGCTACTGTAATTGGGGGCAGGTGGGGGACAGTGGGAATGAACGATTAAGTATATTGTGTTCATTCACCTGTTTTGACCGCTCACACGTATCATTCGTGAGAAACTCTTCACAAAGACTTGCGTGTAACTAAACATGGTAAGTGGGTGCCTGATATTGAGGTCTCACAAAGTTTGAAATATATTTTGACAATGATACAATCATCAGTGTGCAATTTCGGTAACAATAGTAGGTATCTAATTCTACCTGTTAGTTTTTAGGGTTCCGTATATCTCAAAAGGTACCAACGGTACCATTATAGGATCACTCAGGTGTCTGTATGTCACAGCCTTTTTTCTCCAAATCTATACTGGACCAAAAAAGTTAAAATTTTGTACCTACATAAATAAGTATACGAATAGTTATACAAAGTTAGATGACCCAATCACGGACGTTGGCATAAAAAAACGAACTCTGACTTTTACGTTTGGGAAACCAATTGGAAAAAATTATATAAAAAACTAGTAAGTATGCTTTTAGTTAAAAAGATGTTCAAGAAAATATGCGAAAATTTACCATATCCTCGAATTAGTAGTCTACTACTGCGACCAAAATAAAAAAAAGCGTATTGGGCCTCACTCATAGGTTACAGGAAAATCTAAATGAAAATCCTAAGTCCCACGGGAAGTGGAAAATATTCGTAAAGAGGAAATGCGTAAAAAAATAATTTTGACTAATAAGTTTAATTGGTCTAGTAGTTATTATTTATTTTGAGAAAACTAACAGCACATAAAAAATACTAAAAAAGGGAAATTTAGAATAAAAAGGCTAATTATAAGTCTTCACTTATAGCAACAGTAAAAATGATAAGTGCAAGCAATACATACATATAAACATGAATTAACAAGAAACCGAAAAACTGAAAACTAATGGTAAACTATGAGCCAAAGAACTCAGAACTCAACATTATGGAATCCTACTTGTACAGAACCCTCTATTACGCTGTCCGATTCGCAGTTGACCGGTTTTTTGTTTGTAGGAGACAGAAGCTGCTGTGTTGTGTATCGGTTATATAAGACGATTCAAAATGATCCTTGTGATTTTAATGAATAAAGTTCTTTTTGACTTTGGTCAGAAATTAATGGGTTCATGATAGTCATCATTAGTACATGTAGGTTAAGCAGGTTTCTCTTTTGCTAATTAAGAAAATGTTAGTGCTAGCTTTACTTTGAGTAAAATCTACTGTCCATGCATGTGATGCCATGGTTCAATACCTTACGTCGGCTTTTACGAAATCCACGGGAGGAGACGGAGGCGCCTATTTTTAAGCCAGACTCCGAAGTACTCCGGACACACCGTGGCAATCTTACTCTGTTACTTTTGCTAAACAGGGCGAATCCCCCAGTGGTTGACACATAGCTGTCACACGCAGTTAACCGTAATTGACCGGAAAACGCGTTCACTCATTCGCTCTTATCTCAAACATGGTAAGGCCGGGATTGGAATGAGATTGCTTCATTCTGTCATTAGTGTAGTGAGTGAATAGCATAATTTGCGTACAAGTAAATTATTTCCTCCATTTTGTTATTATGTTTAGCTTGCATTTAGCCCTAATAATAAATGCTAAATAGATAGAAAATACTTTATTGCACACCAAAAACACAACAATTCAACAAGTTAAAATAAAACGAAATATGATAAACAATGGGCGATCTTATCGCTAAGAAGCGATCTCTACCAGCCAACCTTTGGATGGAATTGACTGGATGGATGATGTGTGTAGGTAAAGGTGTCTGGAGTTGTAAAGTTAAATACACAGGAGATTATGTAGTTGAAAACTAAACTGTAGGACTTAATAAAGTTTGATAAGGGCTTATATCCCTCATAAGGCCTATGTCCAGCAGTGGACTTGTATAGTTGATGATGATGATGATGATGTAGGGCTTATTACACTTTTATGATGTACTTAGATCCGGATCTAGATTAAGGCAGCTGATGTAAGGTACTGATGAAGCTACAGCTAGGCTAGTTTATTTTAGCTACTTTCATGTCATGTCATAATATGGTATTATACTGTGACAAAATAAGTTTTGAGGAGTGCAAAATTCAATTCTTGCCCTGCCCTCTAATTGCAGTAGCAAATGGCAATGGAAAACGCAACAATGGGGATCATTTTGGCAGGCTTAGCGCTGTCCAAATCTTTTGAAACTTGAAAGGAGGAATATTTCGGTCAAGAAATTTCCCCTATTCAAGTTTCATAAGATTTAGATAGCGAAGGATGTCAAAATGACCCCCATCGTTGCGTTACCCATTGCCAGTGGTGGATTTATACTAGGGGCAGTCGGGGCTAGTGCCCAGGGCGGCAAATTTTCTAGGGCGGCAAAATTTGGAAAGTGAGAAAAAAAATTCTATACAATATATAATTAACGAATTCTTTTAAATAAACATTTTATCTTTCAAGAAATATAATTCAAGTATTATGTATCACATTAAAATTTTGTGTATTATTTAATATAAATAAAACATAATGTATAATAAATGCTATATAATACATAATTTTCCTGCAATCAATTAGTTATTTTAATTCTTAAAAAATAAGATATCAAAACTATTGAAATATAACTTTTCATTTAAAAAACCGACTTCCGCCATTGTATTCGACTAAATAATTTTGGATGAAAAAAAATTATGAAAGATCCATAGTGGTGAAAGGATTATGATACTTTCTGAATGCAAATGCTTGGTGTCTTGCTGAAAATATCAAAATCGCCTTATGTATGCCTACAATATTTGAGGAGTTCCCTCAATTCCTCATGGATCCCATCATCAGAACTGGATTCTGAAAAAAATGGGACTAATTTGGAAGAATATCTATTCAAATAAAAAAAGAATTTTCCAAATCGGTTCATAAATGCAGGAGATATGCGGTAACAAACATTAAAAAAAAATACAACCGAATTGAGAACCTCCTTTTTGGGAAGTCGGTTAAAAATTTAAGTCATAGGGCGGCATTTTCGTGCCCCAGGGCGGCACAAATTTAAATCCGGCCCTGCCCATTGCCATTTGCTTTGGTTGTTTTACATCTATAGTCATGACTACGCCACTGACTAGGTATCTGTCAAGCCGCTTGAGGTGCAATTAGGGTGCATGGAGACCGCAGCCTCCACAACGGTCCTGCCTGATGCACTTCTATAGCTTCGTCTTCGTCTCTTGTTACCTATTGCGTGTTACCCAGCACAGTCACAAAGGCAGAAGAGCAAACAATGCCGTGAGTTACGTGCCGGTCGGGTCCCGTTACCGCCAAGCAGAGCACGACGACGATACGGATACAGCGGATACTCGTACACACGGACTATACAAGTGGGCCTTTACCTTAGTCTGATCTTTCTTTTCACATCTATAAAGATAAGCTTTTTTGATCTGACTGAAGCGGAATCTGACGGACTAGGAGTCATGAGAATTGCTGTTTCGTCACCAGTTTCAAAATTCTGACCTATACGGGAAAAAAGTGATCTGACGAAAGTGGAATCTGACGGACGTGATCTAAATCATAAGATTTGGTCTGACTAAGATATCGAAAAAGTAATTGTCTTGACCTAAGAATCCTCCAAGTCCTCCTGTAGATTTCATAAAAGGCGACTGGATAATTAACCTACATCCATTGTACGTCAGAAAAAGATATCGAATAACTTTTCATTTAATAACTTTTCATTTAAAAAACCGACTTCCGCCATTGTATTCGGCTAAATAATTTTGGATGAAATTTTTTTTATGAAAGAACCATAGTGGTGAAAGGATTATGATACTTTCTGAATGCAAATGCTTGGTGTCTTGCTGAAAATATCAAAATCGCCATATGTATGCCTACAATATTTGAGGAGTTCCCTCAATTCCTCATGGATCCCATCATTAGAACTGGATTCTGAAAAAAATGGGACCAATCTGGAAGTATATATCTATTCAAATAAAAAAAGAATTTTCCAAATCGGTTCATAAACGCCGGAGATATGCGGTAACAAACATAAAAAAAAAAAAAAACAACCAAATTAAGAACCTCCTCCTTTTTTGGGAAGTCGGTTAAAACGCCCTCGTTCTCACTTGGTAGACTGCCACGACGCACGGTCTTGTGTTGAGCCGTTTCGCCCGTTTCCATCCACCAACGTCCTGTGACCTTCAAAATGTCATCGATCCGTCGAGATAAAGGGCCCCCCTTTATTAGGGGGGATCCTGTACGTGGTTGCAACTCAAGTGCTTTTATTCCCCAACGGTTGTCAGTTGTGCAAGCTAATATAATTGAACGAGCGAAGCGAGTTCTCTGAGTCAAGTTGGAAGAATCGGCGTTTGTATGTATGTATGTATGTATGTATGTATGTTTGTCCGATGAAAACTTCCAAACCGTTAATCCGATCTTCATGAAATTTGGTATGGGAGTAGATAGTATTGGTACAATTTGTAGGTAAGGTTATGAGCTATATCGGTCGGGGGGTTGATGAGATATTGGGGTTCATGAGGGGGTAAAAAAAATAAAAGTGAGACAGTCAGATCAAGTGGGGTGTCTAATGAAAGCGCTTTAGTTGGACATTTTAAAACTGTTTTTAATAAGTATTTAAACTTAGTAGTTTCCAAGATATTAGGGAAAATAAAAAACACAAAAATCAAAAATTCTAGGGTACTTCCAGCAGTCCCACAATGCTGAAATTTGGTATGCTTGTGGCTTTTGTGTCACAACTACAGGGAAAAGTCTGAAATTGAAGAAATTAGAAACCTGAACCTTAAAAAAATATAACCAATATAACATCCATTGTTGACCCCCCATTCCTAGGAATTTGAATGACATTGGAGTTCTATGTATTCGTCAAAAGGACGTTATCAATTAATTCGTCAAGTACTTTAAATACTAACAGGTATGTAGTATTTTCGCCCTGTTGCTTAGTCCTATTCAAAGGCTATTTCGATGATGTGTAGAAAAATTACCTATAGAGGTTAAACTTTTTTCTCAGTAAATGTTTTTACAAATCGGTTAGAAGGGTAAAGAAAGTAAAATATGCAAAAAAATATCTCGAAGATACTTCAAGTTCTCTGGTAATGCTGAAATTTTTTTTTTTAGTATATTTTGTTCTACGGGGAGAAGTCGAAAATTGAGGATTTTTTCTTTGTAATATCCAATTAGTAGAAAACTTAAATCTTTAAAAATTAGGTAGCAAAACTACAACTAGATGGCACTGCTTAATTAAAACAAATCTTTTTTCTTGCTTCACAAAATCTCTTTCATATTAGAGAAATTGACTCGATAGTTTTAGATTTTCTGATGGATCATCCATACAAACATAACAAACATACTTACATAGCCGTTAAATACAAAACCCTTTCCTCCCCTCTTAACTTAGTCGGGCTGATAAAGGTGTCATCGCGAGGTCTCCGTTCGGAGCGAACCACTAGTATGGTCAGCCCATTGCCATCAACTTGCTAACTATGAGAGCTATGTCGGTAGTCTAGATTCTCCTACGGATCTCCGCGTAAGTATCGGATTCTATCGTAGTGAAACTACGAGCACAGCTCTCTCTATAGCCCGCTGTGTGACTTGTGCAAGGGACTAGTAGTTAGGGGTTGTTTATAGTTAATACAGATATAGATAATACGGATTATAGATCTCGGAAGTCCGAGATCTGTCTCAGTGCCATGAGTCATCAGCAACACTCACATTACACATTCCTACTATTTCTAATATTTTATAGATCTAGGATCGTGATAATCATTAGGTAGATACTTTGGATTTCAAAAAGCCAGGTTTGTCCAAGAATATATGAATTCAGGTTTCGAGTTCTTTTGCTAATCCGTGTTATAAATTATCATAAAGGACTAAACAGGAATGCGTACACACCAGGTCAGCGACCTGTACCGGTCCACCGACCGGTCAGTGGTGCCTCGCCTCGCGCTGATGTCAGTGGGTGAAGGTCACACGAGATAACGGGACGCGTGACGTCAGAGAATCCATTTTACTAAGCATGGTACGATTGGGAGCAGCCTACTGGGTGGGTAATTTTGGGTATTACTTTTAAATACTTACTAGTAGGTACAAAAATTAAAATACAACTAAGTACAGGCTAATTTGTAACCCCCGCGTCACAGATTATAATAATATAAGTGTATTCGTTTAAGCTGTATTATTAAAGAGCTGTGTGATTTTGTTATTAAATAAATAAAATAAAATTAAATAAATATCCTATTAATATTATAAACGCGAAAGTTTGTGTGGATGGATGGATGTTTGTTACTCTTTCACGTAAAAACTACTCAATGGATTTGAGTAAAATTTGGAATGGAGATACTTTACGCCCTGGATTAACACATAGGCTACTTTTCATCATCATCATCATCATCAATTTTCATCATTTTTCACGCGGGTGAAACTGCGGGGCGCAACTAGTGTGCCTATATTTTTATCGCATTAGAGTTTTTTCTTCTGTCACATACAGATATAAGTAGCTTAGTGCCAAGTACAGGAGGACGACCTCTGTGACGCGGCGGACGAGTAACCGGCTCAGATGCAAGAGGTTGCGGGTTCGATTCCCGCTATTGACACGTGAGACAAATGTTTGTATGATCTGCAAATATTTGTTCCGAGTCTGGGTGCTATGGTACCATGGTACTCGTGGTTTCTGATACCCACGACACAGGGAATCGTAGTGTGGGATTAAGACTATGTCGGTATACTGTTGGGTTTTATGTTATATACCGTTATAACTTGTGATAAAAATGTACCTACCTAGCTACCTACAGAAAAGTATGAATCATCTTGTTTCTACTTCAATATATTTTCGATAACTCTCATGGACTTAGACTTCGCCTGAGAGGCCCTGAAAAAAAAACTCACCTGTATATTTCAGTGCTGTTTTCCTGTTTACTGTTAACTACTGAGGCCTAATTCTCTAACTTAAAATAGAGTTCGGATCATGTTTCGATCTTGTGTCGATGTCTTAAATGTCAGAAATGGTATTCTCTAAACATAAAATACAACACTGTAATATGATTATATCGAAATGTGTCCGAAACTTGAACGATTCAAAGTTTTTTCGATAATTTTGGCATTGTAGATGGAGTCTCTCTTTACTCTTTGCAATTCTAAATATAACTATCCTACTCTGATGGCAGTCACCGTGAATTGACAGTAGACTAAATTGTTATTTATAAGGGAGCAGAATACCAACTTTCTGTCAATTCATAATTCAGTCTCGATTCGGTTAACTTTCAGTGTAGTTTTAAAATAAATTTGAGAATTGGGCCTAGTTTTGGGAAGTTACGTTCCATACCTTACGAAACCCACGCCCGTTTTATGTTTTGCATCTACTATCGCTACGGTTCCTAGTCAATTAAAACTTTCTATTCAACCGCTCTGAAATGCATGCATATATATATTTGAACGAGCGAAGCGAGTTCTCTGAGTCAAGTTGGAAGAATCGGCGTTTGTATGTATGTATGTATGTATGTTTGTCCGATGAAAACTTCAAAACCGTTAATCCGATCTTCATGAAATTTGGTTTGGGGGTAGATAGTATTGGTACAATTTGTAGGTAAGGTTATGAGCTATATCGGTTAGGGGGTTGCTGAGGTATTGGGGTCCAAGAGGGAGTAAAAAAAAAAAGTTAGACAGTCAGATCAAGTGGGGTGTCTAATGAAAGCGCTTTAGTTGGACATTTTAAAACTGTTTTTAATAAGTATTTATACTTAATAGTTTCCGAGATATTAGGGAAAATAAAAACCGTAAAAATCAAAAATTCGTACCTTAGAATTTTTGATTTTTACGGTTTTTATTCCAGCAATCCCACAATGCTGAAATTTGGTATGCTTGTGGCTTTTGTGTCACAACTACAGGGAAAAGTCTGAAACTGAAGAATTTAGAAACTTGTACTCCATAAAACATAAACCAATATAATATCCGTTGTTGACCTCCCATTTCTAGGAATTTGAATGACGTTGGAGTTCTATGATTTCGTCAAAAGGACGTTACCAATTAATTCGTCAGGTACTTGATATTATAGTAACAGGTATCTGGTATCAGAGACAAGTTACTTGTCTCTGGTAGTATGAACGCCCCGTTGCTTAGTCATATTCAAAAATTATTTCGATGATGTGTAGGAAATTAACACGAGGTGAAAATTTTAAAAAAATAATTGAAATTATGGAAATGTCTTACTTAAGAAGGCGTAATATGTGATTTTGCCCAACAAAATCGATTTATAACTCGGTATGTACGGGTTCTACGAGTTAAATATTTTGGAATATGAAAATTTTATATTTTTGCATTTATTTTGTAAAGTTGAAAACACGATATGTAAAAAAAACCTCGATAGTTTTATTTAATGAAAAATCCTTGTTTCCCACACGTTTTGAAAGAAATCTCAGGAACCCTACGGTTTTTTAAGATAAATTTTACTACAACAAGTAGGTAATAACTATTTATTCTTATGCTAAAATCAGTTTTTTGATAAACACTTTATTTTCGCCATAATAAACAAAAAACTTCATTTTTGTGCACGACACTCGCTAGCGCGAGCGAGATGGCGCGCGGGTTATCGCGTACGTTAAAGAGGGAGCTAATTTGTAGAATAGTGCCCTCTTAAGTAGTCGGGCTGATAAAAGTGTCATCGCGAGGTCTCAGTTCGGGGCGAACCACTAGTTATTTATATTCGAACTGTGTCATCATCACCTATTGCAGCGCCCCCTAGTGACGTGTGGCTATATAGTATACACAGTTATCATAGAACCATCACGGTAAGTAAGTAGCTAAAGGTGCAGCCTAGGTGGTATCATTGGGCACACACTTGTATAGGTACTAGTACTAATCATTGGACCGCATAAAACGTCGTTAGTGAATATCGTAGTGTAAATAAGCTATTACCTACTATTAAACAAGCAGAGCAAGAAAGCGAAGACAGCGTTACATGAGCGCACTGGGCGCCACCGTCGTCACTGCGGTCAGCGGTCGAACTGGCAAATTGTTAATTATACCAAAAAAGTGAATTAGACTTAGTAACTTTTAGGACTGATTAATGATAATATTTTAGACTAACTACTTATCTTGTTGATTATAGTTAACTACTCTATTTGAGTATGAGTGAGTTGAATATTACCGAATGTTTTAAACTTTACTTGAGTAAGAGAAAGAGTTTTAATATAAGACTAAATTATTTTAATGTTTAAAGATACCTATCCCTAAACGTGAGAAAGTCGAGTGGGCCTGACAGTATCCCGGCTATTGTGCTCAAATAATGTGCGCCCGAGCTGTGTTCCGTTTTGTCGCACCTCTTTAACCTCTCTTATACCACGGGGGTTGTGCCATCTTCATGGAAGGTAGCCCATGTCCACCCTATCAAAAAAAGGGGATCGTACCGAACCGTCCAATTACAGGCCTATAGCGATAACCTCCCTACTCTGCAAGGTGATGGAGCGAGTGATCAACACTCGGCTTCTTGGTTATCTGGAGGAACACCAGCTTATCAGCGATCGGCAATACGGTTTCCGTCACGGGCGATCAGCTGGTGATCTTCTAGTCTACCTTACTCACCGTTGGGCAGAAGCCATTGAGAGTAGAGGAGAGGCTTTGGCAGTAAGTTTGGACATCGCAAAGGCATTCGATCGTGTGTGGCACAGGGCGCTTCTATCGAAGCTTTCATCATATTATTATGGCCTTCCCGAGGGCTTATGTTATTGGGTCGCCAGTTTTCTTTACGGGCGGTGCATTAAATCCGTAGTTGATGGATCCTGCTCGGACTCCATGCCCATCAACGCTGGCGTTCCCCAAGGGTCAGTGTTATCACCCACGCTTTTCAACATTCACATCAATGATATGCTACAAATTAGCGGTCTCCATTGTTATACGGATGACAGCACTGGTGATACCCTCTACTCTGGCCGTGCAAACGCCTCTCGTGCCGAAGTGGATGTAAATAGATCAGCGCTTGTGTCTGAAGTGGAAAGCTCCTTAGAGCTCGTATCAGATTGGGGTATCCAAAATCTGGTTACTTTCAATGCCACTAAGACACAAGTGTGCGCATTTACCGCAAAAAAATCCCCATTTACCATCGCTCCGCAGTTTCAGGGCATTCCTCTTTCCACCTCCGCGAGCATTGGGATTCTGGGAGTTGAAATTTCTAACGAGGTTTCAATACGGGAGTCACTTAGAAGTAAAGGCAAAACTAACTTCTAAAACACTTGGAGTGCTTAATCGTGCAAAACAGTATTTCACGTCAACTCAGCGCTTTCTACTATACAAAGCACAAGTTCGGCCACACATGGAATACTGCTCTCATCTATGGCACGGGGCCCCCAAGTACCAACTGCTTCGCTTTGACTCCCTACAAAGAAGAGCCGCTGAGCCTGCGCCGAGATATCGGCTCGCTCTGTGTATTCTATCGACTCTATAATGGGGAATGCTCTGAGGAACTATTTGATCTTATACCTGCTTCCAGGTTCTATCGTCGCACCTCTCGACATCGGTTGGGAGCTCATCCACATATCATCGATGTGTGGGTATCTCGTACAGCTCGCTTTACAAGATCTTTTCTCCCACATACGTGGAAATTGTGGAATGGGCTCCCTTCTGAGGTTTTGCCGCTAAACTATAACATGCACAGCTTCTAAAAAATGTAAAAAGGGTCCTACAAGGCAGGCAACGCATTGGCAATGCCTCGGGTGTTGCAGATGTCAAAAGGCGACGGTAACCGCTTACCATCAGGTGGGCCGTATGCCAGTTTGTCGAGCCATAACATAAAAAAAAACTATTTTGTTGATTTTTATAGTTTTCTCATGAAGTGAAATTTAATTTCTTTTAAATATATATAAAGAACATATTTAATATAATAAATACTCTATAACCTGAAGAGAGATAGTTTTAATACTACCAAATAAATAAGTAAATTACACTTAGTAACTAACTATTAGGACTGATTTATCATGTTGTTGAATTTTGTTACTTTATTCGAGTAAGAGTGAGTTCTGCACATTACAATACTTTAAAATTTTACAAGCTAATTTAATTGGTGCATCCTTATTCAAATAATAAGTTCATTTTTATTAAAATTTACGGTTTTATCTTATCCTAAGACACCTATATAAAAAACTCTAAAAATAACCGATTAACCCAACGATCTTATAATTCACAATAGATCCAGGGTCACGTACAAAATGAAAGCTAAAAACTGTCCGCATGGATACATACTTATACAGCTACATTTGTTTACTAACGAACAAAGATGAAAGTTTTAAAACAGTTCTAAGTTCAACCTAATTACAACCATGACACCTAGCAAAAAAGTAGCAAATCTTCAAAATATTATCTTACACTTACGACCATTCGTCACAAAAAACGAGCAAAGCAATTATATTACTCCTGTCACTTGTCAAATCAAAAGACATAGGTTAAACAACTAGTGTGAAATCAACCTTAAAGAGCTACAAATAAAGTTCTTTTTCCCGTTATTACCTTTCGAGCTACATCCATCCGTTTCCATGGTTTCGCTTCTGTTTGCTTCTTCAAATTTAACTACAGAAGGTATGGAGTCGCGTTGATCACTTAAATAATTTATAATATGCGCGTTAAAGTTAAGTTAAAATTATTTATGTTTTAGGCATGTATGTTTGATATTGATAGTATATATACTTGTTATTTTATTAACGTTCTGTTGTGTGTATATTTATGTGTATGTTTATGTTTTTGGCCAAGATGTCTATCGCTGGATGTCACAAATAAAAATATCACTAAATTCCACATCTTTATATTCATGTTTACAATCTTTATAATACAAGTACAGTTTAGTGCAATAATTTGATCAAAACCCAAAATGTTTAAAACAGCTCAACATTAAAAATTTTCCATTCTGCGTACCTACAGGCTGATAATGAAGCCCTAGTTATAAAAAGCTCAAATATAAAAAATATATGTTCTGTTACGTTTGTCTCGTTTCATAATAAAAAAAGATATCGACCATCAAAGTTTTCCAACAAAAACCGTAAAGTGCTTGAGGGCGGGCGTACAGGCGCCTGCCGTAGGTTGGGCATTTATTTGATATTTGGGAAATATACCTATAATATGATAAAAGAATTTGAAAAAGTACTGTTTTTTTACGATAATGTGTTCTATAAGTGATTCTGGTTCATAAATTTTAACAAAGCGAGAGGACTCATTATCAGTTGGTATAGATGTAAAGGGGTTGTTAACCAAAGATTTGGTTAAATAACAGTAGCGTAAATGGATTTCTCGGAAAGCTAAAATAAAAAAAAGGAAAGCCAAGTATCTGATGAGAGTTCAACAAACAGACACAAAAGTAGTATTAAATTTTTTTAAAGTTCTGGTAAAAACAAATTATTACAATACAAATCTACTCCATGCATCTACTGTTCTGTTACAGACAATTTTGCGTCAACGTTGGCCAAACATTTGTAGCGGTGGTTTAAAATCGGTAATTTTGATCAAAATTTCATACTTTTTGTTAGTTTAAAGCTTAAAATACAACTTATTCTACATGTACTTAACGAAAGTAAGACACTCCGGCCGTTAAATTGTTTTTTCGGGGATTATTTTTGCAACTTTTAAATATACATTGCGGCATTGTGACACGTGTTTACATTGGCTTTGTTTGAAGCGAACTAAATCAAATACAAACTCACTTTTCAAGTGAGCTTAAATTCACCGAGACGTTTTTATTGCGCCGACCCGATATCTATGTGAGTATTAGAGATCGTTGGATTAACCGGTTTAACCGGTTTTTGAAACATAAAAACCGAGAAAACCGGTTTTTTAAAACAACCCGGTTTTTACATGCCCTAATAGGTACCGGGATGCCCAATTGTGGCTAAGACGTGTATACCTAGTACAATGCCCGGATACTCAAACAAGTGAATTTTCTTTCATTCATCCATTAAACCTAGTTCTCAAATGTTTTTAAATTAGGTAAGTAGGTAGGTACAGCTACCAATTTGTCTTTTTAATTTGGCTACAACAAGTTTCCTATTACGGCTCATATTATGTTGGATCAAAATGTTTTCATCGGTGGACTCACTTGAACTCATTTTGTTAAAACTGATTTGTTGGGGAACTTTTGTTAGTATTTACTTGTGCTGGCTGCTAGCTTAGGTAGGAATGTGTTATTACTGGAAGGAAGCGTTAGCTGAGTCGGTCGTGGGATGGCGGCGATGAGCTCACCACTGGTCACATCTATATTACTACGATTGTGCGACCTACGGTGAATAGAGGCTCATTGAGGCTCAGCCTACCCTCTCGCGAAAATCTGATTCTATAGCATACAACCAACATGGCCACAACACGTAACGGTTTTAAAAAAAAATATTATTATTATTATTGTTATTATTATTGAATAATGTTGGCGAGTAAATTTTATGAAACCTCTGCATACCTTAAGTGACGATGCGCTTTGAAGGTCGACCGATTAATCTCGAAAAAGGTTCCGTATTGGTCGCATGTACAACAAGCTTTCGTTAAATGCTCTAAGACAACTCATGCATGTTTCAGAAAATAAACAAATAACCTCATAACACAGATTAACTAATAACACCTATACACATTACAGCTTAACAGCAAAACGTCGGTGACTCATTTAGAAGCTAATTATTTTCAGCTTTCTACCACCATTCATCAATTTAAAAGAGCTTCTAATGTATTCACAATCCTTCTGCGGCTAGAGCCTTCATTTCTAGGAATTTCCAAAAACAATGTATGAACCAGGTACGAACGTAGGCGTTTCGAGAAAGTAACTAACGGGTCTGTGTTGTGGACGGAATCCTTTATTGTCGATCCCATACCCCAAATACCAAATAAATGAGAAAATTATGCAGAGACGAGCCAATATATATTGGACCAAAGTGTTTGTGTGGGTTTTTTGAAACTATCATGGTTATTAACATAATTATCACTAGAAACGGGATATTTACCATGATTTTTGAGTTTTGTTGATTCCCGATATTTCGGCACAGTTTCATGCGCCATGATCACAGGTAAACTGATCACTGGTTTACCCGTGATCATGGCGCATGAAACTGTGCCGAAATATCGGGAATCAACAAAACTCAAAAATCATGGTAAATATCCCGTTTCTAGTGATAATTGTGTTTGTGTGGGTCTTAGCGACAGCTGTTTGTGGTTTTGACAAGGCACTTTACATAATGCTACTGTTTTAACTTCTGGATTAAAATCTGTCCTGAATCAGACATCACTCGCTTTAGAAGCTAAGTGTCTTTTAACTACGAATACGAAATAATGTTCAGTTAGGTGTTAAAACATTATACATAGGTACTATGTAGTTAATCAGCTGAAAAAAGATATCTCTACATGCTTAGCTAGGGAACATAACCGAGGCCTTTACAAGCTAGGTATAGAGAAAATAACGAGATCTCTACATGCTCAGTTAGAGAACTGAACGAGAATACTACCATGCTCGGTTAGAGGACAGAACGAGATTCCTACATCCTCAGTCAGGGGGCAAAACAAGATCTCTATACATGCTCGGAAGACAGAACGGTGTTAGTAAGCAATGTCACGGTCGCACGTACGTTCCACTCTCTTAGTTTTGAGATAACTTTTATTTTTCAGTAGCTTGACCTAGGTTTTACTTTTTGCTTGGCTGGTCAACGGAATCCTATATTTTTTTCTTTTATGTATTTTACTCTTATTCGCCTCACCTGCCACAGCCTGGATTATTGTAGTGGTACCTAAGCAGTTTGGAATAATAGAACCTCTAGTATAGCCCGACTCCTCCGATGCGATTGTGGAACTCGCATTCGGCCATGCCTCATTCATTGTAAAACCTCATACAACGTGTCCTACACAACGGACGACCCCAACAAAGCGGCAGCACAGACAACGCTTTATTCAACTTTTAAACTGACTAACAAAACATTTTTTTCTGCACCGATTAAATACTTCTTGGTAGCTGATTTGTTTGTTTTTACTTTGCTGTTAGAGGATTGATCCCGGCGTGGACAAGCCAGTTTTTTTGACTTAAAAAGGACGCAAGAAGAACAGTCCATTCCAACCGTCGATGTTGGAAATAGTGTGGCCGCTATGTCTAAGTATTTCTCTAGAGATTTGAGTCTCAAACTCTCTAGAATGGATCTGATGACTGACAAATTATGTGCATGTAGATTCAAGCACTCGTCAGTGGAGCATGACAGCAATGAGCATGGACTTCATGCAATATTAATGCATAACGGCCGGCCCGGCTGCGTCCGTCGCGTCGCGCCGGAACGGTATCGCATGCTGAGCCTACTTGGATTGCAAGCCGATAAAACACAAGTCCTCTGCACCTGCACGTCATGTTCGATTACTCGCAGAATAAGATGCTTACGTACCTAATACTAGTGTTACTTTAGTTAATTACGTATAAATATATGTTACTGTTGACTAATGTTCACACTTTCTTTTTGAACGAGCGAAGCGAGTTCTCTGAGTCAAGTTGGAAGAATCGGCATTTGTATGTATGTATGTATGTATGTTTGTCCGATGAAAACTTCCAAACCGTTAATCCGATCTTCATTAAATTTGGTATGGGGGTAGATAGTATTGGTACAATTTGTAGGTAAGGTTATGAGCTATATCAGTCAGGGGGTTGCTGAGATATGGGGGTCCAAGAGGGGGTAAAAAAAAAAAAGTGAGACAGTCAGATCAAGTGGGGTGTCTAATGAAAGCGCTTTGGTTGGACATTTCAAAAATGTTTTTAATAAGTATTTAGACTTCGTAGTTTTCGAGATATTAGGTAAAATAAAAAATGAAAAAATCAAAAATTCTAGGGTACTTCCAGCAATCCCACATTGCTAAAATTTGGTATGCTTGTGGCTTTTGTGTCACAACTACAGGGAAAAGTCTGAAACTGAAGAATTTAGAAACTTGTACTCCATAAAACAGGAACCAATATAACATCCATTGTTGACCTCCCATTTCTAGGAATTTGAATGACGTTGGAGTTCTATGGTTTTCATCAAAAGGATGTTATCAAATAACTCGTCAGGTACTTGATAAAGGTACTAACAGGTATTTAGTATTACGCCCCGTTGCTTAGCCCTATTCAAAGGTTATTTCGATAATGTGTAGGAAATTAGAGTAGTTACTGATAGATCCTGTACTGTACTGGTAGACCTCGAGGTGAAAATTTTCAAGAATAATAATAGAAAATATGGAAATTACTTAGTTAAGTAGTCGGGCTGATAAAGGTGTTATCGCGAGGTCTCAGTTCGGGGCGAACCACTAGTGTTAAGTTGTTTTTGAAAACCTATTGGCTTTCTGTCTGTATCTCTGTTTTTATAGTATTTATTAATAGCTGTTGGTTTTACTACAAAACAAATAAATAATAGCCCTCCGTAAGAATGGCAGACCCACAATACCACATATCTCCCTTCTTGTGGCCAAGAAAGGAGCCTTTCTTCTTGCTTTCTGTTTTCCCTTCACCACACTGTTTCTTCTTGTCAACGGATACAATCAAAGTCTTTTCAGAGCCACATTTCAGACAGGGTCACTAAGAACCAGTGAATGCAGCAGAAGAGAAGACCACAGAGGGTAGGTGGTTTCCAAAGTTTCAAGCTTTCTTTAAAATGATGTAGAGTCCTAGACATTATTATACGGCGTCAAAAAGCGAGCAAAAGAAGCATTCACGATCATATGGCTTTCAAATGAAATCAAAAGAATCATTGAAATCACAAAGAACCATTTAGAATCGTCTTATAAATGACTTCTGTTCCTAATCTCTAAGATGGCTAAAATACATGGGCATCAGCATCCATCTGGGTACGCGATCACAATCCGCGTGCCAAGGGTGGTGATTATGGCAAATACTATGTGGGAAGGCAGAAGAAGATAAACCTCTAGTATATTCTGGAGGTCTAAAAAGGCCACTTTATATGCAATCAATTCTCAGCAGATCCTTAGCAATTCCTTTATATGAATCGTCGTATTATGATTCATATAAAGTGGCTTTTTTAGAGCTGCTGGCCTCTGGAGCGACGACAGACGCCAACGAGACGGCTCATTGCGGCTCACCCAGATAAACCTTACTAAGGTATTTCTACAATCCGAAGTAAGTAGAGCAATTTCGGTAGTTAGTCAGCTGTCAGCGATATGCGTTTCACCGACTCCGACGACGTGTTTTGCCGCCACTTTCTACGATTCGGAGACGATGGCTGATTGTTACCAAGTCTTTTTGAATTTCAGTCGAATAAACAAACAATATTAGTCTTCACGGTACTTACTAGGCTTGGCCTAGTGTGGAGACCGCCGAATAAGCATTTTAGTACAAGCCTTGTCAACACTCAAAATGAGTAACTTTATTTTGGTTGTTGAAAATAAATAGTTATTTTTTTCATATTTATCAAACTGTTTCTCAAGTGGTCAAAAGCACTGTCTCTCTTTGTGTCAGTGAGGTGAGGGTGCGACCGACTATGCCCAAAGCCCTAGGGCACCTATTCACTCTTACCTTAAAGAGACTAATAGTTTTTTTTAGTTTCACTTGACCTGCTTATATCTAACGAAGTAGGTCTAAAAGCACGGCACGGCAGGAGACCCAGGGGGTCAATGGCAATATGTAAACTGCTAGGTATAAGTAGGTAGTACCAAGTCACCTAAAAGTTTTCTAATTGAATTTATATATAAAATAGCCTAGGCCCATAACCTACAGTAAATTTGACGTTTTTAACAGTTTGCAGTTTTAAGTACTGCTCTTATATGCCACCTTATTTGAACAGTTTAAAAAAAGTAATTTAAACTAAGAAAGTGCTTACCAAACTAACAAGTGAATGTCGCGCCATTTTCTCCACAGCAATTTGAACACACACTTGACCGAAAAGAAATCCACAAAATCAGCTGACCATTCAAAATAATCTTTTAAAAATCGAACAAGAAAATTTAATAAAAAAATAAACTTTGGTAGAGGTTTAGCGTGCGTTTTCTAGTTGCCAAACTTTGTATTTTTCTTTTTAAATTAGTTTTCAACACAAGTGGCGTTCCATTCTACCGCGCCCGTCAAACACTGGCGCGAGGCTGTAGCGGGATGTGAGAACGGGATATCGTGACGCGACGCGACGGTGAAAGGACATCACATAGAGTTGATGGTTCGCATGTGAATAGGATTACATTTGTGTGACCTGTGCTGTCAGTCAGTGTGTGTACAGTCTTTTATCGAAAACCGCAATTATCGTGTTCAGTTCAATAGCGAGCGCGCCAATGAAGTATTTTAAATTGTTATTGAGAGGAAATTTACATACCATCGTAAAAATTTCGAAAGCACGTGTCCACCTATTAAACCTTTCTTTGTAGAGTTTTGGATCGCCTTCTCTAATCAAGATCTAAAGACTGGGAACATAATAAGTAAGTCAAAGAATTTGATTCGAACAGGCTGATGATCATTTGTCTCTGTATGTATAACTCGAGTTCTAAACGGATTCAAATGTGGTACATCGTGCGTGTGTCTAGTTCATCTGTGTTAATACTTAGATTCTACGCGGCCGGAACCACGGGCAATGCTAGTTTATAATAATTGATTTAAAAGTATATAAAAAAATATATGTTAGGTATGTGTATAAGTAATTTGGAACCTTTTACATGCTTCCATAATTTAAACACCCTAATTTTGAGCTAGGGCAAAAGGGCCCCGTTGACTTCTTGGTCTGCACCTTCTATGGAACCTTAAAAACGGGTTGTAACAACTCTATACGATATCCCGGTAGTTGGCGGTGGTAAGCAGGCCGCGGGCAAGGCCACACTTGTCTTGTCCTACAGGCTTGGTGTTCTAATTTCGAACATACTTAGACATTGGTTTTACTACCAACCTGACTAAATGGGCTATTTTGCCTACTTGTTTAGTACTTCCAACTCGCTATCACATTGGTGGAATGATGGGCTAAAAGCCTTTCCCTTACGTGAAACGACGTGGTAAGACGGACCATTTATGTAAGCCAAGCCGAGTTTGTTGCCTGATTCTTCTAGGCTTGGTCGCGTTGGAACAGGAGTAATTTTAGTTTATATTAGACGATTCAAAATGATCCTTGTGATTTCAATGAATAAAGTTCTTTTTGACTTTGACTTTGAAACTGAGTCATACCGCATAAAAAAAACATCAAAATAACTCATTTTTATGGGGAACTCACGCTTGACCAAATTTTGCCAAAATGGTTTTAAAATAACTTTTCATTTAAAAAACCGACTTCCGCCATTTTATTCGACAAAATATTTGGATGAAAAAAAAATGATGAATGAACCATGGTGGTGAAAGGATTATTATACTTTTTGAATGCAAATGCTTGGTTTGTTGCTGAATATATCAAAATCGCCATATGTATGCCTACAATATTTGAGGAGTACCCTCAATTCCTCATGGACCCCATCATCAGAATTGGATTCTGAAAAAAATGGGACCAATCTGGAAGTCTATTCAAATAAAAAAAGAATTTTCGAAATTGGTTCATAAACGCCGGAGATATGCGGTAACAAACATAAAAAAAAAAAAAAAAAACCTCCTCCTTTTTTGGTAAGTCGGTTAAAAAAGACCTAATGGTTCCTAAGACAGTTTCCTTGTATCTCCTATGGTTTCGGAAATCTTCATACTGTCCCAGTTAAAAAAATCACCCTGTAATTTCATAGCAAATCGTGGAGAACCCCATTCATAGAACGTGTGTGTATGAGCAACGCTCTGGGCACAAAACCGAAGTGCCTTCAACAGCCATAGCTTTATGTAGGTAGGTAGGTAGGTACCTATACCTACCTCTGCGTCACCGACCTTCGAACTTGAACTCGGGACCTGTGCTATTAATTCGAAGGCCGTCATCTCCCCTAAAGGCTACAGTCAATATTATTGTAATCTCCAAATATAAACAGGATAAACTACTACTTAATGTTTCCTTTATAAAATCGTATTGAGTGCATTTATCGTCAGTTTGTGTTCAAAGTTTGAGGAAAATGTACAGACTCGTGATATTGTGTCTCGTGGTCGCCGTGTCTTCACACACACATGAACATCATGGTCACACAACTCCAGGTAGGTCACTACTCCCATTATTATTATTACAACGGTGGCAGATTGTAGGACTAAAAATTAAGCCTATCATCACACGGGGCCTACTCTCGACTAGAGTATATATGGGTTTGAAATCAACAGGCTAGCTCAGTGCGGGTTTGTATCCCTACCAGACCTTAGAATTTTTGTTTCAGGGCATGTAAGTTATTCCTCTTGATATTCTGATGCCATTCGTATCGATACCATTTATATCTGTTAATATCAGTAACTAGGTACTCAATGTAAAAGCCCGAAAAGTGTTAAATCTAAGGTCTAGAAAACTCTGCCACTTTTACCTTTTCAGGCTTTTAACATCACGCACGGACAAAGTTGCAGGCGAGGCAGATAGATTCTTATTTTTTTTTTAAATAAATCCTTTATGTTTTACAATCAGATTTATAAGACGCCCTAAAGAATCGCCCGCGTTTCGTCAGCGTGCTAAAAAAACCTAGGCTACCTACCAACCTAGCAACTCTATTTTACTATTGGGACAACCTTTTTCGACATTTACTGTGTCTCCGAGGTAAAAACTAAGATTTACCAAGTGAGGTGCTGGTAAAAGTCCGAAATTAACGAAGATTAAACAACTCAGACTTTTACTGATAGCATTTGGTAAATCATGGGTTTTACTGGAAAATCTTAGAATTTACCATATTTCAAGCTTTTACAGTATTAATATTTTACATAGCTCCAATTTGGCTGCGACATTTACCCCTCTAAAGGCTTTATACTCTTCAGGGTCGCAAGTGATGATCAGATGGGAATAATTTTAAATACTTTGCACCACTTTAGTATGTCCTGAGCCCGACCTACTGCCCCCACCTGGGCCCCCACGGGGACCTCTGGCCCCACTTGCCAAAACCCCCTCGGGAGATATCAGAGGATCTTGGCTGTACACAAGAAGGGGGAAGCCTCTCAAAGCATACCGAGGCATTCGGTACGCAGAGCCACCTGTTGGCGAACGAAGATTCAAGGTAAAGGATCCAAATAAAAAAAAAAATACAGATCTTATAACCGTTTCAAGTCACATAACGCTATTTATTTTTTTAGTTTTCCTCCCAAAATCAAATTAATTTTATTTACTCAATACCATTATTTATTAATTAATTTAGTCAGGCACACCTTAATCTACATAGTATGTGCTTTTCAACTTTTTGGTCTCGTAGATTTGGAGAAAACAGGCTGTGATAGACAGACCAGACAGACAGACACCCGAGTGATCTTATAAGAGTTCCGTTGAACCCTAAACGTGCATTAACCAAAGGGGGCATCCCCGTACAAGAATTCTTTAACCGGGGAATAAATAAATAAATAATGCTGGACATTTCACACAACATTATCTAGCCCCAAGCTAAGCAGAGGCCCAATTCTCTAATTTAAAAATATTCAATTCGCAGTATAATCTCGTCTCAGTCGCACTGTCACATTTAGTAACTATTACATAATCTTCGCGTTTCTTGCGAAGAATATGTAATAGTTACTATACGAAACAGTGTAACTGACACGAGACTGGAATGTTTTTAAATTAAAGAATTGGGCCTCTGAGCTTGTGTTATGGCAACTAGATAACTGATATACCTACGTAATATAATACATTACATGGATAGATATTTTTATTATACATAGAAAATACCCAGAACACCCGGAACAATTATCTGCAGATCGCACAAATATTTGTTTCGGGGCGGGGATCGAACCCGCAACCTCCTGCGCCGCAGGCGAACCTTCACCCGCCGCGCCACAGAGGTAATCAAGAAAAAAAAAACCGATAGCGCGTCTATACCGATATCTACTACTGGCGAAATCGAGTAAACTTTGAATCCTGACAGGCATGTCTAGTATTATTATCATTCGCAGCCACCCACACTAATAACTCGGTACTCCGGTGAGGTGGATGGAACAGACGATGGCCCGGCGTGTCCACAGTGGACGCTCGGGGACTACTTCGTCAATGAAGACTGTCTGCGACTCAACGTTTATACTCCAGGAAAAGTCAGGTAAGAGGCAAAGAGTATTTCAGTGATACTGAACTATGAATGTTTAATCTATCTATCTTTGATTAAACATTGTGTTGAACGAGCGAAGCGAGTTCTCTGAGTCAAGTTGGAAGAATCGGCGTTTGTATGTATGTATGTATGTTTGTCCGATGAAAACTTCCAAACCGTTAATCCGATCATCATGAAATTTGGTACGGGGGTAGATAGTATTAGTACAATTTGTAGGTAAAGTTATGAGCTATATCGGTCAAGGGGTTGCTGAGATATTGGGGTCCAAGAGGGGGTAAAAAAAATAAAAGTGAGACAGTCAGATCAAGTGGGGTGTCTAATGAAAACGCTTTGGTTGGACATTTCAAAACTGTTTTTAATAACTATTTAGCCTTAGTAGTTTTTGAGATATTAGGGAAAATAAAAAACGTTAAAATCAAAAATTATAGGGTACTTCCAGCAATCCCACAATGCTGAAATTTGGTATGCTTGTGGCTTTTGTGTCACAACTACAGGGAAAAGTCTGAAACTGAAGAATTTAGAAACTTGTACTCCATAAAACAGAATCCAATATAACATCCATTGTTGACCTCCCATTTCTAGGAATTTGAATGACGCTGGAGTTCTATGGTTTTCTTCAAAAGGACGTTATCAATTAATTCATCAGGTACTTGATATAGGTACTAACAGGTATGTAGTATTACGCCCCGTTTCTTAGCCCTATTCAAAGGTTATTTCGATGATGTGTAGGAAATTAGAGTTGTTACTGATAGATCCTGTACTGTGCTGGTAGACCTCGGGGTGAAAATTTACAAAAATAATGATAGAAAAATGGAAATTACTTGGTTAAGTAGTCGGGCTGATAAAGGTGTTATCGCGAGGTCTCAGTTCGGGGCGAACCACTAGTTATTTGAATTTAGGGTATGACCCTCGTATGACCTACACCACACATTGCAGCGAACCCCCCCACCCTCCTTACAAACACTTTGTCTCTCTATACGATCCACTACTTACTTTAAAAAATAAAAAAAATATTGTCTCTTAATAATTGTATCTTTGCGTAGATACTTCTATAGTTACAGGCTGATGTTAATGACTAACTAAAACTTGACTTCCTTCAGCAAACCGCTACCCGTCCTAGTATACATCCACGCTGGCGGATTCTACTCCGTTTCTGGAAGAAGTGATGTAGCAGGCCCTGAGTATCTGCTAGACAGGGATATGGTACTGGTCACTATCAACTACAGGCTTGCATCTCTTGGTAAGTCCATATTGCAAATTTCTTTGCCTAAAAACTGACTGTCTTCACGTTTGAGATGTTCACGTTCGAGTATACTAAGCGTCTTCATAAATACTTGATCTGATGATTAAAACACACAATGCTGCGCTGACCGGTCTACGCTGCGTCTTGCTTCACGTAGCTTGACGCAAACTTTGCCAGTACGACAAACCATTCTTCTACCACATTTGACTATAGGTAAATGTCCGACACGTTGTGTGTTGTGGACATTGTACTGTTCATTGCCAGCCCTTTCCTTATCTAACATGTACCGGGCAATAAAACATCGAGGCATTGGAAACCATTGTTCCGCTCACACTCTGAATGATATCACACAGGTTTCCTCAGCACCGGTGACGCCCTAGCTCCTGGGAACAACGGCTTCAAAGATCAAGTCACAGCCTTACGATGGATTCAACACAACATCGCTGCATTCGGTGGGGACCCCAACTTGGTCACTATATCTGGATACAGTGCTGGAGGGTTTAGCGTGATGCTGCATACCGTGTCGCCCATGTCTGAAGGTAAACATAGCACCCAACAGTGACATACAAAGTCATGCCCCCCCTATTCCATAGCTGAAAGTTACTCGGTGACTAACGTTTAACAAGTAAAATTACCATCAAATTGTCAATTCTTAATGATCATTTTGAGCAAAATAATTATTAATTATTTATTTTTGGGTCTTTCAGTTAGTGAATTCACTAGCTGATTCCACACTAGAATTCTCAGTGTCGTGGGTATCAGGAACCAAGAGTACCATGGTACCACAATTTGGTATATACATTTCAGATGTTTCTGCAGTTTCCATAACTTGGCTGTCGACCTATTTTAGCTTTATATTTTTATTGCAGGACTTTTCCACCGCGCAGTCTCCATGAGCGGATCACCAATCTCTCAAGTCCAGCTTCCGTCACATCAAAAGCACCTCGCAGAGAGACAGGCGAAGCTGTTAAACTGTCCGACTGACTCCTCCAAGGCTATCCTGGACTGTTTGCAGACGAAGAGTTCGAAAGAACTGGGTGATTCCACTGATGACATGTTTGTAAGTTATCTCACTATTCTTTAAACTTGCAACTTTCTTGTTTGTCTCTACTAGGACACTTGAAAACAGCTACAACGATTTTGTATGAGGTTTTCATGACAGTGAGTGGGGGTCTGTGGGGCGAGAAAACGATTTAGCTAGGTCTCATCTGTACAATTTTTATGCGCCCAGTTTCTAAGCAGAGAAACCCATGGAAAAGAGAAAGAGAAAAAAGAGAAAGAGTGAGTCTTCCAATATTACTTCCGTATTTCGTTGAAGTGGCCAGTATTTATCCCCGACAGCATCCATCAATAGCGCATTATGATCTGTTCGGTATCGTTGGTTTGGACTAGGCTCCCCCGAAAGTGGTAAAATAATACGCTCATGGTAAACTCCTCTTCCACCAGGACTTAGGCTACGATCCCACTTTACTCTGGCTGCCTATCATCGAGCCTGACTTCGGTCAAGAGCGGTTCCTCCCCATGCATCCGCTGGAGGCTCTACAGAAAGGAAAAATACATTCAGTTCCTTACATCGTCAGCCAGACGCAAGACGAATTCTTCTGGAAAGCGTTCTGTAAGTGTCTATAATACAGTTACGATAAACTGGTGTTTTTAAAGACATGCCTGACCTTGGCCACAAGCTGGAAGGTTATCCCTACCACCCTCGATAACGTGATTATTACGACCCTTGTAAGGTGATTGGTGAAAAGAGGTTTTCCTAGTTCCTATAACTAGTGGTTCGCCCCGAACTGAGACCTCGCGATGACACTTTTATCAGCCCGACTACTTAAGTAAGACATTTCCATAATTTCAATTATTTTTTGAACGAGCGAAGCGAGTTCTCTGAGTCAAGTTGGAAGAATCGGCGTTTGTATGTATGTATGTATGTTTGTCCGATGAAAACTTCCAACCCGTTTATCCGATCTTCATAAAATTTGGTATGGGGGTAGATAGTATTGGTACAATTTGTAGGTAAGGTTATGAGCTATATCGGTCGGGGGGTTGCTGAGATATTGGGGTCCAAGAGGGGGTAAAAAAAATAAAAGTGAGACAGTCTGATCAAGTGGGGTATCTAATGAAAGCGCTTTGGTTGGACATTTCAAAACTGTTTTTAATATGTATTTAGACTTCGTAGTTTCCGAGATATTAGGGAAAATAAAAAACCTAAAAATCAAAAATTCTAGGGTACTTCCAGCAATCCCACAATGCTGAAATTTGTGGCTTTTGTGTCACAACTACAAGGAAAAGTCTGAAATTGAAGAATTTTGAGACATGTACCATATAAAACACAAAACCAATATAATATCCGTTGTTGACCTCCCATTTCTAAGTATTTGAATGACGTTCGAGTTCTTGATTTCGTCAAAGGACGTTACCAATTAATTCGTCAGGTACTTGATATACTAACAGGTATGTAGTATCAGACCTTCTGACGCATAATGACCAACACGGAGACAAGTAACTTGTCTCTGATACTACATACCTGTTAGTAGTAGTTAGTGTTAGTGCTAGTATGAACGCCCCGTTGCTTAGTCCTATTCAAAAGTTATTTCGATGATGTGTAGGAAATAACCTAGAGGTGAAAATAAAAAAAATAAAAAATGAAATTATGGAAATGTCTTACTTAAGTAGTCGGGCTGATAAAGGTGTGATCGCGAGGTCTCAGTTCGGGGCGAACCACTAGTTTAAAATTTTCACCTCATGGTAATTTCCTACACATCATCGAAATAATTTTTGAATATGACTAAGCAACGGGGCGTTCATACTACCAGAGACAAGTAACTTGTCTCTGATACCAGATACCTGTTACTATACTAGTGGTTCGCCCCGAACTGAGACCTCGCGATAACACCTTTATCAGCCCGACTACTTAACTAAGTAATTTCCATATTTCCACTTATTATTTTTTTAAATTTTCACCTCGAGGTCTACCAGTTCAGTACAGGATCTATCAGTAACTACTCTAATTTCCTACACATCATCGAAATAACCTTTGAATAGGGCTAAGCAACGGGGCGTAATACAACATACCTGTTAGTAACTATATCAAGTACCTGACGAATTAATTGATAACGTCCTTTTGATAAAAACCATAGAACTCCAACGTCATTCAAATTCTTAGAACTGGGAGGTCAACAATGGATGTTATATTGGTTTATGTTTTATGGAGTACATGTTTCTAAATTCTTCAATTTCAGACTTTTCCCTGTAGTTGTGACACAAAAGCCACAAGCATACCAAATTTCAGCATTGTGGGATTGCTGGAAGTACCCTAGAATTTTGGGTTTTTACGTTTTTTATTTTCCCTAATATCTCAAAGACTAAATAATTATTAAAAACAGTTTTGAAATGTCCAACCAAAGCGCTTTCATTAGATACCCCATTTGATCTGACTGTCTCACTTTTATTTTTTTTACCCCCTCTTGGACCCCAATATCTCAGCAACCCGTTGATCGATATAGCTCATAACCTTACCTACAAATTGTACCAATACTATCTACCCCCATACCAAATTTCATGAAGATCCGATTAACGGTTTGGAAGTTTTCATCGGACAAACATACATACATACATACAAACGCCGATTCTTCCAACTTGACTCGGAGAACTCGCTTCGCTCGTTCAAATATCAAGTACCTGACGAATTAATTGATAACGTCCTTTTGATAAAAACCATAGAACTCCGACGTCATTCAAATTCTTAGAAATGGGAGGTCAACAATGGATGTTATATTGGTTTATGTTTTATGGAGTACATGTTTCTAAATTCTTCAATTTCAGACTTTTCCCTGTAGTTGTGACACAAAAGCCACAAGCATACCAAATTTCAGCATTGTGGGATTGCTGGAAGTACCCTAGAATTTTGGGTTTTTACGTTTTTTATTTTCCCTAATATCTCGAAAACTACTAACGCTAAATAATTATTAAAAACAGTTTTGAAATGTCGAACCAATGCGCTTTCATTAGACAACCCACTTGATCGGACTGTCTCACTTTTATTTTTTTTACCCCCTCTTGGACCCCAATATCTCAGCAACCCCTTAACCGATATAGTTCATAACCTTACCTACAAATTGTACTAATACTATCTACCCCCATACCAAATTTCATGAAGATCGGATTAACGGTTTGGAAGTTTTCATCGGACAAACATACATACATACATACATACATACATACATACAAACGCTGATTCTTCCAACTTGACTCAGAGAACTCGCTTCGCTCGTTCAATAATTGCTCCCTGCTTCTGGGCTGACTAAAGTAATTTTATCTTGAAAACAACCGCTATAGCTTTGTCCAACGAGAATATGTACATTCATCATCAGCCTGTAGACGTCCACTGCTGGTCGAGGCTTCCCCCATATAATGCAATGGGGCGATTTGCCATAATCACTACACGGATTGGTGCATTGGTCGCAGTATGGTGTTGAATACTCAGCTGGATGCTGATACTCATGCCTTGGGCTCTTATTTTCGGATAAATCTCGTCTGTCACCCGCAAAATGATGGGTTTCATGCGAGACTTGACGTCATCGTGTGTACGAGTTTTTTTTTGTACGAGGGAATCAGCCACTGGTCACCCCCTAGTCGTGTTTTACGACATCCACGGGAGAAGATGAAAGGGTTTATTGTGAGGCTGGACACCCCACGGCTTAATATCCACCTCCATAACACCCAACAGTCCTGACATACACATAAACATAGTCCTGCAGGGCTATTATAAAACGTACGGAAGGGTTTCCGATCGGATTCGTTAGTTTTTCACAATGTGGTAAGTAACTAAAACAACTTTCTAACCATTTTCTCTAGTAAATAAATAAATGCTAGACACAAAACAAAGTAATAAACAATCATTTATTGTTTTTTTTTGTACTGTGTGTTACTAGAGAAAATTGTTTTAGTTACTTACCACATCGGAATGAAAAACTATACGAATGCGATCGGAAACCCGAACGTTTTAAAATAGCCCCGCTGATCCCACACTTGGGACTGCCTGTGTCGTATCAGGAACTAAGAGTACCATTGGTACTATTTCGTACTTACCACGAGACTCGGAACAAATATTTGCAGACCATGCAAACATTTTTCCCGTAGCGAAAATCAAACCAGCACCTCTCGCGTTTCAGTCACGGAGGTCATCAAACAAAAATCTAAAAATTCACAGCAATCCTAAACAACAAAACCAGGACCGCCACGATGGACACCGAATGGTACCGCATTGCTCCCATCGCCTTCTACCTGACGGAGCCGTCTGGTACTACGGCAGACGAGCTCAGGCGGTTCTACTTGGACAACAAGCCCTTGAGAAATGACTCATCCACAGCAACCAACCTAGGAAAACTCTACAATGATGCGATTATAGGGTTCGGGGCGCATACGTAAGTTCTTTAAGAGAGAGGCTATAGTGTACCGCGTACTTGCGTCCATACTACAAGAGAACCCCTGAGGTCCAATTCTCTAATTTTTAAAACATTCCAGTCACAATATAATCTCGTGTCAGTCGCACTGCCACGTAGTAACTATTACCTAATCTTCGCATGCTAAGTACTAGACAGGTCCACTTGAACAAATCCTCATATTTTTTAGATTTGTCACTTGTTTTTGATGAATGTGTGTCAGGTTGGCGAACACCCTAGCTGTGTATTCTCCCAAAGACACCTACTACTATGAGTTCGGATATATTGGAAACCACAGCCACTATGAGGATCCTGTCACCAAGAAACCAGTAGGTAAGAATTAATATCATAATATTTTCAGAAGATTTCTTCTCTCGGTCTACTGGTTCTATCTTGGTTTCTATAACTGAGGTGAGACCTCAAATTAACAGCTTATGACAGTTTTTTCTGTCCAATCAATGTTATGTCTAACATTTTTTTTTATCTAGTCAATGTTGTGTCTAACAGTTTTTTCTGTCTAATCAATGTTATGTCTGAAATTTTTTTCTGTCTAATCAATGTTATGTAACAGTTGCTTATATAGAAGTATGTTTAATCAAGGGTTAAACGCGACCCAATGTCGCAATGTCTCTGCCTACCTTCGTTCCTACATTAATAAACTTAGGTAGTTCATAGTATTTATATCTTCATTATTATCCCAGGAGCAGCGCACCACGACGATTTGATCTATTTGTTCAGCATCAACGCGTCCTTCCCGCTCATCGCGCCCTCCGGCTCCATTGACTCCAAGATGGTGGA
The DNA here is from genome assembly GCA_951392215.1 of Epirrita christyi. Lineage (NCBI taxonomy): Eukaryota > Metazoa > Arthropoda > Insecta > Lepidoptera > Geometridae > Epirrita > Epirrita christyi. The sequence goes on along the minus strand of OX595856.1, from coordinate 12,869,343 downwards.
TCAGATGACAGCCATCTTATATAACTTTGCCAGATATGGGTAAGCAACCGGACCAACTCTCACAACACTCGCAGCCAGATACAAAAGACGTAACGCAAGCATGCGCAGGGCCGGATTTAAATTTGTGCCGCCCTGGGGCACGAAAATGCCGCCCTATGACTTAAATTTTATTTTAATAGTTTTGATATCTTATTTTTTAAGAATTAGAATAACTAATTGATTGCAGGAAATTTATTATGTATTATATAGCATTTATTATACATTATGTTTTATTTATATTAAATAATATACAAAAATTTAATGTGATACATAATACTTACTTGAATTATATTTCTTGAAAGATAAAATGTTTATTTAAAAGAATTAGTTAATTATATATTGTATAGAATTTTTTTTCTCACTTTCCAAATTTTGCCGCCCTAGAAAATTTGCCGCCCTGGGCACTAGCCCCGACTGCCCCTAGTATAAATCCACCACTGAGCATGCGTCACGTCACGAGACGAGACGGGACCCCTAGACTAGCTCGTAGATGTTCGTAGAGCATCGTAGATCCTCGTAGAAGCAGTGAGGGTTAGAGGGGTGAGGGAAAGGGGTTAGATTCTCTTTCCTGACGCATATCTGATTTTGACCCTCGGTAAAAAAAACATTGTCATGTTCCGTAGACTCGTAGTAAGTCCAATCGGACTCAATAATGCTGTACCGGACGGAGACGTTTCTGTACCTACACCATAACACCATACGTCCGTGTCAATTGTGTGCTAAAAACTTAGAATCAGCTCTCAGACCAGACGTTATCATATCAGACGTTAGCACGCGCGCTCGCACCAAACGTAGCGTCCGCCTCCCGTTTCCACGGTATGTTTTGCGTCGCGACGCTTCTATACGTTTTGTTTTAAAGTACAACAAAGGGGTACGTGTTCGGCACGTCGGTCGCGCGTCGTCCTCACCTTAAGTCTCTTCTATCTGGCTTGCGACTTACATGCATTTTACAGACTCTCTTTCTCCTTTTCTAGAAACCCGAACCCTCAAAAGGACACTCCAGAAATTAGCTTCAAGTGGCCAGCGATGACGCACGCGGCGCGTCACTACCTCCGCGTCGCCGAGCCCGTCTCACTCCGAGAGAAACTGTTTGAGGACAGATTCCACGTGTGGGAGCGACTTTACAGAACTCAGAACTGCACTTACTGCACTATTTGAGGCTCATCATCATTTGGTTCTTAGGCTCTTGTCCATGGAGAGAGCCTTCCGAGCCTTGATATTTGTTTTATTGATGTGTGTAATTCTTTACTAGTTCCTTATATTAAATATTGTCATTCATTCAATAAAAGCCTTTTATATTTTATCTAAATGTAAGTATTGTAAATTAAGTACTAATTTTAAAACGTGCTATTAAATTTACTTAAAATATCCATAAAAACAAGAGATTTTTAAATGTTTATTTTACGAGAGAAAATTGTTAGAAAATTGTTTTAGTTACTTACCAAATCAAAATGAAAAACTAACGAATCCGATCGGAAACGTTTCCGATTTCGTTAGTTTTTCATTTCGAAGTAACTAAAACAATTTTCTTTAGTAAAACATAGTAAAAAACAATAAATATTGTATATTACTGTGTTTTAGAAAATTGTTTAAGTTAAATACCATATCGAAATGAAAAACTAACGAATCCTATCGGAAACGTTTCTGACGTTTTAGAATCGCCCTGCTGATCTGATTCTCTGATGAGCTGATCAGAGATTTCTTTTCTGAGAGCGGTAGTTACGCTACCGGCGCCGGTGGCAGCGCAACCTTGAGTCCACTGAGGTATTACTACTATGTATACCTCAGTGATAGAATCAGCCAGAACGCCTCGCGCAGGAAGAAACGCAATAGGTAGCACACGAAGCCGCGTGGAAATCCCGACCGCAAGACTAACAAACAAGATCATTGTAAGAAAGGTACCTAGACCTACCTATAGATGACACAATTATTTGCTCTGAAAATTAACAAGAAATTCTCCTGTGTAGTTCTCTATCGAGATATAAGGTGTACTTACCTATGTCTAGAAAACCTATTGGATTAAAAGTGTAGGTAAAGTGTAAGTAAGTAGCGATGTAAATACCTACCTACAGTTCTCTACCTACACCTTTTGACTATCAATGAGCCTGGTTTTTCCAAAGCACAGATTTTACTACAATAGTGTTTATTTTTTTATATAGGTATACTATACCCAGCAGTGACGTGTCCGGCCTAAGAATAGACTCCTCCCGTGGATGTCGTAAAACCTGACTGAGGGATTAACAGGAGACGGGCAGCAGCATCCGCTTGAGTACTCAACATGAATTATTAACATTATTACCTACACTTTTTGTGTACCTCTACCTACTCTTACATCTCACACTACGCTCACATTTCACACTCCACACACACATACACACACACACACACACACACACACACACACACACACACACACTTTTATGCGATTGTGAATAATGTTAAAACCGGTACAAATGTAGCTACTGTTTTTAGTTTTTAATTTTTAATTTTAGTTTATATCTATTCTTTCAGTTTTATTTTGTCAGTGCATGCGTACCTACCACAGACTGCCACTGTATAAAATATCTGTCTATAAAATGTGGATTCGATTTGGTTAAAGAACGGCATATACACTCGAGAGCAATGAATCCGGGTCACTTAAAGAATCCTAAAAATCTCGGAAACTAAAAATGCTAGGTTAATGCAATAAATTGTATTTAATAGACAATGTAATACTCCTTAAATGAAGGTATTAAAACTTCTTAGTTATTGTAAAGTTATATCATAAAAAAATCAAATTTGAAAAAGGGCCACTTTCGAAGATGGAACTACGAAATTACAGCATTTGGTTTTGCTTTTGTTTGTAATCTGTCATTTATCATTGTTTGATTTCTGTTTTTTTGTTGTTTTTTTTCTGCGTAAACGCAGTAATGGAAGCACGAGGAGGCAATACGAAGTATTAAAATTCAAGAAAATCGTAATAAAGTTCAAAAATTTCATGTTTCCTATTTTTGTTTTAAGGAGAGATCAGCAGTTTTTTTCTTTATGTAATTTTGTGTTAATAAAATGTATGGTGACTCATATTTTTTTTACCTTCATTTAAGGAGTATTACATTGTCTATTAAATACAATTTATTGCATTAATCTATCATTTTTAGTTTCCGAGATTTTTAACATTCTTTAGTGACCCGGATTCATTGCTCTCGAGTGTATTTAATTGCATAAAAACTAGTATAAGATAACTGTGAATCCTGGATTAATAAAATAAATAAATAAATGAATACTGCGATAACCAATCCGCTTCCTAAGCTTGCTGATTATGGCAATTCTCCCCATTGTGTAGCATAAGGGGAGGCTTCGTTCAGCAGTGGATGTCTAAAGGCGGCATGACTAATCAGCGTAGTGACTCATTACGCTGATTAGTCATTCATTCAACAATCGACACACCAATTTTCCTGTCCTAATTATTCATAGAATTCAACTTTATTTTGTAAATTATACAGACGTACTTCGTAGTACTAAGTACCTGTTACGATATTTGGGCCGAACGAAGTACCTACCTAGGTACCTAGGTACCGACCGACCCACCCGCAGCGGATTCGATTTCCGCATACCTATATAAGAAAATCTTTGATTTGCAACAACTGTTACCTATACTCAAATGCACGTGAAATGTTGGTAAGCACTTGCTTACCAACGTTTCAGGTTTTTAGGTATTGTAATTACTTTATTTTATTTAGTGCAAATACTCATTGAGTTGAGTAGGTATTTACTACGTGGTAGTAACATTTACCTACCGGGCCACAGAATAAATATTAGTACAAACCGGGCTCTGTGACCTGCGACCTTTGGATAATAATGTAGGTACCTACTTGATCCTGGGCGACCACGGCTAAAGGCACCAATCATAGCACACTGTTAGATCAGCAGTCAGTCCGAATATCGGTCAAAAAGAACTAGTGAAAAGCAACCATTTAACCGCCTGCTTATGTGTTGGTGAACTTTGTGCGTATGTCATGAAATGGTAATCCCAAATGCATAAATGAGTCCAGAGGCCCAATTCTCTAACTTTGAAACATTCCAGTCACAATATAATCTCGTGTCAGTCGCACCGTCTCGTATATTAACTATTACTTAATCTTCGCGTATACATGCTAAGATTAAGTAATAGTAACTATATAGGTGACAGCTGACAGTGCGACTGAGACGAGATTATACTGCGAATTGAATGTTTTTAAATTAAAGAATTGGGCCTCAGACTCCACACGCAAGTACCAGAGTCCTTTGGAACGAGTATTAATGCGTAGACTCCCACTACGCTACCTAATAACTAGGTACTACCTACTATGAATAACAAAAATAAGGAAAAATAACACTGCCTTAAGTCACATCACTATATTCCGGGAGCGAATGGTGATTTTCTTACGTCATAGGTTCAGTTATTGTGTTTCAGTCACAGTAGAGCATACTTCGCACAGTAGAGCGATAAGACCGCCCATTGTACTTCCATACTTATAATTAGTAATGCCATTCAGCGTGGCAATTTAGTAAGGCTATTTTTAGATCATTTGCAACGATCTTTAGAAAGCTCAACCGTTTAATTTGTATATTTTTGATTTTGTATAACTTGTATTAGTTGTATTATTCTTTCTGTAAATAAAGTCTGAAACCAATATTTTTAGACACCTTGTACTAGCTCAGTTTATTCAAATATTTTTAAGCATTAGGTGCATGACTGCCTACCTAATTTCATTATAGTATGACGTAAGAAAATCATCATTCGCTTCCGGACTACAATGTTTCATAGATAGTAGGTACCTAGAAGTAATAACTAAGTGGCTATAAAGCAGACCAGACTAGTTTATTTAAGTCAGTGTTCCTTACATTTCGGTGGAACGATGTGGTTCCAAGCAGCAGTGGTTCTTGTTGCCCTGGCACTGGTGCAGGGATACGGAGTCCAGTCAGTGAAGCCTGGAGGTGCAGAACCTACAGGTAAGAAACAAATACATCGCTGAAATAAGGAAATCTCTTGAAGAACATGATCATCCACATAGCTCAGAGTTAAAGTGGCCATGGGCAGAACTTTTCTGTTGGGTGTTATTTATGTTGTTAGGTAATTAGTTATAGTAGTAGAACTTCTTGTGAAAGAGTTCGTTCGGGAAAGTACTACCACCGTACCTATTTTTGCCGCCAAGCAGTATAGTGTTCTTATTGCTGTGTTTCGGTTTGAAGGGTACGCGGGTGCCGGTGAAATTAAAGGCACATGAGACTTTTCATCTTAATGTCTCAGGGTCGGCAGCGCGCGTGTGATGCCTTTGGTGTTGCAGGCGTTCATAGGCTACGGTACCTGCTTTCCATCAGATAGGCAGTAGTATAAAAAAATCTGACAACCATAGGTTAGATGCGCAATGTAGCACGGCCCGCACTCGCCAGGAGATGGTGACACCTGGGAACAGACAGATGAACCGGTAAGCAGTCGCAGATGGTCGGTGGATGGAGGCGGTCGTCATTATCATCATCATAAGTCGGAAGAAGTCCACTGCTGGACAAAGGCCGCTTCCATAGAATGGTCTTGACGACAAATCCTCTTGAGCAGCCTCCATCCACCGACTCTACCAAGAGATCTCTCTACTTTTACTGCTACAACTAAATTGCTAATTCAATATTTTTTGTTTAACTTTTAGCGTCATCTTCAACACCGGCTGCAATCCCCACACCAGTTCCAAGCTCTTCACCAGCACCCAACTCCAATGATGACCCAATCACCACGTCTCCATCAGGCCAGTTCCGCGGCTCCTGGGATGAGACTAGACGTGGCAGACGCTTCCAGTCGTATCGCGGCATAAAGTATGCTGAATCTCCAGTGGGCGAGCTCAGGTTCCAGGTTAGTTCAGAGATGGCTGCTTGATCTGCGCGTAAGCACGAACTAGCGAGTCGCTATATTACTTATGCCCATCAAATCATCAAAACATCGTGTTGATTTGAAATAACTGGTGGTTCGCCCGAACTGAGACCTCGCGATAACACCTTTATCAGCCCGACTAGTTAACCAAGTAATTTCCATTTTTCTATTATTATTTTTGAAAATTTTCACCTCGAGGCTACCAGTACAGTACAGGATCTATCAGTAACAACTCTAATTTCCTACACATCATCGAAATAACCTTAGAATAGGGCTAAGCAACGGGGCGTAATACTACATACCTGTACCTGACGAATTAATTGATAACGTCCTTTTGACGAAAACCATAGAACTCCAACGTCATTAAAATTCCTAGAAATGGGAGGTCAACAATGGATGTTATATTGGTTACGTTTTATGGAGTACAAGTTTCTAAATTCTTCAGTTTCAGACTTTTCCCTGTAGTTGTGATACAAAAGCCACAAGCATACCAAATTTCAGCATTGTGGGATTGCTGGAAGTACCCTAGAATTTTTGATTTTTACGTTTTTTATTTTCCCTAATATCTCAAAAACTACTAAGGCTAAATAGTTATTAAAAACAGTTTTGAAATGTCCAACCAAAGTGTTTTCATTAGACACCCCATTTGATCTGACTGTCTCACTTTTTTTTTTTTACCCCTCTTGGACCCCAATATCTCAGTAACACCCCGACCGATATAGCTCATAACCTTACCTACAAATTGTACCAATACTATCTACTCCCATACCAAATTTCATGAAGATCGGATTAACGGTTTGGAAGATTCATCGGACAAACATACATACATACATACATACAAACGCGGATTCTTCCAACTTGACTCAGAGAACTCGCTTCGCTCGTTCAATTACCCGAAAAAAAAACTGCAGTGAGGGCAAATTTACAATTCTGTAGTTGGAGGCTTTTCCAAATTAAAATCGTTGGATTTGGTCTGAACCATTTACTTCACTCACTAGCTGGATACTGCATGACGATTGATGAGGCTATTCAAAGGTCGCGAGGTAGCTGAGGAAGGCTATGCATACGAGCTGATTGCATTTTAGTCGGAGCTTCTTGATTATTCATTTTAATAAACAACTATTATAGGTTTAGAAAACTCTATCTTTACTTCCTATGTTATATGTTATGTGTCATGCACTAAGTCAGTGGTGGGTAAACTTTCTACTAAGTAACCTAAAGTAGTTTATACTTCTGGAACGTCAAAATATAATTATCGCGGGCCATATACCTAGTATTCATGTCGAAGGACCGTCGGCGGGCCGGATTAAATGCTTTCGCGGGCCGGAGCTGGCTCGCGGGCCGTACTTTGCCCATCACTGCACTAAGTAATCGTTTCTTTCTGATCGTCAGCCACCGAAACCAATCCTGATCTACAAGGGTGAAGTGGACGCCACTCGAGACGGACCAGCATGCCCGCTGCCCGCGCCGCCAGCATATCCCGTTTCTGAAGATTGTCTGACTATCAACGTATACACGCCTGACAATAAGAGGTGAGTGTTTTTTTAATCTGCATATTTGTGATACTCTTGTTGACAGGTATACTATTTGGCCCATTTCCCTTATCCTCTTGTACTTACATCTTTTATTTTATTCCACCCATCAATTTCATTGTTTTCTCTTCTCTAGCAAGAAGCCTCTACCAGTGATCTTCTTCATCCACGCGGGAGGGTTCTACTCCATGACCGGACGCAGCGACCTCGCCGGTCCTCACTATTTACTAGACCGAGATGTTGTACTGGTCACTATCAACTACAGACTGAGCGCTCTTGGTAAGTCTTCAACAGCTTTTAGATGTCCACTGCTGGACGAAGCCTCCCCCATAGAATGCAATGGGGGGATATGCCATCATCACCAGCACGCTTGGCAGACGGATTGGTGATCGCAGTTTGGTGTGTTGGTGTGCAGTAAGGCTTTTACTACATCCACAACAGGGGAAGGAGAGGTATATTCTTAAACTGAACACACTACGCTATATTGACTTAAGCCACCTCCACTAATCTACTTTTTATATCTTCTTAACCACAAAATAAGCCCTAAAGACAGTTGAAGTGAGTCATGCATGGTAGCCCTGTAGAATGACTGGCCCACTTAATCTGAGGGTTTGTATCTAGTATCGGAGACCTTGCTAGGAAACCGGTATGTTCGAGAAGCATGAATTCGAGGACATAAACAAAACTGTCAATCACTGGGCTGAACTAGGTGCACCTTCCTACACGCTTCAGATATATGGAACCCTGTAAAGGGCCTTGTCACAAGGTGATAGAACCAGTGTGCTGAAAGGTTACAGAGCGCCTGGCAGAGGCTATTTTCATGCACAACTGAACTGGCGATGGTGAGGGACCTTGGCATCTTGGCATGCTGTTGAAACTCAAGGAAGGTACGCGAAAGCTAGTCTGACATAATGACGACCTCTGTGGTGCGGCGGACGAGTAGCTGGCTTAGAAGCAAGAGGTTGCGGGTTCGATTACCGCTGCGGGACAAATGTTTGTCTGATCTGCAAATATTTGTTCCGGGTTTGGGTGTTATGGTACCATAATGGTACTCGTAGTTCCTGATATCCACGACACAGGGAAAGACTACGTGTGTTACTATTGGGTATTATGTTATGTTATATAATATATTTTTTTCAGGTTGGTTGAGCACAGGTGACGCCGTAGCCCCTGGTAACAATGGCATGAAAGACCAGGTAGCTGCTCTGAAGTGGGTGCAACGGAATATAGCTTCCTTTGGGGGAGATCCTAACCTGGTGACCATTACTGGATGCAGCGCTGGGTCTATCAGTGTGATGCTGCATATGATATCTCCTATGTCTAAAGGTACATACAAAGGACGTCCAATGCTGGACGAGGCCTCCCCCAATTATTATTTATTTATTTATTTACTTTAACTAGAACGGCAAGGTAACCAATTACACTAATTAAACACAATCAAACAATATTAAACAATAGAAATACAATAAAAATAACATTAGTCAAAAAAACAGAATAATAAAAATAAAAAATATAAAAACAATGTCAAAAAATAACGTCAAGCATAATGTCAAAAATAATGTCAAACAGCAACTTTCACACCTTCTTCTCACAGAACCCCAGGCACTCCGACAGAATCATCTTCCATCCATCCACAAACACATCAAATTCAGAACTCGCATCCAGAAGAGCATTGAGCACAGAGAGGGTACGCGGGATGGGCGACTGGGCACGCGCTACTGTACGGCAAAACGGCTCCGAGAACAATTTGTGACTCCTGCCTCTACTATAGTTATTAGGGACGTACATTCGCGTTAGCTCATCATGGATGTCAGGGGCATCAATCTTCCACGAAGAACCTTAAACATGCTTATTAGCTGGCCATTGGCTCTCCTCACCTCCAAACTGTTATAACCTAAGCAGCCAAGGAGGAACTTTGTCGGGTACATGTATGGATAATAGCCATATAAGCGCTTATAGAGGAAGCGAAGAAAAGCCTTTTGCACCTTCTCAAGCAAAAGCACATAACTGCTTTCATGTGGGTGCCATACACAAGAGCTGGCTTCAAGCTTGCTGCGGACTAGGGCACTAAAAATTAACTTTATGACATGATCACTCCGAAAGTCTCTACAATTCCTTAGGACAAAGCCTAGCCTACGGAAAGATTCCTTAGCTACCGCGGCAATATGGTCGTGGAAAGTTAGCTTTCGGTCGAACGTGACACCCAGGTCTTTAGCTTTAATAGATCTCGTAATAGGATTGCAATCCAACTTATACTGAAAATCGATAGGGTGCCGCATACGACCATAGAATGCAATGAGGGAATTCCCATACCACACGTGGCAGGCGGACTGGTGACAGTATTGGTGTTAAGTAGGTTCTTAGGGGATGCTGCTGCCCAAACCCTGTCGGTTTGGAACCCGTACTATGCCAAATATCATGACCAGTTAGAATCTGTACAACGTAAATTTTTACGTTCAATGAGCTATCGGTGTTTTCGTTCTAGGTCCTCTTATAACGTACTTTTAAGTAAGTTTTCCTTGCACACACTTAAGATAAGAAGATTGCTCCTTGATCTAATGTTGTTGTTTAATATCTGCCATAAGAAATTTGACTGTATTAAGCTTGTTAACCAAATATGCATACACATACCTTTTCGTTCTTATACCCGAGAGACTCGCAAGCGCTACTTGTTCGCACTCACTTCTTGTAAAACGAATGCTGGTCAGCGTGCGCCGTTGCATAGAATCATGAAACTTTTCAATGACCATTTCACGAGCACTGAATTCTTTGCAACCTCACCCAGCTCGTTTAGAAATAATATAATTAAGATTGTGTCTGAGTTTTCAGACCTACCATATTAATGATGTAGGTACATATTCATAACTCTGTTAATTGTTATTATTATAATTTTTTTTTTTTGCAAAACAAACGTGACGGTAACAAAGTTGCGCCCTCATATCTTTTTTTATCAAATTCGTGGACGACGGGGCTGATTGCACTTTTAGTACCTATCTTTAAAGAATTATTTGTATTCTTGTTTTTTAGTGTAATTGTTTGTTGTTCCTAATATAAATAAAAAAAAAAAAAAAAAAAAAAAAAACCCTGGTGTAATCTCTTGGCTTTTACGACTTCCACGGGAGATGAAGGGGTGGCATGCCAACAAACGACACTAACGTCAAAAACTACATAAGTATACTTATCCGTAATTTTTAATATATGGTGGTTTGGACTTTTTGAATCTTCTTACATGGAACCCTGACTGACTGAGAACTTTCATAATATCCACAGGTCTCTTCCACCGTGGTATTTCCATGAGCGCATCACCCGTTGGTAAAGAGCCCTTCCCCCGCCACCAGCGCCACCTAGCGAAGAAGCAGGCGCAACTTTTGAAATGTCCGGACAACAACTCTACCGTTATCATGGAGTGTTTGAAGAAAAAGACTTGGCAAGAGCTTGGTGATTGGAGAGGATTATATGTGAGTAGCCAAGAATGCTAGTGATTAGTGACTATCCACGCCTTCAATTTTATGCTTGTAGCTTAGGTTTAAAGAGAAAATTACCGGTAGGGTGCTTACGCCCCTTTGTACGCGGACAAAGTTTCTATTTCGGCTATACTATTGCATCAAACTCCATGAAACTTTGAACAACTGATCAGGGGGCTTAGTACAGGTTTTGATAGTTAACGAAACTATAGGTATGAAGTTTCGTTTCCTTCCATACATTTACTTGCAGCGCCCCTAGCGAAAACGAGAAGAAAACTAAGGACGCTGTCAGTAAATGTATTGGATGGAAACGAAACTTCATATAGTTTCGTAAACTATCAAAACCCGTACTAAGCCCCCCATCAGTTCACTAATCTAGACCCGTGGTGGGTCAGCTTCTAATTATTTTTTTTTAAATTTTATGATTTGGTAACCATTTAATTTTATAAGAAACTAACGCACCACGAGTCTAGATATTAGTGTAATCATGATATTACAAAGTTTCATGGAGTTTGAAGAAGTAATAGCCAAATTAGCAGCAAACTTCGTTCGCGCTCAAAAGGGCGCCTTTTTGCTAGATACGGTGACCTCCTCTTAATTAAAAAAAAATGATTTTTGCTAGGTTGATACCAGTTTCGAACCCACAATCTTTGGATTGGAAGGTGTGATAAATTCCTAATCCATGGCTCACTTTCTCCGATATATGTATACAACCTTATACCAGTTTTGAGCATGTTCACCGCCTTCACAAATCCTCATGGTATGCAATATCTTCAGGAATTCGGCTTCGACCCAGTCGGCCTCTGGAGCCCAGTCGTGGAGCCAGATTTCGGCCAGGAGCGGTTCTTGACCCTAGACCCGCTGACTGCCATCAAGCAGCGGAAGATGCATGATGTGCCTTACATCATCAGCCAGACAGAGGACGAGTTCTTCTGGTTCGCTTTCAGTGAGTATCATCACATCCTCACTTTCATCATCAGCCCAGGCAGCCTCTAATTACAGTAGTAAATGGCAATGGGGAACGGTATTCCGTGTTGCAAAACATCTTGCATCTACAAACTGCCCACTTTCAGTGAATCTCATCGTCCACTGCCCGCTTTTAACAACTATGTTTACATATACATATAATTAACTATAGGTAGGTTAAACTTTTGAAACTATCATGGTTATTAATATAATTATCACTAGAAACGGGATATTTACCATGATTTTTGAGCTTTATCAATTCCCTATTAAGAGCTTTTGCTTTACTATAAAAAGAGTGAGAAAGAGGGTAGATCGTTATGGCTACCAATAACAATAAATCTATCGCAAAGACTTCGGTTTACCCGTGATCATGGCGCATAAAACTGTGCCGAAATATCGGGAATTAATAAAGCTCAAAAATCATGGTAAATGTCCCGTTTCTAGTGATAACTATAGGTTCTTTTAACTATAACATTGAATGATTTCGCCATAGATGTCCTGCAAAACGATACGCTCCGTAACACCATGAACGCAGAATGGAATCGCATTGCACCCATCTCTTTCATGCTTCCACGTGAGCATTCAGAAGTTGCCACACGTCGTCTTCGAGAGACCTACCTTCAGAATAAAGAACTCAAGAACGGCAATGAAGCCAGTGTGAGAGGCTTGAATAGACTGTATGGAGACTCTATCATTGGATTCCCTACTCACAGGTAAGGCTGGTTTTAATGTCACGCTGACCGCACGCTGACCATCGGTGCTGACAGATCAGCGCGTTATTTTTGCGCTGATTGCTACGCGTTATTATAAAGGCTTCCTAGAAGTTCTTACGTTTCGGCTGTCAGCGCCGACGGTCAGCGTGCGGTCAGCGTGACTCTAAAACCAGCCTGAACAAACATACTATACAATACAATACAATAAATACAATACAATTTATTCATAAAGTCAATTTACATGTCAAATTTTGAATAAATTTTAAAAATACAATATTAAAGGTTAATATTAATTGTGTAGGTACCTATTTATACGAATAGTATAAAAGTTTAAAAATAATTCATCAAATTATGCAGTGCCTAGACGAGGTTGACCTACCACCTCACCCTCAGAGAGAGCCACTTGGTGAGAAGAACCAACATTCACACATTGTCGGTTCTAGAGCAAACGCAGAAATCTTCATACAAAAAAAACGTCCCATGCATGCTGCTCGAAAAGGCATTTTATTTGAATATCTCGTAAAAACAGCAACATTTAAATCCGTAGTGTCAGTCCCCAACCATGTGTAAGTGATTGTATTGATAAAATTTTTGACCAAAGAACTTGCATCATCTAAGTAGAAAATAAATCTAAAATTAGCCGACTTTTCTTGAAGAGCAAATCGTATTTTGTTGTGTTTTTGAAGAGAGTTAGCCTTCGGAGTTATAATGTTTTAACCATGCATATTTTTAATCTGAATATTGTACCTACTATTCAGGTAAACATCAAAAAACGACGATTGCATATTTGTTACTTTAGGCGCAGCCTCAGAAAGGACACCATTGTTTACACTCCTTGCCTTTTACTTAGACCACTTATTATTTGGTTACCATATTGAATTGGCTACAGACAGAATCTAGAGAAAAAGTCAATTCACCATGACACTCACTTCTATACCTATAATACCCTCCACAGACTAGCCAACCTGATGTGCCGTTACTCTTCAAATCCCGTGTGGTACTATGAGTTCAGCTACATCGGTCAGCACAGCCACTACGAGGACCCGACCTCCAAGAAACCAGTTGGTGTGTAACTCTCTAATAACTTATTCGCATTTTCACCATCAACTCCTACTCCTAGGTCTAGCTAGATCCTACAAACCTATGCAGTGCAGTGTAGACCGATTGAACGAAGTATGTGCAAACAAGTGAACTAAAATCACAGTGAGCATATATCTCAAATACATTGTTGTTCGGACTTGCCTCTGCTCTGACTAGGAATAACAGGATCGAGGAGGAAGCGGGATATCCTAAGATTTGAAAACATCCTCCATGGATATTCATATCATCATCAGCCAGAAGAACTCCTCCGCTGGACATAGACCTCCCCCAAAAACGTCTTCATTCAAATGTCCCGCGCAAGCGCCGCAAATCAAAATGTAATCGGTCCATCAAGTTGAGGACCGTCCTACAACGCGTCTTCCGGTTTATGGTCACTCGAGAACCTTCGTAGGCAAGCAAACAAGCTTACAGCCCACCTAATGGACAGTAGTTAGCGTAGCCTAATGGACGCCTGCAACACCAGAGGCATCACACGCGGTGCTGACCCTGAGACATATAGAAGAAAAGTTTCATATGCCTGTAATTTCACCGGCACTCGTGCCCTTGAAACACAGCAATTAGTAATTGAATATTTGCTCTGCGAACTACATATCTAGCACACCCTTGCCACCTGACAGGTAGTCGTAAGACTATGTGTTTTGCCAAATGTACACACTAGGGCATATAAACCGGTTAACCGATTAACCGAAAAACCGATTAACCGACTGATTTTAGGTCGGTTTTTTACCGGTTTTTTTCTTAGAAAATAACCGGGTTTTCGGTTTTTTTTAATGAGTAATAAATCACAAATTCATTTCAAACTACGCCTTGCAGACTTTATTTAGAACGACCATTTAAATCCATCTATTATATTACGACATAATACGTTAAAATTGCAAAAATACAGACAAACACTTCTCAGAAAACTTTATCATTGGACCGCATAAAACGTCGTTAGTGAATATCGTAGTGTAAATAAGCTATTACCTACTATTAAACAAGCAGAGCAAGAAAGCGAAGGCAGCGTTGCATGAGCGCACTGGGCGCCACCGTCGTCGCTGCGGTCAGCGGTCGAACTGGCAAATTGTTAATTATACCAAAAAAAAGTGAATTAGACTTAGTAACTTTTAGGACTGATTAATGATAATATTTTAGACTAACTACTTATCTTGTTGATTATAGTTAACTACTCTATTTGAGTATGAGTGAGTTGATATTACCGAATGTTTTAAACTTTACTTGAGTAAGAGAGAGAGTTTTAATATAAGACTAAATTATTTTAATGTTTAAAGATACCTATCCCTAAACGTGAGAAAGTCGAGTGGGCCTGACAGTATCCCGGCTATTGTGCTCAAATAATGTGCTCCGAGCTGTGTTCCGTTTTGTCGCACCTCTTCGACCTCTCTTATACCACGGGGGTTGTGCCATCTTCATGGAAGGTAGCCCATGTCCACCCTATCCCTAAAAAAGGGGATCGTACCGAACCGTCCAATTACAGGCCTATAGCGATAACCTCCCTACTCTGCAAGGTGATGGAGCGAGTGATCAACACTCGGCTTCTTGATTATCTGGAGGAACACCAGCTGATCAGCGATCGGCAATACGGTTTCCGTCACGGGCGATCAGCTGCTGATCAGCTGTTGATCTTCTAGTCTACCTTACTCACCGTTGGGCAGAAGCCATTGAGAGTAGAGGAGAGGCTTTGGCAGTAAGTTTGGACATCGCAAAGGCATTCGATCGTGTGTGGCACAGGGCGCTTCTATCGAAGCTTTCATCATATGGCCTTCCCGAGGGCTTATGTAATTGGGTCGCCAGTTTTCTTTCCGGGCGGTGCATTAAATCCGTAGTTAATGGATCCTGCTCGGACTCCATGCCCATCAACGCTGGCGTTCCCCAAGGGTCAGTGTTATCACCCACGCTTTTCATCATTCACATCAATGATATGCTACAAATTAGCGGTCTCCATTGTTATACGGATGACAGCACTGGTGATACCCTCTACTCTGGCCGTGCAAACGCCTCTCGTGCCGAAGTGGATGAAAATAGGTCAGCGCTTGTGTCTGAAGTGGAAAGCTCCTTAGAGCTCGTATCAGATTGGGGTATCCAAAATCTGGTTACTTTCAATGCCACTAAGACAAGTGTGCGCATTACCATCGCCTATTACCCATCGCGCCGCAGTTTCAGGGCATTCCTCTTTCCACCTCCGCGAGCATTGGGATTCTGGGAGTTGAAATTTCTAACGAGGTCCAATATGGGAGTTGCTTAGAAGTAAAGGCAAAACTAACTTCTAAAACACTTGGAGTGCTTAATCGTGCAAAACAGTATTTCACGCCAACTCAGCGCTTTCTACTATACAAAGCACAAGTTCGGCCACACATGGAATACTGCTCTCACCTATGGCACGGGGCCCCAAGTACCAGCTGCTTCGCTTTGACTCCCTACAAAGAAAAGCCGTTAGAATCGTCAACGACTTCAAGCTCACCAGTAGGTACACTAGAGCCGCTGAGCCTGCGCCGAGATATCGGCTCGCTCTGTGTATTCTATCGACTCTATAATGGGGAGTGCTCTGAGGAACTATTTGATCTTATACCAGCTTCCAGGTTCTATCATCGCACCTCTCGACATCGGTTCATCCACATATTATCGATGTGTGGGTATCTCGTACAGCTCGCTTTACAAGATCTTTTCTCCACATACGTGGAAATTGTGGAATGGGCTCCCTTCTGAGGTTTTTCCGCTAAACTATAACATGCACAGCTTCAAAAAAAATGTAAAAAGGGTCCTCCAAGGCAGGCAACGCATTGGCAATGCCTCGGGTGTTGCAGATGTCAATAGGCGACGGTAACCGCTTACCATCAGGTGGGCCGTATGCTAGTTTGTCGAGCCATAACATAAAAAAAAACTATTTTGTTGATTTTTATAGTTTTCTCATGAAGTGAAATTTAATTTCTTTTAAATATATATAAAGAACATATTTAATATAATAAATATGCTATAACCTGAAGAGAGACAGTTTTAATACTACCAAATAAATAAGTAAATTACACTTAGTAACTAACTATTAGGTCTGATTTATCATGTTGTTGAATTTTGTTACTTTATTTGAGTAAGAGTGAGTTCTGCACATTACAATACTTTAAAATTTTACAAGCTAATTTAATTGGTGCTTCCTCATTCAAATAATAAGTTAATTTTTATTAAAATTTACGGTTTTATCTTATCCTAAGACACCTATATAAAAAACTCTAAAAATAACCGATTAACCGGTTTAACCGGTTTTTGAAACATAAAAACCGAGAAAACCGGTTTTTTAAAACAACCCGGTTTTTACATGCCCTAGTACACACCTATCGCATCGCTCGATCCATGTTCAGTAGATGACTCCATAGTCGATAAATAGGTAGTGAAATTTAATTTGTAAAATCTGTTCTTACCATATTATTATTCCTCTCAGGAGCGGCCCACCATGACGATCTGATCTATCTCTTCACACTGAGCTATCGGTTCCCGACCATCACAGTGGACAGCCCAGATTCCAAGCTCGTGGACCAGATGACAGGAATGTGGTACAACTTCGCCAGATATGGGTAAGAATTATGTCGGGGTCACCACTCTGGACTATTTAGAAGGATCGGCCAATCTGCCTCCCAAAAGGCCTTCCTCCGAGACTCCGGTCCTCCGGAGAGTAGTACCTACACTCCTTTAGAGGATAGGGAAGACCGGTGTCCAAGACTTTATGCTGAAAGGTTTTTAAAATCCGGATTTCCGACTAAGTGTACGTAGACGAATTACGTGGAGAGTATACCTAATTGTAAATGTAGGCTTTTAGGTCTAGGAATCATTTATTACCGGTAGGTCATAAATAGGCTTTTGTACGCTAGTTTTAACGAAGTGTGCTCCTAATTTGGCTATTATTTCTTTAAATTCCATGTTTCCATAAACACCCTACCGGTAACGCCATCTAAATAGATCTAAATACCTACTTATTTAATGTCGGTGTCATCTTTTGCTGTGTTAAAATGGCCAGTTTATTGTATCTAAAACTAAATAATTATTTCCTAGGGATCCCAACCCCCGTAGCGACACCCCCGAGCTGACAGACCTATCCTGGCCGGCCATGAAGCCCTCCGCCCGCAAGTACCTCCGTGTGGACCACAACCTGACTGTCCTTGAGAACCTCAACGAAGATAGATACAAACTGTGGGAAGAACTGTATCCCATCCAATACTAAAAACTGGTCAAGTGCAAGTCACATACAGAGGGTTCCGTATTTTCGGCAATTTCTCTTTACGAATAGTTTCCCGTGAGAATAAAATGAATTGAGATTTTTATTTAGGACGTCCCACGTTTACCCCATAGACAACCCAACATTCATCTTCACAGAAAACCATTATTTTATTCGGTGACAGAGGACTGTATTGTTGTCGGGAAAAAAACATCTCGTTCATTAAGTATCTAGAATTGTACAAATTGTAGGGTACCTATATTTAATTTTTAATAAAATGAACTATTTAATATTGTATTGGATTTTTATTTTCTCGCAATCGTAGTTAAGAGGATGTCACAATAGGGTGCTTACGCCCTTTTGTACGTGAACGCCAAATTAGCAGCAAACTTCTTTCGCGTAAAATATAAATAAAATATAAATATAATTATGTGTGAAATATTTTTCATCAAACTTGAAATTTTGTACACATGATCAGTAGGTACACTAATACAAAATAGGGTGTATGCGCCAATTTTCGACCGAGAGTTAGTGCACACCATCTGACGCACGTGACGTCATAATGACGTGAAAGTGACATAATGCTTACCTACATTTATGAATTTGACATTTTAGTCAGTCAAGGCTGCGACGGGCATGAGGGCAAGGACTAGAGGATTACTACGATGACTCATTTAAAACTTTATCGATCACTTCAGAGAAATCTGCACCTAATCTCAGAGTATTAGAACTTGCTATTGATTGACCAACATTCCTGAAACTGAAAAGTGAAATGGAAATTAGGTTTTTCTTCTTAAACGCAAAAGGTACAATTTTCGTTGTTAATTTACTGAAGGCTCACGAAGTGCACCTTAGGCGCATGCGTCAAGTACCCACTCATTCTTAGAACAGTGACGGGACGTTACAATTTTGTCATGTTATCGATATTCACTAAAAAGATGGTTACATCCAGGAAGGACAAAGTTACGCAGGTATGGTCTACTTACCAGGCATCAACTCTCGCTAAATGAGATTAGGTCAGCCGCCAGCCCCTTACTATCGAAGTCTCTACTCGAAAAAGCAAATTAATCGAGATGGCATTAAACATAATGCTATAAAAAATGCCAACGAACTTTTCCCCACTATCACTTTATTGTAAGAATTTAATGCTAACGCTTGGACTGCTAAGTCTTGTAGATCTAATCAGTGCGTTGGAACAAAATAAGATGTAGATTATTTCTGAAATAAGAAAAGCAGCTGCCGTTAAATAGCTGCACGCAACGACTTACCGACTATCGAGCATGGTATGGTATGCAGCACACCACTCACACATCACTAGTCTTACCCGGTCGCGTTGACAAGTGCCATGTTACACCCGTGCGAAGCGGACTGACTGAACCAACTTGCAAAATAATAGTAAAAACGGATCACGTAAGTTTATACATTAAAAATGCATTCGTTTTCAAAAGATAATGTTCTCACTACTTAAGAGAAATTGAGTCGTAATCTCTTATTATAGTTCCGTCCGTGGTTGCTAGTGCTATGGCTTTCTAGTGCAGAATTAGCTTGTTATAATATTTTGTCGTCTTGGTGATTTCATTTGATTATTGTGTTTAGAGTGATAAATTATTCTAGCTTAATATAAGTAACTATGCGCGGTTTTTATTCAAATTCTGTGATAATAATAGTAGACCACGTTAAATTATGTTTTGCCTACTTACCTAATAAATCAATCAATATATACATAATACCTATATAGGTACCTACATCTTTTTTATTTTATATAAATTTCATATTGATATCTTTAGCAGTTCCTTACCAAAAGGGTATTGACAGACAGACAGCAAAGTGATCCTATGAGGGTCCCTTTTTTCCTGCTGAGGTACGGGACCCTAAAAATAGAAAACGAAATAAATCAAGAAGATGACGTCTCTTCGAAAAAACCGGGAAGAGTCCAAGATCATTATACCTTCATAAAATTTCATTTTTTAATATATTAATTAAACTAAATTATAAGTAATCACATTTTCAGTTGACTTGGTGCGTTGAGATCGTTGGATGGACGTGGTGATGGCGTGGCGGGAGCGCGATATAGCAGGTACCTGCATAAGATAAGATAAGATAATGTTTATTGCCAAACAGTTTTACATTATATTTATATTAGTTTTACATAAACGCTTATATGGTTTAAATCGGTGGAGTCAGAGTCATGATATTTTTAACCGACTTCACAAAAAGGAGGCTCTCAATTCGGTTGTATTTTATTTATTTTTTATGTTTGTTACCTCATATCTCCTTCGTTTATAAACCGATTTAGAAAATTCTTTTTTTATTTGAATAAGTAGATATATTTCCAGATTGGTCCCATTATTTTCAGAATCATGGAATACATCAGGAATTGAGGGAACTCCTAAAATATTAAAGGCATACATAGGTATAGCGATTTTCAGCAACAAATCAAGCATTTGCATTCAGAAAGTATCATTTGGTGATTTAATCCTTTCACAACTCTGGTTTTTTCACCATCAAAATATCTTCCAGATATTTAGACGAATACAATGACGGAAGTCGGTTTTTTAACCGACTTCCCAAAAAAGGAGGAGGTTCTCAATTCGGTTGTATTTTTTTTTTTTTTTAATGTTTGTTACCGCATATCTCCGGCGTTTATGAACCGATTTGGAAAATTCTTTTTTATTTGAATAGATATACTTCCAGATTGGTCCCATTTTTTTCAAAATTCAGTTCTGAGGATGGAATCCATGAGGAATTGAGGGAACTCCTCAAATATTGTAGGCATACATATGGCGATTTTACTATTTTCAGCAACAAACCAAGCATTTGCATTCAAAAAGTATAATAATCCTTTCACCACTATGGTTCTTTCATCATTTTTTTTTCATCCAAATATTTTGTCGAATAAAATGACGGAAGTCGGTTTTTTAAATGAAAAGTAATTATTTATTAACAGTGTCCGATGGTGAGCCTCAAAGTAGTGCGGCGTGTCGCATGTGGCAGAATGCGTGCAACGCGCTGCGCGCTCCAAGAGCTGACGAGGCTTGGAGCCAGATCGTAGAGTCGTCAGCGACGGACGACATCTGGCATTCGCTGAACAACTGTGTGGTGTATCAGGTAAGCTAATAGCTGAAGGGCTTGTCTTAGGAAGGTTCCTTGATTCTGCTTTGACACAACACAACAGGGGGGCACAACGTATAAAAATTCCTTGGGCACAACAGACAACAGGGGTACGATTTTTGAATGTCATCCGTAGGTATATCCCTATTTCCAAATTTCTGTACATTGAAACTCATTGATGACTAAAATTATTATATCTACCTATGATATCAATACAAGTGCCTCCATCATCTCTTGAAAAATGGTGATTTGCGGCCTTTTTAACCGACTTTCCAAAAAAGGAGGAGGTTCTCAATTCGGTTGTAATCATGGAAGAAGAAATCCAGTTGTAATTTTTGTTTTTTTTTGTTTTGTGTTTGTTACCGTATATCTCTGGCACGTGCTGAATCTATTTCGATAAAATTTATATGGGACCACCTCTGAAGTACTACCAAACAAAAAAAAGAATTATCAAAATCAATGCAAAATTGACGGAGTAATCGCGTAACATACATACAAAAAACACATACGGGCGAATTGAGAACCTCCTCCTTTTTTTGAAGTCGGTTAAAAATCACACCCCAATGTCGTTTTCTTCAATGGTGACAAGATTAAAATAGTAACAAGGGGCTAAAATGACCCATTATTGAAACGTAAATAGGTACTACTGTGTCCAGCAGTGGGCTTCTACAAGCCCTTTCAATCAAAGTAATCTTTGCCCGAAACGTTTCCAGGCAGAAGTTTGGCAGAATCTGCTTGCGGACGGCACACCAGACGTAATGCAGCCCGCTGCTTTCAAGATGGCGATCGTACTCCGTCACACGCCGTCGGATCTAGTCGTGAAGATACTCAATGAGATGCTGAAATCACATCCACAGTGTGTAAGTTTTATTTGGAGTAGGTATTAGCTATTAAGAGGAGGTCACCGGTAGCTACCAAAAGAGCACTTACGCCCTTTTGCACGTAAACGAAGTTTGCTTTGTTGTTTTGTACACATGATCAGAGGCCCAATTCTCTAATTTAAAAACATTCAATTCGCAGTTTAATCTCGTCTCAGTCGCACTGTCACGTATAGTAACTATTACTTAATCTTCGCGTTTCTTGCTAAGAATATGTAATAGTTACTACTTATACGAAACAGTGCGACTGACACAAGATTATGTTGTGACTGGATTGTTTTTAAATTAGAGAATTGGGCCTCAGTACCTACGTTAATATTATTATAATAAACACGAAGCGTTATTTTTTTAAAATAGTTCTTTTTTTATTTATGGTTTTGTAGCCATATAATTTTATAAGAAACTAACGCACCACGGGTCTAGATATTAGTATGCTGATCATGTGTACAAAGTTCCATGGAGTTTGAAGAAATAATAGCAAAGTTCGTTCACTGTGTAAAAGGGCATAAGCGCTTTTTAACCGACTTCCCAAAAAAGGAGGAGGTTCTCAATTCGGTTGCATTTTTTTTTTTTTTTTATGTTTGTTACCGCATGTCTCCGGCGTTTATGAACCGATTTGGAAAATTCTTTTTTTATTTGTATAGATATATTTTCAGATTGGTTCCATTTTTTTTAAAATCCAGTTCTGATGATGGGATCCATGAGGAATTGAGGGAACTCCTCAAATATTGTAGGCATACATATAACAATTTTGATATTTTCAGCAACAAACTAAGCATTTGCATTCAAAAAGTATAATAATCCTTTCACCACTATGGTTCTTTCATCATTTTTTTTTCATCCAAATATTTTGTCAAATACTATGGCGGAAGTCGGTTTTTTAAATGAAAAGTTATTTGCGAGCCTTTTTTTGATGACCTTCTTGTAACGAAGTTGCCAATTGCTTCTTACGATTTTGTTCTAACTTATTGTGTAATAGCTAATGCTATGCAAAACTACATGGAATATTCTTTCTCAATTGTTTTTCTTGGTTGCAGTAGGATACTCTACTATATATAGGAAGCTCATCTCATCAAAGTATCTCATTACAATAGCTCGCAGCGCTTGCCATTCCCTTCTAGAGGGCCTCTAGCTAGATAGAAGTTAACTGAATCGTTAGTTCGTTGGGTTATACTTGTACGTTCTGTTTGGGGCACTGCCCCGTCAGGTCAGCGACAAGGTTAGATCAGTGACCAGGTTGATGAATACCCTGGTCCTAAAAAAGGCATATCAGTCTAGTCCCTTTGTACATTTAATTTAATTATAAAATAACCAACTGTAGTGAAATAATTCTGTGCTTTCGCAGCTAGAGAACCGGGCATAAAAGCGCGGCTTGCTTCGCTCACCTGCTTAATATCTATTGATGGAACCACATTGATGGTGATGTGAGAGTGAGACTTTACTTTTAATTCTGCAGCAAGATCTAACCTCATATGTACTGGCCTTGCTGACGGACGACGAGGCTTCTGGCTGCGGGCGCGCCGACGATACACCCTCCCCCACCCCCGTTGGCCCCGCACCGCTCCGCGATTTACAGCTCTACGGCGACTGCGAGCTAGCCGTTCTGGCGGCCTCAAGGGAAGTATACGACGCGCATGCGCAGCTCGTCAGGGCAGAGTACTCGCAGTTGAGCCAGACGAGCTATTCGGAATTGAGGATAAAGGTGAGCTTCTCACCATCAGAGAATAAAATGACGCCCAACAGTCACATACGTGGTCATGATCACACACTAAGATTCCCTGTGTCTTGGGTACACCCAGACCCGGAACAAATATTTGCAGATCATACAAACATTTTGTCCCGCAGCGGGAATCGAACCCGCAACCTCTTGAATTTCAGCCGGCTACTCGCCCGCCACGCCACTGAGGTCGTCACATAATGGTCGAGGCGGGAAACGAAACTAGTATTTAGATTTTTATATGACAACCAGCATTCGATATTCCTGCGATTATGCAACCCACGGTGAACAGAGGCCCTTTGCTCTGGCTACACTTTCTGGGAAAACGGTGTGTGCATGTATGTGGCAATCTAAGAGTTTTATTTTAGTAACTTTTTCTTGAAATTTGCTTAGCACGATTTTATTTCGTACCTACTACCTACCTATAATGAAAAATAGAACTTTTTTCGTTCACCGATGCCCACGAAATTATGTTCTAAACTTTGAAATTTTATGACAAGTCGGTATTTTTCTCTACAAGTTTTGGAAGTTTTGTACTGTATTTTATGGTAATAAATGATTAATCTTATCTTATCTTATCTTACATGGCTTTACACTAAACTCGACCCTCAATATTATAAGAGAGATTCAGTTAGTCCTTGCTTCCAACAACTTGTACCTAAACCAGAATATTCTTACGACTGTGCAACCCACTTAGGTACCCCTTGGGGGATAAGGCGTGTGTTTATCTAAGTGTGCATGTAAATCAATGTAGTTTCTTTGTTGTCCAGATATTAAATCAGTTTTCTCTGATACCAAAACTATTCCACACTCCGGAATTTGAGAAGATGGAAGCGACTGCGAGAGAAAATATCACAAGGGAAATCAAATCTCTAAGAGAACAAAAGTAGTAACGACCAAAGTACTTCGAAGGGAAAATTTATTGAAGATGAGGAAAAGCTGCTTGAACTTTGATGCTTCATTGATAGGGCTGAATGCATAAGATGCTGGTCTCCAATGAACTGGATAGTACTTAGTTCAAATGGTTTAAACAAATTATAATAGATTTTAATTTCTTAATTTATTTCCTCTCTTCTCTGTTTAATATTTTTAATTATTTGTAAGTCATTGTCTTATTGTGTTATGACTGAACGTGGTGTAACACCTATATACCTACCTGTAGGTACTATGCAACCGCTACTATGTTCAGAACAAATAAATATCTTTATCTTTATTAAACTTTTAAATATTATTATGAAGATCATCCTGTCTGTAAAAACTTATGAGAAGGTTACGATTAACTGTAACCTTGTACCCTTGTAACCTTCCTCGGCCCCCAAAGGCTTCTAGGGAAGACCAGCGCAGGTATTTACAAGTCATTAATAATGCGCTTACGCCCTTTTGCACGCGAACGAAGTTTGCTTCTATTTAGGCTATTATTTCTTCAAACTCCATTCAATTTTGTACACATGATCAGAGGCCCAATTCTCTAATTTAAAAACATTCAGTTCGCAGTTTAGTCTCGTCTCAGTCGCACTGTCACGTATAGTAACTAGAGAATTGGGCCTCTGATATCTAGAACCGTGGTGAGTTAGTTAAACAAAAAAATTGTTTTTTTATATTTATTATTTGGTAACCATATAATTTTATATGTAACTAACGCACCACGGGTCTAGATATTAGTGTACTGACCATGTGTACAAAGTTTCATGGAGTTTGAAGAAATAATAGCCAAATTAGAATCAAACTTCGTTCGCGTACAAAAGGGCCCTTTTGCACGCGAATAAAGTTTGCTTCTACCAGTGACCTCTCCTTAAGATTAGACAGTCGAAACCATATAATTTTATATGTAACTAACGCACCACGGGTCTAGATATTAGTGTACTGACCATGTGTACAAAGTTTCATGGAGTTTGAAGAAATAATAGCCAAATTAGAATCAAACTTCGTTCGCGTACAAAAGGGCCCTTTTGCACGCGAATAAAGTTTGCTTCTACCAGTGACCTCTCCTTAAGATTAGACAGTCGAAACAAGCGCTAGAAATAAATTTCGAAAAAATCGTAGGTCTACGTTTTTTTCGAAGGTACCTAGGTACCTAAGAATTCTCAATTCTTTATGAAATTTTTAAAGGTATTTTGTACTAGGTACTTAGGTAAGTAAAGTACGTAGGCGCTCAAGTTTATCCAGTTCGACAACAACTGGATAAACCTGATATTCCATTCCGTTATATCTAAATAGGAAGTGTCAGCCTAGTCAAGAATTGGGAGAAGAAAGAAGTGATTGTGCAAGGCGAATGCATGGATTTAGTACCTACCTAATAATAAAAATTCCTTGGGGAAATTATCCTTTACGTGACGTTCATATCCTTTCCCTATCTCATAACAAGTATTCGATTTACCTACGGTACCTTAGAGAATACTATAAATTCTCTAAGTACGGTACCCAGCGACCAGAGGCCCATTTCTCTTATTTTAAAAACGATTAAATCACAATCCTATCCTACTAATCCTACTAATATTATAAATGCGAAGTTTGTGAGTATGGATGGATGTTTGTTACTCTTTCACGTAAAAACTACTGAATGGATTTGAGTGAAACTTTACAATAATATAGCTTATACATCAGAATAACACATAGGCTACTTTTCATCATCATCATCATCATAAATTTTCATCATTATTCACGCGGGTGAACCCGCGGGCGCAACTAGTATTATAAACGCGAAAGTTTGTGAGTATGGATGGATGGATGTTTGTTACTCTTTCACGTAAAAACTACTGAATGGATTTTAATGAAACGTTACAATATAGCTTATACATCAGAATAACACATAGGCTACAATTTATAAAGATATTGTGTGAATTGACCATAATATGACGATAAGTGTCAAGCAAGTGTCAAGTAATTAGGAAAAAAATCTACCATCTGCGAGCTATTCTGGCGTGCGCTGCCAAAACCGCTAGAGTTACACATATGTAATGTATGATATAAATGTTTATCTTAAATAGTCCTACAAAAAAGCCCGCCACAGTATATATTATCTATATCTTATGTGTAAGCCATTAAAGCCAAAATGTAAATTTGTTACTTCTTCACGCTCAAACAGCTGTAAGAATTTGAGTGAAATTTGGAGGGGGGATACCTTATACCCTGGATTAACACATAGGCTACTTTACATCATCATCATCAATTTTCATCATTATTCACGCGGGTGAAACCGCGGGGCGCAACTAGTAAAATATGATCTCGTGTCAAACGCACTATCACGTAGTTACTATTATTTAATCTTCGCATGCATACCTACGCGAAGATTAAGTGAACGTGACAGTGCGACTGACACGAGATTAGGTACCTATAGGTATTGCGTAGACAGACGCTATAAAGGAATTGGGCCTCTGCTATAGGAGATCGTTGACGGTACCTACCTGATTTGTTCTTCCATGTACTTGCGAGCAAGGAACCTCTTCTTCCATGAAGGAACCTATAACATACTCCTCGGCAGACCAATTCAGAGAGTAACTCGCGAGTATCCATCTCTACTACCCAAACCTTAGAATAAGGACTGAAACTACACCCAAACAATAAGTCCATGCGAGAAGCATGCGAGTTCTAAATAATTTATATCTCTAAGATCTGTCTACCAATCTGATTGATCCCATGGATTGATCTGAAACAACTACCAAAATAGTAGAATTTGGTAGAATTTTTAAGACGTGATCATGGCCACCCCAAAATTGAATGGCGTCTTGTTCCATTGTTGCCTTTTCTCTTCCAGCTACTTTATCGCTAGATCTAGCGTATTTTTGTCAGTTAAGTAATATATTTTTTTAATGTTGCGATAGAAAACATCTAGCTACTGTTTGGCGTTTATAAATATTTTTGTACCTGTTTATTTTTATTAATTGTAGTCTAGAACAAATTTAAAACTTGGTAAAATTATAAATTGGCTTGTCAAATTACCATTACAACTATTTGTTTATCTTTAGACAATGTTTGCTATTAATTTAGGAAATCAATAGTGATTATTAACGGGAGACCATCAAAATCAGCCTGTAGGAGTCCACTGCTGGAAATAGGCCTCTACCATAGAATGAGTCCTTGACGAACGGTTTCGAGCCACCTCCATCCATCGACTGCCTTTATAATTTCCTTGGCCCATCGAGAGGGGGACCTTTCTTTACTGCGTTGTCCGGCCCGGAAACACAATATTCGTGATAATCTTACTAGGGAAATGGGGAATGGGGTGGGTCGCCGGCAGTTTCTTGGTCAATGTAATTTAACTAACTGTTAACCGTCAACAGTTTGAAAAAGCTGTGATTGTTTATCAACCATTTAAACGTTGACCAGAATTAAGGATCGTTAGCTTCAAATTTTATAGACATTTTTGTTTCTATGTAGGTATTGTTGAACTTTTTTCCTGGTTTTTTTGGTTGCAAACTAACGGTTAATTTACTCATTTAAAATGATAAGCTTAATTTTAAAGCGTGAAAGTAAATTACCAGCTTTTGCATTGAAATGAAATGATGAATTTGATGATGAACAAATGAATAATTCATCTTGAAATAATTTTAAGTTGAATCATTCAACAACCACCTCTAGAAATAGCCATTTCCCTTAAGATAATCGTTACTAACTATCGTGACTATCATACTGCGACAAACATTTGAGCGACTTCTAGCTGATTTTTTGTGACTTTTCCCAGAATCTGGCGACTACTTTTCCTAACAAGCGGCAACACTCTCCGTTTCTTTTTTTCTCGCGTTCGTTCTGTAATTGTGCGATGTTAGGTGTTACATTTTATTGATTTCTTTCTTTTTTTATCTCTAATCTCTTTATTCTTTGGAAACCAAGTATTCTCTGCTTCCTTTCGAGTATATTCCAGTCAGGGCAGGCAAAAGAGACCAGCAGGTAAAAACATGGGCGAGGAGAAAGGTTATCGACTCGAATCATCGACGTCGGAGACAAGGGATGGTGTCTTGGTGAGTAGCTTTCATCGTGCGGGATGTTCGCAGGAGTATGTCGTGGAAGCACGAGCGCGGCTCGAGGTGGGGCGACGGCGCCGGCGGCCGGGAGCGCCGCGAGCGAGACCCGCGGGACGCACGGGACTCTCGCGAACCGCGGGACGTGACGTGGGAGCCGCGGCGCAGCGCCACTCCGGACCGCGGGTCTCCCCGTGACCGCCGCGACCGTGACCGTGAAAGGGAACGCGATCGTTTCCGACATCGTGAGCTCCGTGAAGAAAGACGCGATCGCTACGAGCGGCCTGAACGCCGCGATGTTGAGCGTCGGGACCCGGCCCGCGACGCTCGTGACAGGCCGGATCGTGAGCGCCGCCGCTCGCCGCGAATCGACGATGACATCCCGGCCCCGCCATCGCCGCCCAAAATCAGTGACACTTACACTAAAAGTCGCTCTCGAAGTCGTGAACGCGAACACGAGGAACGATCGAAGTATGAAGAACGTAACTTCACCATGCAACAGCGCGATTGGGCGAAGGAACAGGAAAAAGCTAAAGATGAAAGCTTGCTGCAGATCAATTGCTCTCCGGGGGATTGGTTTTGTAAATGTGGACTGTACAACTTCAAACGGAGACAAGTTTGCTACAGACGGAACTGCAACGGAAACAGATCTGAGGGTATAGTGTACGGGGGAGATGAAAAGAACAACCTATCTGAAAATTCTGGTATAACCAAACGCCTACTGTTCAGAAGGCTAGACGCGTTGACCACAGAGGAAAAGATACTTGAAGTGATCAAAGAAAGATGCTCAAAGGATATATTAGACTCTATTGCAGGGATAACTATAGGCAGAGAGACTCTGACTGGTGCCTCCAAGTGTCTTGCGTACATCAATTTCAATTCTATTGCTGATTCAACCTCCGCTCACTCGGAACTGGTCAATTTAATGCCTCCGTTGGAAATCGATGGACGAGAAGTATTGGTCAGCTTCTACAATGAACCTAAGAAGACTCATAAGCCTCAGAACCAAGACTATGCTGCGTATGCCGCTTATCAGATGGCACAGAGCCAGTATGCCAGCCAGCAGCAAGCCTTGTCAGAAGCTGATAGAGTGAATGCAGCCGCTGCGGTCGCTGCTTCTGCCATTTCACAAGCCCAAGCCAGAAGTACCACTTGGACGCCAGCCAATGCCCCTACTTTCAACACAACCAACACCCAAGCTGCAACCATGACTAATGTCCCGACCGGAGATGGAAAAACAACATTCACAGCACCTGATGTTAGAAGTTTTATGTACGATGATACTTCTGGGTACTACTATGATCCTTCTACTGGGTTATACTATGATGCAAACACACAGTACTTCTTCAATAGTCAGACGAATCAGTACATGTACTGGGATGGAACAACAAACACTTACACTGCAGCGAGTCAGGCTCAACAGAAGCCTGAGGAGGCTGCTCAGGTTGTGACTCCGGTAGAGACAGCTCCTCCAGAGGAAAAGAAGAAGAAAGAGAAAGAAGATAAAGTTAAAGTTGCCAAAAAAATAGCCAAGGATATGGAACGATGGGCTAGAACTCTGAATCAAAAGAAAGAAAATGCCAAAAGCAATATTGTTGCAGAACAAGTCTTAGATACTGCGGCAAGTAAAGGGTCTGTTGATATTGGGTTTACTGTGCTTAGTGCTGGCCCATCACAGACACAATCCCAACCAATCATGGTTAGAGAGCTATCACCCACACCAGTAGGAGATGATTTCCTCATGAAGAAAGTAACAGAACCGTTATTATCAATGGATGAGGATGACGGAATCATAGACTGGGTGAAACTTACATGCTTATTATGCAAAAGAAAATTCCCATCAGTTGATGTACTAACTAAGCACAAGACATTATCCGACTTACACAAGCAAAACCTGTTAGAATTTAGAAAACAAAATGAGCTATTACCAGCTACCAATGGTTATAGAGATAGGGCGGCCGAAAGACGAATGAAGTTCGGAGAAGATGAACCAATTCCAGTTAACAGCAGAAAGAGGTACGAACCGCCAGAACCCATGGTAATGTCCCACCCACCGCCATCTGTTGTGGATACTATCGGAGGCAAAATGCTGCAGAAAATGGGCTGGTCGGAAGGCAGAGGCTTGGGCAAGTCTGAACAAGGCAGAATAGCTCCGATAGAGGCAGAGCAACGGCCCGGATTAGCTGGCTTAGGGCAGAAACGAGGAATCTACACACCAACCCCCGGGGAGACATACCGAGACACCGTTAAGAAGCTGATGATAGCACGATACAAAGAGGTGGTCGGCAATGAAGACAACTAGGTGGGTTGCATTCCTTATTTGAATACTAATGGCTTTTTTCACAGATTCGGGATTCAAACAGGTTGGTGGAATTTTCTTATTTTGGGGATTTCTTGGATGAATAACAATTTATTTTGGGGATTTTCATCATCTACCTATGTACTTATGAATCTTTTACATTTGAATAAGGCTCTTGTGGTCCAATCATAGGTCAAAATGTCAAGAATATCAAATGGAAAAGGAGATATCAAAAAAATGCTTGGTTTTGCCTTATGGTTCTCTCATCATCAAACTTTTCAGCTGAATTAGGTACGCCTAATTTTTTTCTGGGTCATTGTTTCATAAATCTAGAACACTGAGTAGCTTGATAAGTCTTATCTGATTATTTCTACAAAATGTTTACTTGAAATTTTTACTTCATCTGACATGTAGTTTTTAAATTTTGGAGAAACTTAAGTTTTTTTGTTCCTTCTGGTTCTAGTTTCCTTTTAGTTTTAAAAAATAACAAGTCAGTTTTCCTAAAATTTTGTAGATATTGAATAAGACTTATCAAGATGATATCAAGTGTTCTAGATTTAAAAAAAAATGAGAGAGTAGATGCTTAGTTCAGACAAAAAGTGGGACGGGGTGTAATGATTAAAAATTACTTCCGAAATCAATTAAAATATGGTGCTACTCACGTAATTTCTTATGTTTACTAAATGACAACACTTGTTACATACAAATACTTACATCTGTATAAGATTATGTCTTTACATTTTGATACAATGTGATGAAGTGTTTTTGAAATTGCTCATTTATCAATAGGGAAGAAAATGTTCGGATTTTGTAAAATTTCGAATGATTACAAAACATAGGTACCAACGTGGCTCCTGAATAACCAAAAGCAGTACAGAAAACTTCGAAAAGTCCAAAAGCAATACAGAAGAAAGGGTGACCTTACTTACATTTTCTAATGTCTTGATTCTGTGTTCACGAAATAGATGACGCTGACTGCGCTCTGACGTACTTCGCTCGAGGCAGTCCTGCTTTGCGGTGAGTACAAACATCAAAACTGGTAAAAATACGTTATTACTGTGTATTCTTTGAACAGGTGGACAGGTAATGTACCTTCGAAAGGCTGTGGGATTACTACTTTATATGTTTCCAGCTTTTTCTGTTAGGAAAGGGAAATTGGCCAATTTCTGATACATTCTTGTTTCATCCGATGAATTCGAAGTGAAACATTCCCACTTCAGGCGCTATAGGTTCACAAAATGCCTTTAATGAGCTCTAGAATAT
Organism: Epirrita christyi; assembly: GCA_951392215.1. Taxonomy (NCBI): domain Eukaryota; kingdom Metazoa; phylum Arthropoda; class Insecta; order Lepidoptera; family Geometridae; genus Epirrita; species Epirrita christyi. Next base: position 12,837,217 of record OX595856.1, on the reverse strand, counting down.
TTAAGTTTGTGATATGAGTTGTTATAGAATAAAAATAGTCGTATTCTTAAGCTTATTATCTAGTGAAATCATAAATTCAGTAGAAAATTTGAATTATTCCTTTCGATAAAAAAAATAAACAAAGATACCTCCTTTTAAACCTTTTTAAAATTGAAATTTAATTTTAGACTTACTTCTAACATGTTTTCATTTTTGGAACATTTGGTAACTTGTAAGTTATAAATTGGGTTAGTGAATTCATCAACAAAATCTAACAAAACTAAAGGGAATTTTTATATTATTCGCCTTCTTTAGTTCATACAAAAATTTTCGTTGAACCTATAGCGTCTTAACTTACACAGTAAATGGGCTGTGCTTTAGGAGGTTACAATAACAAGATACTGAGCAAAGAACTGAAGAGTTAATTTTTGCCTTCCTTAAAATCAAATCTTAATTTAACAGAAATCTATTATTCTTGTGACATTCCAGCATTTTTCCTATCTCTTTAGCTTGTTAAATTTTTAGCGACCAAAGCTAAAAATAACCGTATAAGAAGAAATCTGAAGAAGTTGTAAAATGTGACTTTTGCCAAAAATGTGCTAGTGAATGAACGGTAATGGTCAAACAACATGTACTGATATCTATGACCATTACTTACAGAGATCCCGCCTGATGCTGACTGCGTGCCAAAACTAACATGTATACTCATAGGCCTTAGGCGCACTGTCCACTGGACCGTCGCGTACACATCGTCATGCTGTCTTTGCGTCTGTCGTGACGAATGCATGGGTAATTTGACAGATCAACTGTGTGGATACACTGTCATTGTACACGAATATTCGACTCGATAGACAGAAGCATATTGGCGCTTCTTTTCACGAAGCGGATACTGTAAGATTTGAGGCTGAACGCTACATAAAAGCGTCTAACACGCGAAGGTTTAGTGGGCATTGGGCCTTAGTTAGTAAGTGTAGTTATAGGCCCTAGTTTCAATAAGTTTAGGTTAACTGTTAAAAAAAAATAAGAATTGTTTTTAAGTCCTGGAGGTACATTTCCTAAATTATTATCATTTAACTTGAACAAGAGTTCTTAGTGTAGTATGCGAATAGCGAGTGTTATAAGCATAGAATAATGACATACAGGTAGGATATTTTTACTGTTATTTGATTATTAAATTATTTAAAAGTATTCTCTGACTCTGCGTTTTAGCTAATTTCTGTTACAATTATGAACAGTTAACTACTTTTATTGAAGTAAAGAAGAAAACATAATGTTTTTTAACGAATTATTAATTGAATTATGCTAATAACGAGTAAAAGTAGATTTTTGAAACAACTTAAACACAAATTCTTCTATTTACAGTTGGTGATTTGTTATTTTAAAATAAAGTAGTTTTTATAGTTAGTATAAGCAGGAAAACAAACCTACAAAATAATGTTTAGAGATATCAGTAGAAGTTTGAAATTGGCACGCTATGTCAGTGCATAATATAATCTGACAAGACATTAAAAATAGCTAGGCATCTAATCTGCCAAGATATTCAAAAATAATCGTGAAAACGTTTATATATTATAACATTAAAGTTTAGCCTAGATATCCAGTAGCGTACCTAGCTACAATGTTAATTACTAGCGTCCTAGTAATCAACAAAGAAAATCTCATAAAATGGGGTCTGCCTCACAACTAACGGTTTACAGTTTTGAGCATAGAAACTAGCGCCACGGGATTTATTTTGTGGCGCGGTGTGTATGGTGAACTAGCGTTGTTATGTCACTATGAAAAGATTCATTGTTGAATTATTCTACCCTTTTCCGCTATGATGGGTAACGGCATCTAGATAATTTTTGATGATTTTTTTTTATTATAGGTTTATTTGATTCTAAAGTAAGTAAATTACAATAGTAACTCCATTCTTTTAGGTATTATTGAGGCCAACGAACATTGTTTTCTCAATATTTGATTTTAGAATTCGGTAAATAAGTATGTTGTATGCTAGATCTAATTAGGTAATTACCCCGTACCCCTAATGATTCTGAGTTACTCCATTAGTAATTAAGTTTTTTTATCGAAATTCGCATTATATTAATGTTTATAAAAAAATTGTATTATTTTTGAAACCTGTACCATGTAGGAAGGAATAATTCATTCAAAATAGTTCATGTTTCCAACTTCTTAATCTAGAATTATTTTTAAAAGTAGGTATTTCACAGAGTTACTTATTTCTTTCCATCATGCGGTACCTACCTAAGGTACCTACAAACCTGTAACCTGCCTGTGGTACCTGGCAAAAAAGTAGACAAGCAATTTGTTGGTCAGCATGGATAAATAGATATGCAGGGTATTTCTTTGAAATGGATCATTGAGGGGAAATCTTAACCGGTCCGAGATATAAAAAAATGCTGAAAGGATTCTTCACCGATTTCGATAAAAATAAACATTGCTTTCAGATTTTAGAAATTTTTTATACAAGAATCTGGAATAAAAAAATTCTCTTTCGAAAAAAAAATCGTTGCGTGTACGGGAATCGATAGGGTATAGGTAGGTTTTAAAAAAGTTATGATACTAGGTAAGTCTCAGGAAGTCGCCGGATGGAGTCGGCCGTTTGGCGTGGCCTATGTCTACCAGTGGATGTCTAGCTGGCTGATGATAGGACATTTAGCTGCCTCTGTAAGTGGAGTATCCGTAGGGGCTGAGCAGCAGTGGGATGTGGTAGTGCTCATTCTCTTTCGTGTTGAACGCTATCTGCAACGGAACATGAACGACAGGCGTTTTACTTTAGCAGGAAAAATGGTAGGTAATTTTGAAGGATTGACCTACAATCCGCCTGCCAAGCCTGGTGGTAATTTCCCCATTATATGAGAGTCCTCGCCCAGCAGTTGACGGCCAAAGGCTGCTGACGATAGATTATTCCGGAAGACCTCACCAGAAAAACCCCAAACAATCGGATTTTGATGATGTGGACCTATTACCTACGATCCTGCTATTAATAATAATAATAATAATGTTTTATTTCAGGCTACATGGGAAATGTACAATAAAATTATACCTAAACAATAAGCCCATAGAATATATACCTTATAGACTAACATATATTATATATTTTACACTTAAAACTAACACAACATCTTTTGGGGGATTTTGTTTCGATACCGCTTCCCTATAGCGCCGGTAAACAATACCAGCTGGCCAGAAATCAGGTTTGAGGAGCTCATTCTTGTACCTCGCCGTAACCTGGAGAGCGTAGGACTTTAAATCAGTGGCCCTATTGGTCTCCAGCCTCTGGAGGGATAATCGAATCGTCCCCTCAATCCGGCCCCGGCACCTCTCCTTCACAAATCGCAGGACATCATCTCCTGATGTCTTCTCGCTTATACGGGAGAGGTAGATCTTGATAGTCGGCTCAACTGCATGCAGTGTCGTCGACTCTGTCGGTATATTGCCCGTGCCGCGTTGATTACGGCAAGATCTTGTATTTTTTTTATTGCTATTGCGTAGAATCTTTATGCAAGGTAGGTACTAACCCAAATCAACTTTAGCTCTGTCAATGCCCCCAAATACAGTAGCAAATGGCAATGGGGATCATATTGGCAGCCTTAGCGTATCTAAATCTTATGAAACTTGAATAGGGGAAACTTCTTGACCGAAATATTCCTCCTTTCAAAAGATTTGGACAGCGTTAAGGCTACCAAAATGATCTCCATCGTTACGTTCCCCATTGCCATTTGCCCAATATATTTTTTGTAATAAAATATTATAATACGCATCCAAACAGCTAAAACTAAAGGCGGCCTAGTTAGTCGGTTTCACTGTACCGTAGCACAAATCGGGTTTGGAGCTAAACTTGTTTTGATTCTGTCAGCAGAGTGTATGCTAATGAACTGGAGATGAGTCAAGGCTAATGGCATAGAAAAACATTAGCTGACCTACCTATAACTACTAGTAGAATCAAGATAGTTTACTTATTGATTTGACAATAGCTAAATAGCTTAAGTTACTTGAGAAACAATCTACCATGAGTACGAAATACGTGCCTATACTTGGGGAAGTAATCGGTTTGTTTACATTATCTAGTGCTCGTTCGTGGCTCTTACCCTACCTCTACTACTCTACAGCTTATCAGTAACTTACCTCTACATAAGGGTATAGAGTGTCCGTGTTCGAAGTCCTGTAATAATCCTCAACCTTGAACACTAGACGATACGTTCCAGCCGCCATCGAATCCTTGGAGAACGGAAACTGGATCCTTCCATCTGCATTCGTAGCTGTGTTGTGCCATAGCGTCCATGAGTTTTCTTTCTTCTTGTATAGTTCTACGAAGAGACCTGGGGCTGGTTTCCCCGTGGAAGTGTCCAGAACATGACTCGATAAAACTGGGCTAGACATAGTAGGAACTATTTTGCTTCACTAGTAGATAACTATGTTGACGACTCCGTAGTCGGTGAGATTCTGAGGTCAAATGTGTATTTTATCGTGGCAAGATAACAGTGGTGAGTTTGTAATGGTTCCCACTGTCGTATTTTTAGTTATTTGGGTTGTTACCACGGTGGCCAGAAAGATGTGGCCCGATCTTGCGGTGGCCGTATTTGAACAGCAAATAAGTATCTACCTCTACAATGTTTTAATTACATCTACCTAGGTAGGTGTCTACGGCTACTTTAGCTTGGTATAGGTAAGTACATACAATCTGGTAGGTAGGTACTTATGTAATATTTGTGAAACAGGTACGTACTAGGTAGATATTACTGATTATGTGTAGGTACAAAATTTCATGGAGTTTGATGAAATAGTAGCCAAAATAAAAACAAACTTCGATCGCGTGCAAGGGTGTACCTAAGCGTCCTACCGGTAACCTCTTATAAAAGCCAGCAGCCAGTACAAATCTTATACCAACAAAAATTGCCCAACCAGTCCGGTTCAAAACTTTACAGTAGGTATTATATAGCTAGGTATGATGGCGCATGTGTACAGTACATTTTTAGTAATAGTAGGTGTCTATCTGATAAGGACAAATGATAAAGAATAACTTTCTGTTTATTTCTACAATTAATGAATAATATGGCTATAATACAAAATGTTCTCGGTAGGTTCTTAATCCACGGCATCAGAATTAATGTCAACCAAATTTTTCGCCAAATAGTTCTTCTTGATGTAAACGTCTGGATGGAGCACGTCTCTCCTGACCGCGTTTGGTACAACATTTTCGCCCACCATCACATTTGGACTGGTTTTTGTAATCTTGAGTCCTTGGGTTTCGTAGTCGAACATGTTCACGCTTGGCTCACCGTGTTTCATGTAGTCGATTCTCCATACCGGAGGGTCTGACGGTTGATTCCTATAGCTAAAGTGTCGCCTTTTAACGCCAGTTTGGGACTCGGGAACTTCTACAGACATTGACAGCTTCTCATCAGAATAAACCCTAAAATCTGGCTTGACATTCTTGTCCTTGTATTTTATCTTGTGAGGATAGAATTTTCGGATCTTGCGTCCGTTGAGGACGGACATTTTTCTCTTCTTGGGCTGTGCTTCGTGTGACCAGAAGTTCTTCGATGTTGAGGATTTCTTAAGCTTCTTTCGTGTTTTTTCTTTTTTCTTCTGTTTGTAAAATCCTGTGTCACTGACTTGGAGAAATTTGGACAAGTCTTCGCTAGTTATTACTGGGAATAAAGTCAATTGGTGGCTTGGGGGGATAGTTGTTTTTTCCATTGTTAATTTCTTGTATTTTATCTGTTGGATTGACTTCTCTATTAATTTCTGTAGTAAAGGGTCTTTTATGATAAAATCGCAAGGTATCGACGGAAAGTTCCGGCATAGAACGCTCTGCATTAAAGACATAACATTTGGTTGCTCTGTAGTCGGTTCGCTTGAATGTATGTTTTCTCTTATCCTATCTTTGCCTTGGAATTGAGAGACCAACTTGCTCATCAGAGCGTTGTTCCGCATTATCATTGAATTGGTGTGAGTTAGGAAGAAGATGGACAAAAATGCAATTGGAATTGCTCGCTCCACCAACATCATAATCTGAAAAAGAAAAATACTTTTACAAAGGACTAGGAAGATTACAAGTGAAAAGAAAGATCGTTTCGTATTACGGGCTCAAATACGAAGCTGATGAGCACAAAACGGTGGGAAAAACATTTTTGGAAACTGGCATGTCCTTGTATAGGTAAGTTAAGTACCTATATTGCCCTCTTTATCGAAACTGTGAAGGTAAACGTACATTCGACAGTGAACATCGAAGGCACAACTTAAGGGCAGCGATGAAAATTTACGGTTAATTTTTTTATATTTCTTGGCAAACAAACAAGCTTACGGCCCACCTGATGGAAAGTAGTTACCGTAGCCTACGGACGCCTGCAACACCAGAGGCATCACACGCGCGCTGCCGACCTTGAGACATTTTATTTTTATTTTTTTATTTTTATTTATTTAGAATTTGATTTTTGATTGATTTTTATGACATAAAGATGAAAAGTCTCATGTGCCTGTAATTTCACAGGCGGGTGCCTGGAAACCCTTAAAACAGAAAAAAAACGTTTATTGCAATCTTTCCTACCAACAGTTCGATTATTCTAACAAAAACTGAATTTTTTTTCGCGTTGCCTTTGGAAATTAGACAGGCATCCTCACACACAAGCTAAAAGTTAAACAGCACTACCTATTGGCTATTTATTGGTCCACCTAGCGTTATTTAAGCATATTATGTATTTATTGGTATTCTTTCATTGTTACAGTTAACTTTGTATATAATAATGTATTAGTTGATTATTATGTGAATAATAATTAGGATTATACCTACTTAGGTAGGTATTAATCAATATTGTTCATAACTACTTATATATTTTAATTAATTTAGAATACTTCTTAGTTTTGCTTTGTAGGTATAGGTACACCGCAGTCTATTATAGCGTTGCTCATTTCGTTCCATCCAAAGGTTGCCTGGACGAGATCGCTTTCAGCGATAAGGCCGCCCATTGTATTGCCTTTCTATCGTAATATTACTTGTTAATTGTTTTTGTGGTGATCAACCTATATATCTACTTACCTGAAACACAGTAATGCGAGCACTACTGCTTGGCGGCAGGAAAAGGTACGGAACTCTTACACAAGAAGTTCTGCTACTAACAAACTACTACAAACTACTCTCGTACCTAGGTAGGTACCTAGTTATTACACAATTAAGTAAAGAAAGAGGAACAATGGGAAACACTCACCGCTGTGTTTCTTCCGAGAGCCTGCGGAGAACTGAAGTAAGATCGAAGGATGTTTTGCAAAAAGTCTGCAAAATGTTTGTAAATTTGATTTCAAATATTGTGGAAGCCCGTCCGGTGGTTGTACGGTGGGTGTTATGGTTCTACCTCGTTACGTGACACTGTTTGATAAGAAATCATCATGGCTGAACTAGTAGTTTTATAATTAGCTTATAAGTATAATGAGCTGGAAAATGACAATTATAATTACATGTACCTACACCTAGCATTTCAATCACTGCGAGTTATTTTAGACTCGGCGCCCACATCACTTACCCGCAAACGTCTTGGCAAGGAATTTTATGAGTGCTGAATCGATGATACCTCAACGAGCGAAGCGAGTTCTCTGAGTCAACTTGGATGGTTGGTATTTGTATGTGTGTAGGTATGTATGTTAGAGGATAACTTTAATTTGGGGTAGGTAGATAATTGTTATACCTAATTTGTAGGATAAGGTTATCAGCTACATCGGTCAGGGGGTTGCTGGGATATTAGGGACCAAGAGGGGTGAAAAAAAATTATAAGTAGGTAACTACAGTATGTGGGATGTCGTATCTTATTAACATTAATAAATATTATGTCTATGCCCATGAAAGGTACACCTACCTATTCTACTTGTAGACCCTATTGTTACTTAGCTACAGATCAATCAGTTTGTTTACATGGAATTGGTATACACTACAACGATATATGATTGATTAGTTAGACTAAATAACTCAAGCTTGTCTTTGACCTAACGCTGGGTAACCAAGAAATAACCAGTCACATGAAGTAGTAATTTAACTTGAAATAAACACGTGTAGTGCGCCATCTAGCATCGAGTGAAGGTACTTGTTTACAAGGTTAACAACAACGGCTCTGCGGAGTTACGCTACTCGCCGCTAGCTGTCACTACAAGTTAATTTAAGGACCAAATCACATAAAAATATATGGGAATTGAGAGTATGACATTGCAGTGGTAAATTACAAATTTGTAAATCAAAAATCAATAAATAAGGAATCAACCGCTGCGGTGAAACGACGAATTGGAATGTTTTTGCGCATAACCACAAACACGTGTGGTCACCACAACCATTATTTTCTTCACTTCACCGTGGTGAAGAAAAACATGGTGGTGCAACCGCCATCGCCTTGAATTCAACCCAAAACCAAAACTATTCCCCCAGATTAAGTAGTAGGCACTTAGAACCACATCCTTTGGCAAAAGTCCGGCACGCGACTGCGACCACTCGAAATCAAAAAGGGTTGGATAATGCAAAAACGTTTTCTGAAACGCTGACGCCGGCCCTCGATCAAACTCAGTGGCAGACAGAAGTGAAAAATAGACGATTATGCCCGGCCGGCCGGTCGCCGGTCGCCAAAGTTGTTTTTTGATGGTCAGCGGAACTGCGAATGCTGGTTTAGTGTGGATAAGGCTTTTTGTGGTCTGGATGGTACTGGGTACGCAACGAATACCACTGATGGCATTCTACGGGGTGGTCGATGGGAATAAACCATAGACCACCTATAGGTAAGTAGTTGATCTTTTTTTTTTGTTTGTTCCTCCAATGTCTTTTTGGTCGGTTGCCGAAGGCGGTTGGATATTGCATGTGTTATTATGAGGATGTGTGTAGGATACTTTACTTTAGTATTAGGTACCACGTAAAACTGATATAAATAATAAATACATTCTGGACATTTCACACAACATTATCTAGCCCCAAGCTAAGCAGAGCTTTGTGTTATGGGTACTAGATAACTGATAAAAGTAGGTACTTAATACAATACATTATATAAGTAGATAGATATTTTTTATTATACATAGAAAAATACCCAGAACACCTTGAGCAAATATCTGCAGATCGTACAAATATATATTCCGAGGCGGGAATCTAACCCGCAACCTCCTGCGTCGCAGGCGAACCTTCATCCGCCGCGCCACAGAGGTCTTCATAGAATGTCAGAGATAAAAAATCAGTTAGGTGTTTAAATCGCTAAACAAGGGTGCTGGGTTGTTTCATTTGAAAGCTAATTATGCATAGTTTAAATAAAACCCTTAAGAGTAAGAGAAAAACCTTGGTGGAGCGTTTCGTAAGAAGCGTGAAATTAAAAAAAACAAATTTTATCGTACTTTTTGCTAATCACGTAGCTAAACTAATTATATTTTTGAGAAACTATCAATTAAAACATATGTGTTATGTGTCCTAGTTTTCGCTATCACAAGAAGTGTTGATGTGCTGTGATGAGCAAAGAACACGATAAAATTTGAATTTCGCCCCTCTTACGAATCACTCCACCTTAAACAACGATTCATAATATAAAACAACCAACAGTCACATACATAGTCCTGATCCTACACTAGGATTCCCTGTGTCGTGGGTATCAGGAACTACGAGTACCATGGTACCATAACCAACACCCAGACCCGGAACAAATATTTGCAGATCATGCAAACATTTGTCCGGTAGTGGGAATCAAACCCGTACCTCTTGCATCTCAGCCGGCCATTCGCGCGCAGCACCATGTACGTTGTCAATCGTCTATGGATTATGTAAGTATGCCTGCTAATCTATCTAGATATCTCATGGATATAAGTGTATAAAAATTCCTTGATCCTCCTTCCTTCTATATTCTTATTATTATATCTTTATTTCTTTTATATATATTCTTTTTCTTCTTCTTCCTTTTATAGTGAATGTCCACATGTTTCTGTCGAGGTCGCCAGCGCGTCGTTTGACAGAGCGCCGCCGTTTGCCCACCGCCACACAACATAGCTCCTCGGCGTTGACAAATGTGCGCAATACCGACCGACCAGTGCACGTACCTAGCCTAAACCTATACCTATTACCTACCCTCTACCTAGGTAAGCATCTGCTAGTTCGAGAGTTGGCGATTTCGAAAGAAAGAATGATACATTCGAACTACTTAATTGCACAATAATATTCCAATTAGTTCTGCTTTCATGTCTTTATTTGTAATAGTTAGAAAATTGAACTATTTTTAGTCGGAATATTTTGGTGTTATGAGTTCAACTGGTTGAACTTAGTGGATTAAATCAGTATTTCTTGGTCCGTAGCTCTAACTTGTAAGTAGGTTAATACGGTATACGGTATACGGCTACCATCTTAACTCTTCTTTGTCGTGACGCTGGTTCTTTCTTGGTTCGTTCAGTGAGCTGGTTGAGGTTGGTGGTTCGACTTGTGATGCTGAAAAAATCAGTGTGGTGAAAGGATTCACTGTGCTTCGCAGTGGCTCGTTATACCATGGGATTGTAGTAGAAAAAATTTCGGGTGAAAAATATAGAACAGTGTATAGTATAGTGGTTGTTTGACTAGGATTCAAACACACGTTAGATTTCGGAGTCCTTAGCTATAGCACCACCAGACAAGTGTACAAATTTGGCTTCTAGCTACAACATTTTATAGGTCCCCAAGATACAGGTTAACCTAGTTTGGGGACCAATGAAGTCATATACTTTTGTGTCTATTTAAACGTTGTTAAGTATATTATTATTTAAGCATTGGATTTATGAAGAAAAAGAAAGACCCTGACGTGTTAGGTAACTTGGTAAATCTGCCTACTTGTGGTCTGTATCTTATTTTATCTTTATTTTGTTTTTATTTGTCTCTGAAATAAACGGATTTTATATTATTTTATTTATTTAGATTTCATTATTATTATTATTAAGAAGTAATACGACACAGCCTATATGAAACTTAATTTTCCCAAACCAATGGTAAGGTTCGCAACAGTATCGACAGTTTCCCCGACCAATGGCAGAGCTCGCAACTGTATCGAGCCTCCCCATTGGTCACATGTAGCAGGTTGAAGGCGGCACTTCATTAGGAAAAAGGATTTTCAGGACGGAGTGGGTGTTTCAAGTCTGTGGAGTATTTACTTTCGTTTATATGCTTAGGTTCTCTTCGGTGTTATGTTTTGTACCTAGATCATAGCATAGGTGTACCATGGTACTCGTAGTTCCTGATACCCACGACACATCGAATTCTAGTGTGGATCATGACTATTATACGTATCTGACTGTTAGGTGTTATGTTATGTTATGGTGTTGAGTTTTACCTGTTCACAAACCACAAATACTTTACGAAAAGTCATGTAAAATTTACAGGTTTTTATGAAAAACTGTCAAATTTTGACATGCGTAAATATTTCTTAAGCGTTTGGTGTCACATACCAAATTGGTGAAATCTAGCATTCCTTTTGGAGTACCTCTGTCTATTACGTAGAACATATTAAATCCAAAGGTTGTCAGTTAGAGCTCAGACTCGGCGATAAGTCCGCCCATTGTTTATCATATAAATATTTTTTTAATTAGGTTACTATTGAATTGTCATGTTTATTGTGTAAGTACAATAAAGTATTTTCTATCTATGCTTCTACCTTTGATACTTCGAGATCAAACCAGTGATCTAGGTTCATCTATCTTGTCAATTTGTATAGATGTATTAGCGATTTTCATTGATATGTAAGTAATTATTTGCAAAACATCTGTTTCTTTACAAACTTCTAAGAAGAACTACCTACATAAGCCAGTTGGCATATGTATGTAGGTAGGTTTGTCAAATAGGAGAGTCTAACACTAATCCATCGAACTTACACAGCACTACACTTTGATAAAGCAGGTATTGAATATACCTACGTATCTTATCTTATCTTGAGTCGAGTTAAGTTGGAGCTGTGGTAGTCTCACCTAGGCGTGGTATGATATGGTAGTCTCGGCGTAAGAATAGGACACCTCCAAGTACTTAACATCAAAATGCGATCACCAATCCACCTACCAAGTGTGATGATCATGGCAAATCTCCCATTGCTATGGGAGAGGCTTCATCCAGCAGTGGATGAACCAGCTGATGAGGAATGTTATCTTCTACAAAATCTCCTATCACACTACACATGGGTATAGATAACTGATATACTTAATACAATAACATTACATAGATGGATATTTTTTATTATATACTAGTTGCGCCCCGCGGTTTCACCCGCGTGAATAAGATGAAAAGTAGCCTATGTGTTAATCCAGGGCGTAAAGTATCTCCATTCCAAATTTCACTCAAATCCATTCAGTAGTTTTTACGTGAAAGAGTAACAAACATCCATCCATAATTCCATACTCACAAACTTTCGCGTTTATAATATTAGTAGGATTAGTAGGATAGAAAAATACCCAGAACTCCCTGAACAAATATCTGTAGATCGTACATATATTTGATCCGAGGCGGGAATCGAACCCGCAACCTCCTGCGCCGCAGGCGAACCTTCGCCTGCCTTGCCACGGAGGTCGTCATATAACTTCTCAAGAGTCTAATAACTTCTTCAAACAAAGCATCAAGTCCCTTGAACGTACTTACAAAGTAGATTAAAGGAACAGCGTACAATTATACGTGCGAGTGTCTTCCTACAGACTCAACGTATAGGTAGGAACCTACCTACACATTATTACAAAGATATATCCCGGATACGGACTGGGGGAAGGAATGCGTAACGGGACAGGGATGGTCCCGAATTCTGTATTGTGGGATGTCTATCACGCACAGCGTTCATATCGCGTAGCAACGCGACTGTCAAGATTATTTTCAAAGTAATGTCAAAAAGAACGTGGTTTGGTTTCGAAGTACTGAATCAATCACCAAGTCACCAATCAATCCTTGGTAGGCTTAAAATTTACTTTTCATCCCATCTATTCGAAAAGGACGACTTGGTTCGCCTTTAAGTGCACCCAAAGGTGGTGTTTTCTGTATGAAGCTTCTATAAGTGCGCCGCAATTATCTTTGCCGCGCACTTTTTAAATTTGGAATATATCGAACTCAAATAAGTGCGCCGCAATTATCTTTTACGGCCCTTTTTGAATTTGGAACATCTTGAAAAGAATCAAACACAAATAAGTGCGCCGCAATTATCTTTTCCGCGCCCTTTTTAAATTTGGATCATCTTAGTGTTCAGCGCCAAAGAGGGCGAACGCAAATATTGTTTAAATAAATACTGGCTGGTACGACGGCCCATAGTCGCGCCACCGGCTGAATAAAAAAAAACAAATTAGAAACGACGGCCCGCGATTTCGTCATTTTTAACCGACTTTACAAAAAGGAGGAGGTTCTAAATTCGGTTGTATTTTTTTTTAATGTTACCTCATATCTCCGGCGTTTATGAACCGATTTGGAAAATTCTTTTTTTATTTGAATAGATATACTTCCAGATTGGTCTCATTTTTTTCAGAATCCAGTTCTGATGATGGAATCCACGAGGAATTGAGGGAACTCCTCAAATATTGTAGGCATACATATGGCGATTTTGATATTTTCAGCAACAAACTAAGCATTTGCATTCAGAAAGTATCATAATCCTTTCACCACTATGGTTCTTTCATAATTTTTTTTTCATCCAAATATTTAGTCGAATACAACGGCGGAAGTCTTTTTTTTAAATGATAAGTTATTCACGGATTGTTAGAAATTCATGGTTTTGTTTTGAAATAAAATATGAGGCGCCTTTTATTTTCTCATAGTGGGTGATGAAAAGTAGAGTGTAACACTCGGGCGCAAAATATATTTTTGGCTCGGGCGATGTACTTTGAATCCCTCGCTACGTTCGGGATTCTACTAAAGAATCTCTCGTTATGCTCGGGATTCTACTCTAGAATCCCTCACTTCGTTCTGGATTCAAAAAAGCGCCCTCGCCGTAAAAATATTATTTTGCTCCCTTATGATACAATCTACTATAACGCGTTCACGGCTGACAACACATCGTCTGTGTTTTTAGTTTTTTGGTAAATTATTGTTATTATTAATTTGGTAATAGCATTTTTTTTTCAGTGATAGTGTAAAACAAGTGATGTGTAAAATACTGAGTGCTACGCTATGTGCTACGGCGTAGCACAGTAAAATATAAAATTAGTGGTTTTAAGAAATTCGATGATGACATGAATATCGATAGCAATCTAGTGACGAAGTGTTAAAAACTTTTTAATTAAAATCGATATTGAAACATTATCAACAAGTTGCTTGGATATGAGTACTCTTTTGTAGGAAAATGTCTTGTGGGTCTAGGTGGGGTAGCATCAGTCCTCATGACGACCTCCGTGCCGTAGCAGGCGAGCAGCCCGCTGACGTGAGAGGTTCAGGTTCGATTCCCACTGCGTGTTCTATAAATATGAGCACGGGGTCTGAGTGTACCATGTTCAGGGGCGGCTCTAGCCTATGTAGCGCCCGTGCACAATCATTCCCCATGGCGCTCAGGCAAGCAAGGAAAGGGAAAGTTTTTCACCGGCGAGTGGAGTGAGTTTAAATAACAAAACCAGTCGACAATGTAACACACCGGAGGTAGCGGCGAGCGGAGCGAGCCGTGATTTCGTATCTAAGAAATGTGAACAGCCAAAGTTTTTGTGATTTTTGTAACAAAACTATAGTAGACAAAGTAGAATACCCGAGGCACCGGCGAACGGAGCGAGCCGCGAAAATTTCGTATCTAAGAAATGTGAGCAGCCAAAGTTTTTGTGATTTTTGTAACAAAACTAGTAGACAAAGGAATATAGCCGAGGCACCGGCGAGCGAAGCGAGCCGCGAAAATTTCGTTGAACAGCCAAAGTTTTTGTGATTTTAGTAACAAAACCAGTAGATAAAGTAACTGTTAATAAACTAGCCAGCGCCGCCGCCACTGAGCGCCCACTCAGTGCGGAGCGTTACAGCGGAGGCTCTATATGTCGCGAGCGGCTCTAGGCGCCCCCTTACACCCGGCGCCCGGGTGCACTGCACCCCCTGCACTATAGGTAAAGCCGCCCCTGACCATGTTACTCGTAGTTTCTGATATCTACGGCATAGGAAATTTTAGTGTGACTGTGGGTGTTATGTTATAATAACCATCATTATTGAAAATTGATTGAAAATCAAATGTTCTTAGTAAAAATAATCCTTACCATGTTACGTTCTACGCCGTCTTCTCCCAGTGGGTGATACGGGAGAAGGGTGGGGGCGGGGATGGGTAGAACGATATTCAAATTGCGAACATTTCATTTTAACGCTTGCGAAGATATTTGCTCGCTCCCACGCTAACTAGTGAAGGGAGAGTGGAAAGTTGGAATCGATGGTCGATGAATATGTTTTAATCTTTTAAAGTTTAATTTAATACTAAAAGTAGATAAAGTCTACGAAGTTACTAAAGTTTGACAGCTTACGATTTTATAGTAAGTATTATCCCAAAAATGAAATCAAAGTATTTCCCATAAGGGGTTAACACTTTTGCCGTTATGTCAGCCTACAGAAAACTATACAGATATTTCTTAGGGATCCCACTCAAAGAAGCCATGAAGTTACAACTACATACCCAAGTATAGGTACCATAGTACTAAATTAGAGATTAATCTAATACCTCTTCAGTAACACCGTGAACTACAAGGAAACCTTGTTCAGGTAATGCTCAGGATTTAAATAAAAAAAAAACCCTTTTAACAATTTCACCTGACTTAGCAATCTGTAGCAGTCTGTTAACGTGACTAATTTCTAAAATTCTACTTATCCACAAATGCATAAGCATTTGTTTTCTCAAATGAGTCGATTAAATCTATCAACACAAATAATATCGAAAAGATAACATCATCTCATCATCCCTAGTCTAAGTTGAGACGTTTGCGCAATGTGAACATTTCGCGTGTTGATCGCTCCGCTGCGGAATTCTCATTTGCTCACCCCCCCTTCCCTGGAGGGGAAGGGAGCGGGGGGTGTAACTTGCACCTGTCGTGAGTTAACAGAACCTACGTTATTATTGGGACGTATTTTTAATTTATTAGCAAGAATTTATTCTGTTTGGATTTGTAGAGCAAGTTTCTTTCGAAATACGATTTTGGAACACTTCCTTTTCTTCTCGATGTCTCGGGTTTTTATACCTATAAAATGTTGAAACTTAATAACAGATATTAGGTTATCTGATATATGTAGGTATAAAATGTCAGTGTTGATTAAAATGTGTTAAGATAAGCTAAATAAGTCATAATATATTTCCAACAACTGGCCTTGATTTTGACTTCTTTTTTTACATCTACATGATACAGAGGTCAAAATTGTTTGTTTGTTTGTAGGGGGTCATCTCTGGAAAAAATATCTATCTTCTATGTAATGTATTAAGTACATCAGTTATCTAGTACCCATAACACAAGCTCTGCTTAGCTTGGGGCTAGATAATGTTGTGTGAAATATCCAGCATTTATTTGTTTACTGATATAAAAAAAAACACTACTTAATAGAAAGTTATACTATCCCTGATTAATATAGGCTATATTCAAAAGCAGACGAGGTCGCGAGATTCAGCTAATGTTGGTCATAAAATCTGAGCCACTCAGAGCTCTGAGTCAAATCAAATCAAATCAAAAGATTTTTATTCATTGAAATCACAAGGATCAATCGTCTTATTTATTAAAATTACTCCTGTTCCAACGCGACCAAGCCTAGAAGAATCAGGCAACAAACACGGCTTGGCTTAATTTGATGATCTGTCTTACAACTAGCTGGGAAGCGTTTGTGTGGTGCCTTGGAGTAGGGAGAAGATGATACATAGTAAATGAGAACTTAAAAACCTTAGGAAGATTAGTCATAAAAAACATCGTCAAGATTTTATAAGACCACAAGTCAAGTCTGTATTTAGCAAACAATGAGGGCTTTACAACTTTCTATTAAAAAAAAAGTAGGTAGTTCAAATTGGTTCGATAGATAGCGCTGACTCAACTGTAGCTGACAAGATTCTCAAATGTATTATCTGTGGTGTACGCGAACTAAGCTATTATCTAACTAATCTGTGGCTAACTAGTCATGATATTCTGTTTGTGTCTGCTTCTTGAGAGTGCGATAGTGATTTCGAAGTAAGCAGACATAAATACCACGATACGAATATATATCAACGTTGTTGATGTTGACATTTAACTTTATTTTGACACTTGACAGCTAGGTACGTAACAGAGAATTATGGTGTTTATGTAACACGTATGTAACACGAGTTTTCTTTGTAGGCATCATTGAGCGCTCCTTTAGGAGAACACTTTGTGTTTACTTTAACGTATCTAAGTGCATCTAAAGTGTCAAAAGATCAATAAAGTTTATCATTATCAGAGTAATGTTGCAAATTGCCATTAATTTAAAAATATATGAATCTGGCCAAGCCATACCACGAACAAAAAAACCAATGATTCTCATTATTCATCATAGATTACAGGTAGGTACTTGCTTTACTAAAGGTTAATCTCTAAGTACAACTTTTGCCCTCGCTCCAACGGTGAAGTTAACCCTATTTCAATTCGTTAACAATTCGACAGAGACACATCAATACGATCCACGGAATTCTCATTACTCCCTCCTCCCTCTAGTCACTATTGTTTAATCTGTGACCACCCTCTCCTCACACCTGGTGGAGAATTAATTTTATGTCTTTGCGTTAACAGAATCTTCATTTTTATGGTGAACTAGCGTTTTGCTCGCGTTTCCGCTCGCGTGGAAACTCTAATATAAATTATACTCTATTTATGTGTTATTCTGATGTTTAAGTGTGTTTATGTGTCGCAGTTCTTGCGTGAAAGAGTATACATCCATCCATCCATCCAGCCTCACCAACTTTTACATTTTCCCCCTTATTCATAATCATTGTTTAAACCTATTTTAGTTAAAACATGTTTTTTCTTGTTTTGACGTATGACATTTTACATCAGAGAGAATAACACAAAACATATTTTAACTAAAATTGGTTTAAAAAATGATTATGAATAAGGCTCTTAGAATAGGAAGGATTTATCTTCAATATGTTTGCGTCTTAAATCCTACTAATATTATAAACGTGAAAGTTTGTGAGTATGGATGGATGGATGGATGTTTGTTACTCTTTCACGTTAAAACTACTGAATGGATTTTAATGAAACTTTACAATAATAATTTTTATACATCAGAATAACACACAGGCTACAATTTATAAAGATATTGTGTGAATTGTCCATAATATGACGATAAGTGTCAAGTAATTAGGAAAAAATCTACCATCTGCGAGCTATTCTGGCGTGCGCTGCCAAAACCGCTAGAGTTACACATATGTAATGTATGATAGAAATATTTATCTTAAATAATCCTACAAAAAAGCCCGCCACAGTATATATCTATATCTTATGGGTAAGCCAAGATGTGTCAATCTGAACGAATTTGAGTGAAATTTGGAGTGGAGATACCTTATACCCTGGATACATAGGCTACTTTTCATCATCATCATCAACTTTCATCATTATTCACGCGGGTGAAACCGCGGGGCGCAACTAGTAACTTATATTTCTATCATTTTATGAATGAATTGAATCACATCACAATAATATTTTAAATCCGAAAGTTAGTTACTTCTCCACGCTCAAACGGCTGAACGGATTTGAGTGAAATTTGAAATGAAGATACAATATACCCTGCATGGAGTAACACATAGGCTATCTTTTATTACAATATTCCCATTAGATCGAGACTTATGTGGGTGAAACCGCGGGGCGTAGCTAGTGTTACGCAAAGTTCACAAAGCCACCACACCTCAACCCGGTCACTGATCCTACGCAGAGTGACCAAAAAAGAGCCAGTGACACGACGATCTAACGAACAAATAATCTCTTTATGAAGTAGTTTCTGATGATTTCTAAAACCAATGTAAATTGCAAGGAATTAACGCGGAGCTACCAATCCCAATTTTTTATGATTTGTATTTTATCTCTCCATATCTTATCTTATCCTCTTAATGGACCAAAAGAAAGAAAGACATAAAGGTAGCATTAGGGTTGGACGGAGGCGGCGCAAGACTGTTCGTCTTGGCATTCCCCTTACCCCTTTCCCTTTACCTTTGTATCCTTATGTTACTTGGATTTACTTAATTTTGCTATGTTAAGAGTATTATGCGCATGCACACCCACACTCACACATACACACACTCAAACTATACACACACACACACAACTATATACACACACACGCAACCACACACAATCCCTCGTTCATTCACTCATTCTCGCTCCCTCTTCCTTTGTCACACTTCTTTCTTTCTTCTCATACTTACCATTTGTAATTTTTTTATATATGGTATTCTCATACCCTTCTACGCTATTCACTCTTAAATCTAACTTGTGTAATTAAAACATCAATGATGATGTCAGTTTAATTTAATTAAGTATTATGATTTTTATAAACCGTTTTGTTACTGTCGTCATGTTCATCCCGCGGAGCGGGGCCCTGGTGACCTGTATTACAGGTTTTTTCTAAACCTATTTCAGGCACCAGTCTCTTGCAAAACAGGTGAATCATACTTCGACACTCACTGACTTTAAATATTAACAATTAATATTAACCTTATTTATTGTGATAAGCACTATTTATTCTGTTATTACCTTTTGTTGATAGAAAATAAATGTCTTTATTATTATTATTATTTATTCTATGGGCATAAACCCAGCAGAGGACTTCTACATGCAGATGATGATGAAATCTTAAAGCTTAAGTAGCTTTTTTGATGCTATTATAAATCAATCGCCGAGTTTAGTTTTAGTTTCATCTGACAAAAACGTCAAAACCAGTCAACCAGCTATATTGCCATATAGTCAAACTCAGATACCTAAAATATTCAGTTAATACAGCGATAATTACCCCCCCAACCCCTCTCCGGTCGGCTCCCAACTCGACCATTGTAATTGAAATCGAATTCCCGCGACAAATTGAAATATCTCAATTCGAACGCACCTTCCCGGCGGCGTTCGACGTTTGAATTTAATTTAAATTGAAGATGGCGGATGTATCTTTGAGATGGGTCTTTTGTTGGGATTAAATTGAATTTAAATAAAATGATTTGCATTGAAATGTATAAATTTTGAACTAAAACTGCTGTAGAGATCAATATCTTCTGAGTATAGACTATCTTGGTTTATATAATATATAAACTATCTTGGTTTATTTGTTTGTAGGTACTTATTATATATTAAAATACTTAATTTTCTGGGAAGTAATTGAAAAGTAACTTAATTGTTGAAAATAGTTACAACTACGTCTACTTAAAACACTATGCTGCTCTTTCCAACAAAAAATACATGTTTATTTTTCAATTACTTGATGAATATCATCATATTTATACGTCAAAACTGACCCCTTACGTCTGAAAATGATGAAATTATCTTATTATCTAAATTAATCTTATCTAAGAATTATCTATTTACAAACATAAATGAAACAAGGGAACATTCAATCAATAGTGTCAGAATGTGCTTGTAGACATTATACCTACAATGGTACGATAATGGAAGAGTTTCATTCAAATCCACTTCAGAGATATTCACACAAGACAATATTTAAACAGGATCATCAACGAGCAAAGAACGTCGAGATCAATCAACGATAACCGCCAGAATGGGCAACAACGATCGATAGTTAACATCTCATTATGAAATACTTTCCCGAATAAAGAACTCAAGAATAAACAATGAACGAATAAAGCCTCACAATAAAGCGGAATACGCGAACCGAATAACAAACATAATTGTGTTTTTTGTTCATACAATAGCTTTGTCCGTAAAAACTGGTTCTCAAAAAAGTCACCTTTATAAATTAAGTTTCAAACGTTTAAACCAATCACGACACAGAGGCGGGGTTTTCCGACCGCCCCTATTGGAGCACTCCACGCTCTCATCTTACAACATTTTATATAACCGGATGATACAACATATACAGTTAAAGCTGGCGTGCGAGCAGGACGCGGCTATAGCTGAAACTGTGTCTCGTTTCGCACTTTTGCCGTCTCTCTCTGCCAGCCAGCTACTGTCAGTTGCCGAAAATGAAGCAACAGTGTTCATAAAATCGTGGACCGGAACGTTAGTGGAAACGTCGCGGTGGTTCATTTTAGAACGCGAACTTTTGTTGCGTTTATTTGTTCCATTGCAACAATTTACATATTTTTGTGTTCCTTCGTGAAAAACATAACACTTTCCTTATTTTTTTTGTCATTGACGTTGCAAATAACATTTTTAACCTACTTATATTATTTCTGGACTATGATAATGATAATTTCAGTGCGTGTTTAGAAGTTTTCTTTATAAGTTGGTGATTATATTATGGAGATGTCGCTTCCGAACGGAGTAGATGTGTCTCAGTTGGTGCAGCATCCAGTGCTTGCGGCGCTGCCTCCTTTCTTCTTGAGAGCTTCGGAGAGATATCAGGTATTTTAATTTCAAATTTGCGTAGATAGAGTGGGGTTTACAACATTCTCTAATATATATTCTACAAATGCTTACTAAATAAGTTAAATTCAAATTTAATTGTAATTTAAATTAAAACTTCCGCGTTGAAACCCCCCATAGTTTATCAAAATAACGAAAATAAGGTCAAAAACTTTTTCCGTATTTTTTATTAAAATATTAATGGCTTTAAACATAATTATAAATATAAGCTTAACTTACAAAACATTAATTCAAAATTCTTATCATAGCTATTATTTAAATTAAAAAATAAACGAATTGTTTATTTTTGATCTAATAAACGAATAAAATATTGTTTTGTTATACAGTAGCAAACAATATTTATATAATTTATATTTGCTAATACATGATTTGGAGCTTGAATTGGCAGTAGTACCTACCTGCTACAGTGTGAAATCTTTTCATTGCTTTAATCTTACTTATCAGTACAACTAAACACAATAATTTATCAAGAAACTATTTTGTATACTACCTTATTTGAATTCAACTATGATCCTAGGTTATTTTAGTAAGATGTCAGTTTTTACTGTTGTGCTAGGCCGACGGAAAATCTAATTGCGTTCCCTTTATTGCAACAAAACGGCTTTTATAAGTATAATGCAAGTTTTAAATTGAATAGGATTTTTATTCAATGATAAATATACCCTAAAAATACAATTAACGCATTGCATAAAGCTTGTTAACTATTTGCTAATAAAATTATTCTCCCTTAGTTACTGTTAAGAATTTTACTTTCATTACAGTCACAATCACAAAAAGCTTCAAGTATCACTTCCTCAAATTAAATTACACCACGGACCCCGTAATTACGCAAATTACAATCGCATTACAACCCCTCGTAATCGACACGCCAATATTGTTACAAAATGTTACAAAAGGTGTAATAACACAATCGAATTAAATCTAATAGCATAATAAAGCTATTTGAGAATAATTCTATTATGATATTGTTATTTTTGTGAGGCTTATGGTATAAACTTCCTGTTTGTGAGATGGTTTTAAGTTACACTGATTTAAAAAAATGTTACTAATGTATCAAAAGGTACAGGTAAGATAATTATAGCGATTGATGTCCGGTTCGGGTCGAATGAAAAAGTGCGAGTTGGGACAATGTTGTTTTACGTATGTCGTTATTTGGTGAATGGAAATCTTATTTTCGTCAAGAATTTGTGCTCTTGGCATTTTTTTGTAGTTTTGTGTTTTGTTTTATTGAGATTATAGTAGACATAATCTACGGAAGAGGACGTATGGTTGAGTGTTAATCGTTTCAACCCATAAATGTTCACCCCATTAGGTACTTAAATGAGTTCAACCCATTTTATTTTATTTCCATTCTCGTTTCAACTCAATCCTAAAATTGAAGACAGCATTTCTATACTCTTCAGTTTTTTTAATCTTATTTGTTTTGGTCACTGATATATTTATTTCTAATGGAGGTAATCAGTCTCTGTGGTAGTTACTATTTCCTTTTTAGTATGACATTACAAAATCTACTGGAAAAGAATCAGATATGATATATTTTGTCCCAAATTTTCTATTTAATTTCCTACAAGCTTGGGAATTCGGCTAGCTGAAGCAAACAGACAAAATTTCTGAAAATATATTTTTTGGATTCACAGACTTGCAAATAGTAATTATAATGAACTATTTCAAAAAATATCTTTCAAGAAACTTTTGCTATTGAAGAAAGTAATTTCCTGCGTTTCTTCAAGCTAAGTCTCTTTTTGGGTAGGCAGAGGTCATTAATGAGTTACTTTTGGACTAAAATAAAAGTCTGTGGATCCAAAACGTATTTTTAGATTGTTTGTCTGTTTGTTGCAGTATCATGAAAAGAATACTGAACGGGATTTGATGAGGTTGTCTCTCTTGGAAGGCTTTGAATCCAACTTTCAGCATCGGGTATGTATTATAAATAAATAAATAAAATAAATAAATGCTGGACTTTTCACACAACATTAGCTAAGCAGAGCTTGTGTTATGGGTACCTACTAGATAACTGATATACTTAATGCAATATACATTACATAGATAGATATTTTTTATTATACATATAAAAGTACCCAGAACATCACCCTCGGCGGTATTTGAGGCGGGAATTGAACCCGCAACCTCCTGCGTCACAGGCGAACCTTCACCCGCCGCACCACAGAGGTCGTCCAAGGGCGATGACGAAGATTTGTTATTTGTTCCAGCGAACCCCAAAATGCGCTCGCTGTAGAAACCACGGCGTCGTATCAGCTTTGAAAGGCCACAAACGTTACTGCAGATGGAGAGACTGTGTGTGTGCGAAGTGTACCCTCATCGCTGAAAGACAACGCGTCATGGCTGCCCAGGTAATGTAGCCCTTATTACTCATAAGTTAGAGTTCTAAATGCACCTGCATGCCTAAGACACGTCTACACTTTTAAGTTTTGTTACATTTTGTTTATGAATTCGGTAACCCAATTTATAGTTTATAAGTTACCAAATGTTCCAAAAATTAAAACGTGTTAGAAGTTAGTCTAAAATTGGATTTCAATTTTAAAAAGTTTAAAAAGGCGGTACCTCTGTTTATTTTTTTATCGAGTGGAGAATTCACATTATGTACTGAATTTATGATTTCACTAGATAAAAAGCTTAAGAATACGATATTTATTTTTTCTTTTTGTAAACTATAAGTACTCATACCAAAACCTTAAATATTCTAAAGGCATTTTGTGAAGCTTCTTGACCATTACCAGGCAGTCACTCTGGTCCCTTTCGGAGCTTAGCTTAGAATAATGACTAAAGCACAGCATCATACTAAGGAGCTTAGCTTAGCTTACAAGGCGTATTTGAACACGCCACCCATTGTCTAGTCCAGCGGGTCTCAATTTTTTTTGGTGACGGAACCCTTTTGGAAAGCGAAATACTTGATGGAACCCTACAATAAAACAATAGTTTTTAAAGGTGTATTCTTCATTAATAAGCATAATAAAAGTACCATGTAACAGTTACTTATTACTTACTTACTCAACAAGTATAATAATAAAAGATATTGAAAAAGAAAAAAATCTAACTAATAAACTGTTTTTATTTTTCATCAATTGATTGATATCAGGTTTGATGGAGGACAGTTGAAGTCTCATATCGGGTTCGGCGTCCAGTCTATTGCGGAACCCTAGGGTTCCGCGGAACACACTTAGAGTATGGCTGGTCTAGTCTAAGTAATTAAAGCGAAGTAATTTTATCACGTAGGCATTGCTACGCGGCGTAGCAGTTGGGCTACGCCAGGATTTTAACGAATTTTAAATAGCTCAACTAGGTCGTCCGGTTTAATGTAAGTCCGATCAGCACCTGTCGCCAAATATGGGTCAGACTATCCCCAGGCATATATATTTTGTGCCCCGGTGTTCATCAGCGTTCTACATCAAGCAATGAAGGATCTTGAAGACAACTTCTCCCTCAACATTGACGACCTCTGTGGCGTGGCGGGCGAGTAACCAACTTAGCTGCGAGAGGTTGCGGGTTCGATTCCCGCTGTGGAACAAATGTTTGCATGATCTGCAAATATTTCTTTAGGGTCTGGGTGTTGTGGTACTATGGTACTCGTAGTTCCTGATACCCACGACACATGGAATCCTAGTATGTGAATGTTGGATGTCATGTTATGTTAATTTGTTTTTGCGACGATCCTATTGGTTGCTTCAGAGTCAGTGTTAGTTTCTGCTGCAACCATATCTCTCTTCTATGACAAGTACAAGTCCCCTAACAAACTACATTATCCGCCAGGTGGCGCTGCGACGGCAACAGGCGCAGGAAGAGAACGAGGCGCGGGAACTGAACCTGCTATACGCCGGCCCCGGCTCCGCACCACCGCACCACTACCCCGAGATGCCTGAAGATTCACCTGGTAAGCTCCTACCCTTAATATAAAACAACTATTACTCTAAGTCATGAAATACAAATAAAGGTAAAATGCAATTACCTATTTCAGAAACTAACTGAAAATGTAATGAATATTTGAACACATTTTTTTGAGTCTTTGACGATTTCTTTCTAAGGTCTACCTGTAGCAGCATCTAAAATCGCATTTACAGGATTTGCAAAGTACTATACTAGGCTTACAACCATGGAAGTAATAAGTACTATTACGTACAACAACACAACAACTAAGTACGTACAACATAGTACGTACTTATTCTTCTACCTCTTCTTCCTGTTTCTTCCCTTTAGTCCACGTTCGTAGCTAATCTTTGATAACCAGCTACGAACATGGAATTTTTTTCTTGTTTGATATCCAGTTACGAGAACGGAATGTACTTACCGTTTTCGTAGCCATGTTTCGTAGCCAGCTACGAAAGTGTTTTTTTATCTCTGTTCATAGCTGGTTATTAATTAATAATATTTTATCCACCTTCGTAGCAGAGTTTCATAATATGGAAATATCAACTTTTCAAAACTTTTCATAACTACATAACAAGTAGTGGTATATGGAATGATCGTTAGAAGTCCGGTGGGTTTCTCGAATGCTTGGTCGCGTTGGAACAGGAGTAATTTAATTTTTTTATGACGATTCAAAATTATTATTGTGATTTCAATAAAACTCTTTTGATTTGATTTGATACAACTCATTTTTACCACTTCTATGGAGCAGTTCTTTGTAGTTCTTTGTTAACAAAATAGGCCATCTATGGCCTCGTATCATTTATTAATTTTTTTAATTGCTTTGGTAAATGCAATGGTAAATTAAAAAAATAATAATAAATGAATAATATCTGGATATAATTTTGTCGTTCGTGTTACCGGGGACTGAAAGAAGTGACAGAAGAGAGAAAATCATGGCAAAAAGCCAATTCTGCCAATTATTCATACACAAATTGTCAAATTGTTAGTTCTTCATAAAATTGTATCTGTCAAAACGGAGTTGTAAGCGTATCTGTACTGCAGCAAAACTTATTAAATCTTAAGTACTTACTTAGTTCTAGTAGATCTTCCAGAATCTTACTAAGACAAGGGATGGAGACGTTTAGGAAATATCCCAATTTGCGAACGGAAGCGCCTCAAGCGCCAGAAGATTCACATCTTACGCATCTTGCATGCGTGAAGTTGCGTGTCAATTAAAATTAACCATATGCCTTTGAGAGACTAAGTTATATCTATACGGAACATTTATTTGATTCAGTTATTCAATTTAATTCATTAGTTGTTGACATGTAGGTACACAATAATTATAAGCCTATACCTAAGCTATAAATTATTTATAGCTTTTATATTTAAATCGAGTTTCATTTAAAGTTAATTATTAAAATGTAATACTCAATTCATATAAAATTAATAATAATCTAAAACACACAGAAGAACATAAAAAATGAATCCAAAATAAGAGCAATTTCCTACCTATCTAAAAAATGTATATTAACAAGTCAATCAGAAAAATCAATGTCAAACTACTAAATTACGTAAAATTAAACAAATGTTCATGTCCATGCAGGCGCAAACTCAAACTACAGAAACTATTAGGCATTTTAACATTGATATTATAATATTACTATACTTACATCAATGCATTTTAATCAAACTCACTCAACTCCTCAGAGTGTTATTATAATGAGTTTAATTCTTTGGACAACTGTGGAATTAATAAATAAATAATGCCTATAATATATCCTTCATGCAACACGGACTTCCTGCCGCGGGCCGGAAGGGAGTAGCCTTAGCGATATATTACCATTCAAATAGTTCTGTCTTTTTTTGCGGGGGGAAATGTGCACACAAGCGCAATTCCGCATATACACATCCAAATACAACACTGTAATGACGACACTCACACTAACAAACCTTGCACACCTCCTCAGAATAAGAACAAACCTCAACTAGTTTTATTAAACGCATATGCCTACTTTGGCATGTAGTTTGACAGAGGGGAACGCTGCGAATGGCTACTCCTTTCCGTGTTGCTCGAAGAATATATCAAACTAAACGCTGCCTGTCTGTGTGTGAGTTTGTTTGTCAAAGTGACGAACGGGACATCAGACGGACGGGGAATGAACTAGTCAGACTAACAGGGAACCAGACGAAACAGACCTAAACCGTATTTTATTCTTTGAAATCACATGAATTGTTTTGAATCGTCCTAAAATGACAATCTTTATCGCCAAAATGACTGTACTGATTTTAATGAAATTTTGTACAGGGATAATATAGGTGAACCAAAGATCAAAATAGGTTAATATATATCCTGAAATTAATTTCAAACGTTTAAAACAGATTTTCTCATGAACAAAATATCGCAAAATACCTTTAGTACAAAACAACGTGAAAACACAAACCAACAAAAAAAGCAACACAGTTTGCTCCCGAAGAAATGAACACTCGCTGCGCTAGTCGAGTTGCCAATTAAAACGGCAACGCACAAGTGTCGCCGGTAACCGCGTGGAAGTGCTGAAACCGGATAAAATAGTCGCCAACAACAAGCAGAAAGTTGTCGCAAAAATAAAGCAAAAGTGATAAAACACGCGGGGAACCAAAAATGGCAAACTGTGTTTTGCGACGCGACGGTAATTTGTATCTTGCTGGGTGAAGGTTGTTATTTCAGAGAAAATACTCTTACGAGAGAGATTTATGAACAAAAAACTAATATCAAAATAGAATAAAAGTATCTTCTCTATTATCAACATCAGCCGTTAGACGCTGTTGGATGAGGGATTCTTATGTAATAAGAGGATTTCCCATAATCACTATATACGCTTGTGGCCAGGTGGATTGGTGATCGAAGTGTTAGAGCACGAAGCTCTAGAAGGCTCTATTCACTCTTGCCTTGAAGAGACCTAGTTTCTTGTTTTCAGGAAAGACAGACGACGTTAGTGTGTTCCACTCCTTAGCAGTTCCCCATTTTTATAATGGGGAACAGAGGCCGTAGACAAAGTAACATTCTAATAGCGATGACGCCAGTAGAAAAGTCCAAAATGTATGGGATTGACGTTAGCTATCGATATGTCACGTGGTCTTTTGTATTGAATTACGACTGTTGAAATGGAATCGCTTCGAAGCGAATGCCGTTTGTCTACGCCCTCAGGAGTAGAGACACGAAACGCGTTTAATGCGAATAGAAGGCATACTTATTGATGAAATAAGGAGTTTTTATCTTATGCTGCCTCATTTGAAATAGATATGGAGAAAATAGGCTATGTCAGACAGACAGACATCTCAGGGATCCTTTGATGGCTCCGTTGGTACCCTTGAGGTACGGAACCCGAAAAAGTATTATTGATGTTAGTTATATACATTTCTGAAAGGCTTCTACCTCAGATATACTTTGGTAGTTATTTATATGACTAAATGACGGAACTTACTTGTAGCTCACCCTTAGGGATCACCTGATTTTAAGTAGTACCTAACCCTAACAGCTGTCACAAACCAGATTAGGCTGGAAGAACATGCTGTTAGCATTAAGCCCACCTTTTTGTTACATTTTTTTGTGCAATAAAGTATAAATAAATTACCCCAGCCCATTACAAATGCAATACCTCTTAGGTCACGTCCACCTAGGACGCGCCCTACTTGGAATTGCTCAGCGTTGCTGCTGAATTGCTCATGTACCTTTCTGTAATTTCCCCGGCACCCATAGCCTTCAAACCGGAACACAGCAATGCTCGTATTACTGCTTGACGGCAGAAAGTACTTCCCCGGAGGAACTCTTTCACAAGAAGATCCACTACAACAAGACTAAATAAAAAAAGCTAGACTTTCTGCTCTATCTACGTTTTCATCCCAATGAATTCATTAGTTAACCCTTTCAAACTTTTTCATTCAATCCGGCTTCCATTCACCGTTTTCACTGAATTGCTTACATGTTAAAAACGTTTTTGAATTTACTTTGAATGTGGAAACTCGTTTATTTTATTCATTTAATTGCTGGTTTTCTTTATACAAATGTGTATAATTCGCTTTGGTTGCGTTTTGTGTAACATCAAAGTGGGCCCCCAAACCCCTACCACGATCATCTGTCGCGACTTGCAAAACACAGCTAGTTCGTTTTATTTTTAACCACGACGAAGAGGTTATTTGAAGTTCTGCCTACCCTTCTGGGAAAAAAGCGTGTGTGTGTCTGTGTGACGAAATTTTATAGGTAGCAAGATGTCATTGGATGGAGGCGGCTCAAATCAAATCAAATATCATTTATTGTGAAACATTGGTAGTAAGATGTCAGGTAAAAATTAAAAACAATGTCCACTATGTTACCAAGATTGGTGTACAAATTCAACTATTAAGCTAGGTATGTCTATAAGAATTTAAATGTCAAACAATTTACAGATAATTAATACCTACATCAAACTTTATTATTAATCAAATATTCAATTACATAAAAATTATACGCACTATACACAAATGTCAAAGAAGCTATAATACCTAAAATTTAATTTTTTGTCAATTAGTTCCTTAACACTATAAAAACACTTTTCTTGCACTTTGCTTGTCTTCATTTTTGTGAATTTGCTATGTGTAAGGCTTTTAATTTCACTGGGTATAGAGTTATAAATCCTACATTACATAACTGCTATTTAAATACATTGCAGTTCTAGGATACTTGGATAAAACAATTCTGTCTGGATTTCTAGTGTTTCTTTTTTTTTTGTATACTACTTGGCAAGCAAACAAGCATACGCCACACTTGATGGAAAGCAGTTACCGTAGCCTATGGACGCCTGTAACACATTTCTTGAATACGTATCGCCTGCTTTTAGAAATGTGTGTGCTTTCTCACAAATAAATTCATCACCGTTTGTCGTGGCATTCTAAGGCAAATCTGGAGGATATCTCCAGCAGTGGACTTGTACACTCTGATGATGATGATGATACGGCTTCTCCTACCAATGGTAGCAAGTTCAGTTTGTTATTCCATTCGTGGCGTGTTGCTAAATGACTGCTACTTGAGAGCTATAATGAAACTAGCTCGTGGCGCTCAGACGCACTTTGACTTGCATTTTACTTAAAGGTGTTTGTAATTTTGTTCAGTATTTTCCGACTTGTGTGTGAGTCGTAGCTTTTTGACGTGGAATGTCTTTGTATTCTGTTCCTACCTTGTTCCTACTGGCGCCAAACGAGTGACTTTTTTTTTTAAATAATTTGAATACATTTATCTCTGCAGGTTTTTAGTACTATTTAAATTACTTAGTTTTTTCGCCCACATTCAAATATATAACATAAGACCCAACAGTCACATACGTAGTCATGATCCCACACTAGGATTCCCTGTAAATAAATAAATAAATGCTGGACATTTCACACAACATTATCTAGCCCCAAGCTAAGCAGAGCTTGTGTTATGGGTACTAGATAACTGATATACTTAATACAATACATTACATAGATAGATATTTTTTATTATGCATAGAAAACAACCCAGAACACCCTGAACAAATATCTGCAGATGTTACAAATATTTTTTCTGAGGCGGGAATCGAACCCGCAACCTCCTGCGTAGCAGGCCAACTTTCGCCCGCCGACATAAACATGGTTATTGACACATTTTTTTGATGAGAAGTGTATATTGATTTTCAATTATACATCTTTCATTGTATTACATTCCGTCTCATTTCTATAGACATTGTTATCTAATATTCTATTCCCTAACTTTTATTACCTTTTCATGAAGACACAAAACCACTAGCCGTTAGTCAGCAGAGAACCTTATCACTTTGAAATAAGGTCGACTATCCCTTATGGAGCTGAGTTTAATATCCAATATGTAAGGAAGTGTGATATACTGTAACCGCGATATTGCTGTACATTCCGACGCGTCCCGCTCGCAATATCGTAGCCAAGTCCACTGGATAAGGCATGAGCGGAAGCGATATTTAAGGCAAGGACTGATCTCTAATGTAGTATTTTGAACGCCCAGTGTGACGTGACGAGAGTAAATAATGAGATGCAAAAAATAGTGTAGGTAGAACAATTATACTAATAATAGTTGCAACTGAAAAAAAATTGCAAATAACAATCACACAAATGACCACCCTCAAAAAGCATTGGCATTCAAATGCTCTTAATTTTGAACGGCAACAAACCAATTTTTTTACGAAATAAATAGCTAGACTTGTATTTTAAAGTTATAACTGCATATTTTTTTTCTATGATTTGTATATTTCGATTAACTCAAAAAAAACCCTCAAAATGAATACAGTCTGCAGTGCTAACCAGTTTCAACGTCAAATATGTCATGCAATTTTCAACATTAAGCAAAGCCGTTTGGATATTTATTTTTTATTTTTGGATGTTTATTTTTGTATGATCCTAAAATCCGTGCCTTAGAATGAAACCTAAACATTGAACGATGACTTTTCTGATGGCTTCGATCTTTTCCCAATGATCCACTGTGTATCTTTTCCATTGCAGGGTCATTTCTTTTTCGTAACGACATTCGTACAAAACTTTATTGCACACCCACAAACAACAAATGTTATGTTGGGTACTTAGGTAGATGCTGCTTGCCCGTCCCCTAGTGTAACTCCTTAGTTAGCTTTTACAACATCCACGGGAGGAGATGGAGAGGTATATTCTTAGGCCGGATACGTCACGGCACAGATCTGAAATAATATATGTGAATGTCTCGAAAAAAATTTTTTTTTTAAAATATTTTACATACTTAAACTTTTGCCTTGCACCACACCCAAACCTGGTGGTATGTGCTTCTATGTGGCCACATTCACATACCGATAAAAGTATTATATTTTATGTTAAAACTCTCCTTTGTAATCTTATCTACATTCTTGTGAACTAACCTCACATTTTGTCGTAAGCAATGATATTACCCACTGCTCAACTATTCATAGTTGAGCATTTACCAGTTGAGCCATTGGTATTACCCATTGCTCAACTATTCATAGTTGAGTAACTACCAGTTGAGCCATTGGTATTACCCACTGTTCAACTTAATGCAGTTGATCAATTTAGTTAAGCAGTGGGGAAGACGCAAGTGGGTCCCCCCACTCCCGTCTTCCGATCCTAAGTTCGTCGGTTCAAATCCAGGTCGTATACAAATTGATTTCTTTTCTCGAAAAATATATGTGCGCATTGTTACGTGCTTTCAAAAGGTAAAGGAAAATCATATCATAGAAAGAAAAATACAAATTAATTGAAACATCCAATTAAACTCAAATGTCGACAATCGACATGTCGGCAGAAACGCATAATACACCCCCGCCGTAGGGTATGACAATGGTGCTGACCTATACGTACTTACCTACTATTGATCGTGTACGATATATTGGTTCAATGCAATTCAATTGTTTAATTGTATGTACGAATAAACAGGATCTATTTAGTACAACGGATCAAAGCCACCGGATCAATCAGTAAATACTCTATAATAATCATTGGGCATTTTGTTTACCTATTATATATAATTAGGTAAACAAAATACCCTATAATATAGGGTAAATTGTTGTTTTGTGATTTGAATGAGTGGTTTTTAAATAACTTTTCATTTAAAAAACCGACTTCCGCCATTCAAATTCAAATTCAATTATTTATTTCAGGCTACATGGGAAATGCACAATAAATTATACCTAAACAATAAGCCCATAATATAAATATATACCTTATAGACTAACATACATACTTTATACCTAAAAACTATAATTTTACATATAATAGAACCCAAACACAAGCTCTCATGGGGCCCATGGTCAAGAAACCACAATATGGGCTCTTGTCCAGTGCTCCATGAAAACGCAGTCTGTGTCCAGCCTCGCCGCAATAAGTTGTAGGTAGCTGTTGGAGCTAACGCGCACCCGCCGCATCAGGGACGCGGATCTTTTGCGCATTATCGCCGCGAAACCGTCTACTCGTGCGTCTGTAAACATCCCTGATGCGCTGCAGAAGCGCGGCAGCCCCATCAGCACCCTAAACGCATTGTTATATTGAACGCGCAGGGCATTCCAAGACTTCTGTGTATGCTTGACCCATAGGCTGCAGGCATAAAACGACTGGCAATATGCCCTGAAAAACGTAGTCTTTACCTGTCCAGTACATCGCGAAAACCTACGGGCCAGCATATTTGTTCGGACACATAATGCCCTGCGCTCCCTCTCTATATCTATATCATCTGTGAGAGCCTCGGTGATCCAATGGCCCAGATACTTAAATTGCGACACTCGGTTCAGAGCACTTCCATTCAGAGTCAGTGGCGGGATTGTACTATATGTCTTCGCACCTGCTTTGAAAACCATAAATTCGCTCTTGTTCGCATTGTATCTGAGCCCGTGTACCTCCGCATAGCTCTCACAAATCTTCAGCAGCTTCCTGAGAGCACTGATCGATGGGCTCAGCAGCACCATATCGTCGGCATAGCTTATATTATTTACACAAACCCCATCAATGGAGCAGCCTACCTGGGCGCTGCTGAGCTCATGGATCAGACGGTCCATGTACAAGCTGAAAAGTCGAGGCGAACTCAAACCCCCCTGCCGCACCCCACACTCCAACCTGTACTCGTCCGAAAGCGACCCCGACCATCTAACCATTGTATTCGACTAAATATTTGGATGAAAAAAAAATGATGAAAGAACCATAGTGGTGAAAGGATCATGGTGCTTTTTGAATGCAAATGCTTGGTTTGTTGCTGAAAATATCAAAATCGCCATATGTATGCCTACAATATTTAAGCAGTTCCCTCAATTCCTCATGGATCCCATCTTCAGAACTGCATTCTAAAAAAAATGGGACTAATCTGGAAGTATATCTATTCAAATAAAAAAAGAATTTTTCAAATCGGTTCATAAACGCCGGAGATATGCGGAAACAAACATACAAAAAAAAAAGAAAAGTACAACCGCATTGAGAACCTCCTCCTTTTTTGGGAAGTCGGTTAAAAAGGTGATCGGTCAACAATTTCGTGAATTTACTTTTTGTGAACCGTGACCTTAATCGTGGCCATGGCATGTCCGACCTGGGAATAGACTCCTCCTTCTCCTCCCGTGGATGTCGTAAAAGTCAACTGAGGGATTACACCAGGGGATGGGCAGCAGCATCCACCTGAGTACTCAACACCAATACAATCACCAATCCGCCTGGTAAGCGTGGTGATTATGGCAAATCCCGCCATTGCATTCTATGGGGGAGGCCTCGTCTAGCAGTGGACGTCTAACCGCTGATGAAGAGTACAAGAGTACCGTATGTTTGGTATGGAGAGAGCTATGATCGGAGTTTGAGTACGAGATAGAACCCGTATATAAATAACTTCTCATTTAAAAAACCGACTTCCGCCATTGTATTCGACTACATAATTTTGGATGAAAAAAAATTTATGAAAGAACCATAGTGGTGAAAGGATTATGATACTTTCTGAATGCAAATGCTTGGTGTCTTGCTGAAAATATCAAAATCGCTATATGTAAGCCTACAATATTTGAGGAGTTCCCTCAATTTCTCATGGATCCCATCATCAGAACTGGATTCTGAAAAAAATGGGACCAATCTGGAAGTATATCTAAAAAAAAAAAATCCAAATCGGTTCATAAATGCCGGAGATATGCGGTATGAGAACCTCCTCCTTTTTGGGAAGCCGGTTAAAGAGACGGAGGGGTATATTCCTAGTTCGGACACACCACGGCATCTCTCCATACCAAACATATTCATCATCATCATTATCAGCCTGTAGAAGTCCACTGCTGGACATAGGCCTCCCCCTTAGAATGCCACGACCAACGGTCTTAGCTGCCTCCATCCACCGACTCCCTGCGACGTTTATAAGTCTTTAGTCCAAACACATTAATAGGTTACTATTATTCCGTTTCTTTCGAGGCGTTCCCAAATAGGGTTAATTTGTAAAAGTAAGATTTTTAGTGTAATAAACGAATTAACTGTCAACAAAGAAACACACTTTGCTATCAAATCTTTTAACCTAATAACACTCCTGCGAACCCCCCGCGGCGCACAGCGTGATATTAAATCTAAACCTCTTTGATATGTGACACCTATGATACTACTACACGTTTGTATGTCTGTACGAAATTCAATGTTTTTAATAAGAGTACAATTTGCTAATGCGATTATAAAAAAGGCAATACTAAAGTTTAGGTAGATAATTATAAAGTTTAATGTCCACTTTCACCAACCAAGTTTAAGGCAAGTTGACTTTTACGTTCAGGGGGCTTAGTACGGGTTTTGATAGTTTACGAAACTACATATATGAAGTTTCGTTTACATCCAATACATTAACTGACAACAGCGTCCTTAGTTTTCTTCTCGTTTTCGCTAGCGGCGCTGCAAGTAAATGTATGGAAGGAAACGAAACTTCATATAGTTTCGTAAACTATCGAAACCCGTACTAAGCCCCCTGGTTACAGTTTTTTTATAGAAAACTGTAATTTTGACATGCGTGAGATCTCTTTAGGAGATGGAATAGTGTTGGTGTAAGTTGAATTTGGTAATTTATAGTGCGAAAGGACTATAAATTACCAAATTCAATGCATAACATACATTACATGACTGAGTATGTTGGACATGTAAATTATGACCATTGCACCAATGTAAAATTACCATAATTCAAAACAAATAAAATTATCTTTATCTTTACTAAATAAGAGCCATTTATGGAATTACAAATGCCACAAATCTTTTTACCATGAAAATTCCAAAGTTGTCCCAAATGTCACCAATATCAAGTTTCTGAGCATGTTTGAACAATGTCACCCGGACCACAGAATACACAGATTGTCATGTAACATGATATCTCGACAATTGTAGTGATTATTGCTTAAAATGTGGTCTAATGCGGTCTCTGGTGACCACATGGCTAAATGGTGGAAAATGCGTCTTTTGTCACAGTATGATCGATTTAATATGTTGTGTTTTTTGCTTATTGGATCGTTTGCCTTCCTTTCGATAAGGCGTTGTTAATTTTAGCTCTTAGTTGAAATATTTATGTGGACTAGCTTTCTTTTGACGACCTCTGTGGCGTGGCGGGTGAGTAGCCGGCTGAGACGCAAGAGGTGCGGGTTCGATGCGGGACAAATGTTTGCATGATCTGAAAATATTTGTTCCGGGTCTGGGTGTTATGGTACCATGGTACTCGTAGTTCCTGATTCCCACGACACAGGGAATCCTAGTGTGGGATCAGAACTACGTATATATGTGACTGTTGGGTGTTATGTTCTGTAATTACGGATATTTTACAAATTAAGATAATAATAATTTTAATGAATTATTAATGTAATTTATAGATTCCTTTTTTATAAACAAACTATCACACAGATATCATTTCTGCTGTACAGTCAAAGAACGTCTCCAGACATTTCTACAAACCTATACTGAAGTACGACCTATCCCGTTTCAACCCGTACATATCTCTATCCATATCTCGCTCTACGAATCCGATACCTTTTATATTTCAAGTGCCACTTGGCTAACATATCTGTCTCGCTTACACTTGCTGGTTACCCTATATTATATCTCGTGTCCACTCAGGTCAGCACACAGAAGGCATGATAGTATAAAATGTACAGAAGCTTCACTCCAATGGGATAAGGATTCTCAGCCAATAATACAAAGTAACCGAGTTTTTTTAAGATTAAATGGAATTTTAGAATTAAATTAACTTATACATAATGTGAACTAGAAGACAGAGGAAGGCTCTCCACTCGATGGACTAAAGTCATTATGAACGTCGCAGGAAGTTGGTGGATGGAAGCGGCTCAAGACCGTTGGTCGTGGTATTTTAAGGGTCCCCCTTAGGCCTATGTCTAGCAGTTAGTTTTAGTTAGTAGTAGAACTTCTTGTGAAAGAGTTCGTCCGGGGAAGTACTACCGCCGTACCTATTTCTGCCGCCAAGCAGTATGTTCGCATTGCTGTGTTTCGGTTTGAAGGGTACGGGTGCCGGTGAAATTACAGGCACCTGAGACTTTTCATCTTTATGTCTCAGGGTCGGCAGCGCGCGTGTGATGCCTCTGGTGTTACAGGCGTTCATAGGCTACGGTAACTGCTTTCCATCTGGTGGGCCGTAAGCTTGTCTGCTTGCCAAGTAGCATAAAAAAGAAAAAAAAAAGCAGTAGACTTCTACAGGCTAATGATGATGAATGTGAACTAATTTTTACAATTAAATTTTCATTCGTGTTTTTTTGTGTTCGTCTATTATGCCAGCCAAAAAAAGAGAAGAGTTAAATTAAAGAGAGAGTAAATTTAGAGTTTAATTTGTTATTTGATAAAATGAGACGCTTTTTTTTCTGCAGGCACTTGGTACTATTATTATAGGCTAGTGAAACGCCCGTGGCTTTGCCCGCGTGGAGTTTTTTCCATACAAACTTCAACATCCCGCAATACCCCTTTAGGGGATTTGAAGACTCTAGGACTTTAGGTTGTGCGTTGATAGTCAGTCAGTGAGTGAATCAGTTAGGACACGACTGGTGTCCACTGCTAAACATAGGTCTCCCCCTAGAATACCACGATTAACTGTCTTGAGCCGCCTCCCTCCACCGACTTCTGCGACGTTTATAATGTCTTTAGTCCATAGTAGAGGGCCTTCATCTACCGCGTCGTCCGATTTTTGTGGTCGCCACTCGAGAATCCAGCGATGTCCAGCATTATTTATTATTATTTATTTATTTATGTGTGTTGTTGAATAAATGTCTTTAATTAAATTAAATTTGGGCTCATCCATTACATTTTAAATCTAAAGTGATTGCATTAAAGCTCATTTTACATTGAAAACCAATCGTCAGTGACGGAGCCCGGTCGGGATGCAACCGGGTCATTGTATAAAACGGTAATGATTTGGTTTTCAATTTGTTGAAGGGTTACTTCAAAAGGTTCATCGTTTATTTTCCGGTTCGTCGAATTATTTTTGCGGTTCTTATGTTTACTATTTGGTATTGTAGCTGGTTATTTTTAAAGCAGGACTTTTATCAATTCACTATTTTCATCCGTGATGTGCCTGACCTAAGAATAAATCTCTCCGTCTCCTCGTGTTGATGTCATAAAAGTTGACTGATGGATTACACCAGGGGATGGGCCTATTCCCATTATTCCTATATCCTATTGAATATTGAGTATTCAAAACGTCAAAACATTTGAAAATAACTTAATTTTTAACCGAATTCCCAAAAAAGGAGGAGGTTCTCAATTCGGTTGTATTTATTTTCTTTTTTTTTATGTTTGTTACCTCATATCTCCGGCTTTTATGAACCGATATGGAAAATTCTTTTTTTATTTGAATAGATATACTTCCAAATTGGTCCCATTTTTTTCAGAAACCATTTCTGATGATGGGATCCACAAGGAATTGAGGGAACTCCTCAAATATTGTAGGAATACATACGGCGATTTTGATATTTTTAGCAACAAACCAAGCAGTTCTTTCATCATTTTTTTTTCATCCAAAATTATTTAGTCGAATACAATGGCGGAAGTCGGTATTTTAAATGAAAAGTTATTAGTTAGAGAATTGGGCCTCTGGTGTAATCCCTTACTCAGCTTTTAAGACATCCACGGGAGGAATCGGAGGGGGAGCTACCGCTATTTATTGCAAATTTATTTGTGAATTATTTCGCAATTTTGTTTTATACATAAGCTTAACAACAATTAAAATGGCAAATGAAATGAACACTTGAAGATATCAACCAAAGAACTCTCGAATTTACCCCAAAATAAACCTATAGAATTACCTTTTGAAACTTTATAATGAATCCGAAAAAACTCCACTTCAACTCACTGACCAGTTATTGAAACCTTTTATCAGAAGCTCAATTGGAAAAAAGCAAGAAAACATCTTCAGTTACAATCAACAAACAAATCTCTACTCTATTCCCATCGTAGAAAACTCACATCTCATCTATACCCTACTTAATCTTTGCCATGTAAATGTACAAAGAAATATAAACCGTAACTCTTATTGGTAGAACGTATATTCTTATGAACTTATTAAGTTTAACGTAAGGTAAGTTTTGGCATAAAGTTACAAAGAAAAACATGCACTACGTTTACTAGATAAGACATAGTTTTGTGTGAGTCGCCTATTTGAGTCAAGTGTTGAGTTGAGGGTTGAGATGGGTTAGTTTAATGGCTCAGTAATCGGCCGGAGGGTTGCTGAGTTTGATATGTTGGAATCAAAGTGTTGCTGGATGTTTGGTTTGGTAATAGATGTGGGAGATTGAGATACGATTAATTTTAAAACTTATACGGTCTCATTACGAAAGATGGTTTAAACCTGGGTTAAGTCCAGTCCCCCTATTCCCTAAATGAAAGTCACTCGGTGACTAACGTTTGAAAACTAAAATGACCATCAATTGCTCAAAATTATCATTAAGAATTGTCAATTGATGGTAGTTTTACTTAATTATCACTAGAAACGGGATATTTACCATGATTTTTGAGCATCCTATGCATGAAACTGTGCCGAAATATCGGGAAATAATAAAGTTTAAAAATCATGGTAAATATTATAATAAGATTTGAACGTACAAACAAACAAAGGAACTAACTTAAGAAGGTGTAATATGTGATTTTGCCCAACAAAATCGATCTAGAACTCAGTATCTACGGGTTCTAAGAGTTAAATATTTTGGAATATGAAAATTTTATATTTTTGCATTTATTGTGTAAGTTAAAAGCACGATATGTAAAAAGAACCTCGATAGTTTTATTTAATGATAAATCCTTGTTTCGCACACGTTTTGAATGAAATCTCTGGAACCCTACGGTGTTTTAAGATAAATTTTACTAAAACAAGTAGGTAATAACTATTCATTCTTATGCTAAAATCAATTTTTTTGATTTAATCTTTATTTTCGCCATAATAAACAAAAAACTTCATTTTTGTTAACGACACTCGCAAGCGCGAGCGAGATGGCGCGCGGGTTATCGCGTGCGGCCTAAATTGTAGTATAGTCAGGTA
Organism: Epirrita christyi; assembly: GCA_951392215.1. Classification (NCBI taxonomy): domain Eukaryota; kingdom Metazoa; phylum Arthropoda; class Insecta; order Lepidoptera; family Geometridae; genus Epirrita; species Epirrita christyi. The sequence goes on along the minus strand of OX595856.1, from coordinate 12,796,908 downwards.
AAAAATGAAACTGAGCTCTGGGGTGCGATTTATGAACGATTTTCGATCGTGTGACTAAACTTCAAGTAAAATTGCTGTTAATACCCGATTTCCAAATTTCTATACATTGAAACTCATTGGTGACTAAAATTCTTATTCAATACAAGTGCCTCCTCCAATACATCTCCTGAAAAACTGTGATATGCGGCCATTTTGATGAATTTTAGTCACTTAGTGACATTCAAAAATGCCACCCCTGTAGATACCGATTCCACTGACTCTACAGCTGTACCAGCTACAATCTTTCCCTTTTCTTTGCGAATGTAACTAATCCTCGATTGATTTAATATTTTCTAGTTGTGTTGTGCGTGGTATGCAATAATAGTAATTTTTTATGTGTTTGGATTTAAATATTAATAAGATACCCAGCAAAGGTGACCATTCAATTGGATATTAATAGAAAAAGGTCTTTAATTTGATCCAGTCTTATCATCATCATCAGCCTGTAGAAGTCCACTGCTGACATACCTAGGTCGCTTATGCCGCGACGAACGGTCCTGAGCCGCCTCCATCCACCGACTTCTTGCAGCGTTTATAATTTCTTTAGTCAATCGAGTGAAGGCTCTTTCTCTACCGCGTCATTTATCCAGTCTTCAAAATTCAAAATCATATTTCCATAGTATGGTACAATCTTGTAAAATCTTTTTTCATTCTTTGAAAACGTAGTCTTATTGTTTCTCTGCCCTAGCACTCGAGTAACGCAATATGAACAGTTAGGTGGCTTCGATTTTTTATTAAATTCAAAAGAACTGTTTGTTTTGTCTGTCTGTAGGTTGCAACGGATTGATTAAATCGTGAGTGGTGTCGAGTGACGCGTGTAGCGAAGGCTTCAAGTGTAGGAAGTTCATTATTTCCGCCTTTTGGAGGGAAGAACAAGGTGCTCGATTCAATTTCTTTGTTTTGAGAAAAATAAATACGAGCATGAGAGGTTTTTTTTTTAATTTGTGTAAGGCTCTGGATTCGCCGTGGTCTTCCAGTCTAAGAAACAGAACCCTCTGTCTCGTCGCCTGGGTATAGTAAAAGCAGGATTACATCAGGGGATGGGCAGTAGCATCCACCTGAGTACTCATTACCAAATCAAATCAAAAGAATTTTATTTATTGAAATCACAAGGATCATTTTAAATACCAATATTGCGATCATCAATTCGCCTAGTAAGCGTGGTGATTATGGCAAATCCCCCCATTGCATTCTATGGGGGAGGCCTCGTCTAGCAGTAGACGTCTGAAGGGCTGATGATAGGGAGTTATTTTAATAATTTTTGCCATAATCACCACGCTTAGCAGGTGGATTGGTGATCACAGTAATATAGAATAGAATAGAATAAATTGATTTACATTAGATACAATTTAGCAAACAGTAATTAAATAAAAAAAAAATGTTGCTGCAAAAAGGCCCCAACTCAGCATATGCAGGTTGTAAACAACCTACACTGCGTCATCCGTTGGAGCCATTTTGCAAACAAGATAAATAAATTAATAAAAAATAAAAAAATGCTGAAGACATTTCACACAACGTTATCTAGCCCCAAGCTTAGCAGAGTTTGTGTTATGGGTACTAGATAACTGATATACTTAATACAATACATTACATAGATTGATATTTTTTTATTTTACGTAGGAAAACACCCAGAACACCCTGAACAAATATCTGCAGATCGTACAAATATTTGTTCCGAGGCGGGAATCGAACCCGCAACCTCCTGCCTCGCAGGCGAAACTTCGCCCGCCGCGCCACAGAGGTCGTCAAATATAATAATATATAATAAATTGGTAAAAAAAAAGTCACGGACACAATGAAACACACTATTGGTGTTACTCAGGTGGATACTGCCCATCCCCTTGCGTAATCCCTTAGTCGGCTCTTCCGACATTCACTTGAGGAGTGGGGAGGAAGGGTCTAGCTGGACACATCACGACAATTTGAATTCACAACTGTATTATTCAACCTAATTACATGTTTCAAATGAATATCTCTATCAGCACACAAATAATTGTTTGTAACTAAACAACCCCTAATTTGATGCATCCTTCCAACCCCTGCATCATTGCAACCCTTACAGCACAGATAATGAAATCTAATTAACTATCTGCAATTCAGTCGAGTGGTGTGTTCCAGGCACTATCGAGGGGTCACCTCACTATTGTTGTGTACTGCCCCCTAATCACAGTAGCGAATGGCAATGGGGAACGCAACAATGGGGATAATTTAGGCGGTCTTAGCGCTATCTTAATCTTATTAAACTTGAATAGGGGAAACTTCTTGACCTAAATATTCCTCATTTCAAGTTTCAAAAGATTTGGACAGCGCTAAGGCTGCCAAAATGATCCCCATTGTTAGGTTTAAAGAACTTAATTTCTCATAAAAACTAAATACCGTACCACCGTACCTATTTCTGCCGCCAAGCAGTAGTGTTCGCATTGCTGTGTTTCGGTTTGAAGGGTACGGGTGCCGGTGAAATTACAGGCACATGAGACTTTTCATCTTTATGTCTCAGGGTCGGCAGCGCGCGTGTGATGCCTTTGGTGTTGCAGGCGTCCATAGGCTATGGTAACTGCTTTCCACCAGGTGGGCCGTATGCTTGTTTGCTTGCCAAGCAGTATATTAAAAAAAAACAGTTCACTTACAATGAGATATAAATAGTATCTAATATTATGTTAATGTTCTTTGGCCTCTCCAGCCTTAGATAATGTACTTAACTTATACTATAGATTCTATAGAAGAAGAAAACTGTATAAATTCAAAAATTCAAATTCAATTATTTATTTCAGGTTACATGGGAAATGCACAATAAATTATACCTAAACAATAAGCCCATAATATAAATATATACCTTATAGACTAACATACATACTTTATACCTAAAAACTACAATTTTACATATTTTAGAACCCAAACACAAGCTCTCATGGATCCCATGGTCAAGAAACCACAATATGGGCTCTTGTCCAGTGCTCCATGAAAACGCAGTCTGTGTCCAGCCTCGCCGCAATAAGTTGTAGGTAGCTGTTGGAGCTAACGCGCACCCGCCGCATCAGGGACGCGGATCTTTTGCGCATTATCGCCGCGAAACCGTCTACTCGTGCGTCTGTAAACATCCCTGATGCGCTGCAGAAGCAATATAGAAAGCAGCAATATAGCTAGCAGTATAGAAGATGTATATTTCTTAAGTTTATTTTTATAAAAATTTAAGTTGTCGCTCTCTTTTATTGTTGCGTTACCCATTGCCATTCGCTACTGTAATTGGGTTCGATCGGTCAACTAGAACTCAAAGTCAAAGTCAAAAAGAACTTTATTCATTGAAATCACACGGATCATTTTGAATCGTCTTATATAAAATTAAATTACTCCTGTTCCTTCTGTCTCCTGTAACTTTTCATCGAATGGGGAGTAAAAGATTGGAACAATGTATAATAAAAGGTAGTTTCTGTTTCTAAAATCTCGGTTAACTATATTTTCAACTGTGCATTCCAAACATTTAATGACTCCACAAATTGAACAAAAATATAAAACAAAATCTTAACCCTCCTTTTACCACGGGAAAGAAAAACATAAAAATAAATAATAGAACTGTTTAAAAACAAACTGGCAGTTAGCAATGAGCCTCCCTCAGTTCTTTTCAGTTATTTCTCATAATTATGAGTTTTTATGGAGTTTAGTATAAACTGAGGGCGGGGGCTGCTTTGACCAATGGTCTTTATTCAAGTGGAAATGTTGCTTGACGGTATTTTTTTGCGTTCTTCTTGTTCCTGATTTGATCATTTTGTAAACCTATTTTAGTTAAAAATAGCTTTTGTTTTGTTCTCTCTTATGTAAAATGTCATACGTTAAAACAAGACAAAAGCTATATTAACTAAAATAGGTTTAAAAAATGATTATGAATAAGGTAATAATAATAATGTTTAGCATAGTCGTTGTAATTTTTTCGCCGTTTCTAATCACAGTTTAAATGTATTTCACCACACTGGTTTTATCACCAGTGGGCACAGGACCATCATATCAACCTGTCTACAGAGACAGGTTGATATATATATATTGTAACAAACTGATAAATCGCTTTCGATTACAATTTCACAGTACATTGCGCCACATGCTTTAGCATCTTTTCAAGAGCAGATATATTCAACTTATATAGTGTAATGTACGTTAAACTCGTAATTTAAAGTGATTATTAGTTCGTTAGACAATAAGCGGGCAGATCACTGGCCTGACGCAGGTTGATCAAGCAATAATCGGTGATACGACAAACAAACACGAAATTAGTTTGTGTATTTTGTAAAAATGACGAAAAAGGTGGTCTTTTACAAAAACCTACAGAACCTACCCACGCGGTAAAAGCACTAACAGATCGCAAATAGAGAAAATAAAAAGCCTTTAGTGGCGTTTCACCGGTCAAAGCGACCAACTCGAAGTTTTTGTTCAAAATGTTTGTTTGCTTGGTTTCGGGGTATATTCGACCGACTGACGTAGCACGTAGGGTTATTTGGAGTTGTTTTTGGACTCTTGTTGGTTTTTTAATCTAGTTTATTGAGCTTGCATTGAACAAACACTATGTTACTAGATAAAAAGATTGGTTTAAATACCTTGAAATAAACCATAAATTCAATAAACTCAGCAATTCAACTAATACACTTCAAATGACTTTAAAAATTAATAAAACCACCCCCGTGTCGTGTCGCAACCCCTAATTCTTGCCCTCCGGTCCATTCTCGAGTGATTACCGTTTGCTACTGACAATGCGGAACCCTGGCCCGAGCTTCAATTGTTTGCGACACCTATTATTTACTGCCACTTAGCTACAAATCAATTTCAACCTTAAATTTTAAGCCATAAGACATAAATTGAAATGCAGCAAACTAACATTTTATGCCAGGTTTAAGCTCAGGGCTGTCCCGAATTTAAACTTTAATAGTTCTGAAATATGATTGGTTTTAGAATGTAAGAAAGTTTTGAACGGAGTAACTTTGAATCCGGCGGGTGGTAACAATAAAACCGATTGTTGGAAAATTGTATTATGGGGGTGATTAGTTCTATTTTAAGTTTTAAGTAGCGGCGATAGAGTTGAGTTTTAATTGAAGGGTCAAGGGTGAGCGTGCACTCGATTGAGGAATTAGTGTTCTATTGCAATGCAATCATTCGGCTTGTTAGTAGGGCTGTCACTGATGGATTAATCCCAATGAATATTTAGTTCGGTAAAATCTAATATAATCCATTTTGTGGTTTTGGTTATTTAATTTGAAACAAATCCATTAACTTTATCGATTCTTTTTTAAGTATTTGAATTTCAAAGGTTGTCTATTACATTATTATTAGTAACTCATATTCTAGTCAATGCGATGTTCATCTGAAGAAATGTGTCCATCGTTTTTTTTTGTGTTTTGTTGTTTTATTATGATGCAATTTTTGTTATATTTTGTTGTTTGTTGTTTGTCGTTTCGATCTAAATCGAACTACCCTCATTTTAGTTTTTACCTTATATTACTCTCTGAATGTTTTCTCATATTTAAGTGAATTGTAAAGTTCTTTGTGAGTACAATAAAGTTATTTAAACCAATTTATAAAATAAAGTTTTGTTTATTTTTAACATGCAACTTTGTAATGTTTTTAAATTGCGACAACCCTGCGTGGTTTGAATGAAATGAAATTACTCCATAAGCCTGTATTTAATAATGATCGTATTGTGACGGATCACAGAATGTAAATAAATATAATTTCAAATGCGATGAGGCAGACGTTTGTAGTTTAATAACTTTGTTATTGGGGCTATAGGTAAGTACCTACTTTTTTTTCCTATTTAATTATTGTTTTTATTAAATTTTTACATTTTATTATTTAGGTAAGTATTTGATATATTTATTTTTATGTTTCTTTTTTGTATATACATACATGTAGCGTATGTGTTATTATGTAATTATGTTGTTTTGTACAGCTTGTATGAATAAATATCTTCTTTATATCTTTATTTTTAATGACGGTAGAAACAATTGAAACTTGATAGAGAGCTGGATTAAACAAAGGTTACTTTTATCCCGGCTAGCGAAGCAGCGGGCAAATACTAGTTTTATCTAAGAAAACCGGTTAAGTGTGAGTTGGACTCACGTAGAGAGGGTTCCGTACAAGTGGGCTATCATAGTAACCACCAGACCAATTGAACTGATTAATCAGTCAACCAACACATTTTATCGACATTTTCTCTTTACTATTTTTTATTTTTTTACTATTTTTTATTTGATGTAATGCATTCGTAACATAACACCCAACATTCACTTACGTAGTCATGATCCCACATTCAGATTCCCTGTGTAGTAGAGTAGGTGTCAGGAACTACGAGAACCATGGTACCATAACACCCAGACCCGGAACAAATAATTGCAAATCGTGCAAACATTTGTCCCGCAGCGGTAATCGAACCCGCTACCTCTCGCTTCTCAGCCGGTTACTCGCCCGCCGCGCCACAGAGGTCGACAATAATATGTGAGATCTGCAAATATTTGTTCCGAGTTTGGGTGTTATGGTACCACTGGTACTCGTAGTTTCTGATACCCACGACACGGAATCCCAGTGTGGGATTAGAACTATAGTAACTGTTGTTATGCAGTGGATTTTTCCGGTTACAATTTTGAAATAGATCATGACGTGACAGGATTCGAACCAAACGCTGCCGCAACCAGTACAATGTACAATTAAAGCCTCAGTAGCGGGGCAGTACAGTCACATACAGAAGCCACTAAATCTCCAAAACAAAGCACGGAGTCGGCCGTGCTGCTATTGTTGGGAATTTATGCGATGTGCTACATGCGAAACACTAGCACGAATACCGTTATGAATAGGAGATGGAAATTGTAGTTTCGTGGTTTTTCATGGAAATTTTATGAACTCTGGCAACTTCGGATAGCTTTTTAGTGAAATAATAACGTTTTTTTTGGAACGAAAACGGTAGTTTTTAGAATTAGCAAACAACTACAATTGGGTACTTTTTGAACGAGCGAAGCGAGTTCTCTGAGTCAAGTTGGAAGAATCGGCTTTTGTATGTATGTGTGTATGTATGTATGTATGTTTGTCCGATGAAAACTTCCAAACCGTTAATCCGATCTTCATGAAATTTGATATGGGGGTAGATAGTATTGGTACAATTTGTAGGTAAGGTTATGAGCTATATCGATCAAGGGGTTGCTGAGATATTGGGATCCAAGAGGGGGTAAAAAAAATAAAAGTGAGACAGTCAGATCAAGTGGGGTGTCTAATGAAAGCGCTTTGGTTGGGCATTTCAAAACTGTTTTTAATAATTATTTAGCCTTAGTAGTTTTTGAGATATTAGGGAAAATAAAAAACGAAAAAACCCAAAATTCTAGGGTACTTCCAGCAATCCAACAATGCTTAAATTTGGTATGCTTGTGGCTTTTGTGTCACAACTACAGGGAAAAGTCTGAAATTGAAGAATTTAGAAACATGTACTCCATAAAACAGAAACCAATGTAACATCCATTGTTGACCTCCCATTTCTAAGAATTGGAATGACGTTGGAGTTCTATGGTTTTCATCAAAAGGACGTTATCAATTAATTCGTCAGGTATTTGATATACCAACAGGTATGTAGTTTGTACGCCACGTTGCTTAGTCCTATTTAAAGGTTATTTCGATGATGTGTAGGAAATTAGAGTTGTTACTGATAGATCCTGTACTGTACTGGTAGACCTCGAGGTGAAAATTTTCAAAAACAATAATAGTATAACTTTTCATTAAAAAAACCGACTTCCGCCATTGTATTCGACTAACAATTTCGATGAAAAAAAATGATGAAAGAACCATAGTGGTGAAAGGATTATGATACTTTTTGAATGCAAATGCTTGGCTTGATGCTGAAAATATCAAAATCGCCATATGTATGCCTACAATATTTGAGGAGTTCCCTCAATTCCTCATGGATTTCATCATCAGAACTGGATTCTGAAAAATGGGACCAATCTGGAAGTATATCTATTCAAATAAAAAAAGAATTTTCCAAATCGGTCCATAAATGCCGGAGATATGCGGTAACAAACATAAAATAAAAAAAAAATTCAACCGAATTTAGAACCTCCTCCTTTTTTGGGAAGTCGGTTAAAAATTGAAATGACTTGGTTAAGTAGTCGGGCTGATAAAGGTGTTATCGCGAGGTCTCAGTTCGGGGCGAACCACTAGTTAATTATTGATTTAGCTAAACTTACTTTTGCCGGAAATACTACACATAATAAAAGAGATGTAGTTCGCACACGCAGTTTTCTTAATTACTGAATTGACAATAAAGCCGTGTGCAACGCAATACATTGCCGCATTTGTTGGCACTCGCCATCAGTATTATAAGCAGACTCGTAAATCATAACAAAACAATGCAATATCCGCACATTACTACTACTAAGTACATTACCGGTTTACCACATTGGCGACATAACCACTCGGTACATAATACATTGCTGCGTTTGTTGGCATACGCGGTCAGTGTTATAAACAGATCCGTAAATCACCACGGAACAATGCAGTGTCCGGTGCAATGCAAATTTGTACTGTGGTGGATGTAAGTGCTTATTGATTTAGGCATAATTGCCAAAATCACATTCATACCGTCTATCTATAAAGGAATAGAAGGAATCAGAATCAGAATTTATTTATTTTTATAACTAAGGTGTGAGAGCGCGAGTGGTAAAGACAAAGGGATGAGAAGAGCTGGAAAAACACAATAATAATATTAATAATAATAGTATTTGTTTCGACTAATAACCAGACTAAAATGAAACTTAGATTAAATAAGGTCTAAACGTACATTATGGTGAACAACACTAGCAAGATTATGTTTCGGATTGTCACTATACAAATTTATGTAAGATGCTGCTTATTAGTATAGATAACAATACTGTGATTCATTGATGACGTGTAACTTGGTGTTATTAATAAAGAATTTGTATTGTATTGTATTCATGTTATAAGTATTATTTTTACAACGGTCGAAAACATATCAAGCGGAACAAACAACATAATGTGTAGAGATATGATGATTGCTAGCCCACAAATTGGTGATGTTTATAACAACGTTTAAATAGTAGATATTCTGAATTCACAATATTGGAAATACCTCTTTTCAATTAAATCCTTATATACGCATTTACACAATGGGCAGATGGCAAAATTTAGCCCTATTTACACAAATAAATTTAAATATGCCTACATCGCATCATTTACAAGCAGATGTATTTATTAATTCAACTCTTTTCAATGCATCCCTTTCATTCCAAAACAAAATCCTCTTTCATCTCGCTTACTCCCACATAATGATATTCACAAATGGCCAGTATTATTTTCATTGTAAATTGTTAAGGAAAGTGTTTGCTCGAAAAAGGTTTTTTATTTTTTGTGAATGGTGAGGGCGTATTCTTTGAATAAGGAACACATTTTTTCTTTCTTTGTGGTTTTTATGCATTGTACGAATACATTGATGGTTTTTTTCATTCAATTGGTTCACTTTAACTTGATGTCTATTCAATGTAAGCGTTTTCGTTTTTTACTGAACGTTGGAGTTTCGATTACATTTTAATGGTTTTGTTCCTTTTGGGTTTTTGAAGGACGCTCTTTGTGAATCAAAGTCTTGAGATGAAGACTTTGATTCATTATAAATACACCATGCTAGCAAGGTACTTTAGATATTTCCTATTTTTTTCTTTACAAATAGGCACTTTTATATTTTTTTCATTAAGTATCTACCTTCTATTTGTCACAATATTCCATTGCTTAGATTTTTTTAAATATATCTTAGAAAAATATTAAGCACTTTTAATTTTTATAGAAGGATCGAACTGTAATCGAACTCGCTTCGCCGACGAAACGATACGTCTGCGCTCTCGGCGCCCCTTCAGATGCTGAAATAGTTGGCAGGGATGGCACTTCACATTTCTTGTTATCTTTTAGAATGTTTTAACAGCTACGTTTAAGGCCACAGCACACCGACTGCGTATGCGTAGACGTAGACGTGCACGTGCACGTTGTAATGTATGAACTGTATGAGACAGAGCACACCGCTTGCTTGACGTCCTTGGCTTGGCGCTTGGCTACGTTACGTGCTGCATACGCATACACATATTTTTATACAGATTTTCATGTTACTCGTAATGTCAACTAAGAATGTATTAAACTAATTGATATAAATTATTTTTAAAATAACACTTAAAACCAACATTATTTTATCAAAGGAAAATAATAAATCTTTATTTACCTTACTTAAAATTCAACCACAATACCAGCCGTTAATGATTCCTTAATAAATATAGGTTTAAAAAAATATTCAGTTTGAAGTAATCAAGCAAGTTGTGTGATCGACAGCCCTAGAGGCCCCACTACGCGGCCGTTTAAAAAACAATAACTTCACCATTAAATTCGCACACGTGACTGCCGCCGTCCTAATTGCACGAATACAATGAATTGTTCTCGCGACTGTACCGTGCGTACCTACTGGCACTGCTATTTCTGTTGTATTTAAATTCTGTTTATTTCAATGTTTATAAAAACAACTGATGTATTGAAACCATTCATGTATACACTATTCTAATCAAAAAAATCTAAACACTAGCAAGATTGTCTTTCTGGCGACAAATAACCATCTATGAGGATTATTTCTAGGAAAAACCATCATTATATTTGCTGGCAGTTCGTAACCTTGTACTACCTACTGTTATATATGACATTTTTTTCCGTTTATTGCAATATTTTTAACCGACTTTACAAAAAAAGGAGGAGGTTCTCAATTCGGTTCGGTTTATGTTTGTTACCTCATATCTCCGTCGTTTTTATTTGAATAGATATACTTCTAAATTGGTCCCATTTTTTAACCGACTCTTCCCAAAAAAGGAGGAGGTTCTCAATTCGGTTGTATATTTTTTTTTTATTTTTTTTTTATGTTTGTTATCGCATATCTCCGGCGTTTATGAACCGATTTGGAAAATTCTTTTTATATTTGGATAGATATACTTCCAGATTGGTCCCATTTTCAGAATCCAGTTCTGATGATGGAATCCATGAGGAATTGAGGGAACTCCTCAAATATTGTAGGCATACATATGGCGATTTTACTATTTTCAGCAACAAACCAAGCATTTGCATTCAAAAAGTATAATAATCCTTTCACCACTATGGTTCTTTCATCATTTTTTTTCATCCAAATATTTTGTCGAATACAATGGCGGAAGTCGGTTTTTTAATTGAAAAGTTATTATAGGATGATATCTACTTAAATCAGGTTGGGTCCAATAAAAAAGTATGTTATAATAAACACTTCATCTTAATGTGTTTACGGAACAAAAATAAAACAAAAAGAACACAACACAATCATACAAGTACCTACGTCTCAAAGAAACCCCCCTCCACTCAGCGCGCGCCTTTTTGTTCATTTGTTTGCACTTTTGTCCCCGACTGTATTCTAGTTGGAGAGCTGTGTTTATTTTTAAATTCTTACATGCAATGTATTCCTTGTAGTAATTTATAATATATGGTCGTTAAAAAGAGTACGTTTACAGATTCCGGCGGTGGTATGGCACATTATGCTGCGAATACACATGCCAGTAAAATAGGTCACTAGCATGCATTTACTCTTCTTAACTACCTAACCACACAACCCACTGGGTTGCTAGTATCAGCAATAACTTTTCATCTAAAAAACCGACTTCCACCATAGTATTCGACTAAATATCTGGAAGATATTTTGATGGTGAAAAAACCAGAGTGGTGAAAGGATTAAATCACCAAATGATACTTTCTGAATGCAAATGCTTGATTTGTTGCTGAAAATATCAAAATCGCTATATGTATATTAACAAATCTGATTCTTCTTGGTCGCGTTGGAACAGGAGTCATTTTAGTTTATAAGACGATTCAAAATGATCCTTTGATTTTAATGAATAAAATTCTTTTGATTTGATTTATCCCAAAGACTGCATAAAATGTATAATTCTATAAATAACCAAATTTTTTCCATTGTCCACAGTACAAAAACGCGCTCGCATCACGGAAGTTAGCTCCAGCGCATCAGAAACCCCTCAAGACCCAAAAACCCCTAACCCCACGCCCCCGCTCACCACACCACCTCCCCGCTCACCATCTGACCACGAGCTGAACGTGGAAGAGGAACTAGACGGATCAGAACCTTCATTGACACCAGAAAACTTATCAATGAAAGAGGGAGATAACGTACCAGTGAAGAAGGAAGAAGACGAAAAATGGAACGACGATTATAAATACAAAATGTTCAGAAGAAAGGAGGAAGATGAGACTCCTTACCAGAAATCCCCAGTCGATGTTCTGATCAAAGTCTTTCCAAGAAGAAGTCGTCAGGAGATAGAAGGCATCTTAGCCCGCTGCAAGGGAGACGTGGTAGCAGCCATGGATATGATGATCAATGGATCCGGTGGTTCCGCTGCTGCTTACAACTTGACTCAAGAATCTCCTCCGTATTTACAGAATTACCAATCGAAATCAGCGTTCTCTCCTTTATCCAATCAGAGTTTCAAATTCTCCCCTTCAAGACGATTTTTAACTCCACCGTATTCTGGTACTGGTTATCTTCCCACAGTGATAAGACCACCTCCTGAATACTTATCATCATTTTTACCACCTTCAGAGCTTATGTACGGAAGGCAGCTGCAAGTTCCATCACCTGGTACGTCACCAACTTCAGACAATACTAATAATGAAGGATTTTCAGACTAATATTCGAAGTGGACTTTTTAAAGTCCAGGTGATTATTTTTGAGTACGGAGTCCTGATGACCGAGAGTTTTCTCTCGAGACTAAGGTTTAAAATTGTTAGGTAGCTGTTAAATATAAATTAGATTAGTAAGAACATCTTCTGCGTCAGAGTAAAAATTAGTATTTTTTAAACTTTCGCGTTCAGAACACATATTTATTAATATTATCACGGGTATTTATCGCGTGTTACCTTATTATTTATTACTCCCGACGTTTCGGTCAGCCCGCGACCACGATTGCTGTAAAGTCAAAGTCAAAGTCAAAAGAACTTTATTCATTGAAATCACAAGGATCATTTTGAATCGTCTTATAAACTAAAATTACTCCTGTTCCAACGCGACCAAGCCTAGAAGAATCGGGCAACAAACACGGATTGGCTTACATAAATAGTCCGTCTCACCACTAGGTTGCTGATACATAGTAAATTACATGTAACGCATTCAAAACGTCGGGAATAATAAATAATAAGGTAACACGCGATAAATACCAGTGAAAATATTAATTAATAAGAGTATTTATAAATTGTTTATTTGTAGTCTTTAGACTTGTTAGGGTAGATTCAAAAATATCTGTACATAATGAGTTTTAGTGTTATACCTGCATGAATACGTACTTATTTAGATAGATTTCGTTCTTAGAGAGATGTAGAAATTATACTAAATATTGATTAATTATTGTCAAAAGTGGCGTAGGACGCTAATCTGTTAATAGTAAAATATGAAAGTTAAGTAAATAAATTAAAAATAAGTAAATTAAAATTAAAATTGAGCCAAATTAAATTATTATGGTTCATGTCTACGTGTCATACATAATTGGGCCGTAGTGTGCCCGGCCTACGGGTAGACCCCTCAATCTCCTCCCGTGGATGGCGTAAAAGCCGACTAAGGGTTTACACCTGGGGATGGGCAGATGAATGCTGCGATCACCAATCCGCCTGCCAAGAGTCCCCCCATTGTATTAATGGGGAAGAACTCGTCCAGCATTGGAAGTCTAAAAGCTGGTGATAATGATGATTTTACGAAAGCTATTAATGATTCTACTTTTAAATATTATTTGCATATTGATTTCAAATACAATGTTTAATATTAATGTTCTCCAAATATTACCGTACTGTATAAAATAAATCTTTTCTCGAATAATTAATAAATATTAGTGTTCAATAGTTGTTAGAAGCTAGGCATTAAATACTATTTGTGTAGATGTAAATATTTGAATAGATGTAAGAACGTGTAATCTCCTAGAAATTATAGGCTTAGGTACTGTACAATATTATAATAATAAACAATAAATATTCGTGATCAAAAAATACAAGATGTTACTTTTTTCTCCTTTCAAATATTTCGGGTTTGAAAAAATAAATATAAATAAATAAATGCTGGAGATTTCACACAACATTATCTAGCCCCAAGCTAAGCATGTTGTGTTATGGGTACTAGATTACACAGATAGATATTTTTTTTAATATGCATAGAAAAATGGCCAGAACACACTGAACAATTATCTGCAGATCGTACAAATATTTGTTCAGAGGCGGGAATCGAACCCGCAACCTCTTGTATCTCAGCTGGCTACTCGCTCACCGCGCCACAAAGGTCGACAAAACAACAGATTTTTACATTTATTAAAAGAAATAAAATTAAAAATTAAAAAATGCTGGAGACATTTCACACAACGTTATCTAGCCCCAAGCTAAGCAGACCTTGTGTTATGGCAACTAGATAACTGATATACTTAATACAATACATTACATAGATAGGTATTTTTATTATACATATAAAAATTTATTAAGTACGAAGATTTCTTATGTTACTAACTTAAGCATTAGAAGGATACTTACCAAGCAATCTAACTAAACAATTAAACAGTCAATCACAGTCAGCGCGCACCCTTACAAGCTAAAGGCTCATCTAAACACCCTGCCCTATCCAAAGGCTCTATGACGTCATCGTGTCCGGTCGCTTTGTGCGACGATGTCGAGTGACGTCACTTGTGTCCAAATGTCCCGCATGCAACGCAGGACTGCACAAAGTGGGAATTGGGAAATAAGTGATAGACAGCTTCGAGAGATGGCTGTGAAAGACAGTCAACATGGTTTCGATGGCAAGTATCTAGTAATTCTTATAATTCTATGATAATACATAGGTAACTGATAACCGTTGGGGAATAAAGGTTCTCGGCGACCACAAACCGGACGACGCGGTAGAGGAAGGCCCTCCACTCGATGGACTAAAGATATTTGACATTTGCGATCGTCTCGCTAGCGTCTTGGTAACGTAAATTATTCGTGCTGACCCCACAGGCCTAAAAGAAAGAAAGAAAAAGCATTGATTTGTGCCAATGATGTAGATGATAAAAATGACACGGAAAAATACCAATGACACACACACACAAGCAACAAATAATAATAATATTTTATTCCACAAATCAAAAAAACTAAAATTACAAAACAAAGAAAATTAAAACTAAACAGAAGACAAGAATAACTTGTGTTATATTATAATAATGTGCCTGTGTGTGTAAAAAGAGATGAAAGGTGTGTATGGAACCTGACATGTGTAGGAAAGAGAGTACTGATATGACGGTAGATAGGGAAGAATGGAAGAAAAGAACATATTGTGTCCCCACCTAAGTGGGATAAGGACAGGGAGATGATGATTCTAAGGTGAAGGCAGTCCAGTAGACGGCTACCGGCTGATGATGATGATGACAGTGCTGTGGTCAATCAAACAGCACAAAGCCTAGACATCGCATACCCACATCTAGTGAATAGTGCAAGAGCTAATGGATTGAGTGAACCACAATGCCGTTATCTGCGTATGTCTGGGCCAGTTATAGTCTCGCTCGGACCGTCTAGTGCCAATTATTGGACGATGCGATACCAATATTGAAATCAATCATCATCAAATATATAAGAGTCAAAGTCCTGACTGGCAGCCAATGCAGATCCCAAACAGCTAGACTTGAAATTTTGAGAAAGCAATTTGGAAATAAATTCCTTCTCTAAAGGGTCCAAAAAGGCAAAACAACTTTTTTTTGTGAGATGCAATGTCCGAATTGCTGTGTCGTGTCTGGCATCTCCTAAAAATAAGAATGGACCCCCTCCGACTCCTCACGTGGATGTTGTAAAAGCCAACTGAGAGAGTACACCAGAGGATAGACGTTTAAAGGCTGATGCTGATGATGAGGGTCCGAAGGGCTCAACGTATCTCTTCGATAGGTCATCAGTAAAAGGTTGTGTGACTGTTGGGTGTTATGTTAGTGTGGTGAAAGGATTAACAGAGCACTTTGCAAAGCTTCCTTCAGCTTACTTCAATACAACATAGGTACTAAAAGGCATTCAAACATTATTGAAGATTGTATTGAAGTAGGCCCAAAATATTCCGACATTTGGGCCTCCGGGGCTACTCTTGACTCGTATTTTACATCCAAACTATTCTCAACAAAAATGCTGCAAATTGATTTAATTCTAAACAAAACAAACGAAAAATTCCCACGCAATTTAATTCCAATCCACACAACGTTACCCTAATCCCTTAAAAACCGACAAACAATACCTAAAAACGGGTTAAAATCCGCCATTTTGGAATGGTCACGTGGCTTCTAATCTGATCGTTTTGAATAGTTGATGTACTGATAGTAATTCACTGTGACATTTGATTTTGGTTATTTAACGCAGTTAGATTTGTATGTTACAAACGTGTCGCGTGTTGCAAAAATGAAGAGATTATAAACAAATCAAGAACCACACATTCAACACCACACCACTTTGGTACTTTTTTTTTAAACTGTCACAACCACAGGCTCTTTTCAAAGCTACATACTTCAAATATAAATAAGTATTTAGGCAGAGAATAAGGCACGAACTGTGGGGTCAGCACGAATAATTTACGTTACCAAGACGCTAGCGAGACGATCGCAAATGTCAAATATTGGCCAATGATATCAGGGTAACTTGAAATCTTAGTAAGTTGATTGGTTCATATTTGACGTGTACTATCGTCTCGCTACCGTCTCGATAACGTTAGATGTTCCTGCTTGGGCCTCAGCAGTGAAATCGATCAGTGGCACAGCCAACGATCTTATAGATCGTTGGGCACAGCGGTTAAAGCATCTTCGTATCAAGGAGACGATCGCGGGTTCGATCCTCGCCTGGTTGCTTATTTTTGGGATATTATAAAATCTTAATGTTTCCCATAAGTGTGGGATAACACTTTAAACCCAAAAACTATCATATAAATAATCTTAAAAAATCAAATTTTATTAACAAAAACAGTCAATAATCAGTCATTATTATTATCCATTTTAATTAAATAAATAAATAAATGCTGGACATTTCACACAACATTATCTAGCCCCAAGCTAATTAGAGTTTGTGTTATGGGTACTAGATGACTGATATACTTAATGCAATACATTAGATAAATAGATATTTTTTTACTATGCATAGAAAATCCCCCGAACACCCTGAACAAATATCTGCAGATTTTGCTAATATTTGTTCCGAGGCGGGAATCGAACCCGCAACCTTCTGCGTCGCAGGTGAACCTTCGCCCACTGCGCCACAGAGGTCGTCAATTACGTTATGCTTGTAAAAAAAACCACAGAGATGAATGAAAACAGCAAACAGTGCATACTATGCCTATGCACTTGTCTGGCTCCAATATGGCATACTATTTTGGGAAAACAGTAGGTACCTATGCGTTTAAACTGTTTATCCTACTAATATTATAAACGCGAAAGTTTGTGAGTATGGATGGATGTTTGTTACTCTTTCACGTAAAAACTACAGAATGGATTTGAGTGAAATTTGGAATGGAGATACTTTACGCCCTGGATTAACACATAGGCTACTTTTCATCATCATCATCATCATAAATTTTCATCATTATTCACGCGGGTGAAACCGCGGGGCGCAACTAGTCTGAAAATATTTTAGGTAGGTTAATCTACACCCCATGACGTAGACGAGACATAAAGTCAAAGTCAAAGTCAAAAAGAACTTTATTCATTGAAATCACAAGGATCATTTTGAATCGTCTTATATAAAATTAAATTACTCCTGTTCCAACGCGACCAAGCCTAGAAGAATCAGGCAACAAACTCGGCTTGGCTTACATAAATGGTCCGTCTTACCATTAGGTGAGAAGCGCCTGTGTGGTGCCTCGGAGCAAGGAGTTGCTGATACATAGTAAATGAGAACTTAAAAACCTTAGGAAGGTAGTCAAAAGTAAATAAACATCAGCAAAAATATGCAAGACAGCACACGCTACGCTTGTTATACTTATAAATAATAATCTAATACAAACATGTAAATAGGTAAGTACAGATATTGCAAATTTCCATTTTAGCAGTCGAGGGGCAGAGCGACATCAGGCCACGCGGCTTTATCATTAATATAGTCATCAAGAGTGTAATACGCTTTCTTAATTAGATTCATCTTTATGTAGGATTTAAATCTTCGAATAGGAAGTTTAAATGCACCTTCTGGAAGTTTATTATAGAACCGTACAGAATTCCCCATAAAAGACCCACTTACTTTCTTTAATCGAAATTTTGGTATATTTAGTTTGTGTTTATTTCTCGTGTTAATACCATGCACGTCACTTTTTATCATAAAACTATCCAAGTGTTTATGTGTATGTAATAATATTTCATAGATATATTGCGATATTACTGTAAGAATATTGATTTCTTTGAAACGCTCTCTCAAGGAGTCACGCGACTTCATTTTATAAATGGCACGTATTGCCCGTTTTTGCAATACAAAAATAGCTTGGATATCTGCTGCTTTACCCCACAGTATGATACCATATGACATAACACTATGGAAGTAGCTAAAATAAACAAGCCTAGCTGTAGCTTCATCAGTAAGCTGCCTTATTATACGAACTGCATATGCAGCGGAACTAAGTCTACCAGCAAGAGCCACAATTTGTGGTGCCCACTGCAACCCTGCATCAATATTAAGCCCTAAGAAAATGGTAGACTTGACAAGATCAAGTGTCTCCCCATTTATTTTAATATTAGTTGGATAATGTTTTACATTTGGCAATGTGAATTTGATGCATTTAGTTTTTTTAGCATTAAGCAAAAGATTATTAACTGTGAACCACTCAAGAACACGCGATAGTGAATCATTTACATCATCGTAATTAGATTTAGATCTATCAACTTTGAAAATCAAAGAAGTATCGTCAGCAAACAGAACTATGTCACATATGTCTTTCACAAAAAAAGGGAGATCGTTAATGTAAACTAGGAATAAAAATGGGCCTAGTATTGAACCCTGTGGCACCCCCATGACAATAGTCGATCCTGAAGACCTTTCACCACCAACATCAACTTTTTGGACTCTATTGGATAAGTAAGAATTTACAAGATTAATTGCCTGATTTTGTATGCCATAATGTTTTAACTTGGAAATTAAAGTATCATGCCTCACGCAGTCAAAAGCTTTGGACAGGTCGCAGAAAACTCCGATCGCGTCCTGCGAGTTCTCCCATGCTTCAAATATGTGTTCTAAGAGCATGGTACCAGCATCGGCTGTCGAACAACATGTATGTCAGCATCGGCATACCTACAATCATTCAACTGAATTTGTAATGTTTTAAATAACCGATACAATTTCAAACAATTAAGGCCCTTTTTAAAAGACTGAATCAATTCTGAAAGCGATTTTAAGCACATCAAAAATGTCATTTTTGTATGGGAATTTTGAAATTGGAACACACTAAGATCGCTCTCAGAGTCAAGTTCGATTTATCGCATCACAATACACTAGCCTACTAGTATTTGAAATTCTTGATCAAACGCCAGATATTTGAGATCAAAATGGCCTATAGGACCAAAGTTTCGTAGAGCTTGTTGCTACGCCGTAGCAAGCGGTACGTTAAAGTATTTTGTTTGAAGATTTATGACATGTACGTAAAATCTGTGGCTCAGGTTCTCAAAGTCAAGTCCATAACTATTTAGATCTATGATAGATAAATCTCAATGAGCGATATAATTATCACTTGTCCTGTGATGTCACCTTAAAGCAGGAAACAAACTGTACGTAGGTATGTAAAGGTAGGTACAGTTAGCGACAGTTCAGAACAGTGCGAACAAAAGGCGAGTGTACATAATTGTACAAGTTTGCGAGTAACTCACCGCGACACCGGACCGCGCCGTGTTTCGGATTATGGACGACTTTCTACAAGATAGGATCATGCAATTAAAAGAGGTCAAAGGATGTAATTGATCGCTTAACCCACCCGAGAATAACGTATAATTTTTCATCACACCTATTCGAAAAATAACAATTGCTTATACAGCATAGTGGGAGCAAAATTCAATTTAGGGTCTTATTTAAGTTATTTAGGATCTCTTAGTGGCATGCGGTCCAAAATGACTTTTTACTTTTTGAAGGGACCGTTTTGGACTGCTCAGGCTTAGGACAGGAGGAAAATAAACCTTATTCAACTTTATCTGTGCTTAAAATCTACGAAATCCCTATATGGCCCTTCGTTATCCGATTTTATTTAGCTAGAAAAACTTTATCTAAGATAATGGTGAGTATGTTTTAGATAAAGTGAGATAAAGTTTGTCTTCTTATGTTAAGCCTGTCGAGTTTTAATATCCTTATCAACCGATTTCAAGTACAACATTTTAGTCCATCGTGGCGTTCTTCCACTCTCATAATTATATGGCGTCAAAATATAAAATAAGAGACGTATTAATGTCTAAAATTAGATAATAATTGGAATTCATTTGCTCTTACAAGTTCAAGTTCGAATCCAACACCAGTATGAAATCCATTTTTTTTAACTCGATGTATAAATGTGATAACAAACGTCACAGGAAGTTGGTGGATGGAGGCGGCTCAAGACTATTCTTCGTGGCATTCTAAGGGGAAGCCTATTTTCAAACATAAACAATATTATAACAATAATAATTAATATTATTGGCTCACTATTACACATCACCATCCTCAACCCACCATAATTCAATACTTTCTTCACAGCTTCCACTATTACAATCACTGCGAGAGCGAGACGGAGCTATTATAGGAACCACGCGTTAGAAAAAGAGGGAGAGGCTTTTGTGCCAAGTTTCAGTCGAAAGAGGAACCCAGATTGTAAAATTTCAAAGTTCTCATTTCAATTTATTGCTGGTACAAAATCAAGTCTGGTGTAGACGGCGAGAGTAGATGCCTTTATTTTACCATTTTTTGTAGAACGAATGAAATGTTTATGAATAAAAGGTACTGTATATGACCTAATACAAGTTGGAGAATTCGGAGATTGTAAAATTTATAACTTAGACAATACCTCTAAGGTCGCAGTTTGGGGAGAACCACTAGTTATTAGTTACCATGACTTCCACGACATTGGGGTGTGGTGTGTCCTGTACTATGGTGTGTCCTGTGCTGTGGTTTGTCCTGTGCTGTGGTATGTCCTGTACTATGGTGTGTACTGTGCTGTGGTGTGTCCTGTCCTGTGTTTTGTCGTGTGCTGTGGTGTATCCTGTGCTGTGGTGTGTCCTGTGCTGTGGTGTGTCATGTGCTGTGGTGTGTCCTGTACTGTTGTGTGTCCTGTGCTGTGGGTTGTCCTGTGCTGTGGTGTGTCCTGTGCTGCGGTGTGTCTGGCCTAAGAATAGACCTCTCCGTCTCCACTAGTGGATGTCCCACTAGTGGATGTCGTAAAAGCCGACTAAGGGTTTACACCAGGGGATGGGTAGCAGCATCCACCTGAGTACTCAACACCAATACTGCGATCACCAATATTAGTTTTGGGTCTGTGGGTTGTGGTACATGGTACTCGTAGTTCCTTGATACCCAAGACGCAGTGAATCCTAGTGTGTGATCAAGACTATGTTTGTGTACTGTTGGGTGTTGTTATGTATTATGTTATTGTATTTTATAGATTTCTATAACCCCTTTTCTATTACTAAAAACTATTTGAATTCGATTTATTAATAATTCAGGTTCTGCCTACCCTCAAATATAATTAAGGGTGAATGTTAATAATAAAATAAATTATCAACTCAAACGACATTATATTAAATTCCAATCAAACCGCTTCACTGTCCAGTCCAGACGTGATAAATAAAACAAAATAAAATATTAAAACAAATACAAGCGGTTAGAGGGGGGAGGGGGTCAATAATAAAAATAATTACCGTGAGTGTGGCCCTGACAGCGATGCGAGGCGAGTTGTGTGGAGAGAGCATTATTGAATAAATACTTTTTTAGGAGTCGGGACAACAGAGATCCAATGGGAAGAGTTCAAATGGAATGAGGGGATCCAATGAGAATTGAGATCTGCCGGCCTAGACGAACGGTATTCACTTCGCAGCGATTCTATTTCTACAGTCGTAATACAATACAAAAGACCACGTGACATAATATCGATAGCTTACATTACATCAATCTCATACATTTTGGACTTTGCTACTAGCATCATCGCTATTAGAATGTTGCTTTGTCTACGGCCTCTGAATTGAATCAGATGGGACGAATAATACTTGTATGATAAGACGAGGGGGTCAGTTGGGAAGCAGTGGATCCAATGACGAGGTAATCCGTTGGGAAGAAAGAGGTTGTATAAGAAAAGGCAGTGTTAGATGAGAGGGAGGGTATGAGGTATTAGATAGTGAGAAGAGATCCAATGGGAAAAATGAATCACATGAGACATGGGAAGTTCAAGCAGCTGAAGAGCCCAACAAAAAAATTTACGATTATTAAAGTAAAGTGAAGTAATTTTAGATTTAAGATTCGTACAAATTTGAGACCATACAGGCTTTTATGCCTAGTTTGGGGCTTACAGCTAACCTCTTATAGAACTAAGGAAATCCTTGTGTTTTGTTGTGCCTTAAAATATAATGTAAAACTTTTGGCAATAAACATTATTTTATCTTAACTAATAGGTACAAGTACAGAATATACAATACCTTCGTACAAAATTTCAAAAAACAAATGAAACAGTTGATCTATCGAGCTCCACCAATTTAATGATGATATTTATCAACAAACTTATTAAAAGCTCTTTCCGTACTATCCAACTGACACTACCAGTGAATATAAAGCGTGGCGCGAGGTCGCACAAGTATTGCGAATTAATCGAAACACAACTACCTACCTACCCCGTCACTGACACATAATAATGCAGAGGGAGAGGGTTGGGCGCAAACCAGATAGAAGAGATGTAAGGTAAGGACGCGATGCGGACGAGGTGCGGACATGACTTAAAACTATACAGGGGGCTTAGTACAAGTTTCAATAGTTTTCGAAACTATTGCGGCCTTATTACAGAACATAGACTAAATATGAATTTAGTCCTGGCGTACTAGTCTAGGATTAAATATCGGCATTAGGCATATGCGACTTTAAATACGAAATCAGATGGTTTGTTTTCCGAAATCAATTCTTGCGCTACTACGCAAATTTCCAAAGTATCAAACTGACGGATTGTGTCACATCACAATTGAGATGTCCTACCTCTAAAAAGCAATCAACTGTCAATTCATAGACCATTGCTAAACTAGGGGGCTGCCTGGTTTTAGAAAAAACCAGAGATAGTCCAAGCTTATGTAATTTTTGGCATAAGCATGGACTATCTAGCTCGAAAGATGCTGCTGGAAAACAAACCATCTGCTTTTGTATTACAGTCGTATATACCCTAGGTCGATATTTAAACCTAGACTGTTAGTATTGGTTTGAATCCAGACTAAGGGCATGTTTTGTAATAACACCCTTGAAGTTTCGTTTCCTTCCATACATTTACTGACAGTGTCCTTAGTTTTCTTCCCGTTTTCGCTAGGGGCGCTGCAAATAAATGTATGGCAGGAAACCAAACTTCAATCATAGTTTCGAAAACTATCAAAACTCGTACTAAGCCCCCAAAAAAGTCGGGCTGCCCGAACAAGCCCCCGTATTCTTGATCTCGCGACAAGTTTGCAACAGCCGTAAATTGTGCAATCATTGCTGTCAAACGGTATGTTTTGTATGAAAAAAGCGACGTCTGACAGCAATGATCGCACAATTGACGCCTGTTGTGAACCTGTCGTGAGATAGAGAATAGTCCTGCGGGACGGTACGCAACGCGTCCTCGACTTACGTCTCTTCTATCACACACACGCCAGGTGTTTATGACTCCATCAATAGAATAGATATAAAACTAATGGATCATAATGAACTGAGAGAATGTGTGACCCGGTTTGGATATGGCCCTGAAACGGACACGTGACTGATGGTTAAAGAACTAGTGGGGTGAAAGTAATCAGTGCATCTTACAAAGGCGTGCACATTTGCTCACGATTTCACTCGCCGGGGTAATAGTCAATCAATTTTCACGGGCCTGCTAAGTTTGGAATTGTACAATTTAACTCCAACCCTATCACCTGTCATTGCGATTTGAAATCCTAACAAAATAAGCCAGGCTCACCGCCTCTCAAAACAAACAGACAATACAGTGCACCACAACACAAAGCCACCGTGAGACATCCCCCAGGGTACACCTGACAAGCCTTTGCGTGGGAGAGATCATAAGATACTGATATGCCTTTTTAAAAGAAAGTTCGGTGGTTTTAAAAGAAATACTTCAAGCGATATTGATACATTTTGAAGGGTAACAGAATAATGGTAATTTATTGTGGAAAAAGGATAAAATAAAAGATGTATGGTTCTGTGGTCGATCTGATTAGATGGAGAATATTTCAGTAACAAATTTTATTCGAAATCCATGTTTAAATCATGATTTTTAAGTGAAAAGGGATCTTGGATGGTTTAAATTTATTTGATATAATTTTTTTGTTTTTTATTATTCAAACAATTAATTAATTGATTGAAATTCTACAGAATTCAAATAATCGTGTTTTGTTATCATTTTACTAGCTATGTATTACGACTTACACCACGAACTGTAACTTACTGAAGTTTCGTTGACCATTGAGGGGTCCTTCCTCATGAGTAACCGATCGCGCCTACGTTCCAAGGGTGTGAGACGAGAACTGACCACAGGAGAACTTTTAACCTGTGTTTCGTTGACAGGTTAAAAGTCCTCCTGTGGTCAGTTCTCGTCTCATACCATTCTCATTATATTATATTATTACATTATAGTCTCAGCAGGAAATTAAAAAAAACGCGGCGTAACAGTAACACTACTTAAATAATGCGATATTTCAAAAATGCTAGACTTTATAAGTACCTAATCACGAGCGGGTCAGCTATTTTGACACTTTTTTTTGTTTTTTACCCTAATGTCGATCGAGTTTAATATTTATCGCACCCATATCTATGTTGCTATGTGGGATTCTGTATTTCCCCGTACCTCAATAACTCGATTGATTTTAATGAATGAGGTGTCATGAGATTCGTCTCGATTCTAAGAGTGACAATTGATTTTGTTGTTGTTGTTCCAGTTAATCTAATTAAATCAGTTATCCAGTTAATCACTTAAGTACTACCTAGTTCAAAACCCAATAAGTCTCTTTCGCATTAAACATTACTACAACCTTCCAACTTTTACCCTAATCCTAACCCCTAACCTACCCTAACTTTTTTTTTTATTAAATCTGTCCTTGGATTTTGCTACTTTGGAGCTGACATCGTCGAAAATCGACGCAAGTTCCTAAAAAATAAGAGAAGAAAAAAAAACTTTTACCCAAACATTTAACTAATATTTTTTTACAGTCAATATTATTGGGGTCGCTTTACGTTTAATGTTTGTGTATCTTTGTAACTTATCTCTTAATCTCGGTGAACTTGTTGCCAAATGTTAACAAAAAACATTTCTAAAGGATTTATGCAACAAGTAAGTAGGTTTATCTTTTGTTGCACTGTGGGAGTTACACTTGTTTTCTTAAACTATGTTTTATTGATAAAATCTTGAAAGTAAAGTGAACTGTTTTTGACAAAGTTTAGTAGGCGGTGAATTAGTAAGTCCTACTCTATAAATTAGTGTGGGATCATAGATTTAAAAGTAAAGATACGCTTGGCAGACAAAACAATATAGCAATGCCTCCATAGAAAAAAAAACGGTTGTCTGTAAAGTCGGTTTACTGACGATAGTTCAACGTGTCAACGTCGTTATTGTGCTTCTTTGTCGCTCGTTCCGCGCTCGCGCGCATGCGGCGTTAGCGCATGCGCATATATATATATATATATATATATATATATATGCGCATAGCGCATGCGCAACGAAACGGCGTGTCTGCGCCGCGTCGCTTCAGTATAATTCAAAAACGTCACCTGCATACATTTTGTACGAAATCGTTTTGAAGCGGCGCACGCCTGCGCCACGCCTGTCCCACGCCTGCTGCCTTACGTCGCTTGTGTGTGTTTTACTAAAACACGCTCGTAACGTCGCTTGTGATACGGTATGCTCAGTATT
This sequence comes from Epirrita christyi, assembly GCA_951392215.1. Classification (NCBI taxonomy): domain Eukaryota; kingdom Metazoa; phylum Arthropoda; class Insecta; order Lepidoptera; family Geometridae; genus Epirrita; species Epirrita christyi. Next base: position 12,770,732 of record OX595856.1, on the reverse strand, counting down.
TACCAACCCAAAAATGCGTGATGATATTGATTTTAATGTACAGTTCTGCGAGTTAGTGGAACAATATCTTCTGAAGACGAAGACATCTTATCGCACCAAAGTCAGCCTGTATAATGCCGCATCTGAACGTTTCTTGCCTGTTCCACGCCTCTTCTGTTATAATTCAAATCGCGTCTGCGCCGTATCTGTCCCACGCCTGCGCTGCGCCTGCCCCGTGCCTTCACCTTACGTCGCTTGTGTGTGTTTTACGCCTTACGCCTTACAAAGTTATAGCATTTTGCTTGTATGGCGTCTCTTTATTGAATTGGAGAGCGATCTACCAAGGAAATAAAATTGTTTTCTATAATTAGGGAAAGTTCAACATACAAAATTTTGCCATACCGATGATAAGAAATGCCATATTTTTTTAAGTTACACTTTGCAAAGTTGTTTCTTCAGCCTTTCACCACACAATATGGCATTTTGTGGCCGAAACGATCGCGCGCGGTGTACGTCACCGACTGATTATCGATGGTGTCACTCAACTGATTTTTACACCATTTTATTTGGCGGTTATCTAGCGAGCGTCCGGCATGTCCTTAGTGTATGTCTATGTGTGCGATAGTGTTTTGTTTTTATTTTGTGACATGACCGTTTCGTGAGACGAGTTTTTTAAAAGCTAGAGTCATAGAAACATAGTCAGAATAGACAACACGTGCTTTGCCAAATCCTATAAATCAAACTGTCAAAAATAAAGAAAAAAAACTTCCAAAATAGAATACTTAGAAAAGTAACTCAATATATTTTGACACTTTCAAAAAAAGTTTAATTGAAAATATGGCTGTTTGCACAATTTGCGATTTTCTGCTCCACTCGTCACGTGTGGTTTCACCCTAATCGACCAGTCGTAGACTACAGCTCACGGCTGTTGATGTGGCATGTCGAAGGCATGAGAGTGGTTGGTTTTTGGTTTTGCAGCATTATAATTGTTATTGTGTGTGGATGCGTCATGTGTCATCCAGAGAAAGTCAAAGTCAAAGTTTATTTATTGCTGAATTACATGTTTATAAGATGTCATAGTTATTATAATGGATACAATGTAATCTGCTTTTAAAGGGCGTGCAATTATTCATTTAATTTACAATCTTTAGATTAATTATATTAAGAACCTAATAACAATAGTTGAATATAAATAATATATGATAAAAAATACAAATATTATAATATAAATGTCACATAAATTACAAAAACTTAGTCAATGATGATAATAATTATAAAAAATTATTTACATATATATTAAAAATGTGAAATTAAACGAAGAATATGCTATAAAAAAACTCATGGCCTAACACCTGCGGCCGTATTCCGTAACGAAAACTGCTATGTGTGATGCTTAGTATCATAATATTATATTGGATGCTTTGAACCATTACGAATGTAATAAACATGCGATAAGCCACCGAATACGGACGCAAATATCGCGATCAAGTCAGAAAAATCAGAGGCAAAAAGAGAGTCTACAAATTCAATGAGCAACTACATGGGCATGTGGTGTACACTACACGGATTATAAATGTAATACCTCTTAGGTCACGTTCTAGGACGTTTTCTAACGTGGCATTGTACTGCGCCACCCTGAGAAATAAAGATGATCTTTCTCTCTTAACTACTTGCCCAAAGAGTGCCAAAGCAATAGTCGAGTGTTGTAGATGTTTATTTTTTGTGGCATGCGAATGTGTTTAGTTCGCGTGAGTGGGTGCCTGATCTGTTACAGTTTGTATTGGGATGACGTGACGGACGGGGGCAGGAAGCCTAAGAAGAATTAAACAAATAACTTTGATCTTTGAAATTGAATATTGATGGAGCCACAAGACGTGGCCCCAACAACCTCTGCGGCACGGCGGGCGAGTAGCCGATTGCGGGTTCGATTCCCGCTACGGGACAAATGTTTGTAAACATTTTTATTGTTTGTTTTTTTGATCTGCAAATATTTGTTCCGGGTCTGGGTGAAATTAAAAGCCTTCCACATAGCAAATTCACCACAAAAATGAAGTGGCTGCAATAAAAGTGTTTTTATAGTGTTAAGGAACTAATTGACAAAAAATGAAATTTTAGGTATTATAGCTTTGACATTTGTGTATTGTGCGTATAATTTTTATGTAATTTAATATTTTATTAATTTAAAGTCTGACGTAGGTATATGACATGTGTAATTTGTTTGACATTTAAATTCTTATAGACTTACCTAGCTTCATTGATATTATTGTACACCAATCTTGGTAACATAGTGGACATTGTTTTTAATTTTTACCTAACATCTTAATACCTTACCTATGTTTCACAATAAATGATATTTGATTTGATATAGTACAATGGTACTCGTAGTTCCTGATACTCTACGTATGTGACTGTTGGGTGTTATATTATGTTACGTGCTAGTAGAGCTTTTTGGGGAAGAGTTCATCGTAAATAAAGTTTTATCAAATTTGAAAAAAAAAATAACTTCGAGGCGGTCCAAAGTGCTTTATATCATTTTAAAATTATCTACGATTAGGATTACTTTATTACTAGTGGTTCGCCCCGAACTGAGACCTCGCGATAACACCTTTATCAGCCCGACTACTTAACCAAGTAATATCCATTTTTAACCGACTTCCCAAAAAAGGAGGAGGTACCCAATTCGGTAGTTTTTTTTTTTTTTTTTTTTTATGTTTTTACCGCATATCTCCGGCGTTTATGAACCGATTTGGAAAATTCTTTTTTTATTTGAATAGATATGTTTCCAGATTGGTCCCATTTTTTTCAGAGTCCAGTTCTGATGATGGAATCCATGAGGAATTGAGGGAACTCCTCAAATATTGTAGGCATACATATGGCGATTTTGATATTTTCAGCAACAAACCAAGCATATGCATTCAAAAAGTAGAATAATCCTTTCACCACTATGGTTCTTTCATATTTTTTTTTTCATCCAAATATTTTGTCGAATACAATGGCGGAAGTCAGTTTTTTAAATGAAAAGTTATTCTATTATTATTTTTGAAAATTTTCACCTCGAGGTCTACCGGTACAGTACAGGATCTATCAGTAACAACTCTAATTTCCTACACATCATCGAAATAACCTTTGAATAGGGCTAAGCAACGGGGCGTAATACTACATACCTGTTAGTACCTATATCAAGTACCTGACGAATTAAGTGATAACGTTCTTTTGACGTGAAACATAGAACTCCAGCGTCATTCAAATTCCTAGAAATGGGAGGTCAACAATGGATGTTATATTGGTCTCTGTTTTATGGAGTATAAGTTTCTAAATTCTTCAGTTTCAGACTTTTCCCTGTAGTTGTGACACAAAAGCCACAAGCATACCAAATTTCAGCATTGTGGGATTGCTGGAAGTACCCTATAATTTTTGATTTTTACGTTTTTTATTTTCCCTAATATCTCGGAAACTACTAAAGCTAAATACTTATTAATAACAGTTTTGAAATGTCCAACCAAAGCGCTTTCATTAGACACCCCACTTGATCTGACTGTCTCACTTTTATTTTTTTTACCCCCTCTTGGACCCCAATATCTCAGCAACCCCCTGACCGATATAGCTCATAACCTTACCTACAAATTGTACCAATACTATCTACCCTCATACCAAATTTCATGAAGATCGGATTAACGGTTTGGAAGTTTTCATCGGACAAACATACATACATACATACACACATACATACAAACGCCGATTCTTCCAACTTGACTCAGAGAACTCGCTTCGCTCGTTCAATAATATTATCTGGGAAAAATTTAACAGCTTACTACAAGGAAAGGACCATTAAAAGAGTATGTTATTGATTATGCAATATGCATCTTAATGTAGCAATGGTAGAATGAATTGACATGAGCATTGTCTTAAATAACTTTTCATTTAAAAAACCGACTTCCGCCATTGTATTCGACAAAATAATTTTAGATGGTTTTTTTTTATGAAAGAACCATCGTGGTGAAAGGATTATGATACTTTCTGAATGCAAATGCTTGGTGTCTTGCTGAAAATATCAAAATCGCCATATGTATGCCTACAATATTTGAGGAGTTCCCTCAATTCGTCATGGATCCCATCATCAGAACTGGATTCTGAAAAAAATAAGACCAATCTGGAAGTATATCTATTCAAATAAAAAAAGAATTTTCCAAATCGGTTCATAAACGCCGGAGATATGATGTAACAAACAAACAAAAAAATACAACCGAATTGAGAACCTCCTCCTTTTTGTGAAGTCGGTTAAAAAATAAGTTTGGTGTTGTCAAATCAGGATGCTTATGTTTTTCAGTACAAAAAATGCAGTGAAACTTTGTTTTTTTTTTAAAGAATTTTTGTTAATTTTCGTGATATTCTACAGGCCCAAGAACGTTGAAAATAATAAGTAAATAGCATCATATAAAATTTATATGATGAAACTTATATTAGTCAAGTAGTGAAACTTGTAATTGGGTAGGTGATCAAAGTCAAGTACCATTTCCTTTCCACTGGTTTATTTCTTATTTTGAGTAGTTACTGATAGATTCTGTGGTTTAGATTCTGTGAAGTTGATGTTACTAATAGATCCCTTGAGCGAAGATAAGATAACAGATTGTTTTTCTCAAAAAACATTCATTGTCTCTACTTCCTACCGTCGAAAAGAGTTGATTTTTTTATAAAACGAACAAAGATACTGTCATCCAATACTTAAAACGCCCAGATGTGGGTATTTAACCACAATTTGATTTTAATTGTACAAAAAATATTCAATGAAATCAATAGAATTCAATACAAAGCAGGTATAACCAAAAACCAACATATCAAGAGCTCTTTCATTTTATTCTCTTCTAATAGTTTTATATGATTTGAGGTCATGAAGGAATGATAGAGTTCCAATTATTTTGGTCGTTTTGTTATTTGAAACCAGTGAAGGAGTATCAATTACGTATTGTTGAATGATCGTGGATCAATTGATTTATAAAATATTGCATACGTGTTACATTGAATACAATTATTTTGAACCTCATCTGCTACATGTAAGGTGCAAAGTCGTTTAAACTGAAAATTAAACTTTTTGTGGTAAAATGGACAAAAATGTTTGGAAAAGTTTTTTTGTTCCGTATTGAAATGTTAAGCTTGGAATGATGACTGCTTGCATATGCGACTCAAATCATATGGACTTGCCTTTGGCTCCCTAAATAGACTTCCTCACGGATCTTAGTAGAGCTTGACAAGAAAAACTTCTGGAAATTGTTTCGTAAGACACATACTACATGCACACACATCCTCACACACACAAATAACTTAGATTAATTCAAATTACCTTATCTTATTTTATTTAACTAAATTTCTTAACTTGTTTTGTAAAATTAATATAATTTAATTAAAATAACTTGTTCCTACTATGCAAGAACGAGACCCTCTAATACAGGTATCTTTATAGGTACCTACTTATTTAAAAGAGGCTCCCGACCCCATAAAATGTATATTAGATTAAGTTTACCGAAATAAATATTTGTATTTGTATTGAGTTTACTTTGAAAATTTGTGTATTATGATTGTTTATTTTCAGTACCAATTATTTTGATTGCAAAAAAAAATAGTTGCGTGATTATTTATTTTATTAATATAAATTGGACTAACTTATTATAATGGTTAGTTTTCAAACAGCCCTAACAATACTTTGATCCTTTGATGATATAGAGAGTTTTTTTGATAAATTGATTTCTTATTCATCTGTTACTCCCTTCGTCAATGCCCCACTGTGCAGTAACGTAACCACACCCGTTAATTTTAAACCAATTTTATTTAAGTGTAGTTCCGCCCTAAATCTGACATTACAATACACATGTATGCACTATGTCAATTAATAAATTTTATTTATTTTATTTTAATAGGTATAATATAACTTTTCATTTAAAAAACCGACTTCTGCCATTGTATTCTACTAAATATTTGGATGAAAAAAAATGATGAAAGAACCATAGTGGTGAAAGGATTATGATACTTTTTGAATGCAAATGCTGGGTTTGTTGCTAAAAATATCAAAATCACCATATGTATGCCTACAATATTTGAGGAGTTCCCTCAATTCCTCATGGATCCCATCATCAGAACTGGATTCTGAAAAAAATGGGACCAATATTGAAGTATATCTATTCAAATAAAAAAAGAATTTTCCTAATCGGTTCATAAACGCCGGAGATATGCGGCAACAAACACAAAAAAAAAAAAAAAAAAACAACCGAATTGAGAACCTCCTCCTTTTTGGGAAGTCGGTTAAAAATATTATCATCTTGTGGTGTATTTTTTTGCTAATTTATTTGATAATTTCTAGGAATTGTAAGCGTTCTTTGTGTTTTGTAACTTTTCTAGCTCTTATAAGGTTTTCTAGCTCTCTATGGTGAGTTAGTTGAACGAGCGAAGCGAGTTCTCTGAGTCAAGTTGGAAGAATCGGCGTTTGTATGTATGTATGTATGTATGTATGTATGTTTGTCCGATGAAAACTTCCAAACCGTTAATCCGATCTTCATGAAATTTGGTATGGGGGTAGATAGTATTGGTACAATTTGTAGGTAAGGTTATGAGCTATATCGGTCGGGGGGTTACTGAGATATTGGGGTCCAAGAGGGGGTAAAAAAATTAAAAGTGAGACAGTCAGATCAACTGGGGTATTTAATGAAAGCGCTTTGGTTGGACATTTCAAAACTGTTTTCAATAAGTATTTAAACTTAGTAGTTTCCGAGATATTAGGGAAAAAAAAAACGCAAAAATCAAAAATTCTAGGGTACTTCCAGCAGTCCCACAATGCTGAAATTTGGTATGCTTGTGGCTTTTGTGTCACAACTACAGGGAAAAGTCTGAAATTGAAGAATTTCGAGACATGTACCCAATAAAACAAAAAACCAATATAATATCCGTTGTTGACCTCCCATTTCTAGGAATTTGAATGACGTTGGAGTTCTATGAGTTTGTCAAAATGACGCTACCAATTAATTCATAACAGGTACTTATGTAGTATCAAAGACAATTTACTTGTCTCTGGTGGTATGAACGCCCCGTTGCTTAGTGCTTATTCAAAAGTTATTTCGATGATGTGTAGGAAATTAACTCGAGGTGAAAATTAAAAAAAAAAAAAATGGAAATTATGGAAATGTCTTACTTAGTAGTCGGGCTGATAAAGGTGTCATCGCGAGGTCTCAGTTCGGGGCGAACCATTAGTATTACATAACATAACAGTTTCATACATAGTCCTGATCCCAAACTAGGATTTCCTGAGTCGTGGGTATCAGGAACTACAAGTACCATGGTTTTACAAAACCCAGACCGGGATCATGCAAACATCTGTCACGCAGCGGGAATCAACCCCGCACTTCTTGCGTCTAAGCCGGCTACTCGACCGCCGGGCCACTGAGATTGTCAGTATGCCATTCGGAACATTCTTTTTGAACCCCTTTATTTTATTTTTTACTAGCGGCCCGCGCGCGACTTCGTTCGTGTGGTCCCGGTGTTCCCGGTGGTCCCGGTACATTTAGACCTTCCCGTGACAATTATGAACACAACTAAACCAAAATCAAATAAATCTGCCCAGCCGTTCTCGAGTTTTAGCCAGACAAACGAACAGCAATTGATTTTTATATAAATAGAGGATTAGGAATTAACTGTTTTGGTATGTTTGAGCAAGTTAATTAGCCTAATTAATATATACGCTACGCTTAAACACGTGTATAGGTACGCTTGAAAATCTGTACCTAAAATGCTAATAGTTAATAATATATTTATTAAATTACCTTACCATAATATGTCAATTGCATACAATATTTATCGCTAAGTAATACATTTATAAAGTGCCCAATATTTACATAATTACATTATTAATATTGTTAATAAAAATTACATACGCCATTTCCTGCCGAGTTATTTCTATTTAAACTAAGATAAGATAAAATAAGATAAGATAAATTTATTTTTAGCAAACACAATTACAAAAACTAAAGCTACACTTGAAATATACTAAACGGCATTCCAACGGGTCCTAAACTAGGCGAAGCCTGTATCTTGGTGACCCAGGGGTATATTATCCTGGCTCTGAGTTGGTAAAGTTACTAAAAAAAAAAGATTTAAAAATAAAAAACAATCACAAAAAAGTGAGTCAAAGTAAATTTTCTATCTATATCTACATTTTACAAAACTGTCTTTATTGTTTTATAATATTTAAGGTGGATCGTATCACATGTGGCGCGAAATTAAAATTTTATTGTGTTTTTTACTCGTCACAGCTCATCAACACTTCTTGAGATAGCGAAAGTAGGTTTTGCGAAAACTAGGAGACCCAACACACATTTTTTTATTGATAGTATCTCATAAATATCTTTAGTTAAGCTACGAATATCCCTGAACCAAAAAAACACTCAAAAAATCATTGAACAATATTCATAGCTAAACTAATTATCATTAGGTGATACTAACAACTAAAATATGTGTTTATGGTCTCCTTGTTTTCGCAAAACCTACTTTCGGTATGTCAAGAAGTGTTGATGAGCTGTGGCGAGCAAAAAACACAATAAAATTTAAATTTCGCGCCACTTTGGAGTTATAGAAAAAACGATATTGAGTAATTTTTACAAAGAAAAAACTGTTATTAAGAAAAAGATCATAGAAAGTATTTTTTTTTTTTCTAATCTTTCTTATTGTTTTTTTTACAATAAACGGTAATTCACCTATCAAATATCGTTGACTCAAGTATGTAATTCAATAACAATTGCGAAGTACCCTACATAACTAAAGAAAACAATATAAACAATTAGTAGTGCCATTGAACTAAACGCACTTAAATCACAAAGAGAAGTCAACAGGCCTCGTGTGGCGACCGTGTTTACCCGACTGCAAGAACATAGACGGAGGGTATTGTTCTATAACTTAAGGGCGTATTTTAACTGTGGGCTTATAAGAATAGGCCTTTTGTGTGTTAGTTTGTGGTTATCGAGTGATATGATTTGGAATGATTTTTCTTGTTTGTAAGTTTTACCAGTGGTTATGCGAGCCACGGTGAAAAGAGGTCCATTGAAGCTCTGCCTACCCCTTCAGGGTAAAGATGTGTGTATGTATCCATGTTTGGGTAAAGTTTTAAGAGAAATGTCAAACTATGGTTAGGTTTATTCTTTAATTCGTATAATTGTTTGTAGGGCAAAGTAGTCAGTAATACACGCACGATAAGTTTTTGTGTGTAGGTAGGTCAGTACTTGTTGCAATAATATAGAAAATAAAATAACATCCCCGTATGAGACCTAATTTTGCCATTATGCAAATAGGAACCTAATCAAGTAAGTTAATTTACGACTTCTGTGGCGCGACGGGCAAAGGTTCGCCTGCGACGCAGGAGGTTGCGGGTTCGATTCCCGCCTCCGAAAAAGTATTTGTGCGATCTGCAGATAATTGTTCCGGGTGTTCTGGGTATTTTCTATGCATAATAAATAACTTTTCATTTAAAAAACCGACTTCCGCCATTGTAATCGACTAAATAATTTTGGATGAAAAAAAATGTTGAAAGAACCATAGTGGTTAAAGGATTATGATACTTTCTGAATGCAAATGCTTGGTTTGTTGCTGAAAATATCAAAATCGCCATATGTATGCCTACAATATTTGAGGAGTTCCCTCAACTCCTCATGGATCCCATCATCAGAACATATAATGTTGTGTGAAATGTCCAGCATTTATTTATTATTATTATTTATTTATTATAAATTAATTAAACAGTTGTAAAACCGCACTGGTGATCGCAGTATTTGTGTTGAGTACTCAAGTGGTTGCTGCTGCCCATGCGCTGGTGTAAGACCTTACTCGGCATTTATGACATCCACGAAAGGAGACGGAGAGGTCTAGGTACTCTTAGGACATACGCAGCACGGCAGCTGGAGGTATGGTGCCCCTAAAAAGGGACTGATGACCAATGAAATGGTGAAAGATAAATAAATAAATGAATGCTGGACGTTTCACACAACATTATCTAGCCCCAAGCTAAGCAGAGCTTGTTTTATGGGTACTAGATAACTGTTATACTTCATACAATAACATTACATAGATAGTTTTTTTTTATTATACATAGAAAAATACTCAGAACACCCTGAACAAATATCTGCAGATTGTACAAATATTTGTTCCGAGGCGGGAATTGAACCCGCAACCTCCTGCGTCGCAGGCGAATTTTCCCCCGCCGCGCCACAGAGGTCGTCGAAAGGGTTCAGTACACTCAGAAATAGAGGCACTTTTTACACACGGAGGTTTTTATTGTTGAAAAGTTAACAGTAAAAGGTCATTTGCAGGACTACCTGTAAAGTGCTCAGTGTCTACCAGTCGGCGAGTACAGAGGGCGTAGAGTGTACCTACTGAAGAGGACGATGCGCTGTGTAGTCGACGCATAGTAGACGGACTTAGATTTTGACGAGTTCGTTGTGAGAAAATTAAATATTTCATCAAAAGAAAAAAGTAATCCATTTCTGAATATTGGCTCCCCACAAAGAATGCTACGATGAGTGTTCTTAAGCCGCCTCCATCCACTGACTTCCTGTGATCTTTAAAAGGTCGCCGGTCCATCGAGAGGCTTTCCACTCTGCATCTCTTGCAGCGTCTCCCTCTGTTTTCTGTCGTCCTATTTAAATTCAAGAACTCTATCTCTTATAAGCGAGCTTTATGACCACCTATTGCCACTTCTGACTTGCCAATAATTCTGAGAGCTATGTCGGTGATTTTGGGTTTTTGTACGGATCTTCTTATTTTACGTAGCTCTCTCCATAGCCTGCTGCAAGACTTTGAGCTTGTCTATGAGGCTATAATGACTACGTCTCAGTGCTGTAAGTTATCTCTGGCAATACGCGCTGATCGTCTTGAGGCTTGCGGTAAAATGTTGCTTGATGTAACAAAAAACTGCTATACGTTGGTTCATGATTTCAGTATTATTTAGCGTGGTGTAGGTATGGTATTGTTGGAAAGGTCTTTGCGATCGATGATGAAAGAGTGTAGTTTGCCTCGGCAGGTTTTTTCACGCACATGTCTACAATATATAATATAATATTGTTAGGTGACTCGAACACAGTCACGAAAACAGACGATGCCACGCGACGAGCTAGCGACGCCGAATGGTGACGAAGATGGCACCGAGCGGCGCTGTATAAATATGCGCGGCGTGCAACGCCGCGAGACACTCAATCCCTTCGTCGACCAAGACACGTTCTTGGTGACCCGGATGACGAAATCACCGCCGCGAACGCAGGGGCGTCGTCATCCAATCACGACAGAGTAAACACTACACAGATACAGCGACCCCGCCGGCGGGGTCGAAGACTTTAACTGCCTTCAGTACCACACGCCTAAACCGGTACAAGCATGTTCCGGGGCGTTTGCTCTTATCCTCCAGTCTTTTCAGTACCTTCTGTACCATCACGCCTAAACCGTTACAAGCATGTTCCGGGGCGTTTTCCTATTCCTCCCAATCTGGCAACGGCCCAAGCCGAGGTCTGTACCTAAGTGGTGCCCTTGCGCTAGTTGCCCCAATCTAATTTTAACGGTTGAGCGCCCTCCGCGCTCACCAAAAGTCCGGTAACGCAGCATCGGCCATATGAGGCCAACTGCATTTTGCCATTCAGAAAAAAAAAAAAAAAAAAAGCCGCGAGACACTTCAACACTACGACTCTCACTGTTCACTTCGACTAAGGGCATTGTGCTATGCAGACATATTTTGTGATCTAATTGCTATTCTGTTTAAATTATAACTTCGGTTATTCTGATTGTTTCAATTGCAACTCTAATATGAAATTGTTGTAGTTATGTGCCTCTGTGTTTTCTTTATTTCCCTTCTGATTCCTAACAATATTTATATCGTAGACGGTTCTACCACCGGTTTTTTGTGTACTTTTGTATTGTGCCTGTGTGTGGTGTTTAGTGAGAGTTATCTATGTCCTAGGTAAACCATTAGTGCTTTCAGTTTTCCTGAAAATGACTAAGGCCAACATACTAAGGCCAGTCAGAATGTATCGTCACTTGTCCAGAAATTTGCAGAAATAAAAAGTGAAACAACTTTATCCACAACGATATTTTGACTGACTCCGTCCCTGCAATACCACCGTGCTAGTATTTTGTTAGTCGGTCGCTTTGTGTCAGTCTCGTGTTTACACGCCTCTCTCTCGCACACCAACAATAAGACAGAGACGGACAACAGTCACGGCACACCGCGCATGTCCAGTGTCACAATATTTGATCACTTATTGGCTACAATGCGTCGTTATTTGTACACTTGACATTTTTTGGTTCTATTTTGGCTTTTTAACTGTTGATTTTTGTTAGAGTATGGTTTTGTAAAAAGCTACCCTATTTGAAAATGTTGAAAAATGCAATTTCGGCGTTATTTTTAAAAACCTTTTTTCTTTGTACATATACACTACTAATAGGACACCCGCGACTTCGTGCGTCCACGTGGAGTTTTTTCTATACAAACTTCAACACCCCGCTGCACCCCCTTTGGAGTGAATTTCGGAAAATCCTTTCAAAGTGCATCCCTAGACCACAAAAGGAATGTATTTTATTAACCGACTTCCCAAATAACTTTTCATTTAAAAAACCGACTTCCGCCATTGTATTCGACTGAATATTTGGATGAAAAAAAAATGATGAAAGAACCATAGTGGTGAAAGGATTATTATACTTTTTGAATGCAAATGCTTGGTTTGTTGCTGAAAATATCAAAATCGCCATATGTATGTCTACAATATTTGAGGATTTCCCTCAATTCCTCATGGATTCCATCATCAGAACTGGATTCTGATCTGATGGGAATAAAAAAAGAATTTTCCAAATCGGTCCATAAACGCCGGAGACATGCGGTAACAAACAAAAAAAAAATGCAACCGAATTGAGAACCTCCTCCTTTTTTGGGAAGTCTGTTAAAAAGGCCGCAAATCACCGTTTTTCGGGAGATTTACTGGACTTATATTAATACCATAGGTATAAGAATTTTAGTCATCATTGAGTTTCAGATGTATAGAAACTTGGAAATCGTGAAATAAACGGCAATTTTACTGACGTTTAGGCACTCGATGACTTTATTAAGTTTTCTACGTTTTATCATGAATATTTAGACCAACTCGGCCTACGTGAAGAAACCAGGGCCCCAATTCTACTAAATAAATTGTGTTTGAATTGTTAATGACTTATCTCAAAAATTACACTTTTGACACTTTTGGTATTCTACTAAATTCAATGGTTTTTAAATTGGATTATAATTACGACCATTCAGAAACAATTGTTTCAATTCAGTACAAAAATTCAACAATATCATAAATTTAGCAGACTACCATTTCTAATGACAATTGTAATTGAATTGTAATTGCATGGTCTAAGAATGGTTTTTCCTTTAACAATAGTAGAATCGGCCCCCAGAGATGTCTTAGAAGAATCAAACTAATAGCAAAGACAGGTGATCACAGCTACTATTTACTTTGGAATTAAACAAAGAAGATTGTCACGTAGTCGCGATCAAGGCCGACCGTCGAAATCTTGAGCAATGTTTGACGAACCTGCAGCTTTTAATGAAATGTGTATGGATAGGAAAACAGATATTCAATCATGTCATTATATATTACTAGCTGGTGCCCGCGACTTTGTCTGCGCAGGATTAGTATTTCGAGTAGCTTATATTAGCGTGGCGTAGAAACGAATATAACCTATATATACAGGATGTTTTTTTTAAATGGGACAGTATGGGGATATCCGAATCCATAAGAGATACGGGAAAACTGTCTTTGGAACCATTTGCTCATTTTGTATGAAAATGATTTTGGTATAGTTATTTTTTTGATCAAGCGTGAGTTCTCCATAAAAATGAGTAGTTCTGATCAAAAAATTTTTTTATGCGTATCGACTCAGTTTTATGTAAGGATTGTTTCATTGTACCGGAAGAAAAAAATTTGAGCAGCAGAAGTTAGTAAAATTTTATAAAACGTTTTCTCATACAAATTGTAAGTAATCTGGTACCACGTTAATAAAACTGTCGCAATAAATTTTCAAAATGGCCTCCCTCTTGCTGTTTCCAGGTACGGGCACGTTTCAGAACATCTTTAGTGACATTAGACAAAGATGTGTGGTGAATGTTGTTCTACTGCTCTGATGGTCTCGTGAAATGAGAAAAATCAGAGCTATAGAGCTTAGTCAAACTTTAATAAGAAAATCTTTGTTTAATGCCACTAGAGATGTTCTGAAACGTGCCCGTACCTGAAAACAGCAAGAGGGAGGCCAATTTGAAAATTTATTGCGATAGTTTTATTAACGTAGGTACCAGATTACTTACAATTTGTATGAGAAAACGCAAATGGTTCCAAAGACAGTTTTCCCGTATCTCTTATGGATTCGGATATCCCCATACTGTCCCATTTAAAAAAAAACACCCTGTATACTGTGGCGGGCTTTTTTGTAGGACTATTTAAGATAAACATTTCCATCATACATTACATATGTGTAACTCTAGCGGTTTTGGCAGCGCACGCCAAAATAGCTCGCAGATGGTAGATGTTTTCTTAGTTACTTGACACTTATCGTCATATTATAGACAATTCACACAATATCTTTTTAAATTATAACCTATGTGTTATTTTGATGTATAAGCTATATAATTGTAAAGTTTCCTTAAAATCCATTCAGTAGTTTTTACGTGAAAGAGTAACAAACATCCATCCATCCATCTATCCATCCATCCATCTATCCATCCATCCATCCATCCATCCATACTTACAAACTTTCGCGTTTATAATATTAGTAGGAGTAGGATAGTAGGAAGTAGGATAACATACACTGAGAAAACAGTTCATCAAAAAATATGGTGATTTCACGTAAAGTAGGGAGCATACGGAAATAACCATAAAGTACGATGAAACTACTGTTGCTGCTGCTAACCATATATTATGATGAGCTGTCACCATGCATTAGTAGTTCGTATCACCGTATGTCCGGACTTACGGTGACGGTAATCGTAATGGACCATTACTTTTTGAGAGACAGCATAACATTACATATGACTGTCATCATATTTTTGTATGCTTTCCTACTATTTTTATGTGCTCTCCTCTAATTTCCGAGTAATCCCTATTATTTTATCATACTATTTATCCATGCTTTCCTACTATTATTGTATGCTTTCCTACTATTTTTAATGTGCTTTCCTCTCATTTCCGAGTAACTCCTGTTATTTAATCCTACTATTTATCCATGCTTTCCTACTATTATTGTATGCTTTACTACAATTTTGAATGTGCTTTCCTCTTATTTCCGAGTAATTCCTGTTATTTCATCCTATACCATTTATCCATGCTTTCCTACTATTATTGATGTGCTTTCCTATTGATTTTTCTTACTATTTTTCTATGCCTCCTGTTGTAGTATGGCTCGGGTATTGTTCCTTTTTCTTAAATATGTATGGGCCAATTAATAAAGATAATTGACACATACAATAAGCAAGAGTACGGTTAAGAAAATGATGATGATGTATAGTCGTTCATCGTCATCACTCCCGTAACCGTACTTTTGCACGGTTATGGGTCAGAGTAGACTAAGTGTCAATTATCTTTATAAATTGGCCCACACATATTTAAGAAGAAGGAAAAATACCCGAGCCATGCTACAACAGGAGGCGTAGAAAATTAGTAAGAATAAACAATAGGAAAGCACATCAATAATAGTAGGAAAGCATGGATAAATAGTAGGATGAAATAACAGGAAATACTCGGAAATGAGAGGAAAGTACATTCAGAAAAAAGTACCTATGCAATACAGAAAATAACCCTAATAAAGTAGGTAATTCTAGACAAAAGTACCTACTTTATTAGGTATTATTCTAGAACAGTGGATTTGGGATTTGGTGAATTATTTGCTATAATGGAAAAACATATGACGGATTAACATTTTAATTAAAAATTACAAAATATTATTAAATAACGCAAAATATATAATTTAGAGTAACGGAGTAGTAGTTTTGGGGTAACAGAGGCGGGCTCGCACCGTCTCTTGCCAGAGGGCGCACGACCTCCTGTCACGGACCAGCTGAGGGTCGAGACCACTGTTCCAAAGCTGACTGCACCTTATCCGCGTCACCTGTACAAAATTGCAAGTGGTTAGGTCAAATAGATTTTTATATATGGGGGTCGAAAGTAGCTTTAAATTTGGGGTAGTAAATTCTGCCGAAGTCAGCCTACAAAACTCGAAAGGAAATTAGCTAAATTTACCTAAATACAGTATTTTGTGACATGTTTACTTTATGGTACCATAAAGAGTATCTCTAATTAACATGGGCTTTCACATTAGATATTTTACTTAATACGAGACTAAAATCAATACCTTATTCAAATCCCTGGTGATTGATCCTAGAACACGACGCGACTTCAGGCGTGCTGGACAGAGAACGGGATCGAGACTCGGGCTTTGCCAGGATACCCAACGTAATAAGATAGGCACGTTGAGCCCTCCAGGCGTTCACCAACCAGCCATGGTTTGGTAGGCGTCAGCAGGCAGATGCGTAGTAGAAAGGTGGAGATTATTTTATGTACAACCACATCATTTTAAATGGACATCAGCTGGGCATCAGTCGGCAAAACTGGGTTATGTACTGTCACAAGCTAAGCTTTTACATCAACAGCTTGCATAAACTGGTGCACTAATCTTAAAACACTTATTTTTGTACACGAACAAATGTTAGGTATTATGAAACCCAGCTGATCTTTGTTGCACTTTGTTGCTTCAAATCACTTCACATTTTGTAACACTAACTATAGACAATCCGTAATATTTAAAATAAAATTACAAACAAAAGGCGGAGCGCATGTGCTTCCCTGCTAACTAAATAGAATAAAATGACCGGGCTAGGACCTACCCGCGTGCCGTTCGCAGTAGACTGGTGATTTCACAGTATTTTAATATGCCGGTCATCCAATATTATGAATCTGTAACCATACTTTAGTAAAACGATAAACGTATTTTTGTGTGATGATCACGGTATTTTGGAGTGCCGCGTCAAATATTATGGTTCCGTAATCATATTCGATGGTAATTTGTTACGTAATTGTATTTTTGTGTGCTAGTCATGGTATTTTGGTGTGCGGTGTCAAATATTATGATTCCGTAATCATTATTTGATGTTTGTTCATTTGTTAATTAATTTTTGTATGCCCGTAGTTACATAGATAGATAGATAGATTAACACTTTATTGTACACCAGGAATACATAAAAGGATTTATTAAAATTAGCAGTACAATGGGCGGCCTTATCGCTGAGAGCGATTTCTTCCAGACAACCTTTGGATGGACAGTAACAAGCGAAGCAGTAACGAAACGGCGGAAGATATAGTCCGTAGTCGTATATTATAAGGATTTTATGCATAGAAGCTTCAAGAAAATTGATGCTAACTACAAAAATAAAGTGACGAAAACTGTTATATCTTAGGTATCATCGAATTTCTGCCAACCAGACATCCAGCAGACCATTTCATATTACGTAGTGTTATTTTAAGAGGAAAGCATCGTAAAGTATCGATTTAATCTTCTTATATTCTGTCACCGTTTATTACGGAGAATGGTCATCATAATATTGTATTACTTACTATTTAAACTAGATTATTTTATTACATATACATGATACAACCTTATTTTAGAACAATTCATCGTATTTTTGAAAGACGTATTGATATTTTATAATGAAGCCAAAATGACATTTTTCTCAGTGTAACATAACACCCAACAGTCATATATGTATTACGTAGTCCTGGCAGGTGATTACGTAACCATGTTGCTATTGGTTTCAATCGATTTCAATGCTGTTTTCAATGCTTTGTTCTCTTGCGACTACCAAATTTACGTATTTTGCTTACAAAGGTAACTTAGATTTGGACTGCGTAAATTAGGTAATCGTATAAACGTTATTTCAAATAGAACCAACGTTGAAATCGATTGAAATCATTAGCAACAGAATTACGTAATCACCCGCCAGATCCCACACTAGGATTCCCTGTGTCGTGGGTATCAGGAAAGACGAGTACCATGGTACCATAACATTCAAACCTGGAACAAATATTTGCAGATCATACAAGCATTTGTCCTGCAGCGGAAATTGAACCCGCAACCTCTCGCACCTCAGCTGGCTACTCGCTTCCGCGCCACAGAAGTCGTTAAAACCTCGTAACTCATTACTCAAAAAGTTATCCTAGAGGTTGATGGATGAGATCTACACCAAAGTACTGGCACTCATTTCGTTGAGAAAATCAGTATTGCCATCCAAAGAGGTATAACAGTAAGACCAGCCCTCTTCTTGAGGGCTGGTCATTCATCCTCCCCTGATGGATTAACAAAAATTCCTTCATTTACTTTTCATTTATAAAACCGACTTCCGCCATTGTATACGACTAAATATTTGGATGAAAAAAAATGATGAAAGAACCATATTGGTGAAAGGATTATGATACTTTATGAATGCAAATGCTTGGTTTGTTGCTGAAAATATCAAAATCACCATATGTATGCTTACAATATTTGAGGAGTTCCCTCAATTCCTCATGGATTCCATCATCAGAACAGGATTCTGAAAAAAATGAGACCAATCTGGAAGTATATCTATTCAAATATAAAAAGAATTTTCCAAATCGGTTCATAAACGCCGGAGATATGCGGTAAAATAGAACCGAATTGAGAACCTCCTCCTTTTTTGGGAAGTCGGTTAAAAAAAATACAACCGAATTGAGAACCTCCTCCTTTTTTGGGAAGTCGGTTAAAAACAGAAGCAAACTTCTTTCCTTCCCTTAACCCAGTTTACTGGTATAAGATTGATGGATTTGGAACGTGTTTATGATCGATAGAGCATTCAAATTTATGCAAACCTCGTTTGACTGACCAATCTGTTTTTCTGTCTGTATGTAACCACCCACTCAAAGAAAAAACATTTAATCTCACCAAAAACTGGAAATTACATTACGATGTCCAACACACACATAGTGAATTATTCACAGACAGGCTCACAGACGCATTGTCTCATTTGCACACACAGACTTGTATACAGGGTGTTCAAACAATGTTTATGAATGTCGATGATAAAAAAAAATATAAAAAAAATTGTTTCGGTTCCACCTTTATAATGCAAATAGCTTTCATATATACATAACAATACACCCAACAGTCACATACATACTTAAGAAGGGAACTCACTGACGTGGTCTGTCTTTCCTGAAAATACAATGTTGGTTTCTTTTGTGCCTTTTGATATTTTTAGATGGATTTAGTTTTTTTCTAGTCACATGCCATTAATTTGGTATTTAACCAGATTTAGTCGAGTTGATGGGCCCTTTAGCCGTTCTTTAAAAAAAGGGTATTGGCAGGCAGACGACACACTGATAGACGGATAAAAGTAGTCCTGTTGAGAAACGCCACCCTATATAAGAACGAAACATATTTTTTTTAAGTTTTTCCTGGGAATGTAAGCTGAAAGTCGTAGGTTGGTTCTTCTCGGTTTTACTGGGAGAGAGAAACTTAATATTTTGGGACACCCTGTACTGACACACAGACATACGTATTCTGTTATTCTAACTAATGACGCAATTATAATCGTGGGTTTACTTAATTCCCCTGTTTGTCCGCAATTAACCCGTTTCAAAGACTCCATATTGAATACAGGCAACAGCAAAAGTGCTCGGTTCATATTTATTGAAGAGCAATCTCTCATTTTAAGAAGACCAAAAGACATTATAACAGTAAGGGAAAGTCGGTGGATGGAGGCGGCCCAAACCATTCGTCGTGGCATTTTATGAGAGAAGCCTATGTCTAGCAGTGAACTTCTACGGGCTGATGATGATGATGATTATGAATAGCAGTTTGAAGTTATTATTTAATCATGTTATCAAGTCACTATTGGCTTCATATTAAAGCTCAAAGTCACGCAGCACGCTATGAAGAGAGCTATGCTACGTAGTAAAATCCGAAAAGAGAAAATCCTTAGAAGTACTAAGATTACCGACATAGCTCTCAGAATTAGCAAGTTGAAGTGGCAATGGGCAGGCCATATAGCTCGCAAAACTGACGACCGCTAGGAAATAAAGGTCTTTGAGTGGCGATCACGAACCGAACAACGTAGGCCGCAGGAAATGGTAGATAAAGGTAGCTCAAGACCATTCGTCGTATCAATGGGCATGTCTATGTCCAGCTGAGCCCAGGGGGGGTTTTTGGGGTTCAAACCCCTACAAAATATTAAAAATGTGACATTATTATCATATTAAAATAAAGAGAGTTGTAGTTGAAATTATTGCATTCATATAAATCGATAAAAGTTATGTTTGAGTTAAAAAAATTTGCTGTTCACAATCTTAAATACAACATTTTCACGGCTCGCTCCACTCACCGGTAAAAATATTGCCTTCCCATCCCTTTTCCTCACTCTTTTTTTTACACGAATATTAATGTAATTTCATATACATTTTTGTTGTTTCATCTTCTTGAACCCTCCCCTATACTAAAAGCTGGCTTCGCCCGCGAGCTGAGGGCTTCTACCGTCTCATAATGATAAGACTCAATCAGTGATCTACTAATGACTCATGCTCTCAATCAAGACAAATCGATGCTCTAGCTGTTCCAATGACACTTGGTTTGTTTGAGTGTGACACGAGGCGTCATCACTATGGATCAAGTACCGAGTCATACGAGTTATGAGACCTTACCATGAGCTCTGATAGCGATTCAGTTCAAAAACTATTCAGTGCAAAATATCAGTTCCGTAATGTCCGCAGCTATATTCAAAGGCACAGTAGCAGAAAATCTATAAATTTCTGCGATTAAAGTTATTCAACGATGACGAATGTCAACGACGAACCGATATTTTGTACTGAGAGCTGATTCTAAGTATTTTGCACACAATTGACACGGACGTCTGGTGTAGTGTAGTGTGGGTTTTAGTATGGCGACAGTGATGAGCGCCCCTAGCGTACACTCTGTGAACCTCATTTTCCATACAAAAATCCGTGTTACACTACACTATACGTCCGTGTCTATTGCTTGTCAAAACATAGAATCAGCTCTTAGTACAGTCAAATTAGGTGATTTTTTGCAAAAGTGTGGAACTAATTAGATGTAGTCATGAAAACTTTTCTAATTTTTTTGTATGGCTTAAAAATCACCTCTAATATTAAGCATCAGTAATTTCACCCTACGGAACAGGGTGAAATAGGGTGAAAAACCTTAAAATATCCGTAACTTAATGGGGGAAATAGAAGTAGTCGGTGCAATTTGGCATAGACTTTGAACCGTTATGATCTACATTTGCACCAAGTATTTTTTAAATCCGACATACGGAACATACAAAAAAAAATCGTTTACAAAAAAAACTTTTTGTGGTTATTACGGCTCCGGGAAAATTAAGGTAGTCGGTGCAAATTGATAGACTTATCAGAAAAATGCTCGAAATACATTACCAGGTTTTCACCATGGTGCGTCTCACGGAAGGCACTTTTCCATATTTTATTGTCGCTCTACTTCGGGGAAAATTAATGTAGGTCTGGAAATAGACTTATACTTATTCATTTAATTAGTACTACATCCGCCGGAAGTTTTATACTGTTTTTTTTTTACGGAAGATGCACTTGTTCAACACTGTGTTCCCTACATGCACGTGGTTTTTATTAAAATCATAATGCACTAAGACAGTCTCTCTATACGTAATTTAACTTGCATCAAGTAATTTTTTTCTATTTTAAAATTTACGGCCTTTTTAAGTTTGTACCTAATATTAGAAAGGGTTCCGTAAGCGCCAGAAACGGTGCAAACTTAGGATAAGCTTCTTTTCGTGTCATCTAACGTTTCCATAAGAATCCACGACTACACGATTTAGGTCCACACTTTTTGCTAATTTGCCTGTACTATCTCTGAATAGTTTTTGAACTGAATCGCTATAAGAGCTCATGGTAAGGCCTTTGATCACTTTAGTTAATTACCTTTGATTAATTGTTTGTTTATTGACATCATTGATGCTCCAAGAACATGACTGAGAAATAATTCATAGTGTCATTTCAAAAATGATATTTACTTTTCGTAGCAAGAGTGCTACGGCGTAGCAGTTTACATATTAATAATTTTGATAACAATTATAAGCTTTATGTGCCCCGGATAGAGACTGAATTTTAAATAGATCCGTTCAATCAGTAAGTAAACCGGATCAGTAACTTAATTATAAGCATACCGGATCGATTAGTACAACGTGTCTAAACCACCGGATCTATCAGTTTAGGTAATTCCATCTTACTAATATCATAAAAGCGAAATGATGTTTCGATGTTTGCATGTTTACTACCCGATCATGGCTTAACGGCTGAACCGATTTCGATGAAATTTGGTAAGCAGATAGATTATGACCTAAATTTTGCTATAAAAACTTTTTATCAATGAAAAACCCTTAAAAGGTTGAAATTTACATACAAATGTAATATATGGAAGTACAAAAACAATATTATGCAAAATTAAAATGTCCGATTAGTTCCTTTAATAACTTTTCATTTAAAAAACCAACTTCCGCCATTGTATTCGACTAAATATTTGGATGAAAAAAAAATGATGAAAGAATCATAGTGGTGAAAGGATTATGATACTTTTTGAATGCAAATGCTTGGTTTGTTGCTGAAAATATCATAATCGCCATATGTATGCCTACAATATTTGAGGAGTTCCCTCAATTCCTCATGGATTCCATCATCAGAACTGGATTCTGAAAAAAATGGGACCAATTTGGAAGTATATCTATTCAAATAAAAAAAGAATTTTCCAAATCAGTTCATAAACGCCGGAGATATGCGGTAACAAACATAAAAAATAAAAAATAAATACAACCGAATTGAAAACCTCTTCCTTTTTTGGGAAGTCGGTTAAAAAAACTGCCAAAATGAACTAGTGGGAATAAATGAATACATGATTACTGATTACTGGATAAATGAAATTTATAATTCAGCTTATATTACGAATTGCGAAGCACTTTACACAACTAGAGATTCGCCAATTACCCAACCACCACTTAGTAACCAATTACTAATTTTTTTATGTAAGAGCCTTCAATCTTATTTTTTCATCGTGTTCTGTACACATCTGTACAGAACAGGTAAAATGATCAGGTCCCCGCTTGATCGCCTAAATACCCGATATGTTTACACTGATTGTTTGACTACCACAGACGGACAGGCAAAATGTTTGGTTACTTTAAGAACTTGAACAAGCTTGTCACTGTTAATCAGCTATCAATGTAAAATGGGTTTTGCCACGCTGGCTTTAAGTTCAATGTGACACTGACACGAGCAGGCGGACGTCAGGATTGCGCGCAAGGTTTTAAGAACTTGATATACAAAAATGTATGTCAAATACTGACCCTAATAAAACAATAAAGATAAATACCTCAAGGGATCAAAAACGTTTTGTAAAGTAATCGTACTCTCGCCATTCTGACTTGAGATTGGCACGCATTCGTACCTGACTGCGGAAAAGAAGAGGTATTTTTTTAGCACTCTATTGTATGAATGTAAGTTTGTTCCATCGTAGCTCCGAAACTATTTATTGGATTTTGACAATGAGCTATCATAATCATCGTCATAATCCTATCCTATCCTACTAATATTATAAACGCGAAAGTTTGTGAGTATGGATGTTTGTTACTCTTTCACGTCAAAACTATTGAATGGATTTGAGTGAAATTTGGAATGGAGATATTTTACGCCCTGGATTAACACATAGGCATAACATTTTCATCATCATCATCAATTTTCATCATTATTCACGCGGGTGAAATCGCGGGGCGCAACTAGTAATTAATATATTTGACGACCTCTGTGGCGCGGTGGGCGAAAGTTCGCCTGCGACGCAGGAGGTTGCGGGTTCGATTCTCGCCTCGGAATAAATATTTGTAAGTTCTGCAGATATTCAGATTATTCAGGGTGTTCGGGGTATTTTTCCATGTATAATAAAAAATATCTATCTATGTAATGTATTGTATTAAGTATATCAGTTATCTAGTACCCATAATACAAGCTCTGCTTAGCTTGGGGCTAGATAATGTTGTGTGAAATGTCCAGCATTATGTATTTATTTATTTATCTTCTTTAAACCCCTTTCTTTTTAAGTATATAACTTTTCTTCAATATACAGACATACCGCGGGTTTTATCTTTTTATTATATTTATAGATATTGTAAAAGAACCAGTATGTCATCGGAGTAAAACTACTGTAATCTATGACTATTATTATTCTGTGCCTAGAGAGCATTTTAGAAGCACGTTTACACAAAAAATGTATAATTTCAACTCTATGTTGAATACAATAAAAGTCAAAAATATTGAATATTTTTTGTTAGTAAAAAATTTGGTATGCGCTTTGCAAACACGAATGTAATATTATAATGGTTTCTAGTTTGGTAAATACCTACTTGTATAAAGAATTTTAAGTTGTTTCTAAAGAACTTAATAGCTTTTAGTTACGTAGCTAAGTACTTACATACCTAACTACACCCACCTAAAATGTTTTGGGCATGGCCAGAATTTTAAACAGATATCAACATTTTCTAACTTTATAAATTAAACAATTTTAAACGGATTTAAATTGTTTGATTTACAATGTTTAGCAATCATGAACCTGAAGTTCCGAAAGTTTTAATTTTACAATTTTTTTTTTGAAAAACTTGAATTAAATGTATGTGTTTATAGGGTTTGCAAAGTCGCGGAGACCATGAAAAAACAGTATTTTGGTCAAGCAAAGCTTCAACGATGAAAAAAAAAACCAGTGTTACACTTTCCTGTATCATTGAGTGAATACAAGTCCCTAGATTTTTTTTTACCAAAATATCCCTGTATATATAATTTCAATCACTTGCTTAGGTATTGCATATCGCAAAAACCTTACTATTTTCAGTGATTTTATTCTGAAGCGATGGATAAACTAAGTAGACGACGAACTTTTGCGAATATGAAAGTATATAAATACAAAGTTATAGATATTATAGTAATTCAAAATGTAATTGAAGTTAAAGAAGCTACAATTAAAAGAAGAAGAATTCAAAATATAAAATTAATTTTTATTCAACCCGAAACGTAAGTCTTGTCGACCTCTGTGGCGCGGTGGGCGAAGGTTCGCCTGCGACGCAGGAGGTTGCGGGTTCGATTCCCGCCTCGGAACAAATATTTGTAAAATCTACAGATATTTGTTCTGGGTGTTCTGGGTATTTTTCTATGTATAATAAAAAATATTTATCTATGTAATGTATTGCATATTAAGTATATCAGTTATCTAGTACCCATAACACAAGCTCTGCTTAGCTTGGGGCTAGATGATGCTGTGTGGAATGTCCAGCATTTATTTAATTTTTTTATCTTGTCCCTCGCGTAATCATCATCATCATCAGCCTGCAGAAGTCCACTGCTGGACATAGGCCTCTCCCTTAGAATGCCAAGACGCATGGTCTTGAGCCGCCTCCATTCACCGACATTTATAATGTCTTTAGTCCATCGAGTAAAGGGCCTTCCTCTACCGAGTCGTCCGGTTTGTGGTCGCCACTCGAGAATCATTACACCTTTATTTTCTTTACTTTGTCCCACATACGTAAGTATATGGTCGGAATTATAATATCTAAAAAGTGTTGTTTTATTCACGGTTCTCAACAGTCGACGCTACCTACATAAATCCTCTACACTATAGGTATCCACGATATTGTATGTAGATCTTCATAATAATTGAACTGATTTTAAATATTAGAAGTACTGGCTTTGTCGGTGATCTTGGTTCTTCTACGGATTTCTGCGTTTCGAATTATATCACGTAGTGATACCTTATAATAGCTCTCTCCATAGGCCGCTGCGTGACTTAAAGGAAGGCCCTCCACTCGAAGGACTAAAGACATTATAAACGTCGCAGAAAGTCTGTGGATAGAGGCGGCTCAAGACAGCGTTGTGGCATTCTAAGGGGGAGGTTAAGGGGGGTTTTTAGGCCCAGCAGTGGACTTTTACAGGCTGATGATGATGATGATAAAGTACTAGCTTAGAAAACAACTTAATCGTCATATTTCAAACGAAAAAAAGTAAAAAAAAACTGCACTTTTAACCGATATTAAAGTACTCGAGTGGATACTGTTGTCCATCCCCTGGCGTAATCCTTTATTCACCTTTTACGACATCCACAAGAGGAGTTGGAGGAGTCCTATTCTTAGACAGAGACAACTCCGGCCCCGAGGCAACCTCTCACATTATTAATAAGTCATCACTTTTTACATCACTATAATTTGATTATTACTCATCCCTAAATATTCACGCACTAATACTTCGTATTTGCAAAACATTATTTTACGAAAAAAACACAACAATACAACAGTAGTTAAGTAAACTTAAACTTAATATTCTATACATCACAAACTGTTGAATACAGTATTAAGTTTCCAATTGTTCACTCTTACAATCATTTTTTAGATTTTTTGTGGTAAACCTTACAATGAGGTTTTATACTATTAAGTGATCTTTGGTTATTATTTTGACAAAAAAAGTGTATTTATATGGATGCACGTGATATGTAAAGGAATTATCTTATTGCCGGTGAAATTACAGACTTCAATGAAAGACCCTATGAAAAGGAATCCCACACTATGACCACTAGGCATTATTAGTATTGAAAACATATACATATGACATAGCTCTCAGAATTAGCAAGTTGAAGTGGCAATGGGCAGGTCATATCTTAGCTCGAAGAACTGATTGTTGGGAATAAAGGTTCTCGAATGGCGACACAAACTGGACGACGCGGTAGAGGAAGGCCCTCCACTCGATGGAATAAAGACATTGTAAACGTCACGGGGAGTCGGTGGATGGAGGCGGCTCAAGATCGTTCGTCGTGGCATTCTAAGGGGGAGGCCTATGTCAGCAGTGGACTTCTACAGGCTGATTATGATGATGATGAGTATTGAAACCTATTTGCTGCAGCGATCAAGCACAAGGGGAATCAAATTGTATTTTAACTATATATACTTATTTGATTTGCTTAGTTGTTTTTTTAGTTTAGTTTTTGTTTTTTTCCCTTTTGCCAATCCTGTTCACTTTGTAGCAAATAAATATTTTTATCTAAATATTTTTATCTTTATCTTTTAAATAGTAGGAACTTAGTTAATATTAGTTTTTTTTGCAAATTTTTCTTATGAACTGTCACTATTCCCTTTCTATGCACTACCGACATATCTTTTCTCCGTAATACACCAATGTTATCTGGAAGAGAATGCTTTTTAGCATTAAGTTCGCCTTTGTACTTCTTTTATATGCAATAAAGAATTTTCATTATAATAATAATGTCTAATGAATATGATGCTTTATAATATTGTTTTATTATTTCAATTAAATTAGTGACTT
The DNA here is from genome assembly GCA_951392215.1 of Epirrita christyi. Taxonomy (NCBI): domain Eukaryota; kingdom Metazoa; phylum Arthropoda; class Insecta; order Lepidoptera; family Geometridae; genus Epirrita; species Epirrita christyi. The sequence goes on along the minus strand of OX595856.1, from coordinate 12,743,310 downwards.
GTAAATGGATTTACCAATAATTATTTGTATTTGTATTTGACCCAATGTTTGTTTGGTAAAATCTGGTTTTGACTGGTAACACTATTTTGAGGCAAATTGTGATGAAAAACATCGGAAGAAAATGCTCAAGAATCGAAGGCCAACACACACTATGACCTCGTAGTATGACGGCTCTTACACTCTCTTTTATCAAGAGTAGTCCAGTTGTAGTTTTGTCACTTGTAAATAACATAACATAACACCTAACAGTCTCATACGTAAAATAGACTTGATCCCACGCTAAGACTCCCTGTGTCGTAGGTAGGGAACTACGAGTACCATGGAACCACAACACCCAGACCAGGAACAAATATTTGCATATTTACAAACACTTATCCCGCAGTGGGAATCAAACCCGCAACCTCTTGCATCTAAGCCGGCTACTAACCCGCCGCGCCACGGATGTCGTTAAAAATATACAAAATATACTTAGGTACAATGAATTGTTGCAAGGTCTGATAGATTAGCAATTTGTTTAAGCATAAAAAGCAACAAAACAAAAAAGGGGAAAGTGTAGTTTTTCTCAAAGAAAACCTTCTTTTGACATAAAGTGCTTGCAAAATTAGGGTTCCGCAAACCCTTCCTTATAGTCTGTCTTTTTATCCTGCGTTTTATTACTTTTTTATTTCTTTTTAACGGCTTTTGGGGTCAGATATTGATATTATTATGATGTAGGGGTGCCTACTGCCAGGGGAGCGTTGTCATCGGATACTTTGAGGGATGTTTTTTGATGTGGTTTTTCAATGTGCGGGTGAATTTTTGAGATTTCTAAGCTCATTTGCTAATAAAACAAGTTTATAACACCAGAAAACGTTATCTTTATCAAGTGGATAACTTCAGGAAGTCACGATAAATATTTTATTTGATCTCAGTGTGTCAGATTCTGGAAAAAGCGATTCATTAATTGGTATGTGTGTAGAAAACGTTTCGGTTTTTTCTATCACTCTTATCTCACGCTGTTCCAATAAGTACCTACATACCTATACCAGTATTTTAAAAGTGAGAAAAAAGTTAAGTCATTAAAAAAAAACATTTACATTCTACACACTTCAGGAATGGTATACCTATTAAAGTATAATTTAAAAACTTTATTTTAATTTAAAATACCTAATATTTGAGCCCGTTAAATTGTGCCATGGTGTGTCCGGCCTAAGAATAGACCCTCTTACTCCTCCTATTGATTGTAGTAAAAGCCTTGCTAAGGAATTACTCCAGGGGATGGGTAGCATCATCCACCTGAGTGCTTAACAACAATCGTCGATCACCAATGGCAAATACCTCTATTTTATTCAATGGGAGGCTTTGTCCAGCAGTGGACGTAACCAGGCTAATAATGAATATACATACATACATAAACACACGCCTTTTCCCACCAAGGGGTAGGCAGAGCTTCAAAGGACCACTTTTCACCGTGGCTTGCAAAGTCGAATATATAGAGGTGACTAGCGGTGAGCTCATCGCTGCCATTGCTTTCCACGACCAACCCAGCTAACGCTTCCAGTTATAATACACTCCTAAAAAAGCCAGCAGCCAGGAGAAATCTTATACCAACGAACATTGCCAAACAAGTCCGGGTAATTAATATTTTAGTTAAAACTTACTTGCCGTCTGTGCTCCGTAGATGGAGAAGAACCTATTATTAATCATTCTAAAAACTATTTATTAAATAAATGGTGTCATACAAACTCTAACACCAAATACATATTATACCGCTCCTTCCACCGCGGGTAACAAGCCAATTTAGTTTGCCTTCTGTTAAGTGGCAACCCTAACTCGTTAGGGTCATCTGTCACGTACAGCCCTGGCCAGGAATGCGATAGAAGATATTACTTGCAGATAATATCCGTTTATTGAGAAAAATAAGAGCAATGAAGAATACATTAGGAAAGTGTTGATGTTTCTGCGAAAAGTGAGGAAATCTTGCAGTTTGTGCAACCATCGTATCACTTGTTCTTTCTTGGACACTCTACGTTAGGTCAGTTATCAGTAAAGTGGTATCGAAGCTGACTGATCGTGAAAGAACTAATGTGGTGAAAGGATTCACTGCTCTTTTTGCTGCACTGATTCGAGAGGTTGCGGGTTCGATTCCTGCTGCAGGACAAATGTTTGTATGTTTCGCAAATATTTGTTCCGGGTCTGGGTGTTACGGTACCAGGGTACTCGTAGTCCTGATACCCACGACACAGGGAATCCTGGTGTGGGATCATGACTACGTATGTGTATGTTTGGTGTTATGATATGTTACTGCTACTTGAAGAACCGCATTACTCCATTTATTTTCTTTCTTTATCAGCCTGTTTATGTCCACTGCTGGGCGAAGCCTCCCCCATTAAATACAGTGGGGGGGGTTTGCCATAATCACCGCGCTTGTCAAGCGGATTGGTGACCGCAGTATTGGTGCTTTTTACTCTAATGGATGCTGCTACGTACATCCCCGGCCATTATCCATCCATCTTACAGATGTTGCTTCTAATTGGTAAGACTTCTAAATATCTTGTTAAGACATGGTATACTTATATGCACCCAACTCTTATTTGGTGATACTTAAGTTAAAATTAACAGATTTCTATCATACATACATAACATAAATTAACACCCAACAGTTACATACATAGTTCTGATCCCACACTAGGATTCCCTGTGTCGTGGTATCAGGAACTACGAGTAACATGGTACCACAACACCCAGACCCGGAACAAATATTTGTAGACCATGCAAACATTTGTCCCGCAGCGGGAATCGAACCCGCACCTCTTGCCTCTCAGCTGGCTTGGCCGCGTTGCGGAGGTCGGAGGAGATTGTCGGAGGTATCAAAAACTATCAAATTTGACATTAAAGTGTCTCTTAAGTGTATTTTGGACCCTAGTGGTTGGTGAAAGGGAGAAAAATAACGTTTGAACTTAATTTGGTATCTAAACACAACACAAGAAGACAATTTCCTTTTCACTCCGAAAAAACAAATTAAAAGAAAACAAGCAAGCGGAAATCTTCAAATTGGATTTCCAAAGAACTCATGAAAGAGACAGCTGTAACACCAACACAATCCGTTAGAAAGAGACAGACACACATCAGAAGCCACAAAGACCAAGTAATTGTAGACAATGGTACTGAAAAAGACATCTAACAAGATTTCTATCAGTGTTTTGCCTCAGGACTTAGTACCAACTTACTTTACCACCCTTATTATACCTTCTAACCTTTATAGCAATGTAATTATGACTCAAAATAGCATACATTTTCTTTTTGCATTGTCAAAACTTTGTTTGTAAGGACTTAGAACGTATGTCTACCGTGAAAATAGGTTTGTCAAAGTATAATTTTAATCCAGAAAACGCTGATCTCTGAAGAAAAGGTGGTTTTTGAAGATTTGATGTCTGAGTAGAGTGGTTTTGGAAACGTTTGATAACTGAGTTTGTTTCAAGATATTTCCCGCATTTGAAATAGTTTAAAATATTAATTCTATCGAAATTGCCGGTAAGCAATTTTTTTAGATACTAATGGTGTTATATTTTGTTTTACCGATTAAGTTGTATATCCTTTGAGTTCTGTACATTATTAAAGTAATTGCATCTTTTATAAATTCAAGACGAACACTGAATCCTAAAATACAAGTTTTTACTTAGTTTATGGAGTCCATTTCTGTTTTTTAACGTAGAATCTGTATTATTGATGAAATTTATAAATATTCATTCTATGTTTTTAATGATGAACAAATAAAATTAAAATAAAGTACCTTTTTGAGGGCCACAATACCTACATTAAGCTTGTCACTGACCTATCAGGGTGACCAAGAAAGAACATGAAGAACAAAGCGTGGTAGGATCGCAGGTTCACGTTGCGCTAATAAAAAACGTTCCTACACTCAATTACTTCCCAGAATCCCCCCTACAACTTACTACCCCCCCTAAAAATGTATTTCAATTTACTTTTAACAATAAATCAATCAGCATAACAATTTAAATAGAATTAACACTCGTCAATCCACCCCCAAACGTCATTTGCCAAACGGAAGTTTAAAAACCACCCCTATAGATATCACAGCGGAGTAATAGTGAGCTAGCTACAGAGCATGCTTATGAACAGCAGCTAACACGAGTATGAACATGTGATTCCCATCTTAAGGTTCCCACTTCAAACTATTCTTCTAAATTACGTTTAATTTTGTATGGTTCTTTGTTTAAAAAATGTGGAACACTGAGTACCTTGATAAAACTTATCCGACTATATCTACAAATTTTAAACTTCGTGTTTTTTCCGTTTGGGTCTTGTTTCATATAATTTAAAAACTACAAGCCAGATCTCCATAAAAAGTTTTAGGTATCATTGGAAAAGACTTATGAAGGTGCGGAGTATTCTAGATTTTTTTAAACGATGAACTTGAAATGTTTTTTTACGAGCTTTGAAGCGTAAGTCAGCCGAAAAGTTTGACACAGTGATACGTGGGTACGACTGAGTGGGTACTGTAGACAGCCCTGCCAATATGATCAATCGCTCTTATACCTGCCAACAGCTCTTGCTTATTTTATCACTATTCTAGCTAGTAAGCTAACCATAATTACTCGCAAGTTCATCCTCTATGGACATGAATATTTTTAAAGCTAGGTTTGGGCTCTACATTTATGTATTACTCTTTGGATACAAGAGCCTCAATAGGTATTGGGATAAAATTACATTCTTCTGGTAGGTATCTTCACGACTGCGCGTGTTGGGGATTAGCAGGGCCGTGTTAATTAATATTATGTCGCAAGGGAGCTGGTGGCGCTGAAGATGTTTTAATTTACGCCTTCGATAGGTTTGGCTCATAAAGTAGACCCTACGTGGATAAGACACATTGGATAGGTAAAAGGACGTGCGCCACTGACCTTCAGATCCTTGCAGACCAGCTCCAGTAATACGTATCGTCCTTGGGACTGCGATGGTTCGCAATCGCGTCCTCCAATTTAGGTAATATCGCCAGCAGAGTCGCGGTATTCAACTTCACCATAAGGATTGTTTAAAAGAACTGTAATAGCTTCTTAAGGCACAACTAGTAAGCACTTTGTCGCGGAAAATGTAAAAACCACAAATTAGGTTCTTGCTGTATGCGGCGCGGTCAGCGGATTTTTGTGGACTGTCCAGAATGTTCTGTCTCGCGGGCGCACGGCGAATCAAGGTGTTTTGAAAAAATGGATAGGAAGGATCACTTTATATTAGAGACCAAAAGATGGCGTTACCATTTCCGCCCGCCTTGATGGGTCACCATAAAAAGACAACCATAAAGTGAGATTAACAAAATCTCACATCTCATGAGGTGAGATTAGCGAGAGGAGACTAGGATGAAATCCCAATATCTCATAGCGGTGTTCAAATTGAGCTAACTCAACTTGTTGTGTACTCACGAGACTCTAGGGCTCTGCTAATGAGAGTAGAGTTCATAAGCGCGGTAGAATTATATTAAATAGAAAGCGGTGTTACATGTATTGATAAATTAGATGCTTATAAACTAAATATAATTTATCATAGTACACTATTGACGCGGTATAGGGCAGATGCGAACGGCCGGACGAAGTAGAGTTGTTCCACTCGCGTATCTAATTGTACAAGTACGGACTACTCCGTCCTTTGAGGGATGTACCTTATCTACAATCGCTAATGGCCAGGCTAAACTCGGAACATTATCCTCTATCACGACTACAACGACTCCCGGTGTGATAGGCGTGGAAAGCGTATTCCACTTCTGTCTAACCTGTAATCCATGTAGATATTCCATCCTCCATCGCTGCCAAAAGGACTGAACCATTTTGTCCAATAGCGAGTGCCTTTGAAGAAGGCTGAGATTATCAGAGTCTACCTCTGGCGCGGGTAAAGAGCATAGAGGCGCGGTATGCAGAAAATGACTAGGCGTAAGAGCCGAAGGCTCTGCGGGATCAGAGCTCTGTACTGTCAGCGGTCGCGAATTAAGTAAACACTCTACTTGAGTGAGGACAGTACAGAGTTCTTCATAAGAAAGAAGCTGTTGACCGATTACTCGGTAAAGATGCGTTTTTACTACCTTAATCATACTCTCCCAAGTGCCGCCTTTGTGGGGCGATCTTGGGCTGATATAAGACCACCTGAGACGACTCTCAGCTAAAACTTGTTCCAGCTTAGGACGATATTCGTCATTTAAGAATTTGTATAAATCGCGTATGTACGCGGCAGCACCTTTAAAATTAGTTGCATTATCCGAATGCATTACTTGGACTGGACCGCGACGCGCGAGAAAACGTTTGAGAGCGGCAAGAAAGCTGGGGGTGCTAAGGTCGGTGGCGACCTCAATGTGCACAGCCCTTGTCGTCAGGCATGTGAATAGGCACAGATAAGCCTTTTCGCTGCGCACTCCACGACGGCGTATGGGAGTGTACGCGATAGGCCCGGCGTAATCGCAGCCCGTGTGCGTAAAAGCTTTGACTGACTGGCGTATGCGACATTCAGGCAAGTCCGCCATCAGCGGGTAAGTTGGACGCGGGTTAAGCCTAAAACAGGTATTGCACATGTGGACTCTTTGTCTCACAATGCGGCGCGCGGACAGGATCCAGAACCTTTGTCGAAGTAGTGACATTAATAATTCTGGTCCAGCGTGTAGGTATTTTAAATGATAATAATCTATTAGCAAGTTGACAATATGGTCATTGCGCGGTAAGATAACCGGATGAATCTGAGTGTAATCTAGACCCGAACTAACAAGACGACCGCCTACACGAATCAGTCCGTCGTTATCAATGAAAGGCCTCAACTTGTTGAAAGCACGAGAGCCTGATTGATTTTTCCGTAAGTTATCAAATTCTTCTGCAAAGTATTTTATTTGTAGCGCGAGTAATAATTTATTTTCAGCGAGCTGAAGTTGATCAGCTGTTACTGCAATAGTAACGCGGCGGGTTAATAATTTAGCGAACGTAAAAACATATACAAGAATGCGCAACAATTTAGACCATGCTGATATGCGTAATGCAAGATCATAAATTGTGCACTCAGTCACAGGCGTACATACATTATGATACATCACTTTCTGTTCTGGCATGTTCTCGACAGGCTGGCCGTCAAGGTCACGGAGGGGCCACTGACACGGGTCAAGTATGACCCAAGAAGGTCCATGCAACCACAGAGGATGCGAAATTAAGTTCTGCGGCGTGATTCCACGCGACAGACAATCAGCTGGATTCTCAGTACCCGAAACGTGGTAGAAGTGGTCAGCCCGAATATTTTCGGTAATCTGAACCACGCGGTTTGAAACAAAAGTCTGCCACCTGTGAGGTGAGCTTTTAAGCCAATACAAAGCGACCTTAGAGTCGGTGAAAGCGTATGTTGTAATTGGGAGGCGATGGGCATAATTATTTAGAACTGTGCGTAGTAGCTTGGAAAGCAAAACTATTCCACAAAGCTCTAATCGAGCGATCGTGAGCGGCTTCATTGGCGCAACTTTAGACTTGGCGCAGACCAAACGAACGGTGTTACCACTGTCGGAACTGACATGTAGGTAAACTACGCCGCCATAAGCATGTTCGCTTGCATCTGAGAAACCCACTAGGGTGACAATGCTTTTCGCAAACACACCAACATGGCGCGGTATGCGCAGCTCATTGAGAGCTGGCAGCTCGGCACAGAATTGTCTCCACACTTTTACAATGTGGGGCGGGGGTGTATCGTCCCAATCAAGATTTAAATGCCACAGCTGTTTTATTAACAGCTTAGCATAAAGGACTGTAGGAGCTACGAAACCCATAACATCCCACAAGCGGGCAATAGTAGATAGGATTGAGCGCTTAGTGCACTGCTCATCTGCGGGTGGTTTTATTTTATAGTAAAAGGCGTCATAATTCGCCGACCAATGCAACCCCAATATTTTGTGATGCACTGACTTATCAAATTCAACCTCAGTGGAAAGCTTGTGAGTAGCGGGAATGCTGTCTAGGACACAGCGAGAGTTGCTATTCCACTTGACTAGATCCCACTGCGCGCCCTTGAACAACTCGATCAGCTGTTTGGAAGCGGCGATCCCCTCCTCCTCATTCTTGATAGAATAAACAATGTCATCCATATATATGGAAGAAGTAGCTATATCACTCGCGAGAGGGTGTTTAGCGCCGTCATCATCGATCAGCTGTCTGACCGTGCGCATTGCATGGTACACAGACGAGGCCAATCCAAAACAGACTCGTTTGAATTGAAATAGGGTCAGTGGATCTTGCGGATTGAACCGATATAATATACACTGATAACGACGGTCACATTCACGGATGGCAATCTGTAAAAATTGCTGGCGGCAATCTGCCGTCATAGCGACGGCAAACAGGCGGAAGTTCAATAGGATTTGAAATAAATCGCCTTGCAAGTTCGGCCCGTGATGCAGTATGTTATTCAGTGAAGTTCCGGAGCTAGTCTTGCAGCTAGCGTCAAGAACTATGCGGAGACGAGTTGACGTTTTATCTTCACGGATAACTCCGTGGTGCGGGATAACATAGATGGGACACGAGTCATCTGACATATCTGGAGGTGCGGGTGAAATATAATCTTTCTCTAAATATTCTTTGATCACGCCATCATAAGCTATTCTCAAGCTAGGCGAAGCTTCTAACTTTTTTTCGAGGCACAAGAAGCGCCGTCGCGCGGTTTCGTAAGACCTACCTAACGAGTATACATCCTCACTAAATGGCAGGCCGACAGTGTATCTACCACTAGTGGGATCGCGGGTTGTAGAACTTTTATAAAAGTCTTCACATTCAACGTCAGCGGGACGGAGAACGGGCGGTGCGGAAGGGGGCTCTTCGAGCTCCCAGAATCGTTTAATAAGATTATCAATACCTTGCTCCTGCACTAAACAACATGTCAAAGGCTGGCGGGAAAATAATGTAGGTACGGAACCCATGACTATATATCCTAGTACAGTACGTAAGGTTTGCGGGGCCTGTGTGTCGTCAGATGGGTGAGTCACGTCAGGCAATAATAAATGGACGAACAATGGAGCGCCGATCAAAATATCTATTTTATTTGGCGTGCCAAAAGTCTCGTCCGCGAGCGGTAAGTCGTGCAAGTGTGATAGGACAGACGTATCTATCACAGCACTAGGTAGCGAGTCAGTAATTTGATCGACTACCAGCGGTGAAATATTAAATTTAATATTCTTATCAAAGCGGGAATAAAATTCTAAATTTACTGAACTTGAATCTATTATCTTCTCAGCCCCCCCGAACCCCTTTATAATAGTGCGGCCGAGGTTATGAGACTGAATACCTAACAGATCGCAAGCTTGTTTTGTTATAAAATGACTTTGCGAACCAGAATCAAGCAATGCTCGCAATAAATGCCTACTTCCCGTACTATCATATACAGCGATCTGTGCGGTAGCAAGTAAAACGGTACACTGCTCGTTATGAACCGGCTCAGATAACGGCGACTGTTTCAATGCGGCAATGGACGTCGAGCACAATGCTACGTCCGTGCGCTCAGACGGCGCGGATCCCGAGGCAAGCGGAGCCTTATCGACGATCGCGTGGCTACACGCTTGCGCAGCGGCGCCGGCGCCGGAATGAGGCGCGGGTTCGACTCCCGACTCAAAGTGCAATAGGCTATGATGGCGAGATTTACAAGAGCGACAATTTGTGTCGGATTTACAGTACGAAACACGATGTTTTATACTAAGGCAGTTTATACATGCGTTTCTCTCTTTAGCGATTTTAAAACGTTCTTCTGGCGTCATTTTATGAAAATCAGGGCATTTAAATAAATGCTGATGCGTTATGTTTTTACACAAACATTTAGTAATAGCGGAATCAACGGTGTTTACATAGTAAGCGTGATATTTCGGCGGTTGTTTAGCTATATAGCTTTCTTTCGGGCGAATGCGGTCTACTTTATTTGTTGACGTATTTTTACTAGTGATGGGACTAGCAGCGGCGGATTTCGTGCGCTCAAACACTTTTGCACGATTTTTAATGAACGACTCAAGATCGTCAAATGTAGGTACTTTAGAACCTACACTTAACTCGAAATCGCGAACAGTTCCTGAGTCTAACTTCTTTAGAGCAATATGTACTAGAATTAGATCACCTAAGTTTTCTATCTTTAAATTATTCAAAGCGCGGACTGCGTTGATAAACTGTTCATGAAACAGATCAAAGTTACTAGCTGACGTAGAACTAATAGGTTGGAAATCGAACATTTGGTTTAGATAAGCGGAGGCTACCATTCGCTTGTCTTCGAACTTATCAATCAGCGTTTGCAATATTAAATCATAGTTCTCTGCGCATGGTGTAATACCTGCACACAAAGATTCAGCTTTGCCCGACAATTTACCTATCAGATAATATAGTTTTTCTGCATCGGTGAGTGTTGGATTATCATGGATAGTCGACTTAAAACAGGCATAGAACACTGGCCATTTACGAATGTCTCCTGCAAAAGCAACCAACTCGATGGGAGGTAACCTAGGCTTTGCTTTATTTAACGTAACCGGCGTCACAACACTATCAACAGCTGATAATGGCGAGCGCTGTACTTGCAGTCGCTTGATGCGGCTATATAGTTGTTCGAATGCAACCAGACATTTATAGTCAGGTTTAGCGGCGGGATTAACAATTAATAAACGCGAGTTGTAATCATCCAATAACCTAATGAAATCACTACGTAAAGTGTCTATAGAAGCACTTTCGGCGAGAAAACGTTCTCTTGCCTCAGCATTCGAATTTACATTCGAAGACGAATCATAAATTCCTTGAATCAATTCAAAAATAGCTTCCCTTTTAGCTAGTAAAATTAACAGCTGGTGATCCGGTTTATCGGAGCTGTCAGTAGCTGAGCATGCGGAAGTCGACCTTGTTAGCATTTTTGCGTTATGCAATGCACTATTACAACGGCTAAATACCTATAAATTAACGCGATGCGTGCTGCTAACTTGGTCGGACTTTACTACCTACCTACTTTGGTCGGACAACTACCTACCTATCTCCGAGCGTAGCGCGGCTGGCCTATACAAGATACAATAATAATTATATGGCCAGCGTAAACCAACCGGAAAGTATAGGGTAGTTTTGAATTTGATACTTATCAAATAAATGAATTTATTAGCGAATAAATTGCAATAATTTATCAATACACATAAGTAAACACCATTTGTATGCGGGGAAACAAAAAATACAATATTTTGTTGCGGGATTGAGATGATTTTGTCGGATGTTCACGACACAATGTCGCATGCGGGTACGTCTCAATGACGTGTATGTGACAAAATCAACTCGAAATACGCAATGTACTTCGTATGAACAGCGGTAAATAACCTTATTAGACCAGTAACTTAGGTATTCTAATAAGGGCGGTTAGATATAAAAGAAACGGATCAAGATATCCGTGCTCGATTAGGACCACTTTATGGTGGCGCTGAAGATGTTTTAATTTACGCCTTCGATAGGTTTGGCTCATAAAGTAGACCCTACGTGGATAAGACACATTGGATAGGTAAAAGGACGTGCGCCACTGACCTTCAGATCCTTGCAGACCAGCTCCAGTAATACGTATCGTCCTTGGGACTGCGATGGTTCGCAATCGCGTCCTCCAATTTAGGTAATATCGCCAGCAGAGTCGCGGTATTCAACTTCACCATAAGGATTGTTTAAAAGAACTGTAATAGCTTCTTAAGGCACAACTAGTAAGCACTTTGTCGCGGAAAATGTAAAAACCACAAATTAGGTTCTTGCTGTATGCGGCGCGGTCAGCGGATTTTTGTGGACTGTCCAGAATGTTCTGTCTCGCGGGCGCACGGCGAATCAAGGTGTTTTGAAAAAATGGATAGGAAGGATCACTTTATATTAGAGACCAAAAGATGGCGTTACCAGGAGCAAATTGAGTGTGACCAGTTACATTTAGTTTTAACGGGACGTGTGGTTGTAGAGATCGATTGAGATGAAGTTAATTATGCAAGAAGAAACCGTGAAAATCGTTGGGGAATACAGGTTCTCGAGTGACGACCACGAATCGGACGATGCGGTAGAGAAATGCCACTCGAAGGACTAAAGACATTATAAACGTCACAGGAAGTCGGTGATGGAGGCGGCTCAAGACCGTTCGTCGTGGCATTCTTAGGGGAAGGCCTATGTCCAGCAGTGGACTTCTACAGGCTGATGATGACGCAAAAAGAGTCCTTCAGTGTCGATAGGCTTCGATACCATCAGGAGGGCCATAAGCCTGTTTGTCGAGGCATAACATAACTTTTCATTTAAAAAACCGACTTCCGCCATAGTATTCGGCTAAATATTGGGATGAAAAAAAAAGGAAGGACTTTCCTTTAGCTACTTTTAGTATATGACTAATGGGTGGGAGGGGTGGGAGGGAAGGGGGATCCCTCCCCTGTGGGGTGAAGGGGGGGAGCAGAAACCCTGTAGTTTTCGAGAAAAAAAATAAAGAAAATTTTGAGGTTAAGTATGGAAAAAAAAATCTTCTATGACGATTATGACGATAAGGTCTTCTGCACCTTCTTTTAAAATGCCATAACGTCGGTTCTGGTGAACACACATGGTAGTTATTATCTAACCTAACCTAACCTACTTATGTCGGTGACAAAAACTAACAACAAAAGGAAGGACTTTCCGATATCAAGATTTTATGTGTACAAATACTATAAAATAGTTAAAAAAAAAAACCTAACAACCTACCGAGGGCCGCCAATTTTTAGCATAATATAGGACTTTCCGATATCAAGATTTTATGTGTACAAATACTATAAAATAGTTTTAAAAAAAAACCTAACAACCTACCGAGGGCCGCCAATTTTTAGCATAATATAGGACTTTCCGATATCAAGATTTTATGTGTACAAATACTATAAAATAGTTTTTAAAAAAAACCTAACAACCTACCGAGGGCCGCCAATTTTTAGCATAATATAGGACTTTCCGATATCAAGATTTTATGTGTACAAATACTATAAAATAGTTAAAAAAAAAAAACCTAACAACCTACCGAGGGCCGCCAATTTTTAGCATAATATACCATTTGGTTTGTCACTGTCATTGTCAAAAGCCGAAAATCGTATTCAAACACTGCCAAAATAGTAAAATATACCATTTTGTCTGTCATTGTCATTGTCAAAAACCGAAAATCGTAACCGAACACTGACAAATAGTAAAATATCACCAAAATATGGAGCTTGAAAAGTGGATTTTAGAATTTTTTTAAAAATTAATATCTCCAAAACTGTTGGTTTTCTGTTCATGCCATTTCATATTTAGGCTTGTGTTATGTGAACCTACATGTGATAAAAATGTGAACTTCCTAGCTAGCAGTATCTAAAGGAAAGTTGAGCCAATACAACAACAAGATAGTTCCCGTCAAAGTTGGAAATGATGTAGAGCAAGATAGTTAGAATATAATTTAAGTTTATCACAACAATTACCTACATTAGTATTTTTGAGAAAGTTTTATTTACAGTACCAACGACCGAGAGTAAAAAGCGCGTGTGTCTCTGTTCTTACTATCCACAGACTAGCGAGCGAGATGTTACGCTCTACTCGTAGTCTGTGGATCCCGCACCTCACGTGGAATAGGCATGTGTAGGGTCGCCACAGAACCATAGTGGTGAGAGGATTATGATACTTTTTGAATGCAAATGCTTGGTTTGTTGCTGAAAATATCAAAATTGCCATATGTATGCCTACAATGTTTGAGGAGTTCCCTCAATTCCTCATGGATTCCATCATCAAAACTGGATTCTGAAAAAAATGGGACCAATCTGGAAGTATATCTATTCAAATAAAAAAAAAACGGTTGTCTGTAAAGTCGGTTTACTGACGATAGTTCAACGTGTCAACGTCGTTATTGTGCTTCTTTGTCGCTCGTTCCGCGCTCGCGCGCATGCGCATATATATATATATATATATAGCATATATAGCGCATGCGGCGTTACCGCATGCACTTTGCGCATGCGCATATATATATATAGCATATATAGCGCATGCGCATATATATATATATATAGCATATATAGCGCATGCGCATAGCATATACACATACATAGCATACACATAGCATGTTTTGCGAGGTGACGCATGACGAGGTAACGACGCATTAGTCATGTTTTTTCGAGCGTGCAGCCGGCTCCATCGATTTATAAGACGTTAACACGTCAAAAAAGAATTTTCCAAATCGGTTCATAAACGCCGGAGATATGCGGTAACAAACATTAAAAAAAAAATACAACCGAATTGAGAACCTCCTTCTTTTTTGGGAAGTCGGTTAAAAATAATAGCGTCGCGGCGGTCTCTGCCTAAGAGTTACTCCTCCACCTTCTCCCGTAGATATCGTCAAAGACAACTAAGGGATTGCGCCAGGGGATGGGAGCATCGACCTGAGTACTTAACATCAATATTATAAAGTATTATAGTAATACCAATATTATAAGGCTTAATTACCTACAGCAAAAATAACGCAAGTCAAACACTATACTTCTAGGCAAGCAAACAAGCTAACGGCCCACCTGATGGAAAGTAGTTACCGTAGCCAAAGGACGCCTGCAACACCAGGGGCGTTACAGGCGCTGCCGACCCTGAGACATAAAGATGTGCCTGTAATTTCAACGTTTGTGTTTATATCACGAACTATAACCGAATGAACTTCGCCTGGAACTGGGTTTTTTTCAGCTGTGTGACCAAGGTGTGACCTAGCTAGATCGTTGTATCGTCCCAAGAAACACTTGCATCGAATTTAAATCAAAATTGTTAGACCCGTTTTCTTGATTTGCTTCATAGAAGGACAAACATACAATGCTTGTTTTAAAAAAACATACTACTACTACTACTTAATTGATACTTTACTTAATAAACCAAGAAAAAATAATAACACAATACAATAAACAATAAATAGTAACACAATACCAGTAACAGATTTTATGAAACTTGCAACCCAACCATCTAAGATTTTCATTGTACTTACCTATTTGATAAAAACTTTTTATTACAAGTACTTATCAAGATTTTGCAGTGGAGCTATTATTATGAGACAGTGTTTTTAATAATACAAAATCGCAATTGAGCACTTGCAAGTCTGTTAAAATTGCTGGAACCCTACAAATGAGCGGTCAAAATTTACTTTAGAGCAACGTCATCTGGCGGTGAGTAGATATTTTGCTGACCAACGCCACCTGTTGTGAAGTAGAAAAATTGTATAAGGTTCTTCCGCTGAAAGGTTCAAGAATCAAACGCAATCGTTTTGCAAGGTACTCTATCTATATAGTAACTGCTATAAAACACAGATGGCGCTTTTCAGGTGTACTATGCAACTTGCTGAATTCCGCTACCAAAGAGAACACTGGTGGTGTCAACTAGTAGCCACTACACACCACTGGTGTGTAGTGGCTACTAGTCACCGTTTTCCGAACCTAAGGCCATGAGTTTTAATCACGGTTGTGACCAAAGGATTTTTCTGCTCGATAAATGAAATGCTTCATACTAGGTACGTTCTTAAGGGTAACGGAACGCAAAGTAAAAAATTAGCATTCCCTAGAACCAAAAAATTAAAGACTTGTTTCGAACGATAGGAGATTCCGTAAAGCCACCATACCCATACCATACCTTATAGGCTTATACTATTCTCTGACCTAACCAAGGGTGACTAAAAAAGCAAAAGCCCAAAAACATTATTACATTATCTATCTATCTATCAAGATCACCAATAATAGGTCTCATAATTAGCAGGTTGAAGTGACAAAAGACAGGCAATATAACTCGCACGCATCACCGAAGACCGATGGGGATATAGGTTCTCGAGAAAGTGACGCGTATATAGGAATGTCTTCGATAAACCAACGTAATTTTATCGATGGCGACGGCTCAAAACCGTTTGTCGTGAGCTGATGAAAATTAACGAATCGAATTTGAAGCCACGTCTACATTCTTCTGCAGGTGGAAATGCTTGCACTGTCTCTAGTCGAGTTATAGCAAAAAAAGAAAGGGGTAGATAAAGGCCGTTCACCACACCTACCACCGTCAGAGGCAGATCGAAAATATAAAAGTCACGTTTACATTATTCAATCACTAGTTGCGCCCCGCGGTTTCACCTGCGTGAATAATGATGAAAATTGATGATGATGATGATGATGATGATGATGAAAAGTAGCCTATGCGTTAATCCAGGGCGTAAAGTATCTCCATTCCAAATTTCACTCAAATCCATTCAGTAGTTTTTACGTGAAAGAGTAACAAACATCCATCCATACTCACAAACTTTCGCGTTTGATGATGTTGATGATGATGAAAAGTAGCATATGTGTTAATCCAGGGCGTAAAGTATCTCCATTTTAAATTTCACTCAAATCCATTCAGTAGTTTTTACGTGAAAGAGTAACAAACATCCATCTTTACTCACAAACTTTCGCGTTTGATGATGATGATGATGATGAAAAGTAGCATATGTGTTAATCCAGGGCGTAAAGTATCTCCATTTTAAATTTCACTCAAATCCATTCAGTAGTTTTTACGTGAAAGAGTAACAAACATTCATCCATACTCACAAACTTTCGCGTTTATAATATTAGTAGGATAGGATAATACTGACACGACAATGTCAAGGTGTTATTGACCCTTCAGATAAAAGAAGAAATCTCTTTATCCTGTCAGCTGGTGACTGATGGGACGAAAAATTCCTTCCTTTGGTACGTAAACAACTTTCTTTTTGACTACTTATATAAATAGCCCTTCCTATACATGATGCACCAACAAAAACAATCTACATAGTAGGAACCGACTATAAAGTGACATCCTTATCCCTGCATCCCTTACTTACTCTATTAAACTACTTTAAATTAATATACTCAGAGGAGTGAATGATGATGATGAGTTGATGACTGCCAAACGGGTGTTTGTTGAGCTTTCAAATAAAAATGGCTGAGCCAATTTTGATTGAATATGGTAGACAGATAAATTAAAACCATGGTTAAAATAATAGTTATACCTACCTACACTTTTATCTAGAGATGTTATCGACCTCCGATATCCATGGTTCTATTCAAAGATTTTAGAGAGCTCTGGTAGTTTTATCTGGCATTCGATTGATCAATGCAAGATTAGGATCAACTTTAAACTAGCTTTTACCCTCGGTTTCATCCCTTGTTATAAGAATAATTTAACAGCATATAGGCACCTACCTATCTAACATATTATAGTATAGGTTTAAGAAAAAATATAGCAAGTACTATAGTAGTAAATATACTACTATAGTAAATAATAATAATAATATACCATACTAAGTATGGTACTTAGTAGGTTTGAGTTTTATTTATTCCAATAACTTTTCATTTCAAAAACCGACTTCCGCCATTGTACTCAACTAAATATTTGGATGAAAAAAAGTTATGAAAGAACCATAGTGGTGAAAGGATTATGATACTTTCTGAGTGCAAATGCTTGGTTTGTTGCTGAAAATATCAAAATCGTCATATGTATGCCTACAATATTTGAGGAGTTCCCTCAATTCCTCATGGATTCCATCATCAGAACTGGATTCTAAAAAAAATGGGACCAATCTGGAAGTATGTATATTCAAATAAAAAAAAGAATTTTCCAAATCGGTTCATAAACACCGGAGATATGAGGTAACAAACATAAAAAAAAAATACAACCGAATTGAGAACCTCCTCCTTTTTGTGAAGTTGGTTAAAAATAGAATATTTTTACCCGGTCTATTCAAAATGTTGACTAAAAATAGTCGACCATTGTTCGGAAAAGTGACTTAACTCTAAATTACAATAATTTGATAGCGACGCGACGTGATGGGGACTGTCAAGTGATCACTCACGACACGGACGTGAAGAGTCAAGGGGGGTATTACGTGTCGTCATGGAATTTGAGATAGGAGTCAGAAAGAGAATAATACTAAATTATGGTAAGTAATTGAGCACTTCCACGCCCTCATCTCATTCTCTTTCAGACCAGACTATAAACGTTGATCAATCATTCAGTGTTGGACCTAAGCCATAGGTTTCGAAACAGCAAAAAAAAAAACAATTAATTATTAAAAAATGATTCAATGTAATTCCCTTGAAATTATAATAATACAAAAAAATATTATTCGATAAATTGGCTATTACATAGTACCTACTTGCTTTAATCATTCCAGATATAGGTACCTACTTACTACCAGAAAAACAAAAAATTAACAACTGCTTACCTTACAATATCAGCTCGATATATTTAGTCTAATGAATTCTTAAGTTTATTTAATTTAAACTCATTGTGTAGAACCTCCATCGATAACATAAGAAGCGTTACTGTACAAATGTTATGTTCTTCCGATGGATCTTGACCGTGCTGAAGTTAGCGCTGACGATACGCATACACACATTGGGAATACATTCCATTGAAGAACAAAGGCTCTCGAGTGGCGGCGGCCAAGGCGAGGAAGGCCTCGATGGACTAAAGACATTGTAAAGGTCGTCGGTGGATGGAGGCGGCTCAAGACCATCGTGGCATTCTACAGGGGAGGCCTACGTCCAGCAGTGGATTTCTACAGTCTGATGATGAAGATGATGATGCGACAAATTAGTACCTAAAAAATGTAGCAATAACTTTTTTAAATAGTCCGGCTATTTTAATTTCAATCATTTGTGTGGCTAATTCCTGCACGGCCAAGATCCGTCAGCAGAACTGTACCCGCCTGATATACTTATGTAAAGTAAACTCTGATGTAGAATAGCAAACATGAATAAATAAATGCTGGACATTTCACAGAACATTATCTAGCCCCAAGCTAAACAGAGCTTGTGCTAGGGGTACTAGATAACTGATTTACTTAACACAATACATTACATAGATAGATATTTTTTATTATACATAGAAAATACCCAGAACACCCTGAACAAATATCTGCAGATCGTACAAATATTTGTTCAGAGGCGGGAATCGAACCCGCAACCTCCTGCGTCGCAGGCGAACCTTCGCCCGCCGCGCCACAGGGGTCGTCATGATAGCGACAAGGCAATAGGCACCAGTTTCCATCGCGATAAGTGCTTGTTGCATCTCCATTATCAGTTCATCTGTTTGCTTAGCTCCGTTCTGCACCAGTTGTACTGTGAACGTACGGAACACCACTCGGCCCTTTTATACTATTTATTATTTAGGTAAGTTTTTAATTTTTATATTAATCTCGGATATTTGCATTAAGAAAAATAGCTACGTCTTTAAGTTACCCTGTGAATAAAATATTAATTTGAAATATAATTAAATACATTTCTTAAAACTTGTGATAGGTATGTTATGAAATGATGTTTCTGAAATAAATAACTAAATAAATTCAAGCATTTAAAACTATGTAAAACCTCGTCTAAAAACATTAGTTTTGCTTCAAATAAAACAAATTATTAAATAGTTTGTGTGTGGCCTACATACAGTGTTTATTTTTAAAATCATTCCAAGTCATAGCTCTAAGTATTAAGTAAAAAGTTATCTTTTAAGTAAATGTAATAATCGAATACACCTATGTAGGCTCAGTAAATACAGTAAACGTTGTGTACCGGCTCAAATCATGTGATGTTAATGTCACCAAGCTACCACCAGACGGCGCCACTCTGTATCTAGGTACATGAATGTGTGCGCCTATAATTGGCATAATGTATCAGACTAGTCATGTTTTGTGAAAGTGTTAATATTTATGCTGTTGGCGTGCCTTTTATGAATAAATAAATAATATAATAAATAAATGTGCTACAAAGAAAATTGTTGTAAAAACCATAAACGGATTGGATGCCGTATTTATCATCATTACTAGTTGCGCACCGCGGTTTCACCCGCGTGAATAATGATGAAAATTGATGATGATGATGAAAAGTAGCCTATGTGTTAATCCAGGGCGTAAAGTATCTCCATTCCAAATTTCACTCAAATCCATTCAGTAGTTTTTACGTGAAAGAGTAACAAACATCCATCCATACTCACAAACTTTCGCGTTTATAACATTAGTAGGATTTATTGATTACTAGTTGCGCCCCGTGGTTTCACCCGCGTGAATAATGATGAAAATTTATGATGATGATGATGATAAAAAGTAGCCTATGTGTTAATCCAGGGCATAAAGTATCTCCATTCCAAGTTTCACTCAAATCCATTCAGTAGTTTTTACGTGAAAGAGTAACAAACATCCATACTCACAAACTTTCGCGTTTATAATATTAGTAGGATTTATTGATTATTGATTGGATTATCATTAGCCGTTAGACGTGCACTGTTGGACGAGACGCCTCCATATAATGCAATTGGGCTTGGCCGACGAATTGGTGATCGATAGTATTTTTGTATTTGTGTTTATTTATTGCTCACATGTATTACAATATTGTTAGTAATATAGGTCTTATTTCTACTGTAAGTTAGGGGTGCGATTTTGAATATCATCGAAGGACTAAGCCTTCGTAATCAAAAGACTGGTCTCTTTTGATGACGACCTCCGTGGCGCGGCGAGCGATTAGCCGGCTGAGCAGCGAGAGATTGCTGGTTCAATTCCCGCTGCAGATTAAATGTTTGGATGATCTTCAAATATTTGATCCGGGTCTGGGTGTTGTGGTACCATGGTACTCGTTGTTCCTGATACCCCACAGGGAATCCTAGTGTGGCATCAAGGACTATGTGTATATCATTTTGGGTGTTATGTTATAACCATGATTTAATTCACAGATTCAAAATGAGTGACACAGCCCTCGAGCCTGGGAAGGTGATCAAGGCAATCATCGACCATGATGGAGTCAAACTCCTCGTGGAGAGACTCTACGGCATCTCAGTTCTGGAGCTCACGGAACTCAATGGATACGATGACAAGAACTATAAGATTATTGAGGTACAGACACCAGCAAGAATTGGTTATCCCCTGGTGTCAAATATTGATATATATAGGTAGGTACTTTACGCAGGTAGACATTTTTTTTTTTTTTTAATTATCTCTAGTCTAAGCGAAACCGAAATAGGGTCACCCCATTTTGGTTTACCCGAAGCTATTTTGAAAAGATCCAAAGATCATATGTAAACTAGTTTTTTTTTGTTGGATAAGGAAAAAAAAACTATTTTAAGTGTGAAGCATTTTTTATTTTATGGAAATTTCAAAAATTACCCCGCAGGCGCGCTCCGTCACGGGCTAATAGAATATAAACACAAACTATTTTTTTTTTTAAAATATGTTTTACTTTGTAGTTAAATCTATTAGTTTATCTTGTAGTTAACACAGGGGGTTACCAATTAATGCTGCTGACTGTACCTCTTCTTTCATCATCAGGATCAGTTTCAGTGTAGTGGTGTAAAGTGCCAAAATAGTCTGTTAATTATTGAATAAAGGTCACCGACCTCCCACACCAAAACAAACTCAGGAAAGTGGCGAAAAATGTTTTTTTTTGTTCATCAACATTTCTTGAGATAGCGAACAGTGATTTTGCGGGAATCAGGACAACACACACATGTTTTAGTAATATTATAGTTTAGCTACAAATGTCAATTAACCCCAACAACCATAGACATATACTATCTAAATCTATGACAACAACACTATTACAAATCATTCATTTTGCAAACACTTTGTTTATAACGTTCATAAGAAATACTACATACTGCGCGTTACCTACTGTTTCCGTAAATTTACGATTTTTCAGTACCATTTCGTGCAAATGAATATCATTATTATTATTTTCAGGACCCCAATGTCAAGAACCCACTGATCACAAACCACAGCCCCCACGGATACGTGTTGAAGATCCTCAACTCGATGGACACACAGAATCCTAGCGTGGTCGAGGCACAGAACGAGATTATGAATTATTTGAGTGAGCATTTAGATTATGAATTATTTGAGGGAGCATTGAGATTATGAATTATTTGAGGGAGCATTGAGATATTGTCTAGAGCACTGTGTGATGATACTAGCACTAAAAAACAACTCCATTACCCTCAGAAATTCTCTAAGCCATTACCCACCGTCATTTTATGAAATTATTAACTCCAGGATGTTCCAATATAGTAGTTTATGAAACTGTTGCATAATAAGGGTTCTTAAAACACGAGTGTGAGTTAAAGAAACGAGCCAGAGGCGAGTTTTTTTATAGCATCACACGAGTGTTTTAAGACCAAATTATGTGCAGTTTCATACACTACTTTATCTAATCTCATGAAATAGGTAATATTATATTTTAAAGTCTTGGTAACAATACCTACCTTCCTAGATTTCGCCGGTAAGAGGTTCATTTGTTCGTGCAGCTTCGAGAATGTCCGGTGGTGTAAAATTTTCTCTTTCTTCAGTATCGCTACTGTCGTTTTCAGACACTTTTTAAAACAAAAACTAATTTGACAATGAAATTTGCGTAAAATTACAGCTTATATTTGCATTTATTTCTAAACGTAACTTTTTTATTTGAATAAAATTTAGTTTTTTTTTGCGCCAAAATCCATACGCGCGAGCGTGTTGCGTCGCGTCCACAGATTATGTATAGAAAAACTGCATTGCAACCTCCTTGGTCCAAGTGAAGTTGTATCGTTATAGAAAAAAAGTTATATTATAATACAGTTGTCCATAGAAGAGCTGTATCGTAATGTAATTTTTTAAATTTATTTCGATGGCATGTGTATAAAGACTGTCATTTTAGTTTTGATTTTAGTTATCTTTATATTTCAGTATGAGAGTAGATAAAAACATTATAAAGATCGTAGGAAGTCGGTACATTGAGGCGGCTCAAGACCGTTCGTCGTGGAAAAAAACTTCCCGCTCGTCCCCAGTGGGGACGAGACGTGGGGACGAGCGGGAATAACCCGCATTCTATGGGGAAGGCCTATGTCCAGCAGTGAACATCTAACAAGTTGATTATGATGCTAATGAGTTACATTTATGTAAAACAGACAGGTCAATAACATTACATTGTGATTTGTTTTAAAAAGCATTCGTCGAGATAATTAGAAGAGGACTCGTCTAGCTACCAATGCGTTTTGTGTTATGTTGTCTTCCATTTGCCACGGTTTCACAATATTTTACGACCGGAGTTAACAATTCAATAGTTCACTTTACTACACACTGTAGGTACCTACTGTCTAGTTAAGTATTATTACTTTGTACTACACGATGTGAGAAGTTAACTCTGTCGAATTTCGGCTTGATTGCTTCAGCTTTTAGGTCTCAATAATTCAAGCAGAGAAACGAAGGATTTAAGGTTCCAAACTCAATAAGGAACCCATGTTTCGCCATGTCCGTCTGTAGTCAGAGGCCTAAGCACGAACATCTAACGTTATCGAGACGCTAGCGTTACGATAGTAAACGTCAAATATGAACCAATCAACTTACTAAGATTTCACGTTACCCTGATGTCATTGGCCAATATTTGACATTTGCGATCGTCTCGCTAGCGTCTTGGTAACGTAAATTATTCGTGCTGACCCCACAGAGCAGTTTTTCTCGCAAGCTATTAGTACTATTGTAGAGTTATTGTCTAGGTTAGAAGCTATAACTAAGTCCCTAGCTAAGATTTTGGGACCGTTTCCTTCACTGTGCGTGGTCCAACACGTTGGCTGTTATTTGTTTTTACAAACTTTCTGATATTTTCAATCAGATGCACGCTCAATCGTCTGCCCGAAGCCAATTCGCAACGTCTACGGCCACCTCTACTCCACTGAGACCATCAGTGGGAAGCAGCATGCAGTTCGCCTGCTAGAGTACGTACCAGGAGCACGGCTCAGTGACGTCCCGGCCGCTGCGCCACTGCTGTACCAGCTTGGAGAGTTTGTAGCTAATCTGGACAATAAACTGCAGGTAAGATTCTACACACTCATCATGTCCTGGTACTTAAATTACATTTGATTCGGTATCTCTCTATAGCTAGTTGTTGTAGAGGTCATGAACGGCATGGTTATACCTAAGTACTCCTTATGACTCATAATCTCCTAGTAGGTGTCTTCTCATAATATGCAGATATTGTTTTTTTAGGTACCTATTAAAATAGAATACCCACTTGATCCCACACTAGGATTCCCTGTGTCGTGGGTATCAGGAACTACGAGTACCATGTTACCATACCAATAGAGCAAGTAATATCTAGGGAAAGGAGTGTGCAGTTTCTTGAATAAATTAAGTACCTTCTGATGATGCAGGATGTGAGTCGCCATGCGTGCCCACACAAGTTTCATCCCACACCAACGATCTTCCACGTATATACGGTACATACATACCTTGTAATTTTGTATCGTGATTTACCATCAGAACTTCAACCACTCGGGTCTGCTGACGCGCCGACACATCTGGATGCTGTCAATGGTGCCGGAGCTGGAGAAGTTCAAGTTCGCCATCAAGGACGCTGAGAAACTAGACCTGGCTGAGGAGGTACGTTTTTTTATGATTTAGCGAAAACGGACTGAACAGCTGGCCTCAGGTAACTATGTTTTCGGCAGTACACCCTGTATATAAGCTGTTCTCGAATCCACAGGTGATTGAAGAATATAAATATGCAATCGTGCCCAAACTGGACGAACTTGAAAAAGGAGTAATCCACGGAGACGCCAACGATATGAATATACTGGTGGGACTCAAGCCTGGTGGCAGGTTGGTCACTGTTTATATTATCTTCTTAAGAATTACTAATAATATCAACAGCTGGAAGACTTACCTGCCTCCCTAATAGAAACTCATGAAGAATAGTCTAGGTAAGTAAGCCATCCGGCTTCCTAACACTGCGTCTAAAAACATAAAGTTAATTTGTGACATAAAGTCTCTACGGTTCTACGCAACGTAGACGATCTTTGGTTCTACACAACGTAGCACTCTACAGTTCTACGTAACGTAGACGCTCTTTGGTTCTGCACAGCGTATCACTCTACGGTTCTACACAACGTAGACGATCTTTAGTTCTACACAACGTAGCACTCTACGGTTCTACGCTACGTAGACGATCTTTAGTTCTACACAACGTAGCACTCTACGGTTCTACGTAACTTAGACGATCTTTGGTTCTAAACAACGTAGCGCTCTGCGGTTCTACCCAACGTAGGCGATCTTTGGTTCTACACAACGTAGCACTCTATTATTCTACGCGACGTAGATGTTCTTTAGTCTAATAAGGTTAGCACTCTTAGGCTCTAACGAAACATAGGGCTCGCAGCAATATATTTCAGAATATTCTGGAAATAATCCGCATTAAGATACATTCGTGTCCTGATACCAAAAAAAATAAAAACCGAATTGAGAACCTCCTCCTTTTTTGAAGTCGGTTAAAAATGTAGAGGCAGGTGAAGCAAGATCACAAGTAAAGCAAGATGTATTCTATCCAATGTAGATTTCAGTGACTGATGAGAAGCGATGATAAATAAGTATAAAGAAACAGATAGGTATGTACGTTTAAAAAAATGTTACCCATACTTATGGGAGCGGTTAACACATCTCCCTTTAAAGGAGACAATCGCAGGTTCGATCCCCACGTGGTTGGTATTTTTTGGGATATTATAAAATCTTAGATGAAATCGTACTTATGTCGGTAGTAGGTAAACCTGAGTAATCAATCGTGCTCAAGAAAGAACAAAATTTAATCTTTTTTCAAGAAAAATCCATAAATCCTTACATACTTTAACAGTAGGTACCTATTTGTTGTTATCACTTCATCACTATGATGTGATGTAATCTTATCATCTGATTTGTTTGTTTTGGAAATGATGAAACGGATGATAACATCTCTGCCACGATCGCTCTAACAGGCCAGTCACAATGCTTGACGTTTATACCTACATAGTTTTGTAATTAACCGACTTCCCAAAAAAGGAGGAGGTTCTCAATTCGGTTGTATTTTTTTTTTTTTTTTTTTTTTTTATGTTTATTACCGCATATCTCCGGCGTTTATGAACCGATTTGGAAAATTCTTTTTTTATTTGAATAGATATACTTCCAGATTGGTCCCATTTTTTCATAATTTTTTTTTCTTCCAAATATTTAGTCGAATACAATGGCGGAAGTCGGTTTTTTAAATGAAAAGTTATTTTACTAAAATGTTCAAGTAGGTTTATTTTTACTTTCCCTTATAGTTTATCCTAATAAAATCGATAATAACTTTTCATTTAAAAAACCGACTTCCGCCATTGTATTCGACTAAATAAATATTTGGATGAAAAAAAATGATGAAAGAACCATAGTGGTGAAAGGATTATGATACGTTTTGAATGCAAATGCTTGGTTTGTTGCTGAAAATATCAAAATCGCCATATGTATGCCTACAATATTTTAATTTTTATTTCCTCAATTTTTAATAATTGAGGAGTTCCCTCAATTCCTCATGGATCCCATCATCAGAACTGGATTCTGAAAAAATGGGACCAATCTGGAAGTATATCTATTCAAATAAAAAAATAATTTTCCAAATCGGTTCATAAACGCCGGAGATATGCGGTAACAAACATAAAAAAAAAAAAAAAAATACAACCGAATTGAGAACCAGTAGCAGTAGTGCTCGCATTGCTGTGTTTCGGTTTGAAGGGTACAGGTGCCCGTGAAATGACAGGCACATGCGACTTTTCATCTTTATGTCTCAGGGTCGGCAGCGCGCGTGTGATGCCTCTGGTGTTGCAGGCGTCCATAGGCTACGGTGATTACTTTCCATCAAGTGGGCCGTATGCTTGTTTGCTTGCCTAGTAGCATAAAAAAACCGTCAGCGTAGAAACAACAGGTTAGAAAATCTCTTCACCACATTGCACATACGAATCTCCGCATGTAGGCATCATTTTATGTTCAAAGATTTTCATATGATTAGGGGCTAATTTCTTACTGTAGTTTCATCAGCGAAACATAAATATTCAGCAGTAGCCACCATTATCCATAAGACAAGGAACGTAACTTGATCTGATTATTAACATCGTTCAAAATACCTAGTTAACTATCTAAATAAGTACCTAGATCTTGTAATAACTGTGATCCATCAGTAGGTCGCTACTAAACCCCAGACTTCTGAGAGTGTGCAGCCATATTTTAGACGGCGTTTTGTTGAGGTGAGCCAAGTTCTCTACAAAATCAAAACAAACAAATCTCTTGCTTGGAACTTGGCTTGGTTTGTCACTAATCATTTAAAACAACTCTGCACGTAAGCTGTTTATTAGATTTTTACTTTTGACTACCTTCCTAAGGTTCATGTCAGCAACTCCCTGCTGTGAGGCACCACACAGGCGCTTCCCACCAAGTGGTAAGACGGATCATCAAAGTAAGCCAAGCCGTGTTTGTTGCCTGATTCTTCTAGGCTTGGTCGCGTTGGAACAGGAGTAATTTAAATTTATTTAACGATTCAAAATGATCCTTGTGATTTCAATGAATAAAATTCTTTTGATTTGGTTGTTTGAATAAAATAGCTAATGTTGGTGCATATACTTCTCTAACTTTTTTTTTGTTTTTTTTATCAGTCGGTACCGGTAAACATCCACTGCGGGATTTGCCATAATCACCACGCTTGGCAAGCGGATTGGTGATCGCAGTTTGATTTTAAGTACTCAGGTGGATGCTGCTGCCCATCCTCTTGCGTAATCTCTTAGTCACCTTTTACGACATCCATAAGAGTTGGAGGAGTCCTATTCTTTGGCCGAGACTACCACGGCACAACTAACCTATATTTTGTAACTACCTATACTTAACATTAAAAATAAAAAAAATGTTCAAAGGAAACGGTAGCTTCAATAACCATAAACGTTGCTTGATTTATTTTCCTCCCGGTGATTTTTTTATTTTCCCGCCACAAATGTGATGCAGTTGTTTACGACCTTTGTGGCGCGGCGGGCGAGTATAGCCGGCTGAGATGCGATAGGTTGCGGGTTCGATTCCCGCTGTGGGACAAATGTTTGTATGATCAGCAAATATTTGTTCCGGGTCCGAGTGTTATGGTACCATGGGTACTCGTAGTTCCTGATACCCACGACACATCCCTGTGTCGTGGGTATCAGGATATACTAGTGTGGGATCATGACTACGTATGTGAGTGTTATGTTATGTTAGTTATAAAAACTGAAGATTTTCTTTCGTTTGATTAGCTGTTTTACTCAGCCTATGTACCTACCTACTTTCCGAACCACAGATACAAAAACTGCTAAATTAATTTTTGATTTATTCCTTTCAGCAAAACCGATTACCGCATCGAAGGCATCATTGACTTCGGAGACATTCAATACTCCTACTACGTGTTTGAACTGGCTATAACCATGGCGTATGCCATACTAATCTCGCAAGACATCCGCGCCGGCGGGATCGTGCTAGCGGGGTACACCGTGAACCGCAGGCTCCCAGACGATGAATACAGGCTATTGAAGGTAACTATTAATATTCTCTACAAAATTTGTTAAACCTTAAAGACCTAAGTAAAGCTTTTGACAAGGCTTACCATCTTTTGATTGGTAAAATGATGGGGTCGCACAGGGCTGTATTCTTGGGTAAAGGCTATTGTTGCTCTATGATAATTCCATTTTCATTTTCACTAACTTGTATTGATGGCATAGCAGCAATGTTTTAGTGTCCCCGAAGGTGTTCTAGATGCAGTGAAACAGGACTTGATAAGTTCCTGAAGTCCCGTTTTTTCCCTGGCCGCATTTGTGGCTGTGCAGTGAAATATCACATGCTCTATTATCTCTTCGTCTTGAAGACAGCCGCGACATATTCCATTGTCCCATTCCGGACCCATGACACCCCTGAAAGATACCCCTGGGGGTGCCACGTTATCCCCTGACTTCAGTAGATAGTGGTTTAGATCAGTGTCCCGTGATAATGCCTATCATCAACCTTAGGTCTTCGCGTGTCATCCGTAGGTCTTCGCGTGATATGAACACCTAAAAGCAATGTTATTTTAAAACAAGCTAACAGTTTACATTCTTTTCTAGACCCTCATCTCAGCCCGACTCGTCCAAAGCCTGGTCCTCGGAGCGTATACCCTGGAACAAGATCCCAAGAATACGTACGTGAACTCCACAGAGAAGGCTCACGGCTGGGATATTCTCCACAAAATCAGGAAAAGCAAACCCGATGAGAATGGAGACCCTACTGACTGGAAGACCATCGCCAACGAATACCTTACGAAGAGCTAGGCTATAGCGCCACCTGTTGATAGAACTTTAAAGAACTAAGAGTTTACTATATGACATCTAATGGTAATCTATGGAAGTTATTAGTTGAAATTCAGGTGCCTAGAATGTAATATATAAACATGTAGAATAACATAAGATTCCAAATTGTATCGCTTCTTTGTCTCGATTTCATGTATTTGTAAGAAAATGTAAGTACATTATTTAATTAATTTCAATTGTACAATATATTTAAATAAAAGTTATTATATATTTTTAACCGACTTCCCAAAAAAGGAGGAGGTTCTCAATTTGGTTGTATTTTTTTTTTAAATGTTTGTTACCGCATATCTCCGGCGTTTATGAACCGATTTGGAAAATTCTTTTTTATTTGAATAGATATATTTCCAGATTGGTCCCATTTTTTCAGAATCCAGTTCTGATGATGGAATCTATGAGGAATTGAAGGAACTCCTCAAATATTGTAGGCATACATATGGCGATTTTGATATTTTCAGCAACAAACCAAGCATTTGCATTCAAAAAGTATCATAATCCTTTCACCACTATGGTTATTTAATGATTTTTTTTTCATCCAAATATTTAGTCGAATACAATGGCGGAAGTCGGTTTTTTAAATCAAAGTCAAAGTCAAAGTCAAAAAGAACTTTATTCATTGAAATCACAAGGATCATATTGAATCGTCTTATATAAAATTAAATTACTCCTGTTCCAACGCGACCAAGCCTAGAAGAATCAGGCAACAAACTCGGCTTGGCTTACATAAATGGTCCATCTTATCACTAGGTGAGAAGCGCCTGTGTGGTGCCTCGGAGCAAGGAGTTGCTGATACATAGTAAATGAGAACTTAAAAACCTTAGGAAGGTAGTCAAAAGTAAATAAACATCAGCAAAAATATGCAAGACAGCACACGCTACGCTTGTTATACTTATAAATAATAATCTAATACAAACATGTAAATAGGATATATAACAGATATTGCAAATTTCAATTTTAGCAGTCGAGGGGCAGAGAGACATCAGGCCACGCGGCATTATCATTAATATAGTCATCAAGAGTGTAATACGCTTTCTTAATTAGATTCATCTTTATGTATGATTTAAATCTTCGAACAGGAAGTTTAAATGCACCTTCTGGAAGTTTATTATAGAACCGTACAGAATTCCCCATAAAAGACCCACTTACTTTCTTTAATCGAAATTTTGGTATATTTAGTTTGTGTTTATTTCTCGTGTTAATACCATGCACGTCACTTTTTACATAAAACTATCCAAGTGTTTATGTGTATGTAACTAGTGGTTCGCCCCGAACTGAGACCTCGCGATGACACCTTTATCAGCACGACTATTTAAGTACCTGCTTAAGTCATACTTGCCATATTTTCCATTATAGTTTTTGAAAATTTTCACCTCGAGGTAATTTCCTACACATCATCGAAATAACCTTTGAATAGGACTAAGCAACGGGGCGTAATACTACATGCCTGTTAGTATATCAAGGACCTGACGAATTAATTGGTATCTTCCTTTTGACGAAAACATAGAACTCCAACCTGATTCAAATTCCTAGAAATGGGAGATCAACAACGGATGTTATATTGGTTAATGTTTTATAGGGTACATGACTCGAAATTCTTCAATTTCAGACTTTTCCCTGTAGTTTTGGCACAAAAGCTACAAGCATACCAAATTTCAGCATTATGGGATTGCTAGAAGTACCCTAGAATTTTTGATTTTTACGTTTTTTATTTTCCCTAATATCTCAGAAACTACTTAGTTTAAATACTTATTTAAAACAGTTATGAAATGTCCACCCAAAGCGCTTTCATTAGACACCCCACTTGGTCTGACTGACTCACTTTTTTTTTTTTACCCCTCTTAGACCCCAATATCTCATCAACCCCCCGACCGATATAGCTCATAACCTTACCTACAAATTGTACCAATACTATCTACCCTCATACTAAATTTCATGAAGATCGGCTTAACGGTTAGGAAGTTTTCATCGGACAAACATACATACATACATACAAACGCCGACTCATCCAAGTTGACTAGAAGAACTCGCTTCGCTCGTTCATTAATATTTCATAGATATATTGCGATATTACTGTAAGAATATTGATTTCTTTGAAACGCTCCCTCAAGGAGTCACGCGACTTCATTTTATAAATGGCACGTATTGCCCGTTTTTGTAAGACAAAAATAGCTTGGATATCTGCTGCTTTACCCCACAGTATGATACCATATGACATAACACTATGGAAGTAGCTAAAATAAACAAGCCTAGCTGTAGCTTCATCAGTAAGCTGCCTTATTATACGAACTGCATAAGCAGCGGAACTAAGTCTACCAGCAAGAGCCACAATTTGTGGTGCCCACTGCAACCCTGCATCAATATTAAGCCCTAAGAAAATGGTAGACTTTACAAGATCAAGTGTCTCCCCATTTATTTTAATATTAGATGGATAATGTTTTACATTTGGCAATGTGAATTTGATGCATTTCGTTTTTTTAGCATTAAGCAAAAGATTATTAACTGTGAATCACTCAAGAACACGCGATAGTGAATCATTTACATCATCGTAATTAGATTTAGATCTATCAACTTTGAAAATCAAAGAAGTATCATCAGCAAATAGAACTATGTCACATATGTCTTTCACAAAAAAAGGGAGATCGTTAATGTGAACTAGGAATAAAAAAGGACCTAGTATTGAACCCTGTGGCACCCCCATGACAATAGTCGATCCTGAAGACCTTTCACCACCAACATCAACTTTTTGGACTCTATTGGATAAGTAAGAATTTACAAGATTAATTGTCTGATTTTGTATGCCATAATGTTTTAACTTGGAAATTAAAGTATCATGCCTCACGCAGTCAAAAGCTTTGGACAGGTCGCAGAAAACTCCGATCGCGTCCTGCGAGTTCTCCTATGCTTCAAATATGTGTTCTAAGAGCATGGTACCAGCATCGGCTGTCGAACGACCCTTAGTAAATCCAAATTGATGACTATGAAGAAGTCCGTGGAGGTTGAAGTGTGACAATAACTGAGTAAGAATAAGTTTCTCGAAGATTTTACTTAACGCAGGCAATATAGAAATTGGCCTATAATTACCTGGATCTTTTTCGTTACCAGACTTGAACAAAGGAATTAATTTACTATGTTTCATAAGATCAGGAAAGAGTCCCTCGTCAACACATCCATTGAAAATATAGGCCATACACGGCGCAATATCAATAATTATAACACCTAACACCTTTGTAGATATTCCCCAAAGGTCTTCAGTATTTTTAATATTAAGTGACATTAACGGATCTGAAACTAAACGCGACCTCACACTTATCAACACTTAATTCCAATAAAGTAGATGCTCCAGAGGCAGTTGATTTTAAAGATTGAGTCACAAAATTAGGTATACTAGAGAAAAAACTATCAAAGGCATTTGCGACCTCAATATTATTTGATAATGTTGTATTGTTTACGTTTAAATTAATTTGTTTACTACGAGGTTTAGCTTTACCTGTTTCATTATTTATTAATTTCCAAGTTGTCTTAGTTTTTTTTGCTGATTTTTCTATTTTATTTCTCAAATGCAATGATTTTGCTGAATGACAAACTTTTTTGAAGGTCTTGGAATAGTTTTTTATGTACAAGATAAACGTTGGATCGTGCAACATTGATTCTCTAGCCGCATAGAGTTCATATAATTTATTCCTACTTCTATAAATACCGGTTGTAGCCCAATCAGCTAACCCAACATTAGCTCTAGCTTTACATTTTTTTAACTTAAATATCTCACCATGTTCCTCACATATCAACTTAAACAAACTAAAAAGGTCATTCGGATCATCTACGCACGGTACAAGGGGCATTTTGAGTTCAATACTGCCCTGGAACTTCTTAATGCGACTTGAAATGACAAGTTATTTAATTTAAAATTAAACAAAAAATCAAAGCGAGATCACGTATAGAGCAGGGACTGACTAACCCAAATGGTAAGATACCTCATAATAACGGTACATACCTTTGAATACCTTGACACCTTTGGTGATACCTTTAAATAACGGTATGACGTCATACCGATAAATTACCGTTAACTGAATATAACGGTACCCAAATATATTGGGAACGCAATCCTAAAAATCAGTAATGGAATCAAAACTCATAAGCCAGCACTGATAATTAAAAAAAACTTATAAAATAATTTATTTGTAACATTGTCCATTAAATACTACTTAATTATATTACTTTTACATTCTTAACTTAGCTTATCTTAACGAGGGTCCATCAAATATAATGTTTTCACCAACCAACACTCAACTTTAGGGGAACAATCTCGCTTCACCAAAACATCAATATTTTTAGACATTTTGAAACTTGAAAGTTGTACAAACGCCCGAGCGAAGACAAAAAGCTCAAGAGTTTTAAGGCCAACATCATAGATTCGATGAATTCTCTTTGAAAATATCACTATGATGAAACTTCGGCTCAAGGTCAATAATACTCATATCATCTACTTCCATAGCATCGATTCCATCACCCTCCATTTTCTTCAACTGCAGCCGTTTTGGTGGTCGGGGAGGGATGGTCACAGCTGGCACCGGTAACACTCTCTGGTGAAAAGGCTTAGACATTACTCGCTTCGCAATCAAATTGTTTGCATAAAGCTTGTAGTACTCAGGCGGTTCGTTGGAGAGAATATAAGACCACGTGAATAGATCGTTGAATCGTTCCCTCAATTGTGTCAGGAGTGTATGCACCACAATGTTCTTTCTAGATACCAACTTTACATTAACATCACTTCGTTCCTTAGCGTACGATGAGTTCAACTGAGTTAATATGACCCGGCTACCTGTCACGGAAGCAAAGTTAGGAGGTATAAGGAATTTTCTGCGACCAGCTATCGATCCGAACAAGGTTGGTTTGATATCCGGTTCAGTTAATGTAACTTCCATTTTGGAATACGATTTCATAACCTGAGAGACATCTTGGGATGGCTTCTTGTTTTCAATATCCTCGAAGCCTTTCCCCGCTGTGCTGTTATAGAACTTATTTTTGTCGGCTAGTTTAGCGTTTAGGAGGATCAACATATGTTTTATGTTGAATAAGTTGGATTGGTTTTGCGGGGTCGAGGAGATATCTCGCACTTGAAGCATTCGGAAGGAGTTTTCAACTTTAGCTTTCTGCGTCTTGGGCACCTCGAAAGCACCTAACTGCAGTTTGATCTCAATAGCGGAGATGGTGCTCATAATAGAGTCGTGCAAGTAGCTGTGGCTGGAGTCCCTTGATAGTCTCTTGGTAACTCTATTGGCTTCCTTCTGTGTGTTGTGGAGTTCAGTCTGCATTTTGTTGCGAAGGTTCTCGATGGCTTTGACGAGGTTGGAGGTGGGCTCGCCGCGGGTGAGGCGCCGCGCGGCGCGACGCGGCGCCGTTGAGATGTCGCTGTGAGGGTGGGCCTTCATCCATCTTATCAGCGTGTTGTATCTGAAAATGAAGCAACTGAACTTGAAACAATTTATGTGGGCAATTTTTGTTGGTATAAAGCTGGGTCTGCTGCGACAAAATTTCTAACAAAACATGTAAGCAAAACAATATGTATGTGTAATAACTCCGGTCTGGTATGGAATATTGCTGCCATGTTTGGGATGGCTCGGCCAAACACCAGCTAGCTGCCTAGACTCGATAGAACGCAGAGCTTTCAGGCTTATATGGCAGCAACATATGGAGGAGACTAAGATCCAGAGTCTCGAGCACCGCCGTAATGTTGCTAGCCTTTCCATTTTCTATAGGTTGCATTTCGGAGAATGTGCCCAGGAACTATATGATCTGATCCCACCATCTCTTTTTGATCATAGGATGAGCAGGCGCACGGCTCAGTACCATCCTTACCTCATTAGTAGTGACTATATTAATGATAAAGCCGCGTGGCCTGATGTCGCTCTGCTCCTCGACTGCTAAAATGGAAATTTGCAATATCTGTACTTACCTATTTACATATTTGTATTAGATTATTATTTATAAGTATAACAAGCGTAGCGTGTGCTGTCTTGCATATTTTTGCTGATGTTTATTTACTTTTGACTACATTCCTAAGGTTTATAAGTTCTCATTTACTATGTATCAGCAACTCCTTGCACCGAAGCACCACACAGGCGCTTCTCACCTAGTGGTAAGACGGACCATTTATGTAAGCCAAGCCGAGTTTGTTGCCTGATTCTTCTAGGCTTGGTCGCGTTGGAACAGGAGTAATTTAATTTTATATAAGACCCTTGAGAGATTATAGAGAGATCTATAAGAGATTTTTGATCCTTGTGATTTCAATGAATAAAGTTCTTTTTGACTTTGACTTGAGTATACCTTCTATTCGTACTAAGCGTTTCGGTTCCACCTTTATTATGCGAACTGCTAAGGAGTGGAAATCGCTGCCGTCGTCCTTTTTTCCTGAAAGCTATAATTTGGGTCTTATCAAGGCAAGAGTGAATAGGTGCCTTCTAGACCTTCGTGCTCCATCGTCGGCTGACCAACAGGTCAAACGAGGGTACTTATATAATAGTAAAATAAAACTGTAAGAAAGCGTTAGGTGAGTTGGTCGTGGGAAAGCATTGGCGTCGATGAGCTCACTACTAGTCACGACTATATTAACATAACATAACACCACACATAGTCTTGATCTCACACTAGAATTCCCTGTGTCGAGAGTATCAGGAACTACGAGTACCATAGTACCATAATACCGGATCCCGGATCAAATATATGCAGATCATGCAAACATTTGTCCCGCAGCGGGAATCGAACCTGCAACCTATCGCATCTCAGCTGGCTACTCACCCGCCGCACCACAGAGGTCGTCAAGATTTGATAAAACATTTATGGTGGAGTGTTTCAACACTTCTTGTGATAGCGAAAACTAATTTTGCAAAAAAAATTAGATAAGGTACTAGTCC
This sequence comes from Epirrita christyi, assembly GCA_951392215.1. Taxonomy (NCBI): domain Eukaryota; kingdom Metazoa; phylum Arthropoda; class Insecta; order Lepidoptera; family Geometridae; genus Epirrita; species Epirrita christyi. The sequence goes on along the minus strand of OX595856.1, from coordinate 12,707,276 downwards.
CACCGCCGGCGACGAGCGATAAACGAGCAGAACGTAGTACGTAGAACGAGTAGCCAGCGATGAACTATAAATATATTCTCTCTCTTTTATTTACACGGGAGCGATTATCTTTTGTTCGTTTCTTGGGCGAGAAAATCGCCGATAGCTCATCGCTTACTCGGCGGCGGTGGGACCCAGTGCCTAGCACACATTTTTTTTTCATCTTACCTGGATCTGATATTATGCCTGTCCTTCCCGGGGAAGTGCTTGGTGGCGGTGGAGAAGTTGGTGCGCGAGTCCTGGTTGGCCATTATCTGCAGCAGCTTCTTGTCATCTTGCACCGCCCACGTGGCCGACACATGCAACTTCTGCAGCAGGTTGTAGCGCACGCGCAACTGCACGGCTGATCGCCCCGTTAGGAAACTAGACATCTTCCTGCAATCAACATTACACTCATTTTAGCATGACTCACTTACTTTATCATCTATTTGTAGTATTTTTTATATACTACTTAGCATGCAAACAAGCTTACGGCCCACCCGATGGAAAGTAGTTACCATAGCCTATGGACGCCTGTAACACCAGAGGCATCACACGCACGCTGCCAACCCTGAGACATAAAGATGATAAGTCTCATGTGCCTGTAATTATACCGACACCCATACCCTTCAAACCGAAACACAGCAATGCGAGCACTACTGCTTGGCGGTAGAAATAGGTACCTACATGTGTAAATAAATTATATTTATCTTTATCTTTTGCTTTGTCTAAACAAATACTACTGTCCTACTCTAATAACAGATCTTTCAACAAGCAAAGCGAGTTCTCCATTTAAACTTGGACAAACAGGCGTTTCTATGTTTGTTTGAAGTTAACTTTCGAACCGTTCATCCAATCTTTGTGGTATCAAGACAGAATTCATTAGGGATGGGCCGAACATGGATATCACCGAATACGAACATTCGGCCGAATGTTCGGTAAAACTTTTACCGAACCGAATATTCGGCATAATTGATTCCCTTACGTGAACAGTATACAGGTCTGAACTTGTTCACGCAAAGCGCGCGGATTGGCGCCGGACCCTCCCGCCCGCTACCCCCGGTGTACCTGATGTTGTTATTGCATCATCTAGTAAGGAGTAAAACTTCGCAACATGCATTTGTTTTGGTTATTTTTTATTTGAAAAGTAATCTTTGTTGATAAAACAAATCACACACGACTCAATTACCTACTTACCAACCAATTAATTACTTTACACGGGTCAAGTAAAAACTTTTGAGTACCACTTTGCCGAACATTCGGCGATATAGCCGAATATTCGGCCGAATACGAATATTAGGTAAACCTGCCGAATGTGCCGAATACCGAATATAAAACGAATATTCGGCCCATCCCTAGAATTAATACAACTTGTGAGCAAGCGTTTGAGTTAAATTGATTTGGGTCAAATGGGGTATGAAAGAGCTTTATTATTATTTATAATACATAGGCAGCTCTTAGAGCTGATGCGTGTATACTTAGTAATTGTGACCATGCCCCCCTATTTCTGAAAGAAAATCAGATCAGAAGAATAGAAGATCTAAGTACCTACTACACATAAAAAATTAAAATGACATGTAAATGAATCAATTGCTCAAAATTATCATTAAGAAGTGTCAATTGATGATCATTTTACTTGTCAAATGTTAGTCACAGAGTGATTTTCAGTTAGGGAATAGGGCTGATCACTGTGTCTTGTAATTGGTTACAAGTGTTAGGGTGTGTTAATTTGATTACGCATTGATGTTATTGAAATATAAGTCAAATATTAAAACAAAATTTTGTGGCAACAAATTAAAAACCACTAAGATACTATCAGTAATATCACAATGATGTGGCGTGCTTGAAGCTTATGTGACGTTACCAATACATCGAACTTAAAATCAAGTTCCGTTACCTGAAATCTGTCCCGTACACATTCACAAAGTTGAGAATAACGGAGTCTTCTTCCATCAAGAACCTGCCTTTCCTCCCCTCAACCATCCGCATGTACTTGTTATAGCACTGTATCTTAGTCCGGTTCTCAACAGACGCGGCCACTTTACCCCACGGGATGTAGTTCTCCTCTTTGTAAAGGTCAATGACTCGTTGTAGATAATTCATTTCTGCTTGTGTCCATTTCCGTCCGCTGGCCGCGTGACTGACATTGGTTCGGAAGTACACAAAGCATTGGTAACCTGTCCGACCAGTGTTAAGAGCTTTGGCAATGGATTCCCAATCCTGCATGTTCTTTTTGATTGCAAGTCGCTGTAATTCCTGGTGTTCCTCATGACTCCAAGCGTTTTTGTTGACCCTCGGATGAAAGAAAAGATCCCAGATCGCTTTGTACTCCCGGGCGGAGTGACGTCTGTTGAGCCTGTAAGCCACTTCTTCCCAGTCAAACTCCTTTTCCGTCCGCAGATCCAAATTATCCAAAGTCCTATTTTTTAAGCCTGCAAGGTCACGTTTTAACTGGGCTATTCTACATGTCACTGCTTTGCTTTTTACATCTACTCTGTGCAGTTGAGCTAGCTCGGTATGGATTTTATTTTTGATTATATCTTTTGATAGATCAAGTAGTACTGACAGCAGGCGGGTTTTGTCTCCGACGGTCCACCCGGACACGGTCATGATATTTGAGAAGTCGTACATCTGATATTGCTTCATTATCTTGGTATCTTCATTGTCAGGAGGATTGTTAAGATTCTTGTCTTTGAAATAGGGCTTGCCTACACTGTAATATCGGAAGTAATCATGCTTTTCTGGTTCCGTTTTAACTGCTCGCTTCTGTTTGAACTCTCTGAGTTCAGCCTGCACCTCGTGCAATCTTTTCAACAAGACTGCTTCTTCTGCTCTGTATTTATGGTCCAAAACATTGTTGGCTTGTATAACTGCATCGTATGCTTCCACTATAGTGTCTATTTTGTTCCGCGACTCTTTTTCGGCATCATTTTGTAGTTGCAACGATTGGCTTGATGCCATGATTGCAGTGGGCAACGTAGGTACAGAGAACTGAAGAAATACCAGTCTGATGGCTGTTTTAGATCTTTAGAAAGTGCGAGCAAGGTCCAGTCCAGCTGAAATAGATCGCCGCCAGTCGAAACAAGGCTGGACGTACCAGAGTATTATGTACGTAGGGAAGCACTTTGCAGCCCGGCGCGGTCTGAGACCACACAGATCATAGAACAACATACACAGATCGCCTTGGTACATGAAGTTTGAAATTAGATTTAGAGTACTACATTTGAGCTATAGTTCGTGATCACCAAAACAGCAGTAGATTAGTTATATTAGGAATATTAATAGCACTCCCCTCCCCAGCCCAGCTAAAAATATTACTTGAAGGTTGAAGAACTTGAAGAAAACAAACAAAACTTTGAAGGAATAATTGAATGAATGAATGAATGGTCATGGGCCACCAACCACAGAGTACCCAACCAAACAGTGGCTTGGAATTAGTGTTGCCAGCAATTTATATTCTAATTGGCTGGCCAAATTACAATGACCAGCTCAATTAAATAAATTATATTATGGAGGTTTATGTTAGGTGTTTCAAAATAAGTAGGTAGCACTATTTGCATTGCACACTAAAACAGTTTGTACCCATGCCAAGTTCGCTGTGGAAGACGCCTACTAACTATGGCAATTATTATTCGAATTAACAACACATAAAAAATATAAAAAATCTATACCTATAGGTATATATCTATACTGTTTTATATATATATTTTTTTGTAAACAAAAAATACGTTCAGGTCAGGACGCCAAAACCCAATAAAATATAAAATCGAAATAGTTCTTAGCGAGTAGAAAGGCGGGCGGCGCGCGCGGTGCGTATCTAGGATAGGATTATTTTTATAAATATTCATATCATTTATTCACCGTAGGAACACTGGGAGCACTTGGTTTTGTAATGGTGTACATACATTTTAGCGGCCGCACATAAGCCTTGTCAGATAATAATGAATGAATTCTAAAATATACCTATATAAAATCATTATGTCATACACATTACATACACAAAACCTTCAAAACAATATTTTTTATGAGATATTTAAAGAGTGTTTAACGTAACGGACAAGTGAATCCAAGGGTGTGCACTAGGGCATGTAAAAACCGGGTTGTTTTAAAAAACCGGTTTTCTCGGTTTTTATGTTTCAAAAACCGGTTAAACCGGTTAATCGGTTATTTTTAGAGTTTTTTATATAGGTGTCTTAGGATAAGATAAAACCGTAAATTTTAACTTATTATTTGAATAAGGATGCACCAATTAAATTAGCTTGTAAAATTTTAAAGTATTGTAATGTGCTGAACTCACTCTTACTCGAATAAAGTAACAAAATTCAACAACATGATAAATCAGTCCTAATAGTTAGTTACTAAGTGTAATTTACTTATTTATTTGGTAGTATTAAAACTGTCTCTCTTCAGGTTATAGAGTATTTATTATATTAAATATGTTCTTTATATATATTTAAAAGAAATTAAATTTCACTTCATGAGAAAACTATAAAAATCAACAAAATAGTTTTTTTTTATGTTATGGCTCGACAAACTGGCATATGGCCCACCTGATGGTAAGCGGTTACCGTCGCCTATTGACATCTGCAACACCCGAGGCATTGCCAATGCGTTGCCTGCCTTGGAGGACCCTTTTTACATTTTTTTTAAGCTGTGCATGTTATAGTTTAGCGGAAAAACCTCAGAAGGGAGCCCATTCCACAATTTCCACGTATGTGGGAGAAAAGATCTTGTTAAGCGAGCTGTACGAGATACCCACACATCGATGATATGTGGATGAGCTCCCAACCGATGTTGAGAGGTGCGATGATAGAACCTGGAAGCGGGTATAAGATCAAATAGTTCCTCAGAGCACTCCCCATTATAGAGTCGATAGAATACACAGAGCGAGCCGATATCTCGGCGCAGGCTCAGAGGCTCTAGTGTACCTACTGGTGAGCTTGAGGTCGTTGACGATTCTAACGGCTCTTCTTTGTAGGGAGTCAAAGCGAAGCAGCTGGTACTTGGGGGCCCCGTGCCATAGGTGAGAGCAGTATTCCATGTGTGGCCGAACTTGTGCTTTGTATAGTAGAAAGCGCTGAGTTGGCGTGAAATACTGTTTTGCACGATTAAGCACTCCAAGTGTTTTAGAAGTTAGTTTTGCCTTTACTTCTAAGTGACTCCCATATTGGACCTCGTTAGAAATTTCAACTCCCAGAATCCCAATGCTCGCGGAGGTGGAAAGAGGAATGCCCTCAAACTGCGGCGCGATGGTAAATGGTGCTTTTTTTGCGGTAAATGCGCACACTTGTCTTAGTGGCATTGAAAGTAACCAGATTTTGGATACCCCAATCTGATACGAGCTCTAAGGAGCTTTCCACTTCAGACACAAGCGCTGACCTATTTTCATCCACTTCGGCACGAGAGGCGTTTGCACGGCCAGAGTAGAGGGTATCACCAGTGCTGTCATCCGTATAACAATGGAGACCGCTAATTTGTAGCATATCATTGATGTGAATGATGAAAAGCGTGGGTGATAACACTGACCCTTGGGGAACGCCAGCGTTGATGGGCATGGAGTCCGAGCAGGATCCATCAACTACGGATTTAATGCACCGCCCGGAAAGAAAACTGGTGACCCAATTACATAAGCCCTCGGGAAGGCCATATGATGAATGCTTCGATAGAAGCGCCCTGTGCCACACACGATCGAATGCCTTTGCGACGTCCAAACTTACTGCCAAAGCCTCTCCTCTACTCTCAATGGCTTCTGCCCAACGGTGAGTAAGGTAGACTAGAAGATCACCAGCTGATCGCCCGTGACGGAAACCGTATTGCCGACCGCTGATCAGCTGGTGTTCCTCCAGATAACCAAGAAGCCGAGTGTTGATCACTCGCTCCATCACCTTCCAGAGTAGGGAGGTTATTGCTATAGGCCTGTAATTGGACGGTTCGGTACGATCCCCTTTTTAGGGATAGGGTGGACATGGGCTACCTTCCATGAAGATGGCACAACCCCCGTGGTATAAGAGAGGTCGAAGAGGTGCGACAAAACGGAACACAGCTTGGGAGCACATTATTTGAGCACAATAGCCGGGATACTGTCAGGCCCACTCGACATTCTCACGTTTAGGGATAGGTATCTTTAAACATTAAAATAATTTAGTCTTATATTAAAACTCTTTTCACTTTTTTGGTATAATTAACAATTTGCCAGTTCGACCGCTGACCGCAGCGACGACGGTGGCGCCTAGTGCGCTCATGCAACGCTGCCTTCGCTTTCTTGCTCTGCTTGTTTAATAGTAGGTAATAGCTTATTTACACTACGATATTCACTAACGACGTTTTATGCGGTCCAATGATAAAGTTTTCTGAGAAGTGTTTGTCTGTATTTTTGCAATTTTAATGTACACTCGAGAGCAATGAATCCGGGTCACTTAAAGAATCCTAAAAATCTCGGAAACTAAAAATGCTAGGTTAATGCAATAAATTGTATTTAATAGACAATGTAATACTCCTTAAATGAAGGTATTAAAACTTCTTAGTTATTGTAAAGTTATATCATAAAAAAATCAAATTTGAAAAAGGGCCACTTTCGAAGATGGAACTACGAAATTACAGCATTTGGTTTTGCTTTTGTTTGTAATCTGTCATTTATCATTGTTTGATTTCTGTTTTTTTGTTGTTTTTTTTCTGCGTAAACGCAGTAATGGAAGCACGAGGAGGCAATACGAAGTATTAAAATTCAAGAAAATCGTAATAAAGTTCAAAAATTTCATGTTTCCTATTTTTGTTTTAAGGAGAGATCAGCAGTTTTTTTCTTTATGTAATTTTGTGTTAATAAAATGTATGGTGACTCATATTTTTTTTACCTTCATTTAAGGAGTATTACATTGTCTATTAAATACAATTTATTGCATTAATCTATCATTTTTAGTTTCCGAGATTTTTAACATTCTTTAAGTGACCCGGATTCATTGCTCTCGAGTGTATTATGTTGTAATATAATTAGATGGATTAAAATGGTCGTTCTAAATAAACTCTGCAAGGCGTAGTTTGAAATGAATTTGTGATTTATTACTCATTAAAAAAAACCGAAAACCCGGTTATTTTCTAAGTAAAAAACCGGTAAAAAACCGACCTAAAATCAGTCGGTTAATCGGTTTTTCGGTTAATCGGTTAACCGGTTTACATGCCCTAGTGTGCACTAGTAACACTGATTTCGCACTTACTTAAAATTTGACTTTGTGATTTATTGAATTTATCAGATTACATTATAGACATTATATAGGATTCATTTTTGGACGCTTTGATGAGGCAGAATGTAATAGACCATTTTTATTTTTTGACTTACTTAACAACTATTTTTCCTACATTCCTGCGAATAAATGATTATGATTATGATTATGAACATTTGATCCACGCTGAAAAAGTGTTCTGTACCACTTTGACAGTGGCATATCTTGCCATTTCTTTGTACACAAAATATATTTGATAAAAAGTCAGACTATAATGTTATTCTGTGAAATGTTGCAAACAAATAATTGGCACTTACATTTTATTCAAAGAAAAAAAATGGGATTTAATAAAGTCTAGCTCAAAATATTAATAAATTATTTAGCTCTGACTTATAGCGAGCGTACGTAAATACGAACGTAATTGAAAATAAAGACTTTTTTTAATAATTTGCTAGAATTAGCTTTAACGTAATCTAGCTGGCAGCATTAGCTATGAATTATGATGACTGACATTGACATAAGTTGCAGTTGACGAATGAAGAATATTCATGGATGTAGTACAAAATATGTACTCTATGTACCTTAGTTCTCCTCAGATAGGTAAAAAATCCTTACGTTATTTTACCCGTAGATTTTCCCATGGCTAATAATTAAAAGAAGAAGTAAAATAGGTAGGTTATTAGGTAATACTACCTATTCATCTTTTGCAAAGTCATCCCGAAAAAAATTAAAACAATCCCGTTCGCAGATTTTGGGATCATAGTACCTACCTATTTATAGGTACTTACCTACTTAAGTGCATTGAAAGGGAAATTTGAATGGGACACCAATTATCGCAAGAGATCTACGAATACCTACCTATTTATTTGATGACATTCTGGATGGAATTCTATACATTTTATCTGCAAAGTGGCCTATGCTGACTCTCCCTGCACCGACTCGGTGTAATAGGCGCAGGGCGCGCTAGTACCAACCTAAGTATGTAGGTATGATGCCAATTAGTGGCGTAACACACACATCAGTGCTATCTAAGTAGGTACCTACACCTAGAAATGGCAACTGCTCTTGTGAACTAGGTGTAACTACCTACATAATTGTGATAAATTAACATACAATGGCGACAGGCGACGCCGACGGTCAGTGGACTAACATAGTAAGAATATTATACTAGAAGTTATACGGTGCAGTTCCACTGCCCTTTGAGATTGCTAACTAATACTTTGTTACCACATAAATATTCCTCACCTCTTTGTTAAATTATAAGAAAATAACAACCACTAGTGCCATCTATCATATTGTTACAGGTAGTTATTAAGGTTTACTAAATAAATACTTTTTAGTCTGTTGGACTGTCGTTTCTTCATAGGTTATGGGCCCAGCACGCTTCCGTGTTGCTATCACGTAGGTACTCATCACTTATCCTACATGTACCAAACATTCAGACCCGAAAAATAATATTTGAAGATTGTGCAAACATTTGACGACCTCTGTGGCGCGGCGGGTGAAGGTTTGCCAGGAGGTTGCGGGTTCGATTCCCGCCTCGGAACAAATATGTCTACGATCTTCAGATATTTGTTCAGGGTGTTCTGGGTATTTTCTATGTATAATAAAAAAATATCTATCTGTGTAATGTTATTGATTAAGTAAGTATAATCAGTTATCTAGTATCCATAACACAAGTTCTGCTTAGCTTGGGCCTAGATAATGTTGTGTGAAATGTCCAGCATTTATTTATTTATTAAGTTGGTACCTACGACTGATTTCTTCCGGTACAAATTGAATAAATTAAAATTCAATTAAGTAATCAATATAACTAACCTTTTTCCCTGTTTTTAAATTAAATTAATTAATTATGACTAAGCATTCGATGTTAGTAATGTAACCTCACTCAAGCGTGTGATAAGCTCCAATATGTCAAGTCGTGAACATACGATCACGAGGGATTAAATGTACAGTCAGCTCTGTATTGTACTAGCATCTCTTCTTTCTTATAAATGTGAAATTCATAAATAATGTGTTTTAAATTGTGTAGGAAAGCATCGTGAGAAAATTGCTATATCCTGACTTCTGTCTGCTGAAAGTTTGTATGTTTGCATGGATGGATATTAAGTAAAGTTAAGTAGTTAGATTGCCTTCTCAATCAGGAATTTGGAATAGCGACAGTACAGGTAGTAGGTACCTACCTAGATAGGTAGTTTCTGTGTTCGATAATTAATTAATTGATGCTGAGTGTACCGCGCTACGTAAATCCATCTCAATCAGTCACTCTCACGACTCAATTAATGCGGGCCTATCACGAACAACACTAATTAATAACAGTACTAAGCGAGATGTTACCTCATTACCCGACAGTGGAGGGTAAAGGAGGTTTATACAGACTAACTCTTGCCAGTTTCTTTTGGTGAGCGCTCTTACTCTAGTACAGTAGATATTCTAGTCTAGAGAATACTTTTTTATAAGTACTTTTTTATATCAGGCTTCAAAAAAGGAGGAGGTTCTCAATTCGACTGCATGTTATTTTTTTATTAGAAGGTACAAAATACAAATCTGTGTTCCCTTTGATGAACAATTCATCGAAGTGTGTTCCAGTAGACAATTTGAAAATCGAACGTTCTTTTGCTTCACGGTTTGAAAGTACGTACTTACCGCTCAAGCGCCAAGGGCTGCGACAGTTGCCAAGTTGAAATTTTTGGAAAATTAAACATTTTGACGCTCGAGTGGCCATGTAATATTGCGCACATCATTTTAACGGGTAGAAAAATCCATGACTGGGGTATGAACCCACGACCTTACGATCGGAAGTGTACCGTCCATTAGGCCATCAGCGCTCTATGGGCTAACAAGTAACAACATCATTAAGAAACCTTATTAAAATTGTTCAAAGCCTCAAAATAAATCGCAAGCATTCGCTACGGCCCGTTCCATTATAAATTAAGGCCCTAATTAGACAAATAAGGGAATTTCGAACATAAAATACGTACAAATATGGCAATGCGCACGTTTATGTGAATCCGTTTCAACGCGATCACTTTTTTAAAAGGATCTTATAATGCCGTTATTGTAAGTGCAATATAATATTGTAATACACGGAACAACAGTTCACTGGAAAAGACATTCAATTAAGCTTTATAGTAGGTGCCGTGGTGTGTCCGGCCTGAGAGTATACCCCTCCTCACGTGGATATAGTAAAAGCCTTACTAAGGGATTACACCAGGGGATGGGCAGTAGCATCCACCTGAGTACCTACCTGACACCAAACTGCGATCACCAATCCGTATGCCAAGCGTGGTGATTGCCATTGCATTCTATAGATTCTTTAAGGGGCCTCGTCCACTGTTGGACGAGCCCCACACAACAATCTCTAATTAATTAATTGGTTGGTCTAATGGCTGATGATCAACAACATTAAAATTCAGTTGCACAATTTGACCCACACATCACATAGTAACAGGTGAAGTTAAGGTGGATCGTCTCGCATGTGACGCGAAATTCAAATTTTACCTTAAATACTAGCTTGTAAAAATAACAAATTACAAAGTCCTATTCCATTTTTTCATATCGTGGTATACGTTCCGTAGCCGTAGTGCATCACGTAGAAGTGACGTAGCCGGTGGGTACGTACCCTACGTGACGTAGCTACTCGCTACATCATAGCAACGTGGTATAATGAATATAGAACGTAGAAACGTAGTGTATTTGTAAGAGAAATACTTAATAACGTTGCTGTAGATTTACACTATTATAATATACTATAAGTACTATATAATATGCTATAAGTACTATATAATATACTATAAGTACTATATAATATACTACAGAGTAATTATTTATCAGAGCGGATCATGGATAGATGAAATACAGAAAAGGAAAGCTTTCCGGGCATCAATACCACTAATTGATATGGTGGACTTAGGCCCGCATTAATAAATGGAACTTAACTCTTAGAACAATCTTAACCCTTAAGCTCGCGCTAGTGTCGATCTATTGTGTGTTCACTTTCAAAATTTCCATACAAAACGTTTTTTTTGTGAACTCAAAATCGTTCTCAGAAGGTCTCTAGGTACATAAGAGTCGTATCTAGTAACGCGAGCTTGCTCTAAGTCTATGTACAAGACCTTCGATAATTAGCATACGATACTTTGATGTCTTAAAACCGAAAGGAGAGATAACGATGTGATTTTCCTGAATTGTACGAGCTTAAGTGTAACATTCTTATCTTACTAGTTTGTAAGTACGTAATAGTTTTAAGTAGCTACCTAAGAGAAACGGTAACTTAGGCCCATGTTAATATACCGAACTTAACTCTAAGAACGATCTTGAGAACACTTAAAATGTAATTATTGTATGGGAATTTTGAAATTGGAACACTCAAAACCGTTCTCAGAATCAGTTCGATTTATTAGAATAATATAACACCCAACAGTCATGCGTAGTCATGATCCCACTAGGATTGCCTGTGTCGTGGGTACACCCAGACCCGGAACAAATATTTGCAGATCATACAAACATTTGTCCCGCAGCGGGAATCGAACCCGCTTGCACCTTAGACGGCTACTCGCCTGCCGTGCCATGGAGGTCTTCAAACCGAGGTCTTGCGCCCGGGTGGCTTGTGTTTATCTAGGTCTGAGGAAGGGACCTACGTTGTGTAGTGACGAGTGTGGACGGTCAGAAGTTTCAGTCATACATTTGTTTTAAAAACTTATTTTTTTACACAAAAAGGAGGAGGTTCTCAATTCAGTTGTATTTTTTTTATGTTTGTTACCTCATTTCTCCGTCGTTATGAACCGATTTGGAAAATTCTATTTTTATTTGAATAGATACTTCCAGATTGGTCCCATTTTTTTCAGAATCCTGTTCTGATGATGGAATCTATGAGGAATTGAGGGAACTCCTAACATATTATAGGCATTTTGGTATTTTCTGCATCAAGCATTTGCATTCAGAAAGTATCATTTGGTGATTCAAAGTCAAAGTCAAAGTCAAAAAGAACTTTATTCATTGAAATCACAAGGATCATTTTGAATCGTCTTATATAAAATTAAATTACTCCTGTTCCAAAGCGACCAAGCCTAGAAGAATCAGGCAACAAACTCGGCTTGGCTTACATAAATGGTCCGTCTTACCACTAGGTGAGAAGCGCCTGTGTGGTGCCAAGAAGTTGCTGATACATAGTAAATGAGAACTTAAAAACCTTAGGAAGGTAGTCAAAAGTAAATAAACATCAGCAAAAATATGCAAGACAGCACACGCTACGCTTGTTATACTTATAAATAATAATCTAATACAAACATGTAAATAGGAAAGTACAGATATTGCAAATTTCCATTTTAGCAGTCGAGGGGCAGATTTAATCCTTTCACCTCTCTGGTTTTTTCACCATCAAAATATTTTCCAGATATTTAGTCGAATACAATGGCGGAAGTCGGTTTTTTTAAATGAAAAGTTATACTAGTAGGGGTTGGACAAGACTTATCCGCAAGGAAACGCAACTCCCGCAATTTTCCCATAACTCTATTCATATAGGTCAGTAGGAAACATCGTTCGCACGGAATCGGAACGAATCGGACCGCAGCGCCGCCGCCCCGCCGGCCGCCGATGCGTTATGCGTTTCCGTGCGTATAAGTCTGGTCCAACCCTGATTTGAGTACTGCCGCGGGCGACCAGCCAGTGAAGACATTATTCATCTAAATCATTGCTAATTCCACACAGTAATTATAAATTTCAACACTAACGAATACTTAAGTAATTAAAGTAGGTAGGTACCTAGGTTAATTGGTTCGAGTGGCGCCGCTGGCGACAGCTAGTCAACAGTTGGAGCACAATATTGTCTAAACACTTAACCTTCTTATTAGGTAATGTTTATTTGAAGTTGGTTAAACAAGTACCTACCTACTTTTAGATCATCGTTTACCGTTGAACCTCAGATGGCACTTATTCAAAATACAATAAACATTATCTTGTTGCCTGGAAGAAATCGTTTTCAGCATTAAGGCCGCCCATTTACATAGTTTTTTACTGCTTGTTTGATTAATAAACAAATATCTATCATTCGCAATTACAATAGGTATGAGATACCTACCTAACTAGCTGTAAGTAGTAATTCATTTTTTCCTTAGAATTACTTCACAAAACATAGCTATTTACGGTTACGGGTGCTGGTGAAATTACAGGCACAAGAGACTTTTCATCTTTATGTCTCAGGGTCGGCAGCGCGCGTGTGTTGCCTCTGGTGTTGCAAGCGTCCATAGGCTACGGTAACTGCTTTCCATCAGGTGGGCCGTATGCTTGTTTGCTCGCCAAGCAGTATAAAAAAAAAAGGTATTGGTCTCAAACGGTAAAAGAAAGCATCGTAAAGAAACTGGTAGTCTTAGAACCGAAAATTACAAGACGCGTTGCAAAGCGCACAGCCTTTCACCACACCGATTCTTTTAGCTTCACTTACATGGCCTTTTTCAGTGTTATCATACTTGAAGCTGGTAAGTCCACTGCTGGGCATGGGCTATATGGCCGAGATGAAAGAAATTGACTGTCCATACATATTTAATAACTTTTCATTTAAAAAACCGACTTCCGCCATTGTATTCGACTAAATATCTGATTGAAAAAAAAATTATGAAAGAACAATAGTAGTGAAAGGGTTATGATACTTTCTGAATGCAAATGCTTGATTTGTTGCTGAAAATACCAAAATCGCTATAGGTACCTATGCCTACAATATTTGAGGAGTTCCCTCAACTCCTCATTGATTCCATCATCAGAACTGGATTCTGAAAAAAATGGGACCAATCTGGAAGTACATCTATTTAAAAAAAAGAGGATTTTTCAAATCGGTTTATAAACAACGGAGATATGAGGTAACAAACATTTAAAAATAAATACAACCGAATTGAGAACCTCCTTTTTTGAGAAGTCGGTTAAAAATTGAATAAGTAGACATAATTAGTAAGTAAGTACCAGCGTTCATATATACGATTTGTAAAACAATTGTTCCTGAATTAATGAAATGAATAACTTTTCATTTAAAAAACCGACTTCCGCCATTGTATTCGACTAAATAATTTTCGATGAAAAAAAAATTATGAAAGAACCATAGTGGTGAAAGGATTATGATACTTTCTGAATGCAAATGCTTGGTGTCTTGCTGAAAATATCAAAATCGCCATATGTATCCCTACAATATTTGAGGAGTTCCCTCAATTCCTCGTGGATCCCATCATCAGAACTGGATTTTGAAAAAAATGGGACCAATCTGGAAGTATATCTATTCAAATAAAAAAAAAAAAAACCAAATCGGTTCATAAACGCCGGAGATATGCGGTAACAAACATTCAAAAAAAAAAAAAAAATACAACCGAATTGAGAACCTCCTCCTTTTTGGGAAGTCGGTTAAAAAAAATATAGACCGCCATACCGAACGGTCTTTAGTCATCCTCATTCACGATACCGACAAAGCATGATAACCAAGAACATACCAGTGATACGAACGAAGGTGACAGTTGGTGAAATTATCTTTCATTTTACCTACAAGTTTGACAAACTAGATCCACACGTGATAGTCTCACTAAGCTTTGAGGAGCTTGTTAGTTGCGCGTGCGCATACATTCCGAACACCCGTGTGAGTCGTGTCAAGTGATATTGTAGACTTTATGACCTTGGATTAAGGTTCATGTTTGAGCATAGTGAGAGTGAATTGGGGAAAATAAAAGTGAAAATTGTAATTTTGATTAGAAAGTTTGCTATTGAGATCATACTAGTTATGTAAAATACACGGAAAAATATAAATAAATTAGTTAGATATTTACTTTAATAATAAGTAATTTATAGATTAATTAAAAATCATATCTAGGAATGAACAATTTTTACAAAATTTAATTAACACACAGGCATGTATTCCAGAACTATTAAAAAAAAAAATTATATCAAATATAAGATCAATACCTACTTACTAATATGAATTACTTACTTACTAAATAAAAGCAATGAATAAATGAATATGAATATGAATATTCTCAAGCGTGGAACAGGAGTAATTTAATTTTATATAAGACGATTCAAAATGATCCTTGTGATTTCAATGAATAAAGTTCTTTTTGACTTTGACTTTGACTTTGACTTCGTGAATCGAGACTCAAGCATAGATATGGTGACAGGTTTTCATTGAAATCTGTCAAAAAAATCTATGCTTGAGTCTCGATTTAGTTTGATTTTAGTTCTAGAATACAGGCCTTAGAGAAAAGTACTTATTATTGGCATCTCTTAAAACTAGGTATGCCTTAATGACAAACATGACAGGGTTGATTTTAAGTAGAGCTTTTTAATAGCTTCATAATAGGTTAGTTCATAATTTAGAAAGAAATACAAAGATTAGGGTAAGTTTCTAGTAATTCCTAAATATTTTTAGGCTAAGATGAAACTGTAACCAATGTCAAAAGTCAAAAGTTTTTTTTTAAAATTTAATATCGGTCTTCTCGTTAATTCGGAAATTATTTAATTTTGTTTATAATCATTCAATTTCCTTAAATTCTAACATTTGAACCTTTCACCACACATGTTCTTTGATCATTGGTCACTAGACCCTTTTAAGGCCACCATATGGCAAGTGGACTCTGAGCAGCAGCGGAAGAACCGGTGACCTAAAGAAATAATGATAATTAACATAGTTAGTCCTGATCACTAGGATTCCCTGTGTCGTGGGTATCAGGAACTACGAGTACCATAGTACCATAACACCCAAACTCGGAACAAATATTTGCAGATCATGCAAACATTTGTCCCGCAGCTAGAATCGACCCCGCAATCTCTTGCATCTCAGCCGACAAGAGATTTGTATAGGGAATGTGATGTTTTAGATGTCCGAAAAATATTCGTGCTAAAAATCTTTACTCAAACGCACAGACAGCTGTTAAATTGTCCACCCATGGGCGTTTTTAGGAGTCTGTACCCGAAAGTTAAAACGGACCCTAAGCTCCGCTGACCGTCTGTCCGTCCGTCCATCTATATCACCAGGCTGTAGGTATCTCATGAACCGTGATAGTTAGACAGTTGAAATTGATTCATAGATGATGTATTTCTGTTGCCGCTATAACAACAAATACTAAAAAAACAGAGTAAAATAAATATTTAAGGGGGCTCCCATACAACAAACATGATTTTTTTGGTGTTTTTATAGATAATGGTACAGAACCCTACGTGCGCGAGTCCAACTCGCACTTGGCCGGTTTTTATAACTGCGTTGAAGACTTCCAGCTAATATTTATTCTGTGCTTCCAGTCCCTTCAACTGCTACCATTTTTGCACAACGTTTTGGCCTGTATTTGAAAACCCACATCTATTACCACCGCTGTCATTGTCATACTCAGGTTTTGAGGTTATTCTTGCTCGTATCATTTTGTTTATTTAACAATTTTAAATTTTTCACATACATTAAGCAGTCAACTTTTGTGACTCATAATTTTTGTCAGCATACAATTAAAATTCTAACCTAAATGTTTCCTATAAACCGGATAACAAGATCTCCACGAAACATGCGTGCCTTGTGTCGAGATTACTAGAAATAAAATTGTACCTACTGCCTTAATACACAATTTTTGTAATAGTTTTATTAAGTTACCTAAGTATTGTGTGTTTGTGCTGCAAATAATAATAATTATTTATTTATTATTATTATTTATTTACTTTAATCAGAACGGCATATAGTTATGTACCAATTACACTAATTAAACACACAATAAAATAATATGAAACATACAACATTAAGCATTTAACAAAATAATATAACATTAGTCAAAATAACAGAAAAAAACAGAATAACAATAAAGAATATAAATAAAAAACAATATTTTTTTTATCGAGCCTTGAACTTTACTGTTGTATAAACTATTTGATTACCGACGGAAAGATTACGGCAGTTTTATGATGGTAGGAGCTATAATAAATCAAAATAATGGAGGAATACACCACAGGTCTTCTTCTTATTCTTTTGTCTGGAATGGTCTAGACAAAATAATAAGAAGAAGACCTGTCTATTCCAGATAAAAAAATAAGAAGAAAACCTGCCGGCCTAGACAAACGGTATTCGCTTCGAAGCGATTCTATTTCTACAGTCGTAATACAAAATACAATACAAAAAACCACGTGACATATCGTCAACCTCATACATTTTGAACTTTTCTACTAACGTCATCGCTATTAGAATGTTACTTTATCTACGGCCTCAGTGCTGCATTCCTCCATTATTTTGATTTATTATAGCTCCTACCGTCAAAACCTGCCGATTTTTTTTTGGTCGATAATCAAAGACTTTTAACTACACACACACAGTTCTTCTTTTTATTCTTTTATTTGTGTCTGTGGCTTTAGTTTTCAGAATTTTGCTAATGTCAATGTCGACAGAAATTTAAAACGATAGCCGAATTATTATAATACTACCATAATACTACACTAAAAGATGACCGAACTGAGATTTTGTGAATTGGCTAAAAATAAGTATTCTAAATAAATAAATAATAAATAACTTTGACATACATACATACTTAAACTATAAGCTAAAAGCTTGATTTTTGCACAGCACTATAAATTCACGGATTTTTATAAAGCCATTTCTGAGGAAAAGGGTATTGACAGACGGAAAACAAAGTGATCCAATAGGGTCCTGTTTTTTTCCGGTTAGGTACGGAACCTTAACAAAATGTAAAACTATACCTACACTTTTGAATAGATGGTTTTTTTCCTGTTTTCGCTACATCCACTACAACTAACGATCGATTGTAAACAAGTTTCGGATAACATGATTTATTCCTGAATCATACTAATATTATAAATGCGTAAGTTTGTTAGTATGTTTGTTAGTATGTTTGTTACTTCTTCGCCCTGAAACGGCTGAATGGATTTCAGTGTTTGGAATGCCCAATGAATTGAATGAATTGAATACCCTAGAATCTAGGTATTCAATCTAGATTAACACATAAGCTACTTTTCATCATCATAGTGACATTCTAGGAGGGAGGCCTATGTCCAGCAGTGGACTTCTACAGGCTGATGATGATGATGTAGTTGCACTTGCTTTATGTAGTAATTTGAAACTATGCTCTGGTTAACTTTAACCATTGATTTAGTAATGATAGAACCGGGCTCAATCTGTCACAATTACCATAACTAGAATAAAATGATGAGCAGAATATCTTTGCATAAATCAATAATATGATTTCCTTCATTAATTATTTGATCTATCGATATGTTACGGCTATATGTCTGAATCAAACAAGTAATGGATGAATTATTAACGTCAAAATTGATTTGAAAAAGATAAATGATATACTTTTACAGCGTGTTTGTTATTTTTTTAACGAAAATAAATAAAATACGCGTTAAAAACTTTTTATCATCATCCTCATCAACAGCAATTACAAAAATAAAAACATTAAAGGAGATTCCAAACCCTGAATGTAAATTTTATTATAAGTTACTGAAATAAACAGTTTTTTTTTAAATTGCTTTCCTCTGATGATTGAGGCATCCCTAAGGGGTTTGGCAGGTACCCCTGGGTCACCTGGGTGTTATGGTACCATGGTACTCGTAGTTCCTGATACCCACGACACAGGGTATCCCAGTGTGGGATCAAGACTACGTATGTGACTGTTGGATGTTATGTTATGTACACAAAAATTTTGTACCTCAAATATGTAACCGTTTATTAGATTTCCAGCATAAAATACACAGAATTTACCTGTGTGTAGGTATGTTATAATCAATTTGGAAAGTCCATGCAAACATAAATAACAAAAACATGTTTGAAACACTCATTTAGTTTTATTGGGAGCGGAATCAGAATCTATACTTTCACTAAGTGTATAAAGATCGAATTTATTATATACCTCTTTTGAAATATTTGAGATTGGGGTTCCGCAGGTTTGTATAAGACGGGCCAGTTACAGAAAATACATTTCAAACGCGGCACCTAAATTTTCAAAAATATATGAGATTTGTGCCTATAGCTAAATGTTCCAAGTAAAATTGACAAAATAAGATTTATTGTAAGCTATAGGTAAAACTATAAGTAGAGCTTAAATATACAAAAATGGGTTTTAAAAAGTACGTTAAAACTGTTCCTCGCATTTTTTCACTAACTATTGATCCGGTTTCCGTACATACCGAGTTAAAAGATGTTTCACGTCAAAAATTACAAATAATATTGTACCGGTATGGCGAGCGCGTTGAAGTCTTTTGTACGAAAAAATAGTATCGCATATGGCACGGCATGTTCTGCAAGAAAAAATTTAAGAAGTTATAAAAAAAAGTTATGCATATGTTTTGAAGTTTCAATCAATCTTATCAATTAAATTATTTATTTGCTTCAAATAGGGTTACTAGGATGTTAATTATAAAAAAGTACCAACAATTTCTACCATTTTAGGCGTGCAAAAAATTACATAAATCTAAATAAATAGCTATCATTATTTTACTTTTGAATTAACGACATTTGTATGTCTTTACATTTCAAATAATATGTCAAAATAGAAAATAAAAAAATCGAATAAGTACTTAAAACTATAAATAATGTCTACATTAGTTTATCTGTCAAATATTCATTCATAGTATAATATGTCTTTTCAGCTAAAAAGTTAAACAATTTTCTTTTGAACATATTATGGTAACATTGAATTTTTGCGATATATTTAATTATACAATCTTGGTGCCATAGCCAGAATACTTTTAGAGATAGTTTAGAGATGACCACCGGATTTTTTATGTTTTTAAATTAAGAGTTTTTTGAAATGTGCTTTTGTTTTACAAGCATCGGTCATTAATATTGCCTACGGAACCCAACACAGTATTTAAAATTTAAAATCTAGTTCACTCCCACGTTGAATATTTTGATTACCTTTAGCAAATATAAATCAATCAAAGATTACAAGTATTTTGAATTACACGCGTAATTATTGGTATGGAATGACGTAATTTTAGTTTTATAACTGTTTGCTAATATTTTATGGACTATCGAAAGTATTATGATGTTAAAATAGTTGAAATAATTGAATGGTCTAGGTATTTACCAACTGAAATGATACAACAGTTTTTTTTTGAATATTACGTAATTGTTAGCCGTTTATAAGGGACTGTATACTTATGAATGCTATTTTAATTTAGGCTCTTCTTAAAAAAGCCCTGTCACTCTTTGTCATACATATTTTGTATTTTAGATAGATTAGAACAATATTTCAAAATAAATACCGAAAGGTTTTGTGAAAAGTGCCTCAAATATGACTTAAAGTGAATAATCTGCCAAAATGGCTGCAAAAAGTGATCTAAACTCAATACCTGAAGACTCGAGTGCTCCAAAAAACGATGAAAACTCAAACGGTGACATAAAAAACGGAAACGTCGTCATCACCGTCGACGCCGAGAAAAGTGACAGCTGTCAAAGTGACAATCCAAATGGCGGGACGAAAAAAGAAAATGGAGGATTGATGGAAGGCAATAAATTTGAAAATGGAAGCATGGCACCGATTCTAGAAGCTTCAAACGCGTTGTTAACGGTTCCTTTGTCAAAAAACAGACATCGGATGTCGTTTATGGAGGAAGAAAGTGCGAAGGAGAAGCTACGGTTGGCACTACTGAAGCAATGTTCCGCCATTTTGAAACAGGGAGATCAACGGTATACAAAGGAGTCTTTGCATCGGACATTTCAAGATGTGGTAAGGCTTTGATTTTGTTAACTTAATTTAAAAACTCATAGTTATTTAACAGGTATAGAGTGAGTCAAATCTAATACTGAACGCCGCATTATTTAATTACGTGAAAATAAAATATTCCCTAATCTGTAACCATAAGGACCGTATTTGAACGTCAACCTTGAATCAAGTGCCAAGTAAAAGTGGTGG
Source organism: Epirrita christyi (assembly GCA_951392215.1). Taxonomy (NCBI): domain Eukaryota; kingdom Metazoa; phylum Arthropoda; class Insecta; order Lepidoptera; family Geometridae; genus Epirrita; species Epirrita christyi. Next base: position 12,686,161 of record OX595856.1, on the reverse strand, counting down.
AGAGGCGTGTAGCTTTAGACTAGTCTAAAGCTGCACGCCCGAGTTTGCGTCTAGACGCACTCTTACTTACACGTTGAGTAAAAGATAAAGGCTGAGGGATTTTAATGAAATCTGTTGGAAAAAAACAAACTAAGTATATTATATTGGCGTTTATTTACTCATTTTGTTTAACATGTAAGTAACATTGTCTGTAACTTTAGGTTTGACATCAAAACCGTCTAGAGATTTCGAAATAAAAACACCTCCAAAGTGAGTAAGGATAAAAATGCAATTAAAATTGCTTCAGGTAAAGCAATCCAATTTAATATCGTTTAGTATCGTATCAAATTTCGCGCATGCGCCGTGTGACCTCTTCGGAACGAAAGCTCACGATCGGATGTTTTTGCGCGATTCTCAACGGCCTTGAGATGTATCTCTGATTTTTTCGTGCAGGTCAGTGTTTGAATATCTGTTCTATGGATTCATTCCCACTAGTTCCTTTTGGCAGTCCCTTTAAAGGTACTAGTGGGACTTTTTTTCCCAGTAGTAGGTATACCACGGACGTAGCCTGTTTTTAGTTTCGGGAATATTAACGAATAACCACAGGACTCATTTAAAGAGTGCTTCTTAACTCAACCCAATGAAGGTCAACCCATTTAGGTATTTATTTCGACTCAACCCATTTTTATTAAATTTCTATTCATAACTCAACCCAATCCTAAAACATGTGTCACAGTGAATATGCAGTGGTATTAAAACTATAATAGTCTTTATTATCAGCCTGTAGATGTACACTGTTGGACATCTAAATACTTCGGTAGATACCTAGATAGATGTTAGCCACTTAGGGCCTTATTCATAATCATTTTTTAAACCTAAAAAAATGTCATACGTCAAAACAAGACAAAACATAATTTTAACTAAAATAGGTTAAGAAAATGATTTTGAATAAAGGGGTAACTCTTTGAAATTCCAGTTTAATGTAGAGATAAAATTCAAAATATCACCATATTTAATTTTTTTTTCATGATGCTAAGTATCTTATATTATAATATATATAAATACGCCAATTTACTTGATGTAATAGCTAAAGTGTGCAGATCAAAAAATTAAACCACCAAATAGGTAACTAACATATATAACTATTTCGTTAGTAAATAAATAGGTATGTAAAAACTAGGCCAGTTACTCATTGGCTATTTTATAAAAGCCAGTAGCCAATAAGCACACGCCGTCAATGTTAGCTGTCAGTTTTTATAGATTTGTAATCAGCTGTCAGTATCTAGTGTAAGGTCGTTAGGATCTGAGCTGGATTATGTTAGTGGTAAAGGTCAGACCACATGTTTTGTTTTTAAGGTCCCCAAGTACACCTAGTCGTAACTTTTCGGCTGTATGACGCTTAAATTTTTCTCGTTCTGTGTTTCAAAAATCTAAAACGCTGTACCTTGAAAGATATTATCTACTTTTATTCACAAAAACTTGTGCAGATATATAATAATAATGTATATAAAACTTGTAGTTCTTAAACAAATGAGAAACTACGTTTTTGCATTCCATACTGGCTCTAGTTCCTTTTCATTTATAAACTAGTTAGATTTTCGTAAAATTTTGTGTATATATATATGTATATATATATATACATATATATATACACAAAATTAAAATTAATAATATAAATATATATATAGTTAAAATAGATTTTTCAGGGAATTAACGTGTTCAAGAATTTTGAAATAATGAACCAGATGAACCAGAGTTTGTTAAGCGTTACTCAGTCGAAAAGCTCAGCAAAGCGTACGTGGTAACCTTAATAACTAGGTGTTAGCCATAGCCGGGCACCGTTAATCAAATAGTTAACTTCGTTAATCGTTAATCCGCTACAAAAAAGTTAGCTTCGTTAAACGTTAAAGCGTTACATTTCGGAAGAATTAACGCAAGTTAACGTTAATCGTTAATCCGTTAATATGCGTAAAATTGCATCTTTATATCGTTGCGTTAGTGAAATTATAAAACCTGTTGGTTTTGGTTCTGGAAGTTAACAGGTTAGGAACAAAACAAAATACTTGTATAATTCAAAAGTGTAATTTAATCGTCGGGCATAAGGTGCATATTCCCCTTCATGAACATTAACATGTTGAAGTTGTGGTAACTATTAGGCATTGGATTAACGATTAACGGACTTCTGCATATTAACGGAAGTTAACGTGTCCGTTAACATTTTTAAAAGTTAACTTAAAAGTTAATCCGTTAATCAAAATGTTAACTTCGTTAATTAACGATTAACGGATTAACGAGTTAATACCCAGATATGGTGTTAGCCATTGTATGTGATATGTGATTTATGATCATGTTAGTGACTTGGCTTTTTATTAGTTTGTAAACAAAGTTTGCAAAATTCTCAGAATACAGTAGAGAGGAATAGGTAATTGTATTCGCCTTAGAATAATTTGGACCAAGGTCAGTAGTGGTTTGATTTTCAGACTATCATGTCTTCACCGATGACCTTGACTTCAATATGAAGCCAGGTTATCAATCTCCACAGTGAAGGTTGAATCGAGATATGTTATTGATTAGGATATGATCAAAATTACTTAACTTCGCAAATTACCTCCGCAAATTGAGTAAAATTTAACGACCATATTTATCTTTTTTTTTCTTTTTTTTTATGCTTCTTGGCAAGCAAACAAGCTCACGGCCCACCTGATGGAAAGCAGTTACCGTAGCCTATGAACGCCTGTAACACCAGAGGCATCACACGCGCGCTGCCGACCCTGAGACATAAAGAGTAAAAGTCTCGTGTCTCGTTACTGCTTGGCGGCAGAAATAGGTACGGTGGTAGTACTTCCCCGGACGAACTCTTTCACAAGAAGTTCTACTACTAACAAAAATCTCGTTTTGCCCCGCAGTGGGAATAGTGTCATCGCCTTTGGCCCCACAGTGGGAATTATTTCGCTGCCTTTGGCCCACAGTCGGTATAATTTCGTCACCTGGGAATAATTTGTGTGTGGGAACAAGTGGGAGATATGAGCAAAATACAGATAACATCGCAATTTTAAATTACAAAATATTATGGTGAATGGCAAGTCGTGCGAAGCTAAACAACCCAATTTAATAGCTTTTAGTTTTAGCTATTTAAAAAAAAGAGCTAAAACAAGGCCTCTTTAAACGCATTCGTAACATCTGACCTGAGACCATTATTATCTCTGTCTCACAATATCTGTATCATTCAATCTAAAGTATTTTTTTATTTCAATCTAGCTCATAAAGTTTAGAAAGAGATGGAAGATTTGTATGAATTTATGTATGAAACAGCGCTGGTTTGCCGCCACTAATGATGTGGTGTCTTTCAATGATGGATGGTGTGAGCTTGGTGACCATACAGTATTATTTACGGGGATTTTGGTGAATTAATTGTAAGGTATCGCTTTTAAATGACATCAGCTAGTTTTAAATAAACACCTAACTAGAAAGTTATTAATAAAATCAAAACGAGTATAGCTCATTATTTTTAACCGACTTCCCAAAAAAGGAGGAGGTTCTCAAATCGGTTGTATTTTTTTTTTTTTTTTTATGTTTGTTACCTCTTATCTCCGGCGTTTATGAACCGATTTGGAAAATTCTTTTTTTATTCGAATAGATATACTTCCAGATTGGTCCCATTTTTCAGAATCCAGTTCTGATGATGGAATCCATGAGGAATTGAGGGAACTCCTCAAATATTGTAGGCATACATATTGCGATTTTGATATTTTCAGCAACAAACCAAGCATTTGCATTCAGAAAGTATCATAATCCTTTCACCACTATGGTTCTTTCATAATTTTTTTTTCATCCAAAATTATTTAGTCGAATACAATGGCGGAAGTCGGTTTTTTAAATGAAAAGTTATTATTTGTTTAAGTATGTCTCCTCAATCACCGTAACAAATGGTAATGGGGAAAGCAACAATGGGGATCAGTTTGGCAGCCTTAGCGCTTACGTAGATATATTTCTACAATCAATGTTAGTACCAAACAGTCACTCTACAAAATATTCGAGCCTTGTGGCATTCTTTCCTTGTATGGCATTTCAGTATGCTTCCTATAAAATGGTTCGTTTGGTATAGAATCCGATCATACATTATTACCGATCGCCAAATGTAGTCTGACGACCAAATACGGTGTTTGAATGACTGACAATTTGAGCAGTTAGCTAGCTTTAGAAATTGTGTAAATGATATTTGAAATTATCCGGTTTGGGAATATTGTGGATATTGTGAGTAGTTACTTATAGATCCTGTGACGAACTTGCTATTATTGAAGTAGGTACAGTCTGCGAAAATTCCAGGAGAAACTATTTTATTTATTTTATTTTTATTTATTTAGGACAACAAACAATTACACTCGCATAGTACTAAATATAGGACTAAAATAACACAGTGATTCTAGGAGAGTAACCAGCCCCGTTGTCCACAAGTTAGGTATGATTAAACTATAGGGCAAAGAAAGAACACATGATTTAAGTTTAAGTTTAGTGTGGACAATAGTATGAATAGCATTTCAACTGCCAAAGCTGATTGACCCCTTGACAAAGTAGTGTCCCCCTCTCGCATTCCGACCACAACTACTAGAAAGGGAGAGAGGACAGCACCCAGCCAAGGCGCCAGCCAGTCAGTCAAAGTTGAAATGCTACACAAATCAATGTATAAAAATTTAAGATGACGAGGATACATGAGTATGTAGGTACTTAATTATAATAATTGTAATAATTGAGGTCAAAACTCATCCAGTGAAATCGACACAAGTGTATCTATTACACTTTTTCTGAATAGGCCAGGTGAGTTAGCGAACAATTCAGTGCTTGTAAAATGATTATTAAACAGTTTCATTATTCTATTTAGCGGTGCACGCTCACCCGCGATTGTTTTACAAGGGATAGGTGCGAACAAATATTGTTTACGAGCCTGTCGGTTATAAGAGCGATAAGGTATATGAATATATATTTGATTAACTAAACTACTACAATCGAACTTACAATGACATACATTGAATAACAGCATAAGATCAAGGAGCAATCTTCTCATCTTCAGAGTGTGTAAGTTGAATTTACTAAGAAGTTTATCATAGGAGGACCTAGAACGAAAACAGCGATAATTCATAGAACGCAAGAATTTGCGTTGAATAGCTTCCAACTGATCATGGTATTTATTATAGTGGGGGTTCCACACAGAAGTGGCAAATTCTAACTGGGATCTCACTAGCGATTTATACAAAAGTAGGTATGATGCAGGTTTCTTGAAAGGAATACTAGTGCGCATTACAAAATTGTACATCTTAAAGGCTTTGCTAGTTATATGATTTATGTGAGCATCATAGTGAAGTTTAGAATCCATGAGTATACCTAGATCCTTAATTAGCGACACTTTTTCCAAAGGAATATCATGCAATGAATAGGTAAAATCAATAACATTGTTTTTTTTTGTAAAAGTGATCGTTTTACATTTAGATAGGCTTAGATGCAGTTTGTTTATGGTACAGTAGTTTGCAAGGCGATCCAGATCGTCCTGTAGTTTATAACAGTCATTAACAGTCGTAACTTCACGGTAGACCTTCAAATCGTCTGCATAAAGTAGAAAACGAGAATGTAGAAAGCATTGCTTTATATCATTAATAAATAGGACAAAAATTAATGGTCCTAAAATGGATCCTTGGGCCACTCCTGACGAGACCTTAATTATTTCATCAGAGGTGAATCCGTTGACAGCTACCCGTTGAGTTCTATTTCTTACATAAGAGGAGAACCATCTCAGTAGATTTCCGCGGATACCATTGAATGCTAGCTTCTCCAGAAGGAGGTTATGGTCCACCTTATCAAAAGCCTTGCAAAAATCTGTATAGACTGAGTCAACCTGTATACGTTTGTCCATACTCTGGAAAAGTGAGTTGTTATATAATATGAGGTTACTAATAGTTGATCGATTTTTAACAAAGCCATGCTGTTCTTCAATAATTATTTTATGTAATGACGGATAAATGTATTTGTGCACTAGACGCTCCAAGACTTTTGGTAAGGTGGACAGCAAAGATATTGGTCGATAATTGGTGACGTCATTCTTACTACCACTTTTGTATATGGGCGTTAGATTGGCCATTTTCCACGTATCTGGAAGAATGCCCTCGCGTAAACTTCTATTATAAAGTATGTGTAAGGGACAGACAAGAGACTCGGCAGTGTGCTTGATAAAAAAAGGTGATAGACCATCGGGCCCAGGCCCTTTGGTAGTGTCCAAAATGGTGAGCTCTTTTAAGATCGATTCCCTAGAGATATGTAAGTCAGATAGTATAAAGTCACAGTTATCATTAAAAGTTAACTTTTCTAAGTCAATAAGCTTCAAATCACTTGGCTCATACACTGATCCAAAAAAACGAGTAAAAAGCTTGCATATACCTTCTGGTTTATCAGACACAGCATCACCGTACGTCATAGAAGCCGGAATACCTGATCTCTTGCTGCGACACTTAACAAATGACCAAAAAGCCCTAACATCCTTCTTTAGCCGTTCCTCAATAGAAGCAATATAGTTTTCGAAACATTCTTTACTAAGAGATTTAAATTTTTGTCGAAATAACGAAAATTCCTCGTAGTGAGATGCGGTGTTATATTTCTTCCATTTGACCCATGCCTTCTCTTTATCTTTAAATATATGTATAAGAGGTCGTGAAAACCAGGTAGGGTAGTGACTTGATTTTGGTAAACGTAAAGGAACACACCTTCTTATGATCTCAAATAACTTTTCATAAAATACACTAACCGATTCATCGAGGGGTAGCCGGTGTAATAAAATATTCCAGTCCTGTGCCGCAATTTGCGTATTAATATCAGCGTAATTCGCTTCCAAAAAAAAGTATCTAGGTGTAGCGGAGATATGCAAGGTTTTGTAAGGAATATCCAAAGTAGCCAATACATAAAAAGGTGGGTGCAGACTGTCGATAGGTACTAAAGGGTTACTATGTAAAGGCTCACAGGTACACGAGTCTATGTTTGATATGAATAAGTCTAACGTACGGCTCATACTATTTCCAATAAAGTTGTATTGTTTACTACCAATTGATAGTAGGTAGTCAAAAATGTATTGGTGTAGGAGAAGATCTTTACCAGTAGCTACATTTGAACTATTAACAAGTAAATCGCTATTCTGCCAGTCAATCAATGGTAGATTGAAATCACCTACAATGTAAAACAAGTCTAGGTGGCAATTATTCAATTCATACCGTAATGCACTCAAGAATGATTGATAAATAATTTGATTTTGAGCAGGTGGAATATATACGCCGCAAATGATGTAGTACTTACCTTTAGATTGAAGTTTCAATAATACGTATTCTACAGACGCAGATAAAGGGACACTATCACAACTATCGTTGAGGGTAGGGGCGAGGAATGCGCGCTCCGCATGAATACCGCGGCGCACAGCCACCAACACACCACCTCCGTCCTTCTTCCCGGTACTGACCCGGTCCCGATCGCACCTATATACTTCATAACGGGAATCAAACATCTCACTACTAGCAATTTGAGGAGTGAGAAACGTTTCCGTTAGTACAATCACATCATAACAATTAGCCAAAACGTTCGTGTATAAAGTATGCCGCTTCGTTCTAAGTCCTCTACTGTTCTGATAATATATCGAAATATTATACATTTTTACCGAGTAAAATGTGAACTAGCTTACTATAGGTATTATTAGAGAAACGTAGATGAGAGGTCATGATCGCTGTAGTAAGATAATGCAATTTGGTTTGTTGTGATTCAATGCATAATAATATTATGTGATATGAATCAGTGTGGCTCGAATGTAGTGTATTATTGGTCGACAAATCATATTTTATCATGGAATAAACAAGTAAGGTTAGACTTAGTAGAAAAAAAGTTATCCAACTTAGACGTAAACACATAGAGTAATTAATGTATAAGAGACCGCGCAGAACAAAGTCAATATTTTGATTATAGCACACGGGTTGGCATGTAAAAGCACTTTCGCAAGAATACGTAACAACGTTTTTGTAGTTTACTAGACCGCACACGAAAATGTTCAGTAACACCATACAAATTATAATAAACGATAATGTTTCGGGTGTAAATACCGCAAACAGAGGGGCATCACTTATTCGGCAACAAGAACCTTGCCAGATCCTGCTCAGAGCGCACGGAGAACACCGCTGACTTCTCATGCTGTCTGGCGAGTATGGAACCGTGCTTAACCCAGACGAACCGAAAGCCACGCTGCTTCGCCGCCTCCCGAGCCTGCCTGAAGAGGTCCTTATTCTTCAGGGTGAGGTGCTCGTTGATGTAGATTTTATGAGTGGGACCAGAGACCCCCAGCTGCTCTGTGGTGATTCCTTTGCGGAGGCGAACTGCAGCAAGAAAGTTGTCTCGAAGCATACGGCTTGAGAATTTCACAACAATGTTTTTCGGGCGTGGACTGCCTGAGTTGGCTTGTGGTACACGGTGAACTGCAACAATATCCTGTTGGTTAATAGGGATCTTGACCAGATCCGCGATATTCTCCAGTAAGGCCACGAGGTTCTCTCCCCGTTTCTCTGGTAAGTTGCCAACTTCAGCATTGCACTGGCGTGCCTGCTGGTCCATTAGATCAAGCTTCGCCTGTAGTTCAGCTATTTTTGAAGCGTTATCATGGATCCCAGGGCTCTGATGTTCGAGCTTAGCAACACGTTGAGTTATAGCTCCAGTTTGAATTTTCAAATCTTCATAGCCATCGCTGACGAATTTGATGGATGCCTTCATATCGTTGAAGTCGCCGATCATTTTAGAGAAATTCTCATCTTGCCTGGAGAACCATTTCTCCATAGTGCTGACCATGGAGCGGAATTCGCCACGAAGTTCCTGTATTTCAGAAGAGGAAACTGCTTTACGTTGTGTGACGTATTGTGGCGGTGACTCCTTCTCTATAAGGGATCCATCAACACTCATTTCACCGGATCTACACTCCTGTTCGCCGGCATCACTCTTGTCTTGTCTAAAGGTGGTGTTCATCGTCGTCATGTCGAAAAAAGTTAGTACACACAAAGTAATAGCAAAAACCCTCTGTCCACAGGCTACTCTATGATATTACACACACTAACGCGGTCGTGTCGAAGCGCGCGATCACAGTGACAGCAAGTAGGTGTCACACGGCGCAAGGTGGTAGGAACGCGACTAGTCTGCCCTGGCGCACGCAGCGGAAATGATACATATATTGGACTATATTGGAACTATATTGGAATATCTTATACCAGCAGGGCGATTCTAAAACGTCGTAAACGTTTCCGAACTCATTTCGATGTGGTAAGTAACTAAAACAATTTTCTAACAATTTTCTCTAGTAAAACACAGTAATATACAATATTTATTGTTTTTTACTGTGTTTTACTAGAGAAAATTATTTTAGTTACTTACCACATCGAAATCAAAAACTAACGAACCCGTTCGGAAACGTTTCCGACGTTTTAAAATCGCCCTGCTGGAGCCTATTAGAAGTTGTTTTGGTTCAATATTTGTAAATGAAAGTTCTCTGCGTATTCGAATATCATCCCCTTTTAACCTATGTTTGATACTATGTAGATACGTCGAATACGGCCCACAGTGCCTAATAAATCAAAGTTCACACCTGTACCAGGAGCGTGTTTCGTTTAATTAATGTCACATGAACGCTCTGTTCTGTCCGTCTGTTGCACCGTTATATGGGCTTTGGTCTAGATAGAGTAATTAAATAAATACTTTGTACTTTGGCTATATAGCTCCGCAAGATCAGTAGAGGCATAATTTTACCTAGAACTTACAACCTTAGGTACACAACCATCTGTGATGATGATCGATAATGTATTAATCATCATCATTGTCATGCCCTTATCCCAATTTATTTGGAGTCAGCGCAGTACGTCTTTCTTTTTCACTCTCTCCTGTCAGCCGTCACCTCATCATTCACTCCTGTCTCATTCATATCATCTCTCACGCAATCCATCCATCTTTTTTAACCGACTTCACAAAAAGGAGGAGGTTCTCAATTCGGTTGTATTTTTTTTTTGTATGTTTGTTACCTCATATCTCCGGCCTTTATGAACCGATTTGGAAAATTATTTTTTTATTTGAATAGATATACTTCCAGATTGGTCCCATTTTTTTCAGAATCCAGTTCTGATGATGGAATCCATGAGGAATTGAGGGAACTCCTTAAATATTGTAAGCATACATATAGCGATTTTGATATTTTCAGCAAGACACCAAGCATTTGCATTCAGAAAATATCATAATCCTTTCACCACTATGGTTCTTTCATATATTTTTTTTCATCCAAAATTATTTAGTCGAATACAATGGCGGAAGTCGGTTTTTTAAATGAAAAGTTATTTAGTAATAAAATCCTTATAATGCACGAATACATGTGTCTAAAGTTAATTGGTTGTGTTTATCAGCAGGTTATGTGTTGTTGAACTTTAGTTTTAGAAGAATAATAATTTATGTATTTCAATAATTCATTCAACTTCTTCTCATCAGGTTACACGTCCACTGTTGGACAAGGCCTTCCCATAGCAGGTAGATTGGTGATCGCAATATTGGTGTTGAGTATGTAGATGCATACAACTTGCTTATTAGTTTCCATTGCTAAACAGTCCCCAAATTACACTTAGCAAAAGGCTATAAGGAACGCAACAATGGGGATGATTTTGGCAGCCTTAGCGCTATCTAAATTTTATGAAACTTGAATAGGGGAAACTTCTTCTCGACCGCTGCGACGCAGGAGGCAACCTGCTGCGTCCGGGGTTCGATTCCCGCCTCGGAACAAATATTTGTACCATCTGCAGATATTGTTCCGGGTGTTCTGGGTATTTTCTATGTATAATAAAAAATATCTATGTAATGTATTGTATTAAGTATATCAGTTATCTAGTTGCCATAACACAAGCTCTGCTTAGCTTGGGGCTAGATAATGCTGTGTGAAATGTCCAGCATTTATTATTATTATTATTATTCTTGACCTAAATATTCCTCCTTTCGAGTTTCAAAAGATTTGAATAGTGTCAAGGCAGGTCTGCTCAACTAGCTAGTATAAGCCTTGTAGGTAATCTAATAAGTAAAATAATTGTATTCAATTCTCAGTACGAAATGACTTGTTGTACCATGCAAAAACCATCCCTAATAGTCTAATCAAGATATGAAACCATTTATCCCTTATAGACTCTGCAAAACATAGTAAATGCATTTGATTCATCTCCTTTTACAGCTCGTATTATCATACCAAGAGTAGCCTCCTTGTTGCCTAACAAACTGGTAATCGCTTTCGAATATAATTTCACAGTACGCTAGATCGATAGATTGAAGCCGCGTGTTTTTTAACCGACTTCACAAAAAGGAGAAGGTTCTCAAATAGTTTTTTTTTTTGTATGTTTACCTCACATCTCCGGCGTTTATGAACCGATTTGGAAAATTCTTTTTTTCTTTGAATAGATATACTTCCAGATTGGTCCCATTTTTTTCAGAATCCAGTTTTGATGATGGGATCTATGAGGAATTGAGGCAACTCCTCAAATATTGTAGGCATACATATGGCGATTTTGGTATTTTCAGCAAGACACCAAGCATTTGCGTTCAGAAAGTATCATAATCCTTTCACCACTATGGTTCTTTCATAATTTTTTTTTCATCCAAAATTATTTAGTCGAATACAATGGCGAAAGTCGGTTTTTTAAATGAAAAGTTATTTAGATTCTTTTTAATAGTAAAAATATTAAATACATACAGCGCGATGAACTGTTAAACCGCAATCGAAAACAATTACCACTTCGATAGACAATAAGAGAATAGCCACCTTATTGCTACAATAAATGATTATGGAGAACGCCATAGTTGCATTCACCATTTCCATTTGCTAGCGCAAGGGGGAGCCCCCTTCCCCTTGCACGAACTGCTTAGAGATAGGTGGATTAACACTAAAATGGGTTCCGTCGTAATTAAGAACTGTCTATTTTAATTTTAATCAGTAATCTGGAATATCGTATTTGGCTTGTATAGCCCCTTTATGGCATATAGCATAGTTTTGCCAGGATATATGTAGTTTAGCTTCGGTTTAGCGTTCATATAACATACATACATGGCAGATATGGAAATGCCTTTGTGTCTACGTGACTACGTGTCTAGAAGACTACGAGTAAGATTATTAATTATCTAAAAATAATAAATATAAATAAATAAAAAAATAAATGCTGGACATTTCACACAACATTATCTAGCCCCAAGCTAAGCAGAGCTTGTTTTATGGGTACTAGATAACTGATATACATAATACAATACATTACATAGATAGATATTCTTAAAAAGCTAAGGATTAGACTACTAAGGTGTGGTAGTCATTGCCGGCGTCAGCCTTCCAGAACAGTATAATTAAGCTAATTTTTTTGTTTTTTTTAAACAATGGAGAATAGGTTTATTCTAGGCAAACGTGCTCTATTTTAGACCGCATCGACACTCAACTTTAGGTGTGTTAAGAGTCGATCAAACTTTTTTGACACTGGCAGACTGCATTAAGTTACTCAATACAAGAATAGTTCACGAGCAACTTATTGCCATTATTGAAAAAAACACATTTACTAAAAAGTTGACCTACCTTAAAAAAATATACGAAAAAATTATAGGTACAGCTACGCTTAGACTTTTAGCAAGATTCAGTAAAATTACATTGAACATGACAGCCATACGTTTTTCATCCATGTATTAAGCTTTTCATGCAAGTAGGTACATACGTTTTTCACTGAAAAAAAAATTTACTTATTGAGCAAGGTTTCGATATCTCAGTTTAAACCTCATTCAAAGTCAGAGTAAAGATTATAATAACAAGAAAAAACTGGTAAGACATTGCAACATTTTAAATAAAGATTAGTATTTACAGAAAAAACATGTAGCTGACAGTTAAGCTTGTCAAAAATGACGTAAACATTCTAATATTCTAACCCCAACTGTTAACGTGTCCTTTACCGTACTAATAGCAACATGAATCACAGCAGGCGGTCGCTCGTCCAAGACATACAAAGTTTAAAAAAAAGCTTAGAAAGAAAAAGGTTGCCAATTACGCTTCCACAACTACAGAATGGCGACTTTTTGTCGCGCGACTCTAAGGGCCATACCTCACCGAGATGCCATGGCGACGTGGCCAGCGACGTTCCCATGGCTACGTCTGGTGTCCCTGCGTCGCCAGACTGAGTCGCCCAATCGCGTCGCCAATACATTCAGTTCTGTCTCAGAACTCCTGACACAGTCAGGAATGGACGTGGAAATTACTGCACTGTTATTATATTATTACCAGCGTCGCAAAAAGATGAAACGAAAAAAGAAAAAAATATGGGTACATCCGTTTGTATCAAACCGAAGCCAAAGCGGTGTTTTTCTTAAACTCTATGAAGATTTAAGAAAATACCCTGAAAAGTACTCTGAAAAGTACGCGGTTAGAGTACTCTTTCAATCCGTTGTTCCATAAACACGGCCGATTTTCAATTTCTATGATAAATCTCTCAGTATCGAACGACATTTTGCTCTCAGTACGACGTGCGTTCAACGCGGCGACTGGTTGGCGACTGAGTGAGTGACGAAGCATACAAACACGTGCAAACAACTGGCGGTGTCGCCAGGTAGCCAGCGTCACCAGTCGCCGCATGCGGAGAGGTCGACTCTGGCTACTCTGGCTACTTGGCAACGCCGCCAGTTGGTCGCCAAGTGAATTAGCCGTCATACATCTCAGTATGAACTAGTTGGCAACGTCGCTGGCCACGTCGCCATGGCATCTCGGTGAGGTATGGCCCTTAAGGCACTAATTACGGTTTCCTGCTGGATGCGAGGAATGCCACGCGAGCGACTAAAAAGTCGTGGAGGTGTGCGTGTCGCGAGCGAAGCGTGTTCGGTTGAATAGTTGGACTATGGTTGCCATGTTTTTTGATTATATTTAGCGCGAAACAAAAAAACTGTTATACGAACTAGCAGCAGTAGCGCGAGAGATTAAATGTGTGAGATTGCCCTGATACCGAGGTGTGAGTTTTGAAAGTCATCAAGGGACTAAAGGTCACTAAAATTGCCGTTTATTCCACTATTTCCAAATTTTTATACATCTAAAACTCATTGATGACTACAATTCTTATATCTATGATATTAATACATATGCCTCCTCCAGTACATCTCCTGAAAAACGGTGATTTGCGGCCTTTTTGATGATATTTAGTCACTCGGTAACTTTCAAAATGACTGATGACGAGAATGATGATTTAAGGTGATTCCTCTCGCATGTGGCGCGAAATTCAAATTTTATTGTGTTTTTTGTAAATCACAGCTAATCAACACTTCTTGAGATAGAGAAAACAGATTTTGCGAAAACTAGGAGACCTAACACACTGAGAAAACAGTTCATCAAAAAATATGGTGATTTCACGTAAAGTAAAAACATACGGAAATAACCATAAAGTACGATGAAACTACTGTTGCTGCTGCTAACCATATATTATGATGAGCTGTCACCATGCATTAGTAGTTCGTATCACCGTATGTCCGGACTTACGGTGACGGTAATCGTAATGGACCATTACTTTTTGAGAGAGAGCATAACATGACATATGACTGTCATCATATTTTTGTATGCTTTCCTACTATTTTTATGTGCTCTCCTCTAATTTCCGAGTAATCCCTATTATTTTATCATACTATTTATCCATGCTTTCCTACTATTATTGTATGCTTTCCTACTATTTTTAATGTGCTTTCCTCTCATTTCCGAGTAACTCCTGTTATTTCATCCTACTATTTATCCATGCTTTCCTACTATTATTGTATGCTTTACTACAATTTTGAATGTGCTTTCCTCTTATTTCCGAGTAATTCCTGTTATTTCATCCTATACCATTTATCCATGCTTTCCTACTATTATTGATGTGCTTTCCTATTGATTTTTCTTACTATTTTTCTATGCCTCCTGTTGTAGTATGGCTCGGGTATTGTTCCTTTTTCTTAAATATGTATGGGCCAATTAATAAAGATAATTGACACATAGAATAAGCAAGAGTTCGGTTAAGAGAATGATGATGATGTATAGTCGTTCATCGTCATCACTCCCGTAACCGTACTTTTGCACGGTTATGGGTCAGAGTAGATTACTAAGTGTCAATTATCTTTATAAATTGGCCCACACATATTTAAGAAGAAGGAAAAATACCCGAGCCATGCTACAACAGGAGGCGTAGAAAATTAGTAAGAATAAACAATAGGAAAGCACATCAATAATAGTAGGAAAGCATGGATAAATAGTAGGATGAAATAACAGGAAATACTCGGAAATGAGAGGAAAGCACATTCAGAAAAAGTACCTACGCAATACAGAAAATAACCCTAATAAAGTAGGTACTTCTAGATAACAGTGGATTTGGGATTTGGGGAATTATTTGCTATAATGGAAAAACATATGACGGATTAACATTTTAATTAAAAATTACAAAATATTATTAAATAACGCAAAATATATAATTTAGAGTAACGGAGTAGTAGTTTTGGGGTAACGGAGGCGGGCTCGCACCGTCTCTTGCCAGAGGGCGCACGACCTCCTGTCACGGACCAGCTGAGGGTCGAGACCACTGTTCCAAAGCTGACTGCACCTTATCCGCGTCACCTGTACAAAATTGCAAGTGGTTAGGTCAAATAGATTTTTATATATGGGGGTCGAAAGTAGCTTTAAATTTGGGGTAGTAAATTCTGCCGAAGTCAGCCTACAAAACTCGAAAGGAAATTAGCTAAATTTACCTAAATACAGTATTTTGTGACATGTTTACTTTATGGTACCATAAAGAGTATCTCTAATTAACATGGGCTCTCACATTAGATATTTTACTGAATACGAGACTAAAATCAATACCTTATTCAAATCCCTGGTGATTGATCCTAGAACACGACGCGACTTCAGGCGTGCTGGACAGAGAACGGGATCGAGACTCGGGCTTTGCCAGGATACCCAACGTAATAAGTTAGGCACGTTGAGCCCTCCAGGCGTTCACCAACCAGCCATGGTTTGGTAGGCGTCAGCAGGCAGATGCGTAGTAGAAAGGTGGAGATTATTTTATGTACAACCACATCATTTTAAATGGACATCAGCTGGGCATCAGTCGGCAAAACTGGGTTATGTACTGTCACAAGCTTTTACATCAACAGCTTGCATAAACTGGTGCACTAATCTTAAAACACTTATTTTTGTACACGAACAAATGTTAGGTATTATGAAACCCAGCTGATCTTTGTTGCACTTTGTTGCTTCAAATCACTTCACATTTTGTAACACTAACTATAGACAATCCGTAATATTTAAAATAAAATTACAAACAAAAGGCGGAGCGCATGTGCTTCCCTGCTAACTAAATAGAATAAAATGACCGGGCTAGGACCTACCCGCGTGCCGTTCGCAGTAGACTGGTGATTTCACAGTATTTTAATATGCCGGTCATCCAATATTATGAATCTGTAATCATACTTTAGTAAAACGATAAACGTATTTTTGTGTGATGATCACGGTATTTTGGAGTGCCGCGTCAAATATTATGGTTCCGTAATCATATTCGATGGTAATTTGTTACGTATTTGTATTTTTGTGTGCTAGTCATGGTATTTTGGTGTGCGGTGTCAAATATTATGATTCCGTAATCATTATTTGATGTTTGTTCATTTGTTAATTAATTTTTGTATGCCCGTAGTCACATAGATAGATAGATAGATTAACACTTTATTGTACACCAGGAATACATAAAAGGATTTATTAAAATTAGCAGTACAATGAGCGGCCTTATCGCTGAGAGCGATTTCTTCCAGACAACCTTTGGATGGACAGTAACAAGCGAAGCAGTAACGAAACGGCGGAAGATATAGTCCGTAGTCGTATATTATAAGGATTTTATGCATAGAAGCTTCAAGAAAATTGATGCTAACTACAAGAATAAAGTGACGAAAACTGTTATATCTTAGGTATCATCGAATTTCTGCCAAGCAGACATCCAGCAGACCATTTCATATTACGTAGTGTTATTTTAAGAGGAAAGCATCGTAAAGTATCGATTTAATCTTCTTATATTCTGTCACCGTTTATTACGGAGAATGGTCATCATAATATTGTATTACTTACTATTTAAACTAGATTAT
Source organism: Epirrita christyi (assembly GCA_951392215.1). NCBI lineage: Eukaryota > Metazoa > Arthropoda > Insecta > Lepidoptera > Geometridae > Epirrita > Epirrita christyi. Next base: position 12,668,992 of record OX595856.1, on the reverse strand, counting down.
TTTATTATATATACATGATACAACCTTATTATAGAACTATTCATCGTATTTTTGAAAGACGTATTGATATTTTATAATGAAGCCAAAATGTCATTTTTCTCAGTGCACACATGTTTTAATTGATAGTATTTCATAAATGTCATTAGTTAAGCTACGCATATCTTTAAACCAAAAAAACACTGTAAAAATCATTGAAGAGTATTCGTAGCTGAAGTAATGATCTATATGTGAAACTATAAACTAAAACATGTATGTTAGGTATCCTAGTTTTCGCAAAAACAGTTTTTACTATCTCAAGAAGTGTTTATAAGCTGTAATGAGCAAAAACGCAATAAAATTTGAATTTCGCGCCACATACGAGAGGAATCACCTTAATGCAAAATAAAAATGGAACTGTTCAACCAATAAAATACAAAAAAATCCTTGTCACCTTATTTAAACTCGCACTTCATTCAATGTACTTACTTTTCCATAACTTGCTTGCACAAATATTTAAATTACCATCATCAGCACTCATTTCAACTTGTCAAGCAGTGATCTCGTTTACTTAACTTGTCAGTTTTAATAGAAAAATTGCTTTTCGCATAATAGTAACATTGGCAATTGCCAGCCCTGCCTATTCAGCCAATAAATAACATTACATTGACAGTTCTGTCACGTACCGATACATGCATACGTAGTGTTGCAATGCAATGCAATCCACAGAGTAAATATTATGTGGACGACCTCTGTGGCGCGGCGGGCGAAGGTTCACCTCAACCTCAGGAGGTTGCGGGTTCGATTTCCGCCTCGGAACAAATATTTGTATGATCTGCAGATATTTGTTCAGGGTGTTCTGGGTATTTTCTATGTACCTACATATAATAAAAAATATCTATCTGTTTAATGATCAGTTATCTAGTGCCCATAACACAAGCTCTGCTTAGCTTGGGGCTAGATAATGTTGTGTGAAATGTCCAGCATTTATTTATTTTTATTTTATTTATTTAGTATTTTTTTAATGTAATTTTGATAGATAGCTTTTTATTACGTTTGCCAACCCTTCAAACTACACTATCGTCTTGGTAAATGTTGCAGCTTCTTACCCTAGTTTCTTGTTAGTAAGTAATATGCAGTTAATTCAACTCAAGCCAAATCAAACTTGGACATACATAAAAAAAGGTTTTGATGTATTCAAACTATTACGGCATAATTTAAAAATAAATGCTCGTACCTTAATTTAATAAATACTTAGGTACCTATTTGAAATTGGAACGAATGTACGGTCGGGATAAAAGCAAATTTAAATGCAAATTCATAGTAGGCAAATAAATTATAAATAGACTGTTGAAAACCACCGGTATTCGTATCATTCACCTATTGAATGAAATGGGCTCTATTTATTTTAAGCAAGTGAATACGTCAGCTTATCAAAGCTAATCTCGAAAGTTTTAAATAAAACCAACCGTGTTTGTTCATCAAATAGGATTTAATTTTGAATACAGATATGGTAGTCCAGTATCCAAGAAGGTTTGTCCGTCAGTCTGAATTAAATCGATATAAGAAGGAAATTGGCTTCCGTTGTAGTAATTGACATTAAGTATTAAATTATTATCGTTTTGTAGAACATAAATCACTTGCATAATGTGTTGAGAATTGAGAGCTGTTCACCTTCTAATCTAAAGCTCATCATCATCAGCAGTCTTTAGAAGTCCTAATCGTTCCTTTTGAAGTTCCTATCGAATTCTGTTGTTCTAGTTATTTTAATTTCAATGTTTACTTTTAATTTGACATGCAAGTAAGTACATAATGTTGTATATATTGACAATGCCCTTTTACAGCAGCTAATAATTTTGACATGTTATTTTAATTCAATTAATATGTATTTTAAATTTGGTATTTAATTTGTTGGACAATGCTTTTTACAGCAGAAACAAAAATTGAAAATTGGTTATTCTATGCTTTGTTAAATTTACTTATTTAATTAATTACTAGGTATGTGAAATGCTTGTCTGTTTCTAGCGCCCCTCCAGTTAAGTAGTAAGTTACTTAAGTACATTAATAATAGTAACTTATAATGAATTGCAACTGTTATTGTAACTGATGTATGACGTGACCAAGTGTTCTAATTGTTCCTACGGTTTAATAAACGAGTATGAGTATGAGTCCAATGTTGAATGAAGCCTCCCCCATAGAATGCAATGGGAGGGATATGCCATGCTTGGCAGGCGGATTGGTGGTTGGTGATGCTCGAGTTCTACGAAAAGATGCCCATTTTGTAAAAAAAAATATTGTATAGATAGTATCATATCATATCATCATACCCTGCGCCTAATAAAACCAACTCATTGCAAAGTTGCAGTTCAAAAATGGAACACTCATAGTGTTGTACCGCTGTCACAACACATCAATCCGTCTTATCGATCACCAAATAGATAATAGATTATCTGCGCACAGAGTGTTATAATTACCACACGATGCAATGATCGATTACTGGTCAGAGTTTAGATAATGCCGATTATATTAAGCAAATGGTTTTAGGGCGTAAGCTGATGTCTTCAGATGATTATGAAAGATGACGTTAAACAGATGACTAAAATATATAAGTACCTAATGTAAGGTGTCATATGAGTTAAAAAAAGAAGCAGAATAGAATAAAACCACTATAATATCAAGACTTGAATTCAATTAAGTTTTTAAAAATATACACAACTACTATGCCGATATTTTTTTTAATTATTCTGCACTTTGATCTGTGCTTACAATAATCAATTTAGCCATTATCATGTCCATTAAATTTTGCAAAAAAAAGTACCTATGTAAACAACAGTCAAAAAAAGAAAAAAAAAAGAAAAAGAAAGAGAATGTCAAATGAAATATAAATGTCACAGCAGTTTTTGAAACGTGAATAATCACTAAAACTTATCAGATAAATATTCATCTATACGTTAGTAGGTTTTTGCGATGATCATTTTATTTTATTTTATTTTATTTTGAATATTTACATAATTTTATTTTGTGAGCTTTTTCCCTTATGACAGCATGTCACAATATTATATATGTTTCATTATTATTGGAGAAACGCCCAATCAATACATTAGATGTTAGTTAACTATTTAGGTACACATAAATGATATTTAGTAAGTAGGTACGGTACATAAGTTGCCGTTTAATAAATGTGTTTTACAATAAAATGTATCAAAACCAATCATAACGCAGCTCATTAAATTTCCAATATTATTGAGATCTTAATAAACAATTACCTAATCGTAATGTAATCGATATAACATACCAGTAATCGAAAGTTGATCGATAAAAGTGTCGATTACGATCTTGCATCTGTTGTGACACTAATTTACGGTGCCCTCTATTTTTTTTATCGTCAAATGTTTGAAGTTGAAATCCCTACTTTCATTCATTCAAGCTTTCAAAATGGCGTCGCATTATCAAAAAGAACATTAATTTTAAACAAAAAAAGTTATAAGGTTAAGTTATAAGTCATAAAAATAGAAAGTTATAAGTTATCAATAAAGATTATTCTGAGGTTTACTTACAAATCTTTTTTTATATATTTGCTATGTATTATTTTCTAGTACAAATAAAAGATTGTAAAAATAAACCAAGTCCAATAATCAAAAACTACTCTATAACATAATCTGACGACAAATCTCAATCATTAGTATCATTTATGCGACTAGTTATCATTATAAGTTATAACTAGTTCCAGTTATCTACCAGTTATCGGCGATATGATGTTAAATGCATGAACGTTAATTAAAATGCCGTATAGTGGTGTAACTGTGGTCTGAGACTGTGTGACTGCGTCCTAATCGAAAAGTTGTTTTTTCCTTACCATGGTTTTTTTTTTTATTTTTTTTTTTATGCTACTTGGCAAGCAGACAAGCTTACGGCCCACCAGATGGAAAGCAGTTACCGTAGCCTATGAACGCCTGTAACACCAGAGGCATCACACGCGCGCTGCCGACCCTGAGACATAAAGATGAAAAGTCTCATGTGCCTGTAATTTCACCGGCACCCGTACCCTTCAAACCGAAACACAGCAATGCGAACACTACTGCTTGGCGTCAGAAATAGGTACGGTGGTAGTACTTCCCCGGACGAACTCTTTCACTAGAAGTTCTACTACTAACTATGGTATTTTTATTACTAGCTTTTATTTTATCTATTAATTTAATCGAAATAGTGATAGCTCGTATTGCTTTCCATCATATTAAATGATGGTATGTTCGGCCTAAGAGTAAACCTCTCCGTCTCCTCCCATGGATGGTGACAAGCGTGGTGATTATGGAAAATCACTCCATTGCATTCAGTCGGGGAGGCCTATGTCCTTCGAGCAACACGGACTTCCTGCCTCGGGCCGGAAGGGAGTAGCCTTAGCGATATATTATTACCATTCAAATAGTTCTGTCATTTTTTGCTGGGGGAAATTTGCACACAAGCGCAATTTCGCATATACACATCCAAATACAACACTGTAATGACGACACTCACACTAACCTTGCACACCTCAGAATAACAACTAGTTTTATTAAACGCATATACCTACGTTGGCTTGTTGCTTGACAGAGGGGAACGCTGCGAATGGCTACTCCCTTCCGTGTTGCTCGAAGCCTATGTCCAGCAGTACACCTCTTCTGAATAAGAATGATGATCTAAAAATGTCAAAGTCGGAATAAATTACATCAAACAGTAAAATTTCCAGGGTTGCTTTTTTGTACTCAAATATACAGGTGATATTAATGTTGTATTTAGAGATCGCAAATTTTTGTCCATCTAGGTGCATCTAGGGTTGTCATTGCCACCCGTACTTTATAATAAAGTATTGTACTCTATTTTGGCCAATCGTACTTTATACTTTATGAGGGAAGTAAAGCACGTGAAAATACTTTATTTTCACTTGCAAAGATTTTTTTAAATGGACTGCTGTTTTTTTACTTGTAACGGAACGGACTGCTTACGTAACCTAAAACGTCAATGTCAATATCATGTCATGTCAACTTTTCATTTTTTCCGATGCTGTTGTTTTTATTTTCACTCATATATGAGTAACAAATATTTGTTGGATGGCAAAAATATGTATGAAAGAGAAATAGTCTGGTAAATAAATACTTAGTTCTTTATTTTCAGACGTTGTACTTTGTTTTAGCCTAAAAAATACAATTTACTCTATTTAAATAAAAAAATTAAAATAAATGATGGACATTTCACACAACATTATCTAGCCCCAAGCTAAGCAGAGCTTGTGTTATGGGTACTAGATAACTGATATACTAAATACAATACATTATATAGATAGAGATTTTTTTATTATATATAGAAAATACCCAAAACACCCTGAACAAATATCTGCAGATTGTACGAATATTTGTTCCGAGGCGAGAATCGAACCCGCAACCCCTGCGTCGCAGGCGAACCTTCGCCCTCCGCTTCACAGAGGTCGTCAATTTGGTTGGTGGCAACCCTAGGTGCATCGAAGCTTTTCAACACCGGTTACAAAGCCTTTTAGCATTATCAGTCATCAGCAGCCTTTAGGTGTCCTTTGCTAGACGAAGCCTCCCCCATAAAATACAATTGCCATAATCACCAAAGTTGGCAGAAAAAAAAGTTACTAAACCTCAACTGACTTAACGTAGAAATTAATCAAGGTACAAGCGACTAATGATTTATGTGAGACATTGGTGTATGAGTATTTGACGACGATGATATAACTGTGTTGCTATTAATAATTTATTTAATACAACCATATTTAATTTAAACTACAAAATCGTCGAATATATGTAACCGTTATCGTGTTACACCGTACACGGTGTAGGTTGGACCTGAATTATGGGTCCGCAATTATAGGATCTAGATATCCGAGCTTGGCTGTAATCATAGTAAGTATTATTAAATGCAAGTTACGTCATAGATACCTACTCGATTAGATCTGTGTGCTTATTAAACCTTTAGGTTAGTTTTTTTTTTATTTTACTTGGCAAGTATACAGCCCACCTGATGGAAAGTAGTTACCGTAGCCTATGGACGCCTGTCCCTAACACCAGAGGCATCACACGCACGCTGCCAACCCTGAGATATAAAGATGAAAAGCCTCATGTGCTTGTAGTTTCACCGGCACCCGTACCCTTCAAACCGAAACACGCAATGATACCTAACCACACACATTATATACATGTATTATATTATTATGTATACGGTACATAGATTGAGTATTTATTGATATAAAGATAAGAAATAAATTAAAATTATGTTTCTTACGCAAATTGTGCCACATTTAGCTAATATTTTTTGAATTAAATAGAATATTTAAATTGTTCGTAAGTACACCCTGTATAGTTTATTAACGCTCTTGTTTTGTTTGAAACGCGAGCTTTTTCCAAGGTTGATTAATATTTCTCTAGGTAAGTATTAGTTACTTTTTATCTTTTTCATCAGCCGTTATTCGTCCACTGTTGGACAAAGCCTCCCTCATAGTAAGCAATGGGAGAATACGCTTGGCAGGTGCTTAAATATAAGTACCTATTATACCTATTCACAATGTGTAACTAATGATAGGTCTGTCTGTCCGTCATCTAGCCTTGCCTTCACCCATCACGCTATTGGCTGACTCGTGTCAATTCTAGCAGTTGAGGTCAATATCGACCAATCAAATGGCATTATTTTTATTACTTTGTTATAATAATGAATGGGTGGAATATGATTTTACCTATATCCTATACAGGGTGGAAACGTTCTAGGTGCTTAGAACGCAAAAAAACTGGTATCTTTTGGGGATGGGCAGCAGCATCCACCTGAGTACTCAACACCAATACTGCTAGCACTAATCTGCCATGCATATCCAGGAGTGATGATTATGGCAAATCCTCCATTGCATTCTATGGAGGAGACCTCGTCCAACAGTGGACGTCTAACGACTGATGATGATGAGAATGATGTATCACTCACAACCATTACTTTCAATTTTAGATAAGTTTTAACAGTTTTACAATCCATGATATAGTTATACTCTGGCATTTTATGTGGGCACTTATTTATTTTATTATTATTTTATTTATTAAACAAAACAAAAAAAAAATAGTTTCAATCAGGCATTGAGACACCCTGTATTTCACTTTTCACTTTTTTGACGTACAGGTGTCTATAAATTTGTGTTGGTTTAAAATTTCAAAATTTATGACTTTGCAAAGTTCAAAATTTAAATATTTTCAGAAATATTGGCCAATATCAGACGAAAATACCGATAAAGGGAAACCCGAAAAATACCCAAGTGATAGACGGCTTAAGAACAAAAATCAAAATTTGATGGACCTTGCAAATTTTAGAAATATCGGCCTGATTATAAGAAAATACATAGCTAAGAGAAGCAAAAGATACGGCAATCAGACAAATGGACCGATCAAGGATAACATAAAAAAAAATTATGGGTTAAAATAAATTCCTGAAAAGATTCAAAGAAATCAGAGCACATGACGTTTTTACGTAAAATCCTACGACTCTCACACAATAAAGCCCATTTTTTTCTTAGTCCGAGCTTTCTCTATAAGTAAGAACTAAATAGCGGCGCTGGTAATTTATTTTATGGTCGTTAACGTCTTACTGGTAGTTAGCTGCTTATTCATTATAACTGGTAGTTGGCAGATATCTGGAAACAGCTCAAGAGCTTTGGCTATAAATTCAATTGGACAACATAATCAAGGTGTCTCTGTTGTGCATTTAGCTAACATTTAGTTATCAAATAAGTACTTTAGGGTAGCCCTTAGGAATTGAAGATTGCTGGAATTGAATTGGAATTGAATAATAATATTTAATTTTTGGGATAATTTATAAAATGTTAGGCCCGTATTCTAAAGGCTATATCTACCGGCGGCTTTTTGCCGCGCGGGTATGCCGATATACGCCGTGGGTACACAGAATACCCGCCGGCTATGCCGGTGGTATAGTGTGTAGGAGCCATAAGAACTAAACTCAAGCATCGTTTGATCTTTATTTGAGCTCGCAGAACTGACCTTTGGGGGATGAAGGTTGTTGAGTAGCGACCACAAACCGGACGACGCGATAGGGGATAGGATAGGCCCTCCACTCAATGGACTAGATAGACAGTGAGAGGTTGACCCTGACAATAATTCCTCTGTCGCTGAAACTTTGCAGTGTGATAATGTAAACTTTATAAATTACGGTTGAAAAGTTATCTAGGATTTATTTTTAAATTAGGTGAGTATATCTACCTAAACATGAAAATCACTAATGACTTTCGGTGGAAAATAAATAAATATAATATACTTATTTATTTATTTTTATTTCGAATTCCTGTGACGTCTTATAATGTCTTTATATTATAAAGACATTAATAAACGCCACAGGAATTCGATGGATGGAGGCGGCTCAAGACGGTTCGTCGTGGCATCCTAGGGGGATGCCTATATTCAGCAGTATACTTCTACAGGCTAATGATGATGATGGGCAAGTCAAAAAAATTATTGGGGACTAAGGTAAATCAATCAATCAATTGGGGATCAATGCCCCATGTTAATTTTATACAGTTCAGTCCATGCAAAGGTTGTCTGGAAGAAATCGCTACAGAGCATTAAGACGGCCCATTGTATAACATAGTTAGTTTTAGTTTGTGAACTTGTTTCATTTTTTTTGTATTATGGTGTGCAACGAAGTCAAATTTAAAATGAATTATTTCGATGATTATAAATTACTATTAACATTTGTATCTAATAGAAAAAATTGGTAGATTAAATATTTAAGTTCATGTATTTTGTGTTTATTTAGTTTGCATTGAATTGTATCTACTAGGTCGGCCGTTCGCTCAGGTGTCATTTTGATATTATAGTCCCATTTGTTGCTAGGTCATGTTGCAAATAGGACGTTCTGCTTAAATGTGAAAAAAATTAGAAAAAAATGGGACCAATCTGGAAGTATATCTATTCAAATAAAAAAAGATTTTTCCAATTCGGTTCCTAAACGCCGGAAATAGTAACAAAAATAAAAAATAAAATAATACAACCGAATTGAGAACCTTCCCCTTTTTTGGGGTTAAAAACTGCATTGCAACCTCCTTGGTCCAAGTGAAGTTGTATCGTTATAGAAAAAAAGTTATATTATAATACAGTTGTCCATAGAAGAGCTGTGTCGTAATGTAATTTTTTAAATTTATTTCGATGGCATGTGCATAAAGACTGTCATTTTAGTTTTGTTTTTAGTTTTTTATTCTTTATATTTCAGTATGAGAGTAGATAAAGCGTATTTTCTATCTTCTACCCTCTATCTAAGGTGTGGCCGAACAAATAACAAATTGAAATTGCAAACTCTTAAAAGATCATTGTCCATTTATCAAGCCCTCACCTACCTCCACTCATTTGTCAGAATAATCATTCATATGGTAATCAACACAAGATTGATTGTTGAAACTTGTGCAATTACATTGTGAGTGATACAATGACCGAATTACATGTGGTTATCAACATACATATATAACAAATCGTTGCATGACTGACTGACTATAAATGCACGCCTAAACCCTAAAAGGAGTTGTACCAAAATGGCCTATATCTATGCCCACCAGACAGGGAATGGTGAAAAATCCAGTGATTTTCGAAAAAATACTCTTACTCTAATTTGAAGCTTAATTAAATATAAAAATGTTTTAAATTTGAAGAATTTTTACAATGGTAACATATTTTCCTGGGCAGCCATGACAGTGAATGTCGCGTTTATTGCTCTGTGGTTGCTTGCTTCATTTGTTTGTTGGGAGTTGTGTTTAGAAACGTAGTGTTTCTATACTCTTTACAGAGTTGTCAACTGCTGTTGAAGCATTTTACTACAGAGTATATTGTATTCGCCCCGACATTTTGTTATGTTTTGTGTTGCTCTCCGTGAGAAAGTAGTTTTAGGAAAAATAATAAAAAAATTAAAGTGGAAAAGATTTTATATATATTTAGCCATGTGTATATAAGTGAACACCAACAAGGGCTAGGTTCCATACATTGTGAAACAACTCCTTTGGAGGATACATTCCTATTTGTAATCTAGGGGTAACACTAAAAAAGAAATTTGGAAAATTCACTTTATGGAAAAACTCCACATGGACAAAGCCAAGGACTTAGGCTCAGGGCACTAGATGTAGGCCCAATTTGAGGAACGTTGCACATCCGCAATACCATGAAACTAGCTGAATGCCCGTGACTTCGTTATGTGAGCCACCTTATGCCAAGGTTCTTATGTTTAGTAACATAAGAACCTTGTACGTACCACATTTATGCAAATAAAGATTAATTACAATTTTCTTTTTCGTCTGCCTGTATTCGTCAGGGATTATGTAGCTTTCACTTGACGACCTCTGTGGCGCGGTGGGCGATGGATCGCCTGCGACGCAGGAGGTTGCGGGTTCGGTTCCCGCTTCGGAACAAATATTTGTACGATCTGCAGATAACTGTCCCGGGTGTTCTGGGTGTTTTTCTACGTACAATAAAAAAATATCAATCTATGTAATGTATTGAATTAAGTATATTAGTTATCTAGTACCCATAACACAAGCTCTGCTTAGCTTCGGGCTAGATAATGTTGTGTGAAATTCCAGCATTTATTTATTTAATTCAATGATAGTGTAGCTTTCTCTTAGTGAAATAATTTTGGAAGAAGTTATTTGAAATATACGAATTAATAAAACTGAAAATTGAATAATTAATTGCTCAAATAATTCACTCTGTTACCTACTGATCATTCAACAATGAGCAATCCATCAAAATGTAAAGAACAAATTATATTTTTCAATTAGTTGACAGCACAATAAGAACCTATCGACTAGTGGCCGAAATAGTCGATGACTTATCAACGATTGATAAGGATCAAACTTTCCCATTTGTCGAATAATAGCCGAGATCCAGCCTTAGAGATGACTACACTCATCTGTGGGGTCAGCACGAATAATTTACGTTACCAAGACGCTAACGAGACGATCACATATGTCAAATATTGACATATGTGATCGTCTCGATCCTGATGATATATTAAATGACATCAGGGTAACTTGAAATCTTAGTAAGTTGATTGGTTCATATTTGACGTTTACTATCGTCTTGCTAGCGTCTCGATAACGTTAGATGTTCGTGCTTGGACCTCTGATCAGAAGAAATATTATAGATGTACATAGATAGATAAATAAATTCTTTATTGCACACCAAATAAAAATACAAAATCAAAGGAAACATCAAAAATAGTATAACGTACAATGGACGGTCTTATCGCTAAAAGCAATTTCTTCCAGACAACCTACACCTACCATGAAATGAATGCAATTATACAATTGAATCGTCAGCTTAAAAGCTGCCACACTTACTAGTAGCCTGGTACACCCTTACTGCTGGACTGTACGTCTTCTGGATTTTGATCAGATATACCTTCAATGAAAGCTAGAAGTATTCTCTACCTAGTCTATCAACACAATGATATAAATATAGATATAAAACAATTGAATTTAAATAATATATAGAAAATGCTTTACAACTTTTGCACTCCTAGTTGCGCTCCGCGGTTTCACCCGCTAACAATTATGAAAATTGATGGTGATGATGATGAAAAGTAATCCAGGGTATAAGGTATCTCCACTCCAAATTTCACTCAAATTTGTTCAGCCGTTTGAGTGCCAAAGCTTTTTTAGGGTGGTCATTTGTGCTATTTTTATTTGCAAAAACAGGCTTTTTTTATTCTTTACGGTTACAACTATTATTAGTATATAGTTCTACCTACACTATTTTTTTCATTTTATTATTTTATCTCTTCACGTCACACTGGGCGTTCAAATTACTACTTTTGAGATCAATCCCCGCCTTAAAAGTCTACTAATTCTAATTATAATTCTAAGTGGGGGTATTGTACCCGCTGTGGGGTGTATTGTCCATTGTTTCCCTTTGCTAACCCTACCCCAGCCAACCCAGCTCCTTAAAGTAACGAAGCAGGACTTTGGGTTGGTGGCAACACCGTTGAAGTGTGTCCGAAGGCGTCAATGATGGAGAGCAGGTTAGAAGTAGCTCCTGCAAACCCGTCTTGGCCCTTTCTTTTGTGGCCGCACAATGTAGTTGTGTCGTGCTCCACCGTCTCTTCTTCCTGCTTTTAAGCTTCCTTAAAAGCCTTAAGGCGAGGCTGAAAAACAACGTGGCTGAGCCCTCGTCCTTTTATCTTACACTACCTTGTCTACCTTCCTTTATCTTTAATATTATACTTGTACCTTTGTAACTAATGATAAGTAATCTGAATCAATAAATGCCCTTTTATTTTTATTTATTTATTTAAATAACTTTTCATTTAAAAAACCGACTGCCGCCATTGTATTCGACTAAATAATTTTGGATGAATTTTTTTTATGAAAGAACCATAGTGGTGAAAGGATTATGATACTTTCTGAATGCAAATGCTTGATGTCTTGCTGAAAATATCAAAATCGTCATATGTATGCCTACAATATTTGAGGAGTTCCCTCAATTCCTCATGGATCCCATCATCAGAACTGGATTCTAAAAAAAATGGGACCAATCTGAAAGTATATCTATTCAAATAAAAAAAGAATTTTCCAAATCGGTTCATAAACGCCGGAGACATGCGGTAACAAACATAAAAAAAAAAAAAAAAAAAAAAAAAAATACAACCGAATTGAGAACCTCCTCCTTTTTGGGAAGTCGGTTAAAAAAAGCACACTAACCCATCATTATGACCTAACGTGACATGGTCACACTACGAACTATTATTTCACACCATAATCCCGTTGGTAGGTATCCTCTCGTGACCTTATGAGATCTAGATCAATGTTGCGCAAGTGTCACGAATGTACCTAACATAATCTCTTATACGAGCTTCGTGACACACAGATTAGCTATTGTCTATCGAGGTTGTGGTAGACTGGTGACTTGTCGCGCTTGCGACTAAAAGTCGTGTGATTGTGTAGTGCATGCTTTTGATATGCTAAGCTCTGGAAACAATTACTAGTTATTGATAGGCATCTGTGGGCTTTACCTACTGCCTGTCTCTATCCCGTTTTTTCCTGTTTTAAAGGAGCAGGACCGAGCTACTTTTATTCGGAATATGACGGTAAGTACAGTCAGGCGTCGTTTGAATCCGGTTGCGTGATTTCAAGCAGTGGTTATCGAGTATAACTTGAATAACTGATATTTATTATTGTTTAGTACTTAGTAGTATTTCAAAAATAAACTGAAACTAATTCACGACTCAAGAATAGTTTTTTTAATTAACAATTTGAAACTGTCACTAAATCTAATCTTTTGACAACCTCTGTGGCGTGGCGGGCGAATGTTCACCTGCGACGCACGAGGTTGTGGGTTCAATTCCCGCCTCGGAACAAATGTTTGTACGATCTGCAGATATTTGTTCAGGGTGTTCTGGGTATTTTTCTATGTATAATAAAAAAAAACTATCTATGTAATGTATTGTATTAAGTATATCAGGTATCTAGTACCCATTACACAAGCTCTGCTTAGCTTGGGGCTAGATAATGTTGTGTGAAATGACCATCATTTATTATTATTATTTATTATCTATAATAAAGTGAAGTACTCAAGTCACGGTTCAGTTTGAGATTATTTATGGTTTACGTGCTTGAGAAACTGATACTGTTAACTATGTTCCATTTATTCATACCTGTATCTACTCTACTGAAACCTTTGGAGGAGCGACTTTTAATCGCCCGTCTGCTCACACCCCATCACAAGAGCATGTATCATGTATTCTGGATTGTAGCACTCGTGCTGATCTGATATCAGAGACCTGACAAGGTAAATTGAAAATGTTCAATTACCTACTAAACTAAAATCCTGTTTGCACTACTACCAAAGGAATGTTTGAAAGCCTAAAAACAAAGCTACCTACCAAAGTTTTCGAAGTAATGATACAAAATGAGTCGATATAAATACCTAAATGGGTTGAACGTCATTGGGTTGAGACAAGAAGCACTCAAAAATAATTTAAGTTAGCTCTAAAAAAATAATTGATATAGTATTAAATCAGGCTTTCACTTTTTATAATTTCGTACATCCCATGAAAAAACGTAATCCATTAGATAATGGGAAGTTATCAGGGAGGAAATTAAAAAGAAAAAATCGTTCTTAAAATTCCGGTAGATGGCGGTGACTCGACATGGTTGTGTTTTCTGAAAATTTTGCAAAAGTACTACAGAGAACAAATTCTCTTTGTTTTCTCTTTTTTCCGCCAAGTTTCGCGTTGAGATTCCGAAGTTCGTTTTTTAAGTCTACTATAGACCGGTCTACTTGGTCCGGCTTCAACAATAACAACAAAAAATTAAAACAATAACGTAACACTAACAAATATAATATCAGAATTTCAACAAAAACTTTGCGTAGATACTTACTTTACTTCACCAACGAACAGCATGAGCGAGTGAAGTCGGTGACACTGACAGTTGGTGGCTGACCGACAAAATTTAGACAATCATATCTGGACTGCGCCATCTATGCATGGATTTAGAACTATTTTCTGTCAGCTGTCAAAAAACTTACCATTGCTTAGTACGCGTACACCACAGATAATACATTTGACAATCTTGACAGCTAGAGTTGAGTTAGCGCCATCTGTTGAATCAATTTGAACTACTTTTTTTTATCCTGAGCCAGTTTATAGTTTTTTTTTTGCCACACATTAGTACCTAACAGCTAGAACAAAATACACTTTGATTACTAACACCCTACTGGTCTGTGATAAGATCATACAAGTCGATTGCCCATACCAATATGCAGATAACCTCTTATTCACCTAATGATGATATTACACGGGTCTACGCTTGTGGATATATGTGAATATTTAACTGTAAATAAGGAATGGTATGAGGTTTCTGTCACCTGCAAGGTGTGCTTGTGAAATCAGAATGTTGCGATACGTACATAACTAACGTTGTAGGCTACCAGTAGGTATACAGACGCCAAAGAACGCCAAAGCTAATTGGTTTACCCTGCGACTCAGATTATATAATAGTTACTACATCCCGTGTTAGGATCCCGCATTAGGCGATAATCCTAATTTTTTTCTTGCACATTAATATAGCTTAGTGCTAAATATTATATTAACTTATGATAAATAACTTTTCATTTAAAAAACCGACTACCGCCATTGTATTCGACTAAATATTTGGATGAAAAAAAATGATGAAAGAACCATAGTGGTGAAAGGATTATGATACTTTTTGAATGCAAATGCTTGGTTTGTTGCTGAAAATATCAAAATAGCCATATGTATGCCTACAATATTTGAGGAGTTCCCTCAATTCCTCATGGATTCCATCATCAAAACTGGATTCTGACTGATGGGACCAATCTGGAAGTATATCTATTCAAATAAAAAAAGAATTTTCCAAATCGGTTCATAAACGCCGGAGATATGCGGTAACAAACATTAAAAAAAAAAAAAAAATTACAACCGAATTGAGAACGTCCTCCTTTTTTGGGAAGTCGGTTAAAAAGTACAGAAAAATATTAATCATTTCGTTCATGAATCACTAACCGTGCCGTTAACATAACCAATTTTTAACTGACTTCCCAAAAAAGGAGGAGGTTCTCAATTCGGTTGTATTTTTTTTTAAACCTTTGATAGCTAAAATAACTATTAATGTAGTTTTACAACTTTTTTACATCGACGGAAGTGTCAATTAATAGTGCCAGTGATACGCACGTCCGCCAACCCTTTACAATGTTATTATTAATTATTTATAATTATTATTAATGTGGTAATAACCGTTCTCACGCCCTACGGCTGTGTAATAGGTACGGTAAGTTGTATCGTAAGCTGTGGCACAGGTGTTTGTATGATGTTGTATGTAAAGTTTACTGAGACACACGGCCGGAAAGTTCCGGAAAGTAAAGTTAAGATGTCTACTGCTGACCGAGTCTTCATAGAATACAAGGGGGAATTTTCCATAAATACCACGCTTGGCTTGGTAACTGCTTCGCTAGTTACTGTCCATCCAAAGGTTGCATGGATAAAATCGCTCTCAGCGATATGGCCGCCCATTGTACTGCTAATTTGAATAAAAACTATTATGTATTCCTGGTGTACAATAAAGTGCTAATCAATCAATCAATCAATTGGTGATCGCAATATTGATGTTAAGTAGTCAAGTGGATGCTGGTGCCAATCCTCTAGCGTAATAAGTCTATAAGTAAGCCTGATGCGTCTGGCTGTAGTATGTATAACTTTTGAAACTACCAATATTAACATAATTAGTGGGAGTTCTTACATTGGTCAAACTAAACGTACGATAGCTTGTCGGGTCAAGGAGCACATCCGAGCGGTCAAAAACGTCGACACACAGAAGTCAGCTATAGCGGAACACCTCATAGAATCTGGCTCAAACCATTGGATTGAGCTACACAATCCACAGGTAATCTCAACAGAGGGGCATTATATACCAAGACTGGTACAAGAGGCAATTGAGATTACTAAACACAGGAATTTCAATAGAGAAGATGGTTTTCAATTGTCTGGAGTCTGGAATCCTGTGGTGAGAATGTGTAGCAATCGGAAAAATTGTGTGGTACCAGTTGCTCGTCCGGATACCGTTAGTGTGGTGTGTCGAGATGGAGTTAAGTGTGACAATGAAACTGATGGTAGGGGTGTTCGTAATAAAAGAGTGAGAAAGAGGGTAGATCGTTACGGCTACCTATAACAATAAAAATCTACTCGCAAAGACTTCAGTTTACCCGTGATCATGGCGCATGAAACTGTGCCGAAATATCGGGAATCAATAATGCTCAAAAATCATGGTAAATATCCCGTTTCTAGTGATAATTGTGTTGCTATAGTAAACCCCTAACTAAAGGATTACACCAGGGGATGGAAGGACAGAAGCATCCACCTGAGTACTCACCACCAAACTGCGATCATATCCGCTCGCCAAGTGATTATGGGTAATTCCCCCATTATATTATATGTAGGAGGCCTCGTCCAGCAGTGGACATCTAACAACTGATGATGATGATGATGAAATACCATTGAGATTACAACTAATAATATCGCCACGTAGGACAGGTGAGTACTACCGTCTACGGCGTAGAGCTTCTACGCCTCACCTTTCTATATGAATACCCTCGGTCCAAATCCAGTGAGCACCACTTTCTCAAGAACTGAACTAAAGAAGATAGCTTGGCAAAAAAGCATAGGATATCCACATATGGCTGAACTATACCACTGATCACAAAAGTCTCAAGATTGTATTTCATATGTACCTAGGATATTTAATTAAAAAAATGAAAATCCGTTGTTGGCTGTAAGTAAAGTGTGTTAAACTTAAGCATAAACTATGAATGAGGCCGTTTAAAATCATGCTTTCAGCGTTGAAAAGCGTAGATGGCGCTGCTCAGTACCCAGCTGTCAAGTGTCAAAATAAAGTTTAATGTCAACATCAACAACTTAGATATATTTTCGTTTCGTGGTATTTATTTTTGCCTAATTCTAAAAACACCCGAAATCACTAGCGCACACTCAAGAAGCAACACACAAACAGAATATCACAACTAATAGCCACAGACTAGTTAAATAATAGCTTAGTAAGCGTACACCACAGATAATACATTTGACAATCTTGGCTGCTAGAATTGAGTCAGCGCCATCTATCGAACCAATTTGAAGTACTTTTTTTTTAATCGAACGTAAAAAGCCCGCATTAAGGCTGTGTTTCCACCAAAGATTTGCGAGGTAGATGAGCGGTGCGAGGATGAGTAGCGAGGCTGTGGAACGGTGCGTCGATGAGCGGTGCGAGGATGTGTAGCGGGCTCTTTTCAGATAGACAGCTAGTAGTTTCTCTCTTTCTCTCGCGTCCATCCCTGGCGCACATCTCCCGCACACATCCCTCGCAACACATTTTTCACAATAAATCCTTCGCAACACATTCCTCGCACGCACCTCGCTTGTTTTGTATGTATAAAAACCTCGCTCGCTATACCGTTTCCACCAGAGCTGCGCTGAGCGAGGCTAGGTAAATGAAGTGATTCTATTGGTTTTTAAGAAACACATCCCTCACTACGCATCTTCGCTCATCTCTGTTGGACTGCAGCCTAAGAGCTGTGGATTATATTAAATAAATAAAATAAAACAAAATTTAAAAAATAAAAGGTACGTTCTCTCGGTAGGACCCAGCTTATTTTTGCCATCTAAGTTCTAACTGTGGGTTATAACGATAGCGAAAAATAACAAGTTAAAATTCTCAACGACCATGTGTCCCCGACCTGATTACGTAACGTTATAACTAATAGCGATTATGCTAATAGCAATTTCTTCGGAGGCCACACGTAATTGAGCCGCTTGTAATCGTAGCATAACTAATCGCACGACAGATTAATTACAAAAATCTATGTATGGTAGTCAGGCCTTACGTACGGGCATACTTACTGGGATTTTGTCACGGTTTCTCCCACTGAGGTAAAGTGGAATTTTCGCCCCAGTTTTCCCAAGTAGGGCCGAACAGCTAGGGACAACGGGAATGAACGGTACTTATAAATTCATAATCATCATTATCAGCCTGTTCACTGCTGGACATAAGCCTCCCCCATAGAATGCTATGACGAACAGTCTTGATCTGCCTCCATCCACCGACTTCCTGCGACGTTATTTTTACATCTATCAAGTTTCCCATGCATGGTGGATATTTGTATGATTGTATTTAATCCCAAACCAAGCCGCAGACTTATCTGGCGCGCTCTTTTCCAATCTATCCTTGTATTGGTTCGATTCCCGCCACGGACCAAATATTTGTACAATCTGCAGATATTTGCTCAAGGTGTTCTGGGTATTTTCTATGTATAATAAAAATATCTATCTATGTAATGTATTGTATTAAGTATATTAGTTATCTATAACACAAGCTCTGCTTAGCTTGGGGCTAGGTATTGTGTGTAATGTCCAGCATTTATTTATTGTATTGAATTGAATGTGCCGTGTGGTGTGTCCGGCCTAAGAAAAGACCTCTTCTCCTCCCGTGGATTTCGTAAAAGCCGACTAAGGGATTACACCAGGGGATGGGCAGCAGCAACTACCTGAAAACTCAACACGAACACTGCGATCACCAATCCACCTGCCAAGCGTGGTGATTATGGCAATTCCCCCCATTGTATTTATGGGGGAGGCCTCGTCCAGCAGTGGACGCCTAGGCTGGTGATGGTGATGATGATTGAATAAAAAAATTGGTTTTGATATCTTCCGTCAGTCAAGCTCAAATATTTCAAATACTTCATTCAACAGCTGATTAAAACAAATGGCGTCAATCAATCTAGTCTTACCTTTACACAATTTATTTCAATAGCAGAGGCCTTACCATGAGCTCTTATTATTCAGTTCAAAAACTATTCAGTACAAAATATTGGTACCGTGATGTCCACAGCTATATTTAAAGGCCAGTAGCAGAAGGTCTATATAGGCGATTAAAGTTATTCAATGATGACGTTGTCAACAACGAACCGATATTTTGTACTGAATAGTTTTTGAACTAAATCGCTATAAGAGCTCATGGTAAGGCCTCTGGTGTCTTTATACCCTGAGTGTGTACAAGCTGAGTATGAGAACACTGTTCAATGGAACTACCTTGAGTGTAGCCACGCCCTAACATAGCTGTGGGCACTAGACGATTTATTAGTTATTAGCTTAACCTACTATTTACAAACTTATACTTAAATGTGATTAATCTAACTAATATTATAATTGTGAAAGTTTGTATGTTTGTTACTCCTTCACGCTCAAAAGGCTAGAGCGATTTGGTTGAAATTTAGAATGGATGTAGCTTATACCCTGAATTAACACCTTAGCTAACCTACCTTTTATTTAAATATTCTTATCGAATAGAGACTTATAAGGGTGAAACCGCGGGGCATAGCTAGTATTTCTCTACGACTTGCAAAAAGATTTTAGTCATATTCATATTCTTTATGTTTTAAGAAAAATATATTTTGAATGGTTCAGTCATTTTTATTTTTAATAATTTTTATATTTATAAATTATGACTCATTTATTTCAAACCAAAGGGATTTTATGAACACTTAGTTCCGTAAATTCGTTCACATCGTAGGTTAAATAAATAACTTTTCATTTAAAAAACCGACTTCCGCCATAGCATTCGACTAAATATTTGGATGAAAAAAAATTATGAAAGAACCATAGTGGTGAAAGGATTATGATACTTTTTGAATGAAAATGCTTGGTTTGTTGCTGAAAATATCAAAATCGCCATATGTTTGCCTACAATATTTGAGGAGTTCCTTCGATTCCTCATGGATTCCATCATCAGAACTGGATTCTGAAAAAAATGGGACCAATCTGGAAGTATATCTATGTAAATAAAAAAAGAATTTTCCAAATCAGTTCATAAAAGCCGGAGCGGTAACAAACATAAAAAAAATACAACCGATTTGAGAACCTCCTCCTTTTTTGGGAAGTCGGTAAAAAAATAGAAATAACTATGAGTATAATAAGGTACAACAAGGTATAATAGTGTTCAGGTGATAAATGCTACGAGCGAACAGACTATCATCGCCAGCATGTTTACTTCTATCTGATGCTGTTTTTTTTTTTTTCTGAAGTACTAAATGCAGTCGGCCTTAGATGGCCGATGCTGCGTTACTGGACTTTAAAATATCTAATGCTGGATGAGGCCTCCGCATTGAATACCGTATGCCGTATGCTTGTTTGCAGGCCTGTAGCACCTGTAGTATAAAAAAAACTTTAGAAACGCCCTCTATACTCTCTTTATTAAAAAAAGTAGTTTCAACTGGGTTTGATAGATGGCGCTGACTCAACATAAACTATCAAAAACTCTTCGTCAAACTTTATTTTGTTAGTTTATGACGCATGCAGCGCTACCTATTTTCAAAACTGAAAGCATGATTGGAGACGGGCGTAAAAACCCTTCATTGAAAACAATAAAATGAGGGTAGACGAAAATAATATCGTATAATGTTTTTGTGTAAATGTGTTTTATATAATTTTGATTCATCCTCTGTATTTATTTTCTCCTAATCATTGTGCTTGTAAGGATCTTAAAATAGTTGTGTTGTTCCAGGATCTATTGGAAAGAATATATAGACTATTCGACCCCGAAAATGAGGGATACTTGGTACAAGAAGACTGGTTCGAGTTTCTAAAGCAAAGGCTCACGTAAGTTTTATTTATTTTCACTAGATTTTAATAATTATTTTACTGGTCTATATTAGCCACGAGGGCTAATATAGACCACTAAAATAATTATATTAATATATAAATCAGCGTTGGGTGTTAACTCATCCAACACTTATGCTGAGCTGAACGCCATTTTGGCACACAGGCACATGAGCCGATTTATTTAAGCCTTTAGTTTTTAATTTGAAAAACGGCTAATTGCCACTGTTTTTCGTCATTTTTGATGTCGTTTCGAGGCTGAGTTCAGAATCCTCTTAATCATGGGCACCGCCTGCGACCGCGACGGTTCTCTAGTAGGTACCTATGTAGTAGTTGTTGGATTTTTGGTATCGGCTTTGTATGTAGTTTTTTGTTTTTTGGCGTGCCAAATAAAGGTTTTCTTTCTTTTCTTTTTCTTTCTTAAATAAACTGAACCCGATTTGAATGCCCGTCTGCACTAATGTCAACGTAATAACTAACATAAGTATTGTAAATAACTAACATAAGTATTGTAAATTTTATTTTATTTTTGATCTTGACTCCAAATTGCAGCGCCCTGACGGGGTTCATGTACCTACCTGACTAACAGTAAAATAAGACCTATTACTAACTATATTGTATGTACATGTGAGCAATAAATAAATACAAATACAAATACAAATACAAATAATTTAGGCATAATTTAGGCAACATCTAAGGCATGATAAGTGCAACACATTTTTTTTATGCAAGGTGTTGATTGGCCATTGTTAGCCACTCTGTCTGAGATCCTCAAAAATGGTTTGCATTGACGTATCTAGATAAGATAAGTTTATTTAAAACAAACACAAGTTGAGTTATATATAACATCAAACAAAGTGAAATTTACAAAAATAAAAAAATCTTATATTTTATAACATGCAATGATGAGGTACAGATTTTACAAAGGGTTCCAAACTAGGTTGAGCCTGTATCTTGGTGACCCTAAGATTGATATCCTGTAAATAAGTGAATCTTTTCGCGACATAAATCTTCATGATAATTTTTTACACATTATTTATTATCTGATGGAGTGTGTTATACTTCCTTGTAGCGCTGTGAGCGCGTTGATGTCTTTTCCATGAAAGATATTAATTTTATTGGTATAATGCTAATGAGTCTATTCCCTCGGCTATAGTATATTGTTATACAAGGGCCATAAGCGATTCCATTAATGAGTTTGAGGCTGTAAACCCGGGAATAAGACTTATCTTTCCATCACGAAAGCCAGGTTTCATCTTATTTTTCACGAATTTTCATAACAGTTGAAATTAAATATAAGTAATATTACATAATATAATGAAATATTATTTTTGTATTTTTGTATGAAAATCGCGAGAATGAAAAACTCTAGGGCACTTCCAGAGAGCTGATTCTGAGTTTTGACAAGCAAATGACTGACGTCTGGTGTAGCGTAGTGTAGATTTTTGTATGGCGACATCGATGAGTGCCCCTAGCGTACACTCTGTGAACCTCATTTTCAATACAAAAATCCGTATTACACTACAGTACACCATACGTCCGTGTCAATTGCTTGTCAAAACTCAGAATCAGCTTTCAGTACTTCACAATTCTGAAAATTGGAACGCTAAGATGCTTTGTGACACATAATTTAGGAATTTCATTTTCTTAACACTAAATTAGGATAATGTATTTTGTAGGAAAAAGTGGCTGAAACTCTAAAACGGCTCTAAAAGTTTCCAAAAAAATTACGCATCGGAGCCCGGAGCGCGAGTTTCACTTTCACTTAGTTTTTTTTTCACGATTAGACTGTGGCCAGTCCCATTTTTAAATAGATATAGGATTTGCTATGGAGATTATATCATTGTAGCATTTATGAATATAATGAGCCTCGTTCTATTTTCAAATTGATTTATATTGCTTTAGGGCTGTAAATTGCATTTACGGAGCAGTTTTCGAGTTAACTATGATACATTTTTTCAGTGATGAAAAAATCGTTTTTATTTCAGTGATGACAAACAGATAGACTTCGTGGAGCAGGTGGAGAGCGTAGCATACGTGCTGTGTGGGAATGACGTCATCACTATAGACGCTTTTCAGCACATCCTGCAAAATAGAGTTGTAAGTTCGTCCAAAACAACACCACACAAATCATTCATTGAAATTCGTAGCTAAACTAATGATATTTATGAGCTGCTATAAAAACAATGAATCCCGCCCAATGTTTTTCTAAGTAAAAATTGTGAATTTGGCTTCGAACTACACTTAATTAATTAGGTCAAAGGCTTTTACAATAAACCCGTAGTTTAAAACTTCTTCTGCACCAGCTTTTTCAGTTTTCTATTTCAGTTGAGTTTAACATTTTTTATTGTTTTATCATAACGACAGTAGTTCTCAGGAAAAAAAGGAAAAAAGAAAGAAAGCAAGGAAGGTTTGGGTGACCTAGTTACCCTTATAAATAAAATGCTGTGGCCTTTTCAGGTGACCAACAGACTATTCAGGGTGCTAGATCCAGAAGGTAACGGGTACACCACCGCTGACGAAGTCATGGAGTTCATATCGGCTGTATCTAGCAGCAGGTAAATACTTGAAAGAAAAACCAGTCAAGTTTGAGCCGGGATCGCGTGGAGACCACCTAACGGTTACCACCACAGAATACTCTTTAAAGATCTGGCATCAGCGGCTGGTAGAAGTTCACTGCTGGACAAGGCCTCCCCCATAGAATTTACTGTGGACGATTGGCTAAAATCAACACGTTTAGCATTAGCAAGGCGTATTGGTGATTGCAGTATTGGAACTGAGTACTCAGGTTGATGCTATTACCCATTTCTTGTGTCAGTTATTTCTTTCCTTAATCGTCTTTCACGACATTTACGGGAGAAGACTATTACTCTCACTCAGGCTGAACACCAAGTGACTCATTCGAAATCTATGGTTTCCACAAACCAAACGATAGTCTGATTATCTGGTAACTACCACTGATGCCTGCTAAACAATAGCCTCCTAGCTTTAATTTAGCAGGAATCAGTGGTAGTTTTACCAGTACCACCAGTCCAGTAGTAGCTGATGTTGATGGCTGGCATAGAAGGTAATTCTGTTAATGTTTTATGCTTTTAGAACAAGGGTGGGCTTCGACAAGAGCAGCGTCGACCGACTGGAACAACTCTTCATGAAAACCGTGGGAGACCAGAAAGAGATTACCAAGGAACAGTTCCGGAAGATAATGGAGTCTAAGAACGTAGGTATTACCGCAAAATTTATCTTACAATGAGTGGAAGATGGCTTAAATAATTTGAAGAGCCTTACTTCTTGATAATTCACCAGTTGTTGTCGATTTGTTGGTAACTTTGCTATGGCGAAGGCCTCATCCAGCAGTGGATGACTACCAGTTGATGAAGAAGAAGAATGTTAAATGGTGACAGAGATGAGGTGGTGACTCAAGTTAGTCACTGACTTGAATCAGTGCAGGGTGAACGGATCAGTTTGAAACCGCGGTAATTTAGTAACTGGAGTCATTATTGACTGAGAACGGTTGGTGACAGGCAGGGTAGATGGTAAAAGCATTTGATTGGTGAACAGATTAAGTTGGTGACTGGAGGTAAATTAGTGACAGGGATTGAGACTAGGGTCTGATAGTGACGTGAGTCAATAATTGGTGCATTGATTTTTTTGATGAGTGAAATCATATCATGGCTTATAGGCAACTTGGAAATAACCAAGTCTTCTTTTCTTTCTTCCAGCCTTTCTTTACGGAGCGTGTGTTCCAAATATTTGACGAGGACAACAATGGTGCTATATCTCTCCAGGAGTTCATAGCAGCTGTCCATCAGTTCGCTGGTCATAGTCCTGAGGACAAAATCAGGTTCTTGTTCAAAGTCTATGACATGGATAGTGAGTACCCACTTTTTTGTTATGATGGAATGAATGGATGTTTTGTCTGACTAACATTTTTACTGAAAGCTAAAATAACCTAAGCTAAGTTGTGATGGTTTTTCATAATCCGAACCGGCTGCGCCACACTCTTTATAAACATTAACATTCCGGGTGCGCCAACTAATAACCTGTATTTTTATGATATTTTTGGTCTCTAGACGATGGCCTCATTCAGCATCGAGAACTCCAACATGTTATGAGAGTCTGCATGGAGGAAAATGGAATGCAGTTTAGTGAGAGTCAACTGCTCGAGCTAACAGCTGCTATGTTCGAAGACGCGGATACTCAGAAACGTGGTGCTATTACTTATGAGGCATTCCGACATATGCTTGAGATGCACGGAGGATTATTAGAGAATATAACCACGAGGTAAGGTCATATAGTGGGTAGACAATATTGGTTTACTTCGCCCA
This sequence comes from Epirrita christyi, assembly GCA_951392215.1. Taxonomy (NCBI): domain Eukaryota; kingdom Metazoa; phylum Arthropoda; class Insecta; order Lepidoptera; family Geometridae; genus Epirrita; species Epirrita christyi. The sequence goes on along the minus strand of OX595856.1, from coordinate 12,643,505 downwards.
ACAATGAAATAATGTGTTTGAAATCAGCGAAGGATAAAGAAAAACTAGCTAGTAACGCGAACTTCTCAAATCCATTTGAAAGAAAGAAAATATATTACAGTTAAAGTAAAGTTACGTTCAAATCTTATCTAGTGTGCTGAGCAGAGCAAGCTGAAATTCAGAGTATTTGATAGAAACACAAACCTTTTAGTGCCCAAATGAGTCGAGAAATCTACTCTTTAGTAACCTATGTCAGTAAAGTGAAAACACGAGTGAGTCCTCTAAAATACCTATATCAAATCCTCTAGGAGATCCTGTTGAACTCTCCGGTTCACCAGGATCCGACAGCATCAACAAATTTTCTGTTTCAGCATAGACCGCTGGCTAGTTCCTCCAAAGGTGGACTCCGAACCGACTAACTGCGTTCAAAAGTTTGCCAAACTCAAGCCCTACCAACTCTCTCTCCCCTACTTGAAGAACAACTACGCACTCATTTCATACTTGGGGATCTTCTTCTTTGTGAACATTGTCTTATTCGTGACGAGATGTTATGAGTATCGAGAGAGCAATGGATTTGTTATTCTGGCTAGAGGATGTGGTAAGATCTACTTCTTCTTTTTTAACTGAATTACTTTGGTTAAGACCTCGTTCGCTTTTGCCACGTTTCGTTTCGTTGCCACCGGACGTATTACTATACTATCCTTGGTGTTGGGGTCAGCTACTTACTGAAGGGGATGGGTTACTTAAGGAGAATAAATTGAAGACTTGTATATTGTAAGATGGTGGATAGTTGAACACTTTGGATCAGTTATTTAGTGGGTTAGTTTGAATCTGCATGATGAAAGGACACTTGTGGTTTACGGACATGAAGCTAATAAACAATTAACCAGCATTTTATACCTTGAACTTAAGTTGGCGAGCAAAAAGCTGTTCAAATTTAGTTTTTTGGTGAATGACCTTGGAATTGTCCAGATCCACACTAGGCGTCCTGCCTGGTGACTTACTAGGGAAGTTAGGTCGTCTAGGACTAGGAAGATATTTTGTTCTCGTTTATCTGATGTTGACGTTTAGCCGTGGTAGTCTCGGCCTAAGAATAGGACTCCTCCAAATCCTCCTGTAGATGTCGTATAAAATTAATAAGGAATTACGATACGGGATGAACAGCAGCATTCACTTGAGTACCTTACACCTAAACTGCTATCAGTAATCCACCTGCCAAGCGTGGTGATTATGGCAAATCCTTCCATTGGACGCTATGGTTGTATGCTATGCATGCTATGGGGGAGGCCTCATCCAGCAGTGAATGTCTACCAGCTGATGAAGTGAAGATTCTGATGTTCCCAATGTGTGTACAGGTCAATGCCTAAACTTCACGTGCGCTTGGGTACTGGTCCTCATGCTGCGGCACTGCATCACGGCTCTGCGTGTACGCGGGCTCGGCTCCCTCCTCCCACTGGACCATCACATCTATCTGCACAAGGTAAAATAAGATAAGATACTAAGGTAATGTTAATGTTAAAAAGAACACCCTTTTCCGCATTCGAAGTCTATGGGTGCTCCAATATGGGTTTATAAGATGAGGCTTAAGATATTATAAGATTAATTTAGATCAGTTAGGCTATTTTTAGATCATTTTGTAATTAGTCTTTGAAAGCGCAACTGTGTAACTCGTATTTTTAAGTTTTATATATATTCTTGCATTAGTTGTTGTATTCTTTCTATAAATAAAGATATTTTAAGATAAGGTTTATTCAACAGAATATACATACATTCTTAATTACAGGTGACTGGCGTGATGATAACGGTGTACGGCATTCTGCACACCGTCATGCATCTGTGTAACTTCAGTAAGTATGACGAAGTATAAGAAGACCTAGTATCTTATTCCTTATCTTTTCCCTAGTCTCTTACCCCTCGTCTCTTATAGCTTGCTTATCCTTATCTCTTATGCCTCATTTCCTTGTTTCTTGTCTATTATCCCTCAACTCATCCGTAGTTTCTTAACTCACATCTCATACTTCTTGTCTCATCCTTCGTCTCCTACTTCATGTATTATCTCTCTTTTCTTATCCCTCGTAACTTATTTCTCATCCTATGATTTCCTGAATTTTCGTCTTTTATAGCTAGTCTTATTCCTAGTCTCTTATCTCTCATCTTTTATCCCTCATCTGCTATTCCTTATGTCTTATCCCTCACCCCTTATTCACCGTCTTTATGTCTTACTTTATACCCGACTTCAAAAAAAGGAGGAGGTTCTCAATTCGGTTGCTTTTTTTATTTTTTGTGTTCTCACTTATCTCTGAGCCTCATTGTGATCGCATATAACCTCCGATGTTTTATTTCTTAGCTTTAAAGTTTCTCTCCATTTATTTCAGGTATCATAGTCGTGAACGACCCAGAGCTCAACAAAGCGAACTACACTATAACTGAGTGGCTTCTCACGGCTAGACCCGGCCTATTTGGCCTAGTGGGGGGATGGGCCAACCCTACCGGAGTGTCGCTGTTGGTAGTGCTAGCTATTATGTTCGTATGCAGTCAGAGCTTTGTGAGGAGACGAGGAAGTTTCAAGGTTAGTAAAATAAACTACACTATGATGTGACAGAAGGCTTGGACATTGGGAAATGCGTGATGGTACATATCGCGAAATTTTCAGCGAGTATTGTATGCACGAACCACCGAAGGTTTGTGATTATGGGGAGCGAAGCAAGCTAATCGGTGACAGACGTTGAAAAAGGTGAAAGGCTGCCTCTACCTGATCTTAGCGGCAAGCTATGTAACAACTAATAAATAGTAGCTTTTTAGGATTGCGTATTAGGTCCATAATTTACCCTATGGCCTGAAACATACCAACCTCTTGGTGCTCGAGCTGTTTAGGGACTTAGGGGGCGTTTGGGGGACTCCAATAGGCTTAATGGCTTTATTTTTAACCGACTTCCCAAAAAGGAGGAGGTTCTCAATTCGGTTGTATTTTTTTTTTTTTTTTTTTTTAATGTTTGTATGTTTTTTAATGCCTATCTCCGGCATTTATGAACCGATTTGGAAAATTCTTTTTTTATTTGAATAGAAATACTTCCAGATTGGTCCCATTTTTTTCAGAATCCAGTTCTGATGATGGAATCCATGAGGAATTGAGGGAACTCCTCAAATATTGTAGGCATACATATGGTGATTTTGATATTTTCAGCAAGACACCAAGCATTTGCATTCAGAAAGTATCATAATCCTTTCACCACTATGGTTCTTTCATAATTTTTTTTTCATCCAATATTATTTAGTCGAATGCAATGGCGGAAGTCGGTTTTTTAAATGAAAAGTTATATAGTCAAAATACGCAGTCGTTGAAATAGCTTGTCGTGTTAACAGATATTCTACTGGACCCATCTCCTTTACGTGCCGTTCTGGGTGCTTCTCATCCTGCACGGCCCCAACTTCTACAAATGGTTCGCGATACCGGGCGCCGTTTACGTCACTGAGAGGATACTCAGATATGTGTGGATGATGTAAGTAATTTTTTAATTTTTGATTTGAGTATATTACCGTATTAACATTATGTCCCACCTGATGATAAGGTGCATCGTCAGGCATTTGGCCAGAGGTGACCACTCTCGACAAATGAACAAACACGTTATCGTCGGCACTTTTGCATACGCTTTCGACAAAATAGCCGTCACTGGGTTCAGTTCGTTTCCCGTATCACTGGTCCTCTCTTGGTTAGGGACTCGGCGTTAGGGTCTACTAGGGTTGACTTTAATGATAAAGCTGCGTGGCCTGATGTCCCTCTGCCCCTAGACTGCTAAAATGAAAATTTACCATATCTGTGTAATTTACATGGTGTTATTAGATTGTTATTTATAAGTATATCAAGCGTAGCGTTTGCTGTCTTATAAACTTAATTGCTAATTGTCTTTTTTTTTTGACTACCTTCCTGAGGTTTTTAAGTTCTCATTTTCAATGTATCAGCTCTCCTTGCTCCGAGGCACTACACAGGCGCTTCCCACCTAATAGTAAGAAGGATCGTCAAAAAAAACCAATCCGTGTTTGTTGCTTGATTCTTCTAGATTTGGTCGCGTTAGAACATGAGTAATTTTAGTTTTTAAGGCAATTCAAAATGATCCTTGTGATTTCAATTAATAAAATTCTTTTGAATTGATTTGTCCAATAGCTTTTGTTTACGTGATATTTTTTCCAGGTCTGAACGCAGCAAGACCTATATATCCTCTGGGATCCTGCTCCCGTCGCGAGTGACGCATCTGGTGGTGAAGCGCCCACCGCACCTCGAGTTCCACGCGGGGGACTACGTGTTTGTGAATATACCAGAGATCGCATTCTATGAATGGCATCCGTTCACAATCAGCAGTGCTCCGGAGTTAGAAGGTGACAAGAAGAATAAAAGAGTAAACTATGAGCTTTTGAGTCTTGCATTACTCACAGGTCACGTCCATCTATTCTAGGTGATCAAGGTCGCGCCCTAGGTGCGTTGCGGCTGCCACCTTGAGACATAAAGATGATAAGTCTCATGTGCCTGTAATTTCACCGGCAGTCGTACCCTTCAAACCGAAACAGCAATGCGAGCACTTTAATTACGGGTGCGTATTGTCTTAAGTCTGTGACGCGTCCATGGGCTACGGTAACTACCTTCCAAAAGAAAGGTTGTTCCGTATGCATAAAAAATTATTTAACTTCCTTAAACCTTGATCATAAATATAATTTTGTTCCAGGGTACATCTGGCTCCATATCCGAGGAGTGGGAGAATGGACGAATCGTCTCTACTCTTACTTCGAAAGTGAACAAGCTAGATTACACGGCCCACCTCCAACACTACCGTCCTTAGATAATGGACATGAGTAAGATTTTTTCAATGGCAATGGGCTGCCCACATATATAGCAAAGCTAACAACCAAAAGTTCTCGAGTGGCGACCAAGAACCGGACGACGTAGTTTAAGAAAGCTCTTGATGGTCACCATAAGTGTTGCTTACGCTTTAAAATTACACTAACATAAATCCAACAAATCTGTCCAGCAGCGAGGCCTGCCCTAAATAATGCAATGGGGGATTTACCATGAGCACCACGCTGGGCAGGTGAATTAATGCCTCGTAGTATTGGTGTTAAGTACTCAGGTGGATGCTGTTGCCCATCTCCCTTAGTCGACTTTTACGAGATCCGCTTGAAAACTTATACCAAGACGTCAAGCATCCCACGGTTAGACAACTTTACTTGGTAGCCACAACATTAAAATTTCATAAAAATGCTCCAGAATGCATAAGCAACACCTATGGCGATCGAAGGCTAGTATGGAAGACTCCCAAAATGCGAACCAGGTTTGGTCAAAGATGTTATAGTTTCTTGGGCCCCTATATTTATTCCAAACTAAACAACATTTTGAAGTTTTTTAAATTTCCGAGAAAAAAGTGTAAAAAAGTGTTGTCTGACTGGCTGATAACTCTTACATACGGTGAAACGGAGAAACTACTAACTTTGATAACGTAAATAATCCAGTAACTTATAGGTAATTATATTGTTTCTAATGTGTCACATTCACTTACGCACCCTCACACACTATCTTATAATATTTCCACGATACATATTATCTACTCTACTGATGTCATTACTACGGTTTTATTTTCCAGTCGTTATTTTTATTTTTTCATATTATAAACTACATAGATCTTGAACAAACTTATAGAACTTTTAGCACTGTTTGTGCTATAAGTATACTCGCAAACTTACCATACTTCTTATTTCTTGTTTCAAAAATCTTGAATTTGTTTTTAATATTTATTTCATAAACTGTTGTAACATTATTTAGCGTACGTTCTATGCAGTTACGATCGCAATTGTCGCACGACGAAAGAGAACTAGCTACCCACAACACAGGTTTTCCTAAGGTGGGAGTTAGTGCACACACAAATTTATGTCTACCTACTAAATTATCATTGTTAGATTTATTGTACGTACATACTACCACATAATTTAGTTTTAAACAATATTTGTAAAACTCTCGTTCCATGTTTTTTTGTACCAATTTTAATAATAAACTTACTTACTTACTTACTTACCTACTTTATCATTTAACAGAAAATTGGCAAGAACCAGTTCAAACCAGAGCAATAAAAGCAAGAAGAGCCTTAAGTTCGGTTCGCTTCGTAGCAAGCGGGTTCTGCTCGAGCCCGCCAAGTACATCAACCACGGGTTCGAGAACAACGAGCACTTGGCGGGTCAGACCACACCGAGCCCGCGCGCCGCGCTTGAGATGTTATCTCCGCAGCGGCTACTTGAGAAGTCACACTCCATGCCGGATGTTCAGAAGAGAACAAATAAAAATGCGTAAGTAATTGATCACAAAGACTTTGACAAAGAGGCCAACAGACGAATTCAACTCGGATGGGCAGCGTTCAGGAAACTACTATATAGGAAAGCTAGCGACATGTATATGTGTAACACTAGGAATGGCGGGCGTCTTGTGAATGAATTTTCTCCGATAACTGACATGTACAAAAAAAACTGCTATTACATGAGTTTGATGATATATAATATCCTACCTAAAAATATCTAGGAGCAACCTTTTATTAGATTTAAAGGTATGTTCCGGTCCTGGTTGCTTGGATCATGGTTTTTACTCGGTAAAAGACTATGAATTTGAAAATGTTCACTTACTTATTTCAAAATGTCTATTCTTTGAATAACTTGTTTTAATTTTAACTCTATGCTATCATCATATCTTCATGCTATCTTTCTATATAGCAGAATATTGATCTTAAATTTTAATTGAACAGTCTATATGTATAGCTATTTCAAGCAAATAAAGAGAGTATCTATTTCTTTCTTTCTTTCTTCTTTAAGCCAAATCTTCTCGTCACAGATACCGAAGAGCCTCAAGACGAAAGTCGGTAATCAGCCCCCTTATTCGCTATGACCAAACGTGACATAACGCGGGCTCGTTACGATATCTGCGTGGAATCATCGCGAAATAGCATGTGTGACGTCACACGTTATTGACAACGAATCTCTTAGGTCATAGCGAATAACCACCCAGTGTGTGTTGCCAGTGACAACTATTTTTTTTTATACTGCTACTTAAGGAAGCAAGCATACGGCCCACCTGATGGAAAGTGGTTACCGTAGCCTATGGACGCCTGCAACACCAGAGGCATTTCACTCGCGTTGCCAACTCTTTAAGAACTTTAAAACGCCCTTAACTTTTAACTTACGTTCACGTTTAAGTGCTACTCCAGAACTACTCCAATGCATTCCAGAATTACGTTGGCAGCCGATTGTTCTTTAGTCAGACAGAGTGCAGACTGGGATGTCTGTATCTCCTATGCTGTCTACCAGCTTATAATGATGATGATACATGTAAAACAAAAGCTCATCCCATTTTCCTATCTCACAGGCACAAAGACTTGCTTCGCTCAGAATCAGACTACAGTTTCGAGTCGCGCGGAGCGTCGTCGCTCCTTAAGCCTGGAGTGTTGGTTGACGCCTACAAGAGTCCTCAATATAAAGACTTGGAGCACAGGTTCCGATATATGAGGACCAAGCCACCGATCATAGCTTTCAAGACGCCTAGCTTTGAAGATTCTGAGAGGAGGAGAAGCAATGAGAGTATCCTGACGCTGGGTGAGTCTTTGTATATAATATATATCTCACAAATATCCATAACTTATCAAAATTGTTTCAACCGCCCCATAGCGGATTTGAGTTTGAGGAGATTGAGTTAACAACAAAACAAACAAACAAAAAACATTTTCATAAATTCATGTCACCAACCGACCCATAGTCACTAACTCTACCGAGTCACCAACTGACCCAGTCACTAACTCTCCCGAGTCACAGTCCGCAGTCACCAACTTACCTGAGTGATCAACTCACCCAGTAACCAACTCACGCAAGTCACCAACTGACTCAGTCACCAACTGACTCAGTCACAAACTGACTCACCCACGAACTCTAATGCTCGGCTAATGTTCTGCTAATGTAACCAATTGGACACCAACATAATTAATAGCTACCTTATAATTTTTCTAACGTGTTACAGCCAGAAGACGTCTTTCTAAAACCATATCACCAGACAAAGACGTCGAGTCCATAAAAGAGAAGTCAATAGCAGATGAAATGGATACAAGTGGAACTAGTTTGGAGGAACACGCCCTGGCCAACTTACCTGTTGGGAAACCTTTGGAGGTAAGTGACATTTATGTTTTTGACTCAAGAAGAGTATTCAATGGGTTGAAAACAATTAAAGATGATTTGATAAATGAGTCCTTATCCTGCAAACTGAATGTCCTACAGGCCAGCATATCAGTTGTAATTCTGTGCGTTCAGTAAGTAGTTCATTCGCTTCTTGATTAGCAAAATCGGTGGGTAGATTGGATAGGTACCTTCGAATTAAATTCTAGAATAACCCAAATTCGTCACAATATTATTAATTGTAGGCAGCAGCATCCGGCTGACTACTCAACATGAATACCGCAATCACCAATCCGCCTGCCAAGCGTGGTGATTATGGCAACTTCCCCCATTGTATTGATTGGGGAGGCCTCGTTTGTCTAAAAGCTGCTGATGATGATGGTTCTTATTATTATTGTGCCTCTTGCTGAGTTTTAGTTGATTTATTATAAAAAACCTGCTTCTAAAAATCATATTCCATTTCACATTCTCAGATTTACATAGACGGGCCATACGGTGCAGCCTCATCCCACATCTTCCACGCGCAGCACGCTGCACTGATAGCCGCAGGAATCGGCGTCACACCCTTCGCATCCATACTACAAGCTATCATGTATCGGTACTGGGAGGCTAAACAACAATGTCCTAAATGTCAACATACCTGGACGGCTAGTCTGCATAGTCACAACATGAGGTTACGAAAAGTGAGTCAATGGGTATCCATGGGCACTATCAGTTCAATTGCACGCCTTCTGGAATTATTTTTATGTTATTTTAATTTGTAATTCTAATATCTTAATCTTATTGTGTGCTTAAAATGAATAAAATAACATTATTATTATTATTATTAGAATCGCTCCATAGTTTTCTTGGTGTAAATTATTTGGCAGTTCGGCCACTTACCAATAAGTGTTGTCAGTGATATAACTTGTCAGATGCTCACACTTTCTAAGTGTGACTCATGGAAGAAGGTGTGACTCTACTGTATGAGAAGAACTGTCAATTGAAAATCATCAAATTTGACATGCAGCAACATCCTGCAATTAGTTTTTCACAGAGTTATTTTTAATAAAGCAGCAATCTTTACTCCATACAGAAAACTGACAATGTACCCTGTATTACCGAAACCCTTATATTACCTTCCAGGTTGACTTCTTTTGGATAAACCGCGAGCAGCGCTCGTTCGAGTGGTTCGTGAGTCTGCTCTCGCAGCTGGAGATGGAACAAGCAGAGCTGGGCAAAGAATGCGAGCGGTTCTTGGAGATGCACATGTACATTACCAGCGCACTGCAGAGAAGCGATATGAAGGCTGTGGGGCTACAGTTAGCTCTGGATCTCTTGCATGCTAAGGTACCTAGTACACCTGTCATTACAAACAGTGAGCAAAGTTTGCTTTTAGCTGACCGGAACACCAGTCACCAATTGAACTAAGTTTATAATTAATTACCTGAAATAATTGACATTATTTTACCTAATTTACCAAATGGCTCAATCACTAGCTCATCCAAGTCACCAACTGACCCAGTCACCAAACTCAGTCATGTCACAAACTGACCCAGTCACCAATTCAGCCAATTTACGAACTGACCTAGTCACTAACTAACACATCCACCAACTCACCCAGTCCCTAAACTCAGCCAAGTCACAAACTGATCCAGTCACCAACTGACCCAAGTCTGCACACTATTCACCATCTTTTGATAAACTAATCTTGAACCTATTTTTATTTTCAGGAAAAACGTGACCTCATCACTGGTTTGAAGACCAGAACGAACGCCGGCCGCCCGAACTGGGACAAAGTGTTCAAGCAGCTCCAAGAACAGAACAAAGGCAAGGTGACTGTGTTCTACTGCGGGCCACCCCAGTTGGCGCGGACCTTGAAGATCAAGTGCAGCCAGTATGGGTTCAACTTTAGGAAGGAAGTCTTCTAAAACTAATAAGCGTAGTAATAGTAGTTAGTGTAGTAATAATAGTAATCGAAGTAGTAACAGTAGGTAGGCTAAGACCATAAGCTGCTATCGTGTGCAAGTAAGATGAATTCCCAAAAATTGAAAACATTTAGCTTAGGTACTTTTTAACCTATTAATTTTCGATGACAATTTAATTTAATTTTCAATGACAATTAAATGTATTGGTTCCGTTAGCAATAAGACAAATTTCATAAAAACTAGAACTTATTGGAAATATTAATTTTCAACAAGCACTTAGAATAAAATTTCAACGCACATAATAAACAGATAACATTAAAATAGTAGTAGGTACAAAATAATTTATGTCATAAAATATTGGCTCAGACCTGAAATATCTATTTTCCTAAAATGTATTTTTCCCAAAATATCTGCTTTTTCAAAATCTTGCAAAAAAAAACGTGCTGACATTATGGAAAAGCAGATATTTTGGGAAAAATACATTTTAGGTAAACAGATATTTCAGGCATTGCCTACATTTTTGAATGCCATTAGTTATGTAGATATCTATCTTGTTAGTAGTCGAGCTTTTTTATTCATAGGACTCTTCCTGGGAAGTAATACCAATACCATTATACCTATTTTTGTTGCCAATCAGTAATGTTTGCATTGCTGTATTAAGGTTTGAAGGGTATTGATGCTGGGGGAATTACAGGCACATGAGACTTCACATTTATGTCTCAGGATGACGGATGCAGTACAATGCTACGTAGGGTGCGTTCCTGGTGAACGTGTGACCTGTGAGGTAATGCATTGTTATCAATCTCACAGGTGTATAAAGGCATAAATACCATATAACATCAGGTGGGACCTAACTGTGATCCGTCACATAACAATAAATTTATTTAAATAAATATTAATTTGTAAAAATTAATTGAAGGTGGATTTAAATGTAATTTTATTTAACATATTAAAATGATTTAAAATTAAAAAACTAAAAAATGGTGCGAGCGCACTCAGAGTCACGTGGCGCATTCAATATTTTTTTGGAATAGAGCGACATTATAATTATTTGCGCCATTGCACTACTTTCAATCATCATCATCATCATCTGCCTTAAAACGTCCACTGCTAGACGAGGCCTCCCCCATAGAACACAATGGGGGGAATTGTCTGTTAGCGCTGTCTTGGTGTGTCCGGCCTAAGAATAGACACCTCCATCTTCTTTGAATGAGTAACTTATAAATGTATCAATAAATGTAAATGTATTTTTTAGATAATGTTAATTAAGTGTACAATACGGATGATACAACAACATTTTTGAATTAAGTAAACAAATCAATGTGCTTTATATATTGTTCTAGCTTTGTTAATAATGTAAGTGCCATGCTATTTTAACTTAGGGTCCCTGCAAAGGTTCACCTCGTCGATTTTGTCGGACTTTAACGCACCATTTTTTTCGTTTCATTGTTTCAAAAATATTTAACACTGTGTACATTGATAAGTCATATCTGATTATATCTACAAAACTTATAAAGATCTGACTTGTAGTGTTTTACAATTGATGAGAAACTAATACGCTTTTTCTTTCTTTCTGGCTAAAAATTCCTTTTTAATTTCAAATTTAGAGGTCAGATCTTCATAAAATTTTGTAGATATTACCAGAGACTAGTAAATACTATAGTCACCTATACTGATATTACCTAATTGGATAAGACTTATCAAAGTACGCGATTTTTTGTAAAAAAACTACACTTTTTATTTCTTTCTGACTATAAATTCCTTTTTTATTTCAAATTTAGAAGTCAGATCTTCATAACATTTTGTAGATATTAACCTAATTGGATAAGAATTATTAAAGTACGCAAAAAAAATTTAAACATTGAATCAGGAAAAATTTAGAGAATGTTGAAGTGTAATTCAGACGAGGCTGTACGTGGGAATCTTAAATGATTTTATTATTATAATATCTATATCTCTATTATAAATTATAATAAATTATAGCCTATATGTTATTCTGGTGTATAATATTATATATAAGCTATAATACTGTAAAGTTTTATAAAAATCCGTTCAGTAGTTTTTGCGTGAAACAATAACAAACATCCATCCATCACATAACTTGTAATTTTTTTATCGTGGGATGTAATTAATAAGTATATTTGTAAGTAAATCAATTTTATATATTATTTAATACTGTTTACTTAGATACTTCAGATTCAGAAGAATTTTGGTTTTAAATAAAATAATGACAAACTAACAATAAAATAATTGTGATCCAAAAATTCCGATCCGGCGATATTTGTACCCGCATCCCAATTCCATTTCGTACCTAACGTTTAACTCGATCCATGGTCAAATTGGTCATGGCATCGCCCATTAGATAAAAATAACAATGTAACAATAGTTACCAAAAATGTTACCAAGTGATTTTATGTTATAATTATGTGACTGCTATATAATAAAAATAAAATTATTATTTCTGAACTAATGTTTAATTTATTTATTGGTTGCTTTTCCGCACCTCTAAGATTTTGACAACTTCCGTGGCGCAGTGGGCAAGTAGCCGGTAGGGACGCAAGAGGTGCGGGTTCGATTCCCACTGTGGGACAAATGTTTGCATGATCTGCAAATATTTGTTCCGGGTTTGGGTGTTGTGGTATCATGGTAATCGTAGTTTCTGATACCAACGACACAGGGAATCCTAGTATGGGACCAGGACTATGTATAATTTTTATAAAGTGCTCCAAAAAGTACAAACGTTGTCTACCAATTAGATCAGTGAGTCGTTGCCCCGAATAAGCTGAAAAGTTTATCTGAACGAAACTTACCTACCGCAAATAGCTAAATTAATAAAAATTGATTATCTAACAAATAGGTACTTAAATAAATGCTGGACATTACACACACCATTATCTAGCCCCAAACTAAGCAGAGCTTGTGTTCACAGATTTATAAGTATAGTGCTAAAGTACTTGTGTTAATTATTGAATTGAATAAAATAACAGTCCAGCAGACCAACTACGTCATTTCTCGTAATGTCAAAAGCATCATCACTACGCGTCAAACTCGTCACAGATAACACGCGGAAATCATTGCAAACCTTGGTAGCTAGTAAGGTCATCCGTACCAACAAGGTCGACCTTCAAGCGATCTCACGAGCAAGGGCAAACCTTGAGGACGAGGTTATGTCCTCTATAACAAGGTCAGATTCTAGCAAAAATTTTTGGCAAGGTTTCGACTATGACCGTGAAAATAGGAGGTCAAACGAAAACGGCCGCCAAAATCAAGGTGATATTTTGGCGGTCGGCGCGAATTTTCAGGGATTTGATTTGGCCTCGATCGAGGACATGTCCTGATTGAAGGCCGTTTGAGTGCTTTGTAGATTGTTTTTTTAATATATTTTGGGAGTAGGTAAGTAATATTTAGATTAATGATAAGTAATTACCCACATAAATGCTGTGACGTAAAGACTTTAAGTGATAAACAGGTAATTACTTTGTAGGAACGTTAAATAATCTAGGTAGGTACCTAATTTAATCCTAATAGAAATGATTTTATACAAAAGCGGGTGTAGATATTAATAAAATTATTTACTCGAAGCTTGCAAAAATCAGTAAAGTTTATTATAGATACTTAAACCGATCTTAAAAATCTATTACTAATTTTCATTAAATTTACGATCTTGAATAGCGCCATCTATTACTATTTGGGTAACTAATTAGGTAAACAGCACCTTCAAATTATGTTGACGATGATGCAACCCGACTTTTACACAGCGTGCAGCGAAAAACTTATGAACGATGTGGATAGGTGGCGTTGCTTACAATAAACAGGGGAATGCAGTTATTTCCTGACTGCGTTTCTTTGAATGGGGCATGGGGATAATTAGTCAGGTATTTTATTTCGACTACTGTTTTAATATGAGTGGTAGTATATTGGCGACAGTAGTGTCTTTACAAACGGAAGGTCGTGGGTTCGATTCCGAAGGAGTTTTGTTAAAAACTAGACAAGTGCAATACCTTGGGGAAAAGACCCCCTAGATATTGCACTTGTCTAATGTATTATTTACTTTTTTTTAAATCTACACCGTGGGTGAATTTTCTTCGTAACTTGTGGAAGTTTGAAAACTCCAGGGAACTTTCAAAAACAATAGCTATTTTTGGGAAATTTGCTTTTGTTAGTCATTTAAAAGTTCACAGCCAGATTCCTAGCTCATGGGTCCCAACATCCTGATGTCAATCACTTATTTACACAGGTGCACGAATTTTTTTCAATGTTTTTCACAAAGACTGTCAAAACCATTTTACGTTACGTCACGTTACGTTCGCAAGGAGTGTAGTACTTGCAGGAAACACGAATTCGACTTACTCAGATTTCTTACCTTAGGTGCCTACGTACCTGGCTTAAATGGTAATCCTACCTTCTATATTATCTATGGTGTGGTGTTCGTAGGTGTAGTCTTGTAAAATTTACGTACACCCCGGCCATATATCCAAAGGTTGCTGGAAGAAATCGCTTCTAAGCGATAAGACTGCCCATTGTTCTTTTAATTATCAAGTTTTGTTTATTTTTTATTATCTTAAGGTGTACAATAAAGTACTTATTTTCTATTCTATTCTTTCTATCTTGTTACATATATCTATTTCAAACCAATATTCGGTACGCACGAAGCATCGATCATAAAATTAAATTCTGCTAAGCAAATTAAATTACGAACATAACAATATTCGTCGTAGGAACAGAGAAATGCGATAGTAACAGATATTAGAAGATATCTGTGGCGAGGCGATGCGATAATGGTGTGCTTTATCGACGACTGTCTTCAGAATAGGGATGGGATAGGCCACTGAGTCAAGTGACTCATCATCAGCCGTTATATACCTACGTCCACTGTTGAATGAGACCTCTCTCATAGAATACAATGGAGGGATTTGATTTAAATCACTATACTTGGCAGGCAGATAGATCACAGTATTTAGTAATCAGGTAGATGCTGCTGCCAATCCCCTGGTGTTATCCCTTGTTCGGCTTTTCTACCTAAATACCTAACAAGACTTAGTAAACCGCTCATGCTCACTAAATGGCGAATGAAAGCAAGGAGGAAAGAGACAAAAGGCATTGGATATTAGGTATATTGTCTGTAATGCAATTTATGATTGAATAAAGAATTGAAATTGAATTGAAAAATTGCATTTTTAGAAAATAAAATGCGGAGATCTAAGCTTGCTTGCCAGCTTAAATCTCATTAGGTAAGTACCAGGGGTGCGATTTTTGAATGTCATCGAGTGACTAAACGTCGTAGTAGTAGATAATAGTAAACGTAGATAAGATATTTTGCTGAAAGAAGACTTTATTTTATTTTTAAAACTTACAACTTAACACTGCATTTTAAAGATTTTCTAAGCTTTCTCAGCATGAAAAATTATGTATCCTACATGCCATAAAGATATTGTTATTAATATAATGTTATTAATATATCTATAAAAATATATCATAAGTTACCTGAAGAACTGAAAGTATTTAATGGAAATATATTTAAGAAGAGGCTAACTCATTGGCTATTAGATAACTGTTTTTATAGTCTAAGATAATTTTTTTGAAACACAAATTCTTAATTAATTTGACATTTATATATTTTTACGCCTGCATGCAGGCTGAATGCATTGACTAACATAGATTTTGGACCTAAGCGTGTAAAATTATGTGTATTCTTACAAATAAACGATTGAATCTTGAAAATCTTCAGTGAAACGACTTCAATTTCATGAGATCTTTATGTATTATATTTTACGAAAACTAAATAATTACAGTGTGGTATGATACTTTATCTCGAATTATCTTTATCTTGAGTCTCGAATCATTGTATTCTTCCACGCGTATTAGTCAACTGTGCTATGAGTCACTGTATCAACAACAGAAGCACATCACTAGTTTTTCTTCAGTCTCTTCCTGAGTTCGAAACGGTCGCACGCGCATAAGTAATTCGTTCTAATAATAAATTATTTTCATAGTGGTGTGATGTTTTAGTGACAAAAATGAAGTCTTGTTTTTGTGTGTTGTTGCTCGCTTTAGCGGTTGTTTTGGCTTCAGGTATGTATTATCTATGTATATTTGAATCTATACATAGGCAAGTAGATAGGTAGGTACATACCTACCTACTTACTCTATACATACACATGTTGATTCATAGATATTATTGCTGTGTAGAATCAAGCAAGACTAATCTACAAAGGTATAGATTGTAATATACCTAACTAAACTTATTCAAATAGATTGGATTCCAGGAAGTTATTTTAGTTCGTAACTATAGGCACCTAGAATTTGTAACAAATCTATACGTACCTAGGTTCCTAGGTAGGTGCACTGTTGGTTAATGGTATTTAGTTAAGTTTACTTAGGTGTACCGATCTTATATTCTAGCCATAAGATCTAAATTTAGATGTTACCTAGTAATGATAAAAAGGGTATGTTGAGGAAATGTGAACTTGGTACCCGAATTTTAGTTTTTTTTTATTTTCTTGTGTAAGTAGTTGATAATGTTGATGTGCAGATTAGTGGTATTAAGCCCATAGTCCAATTCAATATCTTGGGATTGGATCAATTTAATACGCTGAAAATTATAAGTGGAAACATTTAGTCTAACCTTTCTGTGACTTACCCTTCAATATAAAAAAATGTGATTCTCCCTGATACAAGAAGGCAAGGCATAGCCCAGCTTCATTAAGTCTTTTTTGTTTTATGTATTCTTTAATTATGGACTGTGAGGAAAATTTTCCTCAATTTTGCCAATGTCAAGAACCTACCTAGGTACTCTAATTATTTTGATAAAATTTTAGGTCAAGTCGTCAGTCTCAGTCAAGTCATGTTATGTAGTAAAGCGATGACAGTTACATTAGAATGCTCGTGGACAATTTCCACCCATTTGAAAAGACAATACACTTACTTATATATAAATTTACTACCATATTATGCTCATTAAATAAGCTACACCGGTTAAAATATCATCAAAATTACACGATATAACTCCAAAAAACACTAGAAATTTAAATCAAATAAAAATGGACAACGTCTCGTTTCGACAAAAACAGGAAAAAGTCACTGTTGAAAACGTAAACATTAACAAAGAACACATTTTATTTAGGAAGGGTGGGGATTTTAGGAAGGGGGATTTTATTGAGTAGTTACTGATAGATCCTTTAGGGTGATATGATGTCGATAAATTTTGTTTTTCTTTCCTTTTTCACAAAGTCAAAGTCAAAAGAATTTTATTCATTGAAATCACAATTATCATTTTGAATCGTCTTATAAACTAAAATGACTCCTGTTCCAACGCGACCAAGCCTAGAAGAATCAGGCAACAAACACGGCTTGGCTTACATAAATGGTCCGTCTTACCACTAGGTGAGAAGCGCCTGTGTGGTGCCTCGGAGCAAGGAGTTGCTGATACATAATAAATGAGAACTTAAAAACCTTAGGAAGGTAGTCAAAAGTAAATAAACATCAGCAAAAATATCAAGACAGCACACGCTTCGCTTGTTATACTTATAAAATATACTTTTATATAGTTATCTTAGACTAGTTTTTAAATAATTATTTGCCGTTCTCAAACCAATTCAAATCCACATTTTATATGCAGATCATCAATTAGGTCATTTTGTTTTTATCGTTCGCGATGTTTTTTTTTAGTAGCCGGCTACCGGCTACGGCTGAGTGACTCATTTAAGATAATATTAACTGAAATACTGAACCTTCATAAAAACATTATCTCGCTGCTCAAATAAACAAGTTGATAGAAACAAACGTTTTGCAAGGGTATTTGGACTATGGACTTAAGCCATTACAAAAGTCGCCAGGGTGCTATTTTTGAATGTCAATAAGTGACTAAATATCATCAAAAAGGCCGCAAATCACCATTTTTCAAGAGATTTACTGGGGAAGGCACCTTTAATAATATCATAGGTTTAAGAATTTTAGTCACAGTCCACTTGGCTTCTACTGGCTGACGATGATAATGTTGATGTTGATCTTAGTATACACTCTTGATGACTATATTAATGATAAAGCCGCGTGGCCTGATGTCGCTCTGCCCCTCGACTGCTAAAATGGAAATTTGCAATATCTGTACATACCTATTTACATGTTTGTATTAGATTATTATTTATAAGTATAACAAGCGTAGCGTGTGCTGTCTTGCATATTTTTGCTGATGTTTATTTACTTTTGACTACCTTCCTAGGGTTTTTAAGTTCTCATTTACTATGTATCAGCAACTCCTTGCTCCGAGGCACCACACAAGCGCTTCTCACCTAGTGGTAAGACGGACCATTTATGTAAGCCAAGCCGAGTTTGTTGCCTGATTCTTCTAGGCTTGGTCGCGTTGGAACAGGAGTAATTTAATTTTATATAAAACGATTCAAAATGATCCTTGTGATTTCAATGAATAAAGTTCTTTTTGACTTTGACTTTGACTTATACAGGATGTTTTTTTTAAATGGGACAGTATGGGGATATCCGAATCCATAAGAGATACGGGAAAACTGTCTTTGGAACCGTTTGCTCATTTTGTATGAAAATGATTTTGGCATAGTTATTTTAATGGTCAAGCGTGAGTTCTCCATAAAAATGAGTAGTTTTGATCAAAAATTTTTTTATGCGTTTCGACTCAGTTTCATGTAAGGATTGTTTCATTGTATAGGAAGAAAAAAATCTGAGCAGCAGAAGTTAGTCAAATTTTATAAAATGTTTTCTCATACAAGTTGTAAGTAATCTGGTACCTACGTTAATAAAACTATCGCAATAAATTTTCAAAATGGCCTCCCTCTTGCTGTTTCCAGGTACGGGTACGTTTCAGAATACCTCTTGTGGCCTTAGACAAAGATTTTCTTATTAAAGTTTGACTAAGTTCTACAGCTCTGATTTGTCTCATTTCACGAGACCATCAGAGCAGTAGAACAACATTCACCACACATCTTTGTCTAATGCCACTAGAGATGTTCTGAAACGTGCCCGTACCTGGAAACAGCAAGAGGGAGGCCAGTTTGAAAATGTATTGCGATAGTTTTATCAACATAGGGTACCAGATTACTTACAATTTGTATGAGAAAACATTTTATAAAATTTGACTAACTTCTGCTGCTCAGATTTTTTTCTTCCGATACAATGAATCAATCCTTACAAGAAACAGAGTCGATACGCATAATTTTTTTTTTTATCAAAACTACTCATTGTTACGGAGAACTCACGCTTGACCAAAAAAATAACTATGCGAAAATCATTTTCATACAAAATGAGCAACTGGTTCCAAAGACAGTTTTCCCGTATCTCTTTTGGATTCGGATATCCCCATACTGTGCCATTTAAAAAAAACAGCCTGTATATATCCGTATTCTTAGATTAAGTGTAGGTTAACACTATAAAAACCAATAACTATAAAATATAGACGTTCAAAATCTTTTAATTCCCATTGTGCACTCTTAAGAGGAGGTCACCGGTAGCTAGCAAAAGGGCGCTTACGCAAACGAACGAAGTTTGCTTCTAAAAGGAGTTGTTTCACAATGTATGGAACCTAGCCCTTATCGGTGTTCACTTGTATACACGGTAAAACCTTTTCCCACTTTAATTTTTGTTATTATTTCGCTTCATTTAATGCAATTTCCTAAAATATCTTTCTCACAGAGAGCAACACAAAACATAACAAAATGGCGGGGTGGATACAATATACTCTGTAGTAAAATGCTTCCACAGCACTTGACAACTAAATATCTATAAAGAGTATAGACCATGGACTACGTTTTTACACAACAAAACAAACAAATGAAGCAAGCAACCACAGAGCAATAAACGTGACATTAACTGTCATGGCATCCCAAGAAAATATGTTACCAGTGTAAAAATTCTTCGAATTTCAAACATTTCTATGCAGATAATTAAGCTTCAAATTAGAGTACGAGTATGATTTTGAAAATCACTGATTTTCGCGCCATTATCTGTCTGGTGGACATAGACATAGGCCATTTTGGAACAACTCCTTTTTACAAATGATCAAGATAGCACCAAATAGACTAGATCAGTGGTGAGTTAGTTTTTAAAAATTAGTTTTTTTTTACTTTGGTAACCATATAATTTTATAAGAAACTAACGCACCACGTGTCTAGATATTAGTTTACTGATAATGTGTGAAAAGTTTCATGGATTTTGAAGAAATAATAATCAAATTAGGAGCAATCTTCGTTCTCGTGCAAAAGGGCTTTAGCTACCGGTAACCTCCTCTTAATAAGATATGTTATCCCACACAGACGGATATCGATAGCAGTTTTCTTCGAATGGAATTTTCGAAAACATGAAACAAAGGAAATGACTGTTCTAACGAGTACCTAGTCACAGACTTTATCAATACTTATTATTATTATCTGCTATCAGTGTTTCTACTATCAGACAATTTTATATTAATATCCTTTATTAGGTAAATGTGTTTGAAAATAATATTTGACGCTTGTACATTTATTTATGACGACCTCTGTGGCGCGGCGGGCGATTAGCCGGCTGAGGTGCGAGAGATTGCAGGTTCGATTTCCTTTGCGGGACATATGTTTGTATGATCTGCAAATATTTGTTCCGGGTCTGGGTGTTATGGTAACATGGTACTCGTAGTTCCTGATAAACAGGGAATCCTAGTGTGGGACGCGGGACTACGTATGTGACTGTTGGGTGTTATGTCAGTATTTGACAATCAGCCAAATAGTCATGTATGGTAATATTCTATGCATTGCTTATCCATTGGCATATATTTATAAGTAAGCCCATTTATTTTCAAACATTAGTATATTGAAATAGAGTTCCAAGTCACATTAAGATTAGTTGCTTATATAAATATGTCACCGCCGCACATAGAGTTCCCAATAAACTTGAATCATTAATTAAAATTGTATCAAGTTCAATGTTTTATACAAAATCACTTTACCAATTTATATAGGTATGTTTTAATTGTACACAACGTCCATTGATTTTTTTTTATACTGGCCATTCAAAGGTTGACTGGAAGAGTTCGCTTTTAGTGATAATGTACGTTATTGTACGTTGTTTTTATTGTTGTTTTCCTTTGTTTTTGTATTTTGACGTGACAACATCTTATAATTCGATAGAGCCGGCTGCACGCACGAAAAAACATGACTCATGCGGCGTTACCTCGCTCTGAGGCGTTCCATGTAAGGCTTGAAGTGCAAGCGAGAGCGCGGAACGAGCGACAAAGAAGCACAATCGGCCACAATCGTCAATCAATCGGGGATCGGGCAATCGTTGTCACGTTCAACTATCGTCAGTAAACCGACTTTACAGACAACCAATTTTTTTTTATTTGGACTGTAATAAAAAGATAAAACTTTGAGTGTACCTTCAATGACCATTCAAATATAATTTATAGTGGCATTTCTGAGTATGGACGGTCGTGACGTTTTATTGTTAAATTCATAATTCGTTACGGTGCAATAATGTGTTCAATAAATTAATTGCTTATATATTAATGTTTTAACATTTCATTAAAAAATCGACTTCCGCCATTGAATTCGGCTATATGCATGTTTTTATTTGCTAAAGGCATACAAAACAATAACTTGTTGCTGAAAATACCAAAATTGCTATATGTATGCCTATAACATTTGAGGAGTTCCCTCAATTCCTCGTGGGTTCCATAATCAGAACTGGGTTTTGAAAAAAATGGGACCAATCTGGAAGTATATCTATTCAAATAATAAAAGAATTGTCCAAATCGGTTTATAAACGACGGAGATATTACGAGGTAGCAAACATAAAAAAAATACAACCGAATTGAGAACCTCCTCCTTTTTGTGAAGTCGGTTAAATAAATAAATAAATGCTGGACATTTCACACAACATTATCTAGCCCCAAGCTAAGCAGAGCTTGTGTTATGGGTACTAGATAACTGATATACTTAATACAATACATTACATAGATACATATCTTTTATTATAAATAGAAAATACCCAGAACACCCTGAACAAATATCTACAGATTATACAAATATTTGTTCCGAGGCGGGAATCAAACCCGCAACCTTCTACGGTTAAAAATGGCTACCTGCGTTTCTGGTCCTTAAAAATTAATACAATCATTATGACACTGTGATCATACTTTTACCCGGCACCTTTTTACTTTAACTAGACATACTGTGTCCGGCGTACCCCTCCATCTCCTCTCGTGGATGTAATAAAAGCCAACTCAGGGATGACATGATCCACCTGAGTACTCAACACCAATCCGCCTCTTGCGTGGTGATTATGCCAAAATTTGTATTCTATGGGGTAGGTCTAGTCCAGCAATGCACCTCTACCGTATGGTAATGATTGAACTTTAGACAGAGACATGTAATATACATTATTTTAATTTAATATAGATTGTTGCCTTTAACAGCCACACTCAGAGTTGCTTAATGGCTACTTAAGTTTTTCCTTAGTGTAGATTTGGAAAAAATCACCCTCAGAGCCAGTTAATGGTTCATTAGCGTCCCTTAATGGCAATTAAAGTTAAGCACAGCAAAACCTTTACTTAAATATTTAACGACTGATTTTGACATTGAAAAATTTAAATAAATTTGTAAAATTACATAATACCTACCTATCCATGAGAGGAAACACATCCATGGGAGGTGACCCATCCATGGGAGGAGACTCGTCCACGGGGGTGGCACCAATCCATGGGAGGTGACCCATCCATGGGAGGAGGGAGACTCATCCGTGGGGGTAGACCCATCAAAGTTGACAACAACAATGAAAAAGTCTTCAAAGTGATTTGACATTGACAGTAAGGAAATATTTGACGCGACATTGACAGTTAGGAGTATCTTGGCTTAGATAATTGCAATCGATATCGAGTGAATCGACGATGCTCCGCCCTACGGATACTTAAAAGTGTCATTAACTAATGAACCCTTAAATTATCTCTCTGGGATGTACCGTAAATTAACAGATTTAATGCTAATTAGTTAAATACTCATTAGGACTAATTTAATGAACCTTTCTGAGTGTGGCTGTATGTAGGTAACAATAAGTAGGCCCATCAGCAACTTCTTTCAACATTGTTTGCACAAATATGAAACTGATATTTATGTATTATTTATTATTAGAATTGTGAGTAAGCGATTGTAACCACAATGAACATGAATTCTTCTGACCAACCGCATAATATTAAGAGGGGGTTACCAGTAAGGTGCTTATGCGCTATGTACGCTTCTATTTTGGCTATAACTTCATCAATCTCCGTGAACATGATCAGTATATACTAATATCCAGATCAACTAATTTAAAAAAAAACCGGCCAAGTTCGAATCGGACTCGCGCACGAACGGTTCCGTACCATTATCTATAAAAACGGCACCTACAACGGCATCTATAAAAACCACGTTTTTTGTATAGGAGCCCCCTTAAATATTTATTTTATTCTGTTTTTTATTATTTGTTGTAGCAGCAACAGAAATAAATCATCTGTGAAAATTTCAACTGTCAAACTATCACGGTTCATGAGATACAGCCTGGTGACAGATGGACGGACGGACAGCCGAGCCTTAGTAATAGGGTCCGTTTTACCCTATGGGTACGGAACCCTAACAAACTAATGCAACACGGGCGTTAATTTTTAAAAAATTAGTTATTTAAATTTATTATTTGGTAACCATAAATTTTTATAAGAAACCAACGCACCACGGGTCTAGATATTATTGTACTGATTATGTGTACAAAGTTTCATGGAGTTTGAAGAAATAGTAGTCATGGTTATATAGCAATAGTTGATGGATGGAGGCGGCTCAAAACCGTTCGTCATGGCATTCTAGGGGGGAGGCCTATGTCCAACAGTAAATTTCTACAGGCTGATGATTATGATGATGATGATGAACGGAAACTTTGCTCACTACCTTTAAGGTTGACAGGTAGAAAATGCCCTTACCTATAAGCCCACCTACCCACAAGGAAACTTTCATGTTTTGTGCAAAAAAGTAGATATTAAATAAACAAATACATTCACGCCTTTACCTATGAAAGTAGGCATAAACAACTTACCAACCCTTTCTTATTTCTTTAATGGTATGTTTTGTTTTGTTTTAGTTCAAGGAGCCCCAGAAGCTCAAGACCCTGACGATTATAACTTCGAGGACGACTATGACACTTTCTACGACTATAATCAACTTAAAGCAGAAGGTGACAAGATTGAAGCTGAACTTGACAAGCTTGTAGCTGAAAGTGATTTGAAAGTTCAACATGAAATAGCTCAATTCAGAGAAGAGAATCAAGAGTCCGCTGATCATGTAGACGCCAAAGATCCTATAGATGATATCGATGAGTATCAGTTCGAAGACAACAGGGATAAACCTAAAGACATTCCTGCTGACAGTGATGGGAACTTCGAAGCTGACGATGATATTAATGCACCTGTTGCCGATGCCGATCTTGACAAAAATAAAGATGCTCTGGCTGATTATGCTTTACTCTGGGGAGACGACAGCGTAGCTCCTTTACCAGTTCCTGATGCAGAACCTGTCCCTGAAGACAAATATATTTTACAAGAAACGCATAAGATTTTGGAAAATGACACTGATAACTTTGATGAAGAAATCAAAAAAGCAATTGTGAATGCTGAATCTTTCTCAGAGAATAAACCTGATGATGAAATTATTAATGAAACCAAAAAAATTTTAGAAGAGACTGATGATTTGTTCATAAATAATGATGAGGTTAAGACTGAAGAAATTTTAGATGAAACTAAGAAATTATTGGAAGAAATTGATGACTCATTCAATAATGATGAGGACCAGCTTAGTGATAACCAAGATTTGGTTCAAGATGAGCAAAAACCTGTTATTATTGACGATATCCCTATTGAAAAGGTTGTGAATGGTGTTCCTGTCGACATTATTGTGGAAGAATCGAATCAAGATAAAGAAAGCAATGTCAAAAATAATGAAATCACTAATAACATTGAACCTGAAAATGCTGCCGGAGAAGACACCGTGGACAAAGTATACGCTGACTTAAATGCTGACTTAGATAAACTACTTGACACTCTTGACAAACTCACTGATGAAGGTTCTGACAATGACGAGAAAATCGAGGAAGTATTTGACAAGCTCGATGATCGTTTATTCAAAGAAGATGATGACAACGTTGATAAATCGGAAGAATTAGTTGAATTGGACTACGATAACATCGATTTTGGAAAAATTATAGATGACTTGGTCAACGAAGATGATAGAAAGGTAGACAATTCCGCAGACAATCTAGACTTAAACGTACTACTGAACGACGAACTGAACGAACCCAATCCTGACGATGCATTTGAAAGAGATGTTGAACCTTTACCCGATGTTAACGCTGAGCCTATTCTTTTCCTCGACGCCATTTTGGACAAAAAAATGAATGCCAAATCAATTGAAGCCATCAATGAAAATGACAACAGTTCTCCTGAAATAGACGCTTCAGTTGTAGCCAAAGACCGTAAACCAGAAGATAATTTGGCTGATATAGATACATTGGCTGAACAAGCGAGTAAATTTGAAACCGTAGACATTAATAGCTTGAACAGTGAAGAATTGAAAGGTCTAGTAGATCAGTTTTCAGAGGCTCATAGTGAAGTTTTGGATGTACACGCCGATACGTTCGATCAAAACGTAGCTCCGATACACATTGAGCTTAGTGTAGATAACCCTGTAGTAGTAACTTCACCAAATTATCCTAGCCCATATCCCACTAATAACATAATCGATTGGGTTTTCGATGGAGAAGGCATGGGGATTGAAATGAATATTACTGACTTTTTAGTCAACGGTGCTCTAGGAGACTATCTTCTTGTAAAACCAGGTAAGTCAACACTGTATTTTCTTATGTTTGTCATTGTTATTCATCAAAGAAGACATTTACCTTCTTTTAAATCCTGTATTATACTTATGGGCATCTTTTGATTTTGTTTTGACATTAGCCGCGATGTAGTTATGGCATATTGTTATTCCTATAACATTCAAAAGGTTTACATTGTTGCTTCGCCTTAGTGAGACGTAATTGTTGCTCTTAGCCTACTACATTAAATATTTTCTTTATTGTTATCATGAGTTACAATAATAAAGAAAAGTATAAGTAGCTGTACCATCATATTTATAAATTCACCAATTGCTGGATTTTTATTATTTCTGAAAAATCATTGTAGCTTTGTTATAACTAAAAAAAACCGTTGAGTAAAGACCAAAATTAACAAATTCTGATCTAAAGTCAGGTACCCTTTACTTTTGAATTTGAGAATTCTGAGATCAGTACTATGAAAATTTTGTTTTTTGTAGGTTAGCCAATTTATACATCTAACTGCAGTCAAGTGTGTTAACAATCAATGAAAAACATTTGTCTCTAAATTAACTAAAAGTCAATGGTGCAAGAACAACTGACCTTAGACGATTGGTTTTATCTCCACAGGGGGTGTCGACGAATCAGGCCACGAGGGTATCCTCTTCACCTATCGCCTGAACTCCGTGAAACGTTTCCGGTTCACGGACGTCAACCGTCTCTTCGTGAGATTCGAATCCAAGCTCGGCATGATGTTCATGAGGGGCTTCCAGTTCAGCGTTAAGATGATCGGTGAGTAGGCTCACTTGGATGCTATTCCTTGCATGCAATTCAGTTTGTTTCTGATTTAAGCCAACTGTTGCATTGTTCTTTGAACCTTATTCTGTGTCTGTGTCTCCCTAATTATAGTAGCAAATGGCAATGGGGCATGCAACAATGGGGATCATTTCGGCTGCCTTATCGCTATCTAAATGTTATGAAACTTGAATAGGGGAAACTTCTTGATCTAAATATTTCCCCTTCTAAGTTTCAAAA
This sequence comes from Epirrita christyi, assembly GCA_951392215.1. Taxonomy (NCBI): domain Eukaryota; kingdom Metazoa; phylum Arthropoda; class Insecta; order Lepidoptera; family Geometridae; genus Epirrita; species Epirrita christyi. The sequence goes on along the minus strand of OX595856.1, from coordinate 12,616,575 downwards.
GATTTGGACAGCGCTAAGGATGCCAAAATTATCACCATTGATGCGTTCCCCACCCTTCGGCCGCTTTGACAACTAAGTTTCACAACCAGTTGCGAAAGAGTAGTTTGTCTTCTTTCTTGGCAACCAGTTGCGATCCGTTGCCTTTACGGTAGCAAATCCACTTTGGCATTAATTTTTGTACCTTTTCCTGTATCTTGATGGGCAAGACCTACTTTAGCATTATTCCTTGAAGCCTATTCTGTCTTTGTGAATGATACTTTGTTGTTGTCATCCATTCTGTTTCTTGGTAGGTGACCCGCTCTGTTCCAGATTCTGTGTGTTATTGGGTGCAACCCACATTTGTGGTTATTTTTTGTACCTATAGGTATCCAGTTCACTATAAGAGCTGAGTAACATCACTGTCATCAGCGACCAGTAAAGACCACAGGACACCGGCTGTGTAGACGTCGTCGTGCACGTCGTCGTACCATGGCGTTTTAATGTATGGAACTGTATGAGACATGGCACACCGCTAGCGTGACGTGCACGCAAGCGTGTACATTACATACGTAGAGACGCGCGTGTTTACGTTACGTTCTGCATACGCATCCAATGTGCTTTGGCCTTAAAGCTAGGCTAAAATTGATGCTTATCATTTTACTTTCCTTTTATCCCCCCACCGCAGCGGCAATCGAACCCACACCACTTGCATCTCAACTGGCTACGCCCACCGTGCTACGGAGATGGTCGAAAAGAGAGTCCCAAACCCATTAAACGTATATTAGATTAGTTTACCGCAATATATGTATTTGTATTGTTTGTTTGTGTCGGGGCTTTTATTAATTATAAATTTTTACTTGTTTTACCGTCTTAGCGCCTCTTTCTGAAGAGCCGGAACCTATCCCAGAGCCTGAACCGGTCGTGGAGCCTCCTCACTCGCGCCACACTATCCACCTAGCGACAGCTGTTCCGCAGTTCAAGGACCTGACGGAGACGTTCCGACTGCTGCTGGCAGATATGGCTGAGGAGTACATTATAGACAACAACATTGAGCCTGGACTAAATTCAACGTGAGTTACATAATTAACACTTTAGGTGATTCAAGAGTCAAGTTCTACGCAAGCAAACAAGCGTACGGCCCACTTGAAGGAAAGTAGTTACCGTAGCCTATGGACGCTTGCAATGCAACACCAAAGGCATCACACGCGCGCTGTCGACCCTGAGACATCAAGATGAAAAGTCTCATGTGCCTGTAATTTCACCGGCACCCGTACCCTTCAGACCGAAACACAGCAATGCAAGCACTATTGAAAAGGCAGAAAATGGTACGGTGGTAGTACTTCCCGGACGAACACTTTCACAAAAACTTCTACTACTAACACTACATTACTATTATGAGTCTACTGTTATATTAGGGTCACTGAAAGGTCATTTTTTGATTAGATCAAAGTAGGAAGGTCTAAAAAGGTCACATTGAGCAATTCATCTGGTAGCAATTAATATTCCGAATTCCCAGCAGATCCTTAGCAATTCCGTTTTCTTTTGTTGTGCAATTCATATTACGATCATATTATTATGATTCACATAAAGTGGCCTTTTTATACCTCCTGGATTTGAGGGTCGACTTTAGGATGACCCTCAAGTCCTGTGGTAAAGGTCACACAGTTTTAAGTAAGTACCAACGTGAGTACGATACCAACTGTGACCTTGATTTGCTGTTGAATCCATTTGGTTAGAACTTCAGACATCAATCAGGTAACGAACCTTTGTTATATTACTGGGTAAATAAATACATAACAAAATTAGTCATAGCCACGGGCGATAAATTAAAAATTAATTATTTTGTTTAATTAAGTACCTACCTACCAAGAAACGCAATCAATGTATTAATGTACTGCAATGGTGACTATTTTATTGAGTTCATGAGTGTCTCGTGATGAGTAAGGGAATTAATTATTGCCATTGAATCATTACTTTTCAGCGGGTGTCAAAGTTATTCTGAAATAGCAACATTATTTAAATACAATAAATTTTAGGGTTCCGTACAAAAAGTCAAAAGATATCAACGGAACCTTTATAGGATTACTCTCGTGTCTGTCTGTCACATCTTTTTTAGGGTTCCGTATCCAAAGGGTAAAACGGACCCAATTACTAAGGCTCCGCTGTCCGTCCGTCTGTCACCAGGCTGTATCTCATGAACCGTGATAGTTAGACAGTTGAAATTTTCACAGAAGATGTATTTTTGTTGCCGCTATAACAACAAGTAATCAAAAAAAGAATAAAATAAATATTTAAGGGGATCCCATACAAAAAACGTGTTATTTTCCGTTTTTATAGATAACTAGTTGCGCTCCGCGGTTTCACCCGCGTGAATAATGATAAAATTGATGATGATGATGATGAAAAGTAGCCTATGTGTTAATCCAGTGCGTAAAGTATCTCCATTCCAAATTTCACTCAAATCCATTCAGTAGTTTTTACGTGAAAGAGTAACAAACATCCATTCATACTCACAAACTTTCGCGTTTGATGATGATGATGATGATGAAAAGTAGCCTATGTGTTAATCCAGTGCGTAAAGTATCTCCATTCCAAATTTCACTCAAATCCATTCAGTAGTTTTTACGTGAAAGAGTAACAAACATCCATTCATACTCACAAACTTTCGCGTTTGATGATGATGATGATGATGAAAAGTAGCCTATGTGTTAATCCAGGGCGTAAAGTATCTCCATTCTGCGAGTCTGACTCGCACTTGGCCGGTATTTTTTCTACAAATCTACTGACGAAAAAAGTTAAAATTATGGTACATGTCCAGAGTTAGGTAACCCGATCTAATTTTTTTTTTCAGTTTTGATGTCAACCAGTGGGTGTCTTAATTAGGTACTTAAGTTATATACTTAATTATTATAATTTATACCTTTATACATTTTTGAAACATTGTGACAATGTACTCATACTATCTATTCGATTGACCTGTAAATGTTTTATTTACCAATATATTGATTATTCTGATTATTACCGATGCACTGTCGTACGTAACTAACGAATTCTGATTGGGGAGCATATGTGTGTACATACATAGTGTCAGTACGGGGCGAACCACGAATTTAAAAGAAGCTGAAGCATGCCATCGTCAAAGTCAAATTAAAACGTATTTTATTCATTCAAGTCACAAGGATCATTTTGAATCATCTTATAAAGTAAAATTGCTCCTGTTCCAACGCGACCAATAGAAAAAAGATAAAAGATATTTTTTTTTTTTAAATCATGGCAAGAAACGGGGCTGGCCATCGCAACAGAGGTTTAGTAGTGTGGGCATGTGTAATAGAATGCAAGTGTTAATTTATTTTCAGCGTCACCCAGACAAATATATTAGTGTCACTCGTTAGGAACTTTTTTCCTATCGAGTAACACTGTTACTCGTTGGGATTTTTTTTCAAGGAATATTCCCAACGAGTTACACCCAGGCCATAGTGTTACTCGATGGGACAAAAATTCCCAACGAGTAACAGTGTTACCGTTTGGGTGTTACTCGTTGGGAACCCTCAAATATTATCAGCCGTTACACGTCCACTGATTTGACGACTTCTGTAGCACGGCGGGCGTGTAGCCGGCTGAGATGCAAGAGGTTGCGGGTACGATTCCCGCTGCGGGACAAATGTTTGTATGATCTGCAAATATTTATTCTGAGTCTGGGTGTTATGGTACCTTGGCACTCGTAGTTCCTGATACCCACGACACAGGGTATCCTAGTGTAGGATCAAGACTATGTATGTGACTGTTGGGTGTTATTTTATGTTATGTTATGTTATGTTACTGCTGGCCTCCCCATTAGGCCTCTGCCACTATTCCAATTATTCTAGAAATACATTCAACGCAAATAAATATTCAACTAGGTAAGTAAATAAATGCTTGAAACGCTTGGTAAAGCAAATTATTTTACCAAACCAAAGCAGTTTTGCAGATTATATTATTGTAATTTAAGGCATAGATAAATGCCAATTAAAGATTTTCTTCATGTACCTAATGTCTTTGATGAGTGAATATAAATGTACAAAAAAATATGCTGCTTAACATTAAATTATAATTTGAACAATTGAAATAATTATATTATTACAATATTCAAAAAATATCCAAAGTGAAGCATTTTTTGTTTCTTAGTCCTAAACGTCATTCGGCATTATTACAGAGGGCGTATTACGAGTTTTGCATTGCAAAAACCGGAATGCGAAACGTGAGCATTCCCGCTCACGCTTTTAAGTCACGTGACTTACGTAGTAAATATTTACTTATCTGTGCTGTCTCTACCGACTGCGCGGCACAGAATGATGAATAGTTACTACCTAAGTCACGTTTAATGCTCACGTTTCGCATTCCGGTTTTTGCAATGCAAAACTCGTAATACGCCCTCAGAACATGGTCTAAATCTGAATTTAGTCCAGGCGTACTACTCTATAATTAAATATCGACTTTAGGCATATGCGACTTTAAATACGAAAGCAGATGGTTTGTTTTCCGAAATAAATTATCGCGCTACTTCGCAAATTTCCAAAGTATCAAACTGATGGATTGTGTCACATCACAATTGAGATGTCCAAATTTTTACCTCTAACAAGCAATCAACTGTCAATTTATAGACCATTGCTAAACTAGGGGGCTGCCTGTTTTTAGATAAACCAGAGATAGTCAAAGCTTATGTCATTTTTGGCATATCTAGCTCGAAAGTTGCTTCTGGAAAACAAACCATCTGCTTTTGTATTGCAGTCGTATATACCCTAGGTCGATATTTAAGCCTAGACTGGTAGTCCTGGTTTAAACCCAGACTAAGGGCATGTTTTGGTAATAACACCCAATTAGTTAAAATTATTAGACAGTGACAAAATTTGACATCTATCGTCGCCTTAAATCAATGTTGTTGACATTCAAATTCAGGAAAATGCTTACTTTAGGCATACGCACTTGGTATTCTAATTAGATCATTCAAATTGTGATAGCTGAACACGTTGCAATCATTATCAACATACGTGTATAACTACAGGTACCTACCATTATTTCGAATTCTCTTATCATCATCAAGAATACCTAAATGATGATAAATCTAATTTCATTGTATTATTTTAATGTATTGTTTATCAAAGTTCAAACTAGTCCAGTGGTTCTTAACCTATAAGTCATGAGCGAGCATTTTAACAAATTTCTGTCTTGCCAGGGACCACACAGTTGGTTATGTATGTTGGTTGGTTATATATATATATAACTATTCTATGTATTTGTCTCTCTCTATCTAGTGTTGACTCGACTCATTACGTCACGTCACTTGTTTATTACGATGGCTTCGTGGACCACTTGGAATGCCTCCAGGGACCACCAGTGGTCCGCGGACCACCGGTTAAGAACCACTGAACTATTCGAACGCCCTTTATATCCACTGTGCCCTGCCCACTAATTACAGTAGAATGGAAATGGAAAACGCAACAATGGGGATTATTTTGATGGGGATTATAATACCATAATCACCACACTTGGTAGGCGGATTGGTGATCCGACATACCCTAGTGTAGGTAATCTCGCATGACGCCCATACAACGAAATTACGATTTTTTTGCCAGATATGACGTCTTCGCGTGCCGAGATTTTTCTGAGAATCCCCCTCTGAGGGCCTATTACGAGTTTTGCATTGCAATAATCGGTTTGCGAGTCGTGAGCTTTTACCGTGACTTACATGGTAACTATTCATCATTCTGTGCCGCGCAGTCGATAGAAACAGCACAGATTCAGAAATAGTTACTAGGTAAGTCACGTTGAATACTCACGACTCGCTAATCGATTGTTGCAATGCCAAAACTCGTAATAGGCCATCTGATCTGTCAGTTTCATCACTATTCAAATAATAACTTTTCATTTAAAAAACCGACTTCCGCCATTATATTCGACAAAATATTTGGATGAAAGAACTATAGTGGTGAAAGGATTATTATACTTTTTGAATGCAAATGCTTGTTTTGTTGCTGAAAATATCAAAATCGCCATATGTATGCCTACAATATTTGAGGAGTTCCCTCAATTCCTCATGGATTCCATCATCAGAACTGGATTCTGAAAATGGGACCAATCTGGAAGTATATCTATTCAAATAAAAAAAGAATTTTCCAAATCGGTTCATAAACGCCGGAGATATGCGGTAACAAACATTAAAAAAAAATACAACCGAATTGAGAACCTCCTCCTTTTTTGGGAAGTCGGTTAAAAATTACGATTAATGGCTCATGCAATAATATCCTACGTGATTTTATGTTATTTTATTTGTAACAATGTGATAAAAGTGTTGCTTCTTTTAATCCCACGTCCTTTGAAAACTGTGAAACTATTTCTTAATTATTAAGAAAGAACTTGTTGAAGTTCTTGCTCTTCCGACATCTTGGTTAACTGTAATTGATGAGCCTATAATCAGTGAGACGTGGTCGCTGACTATAAATAATAATAATAAATAATAATAATAAATGCTGAACATTTCACACAACATTATCTAGCTCCAAGCTAAGCAGAGCTTGTGTTATGGGTACTAGATAACTGATATACTTAATACAATACACATACATCGATAGATATTTTTTATTATACACGGAAAAAATACCCAGAACACCCTGAACAAATATCTGCAGATTATACAAATATTTGTTCCAAGGCGGGAATCGAACCCGCAACCTCCTGCGTCGCAGGCGAACCTTCGCCCGTCGCGCCACAGAGGTCGTCAATTTTTGTTTTATTTAGGTAAGAAAATAAAAAAAAATACCTTTTTCTTAATTTAATTCTAGGTTTTGTGTAAATTGCAATGATACCTACCCCTTTTCACGAAATTTACCAAAATAGAGGTTGCTAACATGTGTTGAAAATTGTTACTTAAACCATGTTTATAAACTTAGGTTTAAAAGTATAACTTGATATTACAAAGTATATTTTGATCTACTAAGTACTATAAAAAAAAAATTCACTTAAAAAATTAGAACTAGTTAGTTATTCAATTCATAATTAATTAGGTAATTAAACGGATTCTACGAAAGAAAATGGCGAGAAAATCATATGGAACCGGCATATTGAAAATGTGTTTCGTGTTTTTAAGTATTTTTTGTAGAAGAAGATAACAAAAGAACCTAATTTAACAAAATAACTAAGGTTAGAAACAAATTCACAGAATTATCCATAGGAATCATTAAGAATCAATGAGAAATTGAGGGAACTCCTCAAATATTATAGCTTATCATAGATTATAGCGATTTTGGTATTTTTATAAACTGGTTATTGTTTTGTAGCTATAATAATAATAATTAAATTAGCCTTTATTTAAGTCAGCCCCTATTCCGGGTACAGGCCTCCTCCAACTGTCTCCATTTTTCTCTGTCTTCTGCTTTCTTCATCCAGTCTCCTTCCGCTTCTTCTCGTATTTCGTCGCTCCAGCGTTCTCTGGGTGTACCTCTACTCTACCTTTTTTTTTACTTTTTTGTAGTTAATAAATAAATAAATAAATAAATGCTGGACATTTCACACAACATTATCAAGCCCCAAGCTAAGCAGAGCTTGTGTTATGGGTACTAGATAACTGATATACTTAATACAATACATTACATAGATATATATTTTTTATTTTACATAGAAAAATACCCAGAACATCCTGAACAAATATCTGCAGAACGTACAAATATTTGTTCCAAGGCGGAAATCGAACCCGCAACCTCCTGCGTCGCAGGCGAACCTTCGCCCGTCGCGCCACAGAGGTCGTCAGTTACTTGATGGCGGATGTCAGTTTTTAATTAAAAATTATATAACAATAACAAGTACGTAATGTAGATAAACTTATAACGATAGTCCACTGATAGTAACTAAAAAACATGTACAATTACTTCTAATCTTTGTGAAATTATTATTCTACCAATATTAAAACACAATATGATAAAAGAATAACTAATAACCAAATAGAAGTGTCACTTACTCTAGCTTAAGTTGATCTTTGTACGTGTCCCCATGCCACCGAGACAAATACCTATTTCTCCCCACGCTCGCAGAGCCGCTTGTTATCCGTCATGTTTTCGTATATACATAAATCGTGAAGTATATAAATAGTGAATAGTATTTCACGTTGCGTACACAATTAAATAGGAATCGCGGATTAAGTACCTAAATCATAACAAGCAGGCATGTAATTATGTATGTAGGTACTTAACACTTCCACAATTACCTTGATAAAGTTAGGTGTCATTAATATTTAATTACATCCAAACAACATACAGTTAGTAGTGGACATCGTCACAGTATTATTAGCACAGAAATCAACAAGTACGATCGATCGTTGACTCAAAACGCGACCGTGCAACGCTCGTACGCCTGCTACGCGCTGCCGCCGTGCCACCAACCATCGCAGTGCACTCTTTTTAAAAGTTTAAAAAAAAAGTTTAAAGTTTATTATTAAAATTGGTACAAAAAAATATGGAACAAGAGTTTTACAAATATTGTTTAAAACTAATCTATGTGGTAATAATCTTGTAGGTAGACATAAATTTGCACGTGCACTAGCGCCAGAATCTCTTCTATAGTGTTTATTTTTAGGGCAATGCCCCGTATTGTACGTCCTTAGTAAACACCTATGAAGTATTTATAGATGACCACTATGGCGCGGTACGGCGGGCGAAGGTTTGCCTGCAAGTCCTGCAACGCAGGAGGTTGCGGGTTCGATTTCCGCCTTGGAACAAATATTTGTACGATCTGCAGATATTTATTCAGGGTGTTCTGGGTATTTTTCTATGTATAATAAAAAATATCTATCTATGTAATGTATTGTGTTAAGTATATCAGTTATCTAGTACGTATATACCCATAACACGAGCTCTGCTTAGCTTGGGGCTAGATAATGTTGTGTGAGATGTCCAGCATTTTTTTTACTGCAGTTGCAATGTGTGGCCGTTTCTGACACTTTTCTATAAAAATAAATTGACTTTTGGGCCTTCATAATTTCCTTTGTTCATCGAGAGGCTTTTCTTTAATGCGTCTTCTGGTTTGGCCGTTGATTAATCCAATTCTAATGGTTCCTTCGATGCTGTGTAGGGAATTATCTTGAAGTGGTCCCGTTTAAATTTTATATACCTAAATGTTTTTTGAACCTTTGCTAGCTACCGGTGAACTGAGGCCTTAGACAAAGTAACATTCTAATAGCGATGACGCCAGTAGAAAAGTCCAAAATGTATGGGATTGACGTTAGCTATCGATATGTCACGAGGTCTATTATAATTATTGTATTACGACTGTAGAAATGGAATCGCATCGAAGCGAATGCCGATTGGCTAGGCCCTCTGTTCTTAAGTAGAAATGTAAAGAAATTAGGTTTCCTATATCGCATGCGTTCGGAGGTCTCAGTTCGAAGCGAACCACTTGTAATAATAGAATTCTACAGTTAACCACAAGTCATCGGTGTAGATTAGGATGGTATGCAAAATTGAGAACTTCCTTTTCAAGTGTGTTCAGCAACAAAGGATCGTCATTTTATGCACTTGTTTATCAGTTGACGTAGTATCTATTTATGACGGTCTTTTTAACCGACTTCACATAAAGGAGGAGGTTCTCAATTCGGTTGTATTTTTATTTTTATGTTTGTTACCTCCTATCTCCGGCGTTTATGAACCGATGAGGAAAATTCTTTTTTTATTTGAATAGATATACTTCCAGATTGGTCCCATTTTTTTCAGAAACCACAGTTCTGATGATGGAATCCATGAGGAATTGAGGGAACTCCTCAAATATTGTAGGCATACATGTGGCGATTTTGATATTTTCAGCAACAAACCAGGCATTTGCATTCAGAAAGAATCCTTTCACCACTATGGTTCTTTCATAAATTTTTTTCATCCAAATATTTGGTCGAATACAATGGCGGAAGTCGGTTTTTGAAATGAAAAGTTATGTTGTCATGGTGTAAGTTGCCTAGCATTTAATTCCTTGTCACCGGTAGAGCTACCAAAAGGGTGCTTACGTCCTTTTGAACGAAGTTTTCTTCTAATTTGGCTATTATTACTTCAAACTCGATGAAACTTTGTACACATAATCAGTACACTAATATCTAGACCCGTGGTGCGTTAGTTTCTTACAAAAATTTTAATGGTTACCAACTTATAAATTAAAAACACAATTTTTTTTAAAACTGACGCTTCATTCGACACATTATTGTACATTAGTTGCGCCCCGCGGTTTCATCCGCGTGAATAATGATGAAAATTGATGATGATGATGATGAAAAGTAGCCTATGTGTTAATCCAGGGCGTAAAGTATCTCCATTCCAAATTTCACTCAAATCCATTCATTAGTTTTTACGTGAAAGAGTAACAAACATCCATCCATACTCACAAACTTTCGCGTTTATTATATTAGTAGGATTAATCATGTGTACAAAATTTCATAGAGTTTGGTGAAATACTTCTTATCAAAAAAATCGAAACACTACCAAGATTTTCTTTCTGGTGACAAACAACCAAATAATAAGATTATTTCTTTAAGAAAAGCCATCATTATATTTGCTGGCTTTTATTTTGCATTATATTTATAGTTCGTAACCTTGTACTACTTATTGTTTATGTATTTTTTTTTCCTTTTATATATTTTTCTAATAATCTATTAAACGCATAAACTTAGAAGTTTTTCTATTTTTTTGATGAGAAGTGTTTATTGATTGATTATTGATGATGACATGTTTAAAAACTTTCTTAAGTAAATGTATTCGTGGCTTAAAGGATTTTCCTCTAGAAAAATTTACATGCGCAGTACGAAGTGCGTGCTCTCAAACGAGGAAAACGTATTGAGGAAAACGGCATGTCCTAGACATCAAAAAATCGAAGACACTGTGATAAAGGAAGCCTCTTTACAAGCCACAATAAGCCCTTTCACCACACTAGTTCTTTCGCCATCGGTTATAAACCCTCTTTCCAGGGCCAAAAGTGAACAATTAGTTTATATAGTTCTACCATTCAGTTCTACTAGAAGGACTAAACGGAGAAAAATATCCGTTAAATTCTACTAGTAGGACAGATTGGATTTCAGAAACCGTTTTGTCCTACGAATAGAACAGAACGGAGAAAAAAAATCATGTAGTTCGTGTAGTTCTACGAGGAGTTCTACTGATAGAACAGAACGGACAGCAGAAAAGATATTCCCTTTTTTCCACGTCTGCATACATATAAACTTCTTGGTCGGTCATTTCATAAACTCTGCATTACAAAGTTAATTTATGAAAAATATGAATACTTACGTCATTCAATGAATGGATGAAAAGTGAGAAATTCAACAGCATTTGGTGTATTTATGAGGAACGTTTAAGAACAACTAATTATGTGGAAGGATGGCATTTGAGGCTTAATAATAATTGTAAAACAACATGATGCAATTATTACAGGTGTTATATAAGGATGCATCATTAAACATAACAAAAAGCATGCAAATAGAAAATGATAATATGCAGATCAAGAGAAGGAAAATTGAGAGTATTATAAATGATCAGTATATTTTGAACCAGCAAAAAATGCTGATCAATGGCCAAATATCTACTTCCCTTTTTTTAGAATCATTGAGATAAAATGAAGCCACATTATATTATCATGTTTTAGGTTAGCTAAGAGTTAGCAATTTACTTTTTCGTTAATTTCTCATTTAATAAATAATCGTACTCTGCAAATACTTGACTTTTGTCCATTTAGTCCTACTAGAATTGTCCGTTTAGTCCTATTAAATTTTGTACTGAAATTAGTAGTACTAAAATAACTATTTTGTCCGTTTAGTCCAATTAAAATTCATGCTACAGATAGTAGGACTAAATGGTTTTTTTTTCTCTGTTTATTCCTACTAGTAGAACTGAACGGTAGAACTATACGGACAACTTCAAAGTGAAGAGATCATGAAAAAAACTCAAAAAATATTCATCATCATATCTACCAGCAGCAGATTTTTACCAATGTCCAAAAGTCATTCTATAAGTTAAAGGACCACCTTTTGGGATAGAATACGTATTTTGAAACAATCTTTATTACTTTGATTGTCAAGCAGTTGGTCCTTTAACTATTTCTAGTGCCAACTGACTGTACTTATAGGTATAGTAAGACTAGGTATTGGCATCCGACCTACTTTAAATTGCTGTACGTCCGCACATTCTATTACGTAAATAAACATGCACTAAACACGTCAGCATTGGGAGTTAGTTTAAAGTTACTTAGAATAGAATTATGATGGCATTATTAGAATCATTTTATTGTTGATTCATTAACTTTAATTGGTGATTTAAATGAACACACTAACTTTTATTTTCAAAAAATATTTACCCTTGAGGTTATATATATTATAAAGTGCTTCAGTATGGGAGATCTTATGAAGAAACTGGCATTATTGCATTTTATTAGCAAATTAACCTTAAAATAAAAAATAATAATTAAACTATGATACTTTTTTAGCAATTCTAAAACTCTATACTAACTCTAACTCTAATTCTAAACTCGGGTAAGAAAAATCCGAATGTTATTGTTACAAACAAAAAAATTAAGAAATTATGCTATTTTGTGCATGAATTCTAAGAGCCTTATTCATAATCATTTTTTAAACCTATTTTAGTTATAATAGCTTGTCTCGTTTTCTCTGATGTAAAATGAAATACGTCAAAACAAGACAAAAGCTATTTTAGCTAAAATAGGTTTAAAAAATGATCATGTATAATGGGATGAATCTATAACTCATTTCCAATGCTGTAAAAGTTAAAGTCATAAAAATCAACCTTATTTCCATAATCCCAGGCCGCAGAATGGGGAAACCTCCACTACGCATGCGTGAGCTTCGCACATGCGCGGTGCAAACGTCAAATCTATTTCAGTAAAGCTCGAACACGCCACGAGCTTACCACGGGTTACTAAAATCACACAAAAATTACACAAAACCACAACAAAACAATCGAAAAATGACGCACGCGTGCTAACATCATGAACTTTGAAATAAAGATGCAAGAGTGTTAATTCCCAAATGCGTCAATGCGGGTGAATCGATTGCCAAGGAGTGTCAAACTAGATAACAGGGATGGAGCCTCTAATAGACCGCAACAACTTTGCCATAAGTGCTATGGTGACTGTGGCTATGCAGATCCTGTTTTTCACCATAGCCTCCCTCTCCCAAAGTGACAAAGTGACAGATTTTACCGGAGGTGCCAACTTCATCAGCATCGCACTACTGACCTTCTTTTTAGGGCAGGGAGGGACAACCCTTAAAAGCTATGACAGCAGACAACTTATGGTGACAGCTTTTGTGTGTGTCTGGGGACTTCGACTTTCTGGCTACTTGATCTACAGAATCTATCATATTGGAAGAGATAAACAGTTTGAAGATAGAAAGAGCAATACTCTGAGATTTGCTGTTTTTTATACGTTTCAAGCAGTTTGGGTGTACATCGTCAGCCTTCCAGTTATCATCATCAATTCGCCTCATCATTCGTATCCAAAATCACCAAAGACCATGACAACATTTGATTCTGCTGGAGCCGGACTTTTTGTGATTGGATTACTGATTGAAACGTACGCTGATCTTCAAAAGTTCGCGTTCAGACAAGAGCCTGCCAATCAAGGGAAATGGTGCAACGATGGACTCTGGGCGCTATCAAGACATCCCAACTACTTCGGAGAAATAGTCCTCTGGTGGGGGATATTCACTATCTCCATGAATATAATTGAAGGCGTAGAATGGATTGCGATACTATCACCGTTATTTACGACGGCAATTATTCTTTTCTTATCTGGTATACCTTTGCTGGAACGATCCGCCGACGAGAAATATCGCGATAACCCAGATTATTTATATTATAAGCTGTCCACGTCACCGCTGATACCAATTCCTCCTGCAATTTATGTGGAAGTACCGAAATTTATGAAGTTTTGCGTCTGTTGTGAGTTTCCTCTTTACGATTCTACAAATGAAGACTTCCCGGCTACGACTATCGTCACAGAGACCACCAGCATTTCTATAGTCCAGTCGACATAGCTAGCAAATGCCGCGCAGGAGAAAGGCGCGGCTAAGATGGAACCGTCGAAGAACCCTAAGCAGTTGTGACCGAACGAAAAACCCTTACTACCTAACTCTCTGCCGCTGAAGCAGAGCAATACGGTCGACATGAATCTCTATAATACTTACATGGAAAACATTAAAAAGAGTAAACGAGTAGCGCTAGGTATTCTTGACGATGCTAAAGACATAATACATGGTGTAGACCTTGATGTCAAAATAGATGTAGAAAGCGCCGTGCCAAGTACAAGTAAAGAAAAGGCTAAAAGACCCAAAGAGATAGTAAAGTACGATAGAATAACTTTTAATACTACTGCAGTATTACATCATTATCCGCAAATATCAGAATATGAAAATAAAAAAGCTTCCAAAAAATCAGACTTAAATCTGCCTTTAGCCAATAGTGAGAATAATAATGGAGTAAAAGATATACAAGTTTCTAATAAGAAAGATAATGTTAATAATAATAAAGCTAAAATTAATGAAGATGATAAGATCGAAGTAATAAATGAATCTCTAAAATTCGCTGAAGAAAAGCTTGTTTGAACAAGTTCTGAATCTAGTCTAGAAATGATACCAAGTCGTCCACATTTTGTGAAATTGTAATAAAATGTTGTGCAACAAAACTTGCAACACAAAATAATGTGCTATCTAAAATTAAGTAAAAACTTCTTTGTTTTCTAACTTTACATATTGAGTCATTTGTATGGATATTGGAGGTAATGAAACTCAATTAATGCTAAACCAATTATATACCTTTCCTTATTCAAATTAAAGTTTATGAGAATAAGGGAAATAGTAACCTCATATTTGTAACACGACTCATCCATTTCATAGAACTTAAAAACAAAACAGTATTTTATTACAAAATGATACAGATTGTGGACTTGCCTTACAGATTCTCGCTAAACATATCGCTAAAGTAATGTAAATACCGAAGACTGGGACAGATGTTTGTTATAATAAGGACTAAATATTTAATTAAATTTCCAATCGTTCATATAAAATAACTTGGTGTCTAGGAGTCGGAAGATATAACAGATAGAATTAGGAGACAGTGTAATACTAATTGTACAGTTACTAAATGCCCAAAAACGATAGGTAAGGTTTTGGAAGTACTTAAGAAAAAGGTATATCGAGATCAGTGATATTGCAGATAGTTTGTTTGTTCTAATGAACTAAAGTAAGTTTATCTTAGGAATAAATAAAAATAACTGTACTTAAGATTGAATAATTCGATTGGGCCTAAAGGTCCCTCCACCTTTGTCACTCTGTTATGACCCTATTTGCTAGACACCTTGTACGTTGTTGCAAATCCAAGCTAAAGTGCTTTAAAAAAATATCCTATAGAATCACTAATCAATCCGTCTCAAAGAAAATGAATTAAAATATTTGTAGTTCTAATTAAATATCTATTTAATGTTAGACATGTCACGTAATTATTGTTAGTAGGTGAGTTGGTTCAATAAAGCTCATTATAGCCAATTGTTTGTTTGTATATATTCGCACCACTATTATTTTATTCAATGACAAAATATTCTTAGTTGTAGATTTTTTGTGATCAATTCGTACGATACACCCTTTTAACGGGAAAATTGTAAAACAAAAACCTAGCAACGTATCTGTAACTTCTGGGAAATATAATAGTGAACGAACTATGACTTCCGATACCATTGAACGAAACAGTAATAATAATTGTATTAACTGCTGATCGATCTTTTCTTCTGTTCAAAGTCAAAAAGTCAAAAGTATTTTATTCATTGAAGTCACAAGGATCATTTTGAATCGTCTTATAAACTAAAATTACTCCTGTTCTAACGCGACAAGCCTAGAAGAATCAGGGCAACGAACACAGTTTGGTTTAATTTGATGATATACTTCTTACTACTACGTAGGGAGCGCCTGTGTGTTGCCTCAAATCAAATCAAAATAATTTTATTCATTGAAATCATATGGATCATTATGAATCGTCTTATATATTAAAATTACTCCTGTTCTGAAACTGATAAGTGCATAGAAAAAGATAAAAACCTTAGGTAGTTAGTAAAATGTATAAAGAATTGGTTCATAAGACAGACGCTACCCTTGATATAGTTATTTATAACAACCTAATAATACCATATATATATAGGTACAAGATATTTCAAAATGGCGTTGATGCTTCTTTAAACCAAGAGATCCCGAATTTGAAGTTCTCTAAACTGAAAAATACTTAACGAACTTTAAAGGCACCAGTTACGACACCAAAATAACAACGTACAAATTCAACAGTCGTGTCTACCTCAACAAAAATGTTCACATTCTTGACTTTCAGGTCCGTCGCTATCTCGAGCTGACTTTGATCTATTACCACAGCTAACGAAGCACTCGTAAACACTGTATTTTTAGATGCCACGCTTGTCGAGTTTGCACTGAACGGATCACACGTCAAATTGTAGAGTGTATGATGATTAGATTGTCTGTATTTGTTTACTTTCGCATTTGTATCATTACCATCATCATCTTTTTAGAAAAATTCCGTCCCACGACCATTGAGCGTGATCGCGGTCGGTGCTCATGAGGAAGGACCTCTAAATGGTCACCGAAACGTCAGGAGGAGAATAGTAAAGTACCTATTTACGTAGTGTGCAGTCGTATTTTTAACCGATTTCACAAAAAGGAGGAGGTTCTCAAGTCGGTTGTATTTCTTTTTTATTTTTTTTTGTTACCACATATTTTCTCCGGCGTTTATGAACCGATTTATAAAATTCCTTTTTTATTTGAATAGATATACTTTCAGATTGGTCCCATTTCAGAATCCAGTTCTAATGATGGAATCCATGAGGAATTGAGGGAACTCCTCAAATATTGTAGGCATACATATGGCGATTTTGATATTTTGAGCAACAAACCAAGCATTTGCATTCAGAAAGTATCATAATCCTTTCACCACTATGGTTCTTTCATCATTTTTTTTTCATCCAAATATTTAGTCGAATACATTGGCGGAAGTCGTTTTTTGAAATGAAAAGTTATTTCTAAAATGGTACCAATGATAACTTCTATTATATCATCATCATCATCATTCACTAGTTGGAATTCACTGCTGAATGTAGCTATAATAATAAATGATCATCATCATCAACAGTCTTTGAGCGTCCACTGCTGGACGAGGTCTTCTCTATAAAATACAATTGGGGGGATTGATAATCGCTGATGATATCGTAGTATTCTTGCTGTCGTTTTTTCCGACATCTACTCTCATCTAGGAGATGGAGGGATTCTTAGGCCGGACACACCACGGTTAATTTTTTATTTATTTATTAATAACAACTAATATAATTAACCTAGATATAGGCCTCCAGCCAAGTCGTGTTTTTTGACCTGACTCTTCTTGATTTTGTTTGAGTAAATTTACATATAGTTTATAAACCGATTCAAAATGTTCCTCGTGATTTAAATTAAGGTGGATCGTCTCGCATGTGGCGCGACATTATTTTTTGTGGTTTTTGTTCATCACTGCTCATCAGCACTTTTTGATATAGCGAAAACAGGGTTTGCGAAAACTAAGAGAGAGACCCAACACACATGTTTTAATTGATAGAAAGTATCTCATAAATATCTTTAGTTAAGCTACGGATATCCTTGAACAAAAAAAAAACACTGTAAATATCATTGAACAATATTCGTAGCCAAACAAATTATCTATGAGATATTTTCTATCTACTAAAACAAGTGTATTATGCCTCCTAATTTTCGAAAAATCAGTCGTAGTTATGGGTTCCGGTGATGTTATTTTAAATTATGTATAAATACAGCTATTGTTTCACTTTAAATTTGAATACGAAAAACATGTTTGTTATTCTGATTTCTTGACAATACGAGACCCGTTTTGGAAACAAGCCAGAGGTGTTTTGGATCAAAAACAACAACGAATTATCTGCAACTGCAATTTAGTAAACGAAAATAGAAAATGCATTTCATGGAAGAAACTTTGAAGGAGATGTTTACTATAAAAAAATACTTTATTGATTATAGAATAGATTTATTTGCAATAACATAAAAAAAAATAAAAAAAAATATCAAATAAAAAAGGAATAAATATTTAAAAAATTGTTGCAATTACAGGAAAACTTAAATGAAAATCTTAAATCTTTAAATTCCCACGGGAAAAGGAATAATACACACATCAACATTGTCTAGGGATATTCAACATTTTGTTGATTTTTACAAAAACTGAAAATAATTTCTTTGGAAAACTAGGTATGGCAAGAATCTTTATTTTGTGTTGTTTATTAGTAATAATAAAATACAACTGTTTGATATTATTTTTTAATAAAAATTAAAGTAGGAACAAAATCTCGAAAAATCTGAAAATTTACAAGGTTCGATAAATTGTGTTAAAACTATTTTTACGTTGCCATGACTTTATAAAATTGCCTTTTTACAATTTAATAATCGGTGTTGCCTCCTCTGACGTTGATAACACATCTGCACCGGTTATTCATACTCAAAATTAGCGTGTCAAAGTCTCGCTGGGGTTATGCGATCCCATGTTCTTTTTAAATGGCAAAAAAGTTGGTCTTCCGTGGTCAAATTTGACCGCAAATTGCTGAAAGCCCTTCGTTGCAACATGTCCCAAGCGTGTTCAATTGGGTTTAAGTCGGGTGACTGTGCAGGCCAGGTCAAAACCGTGACATCATATTCCTGAAGGGCAGCTGACACCAATCGCGCCGTGTGTGGAGGGGCATTATCATGCATGAGCTGAAATTCCTGGCCAATTTGAACTCTGTGAGGGATGATCACAGGTTCTACGACCTCGTTCCGGTATTTTAGTGCAGTCATGCTGCCTCTTATCCAAATGAGCTCGGTTCGCGCGCCAATACGAATTCCCGCCCAAACCATGATTGTCCCACCTCGGTATGAATGGACCTCTTGTGGATGCTGGAGGCGACTTTTTCTGCCTGGAACTCTCCAAACACGTGTTCTTTGTGAATCGGGGTGGAACCCAAACTGAGACTCATCAGTAAAGAGAACCATTGTCCATTGGCCATTGTTCCATAACAAATGTTCTATGAGCCCAAAGAAGTCGCCTTCCGCGATTGCCTCGTCGTAGAGCTGGCACACGAAGCGGCCTACGAGAATGAAGATCGACTTCATGTAGCCTTCTTCTGACGGTTTGGTCGCTGACTGACAGCTGATGGTCTGACTGAAGCCTTTGCACTAACTGCTTTGCTGTGAGATTGGGTTCCCTCCTGGCGGAATTTTGGAGAAAACGATCCTGTCTAGGGGTGGTTGCTCGTATTTTTCCAGTGTGGCGCTCTCTTACATCCCCAGTAATACGATAACGTGACCACAATCGACAAATTACGTTTTGTTTGGTGTTTAGGGTATTGGCAACCACGCGTTGGATAGCACCGGCTTGTAAAATGCGTATCGCTCTTATCATTACTTCTCTGCTTAAATGTCGACGTTCCATGACATTACGAATACCACAAGATTCGTTAAATTTAAAAATGACTTGGATACCACTAAATAACTAACTAACTAACACTAAATATATAACTATTGATAACTAAATAAAAGTTAATTTTACTTAGGCAAAATTAACGTTGTTTAATTTAAATCGGAGTCCCCATTCTATATTTTGTTTATTGCGTCCTATTTTTTTTTTTTCAAATTTTGAAAATGGAACAAAATAATTAATGAATAAATTAATTAATTAATAGTTTAATTCCATATTAAACTTTTCCTAAATAGCAAATAGTTTGCAAGCAAATCATTTCGAAATGGAATATCCCTAGACAATGTTGATGTGTGTACTCTTAATGAGAAAATGTACTCTAATAAGTTAATTGGTCTAGTCGAGTCTAGTGGTTACGGAACCCTCCCCACGCGAGTCCAACTCACACTTGACCGGTTTTTATGTAATGCTCATCATCATCATCAGCTGGTAGATGTCCACTGCAAGACAAGGCTTCCTCCACAGAATACTATACGGGGATTTGTTATAATCACCACGCTTGGCAGGTGGATATGGTAATCGTAGTATGGTGTTCAGCCTCTGGTGTAATACCTTAGTCGGCTTACGACATCCACGGATGGAGATCACGGAGGGTTCTATTCTTAGAATGTAAATACCATAGTTTTTAACATCTGACTCAAATCAAATCACAAGGATCGATTTTGACCAAAATGTTAAGTGCTACAAGTTTGAGGCCATAGTGTGTTTATTAATGACAATCACTTGAAATATGGACATTTATAAGTAATTTGAATGATGACATGCCGTGTATTGACATTTTGAATTTAAGTATCTATGTTAATTTTTGTTTTAATTAAATGGTTGGATATGTCTAGCAGTGGACTTCTACAGGCTGATGATGATGATGTCATATTTAAATAATTGTAAATATTCTTACTAACCATAGAGTAGGCAGGCAAGGTTTATTTTACTAACTCAATGATCCTAGTTGATTGATTAAATAAAAGAAATAAAAAAAATTGTTGTGGCATCATATCACCGGAGTGGGTGCTCTGATTGAAATGTTTTTTTTGGCATTTTTGATGCGTTGCTTGCCCTGAAGTATATTTTTGAAGCAGCTTATTTTATAGTTTAGCTACAACCTCTCGGAAGAAGGTCGTTAACGACTTGTACGTATGAAGGAAAGGAATATGCAACTACGCTCACATTTTTGTTATCATAACTGATGGTTAGGCTATCTGAAAGTAAAGTTCTGTGGCAAAAAACTGGCAGACAGCCCATCAGGGGTGCTATTTTTTGAATGTCACTGAGTAACTGAATATCATCAAAAAAGCCGCAAATTACCGTTTTTCAGGAGATGTACTAGAGGAGGCACTTGTATTAATATCATAGGTATAATAATCATAGTCATCAATGAAGTTCACATGTATAGGAATTTGGAAATCGTGGAATAAACGGTAATTTTTATGACGTTTAGTTTTAAATCTTTGCGTTTAGTCACCTTGATGGCATTCAGAAATCGCACCCGATGTATTCTCTGCAGTCGTACGGCTTTACGTAATCAACGCATTGCAGGACCGCATTGCGTAGGCCTCCGTAGAACTTAGATACAAAGGTCACCGGTAGGAACCGGTAGGTCAAAAGGACGCTTAGGCTGCTTCTAAGTTTTCCTATTAATTCTTCAAACACCATGAAACTTTGTACACCATGATCAGTACAATACCATCTAGACCCGTGGTGCGTCAGTTTAAAAAAAACATAGTCGAATTCAGAACCTCCTCCATTTTTGAAGTCGGTTAAAAATTTTTTTTTTTTACCGACTTAACAAAAAGGAGGAGGTTCTCAAATAGGTTGTTTTTTTTTATGTATTACCTCGTATCTCCGTCGTTTATAAACCGATATGGAAAATTATTTTTTTATTTTAATAGATATACTTCCAGATTGGTCCCATTTATCAAAACCCAGTTCTGATGATGGAATCCATGAGGAATTGTTAATTCCTCTAATGTTTTAGGCAATTTTGGTATTTTCAGCAACAAGTTATTGTTTTGTATGCCTTTAGCAAATAAAAACATGCAGATTCAATGGTGGAAGTCGGTTTTTTAATGAACATTTATTAATCTATCATTTGGTAACCATGTAATTTTACAAGAAACTAACGCACCATGGGTCTAGATAGTAGGACTAGAGTTTGATGAAATAACAGCTAAAATAGAAGCAAAGTTCGCGTACAAAAGGGTGTAAGCTCCCTACCAGTAACCTCCTCTTAAGTAGGTCAGTTTGCATGTTTTCGTGTAGGCTGTTATTCCCCTTCAGATACCTTGCGTTTAAACAGCAAAAATAGACACTGCGGTAATTCCCCGAACGGACTCTAGAAAAAGCTTTAGATATTGAATTGCAATGAGAAAGTAGTAGATATTTGCTCTAGGTATGTAAAGTTTTAATAGACACTGTCGGTTATTCGAGAGCTTCTTAACTCAACCCAATGAAGATTAACCCATTTTGGTATATTCTGTGCAGCATCATCAGTATAAATAATCAGCAATAATATATAAAATAAAGCAATATCAGCATGAAACAAATCATTTCATAGACAAATGAAAAGGACCGCTACATTTTCAACGCTGTCGGTTCGTGGTTGCCACTCGAGAACTTTTATTCCCCAACGGTTTGCCACTTCAACTTGCAAATCTTTGAAAGCTATATCTTAGATCTCGGTTGTTCAACGAACTTCACTATGTATTGTGGACAATTTGACGAACTTGTAGTCCATATCAATGTTAGCTAAGGGTTGAATAAAAATATGTATAAAAGTAGTTTTCCGCAAGTATAGACACAAAATAAATTGTATAATTGGCAATGAACAAAAGTTTTACAAGTCTAAACTTGCAGCGCCATCTTTATACTCAATAGAAATTACTCAGCCAACTGTGGTACTTCTTATCTATGCAGTTCATGAATGCACCGGTAGATGTCACTGTATTGTGTCCAAGACACCGAATGTAGAGTCTGTTCAGAAAGAATCCCGTCGTGGGATTTGAGGGCACTGCTGTGCTGAATTACCTTTTTTGTGTAGTGGGCTATTCAATAGCGCGTCTATTCTGTTTTGATCGTATTACAACTATTACTGTTTCTTTAGTTTATTCCTCAAAATACCGACTGAAAGAAACCAGCTCCTAATTATGAATGTAATAATGTAGTTCACAACTTAAGTTCACAATTTGGCCACGATGGCTCTCTTTCTGAACATACTAACAAATTTGTCTAGTTGATAGAGCACCTACTACAGATATACCTAATGTCTAGAGGTTGCCTGACAGAGATCGCTGTTAGCGATGAGTCCACCCTTTGTATTGCCCGTAAGTTTATTTTACTTTCCGTATATTGATCTATATAGAGTTATCTAGGTATGTTTCTATATAAAGGGACTAGCTAACCCGTTCGCGACTTTGCCCGCTTGGAAGAAGATAATGCGACCGCAGTTAAATCGCTACAAACCTTCAAAACCCTTACAAACTCCTACAACATCTAAAACCTCTACAACCCCTACAAACTCTAAAAACCTGTAAAACCCCTAGAGACCCCTACAACCCCTACAAACCTCTACAACCTCTAGAGACCTCTACAACCCCTAGAGACTCCTACAACCCCTAAAAACCCCTATGAACCCTAAAAACCCATACAAACCCCTTCCAACCTAAGTTTTCGGCATCATTTTAATAATTTTTCCAGGTTTATAAAAGCAACCCTCTATCTTATTTCCAGGTCTGAAATCACCCAAATCACATCGGTTTCCACCTGCCCCGTCACCTGGCCCAACTACGAGCTCTGCACCGCCGTTACCTTCGGAATCTCTCTGAACTATGAGGAGGGAGACGATATGCTGGACGAATACGCTCTTCGGGATATGTGGAACACTTACAGCCCCCGGGATCCCTACGCGCTGAGGCTTAGAGAGATGGGCATCGCTGTAAGTACATACTACTCATGGCCCGGGCGGCAAGCTGCGAGGGGCGTCCCCTCTCGCCTCGCGCCTCTAGACCTAGCTAAATCGATTTTTTGCCCCCAAAAACAAAAATAAAAGAAACAAAAGCAAATTTCACACCTCTTAAGCACGAAATTTTCTGCTTCGATTGAATCTGGTGCTTTTTTGTCTGGTCTTACTACTAAAATCACAAAATAATTAGATTGATCACACTTTTTAAATTACGATTTTTCAGGAATTCCTGATTTGCCCTCCTTAAGCCAAAAAAATATTCTTATATTATAGGGATAATAAAATGATACATCAACTTATCTTGTTATTGAACATGAAAAATTAATAATTAGTCAAGCCACAACACGACGATATTCATTTAAGTATTGAATTTGAGCTATAAGGTAATTAATTAATATAAATATTTTCCTTAATTAACATGTTCTAATTTAACAGTATATTTTATTATATAATTTATAATTTGACGACCTCTGTGGCGTGGCGGGCGAGTAGCCGGCTGTAATGCGGGTTCGATTCCCGCTGCGAGACAAAAGTTTGTATGATCTGCATATATTTGTTCCGGGTCTGGCTGGTATGGTACCATGGTACTCGTAGTTCCTGATACCCACAACACAGAGAATCCTAGTGTGGGGCCAAGACTACGTATGAGACTGTTGGGTGTTATGTTATAACATAACATATTGTTAAATCGTTGCGTATCTGACTACAAGACACATTGTCCCCCAGCTAACCAGACTTCAGCTAGCACAACGCTTTAAAATAACGGAGAAGGACTTTGGTTTGATGGCAGCTCTCCAACTAGATGCCAAGCAAGAAGACAAACTACTCTTCCACAACTGCTGGGTTACCAGCCGTTATAGCCATTCAGTTCAACAACTATATATTCAGTACAAAATATCGGTTCCATAATGTCCGCAGCTGTATTTAAAGGCACAGTCACAGAAGTTCTATAGACTTCTGTGATTAAAATTATTTTCACACCGCCTGCTCGACAATGTCCAATTACATATCATGCAACCTTAACGTAAAGTAAGGCATTGTCTCTCTAGGGATATAAAGTTGTATGAAACTCCCTAGGGAATAAAGTGATTTGAATTTGGAATGTTAAATTCGTGTGGAGAGTCGTATAAAACTCTGAGTAAAAAAATGCCCATATAGGATTGTAAAGAGGTTTGTTCGAAAATCGAACTGGCCACCATAAGCAGAACTCAAAAAAAAAAAGAAATAGATGCGTTTACAAAGAATGTG
The DNA here is from genome assembly GCA_951392215.1 of Epirrita christyi. Lineage (NCBI taxonomy): Eukaryota > Metazoa > Arthropoda > Insecta > Lepidoptera > Geometridae > Epirrita > Epirrita christyi. The sequence continues at coordinate 12,591,816 of OX595856.1, read as the reverse complement.
AAACAAAAGAATCTTTAGAGATAGTGATTCTACTCCAGAGTTTATCAAAACAGACGCTTTAGAGATTATGGATAATTTACTCAAATTATCAATAATCTCTAAAGAAAAAAAAAACTCAAAAATCAAAACAAGCCCTGGCTTTTTATTGTCTCGCAGAAGGTGTGAAAAGTAGAGTATGCTCCTCTGGAATAAAGCCTGTCTCCGTCTTGGGCAGCTTGAACCCCTCGCTTCACTCAGGACTCTATCTATATAACTCCCTCGCTACAATCGGGAGTTAACTTTAGAGTCCCTCGTTACGCTCAGGGTTCAATAAGCCGCCCGCGACATAAGACACTGCTTTATTCCCTTAGTGCATAATCTACTATTAACGATGGGGAATGTCAACGACGAACCGATATTTTGTACTGAATAGTTTTTGAACTGAATGGCTATAACAGCTCATGGTAACACCCCCTGGTTGCGAAACTTAGTTGTCAACGCGGCTGAAGGGCTTCCAATGTGTGCAAGGGTGTTTTAGATGAAGTGAAACAGGACTTTATCAAGTCATTATCAAGCTAACTCCCAACAGTACGTTATACGTAGTCATGATCCCACACTATGATTACCTGTGTCGTGGGTATCAGGAACTACGAGTACCATGATACATGCACCGGCGGGAACTGCCATTATCACCACGCTTGGCAGGCGGATTGATGAACGCAGTATTGGTGTTGAGTACTCAGGGTGATGCTGCTGCCCGTTCCCTGGTATAATCCTTTGGCTTTTACGACATTCAGGGGAGGAGATGGAGTGGTCTATTAGATTGGACATACAACAACAATTTCTTACAATACAATGACTCAAAGCTGCCTATGAAGGCTTCTATTCTGTTCTGTATCTCTTGAAATAAAGTTGAAAATGTCGTGTTTTCAGGAGTTCAACCCACCGAACAGCTCCGTGCTGACCGCGTGGCTGGTGATCGCTTCAGGAGTTGTCATCTCGATGGTGATGCTGGCCGTCGTATTGTGGAGGTTCAGCTGTTTTGAGGACTACACTAGGTACGTTCAACAGGATCTATCAGAGATGTATCTTCTCTTCTTTTTAAGTTAGGAGGTTCTCAATTCGGTTGTATCTTTTTAAATGTTTTTTACCTCATAACTTCGTCACTTACGAACAGATTTGGTAAATTCCATCCATCCATAGTTGCCTCCATCCACCGACTTCCTAAACTTATTGTTTTATTTTGTGTTTTTGTGTTTTTTCTTACATTCATCTTTATGTTCTTTTCAGAATGAAAACGTACAGCGACACAGACAGCCTGCACAACGAGAAACGAGGGTTGGACCTGTATCCTACTCCTCATCAGACCCTGCCCCCGATGGTAGCCGAGAGCGAATACAAGTGGGCGAACGAAGACACCACACGAGGTGAGAGACCGTCCACCGTTCACGTACCGACGAACGGCCTCCCACCACTGACAAGTTGGTTTTGACTCCTATTAAACATGTTATACCTCGTGATAGAATCCGAAATGAGAAAATCCGTAGAAGAACCAAGGTCACCAACATAGCTCACAGAATTATCAAGTTGAAGTGGCAATGGGCAGGTCATTTATCTAGCAGAAATGATAACCGTTGGGGAATAAAGGTTTTCGAGTGGCGACCACAAACCGGACGACGCGATAGAGCAAGGCCACTCGATGGACTAAAGACATTGTAAACGTCGCAAGAAGTCGGTGTATGGAGGCGGTTCAAGACCGTTCGTCGTGGCATTTTAAAAGAGAGGCCTTTGTCCAGCAGCAGTGGACTTTACAGGCTGATGATGATGATGATGATGGCACATGGAGTATCATCATCATTCTCATCCTGTAATTATCCATTGACTATTGAGAGAGCTATGCTCGGAGTTTTACTACTTGATAGAATGAATCTTGTCTGATGATGATAAACAAAATAAATAATGCTGGACATTTCACACAACATTATCTAGCCCCAAGCTAAGCAGAGCTTGTGTTATGAGTACTAGATAACTGATATACTTAATACAATACATTATACATACATAGATATTTTTTACTATACATAGAAAATACCCAGAACACCCTGAACAAATATCTGCAGATTGTACAAATATTTGTTCCGAAGCGGGAATCGAACCCGCAACCTCCTGCTTCGCAGGCGAACTTTCGCCCGCCGCGCCACAGACGTGATGAATTAGTTGTCAGTTAAAATTCCCCTGAATTGAATGTTTTTTTTTAATGTTGTTTAATATAATATTATAATTTACAATTATCTTACTATTATAGTTGACATGGGCGGACTCGCTAACAGGAGCTATGCACGAGACATGTATGACTTCGAGTCTGACGAAGAGGTCATCACACCCAGAGACAGGTGAGGAGGAGAAAGAGAGAGAGAGAGTTGAATTAATACTTTAAAAGGCCAAAGCACACCGGATGCATATGCAGCACATGTAACGTAGACACGCTCGTTTCTACGTATGTAAACGCTTGCGTGCACGTCACGCAAGCGGTGTGCCATGTCTCATACAGTTCCATACATTTAAACGTCGTGGTACGTCGACGTGCACGTCTACGTTTACGCGTACGCAGCCGGTGTGCTGTGGCCTTTAACCGTTAAGACCGTATTCACAAACAACACTAGAAAACACTGTTGTCGTGAGCGGACGCGGGCGCAGTTGGTCAAAGCATTCCCTCATTAAAGCGTCGTTTAAAAGTGACATTACGCTTGTTTAATTATGTGCCGTTAGTTTGTTGTGTTGTTTATGAATACGGAGATAAAGCTCGCTTCACACTATAACTTTACTTACAGGTACTCTTCAGACGTGTAAGGTAGGTATGTACTTGCTTCTAGCGTTTTTTTTTTATCAAATAGTATGCAAATATTTGCAGTTACTTTTTAGTATATTATGTACAGTATATTTACATATTGAATTGAAAAAAAAAATACATTCCACATACAGCCTGTAAAAAGAATGCTCCCGAATACTTACAAAGGTACCGATAAAGCTACCTATATCATAGATATATAAAATAGCTTTCGTCTGAGAGGTGATTCATACCGGAGAAAATCTATTTTTTCGTTTGTATCGTATTTATCAGCCAGCAATGTACGCATTTATTCCGGCCGCGCGAGTTCAACGTTCCCGGTCCGCTGATCGACCCGTAGCGCCAGTATTTCTTATGTGGTTTTCATTGCTTTTTTGACGTTTTTATTTATTAACGTGTTTTTAATGATGGAAATTAGGTTTTTGTGTTCCTTTAACGATATTTTATGGGTATTTATAAAGAAAACACGAAAAAAGCGACCCAAAAGTGAACAATTTTTTTTCGTGTTTTTTCAGCTTAAATATTTTCAGAATCATGGTCTGAATGCACTGTTTCAGTTTTCAGGAGTAGTCTTTTTACATCCTGTATATTTAGGGTAGTCTCATAACATGTGAAGATATCACTCACTTTCATCCTTAATTACTTTAGGACGAAAGTGGTAATTCTTCACATAAATAAATTTGAAATTAATATAAATTATTTCCGAACAGTCTTGAAAGCCTTTGAATGTATTTATTTATTTATTTAAAAAATACGACATTAATCAATAATTTAAAAAAATACCTAAAGCAGCAAGTTGTGTTAATATCATAATTATCATGATAATAAAATATTATTCAATTTCAGGACCGGTGCCGTCACTGCGAGAGCCATCTACGATGGAAGCAATGCTTAGAATCACCAAAAATAATACAAAAATGTATACTGTAGAACTAGCTTAATACTAAAATTAGATATCATAAAATACTGAAAAAGTTCAAGGTAGGTATAATAAGAAAAATAGTGACCAATGAAAACACTTTGTGTAATAATTATAATTCAGATCAGCAGGGCGATTACGTAATTCTGTTGCTATTGATTTCAATCGATTTGTTTCTATTTGAAATAACGTTTATGCAATCGCATAAACGTTATTTCAAATAGACTGCGTAAATTAGGTAATCACCTAATTTACGCAGTCTTGTTGAAATTAACCTTTGTAAGTGTAATGCGTAAATTGGGTAGTCGCAACAGCGTCATATCGAATAGAAACAGCATTGAAATCGATTGCAACCAATAGCAACAGAATTACGTAACCTCAGAACTGAAAGTTCATATTTCTATCATAGTAACTAAGTAACTATTAACCAAATTTTTGCAAGTTGTGATTATAAATACCTGTTGTAAATTATTTTTAATCCTCATATTTTTATATTTGTTTTCAATACTTTATTAATAAATGGTTATTTTTTTATTGTTTTTTTTATTTTATACATCCCCCGATTATACAAAGAAGAATGAAAACTTTATTTACAGAAATAATAATACAACTAATACATGTACGTATACCTTAATACAAAAAAATATAAGATATCCAAATCACTACCATACAGACGGAAACACCCTCTGTGTTCTGAGTAGCCGGCTGAGATGGGAGAGGTTGCGGGTTCGATTCCCGCTGTGGACAAATGTTTGTATGATCCGCATGTATTTGTTTCAGACTCCGTATTGCAAACATTTGTCCCGAAACGGGAATCGAACCTGCACCTCTTGCGTCTTAGCTCGCCCGCCACACAATGGAAGTCATCATCATCATGCACCAGCCTGTTTACATCAACTGCTGGACGAGGCCTTCCCCTTTTAACACACTGGGGGGGTTTGCCATAATAACACGCTTGGTTGGCGGATTGGTGATCGCAGTTTGTTGTTAAGTACTCAGGCGGATGCTGTTGCCCTTCGTCAGGTGTAATTCCTTAGTAAGGCTTTTACTAAATCCGCGGGAGGACAAGGAGGTGTATTCTGGGCCTGAGGCGCTCAGTGCCCCAATTCATTTGCTCCCAATTCTTTTCTGTTTTAAGATGAGATTAATAATTTCAGTTGAGATTGTTTGGGGCAGTTTTCTGATTTATCGATTTTTGTATAATATATAAGTTTCCGTTTAAAGTAATAAATCTTTTGATAATGTAACACTATTTTTTTATTAAATAGGGAGATAACCTACAAAAAAAACGTATTTCAATACCGTCGGATGTCCACTGCAAGTAATTCACTGCATGCAAACCATTGTGGAACCTATGAAATAAGTGTACATATTATGAGAAATATGACGCAACAAAATCCCAACATTAATCTTTATGCCAATAAAAGTTATGTGTGTGTCAACATAATTATGATGGAATGAATGATTCAACGCGCTAGGCTCCAATTTTGTAAAGAGTTTAGTTGCCTGCAGTGGGGTATTCTCCAACTACTACACAAAAAGGAGAAGGTTCTCAATTCGGTTGTATTTTTTTCTTTTTTTTTATGTTTGTTACCGCATATCTCCGGCGTTTATGAACCGATTTGGAAAATTCTTTTTTTATTTGAATAGATATACTTCCAGATAGGTCCAATTTTTTTCAGAATGCAGTTCTGATGATGGAATCCATGAGGAATTGAGGGAACTCCTCAAATATTGTAGGCATACGTATAACGATTTTGATATTTTCAGCAACAAACCAAGCATTTGCATTCAAAAAGTATCATGACCCTTTCACCACTATGGTTATTTCATCATTTTTTTCTTCCAGATATTTTGTCGAATACAATGGCGGAAGTCGGTTTTTTAAATGAAAAGTTGTTAACTTTACACATCACACACAGTACCTGAATAGTTAGAGGAAAAGTTCAGTTTTAAGGACTGTGTTTTGGATAGGGTTAGTATTTGTATCAGGATAGAATAAGTAGTAGAAATATAATTTAAGTAAATTAAGTAAGTAGATATGAAATGAAATTATTATTTTTTTTGACCTAGGTATGAGCTACACTACATTTTTTTCACACCACCTGCTCGACAATGTCCAATTACAAATCATGCAACCTCAACGTAAAGTAAGGCGTTGTCTCTCTAGGGATATAAAGTTGTATGAAACTCCCTAGGGATTAAAGTGATTTGAATTTGGAACGTCAAATTCGTGTAGAGACTCGTGGAAAACTCTAAGTAAAAAAATGCCCAAATGGCATTGTAAAGAGGTTTGTTCGAAAATCGAACTGGCCACCATAAGCAGAACTCAAAAAAAAAAAAGGTGCGTTTACAAAGAACATACACGCTGTGCGCGTGTTTGGTGCTGTGATTTTCAGTAAATTTTATTGCAATATTCATGTTGATAAAAAATTATAAACGATAGTGATTCTACTCCAAAGTTTATCAAAACAGACGCTTTAGAGATTATTGATAATCTACTAGCGCAAAAATCAAAACAAGCCCTGACTTTTTATTGTCTCGCAGAAAGTGTGAAAAGTAGAGTATGCTCCTCTGGAATAAAGCCTGTCTTTGTCTTGGGCAGCTTGAACCCCTCGCTTCACTCAGGACTCTATATAACTCCCTCGCTACACTCGGGAGTTAACTTTAGAGTCCCTCGTTACGCTCAGGGTTCAATATGCCGCAAGCGACAAAAGACACTGCTTTATTCCCTTAGTGCATAATCTACTATAGTAAGTTCAAATAAAAGAACGCCACTCACTCATTCATTTTAAACTCAGACATTTTATATGATTCAAGATTCAATCGTTTATTTGTTAGAATACACATAATTTTACACATGTTAATGAATTCAGCCTGCATGTATATATATATAACTGACATAACTGACAAATAATAAAAAAAAAATATGTTTCAAAAAATTCTCTTAGACTATAAAAACAGTTATCTAATAGCCAATGAGTTAGTATCTTTTTAAATATAATATTTCCATTTAATACCTACTTTCAGTTCTTGTTTACATCGTAGATAATAGTAATTTTATGTCAGGATTTAACCTATACCCTGATTTTTAATTTCAGACAATTTTTTTAAACAAACAAATGTCAAGATATACCACTGTAAGTATAAGTGTCATGATTGTGTAGCATACGTGTAAATTCACATATGACACACATACATGACACTTATACACACAGTGGCATATCTTGACATTTGTTTGTTTACAAAAATTGTCTGAAATTAAAAATCAGAGTATAGGTATGTGTCAGTTAATTTTAATAGTTTAAAATAACTCTAATAGAACATAAATAAATAATTTTAAAATGATGGACTTTAAAAGGGTTACGTCATAAAAAATATAAATAAATTCGAGTTTAAACGAACTAGTTGATAAGTGAGGTAAATAAAATAATTCGGAAGGGAAGTAGCAGAATGCCCCAGCATATATCAGAATCGAATTTACCACTTCTTATCCCGTGGACACGCTTCGTAAGTACATTCACAGAATGATCCAGCATCTCCCCGCAAGGTCGCATGAGATCTGCGGGCTTAGTGCGCGCCGCGACCTCTCATTTACCGACAGATAACGTGCTCTGATTAACTGATAACATTTTTCTATTATTACGGCAAAATTTATGTAATTTCTCGAGCAGGTGCTTGTGTAGTTTTGAGTTTTTGCCAATTTGTTTGTGAATTTGTGTATTTTTTAAAGGTTACATTTTGAGAACGGGTTTTGGGATTGTATAGGATTGACAGTTAAGTGTGCAGAAGAAATTATTTTAAAAAGTGGTAAATAAGTTGTTTTTTTTAATGGAATTTATTTTCATTTTAGCATTTATTGATTATAGCAAAAATAGTAGGTAAGTAGGTGGTTAAAATTTGTCGGTACCTACGGTTTACAAAAACTTTCTTTTGTGTCAATATAATTAATAATTTATGTGAAGAAGTAGGTGCAACACCTCAGTGTTTCCATAAAATGTATAATAAATACAGTATTGTTATAGATTATTTAACTAAAGAATTAAAACATATATTATTTTAAGACAGCATTTTGACAGAGATGACTAATTATAATTAATAAGATATACATCACAATTGCCTTGATAAGATTAGATTGAAGTAGATACCTACTAACTTGAATCATCAAAACTGTTGCAGTATTTAACCATTAATCAGATGTGTCAGTTATCGATGTGATCATGGAAACGTACACCACAGTCACTAAACAAATAAGTGTGATCGAAGAAAAACCAGAAGAAAATTTAGAAGACACAGAACTACTACCCAAAGAAAAAGAATTCAATGAAATAAATGAACTCTACGATGAATGTCTCACTTATTTGAAGCAAGAAAGCGTAGATGAAAGTACAAACTCAATCGATCCTGACTACGAAAGTATTGAAGAGAAATATGATGTTGAACATCACCAAGACACCGATATAAATCATCATGATGTTGAATATCACCAAGACACCGATATCAATCATCATGATGTTGATATTGTAGAGAATGAAATTAAAAATAAAATAGTGTACAAAATAGAAAACGAATTGATATCAAACGAGAGTATAGACACTATCACGTCTGAACCAAGATCGGAAAGGTTAAGGAAACTATCTCAACAACTACCAAAAATAATAATTACTCAAAGTAATACTAGCTTAAACATAAGGCGACATGATAATGTAAACATAGGAAACTATGGTTTCAAACGAAATGATGTGAAGAAACCTGAACATAAAAGTCTTCCTAAAATTTATCACAAGCACTATTTGAAAACAGATTATGAATTCAAACATAATAATGTAAAAACGGATGAAACTAAACTACATAATGTGATATCGGCTGGAAATAAAAACGATAATGTGATAACGGGTCGAAATAAACTTAATAATGGAAAGACAGGTAAAAATAAACGACTTAGGAATGAGAAGACGGCAGCCATCATTACTGAGAGCACGTAAGTAAAACCAAATTTAGAAAATAGAACTACCTAGTGGAAATTAATAATCTCTGCATTGTAGCAGAGACAAGTATTATATTAACATTGTAGATATAGCATTGTAGTAATGTGCTGTTTTTTACACAGAGGCACTTATGAGTAAATAAAGGAAAACCGCAAATGACATTGGGTAATTTATGCCCCGTTTATCGAAAAGTAGCGGACGGAAACAAAACGTAGCAGAGTTGATAGGTAACATTACCTACTTTATTACTGTCCAATTTTTTTTCTGTAGCTTGTGGGAATTCTGAAAAAATTGGTTTTTTATTTTTTACTTTTTACACTTTACAACAATCAAATCATCATAATTACGCCCAACCCACGAAGGGTTACAGGGCTATTACTGTTCCTGTATTCATGGCCGCCACACAGTAAGGTGTTGTGCACACATTGCAAGCTTAATATACTATCTTTTATGGGCAGGACACGAAAATGTCGACCTAACTCCACCTGCCTTTTTGGATGATATAAACCTAACCTACCTGTTAGGTTACCTGTACCAACACGTAGGTGTACTTATTATGAATAGTTAAAATAAGCATATAATATAATATCTTAATATAAATAACATGATTACTAGCTACCATGTAAAGCAAAACAACATGAAAAGTAAAAAAAAAAAAAGTTATTTTTAGACAAAATATTTCCAACTTTGACTCGTCACATCTCAATATTCCCGTGCGTCACAATAACGCGCTTTACATAAACACACAAGAGTGATTGTGAGTGTGACACACTGTGGGGATTTTTCCCATAGTAAAGTACCCAATGTCATTTGAATTTGTGAAATTTTTCTTGGGATTCTCTTTTATATTAACTGTAGTTTGAAATGAACGGAATTGAATTGATTTTAAGGGAACGGCTTGAATTTGTTGAATTTTACTCATTTACCTTTCGAACATATGGTGTCATATCTGTCAATTACCTTAGACCAACGCCACATAAAATATGTGAGATCGTGACGTTCACACTAGCTAGTTACCTATTATTAAATGATTTGCTGTCACCTGTTGTTACATTCTCACTTGAAATGCAAATGAAGACACCTATCTACTAATAGGTAGTATCTAAACATAGGCCAATATCGTCATCATCAAACATCATATATATTCCATAGTTCTTGGAGATACTATGGTTTAGGCACACCTCCGTAAAATCTTTCTTTATTTTTAGCAGCAAGGTTCCTCAGATACCTCGTAGACCAGGTGAGTCAGACTTACCCAAGAGGCTGGTTTCCAAGCGAGGGATAGAAAACGTAGCTCTGATCTCCAACGTACCGTTCGAGAGAATCCGACTTTTGAATGACACCTTTCATACTCTGGTAAGATTTCGTAAAATTAGGTATATTTCTACTTTAATTGGATAAAGGAGTTGTTCCAAAATGGTCTATGTCTACCAGACAGAGAATGGCGAAAAAATCAGTGGTTTTCGAAAAAATACTCTTACTCTAATTTGAAGCTTAAATATCTGCATAAAAATGTTTTAAATTAGAAGAATTTTTATAATGGTAACATATTTTCCTGGGCAGCTATGACAGTGAATGTTGCGTTTATTCCTCTGTGGTTGCTTGCTTCATTTGTTTGTTGGGAGTTGTGTTTAAAAACGTAGTGTTTATATACTCTTTACAGTTGTCAACTGCTGTCGAAGCATTTTACCACAGAATATATTGTACCCGCCTCGCCATTTTGTTATGTTTTGTGTTGCTCTCCGTGCAATGAGAAAGATATTTTAGGAAATTGCATTAAATGAAGCGAAATAATAAAAAAATGACAGTAAGAAAGGTTTTTACATATATTTAGCCACGTGTATACAAGTGCACACCGACAAGGGCTAGGTTCCATACATTGTGAAACAACTCCTTTCTTTGTCAATTAATGAAATCGTTAATTGACAAAGGAATACCGGTCAAGTGCTAGTTGGACTCATGTGAACAGGGATCCGTACAAGTAGATGCTACCATAGTAACCATTAGACCAATTAGGTAAACTTATTAGTCAATGAATGCATTTTACACGCCTTTTCTCTTTACGAATATTTTCGATTTATTTATTTTGATGATTCTTTTTTTTGTTTAATTGGTAGTTCATACTTCAGAGGTGGTCCCATACAAATTTTATCGAAATTGATGATGATGTTATGATATCAGTGCTGTTTGAAAGCAGTTGGTTATTTTTATTTATTATTTTGACTTTATTCGTTTGTTTTATTAAATTATCTTCCAGATAAATCTCCGGTGGCGTTGGATAGTGTCCGGCACTATTGTGGTCCATTTCGCCATCTGGCTAGTATTTGCCGTCTTCTGGTACATTGCTGCACTAGCGCATTATGACTTCGAACCGGATCCCCCGAAGCGGACTTGTGTTACTGGAGGGCATGACTTCCTGACGATTTTCCTGGCGAGTGTTGAGGCACAGGTACCTAAATAATATCATAATCATTATAAATAGTGTATAATTCCGAGCCGGTTCCTTTATAGAGAAGTTTGGGTGGAAAAAAAATAGGCGTGGCTCAAAACAGAACCACCATTTCGATTTTCACATAGTAACCAAATAGTTTAGTAGTTTTCAAATACTTACTTGTTTTTATTTTTTTCTTATTGCATACAATCATTTGTTCAGCAACAAACCAAGCATTTGCATTCAGAAAGTATCATAACCCTTTCACCATTGTGTTTCTTTCATCATTTTTTTTTCATCCAGATATAGTATTATATTTCATAGTCGAATACTATGGCGGAAGTCGGTTTTTTAAATGAAAAGTTATCTCGGATATTAACTTTCAGACGATGTTCTGTTAGTTGTCATGATCAGAATGTAGATATTCACTGGATTTACCCGCCCCCCTGAACTGTATCTAACCCAAAACGTATTTATATCCATACCTAGTTTATCTATCTAGGGGGATCCTATCTATATTTTTATAATTTTTGTACCTTATGTAAAGATTTTTCTAATCTAAAATTCAAAGCTACTACGACCATACAATACACATTAATTTAAATTGAACCATAAATTCATGAGCTGACTGGATCATGCCAATCCAAATGTGGATCTTGTGGGTGTTAGTTGAGGTAAGGGACACATCAAGGCACTCTAATCGGCCATTTATCATTTTGGTTCCTAATACACCATCGCTAAGAATAACTTTTAGAAAATTGGTGCGACTGGCTAATACGAATAGGTGTCAGACGTTCCCGACTCTCATTAAATCAATAAATTACACGAACAGCTACATACAATATAGTCCTATGGCTAGCACAGGTTGACCATCGTGGTAGTATTCTCCTTAGTCTGTGACTCACGTTAGTAACGATAGCGAGAAGACGATAAATGTCAAAAAACCAATCAAATTACAAATATTTCAAGCTACCCCGATGTCATTGGCCAATAATAGCATTTACAAAATAATTTGTTAGTAGTAGAACTTCTTATGAAAGAGTTCGTCCGGGGAAGTACTACCACCGTACCTATTTCTGCCGCCAAGTTACTGTACTGTTTGCATTGCTGTGTTTCGGTTTGAAGGGTACGGGTGCCGGTGAAATTACAGGCACATGAGACTTTTCATCTTTATGTCTCAGGGTCGGCAGCGCGCGTGTGATGCCTCTGGTGTTACAGGTGTTCATAGGCTACGGTAACTGCTTTCCATCTGGTGGGCCGTAAGCTTGTCTGCTTGCCAAGTAACATAACATAAAAAAAATTACTTCCGTCTATCAAATCGCTAGTGACTCGCTATCGTTACCAACGTTACCAAGACGCTAGCGAGAGGACCGCAAATGTTAATACTGGCCAATAACACGGGGGTAGCTTAAAATCTTTGTAATTTGATTGGTTAATATTTGAAGTTCAATATAGTCTCAATAGCAGCAATCGTTAGCCTGTGCTAATCGTACAAAGCACCAATAGGATTCCCTGTGTCATCTAAAAAACTATGAGCATCACCATGGTACCACAACACACAGACCGGAAGAAAATATAAGCAGATCATGCAAAAAAAATTGTCTCGCAGCGGGAATCGAACCCTCACCTCGGTTCTATTCTCGCTCAACTGAGTAACTACTCAGAAAACAACGAAAATTAAAATTAAAGTCCTAGTGAAAAAGAGTAAAATTTTTCACTCGTTCTTTAGTCGTGTAACTTCTTCCAACTTGATAGCCCTGCGTTCAGTGATCAAGTTAAGTTGGTGGCCCTGAAAAGGGCCTTGTGACTTATGTGTTAGAACCAGTGTGGTGATAGGTTTCAGTACACCTTGGCCAGTTGACGTTATGTCCTTTTATGCACATAACTGCGGTCAGACAACAAAAGACCACGTCAATCTTTTAATGTCAATTAAACGCCACTTAATCCTAAATTTAGAAATCAGGAAACACTAATTCCTCGCAACTCCCTGCACTTATCCAATAAGAATCCCGTCAAATTGAGCCAATCAAGGCGAAGAAAGAACTTCCTCTTTTACAGAATAATGAAGAGGACGGCATTTGAAAAGAGTGAGCAATTGAAATAGTTTTAGAGTTCACATGGATCCTTTTTTGACTTTTTTTTCTATGTTTGTTACCTCATATCTCCGGTGTTTATGAACCGATTTGAATTTTATTTGAATAGATATACTTCCAGATTGGTCCCATTTTTTTCAGAATCCAGTTCTGATGATGGAATCCATGAGAAATTGGGGGAACTCCTCAAATATTGTAGGCATACATATAGCGATTTTGATATTTTCAGCAACAAACCAAGTATTTGCATTCAGAAAGTATCATAATCCTTTCACCACTATGGTTCTTTCATCATTTTTTTTTATTCAAATATTTAGTCGAATACAATGGCGGAAGTCGGTTTTTTAAATGAAAAGTTATTGATTACATTATATTACTATTCGTGAGAACCAGTTTTAGGCTTAGTTGCTGTTACTAAAATTCGAATTTGGTTATTTATAGGGATAATACCTAATACGATTACCTACATCTAATAAACGAAAATTATATCTATTTAATTCGTTGTTATTCTGTTGTATTATTGAACGAGCGAAGCGAGTTCTCTGAGTCAAGTTGGAAGAATCAGCGTTTGTATGTATGTGTGTATGTATGTATGTTTGTCCGATGAAAACTTCCAAACCATTAATCCGATCTTCATGAAATTTAGTATGGGGGTAGATAGTATTGGTATAATTTGTAGGTAAGGTTATGAGCTATATCGGTCAGGGGGTTGCTGAGATATTGTGGTCCAAGAGGGGGTAAAAAAAAAAAGTGAGACAGTCAGATCAACTGGGGTGTCTAATGAAAGCATTTTAGTTGGACATTTAAAAACTGTTTTTAATAAGTATTTAAACTTAGTAGTTTCCGAGATATTAGGGAAAATAAAAAACGCAATAATCAAAAATTCTAGGGTACTTCCAGCAGTCCCACAATGCTGAAATTTGGTATACCTACTTGTGGCTTTTGTGTCACAACTACAGAAAAAAGTTTGAAATTGAAGAAATTAGAAACCTGAACCTTAAAAAACAAAAAACCAATATAACATCCATTGTTGACCCCCATTCCTAGGAATTTGAATGACATTGGAGTTCTATGTTTTCGTCAAAAGGACGTTATCAATTAATTCGTCAAGTACTTTAAATACTAACTGTATGTAGTATTTACGCGTTGTTGCTTAGTCCTATTCAAAGGCTATTTCGATGATGTGTAGAAAAATTACCTATAGAGGTTAAATTTTTTTCTCAGTAAATGTTTTTAGAAATCGGCTAGAAGGGTAAAGAAAGTAAAATATGCAAAAAAATATCTCGAAGATACTTCAAGTTCTCTGGTAATGCTGAAATTTATTATTTAAGTATATTTTGTGTTACGGGGAGAAGTCGAAAATTGAGGATTTTTTCTTTGTAATATCCATTTTTAGAGTAGAAAACTTAAATCTTTAAAAATTAGGTAGCAAAACTACAACTAGATGGCACTGCTTCATTAAAAAAAACTTTTTTCTTGCTTCACAAAATCTCTTTCATATTAGGGAAATTGACTCGATAGTTTTAGATTTCTGATGGATCATCCATACAAACATACTTACATAGCCGTTAAATACAAAACCCTTTCTTCCCCTCTTAAATTAGTCGGGCTGATAAAGGTGTCATCGCGAGGTCTCAGTTCGGGGCGAACCACTAGTTTATTATGTTTAAGTTGGTTCTCCTGAAAATAAATAAATAAATAAAAAACAACCATAACACCTAACAGGCACATACATTCGTAGTCTTGATCTCACACTACCATAACATTTAGGTCCGGAATATTTGCAGATCATATTAACATTTATTCCGCAGCGGGAATCGAACCCGCAACTTCTCGCATCTCAGCCGGCTACTCGCCTGCCGCGCTACGGAGATCGTCTTAAAACAGATCTAATAAAAAGCTAATAGAATTACTTTGTCTTACGACCTCAGGACTACGTATGTGACTATTGGGAGCCATATGTGTTAGGTTAATCAAGAAGGTGCTAAAAAGATTCAACCAAAATTGTGTATAGGTAGGTAGGTACACCAATCTATCTACCTACCTGCTGGTGGTATAGTCTTCACCAGCAGACTACATTTTTACCCGGGTTTGCTCGCATTTTAATACCATGATAGCTGATAGGGCTTCCCAAGGTAGAGTCAAAAAACGCACCTATTCGAAGTTTGCAACCGAGTATACAATATTTGATTTCTATGACATCTATTCGATTATTCCGCGTTCGTACCGGATTGTACCGCTCTTTAAATCGTTTGTACTTAAGGTGATTCCTCTCGCATGTGGCGCGAAATTCAAATTTTATTGTGTTTTTTGTAAATCACAGCTAATCAACACTTCTTGAGATAGAGAAAACAGATTTTGCGAAAACTGGGAGACCTATCACACATGTTTTAATTGATAGTATCTCATAAATGTCATTAGTTAAGCTACGCATATCTTTAAACCAAAAAAACACTGTAAAAATCATTGAAGAGTATTCGTAGCTGAAGTAATGATCTTTATGTGAAACTATAAACTAAAACATGTGTGTTAGGTCTCCTAGTTTTCGCAAAATCAGTTTTTACTATCTCAAGAAGTGTTGATGAACTGTAATGAGCAAAAACGCAATAAAATTTGAATTTCGCGCCACATGCGAGAGGAATCACCTTTAAACGGATTGTACACGAGCGGTACAATCTCGAATAGATGTCATAAATCAAATATTGTATACTCGGTTGCCAACTTCACATAGGTAAAAAACGCGACTGTAAAAGCAAGTAAAGTAGGTTTATGTAAGTGTGTTTTGTAATTCCAGACAACTATTGGGTTTGGAGATCGAGCCATTGACGAAGAGTGTCCAGAATCCATATTTTTATTCATCATGCAGGTAATTTTATAATCACACTTAATAATAAATGCGAAAGTTTATGAGTATATTTGTTACTTCTTCACGCTCAAAAAACTGAACGGATTTTAGTGAAATTTGGAATAGAAATACCTTATACCCTGGATTAACACAAAGGCAACTTTTCATCATGATTGTCATCAATATTCATCATTGTTCACGTGGGTGAAACCGCGGGGAGGAGCTAGTAGGTATCTCTCATAATATTATGCTGTTATTTTAAAATTTCCAATTTCAGATTACAATTCATCATCATCATCATCAGCCTTTACGCATCCACTGCTGGATGAGGACTCCCCCATATAATGCAATGGAGGGATTTGCCATGCTACATTGCTGATCGCAGTATCGGTGTTGATTACTCAGTTGGATGTTGCTTCCCTTTTCTCGTGTAATCCATATAGTTATAATTTATGAATTCCAAATACGAATTCCTTTTTTCATATTTCTAATATCCGTTTCTAGATTTCTAGTTCTTAATTCTAAAATCTTGTTCTTTTTTCAGCTTATCCTAGGCACTGGCTTGTCCGGTGTGCTGACGTGTGTGGTGTACGCAAAGCTCACGCGTCCCGAGAAGCTGTCCAGAGATGGCGTTGGTTTCAGCAAGAAAGCCGTGGTAAGATTTTGGTAGAGTAGTATCTGTGCGGAATGGAATACGCGTGGGGAGATGGGGGGCGTGGTGGTGCCGATTTTTTGTATAATAAGCAACACTGTCTTATCATTTTAGCTCTGCAAAATCTTGATAAGTAAGTACTTATAATTAAAAGTTAATATAAAAAATCTTAAATATGCAGGTGGGTTATTTCGTGCTTAATTGGCTGTCATCATCATCATCATCATCATCAGCCTGATGTTCAATACTGGACATACGTAGGCCCCATAGAATGACATGACGAATGGTCATGAGCCGCCTCCATTCACAGACTTTCTCCGACCTATAAAATGCCTTCGGTCCATCAAGAGGGGGGCCTTTCCATGCTACACTGCGGCTTTTAGTTCGTGGTTCCCAACTTTGAGAGCTATGTCGCTAAAATTCATTTCATAGCATAGCTCTGTCTATAGCCTGCTGCGCGACTTTGAGCTTGTGTATAAGGCCAATAGCTAGCGACCACATCTCACTGCCGTAAGTCGTCACTGGCAACACGCACTGATTATAGACTTTCGTCTTGAGGCTCTGTGGTATCTGGTGACGAGAAGATATGGCCTCGGTACGGTAGTTTCCCGAACGCTGCCCATCCGAGTTGGATTCATCGGCTGACCTCTTAGTCGAAGACTTTCCTAGTTGAATCGTCTGACCTAAATAGATATAGTGGTCAACAACCTCGATATACTTTGCCTCGATGGTTTACCGGCATAGGTGCGACAGGGTATTTAAATTTGATGAATAATTTGCGATTAAATGGTACATTTGTAATTTGTAGATAAGCACGCGCGACGGTCATCTCTGCCTGATGATGCGAGCCTGGGACCTTAACTACGATCACATCATCAGCTCAGAATTCACGGCACACTTCGTTCATACACACAGGTAAACGTAGAATAAATAAAATAAATTAATAAATGCTGGAAATTGCACGCAACATTATCTAGCCTCAAACTAAGCTGAGCTTGTATTATGGGTACCAAATAACTGATACGTTACATAGGTAGATATTTTTGATTATACATAGAAAAATAACCAGAACACCCTGAAAAAATATCTGCAGAACATACAAATATTTGTTCCGAGGCGGGAATCGAACCCGCAACCTCCTGCGTCGCAGGCGAACCTTTGCCCAGCGCGCCACAGAGGTCGTCACGTAACGTAGACCCTAGAAGAATAAGCGGCTCACTGCTTGCTGACCACGAATGAATAAATAATATTAGACGCGATAAATACCCTTGACAATATTAATACAAAAAAACAGTTTTTTACATAGGTACGCTTTATTTTTTTTATAGGACCAAGGAAGGTGAAGTTATCCGCTACTATGCTCAGACTCTGACGCTTCAGCAGAGGCAGTTCCTTCTATGGCCCGTGACGCTGCTTCACGTTATTGACCAGACCAGTCCACTTTATGGATATAGCCCGCAAATGGTGTCAAACAATAAGTAAGTAGCTTCAAAATTCACACATCAAACAGCAAAAGTTATCACTGATTGGGCGGATCATATAACTCGCAGAACTGACAGCTGTTCTTGTGTGGCGCCACAAACTGCAGGTCTAAAAAAAACAGTTTATATGAATCATAATACGACGAAAGGATCTGCTGAGAATTCGGAAAATGAATTGCTACCAGATGAATTTGCCACATTGAGCAATTCATTTTCTGAATTCTCAGCAGATTCTTAGCAACTCCTTTATATGCATCGTCGTATTATGATTCACATAAAGTAGCCTTTTTAGACCTCCTGGATAACGCAGTAAAAGAAGGTTTTCAATAAGCCAGCGATGGGCATGCAACCCAACACGCATAGAATGCTAACTACTAAGTAACACGCGGGCATAAACCAAATAAATAATTTAGATTTGCCGCTACTACTAGTACCATAGTGACAACCCATAGTATTACCTTATGGATCTAATGAGATCAGAGGATACCCTCCATGGCTTTTAAAGTCATGAGTCTACATATCACTACTACTATATTTTATCACTATACCTACATATTAATTGTAGCTATAATTTTACCAAAGTAACTTTCGTGAATTACATCATTCATTTTGTAAAACGGGAAATTTTCACGGAGGGTCTTCATCCCCGCGTTACACTCCCTCCGCGTCCCTCCTCGCACTGCGTCTCTGAGCTCGCTCCTCTCGGCTCGTCCGGCGTGGGGGTAGGGGGAGTGCATGTGTCCGCGTCATCACATGTTCCTCCGTGACGTCATACCGGTCGGGTTGCGGTGCTCCATCATCGTCGCTGCCACACATAACAAACAGCATATCGGAACATGAAAATTTCTCGTTTTACAAAATGGATGTAGCTATAATTTTATTGTTTATGTTTCAGCTATGAGATCACAGTGAGCCTTAAAGGAGCATCAGCATCGATGGGCACATTCACTCAGAGCCAGACGTCGTATCTACCCAAAGAGGTGGCTTGGGGACATCGGTTCCCGCCAGTTGTGAAGTAAGTTCTCTTGCTACACCTACTCCTTGAAAAGCATCATCAATCTCAGCCTGCGATGGTCATTCGAAGATCTAGCTGTTCACTCGCGATATTCTCTTTCACCGTTTTGAATCGATCAGAAAAAACAAAATTGAAACGTAGTAGGTAATATGGAATAGCCTACCATAAATTGTATGCTTAGGATATGAAAAGAACTCTCTGATGAAGGTCTCGTGCACAAGTCGATAAATCCAATTAAATGAATCAATGATGTCTTCCAAAAATTGATATTTATTTCAGATATGATAGCAGAAAACAGAAGTACGTGATAGACCACATAAAGTTGGATGCCATAGAAGCTGTGGATACGCCGTACTGCAGTGCCAAGGAGCTCACTAATAGCTCCTCAAAAAGGTTGTAAATATAAAAAGTTTATTTTCTGTTACAAAAACGAATGTGAAACAATCTTTAAAAATTAAATGTAGTAAACATTATACAGGGCGTAAAAAGACTACTCCCGAAAACTGAAACAGTGCATTCAGACCATGATTTTGAAAATATAAACAAAAAAAAAACAAAAAAAACGCTGAAAAAACACGAAAAAAAATGCTCACTTTTGGGCCGCTTTTTTCGTGTATTCTTTATAAATACCTATAAAATATCGTTAAAGGAACACAAAACCTACATTTTCATCATTATAAACATGTTAATAAATAAAAACGTCAAAAAAACAATGAAAACCACATAAGAAATGAATGGCGCTACGGGTCGATCAGCTGACCGGGACCGTTGAACTCACGCGGCCGGAATAAATGCGTACATTGCTGGCTGACAAATACGATACGAAATGAAGAAAAAGGTTTTCTCCGGTATGAATCACCTCTCTGGCGAAAGCTATTTTATATAGCTATGATCTAAGTAGCTTTACCGGTACCTACAGTATTCGGGAGCCGTCTTTTTACACGCTGTATATTATAACAAAATTAAAATCTTTTATAGCAATACTTGTATAAAACAATTCAATAGTAGAGATGAATTTAATTTGTAAGTCCGCTAGTTCTCACCCTAGGAATACCTTTTTTCTGGGTAGTACCTTGTATACATTGATTTGAATATTCTCTGATTCTAACTTGAACATACCGTTAGCTATAATATACATTGTACATACGCATAATCACTACTACTAAAAGAAATCCACTGAATGGGTTCTAATAAGGTTTTTACAGTCGGATAGCTTAGTTCTTTGGAAAACTTTTAGGCTTTTTTTTAACTCTTTAAATCGTGAGTATAGTTATAAATAAATAAATGCTGAACATTTAGTTGGTGTGGTATAAAATAGCATTATGCATTGCGTACACTAAACTTGATGGATAATGTTTTTAATTATCTTCATCATCGAAACTTCGCCAGAAGAGCCCAAAAAATAAAGAGGTTTCAAGTAAGGTTACGGTATTTTAAAATCAAAGATAATACCAATAATTCCTAATCCTTAAAGAATGTTTTTCATCCTTTTTCAGGACAACTGTAGAGAAATCAGATCTGCCACCGTGTCCCGGGACCCCCAGCAGCTTCAATGATAGAATATCTTCGTTTCATCTGGAACGATCATCATCCTTCAGGAAAAATGCTACGAAGCCTTCTTGAGAGGCAGTTTACGTTTAGTTAATTTTTACATTGAAATAAAGTACATCACACACAGTAGATGCGGTAATATTTTATATGCGTATTAAAACATGTCGCATCTGAAGGTATCACACACGTAGCAGATACTATAATATACAAAAATGATACATTCACGCGGAAACCTTCAAACAGCATTGTATTTCAATTTGTATACACAGATATCATCTGTCCATCTTTTGATATATGTCGGTGCCTACAGATGCTTGACAGTAAAAAAAATAAGTGAACTCCTACGTGCGTGTTGCTCCTTGAGTTTAGTATAGAGAGCGATATGGACAGATACGCGCTCAAATACAGATATCTTACCGCATCTGCTACGTGTGTGTGACACACTTAAGGTTTTTCGTGGTTTTATCACATGTTTTAAATTTAAGACTCTGAAAGTTATATTATGACGTATTAGTAGCATTAACTATGTCATTAATTCCCTTTGTAGCACCTGTTGAAATGCTACCTTCCTTGTCCCTTAAAGATTTCGTAAGGTTTTTGAAGTTGTTTCAATTCACTGCGAGTTTTTCTAAAGAATCCTAGTTTGAAATGTTTGATTAACGTCAAGTATTAGGACACTTCGATCAAAACACATCTACTCATACAAGCGGGTATCTATTTACAATATAAATATATTTGTTTCTTATCTCAGGATAAAGGCGCGGACCTTATCTTAAAGATAATTTACTGTCAGTAGAATTTTAGTCTTTAGACGCACAACGGATTGTATGAAATTATTTTATATTATGAAAATGTTTTTGAATTAAAGTATGGTTACAAATTAGTGGTTTATTTGTAAAAATATCTGAACAAGTAACTTTTATGAAGTGGATTTTAAACAAACAAAAGACAATCGGTCTTTTAAAAATTCAAATGATAGTGTCAATTTAATAAATAAAAGTGGTTCCTATAAAGGGTTTCAAGACAAAATAGCTAAGCACATGATAATTATAATGCACGGAAACTGGTTTAACAAGAAAAATGTAATAAGGAAGTAACGAACAAACCAGTGATAAAAACACCAACATGCAGAACAACTACGAATCAGAAAGTCGTAGAAGCAGCCGCAGTCGAGCTTTGGAAAGATCCCTTAGCTATTCCGAAGCTATAGGCAATGGTTCAGGAAGATCTTCCATTGAAATACCACGAATGGTTAACACAGATGTTTACACGAATGAAGAATTGAAGAAACACTATAGGATATCCCAAACTTATGTTGAAGGAAACGAGATTTCTTTCCCTTACAACATAACCAACACTGATACGAAAGAGAACATACCAAGTAACGATGGCTTAACATCTTCTCAGTATTCAAGTGAAGATGACGGACTAGTGATGACGATAGATGAAGACAGTCTGAAGACCTCTGATTTAAAACAATTATCAGAACTCTCGAGTCCAGCGGTGGAGAATGATTATGATAGGATAGAAATGCTGGATTTTGATGATACAACGATTGGCCCGCCTACCCATGGGTATTCTACGCCCTATAGTAAGAGAAAGAGAAAGGGACACAGGTATGGTTATTAACTTAACTTCAAAAACTATTATTTTTTATTGCGTTATCAAAGAATGTAACTACTAAATAATAGGATCAAGTTTTGACGGTTACGATGACCAACGGTCGGAAACATCTGGTGAACGTTGTTAGCGAACAGTAGTAATAGCTTGAATTGTAGATACCAAGATACCAAACCCAACATCTGGCTTTGATTTTGGTGACTAAAGATAATTTTTACGGTGGAAACATTATGTAAAATGGTTATCCCAGTAACGTTCTCAAGCATTGTGGTGTGGGGGTCCACCATCAACAAAGTGAGGATGCACTGCTTGGTGAACTGCGGCCCTTTAACTCTCGCTTTATAGTAGAACTAGAACCTTTGAAGGTTAATGACGTTCAAAATATTGTTTTTATTGACGATACTTTATAGTACAGGCAAATTAGCAAAAAGTGTGGACCTAAGTCGTGTAGTCGTGGATTCTTATGGAAACGTTAGATGACACGAAAAGAAGCTTATCCTAAGTTTGCACCGTTTCTGGCGCTTACGGAACCCTTTTAAATATTAGGTACAAACTTAAAAAGGCCGTAAATTTTAAAATAGAAATAAATTACTTGATGCAAGTTAAATTACGTATAGAGACTGTCTTAGTGCATTATGATTTTAATAAAAACCACGTGCATGTGGGTAACACAGTGTTGAACAAATGCATCTTCCGTAAAAAAAAAACAAGTATAAAACTTCCGGCGGATGTAGTACCAATTAAATGAATAAGTTTAAGTCAATTTCCAGAACTACATTAATTTTCCCCGAAGTAGAGCGACAATAAAATATGGAAAAGTGCCTTCCGTGAGACGCACCAAGGTGCAAACCTGGTAATGTATTTCGATCATTTTTCTGATAAGTCTATCAATTTTCACAGACTAAATTAATTTTCCCGGAGCCGCAATACCCACAAAAAGTTTATTTGTAAATGATTTTTATTTGTATGTTCCGTATGTCGGATTTAAAAAATACTTGGTGCAAATGTAGATCATAACGGTTCAAAGTCTATGCCAAATTGCACCGACTACTTCTATTTCCCCCATTAAGTTACGGATATTATATGGTTTTCACCCTATTTCATCCTGTTCCGGAGGGTGAAATTACTGATGCTTATTATTAGAGGTGATTTTTAAGCCATACAAAACAATTAGAAAAGTTTTCATGACTACATCTAATTAGTTCCACACTTTTGCAAAAAATCACCTAATTTGACTGTACTATTATAACTAATGCCATAATTTTTAGGTCGTCAATTCGTCTGTGTCAAAATGATTCATATCTCTTTCGATACGATGTATTTCTTGAATTTTGATAAGATAACAATAAAGTAGAACGTAAAAAATATTTTATCTAGAACCAGTCCTTGTTTTTTTCTGAGAAACTTTTGTTTGGTTGAAAAACTCAAAGAATTCTCTTTAGAACCAACATAACGGACCATATTAACATAACACCCAACAGTCACGTACATAGTCCTGATCCCACACTAGGTTTATCTGTGCCGTGGGTATCAGGAACTACGAGTACCATGGTACCACAACACCCAGACCCGGAACCAATATTTGCAGATCATGCAAGCATTTGTCCTGCAGCGGTAATCGATCCCGCAACTTCTCGCATCTTAGCCGGCTACTCGTCCGCTGCGCCGCCACAGAGGCCGCCATTATTATGACAGTTAGTAGTACTATGCTTAACATTGTCCCTGTCACTCTCTAGCACGCGTGTTTTAACTTTTGTGTGACAGTAACAAGGACAGTTCGACCTTAGACTTTTTTATTAAGACATAGGTACGTTAGTACTGACACCAACCACACTAGAATATCCCTATATTGTGGTTTATCAGAAACTAAGAGTAAACGCAGATCAAACATTTGTCCTGCAGAGGGAATCGAACCCGCACTTCTCGTTTCTCAGCCAGCTTCTATACACAGCCTGACTCGATATGAAGGTCTTCACAATTTAACTACTAACAACTTTCTAGACGAAGACGTGGCCGCCCAACACGCTCCCGTCGTGTGGTCTTGAAGGACGGAGAGGAGAATGTTCCTGTTAGAAGTAATATCTCATCCAAGTCCATGAAGTACATGCGGGATATCGTCAACACAGTAGTGAGTACCCTGACGGGGTATTATGAAACCAAACAGCCATTACTGCATACTTTGCACAATGCATTGGATGGCTGCGATAGGGGTGTTCGTATGGGGAAGCGCCTTGACCTCTTTTCGCTAGACGCAATTGCGGTTCAGCTATTATACAGCTTCGTTGTAAAGCTTATTTAACTTCAATAAAATTATAAATAAATAAATAAAATAAAATAAAATGGATGTCGTAATGGCGAGTAAGGGATTACACCAGGGGATGGGCAGGCAGTATCCACCGAGTTCTTAACAATAAACTGCGATCACCAACACCAGCTAAGCGTGGTAATTACTTACAAATCCCCCTATTTTGCACGCTATGGGTTGTACGCTATGCATGCTATGACGGAGGCCTCATCCAGCATTGGTGTCTACCGGCTGATAAAGAAGAAGAAAAATGAATTGCACTTACTTCTAGTAAAAGCCGACTAAGGGGTTACATCACGGGATGGGCAGCAGCATCCATTTGAGTACTTAACACCAGTACTGCGATCACCAATCCGCCTGCCAAATGTGGTGTTTTTTTTTTTTTTTTTTGCTACTTGTCAAGCAGACAAGCTTACGACCCACTAGATGGAAAGCAGTTACCGTCGCCTATGAGCGCCTGTAACACCAGAGGCATCACACGCGCGCTGCCGACCCTGAGACATAAAGATGAAAAGTCTCATGTGCCTGTAATTTCACCGGCACCCGTACCCTTCAAACCGAAACACAGCAATGCGAACACTACTGCTTGGCGGCAGAAATAGGTACGGTGGTAGTACTTCCCCGGACGAACTCTTTCACAAGAAGTTCTACTACTAACAAAATGATGAAAAACAAATTGATTATGGCAAATCCTCTATTTGTATTCAATTGGGGAGGCTTGTCCAGCAGTGGCTGATAAAGAAAGACATAGATCTTCACAAATTGTGGCACCAATTCCTATCGACTCTTTTTAAAGCTTCAATCTTCTTTCAGATCAACAGCAAATGGCGATTCCTGATCCTCTTGATGGTGGCCACCCACTTCGTATTCTGGTTCGTGTTTGCTGCCATCTGGTATGCGGTGGCGACTTCCTATGCTGATGATATTGGCGATGGCAAGGAACATTGCGTCACCGGCACATCATCCTTTGCTGGTCTGCTAATGATGTCTGTAGAAACTCAAGTTAGTAATCTATACTAGTGGACCAGTCTTCTTCCTCAAGCGTTCCTTTTAAATACGTCACTGGTCTTTGCGTCCTTTGAAATCTATTTTCTCTTCTTCTTTCTTCTTCTATAAGAGCCTGTTTACGTCCACTGCTGGACGAAGCCTCCTCCATTGAATACTGCGATCACCAATTCGCCTACCAAGCGTGATGATCATGGCAAATCCCCCCATTGTATGTAATTTATTTTATTGGTACTTAATCAAGCTTTTTTGTTTGTACAGATGACCATTGGATACGGAGTCAGATATCCGAACGAAGAATGTCCAGAAGCAATCATCATCATGGTGTTTGAAGTAAGTATAGAACGCGACATTAACCCTGAGGTATTTTTGGTTATTTCACTAGCTTTTTCCTGGTAATTCTGCTTTAGATCCCTGTTCTGCACTGGTAATGTAAAATTAACAAAAAACCCAGTTGACAGAAGATCTATTAATATTAACAAGAATTTAAATTTCAGATCGTAGCTGGCACGGCTCTTTCAGGTGGGCTCTCCAGCTTGCTGTTCACGAAGCTCATTAGACCGAACAGACATGTGTCTTCTGTTGGCTTCAGCAAGAAAGCTACGGTATGCTATTCACCTTTCTGAACTTATTTTAATCAAGACCTATCTATTCTTTGGTTCTAGTCCATGTTTTTGGTAATTTTACAATCCTCCCTCTGGCCTCCTTTAGGTCTGTCTTCGTGACGGTGAGCTCTGTCTTCAGTTCCGCGTCTGGGATCTTATGAATGTGCACATGATCGGAAGCACCATCACCGCCTACATGCTAAAACCAATAAGGTATGTCCATTGCCAGTTTTTGATCTTTAAATGTTCATAGTTTAAGTGGTTTTTAGTTTTGTCAAAGAAAATTATCTCTAAGAATACTCATTCATGTTCCAGAACCCTGGAAGGAGAACTGGTAAAGAATTACATCCACCAGTTAAAGCTGAAGGAAGCTCGCGCCTTTCTGCTGTGGCCCATAACAGTGGTCCACGTAATCAACGCTGAGAGTCCAATGTACGACCTGTCGGCCCAGGATTGTATGGATTACAGGTACGTATTGAAACTATCGTGATTTAAACTAAAGATAAATAATACTATTGAAATAACTTGAGACCAACCTGGTCTGAAGTCCAGCGAAACGTCGAGGCTATATTATAGCCTATAGGCACTTATAACTATAAGAATAAACGAACTATAACTGTAAACTGTTGTGTTGTTAACTGTTAACTATGTAATTGTTTTAGCTGTAATTTTCAAGAAGTAACTATCATGGCAAAGCTCTTAGAATAAGAAGTGCCTACTAAACTAACTATAATTCCCCAGCGGTTGATTTCCTGATTGTCGATTCCAATTCCTAATTCTCGATCCTCGTTTCTGGTTTATAAATAATAAATATAAAATAATTTTACATTCCTGAATCGAGATTTCTATTTCCTTCTTTCTGGTTCATGATTCTCAATACCTGATTTCAGATTTCCTATCCCCGATTTTGAGTTTAATTATTAAATTATGTGTTTCAGGTTTGAAATCGTAGTATGTCTCCAAGGTTCTTCTAAGAACATGGGAACTGTCACTCAGAGCAGGACTTCCTACCTTTCCAAGGAAATCATCTGGGGATATCGGTTCAAGAATGTGTTGCAGTAAGATACCTATTTTTAATCTTGTTTTTTTTATTTGATTAATTGACATAACATAACACCCAACAGTCACATACATAGTCCAGAGGGCCTAGCCAAACGGCATTCGCTTCGAAGCGATTTAATTTCTACAGTCGTAATTCAATACAATAGACCACGTGACATATCGATAGCTTACGTAAATCCCATACATTTTGGACTTTTCTACTGGCGTCATAGAATGTTACTTTGTCTAAGGCCTCTGATCCCAAACTAGGATTCGCTGTGTCATGGGTATCAGGAATTACGAGTACCATGGTATCACAATACCCAGACCCGGAACAAATATTTGCAGATCATGCAAAAATCCCGCAGTGGGAATTGAAGCCGCACCTCTTGCGTCTCAGCCAGCTACGCAACAACCACTAGATTTAGAGCACATTAGATTTTGCTTATTTCAGCAACGATGATGTTCAAACCCACGACCTAATGACTGGAAGTCAGGGTCACTGACCTCCAACACCACCATTTGATTGCTCTCTCTCTCTCTCTTACCTGTAATCTTAATTAACATATTTACAGCTACTCAAAAGAACATGAAGCCTACGAAATCGATGAAGAAAACCTGAATACAGTCGAACAAGTTGAAACCCCACTATGCAGCGGCAGTCGCCTCAAGGAGTTCGAGACAGATATCAAAATTTCAACCAATCTCCTCTCTACAACCGATATGTCAATCACTCCGACGAATCTGTCAATCTGTCATGAGGAAACGTCATCTAAAGTGTCGTATAAAGGAGATTCTATAGCGTCAACGCCTAGCTTGAACAGAGCGGCCGGAACTCAAAGGAGTTTTGGATGGAACTTCAGGAGGTTCCATCCAGAGAAGTATGTGAATACAGAGGCAACTGTGGAAGAGAGAAGGGAGTAGATGACGAGATAGAAAGAGAAGAATCCAGTGCGAAAGAGAATGAAATTAATACAGGGTGTATCAAAATAAAATAAGTAGAGATAAGCATTAGCGATTAAATTCTTTTTGAATATGTGCTATATCTTAAGACGTGCCAAATATGTAGGTACTTCATTTAGTAAAACTGGAAATTTTCACGTACCGATATGTTGATGGAAGCACCAACAGGTTTCGACCCAAATCAAGGTTCTTCTTCAGGGTGAGAGGGGGTTCTTGAGGGTAATTAGAGTTCAGGGGATGATACATAATTCATGAAAGTTATTTTAGTTTGTAGTACTTCAATAAAATTGAACAATGTAATAATTAAACTAACCTAAGTAGAGATTGCCATGGTGTGTCTGGCTTAAAAATAGACCCCTCCTTCTCCTCTCATGGATATAGTAAAAGCCTAAGAGATAACACCAGGGGATTGGGCAGCAGCATCTACCTGGATACTTAACACCAAACTGCGATCACTAATACACCTGCCAAGCGTGGTGATTATGGGAAATCCCCTCATTGTATTCAATGGGGGAGCCTTCGTAAAGCAAAAAAGAATAAAAAGTTTAGTATAAGTCCGCTTACACCTAGCATTAGAGGAACCTAGAAGAACTTTAAGAACATGAAGGGATTTTTTCATAATCATTTTATAAACCTATTTTAGTAAAAAAATGTTTTGTCTTGTTTTGCCATATGACATTTTACATCAGAGAGAACAAGACAAAAGCTATTTTAACAAAAAAAAATAAAAAATGATTAAGAATAGAATAAGGCCCTTAAACTCCAAGTGAGAGAAAAACGTATGGGTACGGAATACGGGAACACTCACTTGTCCGGTTTTTTGGTGATATCTACCTATTTCTATCTAATTAATACACCACAGCGAGGGAGGCCTCTAGCTGTTAGCTTCGAGCTCTAAAAATATAGGTCACACAATAATTTTGTGATACCACACGTGTTAACTATATCATGCAAAACTAATTTAACGGAGAAAACCATATGTGAGGTTATTGATCCCAGCGTTATGGTGGTACTTTATGATAAATATTTGGGACGTAGGTATATTCAGCGCATACGTATAGGCCAATAGACTTATTGTTCTTACGCTTTTACTAACCAGCAAAAAAAGGGCCAGCTTTGTACGGAAAGAAAGGGAGATGGAACGCAGCGTTTGTCGATCGCTTATGAGTTATGACATCTCTATATATGTAGTTACTTTAGTCAAACTTTAGATTGCTACTAAAAAGATGGGGGCCGATGGGGCGCTTACGCCCTTTAGAACGCGAACGAATTTTGCTTCTAATTTGGCTATTATTTCATCAAACTCTAAAATAAATAAATAAAATAAATAATCTCTATGAAATTTTGTACACTAATTACAGGCACGTGGAGTGGCAGTTTTAAAAAAAACTGTTTTTTTGTATTTATATAATTTTATAAGAAACTAACACATAACTATTACTGGAGTGATCATGAATGTTCATGATCAGTTTCATGGAGTTTAAAGAAATAATAGCCAAATTAGAAGCAAACTAATCTAAGCCTACCACGGATATATATTATGCAGGTCAGTTTTGAGGTATGTAATTATATTCTGGGGCAATTCTACATCAAAAGAGCGACTATTTATAAGCCAAAAGAAATTGATCAGAGCCCATGTAAACTAAAGAAAACTGATAGCTGTAGGTCATACTTCATTGAACTTAAAATACTAACACTACCGCAAGATGTTATAATGTTAAAAGCATTATCTACATAAATGTAGGAATAGGGCTGCCTGCATGACGGCTGGCAACACAACTTCTTGGAAACCCTGGCTCAAGGTAACTAGAATAATCAATGAATTAATCATTGAATGAATATAATATGAGTAATTGCTACGGATCTCTTCCGGCTGAATACATGCTTCAATTAATTTAACCTTGTTGTTAAATGCTTAGGTACGCGAGGAACTTATAAAATACTCGAAACAATTTACACGTTTTAGTTAATTTGTATAATTTGTTTGAGTGAAATGACCCCGCACTATTTTTACGCTGGGTCACAGTTTACAACTAATTCCTCTCTCGTACATTCACTAGTACTTATTTCTCTCTCGTACATTCACTAGTACTTATTTCTCTCTCGTACATTCACTAGTACTTATTTCTCTCTCGTACATTCATTAGTACTTATTCACATTATTATTTTTGGTGAGATACAATGACCCTACATTAGGATTCCCTGTGTCGTGTGCTCAGGAACTACGAGTAGTTACCATGGCACCACAATATACAAACACGAATAAAATATTTGCAAAACATGCAAACATTTGTCCCACTGTGGTTCGTTGGTGATTACCAACAAACCCGCACCGCATCTCAGCTTAAAACATTTTTTTTATGCTACTAGACAAGCAGACAAGCTTACGGCCCACCAGATGGAAAGCAGTTGCCGTAGCCTATGGACCCCTGCAACACCAGAGGCATCACACGCGCGCTGCCGACCCTGAGACATAAAGATGAAAAGTCTCATGTGACTGTAATTTCACCGGCACCCGTACCCTTCAAACCGAAACACAGCAATGCGAACACTACTGCTTGGCGGTACAAATAGGTACGGTGGTAGTACTTCCCCGGACGAACTCTTTCACAAGAAGTTCTACTACTAACAAAACAAATGGTTGTTACATTTTTTTTATCGTCTTCATACAAATGCATCGTTAATTTTATTGAACTCACGGCATTTTCGACGATATCATATCTATACAGGTTTATTTAATCATCATCAACATCAGCAGTTGTCGTCGTCGGTCAAACAAGGTCTCCCCCACAGATAGCGACCCCCCAGGATTTGCCATAATCACCACGCTTGGCAGGCGGATTGGTGATCGCAGCATTGGTGTTGATTACTCAGGTAGATGCTACTGCCCATCCCCTGATAAATGCTTAGTCTGTTTTTACGACAGCCACGGGAGGAGACGGAGAGGTATATTCTTAGGTTGGAACCACCACAGCGAGATGAAGCCATATTATTCCAGCTACAGGGTGTTATTATTTCATCAGATAGGAATCATTGAGTATTCATCTCGGCGGATCAAAGGGAAGTGTACAAAGGACTTCATTTGCATGTGAAAGTCTGTCCATCGATCACGTTTGTGATAGGGTTGTCACCCAACTCATAACACATTTGGAAAAGAGCAGACTTCAAAAATTTGGTTGGTATTGTTGCATGCATTTTATTTATTTATAAGTTGTTTATGGAAGATATAAAAGAAACAAGTCAAAAATTAAATTTAAAATTTAAAAAACCTCCAACACACACAACAACTTCTAATGCTGCCACTACACTTGGTGTATATTCGCAAATGTTTGAGTTATTTTGCCAAGGAAAACAACGTTATGTACCGATAGAATCTTGGTTGATTTTACCTTGGAAACATAACGCAAACATTTGCGAATATACAAGTGAAGTGGCAGCATAAAAAGTAAACAAATAGTCTGCGGAGGAAAGATAATTCATGTCGTCATATTTTGAAGTTTGAACTCAAACTTGAAGGACTGGCTACGTGAGAACCCTAAAGATAAATGCCTTTTCTACAAAACGCCTCATACGAGTGCTGTTCGCATAATTATGTCACGTAGAGGAATTCCACTAAATAGTGACGATTTCTATTCTATGCAAAGATAAAACCTCTCTTTGTATTTAAAGATAGTTTTTTTTGTACATTTTGGTTTCTATTGGAATTGGGAGTGACGTGTGGTTAGTTCAAAATAGTAAAAAACGTAATATAACGGACAAGTGTGAGATTCGAACTCGAGGGTTCCGAGTTCCGACCCGTAGGTAAATTGTTTCGAAATCGTCTCTTTTTGTGTTTCAGCCACTTTTCTTTACAAACTTTACCATACTAATTGTTCATTTTGTAAAAACGGGAAATTTTCACGTACCGCTATGTTGGTGGAAGCACCAACAGGTTTCGACCCTAATCGAGGGTCTTCATCAGGGTGGGTATAGGATCCGCGCTACACTCCCTCCGCGTCCTTCCTCTTCAAAATTAGTTTGTGATGTACTTAACCACAAATCTACGGTTTTCGGATGTTTCCCTTTACATTGTGCTATAAGACATTGCTTTTTGGCAAATTTAATGATTCTAGGTCAACGGGAAGTACCCTATAAATAGGTTTTGATTTCCTTGCAAGTGTAAAAATATATAAACAGCCGTATCTTTTAATTACGTAGACTTAAAAGTTTGTTTTTTTTCACAGAGCCGAGGGATTGCAAACCTGAGTGTTTGATATTACTTATATAAGGGTTCTGTTTTTTCTTGTTGAGGTAAGGAACCCTAAAAAGAGGTGTAGGTAATAGGCATTCTTGTTTTTTTTAACACGGTTATACCTTTATTTTACCACGATCTCACCTGTTATCAATTAAGTCATAATGTGGCCGAAGATTGAGCACGCTCTAGAAGGCACCTTTTCACTCTTGTCTTGAAGAGACCCATATTATACTAAGTTCCAAAATGGCAAATCCTGAATTTTAAGGATTTTGTGTCTCCTCTTCTCCATTCATAATAACCAATTTCCTCTCAATATCACTCTCCATCCAGCTACTACAAGCCGCAGGAAGTCATCGCTCCTAAAATGAAGCAAACTACAGACTGCTAAAGAAACATACTCTAGAAACACTGACTTGACTGACAGACAATGAAGTCTCGTTAGGTTTAATTTGATGATAGGTAAAAAAAAGAAAAATCAATATTCAAACCAAACGCTAATCTACAATACCTACTTAGGTGATAAAAACAATATCTAACATAACATAACACCCAACATCAGTCACATAGGAAAGGAAGGAGAAACCTACGTAGTCATGATTCCAAACTAATAGGATTCCCTGTGTCGTAGGTATCAGGAACTACGACTACCATGGTACTATAACACCCAGACCCGGAACAAAGTTTGCAGATCATATAAACATTTGTCTCGCAGCAGGAATTGAATCCGCAACCTCTCGCATCTCAGCCAGCTATTCGCCTATTGCGCCATACAGATCGTCTCTATCTAGCACCACATAACAGAGAGCTCTTTTAATAATATCATATTAATATCATATTAATATCATATAATAATAATATCGAAGTACCTAATGTAGGGCTGTAGAGTAGAATCCACAGTGGATGAATAAATAAATAATAATACTGGACATTTCACACAACATTATGTAGCCCCAAGCTAAGCAGAGCTTGGGTTATGGGTACCAGATAACTGATATACTTAATACAATACATTACATACATAGATATTTTTTATATTTTATTATACATAGAATACTACGAACTATGTACGATACCAATGATATACAAATACATTTTCTCAAGTAAACATATTATCTCTACAAACTACTACTTATTCTGTGCTTATGTTTTGATTCACTACAAATTACTCACGATTCACGATAGGTAGTATTTAACTGGCTCGTGCCAAACGCGCACGTTCAAACGTCGAACACACTTCAATATTGCCGCGCTTTTTCATGTCACGCTTTTTTTTTAATTCTTTTTTAATAAATGGACTGTATTTTTGTTTGTGGATTTAAATGAGAATGATTTCAATTTTAAAAAAATAGTTTGTTGAGTTTTTACATTGAGTGTTTATTTCAAATATAATATCCTACTTATTGCTAGATCTGTACTGAAAACGGGATAATTACAATGATTTGTGGATTTTTATGTTTAAAATCATGATTTTTTTAAATTCTTTACTGTTTGTTTTGTTGGTGGGGCATGCAGTGAGGTGCGATGAAAATAAGTAAGTATTTTTTAATTTGTTTTAGGAAATGTCTACCTAATTTAGTGGTAATTAAGTATTTATGTATGTGCATACATAACCTACTCACAAACCTATTGTCAAAAAATATTACTTTCTTAACCCATAGCAACGCGGCCATGACCGGCCGACCCCGGAGGGTGGTCGCGTTGCTCTGTTTATTTTTACCTTTTTTTTCAATAATCTTAAATTTAAAACATAGATACGCAGGTAAAATTATTAATAATTATATTTTTTAATTTCCTTTAATTAAAACACGCTTCTAAATCATGCGTAAATGAGAATAAATAGATCCTTTGTGTTTAGTTGGCAATTTAGCAAAATTTATTTTTATTTCGTTGTCAGTGACACGTAAAAGTTCATTGTATACCATTTTAAGTCCATGTTTATTTCTGGAATAACGATGATAGCACCTTATCCGTTTAATGACACTTATTTTGTTATTTCCTTGCATAATTATATAAATATACTTTTTTACCCTGTTTTTATGAAATATCATGGTACTAACTAAGAATAAGAATAGAAATTTAATAAAAAATGGATTGAGTCGGTATATATACCTAAATAGGTTGACCTTCATTGGGTTGAGATAAGAAGCACTCTACAAAGGCAAGCTTAACGTCAGACGAGAAAATAAGTAACTTACCTTAGACAATATTGTTTTTCAATTATTTGTGGGCAAATTAGGCCACTATTGTCCGCAACTTGCTAAAAGAGTTTTTTCTTGAAAATGAGTGTTATATTTGGTTCACATAACATTATTTGCAAGTTTATTTAAACTAATCCTATTATATTTATTTCTTTATAATTTTATTTTTTTATTTTGAATGCTTCAATCGTAACATTTGGAACATTTAACACATTTCACATAGGCCTCCCCATAGAGTGCCACGATGAACGGGCTTGGGCCGCCTCAATCCACGGACTTCCCGCTCCGTTTACAATGTTGTCGGTCCGTTAAGTAGGAGGATTCAATTAAAATCTTTGCTTAAATTATATGTAGCTAATAAGGTAGGTACCTACTTAAATATTGAACAATAAATAAACAATGCACGCATGGTCGTGATTTTTTTTTGTCCTGCTCTACCAAATACATTTCCGATCTTGTGCAATATGAATTCAGAGTATAATTGTTGACGTTTCGTTGCCAAGCAACGGCGGGGTAAGAATACAAATCTAGAGCAACCACCCACCAAAGAAATCTCTACCTTATCTCAAAGGTGTGAAGTTAATTTTAGTCTGTGGAAATATTTGCATTGTTGCGGTCTAAGAGTAGCTACACACGTAACGATATATCGTAGCGATTTGTCGGCGCAAATCGATCGTTTACATGACAAATCGTTCCAAAGTCACTGATTGACTAAATATCATCAAAAAGGCCGCAAATCACCGTTTTTCAGGAGATGTACTGAAGGAGGCACTTTTATTTATATCATGGGTATAAGAATTTTAGTCATCAATGAGTTTAATATGTATAAAAATTCGGAAATCGTGGAATAAACGGCAATTTTACCTTTCAAAAATCACACCAAGCTGAGCCTAATTATGATTGTAATATGTAGTTCACAACGCTGGTTCACAATTTAGCCACGACGGCTCTCTTTCTGGACAGACTACCGATGGCGTGTGGAGGCACTAAGGGGCGATGATTCTTCTATGCTTGGTCGCGTTGGGACAGGAGTAATTTTAGTTTATAAGACGATTCAAAATGATCCTTGTGATTTCAATGAATAAAATTATTTTTGACTTTGACTTTGACTTTTGCGTTCAATTTATCTGTGCAGTAAAATCGTTGCGATATATCGTTAGTTACGTGTGTAGCAAGCTTTAATTCGAGTTGCGTAGTGTTAAAAAATAAACAGAGAGTTCAATAACTCTGGAACTGGATTGTTGTATGCGAAGTTATTTTTAGTAACTTTCTCTTGCATATTGTTATTTTGACCTAATTCCATACGAAATTCTTATTTTCTAGAATTTCAAAATATAGAAAGCGGTAAACCTATAAATTTCTATTTCGTAAATTTTTACAAAGTATGCTTTACTTTGCTTCCAATTTGGCTATATTTTCTTAAAACTCAATGAAACTTTGTACACATTATCAGTGCACTAATATTATCTAGACCCGTGGTGCGTTAGTTACTTATAAAACTATAGGGTTACCAAATCATAAACAAAAAAAACTATTTTTTTTTAAACTGACGTACCATGATTCTATACTCTGGTTTTTAATCTTAGACATTTTTTGTAAACAAAGTAATTTCATAAGAATAAGTGTCATGTATGTGTATCATGTGTATATATACACATTATGATACACATACATTATGACTCTTATACACACACCGGCATATCTTGACATTTCTTTGTTTACAAAAAATGTCTAAGATGAATAGTCAGGGTATAGATATTAGTGTCTAAAAAGGCCACTTTATATGAACCATAATACGACGATTCATATAAAGGAACTGCTAAGGATTTTCTGATAATTCGGAAAATGAATTGCTACCAGATGAATTGCTCAATGTGGCAAATTCATCGGGTAGCAATTCATTTTCCGAATTATCAGAAGATCCTTAGCAATTCCTTTATATGAATCGTATGATTCATATAAGGTGGCCTTTTTAGACATCTTGATCATAATTATGTACAAAATTTAATGGAGTTTGATGAAGTAATAGCCAAAATAGAAGAAAACATCGTTCGCGTACAAAAGCACGTAAAAGCCCTATCGGTAATTTTCTCCTAAAGACATAATCCAATTTGGGTGACTTGAAAGATTACAAAATGATTATTTAACAGATAGAAACATTAAAATTACTGTACCTATTAATAATAATAATATGTAATATACTTTTATTTAGGCTTCAACATTTGTAACTTATAGGTACATCAATTATTATATATATCTTATGAGTAAACAGTAATACAAACTAAAACAGATGTACCTTGGCATAGCTCTGTCCCTCACACTAGAATAGAGAATAGAATAGAAAACACTTTATTGCACACCACATTAAAAATTAAAACATTAAAACTATTTATCTACTTATAATTATTATAAGTATCTGTTTTACTTATTATTGTTTACTGTGTATAATTTGACTTATATATTATTTATTTACTTTCATTCTATTTATTTTTTATGATCTTTATTGTTTTTATGTTTTATTTCGTGTTTCATTGTGTCCGTGACTTTTTTGACAAATTTATTATATTGTTTGCAAAATGGCTCCAACGGAAGACCAGAGTAGGTTGTTTACATCCTGCATATGCTGAGTTGGGGCCTTTTTGCAACAACATTTATTATTATTATTTTTTTTTGTTTTGGATACTGTTTGCTAAATTGTATATTATAATGTTGTTGCAAATAAAATTTATTCTATTCCTAAAACAATCATAATTATAGTTATGCGTATGGAAGTACAATGGGCGGTCTTATCGCTAAGAGCGATCTCTTCCAGACAACCTTGACTACTAACTTAACTTGACACTAGAGGTCTCTGACGAGCCTGTATTGTGAGGTTATAGTTTGTGCGGTTAATGATAATGGGGATATGTTTTTTAGTTTATTTTAGAGATGATGTAATAATACATTTCCAGACAAAGGTTCGGTACCTACCTATATTTGTAGGTAGGTTGGTATTCGACAAAAAACGAACCAAAAGTAATAAAGATTAATGAAGCCTGCTCATTGCCCAATGTCATACGATTTCGCGTGTCTCTCGTCTACTAACATAAATAGATGTCTGTCTTCTGTAACGGTGGGTTTGTAAATGTTTTAATAATACTGTAATAATAATTTATTATGATCATAATTAGACCTATCTACTTACTTAAATTAGTTTAGTAACAAAAATAATAATAAACCTAACACAAGTATTTACAAAACTTACTAATTAGTTGACCTTATTAAGGCGCGGTATGATCCTAAAATGCAAACATCCAATAATCCTAAAAATTTATTAAATCAGCTATATTTAAAGTTGTAAATCACATGTCATATTTGACGACGAAACTGGTCACTTCAGACTGTGTTCATTTTGAGGGTTTTTTGAATTAAATGAAATATACAAATCGTAGATAAAAATAACTTTGTAAAAAAAATGTGTTGTTGCCGTTCAAAATTAAGAGCATTTGAATACCAAAGCTTTTTAAGGTTGGTCATTTGTGCGATTTTTATTTGCAAAACCAGACTTTTTTTCAAAGTTCAGGCCCCCTATTCCCTAGCTGAAAGTCACTCAGTGACTAACGTTTGACATGTAGAATGACCATCATAAAAAAAATATTATGAAGAATTCTCAATTGATGGTAATTTTACTTGTCAAACGTTGGTCACTGAGTGACTTTCAAGATAGGGAATAGGGGGGCTGATAATTTACAACTATTACAAGTATATATTGTTCTACCTACACTATATTTTTTACATCTCATTATTTAATCTCTTCACGTCGCACTGGGCGTTCACCAATACTACTTTTTAACCGACTTCACAAAAAGGAGGTTCTCAATTCAGGTTTTTTTTTTTTAATGTTTGTTACCTCATATCTCCAGCGTTTATGAACCGATTTGAAAAATTCTTTTTTTATTTGAATAGACATACTTTCAGATTGGTCCCATTTTTTTCAGAATCCAGTTCTGATGATGGGATCCATGAGGAATTGAGGGAACTCCTCAAATATTGTAGGCATACATATGGCGATTTTGATATTTTCAGCAACAAACCAAGCATTTGCATTCAGAAAGTATCATAATCCGGGAGTTTTTTTTAAATGGGACAGTATGGGGATATCCGAATCCATAAGAGATACGAGAAAACTGTCTTTGGAACCATTTGCTCATTTTGTATGAAAACGATTTAGGCATAGTAATTTTTTAGGTCAAGCGTGAGTTCTCCGTAAATATGAGTTGTTTTGATCAAACATTTTTTTAATGCGTATCGACTCAGTTTCATGTGAGGATTGTTTCATTATACATAGGAAGAAAAAAATCTGAGCAGCATAAGTTAGTTAAATTTAATAAAATGTTTTCTCAATGTGTTTCTAATGTTTTATGCCATAACTTTTCATTTAAAAAACCGACTTCCGCCATTGTATTTGACTACTTAAATAATTTTGGATGAAAAAAAAAATATGAAAGAACCATAGTGGTGAAAGGATTATGATACTTTCTGAATGCAAATGCTTGGTGTCTTGCTGAAAATATCAAAATCGCCATATGTATCCCTACAATATTTGAGGAGTTCCCTCAATTCCTCGTGGATCCCATCATCAGAACTGGATTCTGAAAAAATGGGACCAATCTGGAAGTATATCTATTCAAATAAAAAAAGAATTTTCCAAATCGGTTCATAAACGCCGGAGATATGCAGTAACAAACATTAAAAAAAAAAAAAAAAATACAACCGACTTGAGAACCTCCTCCTTTTTGGGAAGTCGGTTAAAAATCGTTTTCATACAGAATGAGTAAATGGTTCCAAAGACAATTTTCCCGTACCTCTTATGGATTCGGATATCCCCACACTGTCCCAATTAAAAAAATACCCTGTATAATGTATATATAATAGGCACCGTATTATGTGAAAATAATTCATTATTTAGTTAACATTTTATCTGTCTGCCTGTCCCACATCCAATATAAAGATTAACCGCAGCCGACTGTACACAAATTATAATAAAATTTAGGTTTTTCCGATTCCGACTCATGAACAAAAGTAGTACGTCCTTGGTTCATGAGTATATTAAATAGGCTTTGACAACAGATAGGCAGACAGAGGCCCAATTCCTTAATTCTAAAATCATTCCAATCCCCTAATTCTAAAACCATTCCAATCCCCTAATTCTAAAATCATTCCAATCCCCTAATTCTAAAATCATTCCAATTCCCTAATTCTAAAATCATTCCAATCCCCTAATTCTAAAATCATTCCAATTCCCTTATTCTAAAATCATTCCAATCACAATATAATCTTGACAGTTGTACTGTCATGTACTTCGTATGCGAAGATTAAGTAATAGTTACTACGTGGCAGTGCAACTAACACGAGATTAAGGCGACTGGAATGTTTTAAAATTAGAGAATTAGGCCTCAGGGGTGCGATTTTTTATTGTGACTGAGTGCCTAAATATCACCAAAAAGGCCGCAATTCACCGTTTTTAGGAGATGTGCCTCCAGTACATCCTTTTAAAAACGGTGATTTGCGGCTTTTTTGATGATATTTAGTAAAAAATCGCACCCCTGATCGATAATGGATCTACTGCAAATATTTACTAAAACAGTCGTTATCGTGAATTACTCATGTCGGTATCTCCTAGGTATTTGTTTAACGGTTTAACGAGAGGCTTATTTTGCAAATAAACGACTGATACCTAAAACTTATTTTAACTTAAGCACATATAAACCTGCTCGGTAGATTAAAAACTTGAACACTTGAAATTCTTGGTAATGAATCAAATGTCATTGGTTCATTGTTTTCGTTTAATTTTTTTTTTTAATTCTTTAAGTATTTCATTCATTTTTTCATTTCATTCACTGCCTGTTTCTAAAAAGAGTCTTTGAATATGATTGTTGGTTGAAAAAACTAGTGTGGAAATAGGAATGAGGTGCGCACCACAGGAAGCAAGTTTCGTGCACATATTTTTTGGAAATCGTGGAATCCTGTTCTACTAATATCTTACTAATATTATAAACGCGAAAGTTTGCATGAGTATGGATGGATGTTTGTTACTCTTTCACGTAAAAACTACTGAATGGATTTGAGTGAAATTTGGAATGGAGATACTTTACGCCCTGGATTAACACATAGGCTACTTTTCATCATCATCATCAATTTTCATCATTATTCACGCGGGTGAAACCGCGGAGCGCAACTAGTTAACGATAATTTTACTGACGTTTAGTAACTCGATGATTTTCTGAAATCGCACTGTTTCTTCTAGGCTTGGTCGCGTTGAAAATGAGGTATTATTAGCTTATAAGGCGATTCAAAAATATCCTCAATTAATAAAATACTTTTAGATTTGACATTAACTTTGAATTTTCCAAAAAATTATGAATCACTTTTGAGATTTCAAGTTTCCAACACGTTTTGCATGATAACATAACTCTCTGATACAGAAAATTGCACGTTTGTGATTTATGCCATGCCTTAAGACTTGCTTGTTCCGTATACAAACATGACTATAAGTACTTAAGTATGTAGGTACTGGCCTTGTATATACCCACGTTCCTACTTCACGTAGCCTATGTAGTATATACCTATCTATGTGTACCTATATATGCTGAGGATCTACATACATACATATATAAACACACGCCCTTTTTCTCCAAAGAGCTAGGCCTCTTTTCACCATGGGCACAATAACAAAACACCCAACAGTTAAATACGTTGTCCTAATCCCACACTAGGATTCCCTGTGTCTTGGGTATCAGGAACTACGAGTACCATATGGTACCATAACACCCAGACCCGGAACAAATATTTGCAGATCTACAAACATTTGTCCCGCAGCGGGTATCGAACCCGCAGCCTCTTGTATGTATTGTTGAGGTCGTCAAAAGCAATCGCAGGAATATAGACGTGACAAGTGGTGAGCTCATCGCCGCCATTGCTTTCCACAACCAATTTGGCTAACTAACGAGTCGAAGGTGGTTTGGCGCGTGACCCGAGTGCTGGCTCTACCTGGCTCATAAACCGTGACTGACGACCTCCGTGGCGCGGCGGCCAAATAGCTGTCTGAGACGCAAGAGGTGCGGGTTCGATTCCCGCTGCGGGACAAATGTTTGCATGCTCTGCAAATACTTGTTCCGAGTCTGGATGTTATGGTACCATGGTACCACTTATAGTTACCCGCGACACAGGGAATCCTAGTGTGGGATCAAGATTACGTATATGTGACTGCTGGGTGTTATGTTAAGGTTTGATTTCACCAACAAATAAAGGCGGTTAGACAACTGTTTAGTCAAACAAATGCTTTTTGACAGGTGTTTTCAAAGATTATCTGTCACCTTGACCAATGGTTAGATTTAACAAGACATTTACTAACTGACAGAGTATGGTGAAATTGGCTCTGAGTATATAAAAAAATTAAACAGCTAAGCTATCTAAATACCGTTTAAAACGATCTAAAAATAGCTCAACTGATCTAAATCACTACGAGACGGATTAGTATTAAGTACCTACCTTGTGGTATTTTTAACCGACTTCCCAAAAAAGGAGGAGGTTCTCAATAAGGTTGTTTTTTTTTTTTGTGTTTGTTACCGCATCCGGCGTTTATGAACCGATTTGGAAAATTCTTTTTTTATTGGAATAGATATACTTCCAGATTGGTCCCATTTTTTTCAGAATCCAGTTCTGATGATGGAATCCATGAGAAATTGAGGGAACTCCTCAAATATTGTAGGCATACATGTGGCGATTTTGATATTTTCAGCAACAAACCAAGCATTTGCATTCAAAAAGTATCATAATCCTTTCACCACTATGGTTCTTTCATAATTTTTTTTTCATCCAAAATTATTTAGTCGAATACAATGGCGGAAGTCGGTTTTTTAAATGAAAAGTTATATTTATTGTTATATATGATTTGAGGAAATAATATTGTAGATTGTTTATGTAATCTGGTAGGAAGCAAAACAACCATTATTGTCAATTTCCGTGTTTAGATAGTCGAGTCAAGTAGGATAGTAACTAGTTCACAGACTCGTCAATATAGTCACAACAACGAGCACCAATTTGGCCCGCGGTCTAAGTGAGGAGTGGGCTGAGTTGACAAAAAATCGCGTTGAATAACCTCTTAAAATATCCAATTTACGAAAAATTTGAATTCTAGGCACTATTTCGTTCAGAAAGTTGCAAAAAATTATGATGAGCCCCCTAAAATCTTTGGCTGCGACCGCGCCTGACCCCAGTTGCCATAACAACGTAGGTTTTCAATTTGCATGAGTCATAACATAACCATGGTATCTAACTGGATCTTGTTGGACGATCTCTACGCATAGATCGCTAGTTCAATCACGATACACACTTCTTAACATTTTGTAGACGTCACCACCAGAATGAGAGCGGAATAAATCTACACTAATAACATTATAATGGATAACAGTTTATAATAATGTTCTATGGTAAAAGTTTATTTGATTCTGTTTGTTTGTTCAAGTATTTGTAGGAATCTGGACTACTAAACATATTCCAAAAAAAAATTCACTGATAGAAATCTCCGCGCCGTGGTGTGTCCAGCCTAAGAATAGACCGCTCCTTATCCTCCCGTGGGTGTAGTAACAGCCTTACTAAGGGATTACATCAGGGGATGGCAGCAGCATTCATCTGAGTACTTGACACCAATACTGCGATTACCAATCCGCCTGCCAAGCGTGGTGATTATGGCAAATCCCCTCATTGTATTCATATTAATTTATTGCTCTTATGTAGAAAGTACATTCATATTAGTATTGGTCAATTTATACTAGGTATAGTTAGGTACCTACTAGGTATAGTTAGACTACCTCTGTGGCGCGGCGAGCGAAGGTTCTTCGGCGACGCAGGAGGTTGCGGGTTCAATTGCCGCCTCGGAACAAATATTTGAACGATCTGCAGATATTTGTTCAGTGTTCTGGGTATTTTCTATGTATAATAAAAAAATATCTATCTATGTAATGTATTGTATTAAGTACATCAGTTATCTAGTACCCATAACACAAGCTCTGCTTAGCTAGGGGCTAGATAATGTTGAGTGAAATGTATTATTCATTTATTATTATGAATTCCTACT
The DNA here is from genome assembly GCA_951392215.1 of Epirrita christyi. Lineage (NCBI taxonomy): Eukaryota > Metazoa > Arthropoda > Insecta > Lepidoptera > Geometridae > Epirrita > Epirrita christyi. The sequence continues at coordinate 12,547,925 of OX595856.1, read as the reverse complement.
TACACATAAACCCCGTTAGAGCGCAAAAATTTTATTAAATTAGATTACATTTACATTATTCAATGGAGGAGGCTTCGTCCAGCAGTGGACATAAACAGGGTGACAAAGAAAAAGGTGCTATAGGCGGCATAGTTACAAGATGCTACAGGTATAGGTATATATAAATTATCTTGGTCTGACTACGCTAAAGCATACAAAAACATTGACATTGAGAAAAAACCTCAAAACATTCGTAAAAAACCCAGTCAAGTGCGAGTTGGACTCGCGCGCGATGGGTTCCATACCATTATCCATATCTATATTGTATAAAAATGCCAAAAAAAACAAGTTTGTTGTATGGGAACCCCCTCTTAAATATCTATTCTATTCTGTTTTTTAGTATATTTTACATCATCCGTAAAAATTTCAACTGTCTAACTATCACGTTTCATGAGATACAGCCAGGTGACAGACGGACGGACGGACGGGCAGCTGAGCCTTAGTAATGGGGTCCGTTTTAACATTGTAAATCAAATCAAATAAAAAAAAACATGGCGTTTTTTTCTTTGATTATGGAACCCTAAAAAACTACTCTATACTGACTCAGTTCAATGAACCGATGATATAATGCCACAAGTAGGTCTCTGTCATAGCTATGAAGTATTAATGTGGACATGCAAAGGTTTGAATATTAATTCAATCTACACTTATTAACCCTACACTTTAGAAATGATTAGTAACAATAATATTTGGAAAAATAATGATTTGGCTTAGTTGAGATATCTATAGATCATTTGCAACGGTCTGTCTATAGCTCAACTGTTTTATTTGTTTTTTGAAATCTTTGTGTTTAATTTTATTAGTTGTGTTATTGTTTCTGTAAATAATCAAATCAAAAGAGTTTTATTCATTGAAATCACAAGGACCATTTTGAAAAAAAAATACTTTATTGATATTATTCGATTCCCGCCTCGGAACAAATATTTGTACGATCTGCAGAAAATTGTTCAGGGTGTTCTCTCTCATCATTCTCATTAATAAAAAATATCTATCTATGTAATGTTATTGTATTAAGTATATCAGTTATCTAGTACCCATAACACAAGCTCTGCTTGGCTTGGGGCTAGATAATGTTGTGTGAAATGTCCAGCATTTATTTTATTATTATTATTATTGACTATGACATCAGTGTTCTCAGAATAATTGAATCGAGTAGTTACTGATAAATCCTGTGGTTATGATCCTGAATCATCCACAAACAATCTGTCACTATAAGTATGACGACAATGATAAAATAGGGAAAATTGTCAAAAAAGGTCACTTTATATGAATCATAATACGATTCATATAAAGGAATAGCTAAGGATCTGCTGGGAATTCGGAAAATTAATTGCTATCAGATGAATTTGCCATGTTAAGCAATTCATTTGGTAGCCATTCATTTTCCGAATTCTCAGCAGATCCTTAGCAATTTCATTATATGAATCGTATTATGATTCATATAAAGTGGCCTTTTTAGCCCTGCAGCTGGGAGTTCAGAAAAGGAATACCTAACTACCGTATGAATTTGCCACATTAAGCAATTCATCTGGCAGCAATTAATTTTCCGAATTCTCTGCAGATCCTTAGCAATTCCTTTATATGAATCGTATTATGATTCATATTATGATTCATATAAAGTGGCCTTTTTAGACCAGCCTAAGAAAACCTTACAAGTAGGTAAATTGTAGTTGGAAGGTATTTATTGTTGTTTTTATTATAAGTAGTTATGTGTGTACCTTCACGTTATTGTATCAATATTTAAGTATGTATATAGGTAGGTACACCATCAATGCTCCATGTTAATTTTATACAGTCCAGTCCATCCAAAGGTTGTCTGGAAGAAATCGCTACAGAGCGATAAGACCTCCCATTGTATAGCATAGTTGTAGTTTTTGTTTGTATAATTGTTTTTTTTTGTATTATGATGTGCAATAAAGTATTTTTTATTTTATTCTATTCTATACTTGTTGTAACCCAAACTATCAGAAAAATGTAAAAAGGTTTACAAAAATGTCTATGAAGGTCAATATGCTCTGGGGCCCATTCAAAAACTCTATATTCTTCTGTAGAGTCACCTCTCTGCGAACATATAGGTATTAATGTATATTAAGCACTAGCACCAGCGGCTACCCTCGCGTTACACTTGGATACAAGTAACAGAGCGCGATATCTCAATGCAGAGGGCCTATTTATTTGGTTGGAAGCCCTTATGATCGAATTACCTTAAACGCGAGATGAATATATATTCATATATATGATATTCAAAATGTTGACAAAATCTGATACTTTTTGAAAAAAAAATTAAATGTTTTTTTTTCTTTTTCCAGCTACTACGTCATAGAAATGCTTGATGACCTGCCTACCCAAAAACCCTTCAAAGTGTACTGGAACGTACCCACGAAGCAGTGCAAATCCAAGAAAATCCCCTTCGGAAACTTATACGAGAAATTCGGCATAATACAAAATGAAAATGACTATTTTGGCGGAGAAAAAGTCACTATACTCTATGACCCTGGACTTTTCCCAGCGTTGCTGAAGAACGAGACCAGTGGTAGATTCAAGTTTAGGAATGGGGGGGTGCCTCAGGAGGGGGATTTGAATAAACATTTGGAAGCGTTCGAAGATCAACTGGGTCAGAGTATACCGGATAAACATTTTGATGGTAAGTTTCCTTACCTACAGAGTCAAAGCCCCCTCCCCCCACCCAAAAAAGGAGGGGCATGACATTGTAGTCTATGTATGTACCAATGTATGTAAGTTCATTCATCTGTTCCATCGTAACTCCTGATTAATTAGACTGATGAGGTATCATATAAAGTATCTTGACATTCAGCGTGTCATAGATTATAGTTTTTTATATTATGACGTCACACTTAATTCAATATATGGCGGAAATTAAACGCAATTTCCCAACCTCGAATAAAAATGAATATAAATAAAATGCTAATAATAAATAATGGTTTCAAATGAAAGGGCCTAACGCCGTAATACCTGCATTCCAAAAATATATCACTTATATTATTCCTTAAAATAATATAAGTAAATATAAATTTTATATTAAAATCTGATTTAAAACAGTTACTGCTGAAGAAATGCTTCTACTCTATAATCTAAGTTTAGCATATTTATTTCTAGTTTTAGGTTATTTCAGTTAAGACACGATTTTTTTAAATTGTAATTGAATAAATTAAAATGAAGTGAAATTGTATACCTCACCGTTTGAGACAATTTGTGGAGTTACCTGCTTAAATTAATGCACAAAATTAATTGGCCAGATGGGAAATAGCGTCATCTTGTTTAGAAGACTAAACCCTCACTTCTTGCTATAAAACTCTTCTCATAATTTCTTTGTTCTACAATGTGGAACAAAAACATGTAGAGTTTCTTATCACGACTCATAAAGGAAATTGTTTTGTAACAAAATTCATTTGATGACAGCCAAATTATACTTCGACCTACATTTTTGTGCATTCTGAGTATCAAGTATCAAAACGATTTAGGAGTCTAATGGCGGATCAAGTATCAAAACATGCACATATAATGTACTACTACATTGTTTACAAATTGTTTTCTTATCTACACTTACCTACTTATTCAGAACTCTGATACTATTTACCCGACTACACCAAAGCAAAAGAAGGGTTATGATGTTAGCGGTCTATTTTGGTATTCATGTAAGTTTGTTGATACATGAAAATGACATACATACTTATGTTAAGAATATTTATGCTACATGCACAAATTGCACAACCTCTTACCTACAGGTAAACACAGCATGCAAAATAAACTCATAGTTGGTGAGGCACCAAAGTATAATAGAGATTTGAATGAATGAATGAATTAATGAATGAACTAACTAAAAGGAAAATAAAACCGCGTACTTACAAGGAAACAGAATTAGCAAAGAACATGTAACTATTGTGGTGGACTGATCAAGTGAAATGTACACATGTTACACGCCAAGCCCCAAAATTCCAGATCGCATCTGTGATAGAGTATCTGATTCTAACCTAATGTTTAGTACGATTTGGAAATTGAATAGATTATAGAGACGTAGTATCGGAGAGTTAGCGCCCAAGACGGTTCTTCCTATAGAAACATATAGCGTGGTAACGCGCACCCACAGGTTACGAGAGGGAACCGTCTAAGTATCTCCGCTCTGATGAAAGAAAAAAACGACCGAAAAAAACATGAAATGAAAATGAAATCACTAAAAAACGAAAAATAGAAGACGTTGTGTGTGTATTCAGCAGTTTCTTTTAGTTGTATCTTGATTCTTGACATATTTGGTCAGTAAATATAATTTATGGTCACAACAACTTCCTAAGTAATTAGTTCGTAAAACAGAATTAGATTCTATTAAAAAGCCATCAGCTGAAGGTCGAAAGATTCCACCGGCCGTATACCAACTGTTAATTATCTATGATAACCTTGGTGCCAGGCTAATTGAATTATCTTCAGGACTGGTGCTGAGTGTGCAAATCGGTTTATGTTTTCCTGTGATTTTTATATCCTGAGTTTCTACCGGACCAGTTGCATGGAGTCTTTCTCAATCCTATTCGTAGAGAATCCATCTGATTTTTTAACCGACTTCCCAAGAAAGGAGGAGATTCTCAATTCGGTTGTATTTTTTTATGTTTGTTACCGCATATCTCCGTCGTTTATGAACCGATTTGGAAAATTCTTTTTTTATTTGAATAGATATACTTCCAGATTGGTCCCATTTTTTTCAGAATCCAGTTCTGATAATGGAATCCATGAGGAATTGAGGGAACTCCTCAAATATTGTAGGCATACATATGGCGATTTTGATATATTCAGCAACAAATCACGCATTTGTATTCAAAAAGTATCATAATCCTTTCACCACTATGGTTCTTTCATCATTTTTTTTTCATCCAAATATTTAGTCCAATACAATGGCGGAAGTCGGTTTTTTAAATGAAAAGTTATTTCTAGCTCTTAATGCGTAATAGTATCAAACCTCATCGCCTTAAGCCTATAAATGAGCATCATTTCAATGTAAGACTACTATAATACTTCTATAAGCGCTCATGATTAGGCCCCAGGTCATCAGTAGCTCTTGATTGAGCTCTTGGTGAGAGCCTCTAACTGGCGCTATTTACTCTAGCTTCTTCTGGTCACGGGATATTGTCCACTTGTATTGTCTTCCTGGCTTCATTGTGCCATTTGTGCCATTTGTGTTTGGACCATTTGTGCCTTCGGACGTCGGACGGCGCCGGGTGCAGTAGGGTGTAGTAGCAATGGTACCTATTGAAGTTATGTTTTTTTACAGATTGTTTTACTTCATGGTTATCAGTAAATGCCTGTTTGCGCGTTGGTGAACTAGGTGTTAAGTTACATTCATCATGTGTCTAGGTAATAGTTTAACTGAGTGCTAATATTTTGAGTTAAATTTGATAGGTATTTAAGTTTACTATTTTTTTAAATCAATTTTCTTAATGTTATCTTATGGGCATCGTTAGAGGTCTCTGCTGGTGATTATCATAAACCAGGAGGTCATAGGGGTGCCGCTGCCCTTGTTCAAATAGAATACGGGTACCTATTTATTCAATAATATTGAATAGTCATCAGGTGCCCCAGTCTGGGTTTTGCAGTAGCCTTCGTTACAATGACAATTACAACAATCATCTGTGTATCACATAGTTATTAGCCATTAATCTGTACCATTTCTATCGTTATACGGACTAAGTATTCGGACTTAGGGCTCAGAGTAGGAAATATCTAGGTCACACAAAACTGCGGGTGAACTTGGTTCATTAACATAACATAACACCCAGCAGTCATCTACTATTCCACTTAGAACACCTAGCTAACCTAGAGGTTTTCATTTTTGCGATTTCCATACAAAAATAAGACATCCATTGCCATATCTTTTTAATGCATTAAGTTAGAAGCTTGATTTTTTTAGAGTACTATATGCTCACAGAACTTTTATTATAAAAAGTTATTCTATTCAGAATATTTGTTGTAAATTCAAGTTGATATACCTTTAGCCGTTCCTGAGAAAAAGGGTATTGAAACACCACAAAGTGATCCTATAAGGGTTTCGTTTTTAGGGTTCCGTACCCATAGGGTAAAACGGACCCTATTACTAAGGCTCGGCTGTCCGTCCGTCCGTCCGTCTGTCACCAGGCTGTATCTCATGAACCGTGATAGTTAAGACAGTTGAAATTTTCACAGATGGTTTATTTCTGTTGCTGCTATAACAACAAATACTAAAAAAACAGAATATAATAAATATTTAAGGGGGCTCTTATACAACAAACGTGATTTTATTTGCCGTTTTTGTAGATAATGGTACGGAACCCTTCGTGCGCGAGTCCGACTCGCACTTGGCCGTTTTTTTACCTTTCGATGCACGGAACTCTAATGAATGATTTTTTTATGACAATAACTTCCATTCATAACAATGCAATACCTATACTTACAATAAGAGACGCTATATCAGCAGAATCGGTACTATAAGTAACAAAGTCGCTTTCTGAAATAGTAGGTACTTAATCAGCATTTTCAACACAAATAATCTCGTGTTATGATTTCCTTTAACTCATTGTAAACAATAAACAATAATGATTCATTTAAACTAAAATAAACATTTCAAATGAAATGTTAGGTTAACATTGATAGGTTATTGACTTATGCACAAAGAGATGAACTCTCGTGAGATCAAAGATGATTGCACTATCTTATCGGCAGATTGATTTTGAGCTCACCTTATAGCTCACAGCATTGTAACAATGGGTAGGGCATATAGCACGCAGAACCGATAGCCGTTGATGGATATAGGTTCTCAAGTGGCGACCACGAACCGAACGACGCAGTGTATATATTGGCTCCCCTCTCGAAGGCTCACGACATTTTAAAGGTCGAATGGTCGGTGGTTCGTAATGGCATTCTATAGGGAGGCCTATGTCCAGCAGTGGACTTACCGTTATGGCACGACAGAATTTGACTAAACTAGTGTGACTACGCAAACTGGCAGGACGCGTCTTAAAATAATAATAATTAATAATAATTTTAAGTAGGTAGGTACCTACCTAAATGTTTTCGTCTTATTTTCTTTGAATTTTCTTGTATTGTACTTTTGACATTTAATTTTGACATTTATGGATCTTATAAATAAATATATTATTTTCACGTCATTTATTTTTAAACACAGGTTTAACCTGGACCTTTATGAGGCATTACTGGGGCCGTATTAGCCAACAGTAAGAGGCCCTTTTACAATTATGATAAAAAAAATGTTATGGCGGATGGAAGACAGATGATTTAACTATTGTGGAAATGGATTAAAGTTGGTGCTGTTGCAAAGAGAATATGCTAATTTAATGTTTATTGGGCTATTATAATATTAGAAACGGCACCTGCCAATTCTAAATTATTGAAAACGATTTAGGCAGGTAGTGACTTGCCATTCACTAAACGGGCCCCTTGAAGGTGCCGCCAATGAAGGCAGCTTAGAGGGCAACGTTGGCGTGGACGGCTAAAGGGTGTTGAGAGGTGTGCTGCAGTTTCACTAAGCGCTACTCGTGGCTTTATGCCTTTAACACTTCCACCCTTGGAGCATAGGTTTTGCTCTTGCGCCTCCACCCTCGGCCAGCTGGCTAAGACAAGCTGAGGGTCAGGGGTCTCTGTTGACCCCAGGGAGTAATGGGGCTTCGCGGTAATTATTATTATTATTATTAAATCTCATTCATACCTCATTTGTCAAAAACCGTCTAGAAGTGTCGGAGCTACGAGAAACGGATGAACAAAGTTACATACATAACTACATATAGACTGCGTTAGTCATAACCCTTCTTTTGCTTTGCTGTAGTCGGGTAAAAAGGCAGTTCTGTCACTTTCTAATAAAACAAGCCATTTAAGTTTTTTTTTTAAAGAATTTATGCCTGCATCTTCCAGGAATCGGCATCATAGACTTCGAGTCCTGGCGGCCAATCTACCGGCAGAATTTTGGGGTCCTCCGCCCCTACAAGGACGTGTCTTTGGAGATTGAGAGAAAACTACACTGGTGGTGGCAGAAAAAGTGGCTGGAGGCAGAGGTAAAACCTATAACTAGCAATATGCCAAGGTTATCTGGAAGAGAATGCTTTTCTGTGCTATAAAGAATTTTCTATTTATCTATAACTGCTAGACCACTGCTGTCGGAGGAGGCCTATGTCCATTGGACATAGGCCTCTACTGGCTGATGATGATGATGACAACAACTGCTAGTCATGGAATACTCCATGGAATTATTCATAATAAATAATAAAAAAATAATCCCCCTTGCGTCTCAACCTGGCAGTGCTGGTAGAGCGCCCAGCGCGTAAGAGGACTTCGACCGGCCAGCCTAAACTGACCCGCACGGCGCACTCAGGTTCATATAATACAGAGCTCTAACCTCTTTGACTCGCGGCTCTACTTAGCTGCCGCGCGAAGTACATGCCGCGACTGGACCGGGTTTGATATCTAAAATAGTTTTTGTCTTGTTTTGACGTATGTCATTTTACATCAGAGAGAACAAAACAAAAGCTATTTCATCTAAAATAGGTTTAAAAAATATTATGAATAGGGTGTTAGTGTTTAGTTTTTATTTCTAATTACCCAGGTAAGTACTTAATTCCTTGAAATTGGTCTCAGTGAAAATAGACTCAATAATTGTCGTGGTGTGTCCGGTCTAAGAATAGACCTCTCCTCCTCCCGTGGATGTCGTAAAGCCGTCTAAGGGATTACACCAGGGGATGAACAGCAGCATCCACCTGAGTACTCAACACCAATCCGCGCAATAGCGTGGTGATTATGACAAATCCCCCCATTGTATTCAATGGGGGAGTCTTCATCCAGCAGTGGACGTAAATAGGCTGGTAAAGAAAGACATAGAAGGAAGAATAACGAGAAAACTTTAAGAGAGAGTTGAAGTGTAATTCAGCCTACAAGTTCGACAAGTTGTGCGTGAATAGGCTAATATAGTCTCAGGTTGGTTTCACATAGCCTGGATTGTAGAATGACTGAGTTGAATGAAGTGATGATGTAGACTATAACACTGTATAGAGTCTATATACTTAGTAGCATCATCATCATTCTGCTACACATCGGGGCTAATTTCGACTGACGAGTGGGACGTGTCGTGTAATTCAGCCTACAAGTTCGACGAGTTGTACGTGAATAGGCTAATATAGTCCTATTTAACAATTAGTTTAATGAAGCTGATTAATAGCAATACTTAGTCATAGCTGAAGTTTCCATAAATAGTGATATAAAGGTTACGTAACTCATCCCGTTGGCCCAACATTATCTTTGTTACTATCGCATCGGTAAGTGGGACAGTGAAGAATTTGTGTAACAATCCACTGTTTAAAAATATGTTTGTACATAATATGGAAAAAAACCAAATTAATATGATAAAACGTGAAAAACAACTTGTGACAGCACCGACAGTCAAACCTATTGACCTTATATTGAACTATTGACAGAAATTAACTGAAATGACAACCTTGATAATGAAATAAAAAATGTATTGTCTGGCAAAATACACACACTTAACATTCACAAAGAGCCACAAAAAGGTACACAATTAATCTAAGAAATACAAACAAATTAATACATAGAAGTAAAACTGGTCAAATGCGAGTCGGGCTCGCATTGACAAGGTTTCGTACAAGTAGATTACATTTCAACTCGAGTTGAAATTAGTGTTATAAGAGTCAAATAGCCGGAACAAAGGTGAACGTTTACTGGCATAGGTACGACAACGGTTAGTAATAGAACTACAGCAGTGCGTTCTATAGGGACTCTATAGAATATACATCACGTAGGTACTTTACTATTCTCCTGCTGTTCCCGTCTCACGACCTTTGAGCGTGGTCGCAGTCGGTGCTCATGAGAGACCTCAAAATGAGCAACGAAACGTCAGCAGGAGAATAGTAAAGTACGTGGTGTATAGTCGTAATTTTTCTAAAATGATACCAAGCCACGATAACTTCAATCATATTACTCTATAGAATAACACGTTTCGGGACTTGGCAGCACACTAGTGAAAATTTCCATTAGGTTTAACCGTCGAAGTCAAAATGTACAATATACAATAGTATCAATGTTTAAGTGACAAACTAAATGTCACTATGTATCTCAGACAAACTATGACTGTTTAATTGACAAATCTTGTAACCGACAAATTGTCTTCATACCTATTAAGTGTCGGTATACAATCATATTTGTTATTTATGGCCTATAGAAAGCCTTACTTGACAAATATAAATCACTTAGGTACTTAAACTTAATCAATGCTGCTCTATGTCATAGGCGGCCTATGTCATAGAGCAGCATTGGAACGTCTTAGTTTAAGTTAAGTTTATATTTATCAAGTAAGGCTTTCTATTTTTTCTGCAGTCTTCGGATATACCGTCAAAATCATAAGTTAACATTTTCACCACAACTGGTACAACTGTTTGTCCTAATACCAGACATAAGCCAAAACACAACCCATCTTATTGAGCCGTAATGGCGCAAGGAATCAGTGCACACATCTGCAGCAGAGAGCTATTAAGGCCAACGTATTTCGCATTCTGCTATCTATTTGGTTCACATATAACAAGCGTAGCGTGTGCTGTCTTGCATATTTTTTATTGGTGTTTATTTACTTTTGGCTACCTTCCTAAGGTTTTTAAGTTTTCATTTACTATGTATCAGCAACTGCTTGCTCCGAGGCACCACACAGGCGCTTCTCACCTAGTGGTAAGACGGACCATTTATGTAAGCCGAGCCGAGATTGCTGCCTGATTCTTCTAGGCTTGGTCGCGTTGGAACAGGAGTAGGTAATTTAATTTCATATACGACGATTCAAAATGATCCTTGTGATTTCAATGAATAAAAGTCATTTTGATTTGATTTGTTTTGATTTGACAATAAATAAACTAACCGCATTGTTCCAGTTGTAATAACGTTCCTATAGAATGCCATGTTTATGTGTTTTATTATTTATATCGGCCCGCACCGCGTTCGATCCACGGACCGAAAGTACTGAAAGTTTTTTTTTAATTAGTACTTTTGGGTCACTTACTTGGTCGTGTTTTGTATTTTTGAAGATCATCGGGTGACTAAAAGTCACTAAAGTTGCCGTTTGTTCTACGATTCCCAAATTCCTTTATATCTGAACCTCATTGATGACTAAAACTCTTATACTTACCTATGATATTAATACAAGTGCCTCCTCCAGTACATCTTCTGAAACGGTGATTTGTGGCCTTTTTGATGATATTTAGTCACTCAGTGACATAAAAAAATCACACCCTAGACAGATGGAGATGGGTAGAAAAGCCTTACGGCTAGAAAAAGTTAAGCTGGATTTCGTTGCCTACTCAACGAATGCAACGAAACTACCCTGATATGCGTTTTTCAGGGTAGGGTGAAACGATATTGCGTTTCAGAGCTCTTTTTCACTTGAAAAAGTTACAACAAGCAAACAGATTATACAGGCGTCTGGACTAGAACAAAGCCGTAAAAAAATCACTGTATGACACTAATCTCTCTTTTTCATAATCATTTGTTAAACCTATTTTAGTTCTAATTAAGGTTAAAATAGCTTTTGTCTTGTTTTGACGTATAACAATTTACATCAGAGAGAATAAAACAAAAGCTATTTTAAGATTATTTTAATGTTTTTATTTTTAATAATGTGGTGTGCAATAAAGTGTTTTATATCTATCTATCTGAACAGAGGCCCAATTCTCTTATTTAAAAATTTATTAAATTACAATATAATCTAGTGTCGATCGCACAGTCACATAGTTACTATACGTACTAATAGTGACAGCGTGCGACTGACACGAGATTATATTGTATTAATCGTTTTTTTAAATAAGATAATCTTTGATGGCTTGATATTAAGTAGTTACCTTGCCTGCCCTGGAGGACTCTTTTTGACCTAAACTATTACGATGATATCCCCAATTCTAGGCAAAGCGTCGTTTCGAGGAGTCAGCGCGCACCTTCATGCAAACCACGATAGCAGTCGCCAAGAAGCTGCGACCGAGGGCACAGTGGGGTTTCTACGGCTTCCCTTACTGCTTCAACATGGCCAGCAATAACATGGTGGAGGCCTGTGCTAGCAATGTGCCGGAGGAGAATGACAAGTAAGCCATCACTAGAGACGCATAGCGTCCGGAGAGCTGAAAATGGAGTCATGGAAAAAAAAAATGCTACCTAAAGAACTTAATACTATAACCGGCTGCTCCCAGTAGTTTTACCGAGTAGGCTTACCAGTTGAAGAAGTGTTATACATTAAGAGAACACGGTTATTAGTACCTACCTAGGTATTTATGTAGAGATACTTAACTAAAGCGACGAGTGATTTGATTTGATTTGAATGTCTGAGGCCAAATTCTCTAAATTATTTTAAAAAGACACTGAAACTTAACCAAATCGAGACTGAATTGTGAATTGACAGAAAGTTGGTATCCTGCTCCCACATAAGTAGTAATTTAGTCTACTTTCAATTCACGGTGATGGTAGATATTAGAGTAGGATGGTTATATATATAATTGGAAAGAGACTCCATCTACTTAAGCTAAAAATATCGAAAAAACTTTGAATCGTTCATGTTTCGGTCACATTTCTATATAATCACATAAACGCGTTGTATTTTAAGTGTCGATGTCTCAAATGTCAGAATGTCATGGTATTATCCTAAATACCATTTCTGACATTTAAGACATCGACAAAAGATCGAAACATGATCCGAACTCTATTTTAACTATTTTTTAGTAAGAGAATTGGGCCTTTGATGTCTTTACGCTTTCCAATGATATATATATATAACTATCCTACTCTAATGGAAGTGAAATTGTTAATAATAGGGGGCTGAATACCAACTTTCTGTCAATTCACAATTCAGTCATGATTTAGTCAACTTTCAGTGTAGTTTTAAAAGAATTAAGAGAATTGGGCCTGAATAGATTAGAATGGGGTTTCCACTGTTGGATAGGTTGGTTCTTCGGCAAGGTTTTCAACTATATGCATAAGAATTTGCAAGTAGATCAGCTAGCTATAGTTATAATACTGAAGCTTGCTTATTAATGAGGCTTGCTTATCTTACACACACGAGTAAACAGTGAGCGAAGCGAGCCTCTTCAAAATCAATGTGGGTTAGTGAAATCTAAATGCAGTTCTCTCTGGTTTCAGCATGAGCTGGCTATGGCGAGAGAGCACCACTCTCTACCCGTCTGTGTACAGCTCCACGGACCTCTCGACCTCGCAGCTGACGTCACTCATCAGAGGACGAGTGAGAGAGGCGGCTAGATTCGGTCGTCGCATTCTACCGTACTTTTGGTACAGATATCGAGACGCTGGGTTTTTGAGACAGGTAACTTAATTTCTTCCGTTTATGTTTCTTGTCAAGAGTTTGGTTTAATGAAGTTGGAAGTTGGAAAAGTATTTATTACTAGTTGCGCCCCGCGGTTCCCGCGTGAATAATGATGAAAATTGATGATGATGATGATGATGAAAAGTAGCCTATGTGTTAATCCAGGGCGTAAAGTATCTCCATTCCAAATTTCACTCAAATCCATTCAGTAGTTTTTACGTGAAAGAGTAACAAACATCCATCCATACTCACAAACTTTCACGTTGATGATGATGATGATGATGAAAAGTAGCCTATGTGTTAATCCAGGGCGTAAAGTATCTCCATTCCAAATTTCACTCAAATCCATTCAGTAGTTTTTACGTGAAAGAGTAACAAACATCCATCCATACTCACAAACTTTCGCGTTTATAATATTAGTAGGATTACTCAAAAATAACTTTACAGTTCACTTAGTGAGAGTGTAGTGTTCCGCCTAAGAATAGAACCTCTCCTTAGTATTTTTTAAACTTTCACGATTAGAACAAATATTTATTTTATTGTCACGGGGATTTATAAACCAGCGATAGCGGAGCAACTAGTAGATTCTAAATAAATAAATAAATGCTGGACATTTCACACAACATTATCTAGCCCCAAGCTAAGCAGAGCTTGTTTTATGGGTACTAGATAACTGATATATTTAATACAATACATTATATAGATAGATATTTTATCATACATAAAAAAATACCCAGAACACCCTGAACAAATATCTGCAGATCGTACAAATATTTGTTCCGAGGCGGGAATCGAACCCGCAACCTCCTGCGTCGCAGGTGAACCTTCGCCCGCCGCGCCACAGAGGTCGTCAAATTCTGACAGAGGTTCAGAGGTATTCAAATCCATTTCTGGACCTAATCACTGGATTGAACTTCACGATCCCAAGGTACTTTCGAATGAGCGCCATTTCTACAGGAGAATCATTCGCGAGGCTATTGAGATCAAAAAGTACCCAAATTTCAACCGTAAAGACGGTTTTAGACTCTCTTTGTCCTGGAATCCTATCATTGGTAGGTGAGCGCGTCGCGATGTGTCATCTCAGTGCGTAGATACGGTTAGTGTGGTGTGTTGGACTAGGAATACGACCATTTCTAGTTCTGAAGACCAAGTGAGGTTAGTTTCTACAGCTGCCACCACTTCTCGACGGTAGCTCCATGTACTCCAGTCAGCCCGCGACCACGATTGCTGTAACGCATTCGAAACGTCGGGAATGATAAATAATAAGGCAACACACGATAAATACCCGTGACAAGATAATAAATATGTAGACCTCTCCTTCTCATGTGGATGTAGTAAAAGCCTTAAAGGGATTACACCAGGAGATGGGCGGCAGCATCTACCGGAGTACTTAGAGCACATAGAGTCTGTTCAGAAAGAGAACCGTCGTGGCCAAATTGTGAACTAACGTTGCAAACTTAATAATCACCAGCTTTTTTACGTCCACTGCTGGATGAGGCTTCCCCCATAACATACAATTGGGGAAATTGCCATTAATTACCACGCGGATTGGTGATCGCAGTATTCATGCTGAGTACTCAGAGGGATGCTGCTATCCATCCCCTGATACAATCCCTTAGTCAACTTTGGCGTCATCCACGGGAGGAGATGGAGGTATTTTCTTAGGTCGGAGTCGGACACACTGCGCCACCAGATTACCTCAAAATCTATAATTATTTTAGATGTTGAGTTGTTCGATTCCCGCCTCGGAACAAATATTCGTACAATCTGCAGATATTTGTTCAGGATGTTCTGGGTATTTTCTATGCATGATAAAACATATCTATCTATGTAATGTTATTGTATTAAATATATCAGTTATCTAGTACCCATAACACAAGCTCTGCTTAGCTTGGGGCTAAATAATGTTGTGTGAAATGTCCAGCATTTTTTTATTTATTTTATTTTTGTTGGCAAATTTTCGTTACTATAATATTTGACCAGGCTGCTAGCTTATTTAGGAGTGTGTTATTACTGGAAGAAAGCGTTAGCCGAGTCTGTCATGGAAAGCAATGGCGGCGATGAGCTCATCACTTGTCACGACTATACTCCAGCGATTGTGTAACCCACGGTGAAAAGTCGCCCTTTGAGGCTCTGCCTACCCCTTCGGGGAAAAAGGCGTGTGTTTATGTTTATGTAAGGTAAGACTGAGTTTTGCCTGAAAAATCTAGACTAAAACATTGCCTATAACTGGTAATCGCTTTTGTTTACAATTTTGCAATACATTGCGCTGAGTGTTTTAGCTTCGTTTCGAGCAGAAATTTTCGAAACATAAAGCGCAATGTACCATAAAATAGTATTCGAAAGCGATTACCGTTTGATAGACAATACAAGGGCAGAATGAACTGAAAAACATTACTCAAAAAAAGATCATTAGAATTAGCTCAACGCGGCTGAGTAGATACTAGAACTATAGTAACGCCATCTAGCGAACGCTCTTAGTAAACGAAGATTACCCACCCAGCCCAGCTAGTAGTGTAACGAGGCAACATACCTACAGACCTACCTTATCACAATTTGAAAACGAAAAAACCACTAACATGATGTTGACAACAAATTGTATCATTCATAGAATTGAAACTTTCGTGGTTGGGAATCATTTTAAATTGAAAAAACTACCATTGTTTCAAGACAATAAACTTCAGTAAAAGTGACGAAAACCAGTGGTAATTAGTAGTTTTTTTTTATTTAATATCAATCATTCATCTTATCATAGCAATTATAAGTAGCCTAGTACTGTTAAAATTAAATAAATATTCACCCAATTCTGTAAATTCGTGAATAACTAGTCTAGACGACCTCTGTGGTACGGCGGGCGAGTAGCCGGTTGAGATGTGAGAGGTTGCGGGTTCGTTTCCCGCTGCGGGACAAATGTTTGTACGATCTACAATTATTTGTTCCGGGTCTGGGTGTACCATGGTACTCGTCCTGATACCCACGACACAGGGAATCCTAGTGTAGGATCATGACTACGATATGTGACTGTTGGGTGTTATGCTATGTATCTAAGTAAATGTAGGTGTTTCTATGGGGCCTTGATTCATGATTATTGATCTTCCAATCAATTTGTCAATACTATATCTAGCCAATTCACTGTGCCAATATTGATTTATGTTTAGTACTCACAATTCTTCATTACCCGTCAGTATGTCTGCATTAGCCAAGTCATTGCAATTATTTATTTATAATCTGTGGTCAAGGAAGTTCTGCTTTGCTATGCATTTATTTTAGTCATCGGTATTTGAGTTTGTAATTACCAATACCAAAATATGTACAACCTTTATACCCACCCGTATTACATGTGTAATCTCTATTCTCTGCTCTTTTATATTTGATGTTATGCATTTGTGAATGAATAATATAAGTATCTAGATACTGGCTAGAATGTAGGGTATCCAATCACTATCTTTAAGTCGCTAGGTCTGGATTATAATCTAACTAACACAGATCATGAATATCTGTGTCCCAAATCTCATCATTATCAGTTTTTCATCTAATCAGCGATTAAATATCACTCACCAGTGATCATATTTTTTTTTAATCAAGATATTATCATTGTTGTAGTTCGCACATGCGATTTGCATAAGTTTATACTAATGCGAATCTCATGAGCGAACTAGACCTTGTAGAATTCTGAACTTTTCCACCGTGTGTTTAGATTTTCACATACTTTTGAGATATTCTTTTGAATGTCTGTTGATTATAAGTCCACTACTTTTAAATACTTAACTATTCTTACTTACTTAATTATGTCCATCTTCTGGCTGATGATTGCTAGAAGATGGACCTAAGTAAGCCATAGGTAAAATTGTGCCCTGTCAAAATCATCATCATCATCATTAAGCCTTTAGAAGATCACTGCTGGGCATTGGTCTCCCTCATAGAATGCCACGACAAACGGTCTCAAACCGCCTCCGTCTAGCAACTTCCTGCTACTTTCAAATATTGTCAGTCTATCGAGAGAATGGCCTTCCCAAACTGCGTCGTCATCTAGTTCGTGGACCATCCAGTCAAATATTCTTTGTATGATTTCTAGGAGGACCTCACCGCGGCTCTGGACACTCTCTACAAGTCTAACGCATCAGGCATCATCATCTGGGGCAGTTCCAGTGACGTGAATACTGTAGAGAAGTGCACTAAACTCCTTAGTTACATAGAACAGGTTATGGGCCCAGCTATCGCCAAATATACTAAACCCCAAAGGACACAAGATGATATTGGTGATATAACTACTATCACTATAGAAACAAGTAGTGGTGCCGATGATAGTCATAAAATAGACATCACAAAAGTAAGTGAGGATGTAGCAATTACTGCAAGTCCTACAACTAGTGATAGTGCAAATAGAATAAAAGATCTTGATCCAGAATATCATTGGATACCACCAGAAAACTATACGCAAAATATAAAAGAACATGTAGCAGAAGAAATAAGTAAGAAACTTACAAATTATAACAGAACTGAAAATAAAAACACAGTATTAGATAACAATGTATTTATAGATTTGATACTTAATTCATTACTAATTAATACTACAAGTAATAGTGAAGAATATACTACGATAAAGAGTAATATAGATAGAGAAACGACTAAAATTGAAGAAAATAATGATTCATGTGATGAATTCTTAAGTAGTTCAACTACGGTATCAAATACATTTCAAGCAGTTGAGACTACCTCGATTTCAACTAACGAAGTTACAAACCAGGTTAAGGTGATAACACAAGTAGAAATAGAAACTATTTCAAGCACAGATAGTACACAATTAACTGAAGCAACGACTTACTATGATACACACAAAGAGGCGTCACAAAATTATGATTCCTCAGATAAGGAAGTACTGGAATATGCTACTACTATTACATCGCCTGATAAATTCACTGACGACATTACAGGTACTACAAAAAGTAAAAATAAAAACAAGAGCCAAGATAGTATAGAAGATTATTTCGATGTAACTACAGAAAAACTGCTGAGTACGGAATCTACAGACTTTATACACTCAGTGACTGAAAGTAATGAAAACACAACAATATTTAATGAAATTTCAACTGAAATAAATCTTGTCAAAGAAAGCAACTTTACTCAAGTTACCGAATCGAGTATTTGTAATAATGAAACATCAACGGAATACTTATATAACAAACTTGAAAATTCACAAGAAAACTTAAAAATGAATGGAATAGAAACTTTAACAACAGAAAGTGCAGAACTTAATCAAAAACCCATTCCAACAGCAACGCTAAAAGAAAATATTGAAGGTGGAAGTTATTCAAGTACAACTGAATCCGATTGGAATGTTAAAGTTGTAACGGAACAGAACACAAGTACAAAAAGCCCAGATCTCAAAAAAAATAACAGAACTGTTCAACCAGATTCGAAAGATAACACAGAAAGTGAAGACTATTCAAGTACAAAATCACCAGACTTTAATAATTACACTAAAATAGAACACTATTTAAGTAAAAACGAACCAAATCCAAAAGCACATAGTGAGACTGAAAATATTGAAGCTGAAAGTTTTAGTACAAAAGAAGATACATCACTGGCGCCTACTTCTATGTCCCCAGAGCAGGTGGTTGTCTATATTTAAATAAGGTATAATTTGTTATTAACACTTGCACTTGTTTTTTACACTGTTCTTTGCTGTTTTGCACCTTGTTTTGTTTGCACTGCACCAACTGGTTTTCACTAATTCTAATTTATTTTATCTTTAAATGTATTTTTTATGATATTCGTAACATTTACTTTTACTATTACTTTTTTTGCTTTACCACTTTGTTCACTAACATTTTATTTTTACTTTAAATAATATCACTGTTATCAGTTATTAATATGTGTGTTCTTAATCTGTCCAGGTGTCGGGGTCAGCTCCACGCATCACTAGGTCACAATCTCTATACTGTATCATTTTCTACATGTTTTCCGTGACAAAATGTCTGTGTTCTCTATTCGGACAGTGCTCTTGATCTATTATGACTAATGTTTTATCTGTGATATAATATGATAGTTAAATGTTTAAATATTGTTGTTAGTTTACTGTAAAAAATGTAAGTAAAGACTTTAAAACTTAACATTAGTATCATTTTACACGGTCAGAACGTTTTAACTATTCACTTTTATGAATTCACTCAGCACGCTACTAAATTAATTGTCAACTTTACAGAGGTTCACTTAGCTCGCTACTAAATTTGTCAACCTTGCACTTGCTAGCCATTCACATTTACGCCTTTCACATTTTCTGAACTTGGGGCTTGTTCCGCTCGCCTGTTACTTTTTCAGTACTAGTTAAGGCTATCTTTCGTGCAAAAATAAAAATAATCAGCCGATGATAATGCAAACATTTATTAAAACACAAAATCAACAACCGCACAACACAGAAACACAGTAATTCTTAAATAACAACGGCATTTCATCGTCAGAAATGAAATTTCTATCCGGTCTCACACTCGCAAAGTTGTTGAAAACCGGTTCAGAGATAACTTTGAAGTCAACTTCGGAACACTCCTTGATTCTGGCAATGTCTTTGCGCAGTTCTGTAAGGGTGTACCCAGTGATGACGAAGGGAACCTTCTGCTTGATGATACAGTTGATGGTGTTAGGCCAGGGATCTTTGCCGTTGTAGACAAACGAGCGCTGTATGCTCGGATTGAAGGCACACACTGTAAATGGGATATTCTGATCAAGATTTTTGATAAAGTGAACTAAAACTTGCCTAGAAAAATATCGTGAGGAAACAGGCATGTCCTAAAACAAAATTAGAAGTCAAAGAAATCGTGTTGAGCCTAGCTTATATTTAAAGTGAGATATTTGCCAGCAGTGTAAATATAATACTTAGGCTTATAACTTACCAAGGTCAGGGGAGACAAACTCTTCACTGGATCGGTACTCGAAGTAATTCTTCTTGTCTTGGAAACTGAACACCAGACGACGTTTATTCTGACGGCAGCTGTTGCATAATCTGTATTTATAAATTGAAGCTTATGAAAATTTTGAATAGAATGGATCATAGGGTAAGCGCTTAGATAGGTCCTCCTAGCTCATAAGTTTTCCACTTTTAAACTATGTAGTATCACTGAAGACAGGAACAGATACAGATTATTGCTATCTGTAGTAGAACTTTAAAGACATGACCAACGTAATACCACATTATTGAGCTCCAAGAAACCTAACAAACGCCGTCACATTTTCTGAAAAATTACATTTAACATTTTATAGACCTGCTAACTATACTATATTTGTAAAAGGAAGGACATGACTCCAAACCACAATGCAAGAGATCCTGGAATATAGCAACATACCTAATCTTCCCAAGCAGATCCAGGGGCAGGTCCCCAGGGTTGAGCACTGGACTGATAAGCACGATTCTGAGCTCTTCAACATCGGGATGGAGGTGGAGAAAGAACACCTCCCATTTGTTGAGGGCGTCAGCTTCAAACTGGAGTTCCGCACCGACAACGTCGATTGTGAATGATGTCTTCTAAAATTAATAAAATTTGTTAATAATAAAACCACCCACCTTTTTACAACCCATTTGTTATCGCAGCAAGAGGATTAAAACTGTCTAGTAAGTATTTTTCTGCTTTGAAATGCATTTGGTGTATTTCGATTCAATTTTCATAAGCATATTATCATCTACTGTAGTGCCTTCTAGTGTTGTATGACGATAAAACCTAAGAACCTTACAAACCGCATTACGAGCGGTAAAGCCGTTATGGAGTTATCTGACAAACAAACAAGCACACAACCCCAATTCCATAACACCGGCTCCTTTTGTCGTAGGTAAAGATAGTTTTACAGTGTGTAAAAGTGAGGAAAAAATAATGTGAACAAGACTAACCTTATGAACTCCGTTACTGTGATTGGTCTTGCTCTTGCACAGCTTGTAGCAGTAAGCTGCGGTTAGCGGAGCTGTAGCTAGCTGTGTCAGCGCCGCGTACTGTATGTCATTCATGTCTGTAACATTAGATAATAGAACTTAGGAATCACGGTCTCAAAACTCATAATTAAACGCAGCCAGCAGATCACTCGCTATGCCGCTAACGTCTTTAAATTTTGCATAGAATTATATCAGCCCGCTCGCATATTATGTTTGCGCGTTAGTCGGGTTTTTTTCTCTTATCACGATCATCTTGCACTTTGGAAGCAAATAACACTTTTAGAAGTTTCTAGTCATATGTTTCTGCTGTGATTTCTTCAGAGGAAATTTATCTAATGGGGTCTTACCAATTTTCTCCTCATACAAAGCTGCGAGCACCTCATTTATCTTCTCTGCCAGATTATAGTTCTCCATCACTTTCGTCGGTAAGCGTGGCTCCAACCGACCTCGTGTCTGCTGGTAGCCGACTAGCTTAGAGTACAGTTGATACGACTTGCACCAACGTTGGTGGGACTTAGGAAGGTGGTTCGATTGATCGGCGCAGTAGGATATCTGAGAAAATATTTAGGTCATTTTATTTTTTACAGGATTTTGATCTTAACTTAACGCTCTTCATGTATAGGGAGATTACTCTGCCCGAATATAGCTTGTATTTATTTCAATCCAATATTCCATAATCACAAAAGTGTATGGGAAGGTGAATTTTCAACTTGAATATTGGATTGAGATTATTTTTTAAGAACATGGCTAACTTTGGTACACAATCTACACACATGTGCACGTGTGTGTGCGGAATCCAATTTTTAACCGACTTCCCAAAAAAGGAGGAGGTTCTCAATGCGGTTGTTTTTTTTTTTTTTAAATGTTTGTTGCCGCATATCTCCGGCGTTTATGAACCGATTTGGAAAATTCTTTTTTTATTTGAATTCCAGATTGGTCCCATTTTTTCCAAAATCCAGTTCTGATGATGGGATCCATGAGGAATTGAAGGAACTCCTCAAATATTGTAGATACAACACACATTGTACATATGGCGATTTTGATATTTTCAGCAACAAACCAAGCATTTGCATTCAAAAAGTATCATAATCCTTTCACCACTATGGTTCTTTCATAATTTTTTTTTCATCCAAATATTTAGTCGAATACAATGGCGGAAGTCGGTTTTTTAAATGAATAAGTTATATTGGATATCTTTGAAAAAATAACTACTTTCTCAGGTTAAATAAGAATGAATGCTTTGTAGACAAGATAATTGGTAGCCTCAGTGGGAAACTAATTAAACTGATGATGTATCAAAACTCTTAACTTTTACCAGTAACGAAAAGAACCTGAGTCTGAAACAGTGATTAGCTTATAAGAAACAACGGTCGAGAGACCACCTTACCTGGCCACACCCTTCACAATCCTTCAACTTCGAATGACCCCACTCTCTACAAGCCACGTCACCGCACATCCTCGGATACAACATAGCTTCCTGTTCCCAAGGAACCAGCCTCCTTTTGAGGACCTTTTCACATGAGACTATCATCTGCATACGGAGCAGACGGTACTCCTGGCCAGTGATGTTTTGGGCGTCGGCATAAATGTGCTTCTGATCTGTTGGTAGAAAACTTTACATTATTTAAACGCAACCAATTTTTAAAGGTCTGGGACTAATCAATTATGAAACAGTGAGCCATACTATAAATCACCGACGTGTTGATGAGCCTGATTGAGGAATACGAAGCGCTATCACAATTCGCAATGCTGAGTACAAATACCTACTTAACCGTCTTACATTACTGCTTAGCCGTTTTACAGAAGCCCTCTTTAGAAAAACGGAGTATTTCACAATTTGACTGACACCTACATAATAATTCAACTATAATTGTTAAAATCAGTCCAAAGTTTGTCGGTAGATTTACTTTTAACTACTAGGCAGCTATTTTTAGGACATACAGCCAAACAAAATGTTCTGTGCGCACTGCACAACTAAGACTCATTAGCGATTTAATCAGTAGTTTCCGATAAAACAAAGAAGTATTTAGCTTCAATAGCTACTAAAATTGTTCTCTATATTTCCTAAAGAAAATAATGAAAGGTTCAAGGTTGTAAAACTCACCTTTCAAATGAACAATAGTCGACACAGCGAAGCACAACGCCTGATGCTGCGCCCAATCTTCATCCTTATGTTTAGCACCACAGTAGAACACTAAGTTGCAGTAACTACAAGGCACTCTCGTCTTCACGAGATCCTTGTGGCAAATCTGACAAGCACTCTGCAGGAAAACCTTCCGGAAACTATACTTGTACACGTATTCTTCATTGTCGTTTTTGACGCGAGTAATAGTCTCTTTTTCAGACTTGTCTTGAAGTTTTTTTGTTCTTTTGATATCAGTTTGAGATTCTTTAGATTGCTTTTTAGCCTCAACTTCCATAGAATCTTTTATTTTAACTTTGGCTTGTCTTTCGTTTGGTGTTTTATTCTTTTCCTTTTTGTAATCAGTTTTATTCGATTGTGCAGGAATATCGTTGTGGCCTAAGAAGTTTTTTGGCTGCGAAACAGGATTTACTTTGTCATCTTTTTGATGTGTTTCTTTTTTGTTTGATTCGGGTTCTTCAGAAGGAGCTAAGATGTTTATTTCTGGTTTATTAGCAGCTAGGTTTTTTTGACTCTCTTCTGTATTATCATTGACGATCATTTCAAAACTTTTGTTCACATCATCGACGCTTGTAGTCAAAGCATCTTCGAAACTTTCTATAGGTGCGAAGTCTAGTTGTTCTAATGAATCGGCAAATGTCTGTTCTGCTAATGACCGTTTATTAGAATCTTCAAGTAACTCACTTTTCTTTGTTTCAGTATTCGAATCTTGTTCAATTGTATCCGACTGTTGTTTACCCTTTTTTTCAGTGGATTCAGACTGTTTTTTACTTTTATCATCAGTGGATTCAGTTTTTTCTTGTTTCTCTTGCGTATCTTTTGTATCTTTATAATCAGTCGTCGTAGTTGTTTCACTCTGAGCTGAACTTGTGCTACTTACAACAGGCGTTACTTCATGTTTCCCTTTTTTCTTAGATTTGCTTTTACCTTTGTTGTCCTTTCTAGCAGGACACACTGGTGGTGCTTCAGCAATATTCAATGGTTCAATAGCCTTTTTCTCTAGTTCAACTGGTAAAGTCATACTCTCTTGTGGTATAATCACTTGCGCTTCAGGTTTTGCAACTTCTACTTCCGCAAATATTTTCTCGCATTCTACTCTGTGAAATTCATAATCTTTTTCTGCCTCCTCTTCTTTTTTTTCCATGGCCGAAAATTCGGCTAGTGATTTTTCGAATGACAATCTTAATTCCTCCATATCTTGGCTCACTTCCATTATTTTACATTTCAAGTAAGTTGGTTCTTCTTTTCCTGTTATTTTACTTTCAATCATTTGAATACCAGAGGTCACTAAATCAGGCGTTCCCGATGGGGTTTCTCCTGATCCTTCCACTACAGGCATAATCAATTGTTCGTTCTGTTTCATATCTTCAACATTTCTAACTTCATGTATCATCATATTATTGTTATCATCCAGAATTTGATGACTAGATGAGCGTTTAAACTGTACATCTGGGGTTGCTTCACAACTTGATCCAGATTCGTCTGTCTTTACACTTCGTATTTCTATATCTGACAAAGGTTCAGCTAATGATTCAGAAACCCTTTCAGTCTGCATTGGTTGAACTATTGCGGGGATTTCTTTTGTCTCTGCTTCTGGGGTAAAAAGCTGTTTTATTTCTTTAGCCTCAGTCAGTTCATTTGGCTCTGGGAATTTGGGTGTCTTCTTTTTTCTTTTTCCAGTTTTATTGTCAGGAACATTATCGTTATCTATTTTTATTAGTGGTGGGACATCATCGAGTTTCTCAGACATTTGCAGTGGTATAAAAGGCTCAAGTAAAGGTTCAGAGATTGTAAACATGACATTTTCCATACCACTGCCAGATTTATCTCCAACGCTCTTTGACTTATCTGGTTTTTCTTCAGTATGAACTTCTTCAGGTGAAGCTAAACCTTGTGTTGATTCCCCTTTGACCTCAATTTTTTCTTCAGCTTTTGGAGGTTTGGGAGACTTTTTCCTTTTTTTATCTTTGTTTTCGTTGCCTAGAACATTAATTGTATCGACAATTTGAGGTTTATTATGTGGCTCCATTAGTGGATCAACTTTTTTAGATTTTTCTCCGAATGGCATTTTAATTTCAACATTGCCAACAGGAGATTGTGGCCTTTCTTGCTTTACAATACTTGCAATATCTTCTTTAATTACTGTTAGGTTGTCAGTACTTTTCGCTAAACTTTCCTTTACTGGCAAATCTTGTTGGTCTTTTCGTTTCTTTTCTACTGGTTTAGCAATTTTTGCTTGTGCTTTTGGGCTTGGTTCTCTTTCAACGTGGGGTTTAAATGGTTCTAATAATTCCATTTCTTGTTCAATTTCAAGCATAGTGTCAGGAGTTGGTTTAGGGCTAGGCTCTTTTACAATTTGAGGTTTGAATGATTCAATTAATTCTTGTTTCATTTCATGTATGGGCTTTTTTTGAGCAGACGATTTATGCTGTTTTTGTTGTTCTTCATGGGGGTGTATTTTACCTTTTTTATTAATTTGCTTATTCTTACTTTCTTGAATGACGTCCTGATTTTTGATAAGTGAAAACTCTTCAGTCTTTTCAATTTCCAGACATTTGGGAATATCTTCTAGAAATATACTTTCTGGAACAGTTATTGGGACAATATCCTCTTTAGTTTGAGGAGTATCATCGACTTTGATGTTTGTCTCATCCAAAGGTTTATCATCTCCAATTAAAAATTGTTGTAAAGCTGAATCAGACTTGTCAGACCTTTCAGAGTCATTGCGCTTTTTATTCTTATTCTTTTTCTTAGATTTTGTCTCTGATTTTGTTTCTTCAGCTTTTGTTGGCAGTGTTTCTTTTATTTCTGGCTCAACCTTTAGTAATTCTGGTTCTTTTTCTTCCAAACCTATTGACAAGCATTTATTTTCAGGTATGTTGGACTGTTGGCTTGATTGCTCTTGTGACTTTTTTTTAATCTTCTTTTTTCGTGCACTGGGTGTTACATAAGCTGCTTCGCATGCTTTATCTTCATCTTGATCATTTGACACTAGTTCTGTTTTAGGAACTTCACTTAGAGCTGTTTCGGAAACTTTTTCTTTGATATCGTCCTCAGGAAATTCTGTGTCTTGGTTTTTCTTTTTACCTTTATTTCTTTTAGGTTTCTTCGGGGTTTCACTTTCCATCTCTACAGTTTCCACGACTGGTGTTATCACTTCAGCTACAACAGCAGCTTCTGTAGCTACTGCTGCTGGAGTTTCATCCTTAATATCACTTTTTGGTATTAAATCTTTTTTAATTTCAGTTTCAACTTTTGGAGGCTGATTTGGAGTAACTTTTTGACGATTTTTATGTTTCTTCTTGGTATTCATTTTAATTTAAAAAAATTGTTGGTATTTTTCTCAAACACAAGTTTCACGACTGAACAAATCTAAATTCAGAGCACGTCTGACCGACTTGTGTCTTGGGCCATATTATTTGCGGCTCAAAATTTACTTGTAGTGCTGCTAAATGTCACATGCATCCCAATAATGGACAATCAACCGTATACTTTCAGCTTTAAAGATAATTTTAGCATACTCTTGGCATGCTGAAGGGATTTCCAACTTTATTTCGTACACAGAAAAACTAATTTTAGCTTGTTTGCTATTAGTATTTCAGAGAGTTCAAGATATAAGGAAGCGATGCTTGCCAAACTGCATAGTTACGTGCGTCTAAATATAGCTGATTGCATTAATTACACACGAAGGAAAGGTAAAGTGATTGCGTTTATCACGTTAAACGGTGAAGTAAAACACCATGAGGGCTAGTACTGCATTAGATCCAACTTTGAAGTCATGTGATACCCATAGCAAGGCGTCTTGTCGTAAATCCTACTATCCTACTAATATTATAAACGCGAAAGTTTGTGAGTATGGATGGATGTTTGTTACTCTTTCACGTAAAAACTACTGAATGGATTTTAATGAAACTTTACAATAATATAGCTTATACATCAGAATAACACATAGGCTACAATTTATAAAGATATTGTGTGAATTGTCCATAATATGACGATAAGTGTCAAGTTATTAGGAAAAAATCTACCATCTACGAGCTATTCTGGCGTGCGCTGCCAAAACCGCTAGAGTTACACATATGTAATGTAGGATAGAAATGGTTATCTTAAATAGTCCTACAAAAAAGCCCGCCACAGTATATATCTATATCCTATGTATGAGCCATTACAGCCAAACTGTGTATAATATTATAAACGCTTATTACTGCTTCACGCTCAAACAGCTGAACGAATTTGAGTGAAATTTGGAGTGGATATACCTTATACCCTAGATTAATACATAGGCTACTTTTCATCATCATCATCATCAATTTCCATCATTATTCACGCGGGTGAAACCGCGGGGCGCAACTAGTCAGATAATAATCTAGGGCCTATTTCTCAAATGATCTAGCTAGACAGTAGTCGATAGTAATAACGATACCATGATACTATAAGAACATTCGTTACATTTGACGACCCCTGTGGCGCGGTGTGTGAGTAGCCGGCTGATATGCGAGAGGTTGCGGGTTCGAATTCCCGCTGCGGGACAAATGTTTGTATGATCTGCAAATATTTGTTCCGGGTCTGGGTGTTATGGTACTCGTAGTTCCTGATACCCACGACAAAGTGAAGACTAGTGTGGGATTAGGACTACGTAAGTGACTGTTGGGTGTTGTTATGTTATTCGTAACTTGCTTGTAGCCTGTAAGCTTCCTTAAATAGATCCTACCAAGAAATACTTGATTCCTACAGTAGATATAGACAGTTATGATGAACTTTAAACTAAAAACTTACCTATATATTTATTTCATCATCATCATCAGCCTGTACAAGTCCACTGCAGGACATAGGCCTCCCCCTTAGAATGCTACGACGAACGGTCCTGAGCTGCCTCCATCCACCGACTCCCCGCGACGTTTATGATGTCTTTAGTCCTTCGAGTGGAGCCTTCCTCTACCGCGTCGTTCGATTTGTGATCGCCACTCGAGAACCTTTATTCCCCAACGGTTATCAGTTGTTCGAGCTATATGACCTGCCCATTGCCACTTCAACGCGCTAATTCTGAGAGCTATGTCGGTGACCTTGGTTCTTCTACGGATTTCCTCATTTCTATCACGTAGTGAAACTCTTAGCATAGCTCTCTCCATAGCCCGATGTGTGGCTTTGAGCTTTTCTATACGGATATTTCTATACCTATGTATTTATTTACGACAAAAATTTATCTACACAAAAATTCATAGAGAGTAGGTTTATCTCTTTCCTTCACCTAAATCGCTAAGCAAACGTTGTATGTGAGGTTAAGAAGGGCATTACGGATTATTTTGTATCTTATCTTATGTATCTTAAAACTGTAGGTAAAATACCATGCCAATGAAACCTGGCAATGTGCGTCTGTGGCGTGTGACATTTATTATTTTATAAATAATAATAATAAATAAATGCTGGACATTTTCACACAACATTATCTAGCCCCAAGCTAAGCAGAGCTTGTGTTATGGCACCTAGATAATTGATATACTTAATAGAATACACAACATAGATATTTTTTTACTATACATATTTAGAAAATACCCAGAACACCCTGTACAAATATCTGCAGATCGTACAAATGTATGTTCTGAGGCGGGAATTGAACCCGCAACCTCCTGCGTCGCAGGCGAATCTTCGCCCGCCGCGCCACAGAGGTCGTCGAACATACATGTTAGCGAGATAGGGGTTTTCTTAAATCAGGCAAATTTGTCATCAAAAAAAAATTCCCAAAATTCGTCATCACACTAATATTATAAATGCCAAAGTTTGCGAGTATGTTTGTTACTTCTTCACGCTCAAACGGCTGAACGGATTTAAGTGAAATTTGGAATGGAGATACCTTATACCCTGGATCAACATTTACTTTTCATCATCATCATCATCAAATTTCATCAATGTTCGCGCGGGTGAAACCGCTGGCCGCAGCTAGTATTAGATAAATCAAAAAGATGCTTAAGCCAGCCAAAACTTTCGATTACATAACTTTTGACTGACCTTTACGGTAAAAAGTTTAAGGATTATTTTGTATTTTGAAAAGGGTATGAAAACCAGGTTTGAAAATAGAGTAGTCCCAACAAAATAATTAGAGAGGGGAGACAACCCTAAAATGTTAGTCCGAGAGACAAAACTCGTTTTCATTTACATTTTAAATTCAAAATTGTGTTTCGTAAAATAGGTCATTATTATCTTTTTGTGTTCTTGTGACACGTGGATTCAGTTTCATTCATAATTTTATAATTAATAATAATTTTGAGTTGTAGGACCTACTTTACATTTTCCGTTATAAATAAATGTAATATTTTATTAGGTTTCATACTAATTCATACTAACTATGAACTGTTTTTTTGTGCACTGCCTCGAAATTGTTATAAATACAAAGGTTAGCTGGACGAGAATGCTATCTAGCATTAAGTTTGCCTATGTAAGTACATTTAAGTTGTGCAATAAAAAAAAACTATCTATCTAACTAAAATTGTAACAACAATTGGTACAATTTTAATCGCAAATTTTGTGATTTTCTGCGTAGAGCACAAATTAATAATTTATCAAAATAGTTACTATTTATAGAGTTGTAGAGTTATATCACAATTTTAACCAACAGTAGTGTCTCTTGCTCTAAGGTATTAATTAATTAAATAAATAAATGAATGCTGGACATTTCACACAACATTATCTAGCCCCAAGCTAAGCAGAGCTTGTGTTATGGGTACTAGATAACTGATATACACAATACAATACATTACATAGATAGATATTTCTTATTATGCATAGAAAATACCCATAAAATACCAATTAAACTTAATGCTGAGCAATCTTGAGTGCATTCCAATAAATAACACCTAGTAAACCTAAGTAAATTCAAAAAACTGTGGTACTACCATCATCATCAGCCAGTATAAGTCCACTGCTGGGCATATCCCTTCGGTTTGTAGGGTACGAGTACCGGTGAAATTACAGGCAAATGAGACTTTTCATCTCTATGTCTCAGGGTCCGCAGCGCGCATTTGTGATGCCTCTGGTGTTGCAGACGTCCATAGGTTACGGTAACTACTTACCATCAGTTGGGTCATATGCGTGTTTGCTTACCTAGTAGTATAAAAAAACGTCAAAATAAAATATTCCATAATCCGTAAACACAAGGACTGTTTAAAAAAAAAAAGCCAAATAAAAGCGTTGGAAGGGCGTTTAGTTTTAGATTAAACACTAAACTAAACGGCTAAACTTCTGCCTCTGATATATTTAGACCAGTAATAGAGCTAGCTCCTAGTCTAGGTCTTAATTAAATTTGACCAGCAGCAAGGGGTGTACTAACACACACACAGCAACAGACACATAATGAGTGTGCTAGCCATATCGAGTCGATTTCAGAATGAGTTTTATTGAACTTTTAGGGTTCCGTACATCCGATTTAAAAACGAAACCCTTAAAGGACCACTTGCATGTCTGTCTCTCTATCACAGCCTAGTTCCACTACTGAATGTTCAGTACAAAAAAGGTTTTATTTTGGAAATTTACATCGTTTTAAAGGTCATCATCAACCATCAGACGTCCAATGATGGACGAGGTCTCCCTCATAGATGGGGATTCGCCATAATCACCACGCTTGGCAGATGATTGGTGATCGCAGTATTAATGTTGAGTACTCAGGTGGATACTGCTGCCAATCCCCTGGTGTAATCCCTTAGATAGCTTTTACTACATCTACGGGAGGAGGCGGATATTCTTAGGACGGACACACAACGGCGGGGCGTTTTAAAAAAAATTAAAGACTATAAAGCAGCAAACACGCGCACACCGTGTTTGGTGCTGTGATTTTCAGTAAATTTTATTGCAATATTCATGTTGATAAAAAATGTCATGTTAAACAAAAGATTCTTTTGTTTCATATTCTTTGTGAACGCACGTTTTTCTTTTTTTTTTGAGTTCTGCTTATATGGTGGCCAGTTCTATTTTCGAACAAACCTCTTTACAATGCCATATGAGCATTTTTTTTACTAAGAGTTTTCCACGAGTCTCCACACGAATTTGACGTTCCAAATTCAAATCTCTTTAATCCCTAGGGAGTTTCATACAACTTTATATCCGTAGAGAGACAATGCTTTACTTTACGTTGAGGTTGCATGATTTGTAATTGGACATTGTCGAGCAGGTGGTGTGAAAAAATTCTTATACCTTAGATACCAATACAAGTGTCTCTGAAAAACGGTGATTTACGACCTTTTTCATGATATTTACATTGTTCAGTCACATTCAAAAATCGCACCCTAGCAGATACAAAAAGTCGCCTCCGTGTCAGTTGTACTACAGAAGTACAACTGGTAGTACAAATGACACACCTTTGTATCTCTAGTACAATTACAAAAAATACAAGTACATTCACTCGACTTCACTCGACTTTTTGAATTCTAATTAAGAAAAAACATGCTATGCGAGTTCTATCTTATATTCTTCGCTAAAAGGCTCTACAACTCTATTTAGTAAATAAGCTATAGAATTTTGTTATTTTTGACCAGAAGGGGATAGCGAAGGGTGTTGAAATTCAATTATGCAAGCACTCATGCATGCCGCGGTAGCCAATTCAATTTCAAAATGTATCCTTAAATTTTTGAAGACTTTTTTGTAGGTATACATATATGTACATACTTTCATGAAATTATAAATAAATAAATAAATGCTGGACATTTCACACAACATTATCTAGCTCCAAGCTAAGCAGAGCTTGTGTTATGGGTACTAGATAACTGATATACTTAATACAATACATTACATAGATATTTTTTATTATACACAGAAAAATACCCAGAACACCCAGAACAAATATCTGCAGATCGTACAAATATTTGTTCCGAGGCGGGAAGCGAACCCGCAACCTCCTGCGTCGCAGGCGAACCTTCGCCCGCCGCGTCGTCAAACATGCTACTACCATACGCCTACAGCAATGCTCGCATTACTGCTTAGCGATGAAAATAAGTACCTATAGGTACCTGTGGGTAGTTCTACGCCGTAACAAAAAAAAATTGAAAAAATGACGACAAAAACCTTGCGTCAAAACTCCTACTCTACAAAATAGCCGATTTCCCAAGATTCACAAAAATAAGCACACGTGTATAAAATCCAATTTTCCCGGAAAATACACTTCGTGATGAAAAACCGAGCGCCATTGCGAAGAAGATATAAATATTTTTGCAATACTACCTTCAAAGCTTACTTTTCATTACAACATTTTAATAATACTCTTTATCATAAAGAATACAGAGTACATTTTTCTTTGGCACGTCAATAAGGAAAACATTGCCAATTTATTTAGTTACTCAAGCTAATAACAACTCTACTACCGAAAACCCAAAGCATGTTTTTCTGTAGCAGAGTAAGAGGGTTAATTTGATAAAGTAGGTGGAAAGTTAAGCGATTCTCGACTTTATACTAAGGGGTTAAACGCGGGAATGGAATGAATTGCTCTATTAGGGGGTAACAGTTGTACATTTTCAGTCACGATTTGAGGGTGGGTGTGCCTTTCCATTGTCCGGGTTATAAATAGAACAAAGTAGGCACACGTTTTCATCTTATTTTACTACATAGATACATACGTTATTAGGTACATAATATGTCTCCACTGCTGCGACAATAATTTAACGACTCTGTTTTTCCTTCACGCAGGTTCACTCCCTATAATTATGCGCCACACAGCAAGAGTTAGGGGTTCGCACATATTATTTCTTCCGGAAACAGTATATTTTTTTAGATTTTTTGGGTTTTTAGTGGAGGTGGGGGGGGGGGGGGTCATATTTTTACGGGATGCGGGATTCCTAATTTTGTATTATAAATGCTAACTCTTGCGCTAAAAGCAGTTAATTGCGTAAGAGGAGCGAATAGAATGGAATTGTGTTTTTTGTTTGAATATTTTTAATTATTTGATGTATAAAAAAATAAAAAAATAAATTGGCGGAACATGTGGCCCAACTGATTTGTTAATATTTTAGGGTAATTTTTTATGGCACATTGGGAAACCATGCAAGTTGTTCTATAGTAAAGAGATAAGCAGAATGCCGAGACGGTCCAAATATAATTCATTCCCTTTTTGATTCCACTGGAGGATAGTAGGAAAAAAGTTTCTCTGTCCCTCAAACACAGGAATAAACACAGACAGTCAGTCAGTGTATATAGGAGACAGCGGGACAAAATTGCTCCCAGAAGGGAATGAACGAATGTCGTCCGATAAAGTCTGAAACATTGAAGAGACAGTGGAAACGCACCCCGCACCCAACGCGCTCGCATCCTCCCTCAACCCTCCCCCTATCGACTTGTCACGTATCCGGGTCAACGACACAGCTGCTGCGTAACAAACACGGAACTGGGGGGGCTATCTTCAAGCTACGCTGCTTTCGTGGGTTCCCGTTCTGTAGCATACAATGTGCGAGTCTGACTCAATGGTAATTTGTCACGATGTTTTTTATCACCGATTTGAACAGGGGTCATCGTCAATAATTAGGTACGAGGCACTCTAAATACTATTTCATCCCACCATCTCGGGAAAAGTATTTTTGCTATTCGATTTATCATACAACCTTTTTTAATTTGTTAAAAACTCAGACTCGAAACCTTCTTGGTGTATTACTTTTTTTTTATTTGCTTTACGCGCACCATGTTCTTTTCACGTCATATTATTAAAATCTTAGGTTAGATTAAAAACAAGAAATTTTAAAACAAGTAAAAACCTAAAATGAGTGATTCTAGCGACGAGGAAGTTTATTTGACGCCAACAGAATTGACTGAAACTGTTAAAAATGCGCAATTTTTTTTTTTGCATTTAGTCATTTCCTCGCTGAGGTGGGATGAAAAGTTACGTGTTGCACTCGAGTGCAAAGATTTTTCACCTCGTGCTCTTTTGATTCCCTCGCTAACGCTCAGGATTCTAATTTTAGAATCATTCGCTTGCGCGGTCATCAAAATTGAGCACGCGGTTAAAAAGCAACTTTGCACTCTTGTACAACAAATAATTATTACCATACGTATCTACGGACTCTTTCACCATGTACCACAATAAAAAAAATTATACTTACTACCATTCAAGCAAACTAGCATACGGCGCATCTGTTGGAAAGTAGTTATCCTATTAAATATCTATGTATGCAAACTGTTTAATTTAATAAATAAATAAAATAAATTACCCTATGCCTATGCCTTACCCTATTGTTAGTGCCAAGCTACTTACCCCTGCAACAAAGGCATGCATCACCTATTAGGTGATTAAGACATTAGGACTCAAGGTGCAAAAATTCTCCAGTCCTTGAGAGTTGGATACCATCACTTTGCTCAGTCCATAACCATGACTTTGCTCTCGGACTTGTTGCTCAAAAGTTTAATAAGAAAGAAAGAAAAGAACGAAAGAACCTTACACAAAAAAGTATAAGTGTGAATAGCAAATAACCAGCATTCTAAAACGTCGGAAACGTTTCCGATCGGATTCGTTCGTTTTTCATTTCGATGTGGTAACAACAATTTTTTCTAACAATTTTCTCTGGTA
Organism: Epirrita christyi; assembly: GCA_951392215.1. Taxonomy (NCBI): domain Eukaryota; kingdom Metazoa; phylum Arthropoda; class Insecta; order Lepidoptera; family Geometridae; genus Epirrita; species Epirrita christyi. Next base: position 12,512,941 of record OX595856.1, on the reverse strand, counting down.
AAACACAGTAATCCTACTAATATTATAAACGCGAAAGTTTGTGAGTATGGATGGATGTTTGTTACTCTTTCACGTAAAAACTACTGAATGGATTTGAGTGAAATTTGGAATGGAGATACTTTACGCCCTGGATTAACACATAGGCTACTTTTCATCATCATCATCATCATCATCAATGTTCATCATTATTCACGCGGGTGAAACCACGGGGCGCAACTAGTATACAATATTTATTGTTTTTTACTATATTTGATTAGAGCAAATTGTTTTAGTTACCAACGACATCGAAAAGAAAAACTAACGAATCATCGGAAACGTTTCCGACGTTTTAGAATCGCCCTGCAGAACTTACACCCTTCAAATCAACTCTCATTATTTAACTAGCTTCTCTGCTGGTTGTGGAGGTTCGGGCTAAGAATAGACCCCTACATCGCCTCCTATGATGTCGTAAGACTGACGGATTACACCAGGGAATGAATAGTAACATCCCCTTGAGTACACAACACCAATACTGCAATCATCAATCCGCCTTTCAAGCGTGGTGATTATGGCAAATCCTTTGGCAAGTAATGGGAAAGGCCAGTCGTCCTGCCAAAAAATCTAATGTGATTTCCAAGAATGTAAATTTTATGTGCGATATGTAATAGGCACACCGGTTGCCAACCTGGAAAGCTTTGCGAGCTGTACAAAAAATTACCATCTAAATTGTGACCAACGAGACAGGGCTACGCCAAGTTCTCCAAACGCGAAAACTTAAATAAATTTGAATTTGAATGTTTTTGGCCTACTTCAAAAAAAGGAGGAACTTCTCAATTCGACCGTACGTTTTTTTTTGTTGTATGTTTGTTACGCGATTACTCTGCTAATTATTATGATTTTGATGATTCTTTTTATTGTTTGGTTTTTGTGATAACATGGTACTCGTAGTTCCTGATACCCACGACACAGGGAATCCAAGTGAGGGATCAGAAATATGTAGGTACATCAGACGCCGTAGACAAAGTAACATTCTAATAGCGATGACGCCAGTAGAAAAGTCCAAAATGTATGGGATTGACGTTAGCTATCGATATGTCACGTGGTCTTTTATATTGTATTACGACTGTGATAACTTTTCATTTAAAAAACCGACTTCCGCCATAGTATTCGACTAAATATTTGGATGAAAAAAATGATGAAAGAACCATAGTGGTGAAAGGATTATGATACTTTTTGAATGCAAATGCTTGGTTTGTTGCTGAAAATATCAAAATCGCCATATGTACGCCTACAATATTTGAGGAGTTCCCTCAATTCCTCATGGATTCCATAATCAGAACTGGATTCTGAAAAAAATGGGGCCCAATCTGGAAGTATATCTATTCAATTAAAAAAAGAATTTTCCAAATCGGTTCATAAACGCCGGAGATATGAGGTAACAAACATAACAAAAAAAAAAAAAAAAAAAACAACCGAATTGAGAACCTCCTCCTTTTTTGGGAAGTCGGTTAAAAAGGGAATCGCTTCGAAGCGAATGCCGTTTGGCTATGCCCTCAGGACTTTGTATATCATATACATAGTCCTCCCTCACTAGGATTCCCTGTGTCGTGGGTATCAGGAACTAACTTGTATATGACTGTTGGATGTTATTTTATGTTATCTACATAATAACTCTTTATCTATTCATCAGCTTCTCCTTGTTCTCTATATATACCACTAAAGCGTTTCCCACCTTTTAGTACATAGTTTTTAACCGACTTCACAAAAAGGAGGAGGTTCTCAATTCGGTTGTATTTTCTTTTTTTGTATGTTTGTTACCTCATATCTCCGGCTTTTATGAACCGATTTGGATTTTTTATTTGAATAGATATACTTCCAGATTGGTCCCATTTTTTTCAGAATCCAGTTCTGATGATGGAATCCATGACGAATTGAGGGAACTGTTCAATGTTCTAAGCAATATTGACAGAACACACTTTATTGAACCACTCTGGTATCTGTCCGTCTGTCCTGTCATTGCATATGACAGGCAAACATAGACCATAGCATCCTCTTTCTAAGGAGCCCTAAAAATAAATTATTGAAACTCTACCAAACGAAAATTCCCCCTGCACAAACTCAAATAGAATTTCACAAACGCATCGCATACTTCAGTCAATATCAACAAAGCTAGAATATTTAATATATATTCAAAAGAATACCGCGTTTCAAGAAATATTAGGTACGAGACACCCCTCAACGAAACACCTGGAAAACTTGGCAGCTATTTCCCTGTAAAAGTGTTGGAGCGAATTGTAACTACTATGACTTAGAACTTGGTAAATACATTGTTTTTTTTTACTACTTGGCAAGCAAACAAGCATACGGCCTTCCTGATAGAAAGCAGTTACGTAGCCTATGGACGCCTGCAACACCAGAGGCAACACACGCGCGCTGCCGACCCTGAGACATAAAGATGAAAAGTCTCATGTGCCTGTAATTTCACCAGCACCCGTGCCCTTCAAACCGAAACACAGCAATGAGAACACTACTGCTTGGCGGCAGAAATAGATACGGTAGTAGTACTTCCCCGGACGAAGTCTTTCACAAGAAGTTCTACTACTAACAAAAAAAAAGAAAGCTCATCCTAAAACCAGATAATATTTTTGAGATTTTTACTCTACTCTACCAAAAAATTACGTGCACGTGTGAGAAAGTTCGAAATTTAGATTAGATCCTAAACTGGATAGCTTGTCACGTTGAGGTAAATTCTGATCTGATTTTTTAATCTTTAACTAATCAAGGATAAGAAACGAACTAACCTAACATAATATGATCCATGTTGATTGAAATAAATTAATATTATTATTATTATTATTTATCTTAGTTATTTCCGAAATTTACCTTCTAGGAGGCGCAATTTGTATTAAAGTTTGTATTGAAAAAACAAAAATATCAGTGGTGGTCATATAATTAAGAACGCTGATATAAAGGGAAGATTTTTTCCAACTAAGATGCAAAACTAATTGTATGCATTTGTTTTTATTTCTCTCTGTATCGTAAAACATTCCCATATTACCACTGTACACATGATTGGCTAAAAATCAATAGGCAAACTTTTTACACTACTTTTAAACAAAGTATTCCTTATTACTGGCTGGTCACGTAATTAAGAACGCTAAGTAGTTTATAACTTTATTCAAATTTAAATAGATAACACTCAGTCGATTTGTTACTGTTTGTATAATTTTGGCGCCATTACGTGCTGTAAAAGATTAAAGGTGATTGCTTCTTTAGAAAAAACAATGGGAAAAAATAAAAGTTGTGATAAATCTACAAGGGAAGTAATAATAAAACTTCGCCGGAAGAATTGGTCTCATAAAAAGATAGCCGACCATCTGCAATGTTCAAAAACGATGGTTTACCACGCTGTAAAGCATTTTGCTACGTATCAAACTACTTCGAATGTTCCACGTGTACCTAAACAGAGAAAAACAACTCCTCGAGATGACCGAAACATCGTTCGTATGGCAAAACAAAATCCTTTTAAAGGGTCCAATGAGCTTAGAAAAGAATATTTTGGTGAAAACAACCCTTCAGCAATCTCAGCACGCACTATTCGAAGACGTTTGGTAGAAGAAAAATTGCACGGTAGGATAGCAAGAAAGGTACCCATGTTAAAACTTTGCCACAGGCAAGCCCGGCTTGCATTTGCGAGAAAGTATGAAAACTGGACTGTGCAACAGTGGAAAAATGTACTTTTTTCTGACGAGACGAAAATAAACAGAGTATGTTCTGATGGAAAACGATATGTACGACGTCCCCCGAATACAGCATTCGACCCAAAGTACACGAAAGTTACTTTAAAGCACGGTGGTGGAAATGTGAAAATTTGGGGTTGCTTTTCTGGACATGGTGTAGGACCTGTAAAGTTGATAGAAGGTAACATGGATCAGTTCCAATACAAAAATATACTTGAAGAAACAATGTTACCATACGCTGAAGACGTTCTACCGGTCATTTGGACATTCCAGCATGACAATGATCCAAAGCACACACCACGCACCGTAAAGGAATTTCTTACAGCGCAATTAGTTTCTGTCTTAGACTGGCCTGCTAACAGTCCAGATCTAAACCCAATAGAGAATCTGTGGTTTAAAGTAAAGAAAAAGGTTTCAAATACAAAGTGTGGAAATTTAAGAGAGCTGTATGACGTTTTTTTAGAAGAATGGAACTCTATTTCTCTTGCGAAATGTCAAAAAATAATAGAGTCAATGCCTCGCCGGTGTAAAGCTGTAATTAAAAGCTGTGGATATGCTATTAACTATTAATTTTAGTTAAATATTTATTAAATTTCTTTTAATGTTTCCTGTGCTACATAATATTGTGATTTTTTAAATCTAAGTGTCATACAAAACAATTCCCGAGCAGTTAAATAAATCGTTCTTAATTATTTGTCCAGTTTCAGTACTATTTGAATGTGTTACTTTGATAAAACCAATAAAATGTGCAAAAAATAGTTAGCGATTTCATACTTTATTCTTAAGTCAGGTTGCTCTATTAATGTGACTATTATATAACATAACTAGTTGCTTCTCAGAAGGTACACATCTCTGTGTATGATACGATTTAAATAAAAAACTTCTAGAACTTCAAATCGTTCTTAATTATATGACCACAACTGTATTCCTGTAACATAAATGCAGGTTTTGTTACATAGGTACGTCGTGTATAGATAGATATATGGATAGAAAATTCTTTATGACACAACTTAAAAATACTGTACATAGACGAACTTACTGCTAGATAGCATTTTCTTCCAGCTAACCTTTGTGAATGTGGAAAACAATTTCGAGGTAGTGCACAAAATAACAATTCAGTAGTATAGTAGTGTATCTAAGCGGAATAAAATAAACTTATCTAATCTTATCTTTAAAATAAAAACTGCACAGAGACGAAGTTTTGAATAAAATTAAAATTAAAAATTAAATAAATCATGCAGGCACTAGGTACATAGTTTTTGTATTCTAACTCTCCTCCGCTAGCGTCAAACCTTTTTGTGTTATTTTTGGCTCGTTGCTTTGAGCTTCCATTTTCACTGCTACAACACCTTTCTATAAAAGACGGTTCTGTTTACAGGTATACGCATACCTATAACTCCCTACAATTAAATATATAAAAATGAGACGTTGTCTGTTGGTCGTGCTTTTTAACCGACTTTCCAAAAAAGGAGGAGGTTCTCAATTCGGTTGTTTTTTTTTTATGTTTGTTACCGCATATCTCCGGCGTTTATGAACCAATTTGGAAAATTCTTTTTTTATTTGAATAGATACACTTCCAGATTGGTCCCATTTGTTTCAGAATCCAGTTCTGATGATGGAATCCATGAGGAATTGAGAGAACTCCTCAAATATTGTAGGCATACATATGGCGATTTTGATATTTTAAGCAACAAACCAAGCACTTGCATTCAAAAAGTATCATAATCCTTTCACCACTATGGTTCTTTCATCATTTTTTTCATCCAAATATTTAGTCGATTACTATGGCGGAAGTCGGTTTTTTAAATGAAAAGTTATAAACTAGAACAAACAACCAGGGGGCCAATTCTCGAATTGTAGACATTGTCAAATACGACTATTGCACACAAATAGCTGTTAGTTTTGTGACAGATCTTGTATGAAAATGTCGGTTCGACTTTATCTCTATTAGCGCGAGAATTGGTATCCAAAGGCCTTACCATGAGCTCTTATAGCGATTCAGTTCAAAACCTATTCAGTACAAAATATCGATTCCGTGATGACCGCAGCTATATTTAAAGGCACAGTAGCAAAAGATCTATAGATTTCTGCGATTAAAGTTATTCAATGATGACGAATGTCAACGACGAACCTATATTTTGTACTGAATAGTTTAACTGAACCGCTATAGGAGCTCATGGTAAGGTCTCTGGTAGTTTTTTTTTTAGATCCAAATTTTCCCAAAGGGGGATTTTTAGGGGGGAAAGTGGAATAAGCCATGCAGACAGAACAAACCCTGGATCAATCATGGGATGTTTCATACCGAAACTCAGTTTTTGCGGGAGATTATAAAATTTGTGGAACCGCGGGTGATCGTGAGTGTCCACCAATCTATTGTTTTAAATGTTCCGTAGCTTTTGACGTGACAACGTCTTATAATTCGATAGAGCTGGCTGCACGCACGAAAAAACATGACTCATGCGGTGTTACCTCGCTCTGAGGCGTTCCATGTAAGGCTTGAAGTGCAAGCGAGAGCGCGGAACGAGCGACAAAGAAGCACAATCGGCCACAATCGTCAATCAATCGGGGATCGGGCAAACGTTGTCACGTTCAACTATCGTCAGTAAACCGACTTTACAGACAACCAATTTTTTTTTACAAAGTCGTTTTCTGCAGGGCGATTCTAAAACGTCGGAAATGTTTCCGATCGGATTCGTTAGTTTTTCATTTCGATGTGGTAAATAACTAAAACAATTTTCTAACAATTTTCTCTAGTAAATCACTGTAATATATAATATTTATTGTTTTTTACTATGTTTTGCTAGAGAAAATTGTTTTAGTTGCATAGCACATCGAAATGAAAAACTAACGAATCCGATCGGAAACGTTTCCGACGTTTTAGACGTTGGTAGCCCTGCTGGGTGGTTATTCGGTATGACCTAAAAGATTCCTTGTCAATAACGTTGACGTTACCCATACGATTCAGCGATGATTCCACGCAGATATCGTTACGAGCCCGCGTTATGTTACGTTTGGTCATAGTAAATAAGAGGGCTGATTAGTAATTTTTTTATTGTTTTTTGGTAACCTTTTGTTTAATGTTAAATCAGTATTTGACTATGTCGTAAGTTTGAAATAAAACTGTCCAAGATATGCTGAGTCAAGTCTATATAAGTGTTCCGAAGTTGCATGTATCAAATGTCCTAAAAAGTTTTCATCGCAAGACAAATTCTCATTGAAGTTTTCAAAAATGCTACACTAAACTGTAGTTTCAAACTTCTAGTAGAAGTCTTCTAGGACATGAACTTAAAAATAAAGAAGGACATACTTAGGTATTTCTAGCCCTTTTGTTCAAAAGTGGTTGCAGAAACCTCAACTTTTTTTTAGATACCTTTTAAACGATACCCTACAAATCGGTGTGAATTTGATCTCTATTTTAGGTTTATCATTTATTTTTTTATTTATTTCACAACAAAATCCACAGCTCTTAGAAATAAGATATTAAACCAATGTTCCAAACCGACAGCCAATACCGGATTTACATTATAATTAATAGAACAAACCGACAGTTATCAAGTAGACATTTAGTATAAGTATGTATGTATGTATAACATTTAGACGACTTCAGAGGCACACCAGACAAGTAGCCCGCCGAGATGCGAGAGATTGCGGGTTCGAATCCCGCTGCAAGACAAAAATTTATATGAAACAAAAAACCCGTTCCGGGTCTGGATACTCTGACACCATAGTACCCACTCGCATAGTTCCTGAAAACACTCAACACAGGGAATCCCAGTGCTGGATCAGGACAACATATGTGACTGCAGGGTAATATGTTACATTATGTCATACATTATCTATGTATAATTATATAAATATTAAATATTTGAACGAGCGAAGCGAGTTCTCTGAGTCAAGTTGGAAGAATCGGCGTTTGTATGTATGTGTGTATGTATGTATGTATGTATGTTTGTCCGATGAAAACTTCCAAACCGTTAATCCGATCTTCATGAAATTTGGTATGGGGGTAGATAGTATTGGTACAATTTGTAGGTAAGGTTATGAGCTATATCAGTCAGGGGGTTGCTGAGATATTGGGGTCCAAGAGGGGGTAAAAAAAATAAAAGTGAGACAGTCAGATCAAGTGGGGTGTCTAATGAAAGCGCTTTAGTTGGACATTTCAAAACTGTTTTTAATAAGTATTTAAACTTAGTAGTTTCCGAGATATTAGGGAAAATAAAAAACGCAAAAATCAAAAATTCTAGGGTACTTCCACACAATGCTGAAATTTGGTATGCTTGTGGCTTTTGTGTCACAACTACAGGGAAAAGTCTGAAATTGAAGAAATTAGAAACCTGAACCATAAAAAACAATAACCAATATAACATCCATTGTTGACCTCCCATTTCTAAGAATATGAATGACGTTGGAGTTCTATGTTTTCGTCAAAAGGACGTCATCAATTAATTCGTCAAGTACTTTAAATACTAACAGGTATGTAGTATTTACGCCCTGTTGCTTAGTCCTATTCAAAGGATATTTCGATGATGTGTATAATAATTACCTATAGAGGTTAATTTTTTTTCTCAGTAAATGTTTTTAGAAATCGGTTAGAAGGGTGAAGAAAGTAAAATATGCAAAAAAATATCTCGAAGATACTTCAAGTTCTCTGGTAATGCTGAAATTTATTATTTAAGTATATTTTGTTCCACGGGGAGAAGTCGAAAATTGAGGATTTTTTCTTTGTAATATGCATTTTTAGAGTAGAGAACTTAAATCTTTAAAAATTAGGTAGCAAAACTACAGCTAGATGGCACTGCTTACTTAAAAAAAACTTTTATTTTGCTTCACATTTCATTCATGTTAGAGAAATTGACTCGATAGTTTTAGATTTCTGATGGATCATCCATACAAACATACTTACATAGCCGTTAAATACAAAACCCTTTCTTCCCCTCTTAAATTAGTCGGGCTGATAAAGGTGTCATCGCGAGGTCTCAGTTCGGGGCGAACCACTAGTTATTTATTTATTTACACACCACTCATATATATATAAATTCACAACACTTACACAATATTAGTACACATCATAAACACAAAAAACTAATGTTGAAAATATCTGCAGCACTAAAGTTCTTGTTATATTTTCTATGCATTCTACTAACAAGTGCGTTTTGAGCATATTTGGTACGAGAACGCGAAACTGCAAATAAGTTCGTGTGTCTTGTTCTAGTTCTTGGGCAGCAAAAGCATAAGGTTTTGGATATCAGTTCTGGACAGTCAATATACCCAATACAAATCATCATTATTATTCGTTTCAATCATTATTCGTTTGCTGCCAAAATTTATTGAACGAGCGAAGCGAGTTCTCTGAGTCAAGTTGGAAGAATCGGCATTTGTATGTATGTATGTATGTATGTATGTTTGTCCGATGAAAACTTCCAAACCGTTAATCCGATCTTCATGAAATTTGGTATGGAGGTAGATAGTATTGGTACAATTTGTAGGTAAGGTTATGAGCTATATCGATCAGGGGGTTGCTGAGATATTGGGGTCCAAGAGGGGGTAAAAATAAAAGCGAAACAGTCAGATCAAGTGGGGTGTCTAATAAAAGCGTTTTAGTTGGACATTTCAAAACTGTTTTTAATAATTATTTAGCCTTAGTAGTTTTCGAGATATTAGGGAAAATAAAAATCGTAAAAACCCAAAATTCTAGGGTACTTCCAGCAATCCCACAATGCTGAAATTTGGTATGCTTGTGGCTTTTGTGTCACAACTACAGGGAAAAGTCTGAAATTGAAGAATTTATAAACATGTACTCCATAAAACAAAAACCAATATAACATCCATTGTTGACCTCCCATTTCTAAGAATTTGAATGACGTTGGAGTTCTATGGTTTTCATCAAAAGGACGTTATCAATTAGTTCGTCAGGTACTTGATATAGGTACTAACAGGTATGTAGTATAACTACGCCCCGTTGCTTAGCCCTATTCAAAGGTTATTTCGATGATGTGTAGGAAATTAGAGAAGTTACTGGTAGATCCTGTACTGTACTGGTAGACCTCGAGGGGAAAATTTCAAAAATAATAATAGAAAATATGGAAATTACTTAGTTAAGTAGTCGGGCTGATAAAGGTGTTATCGCGAGGTCTCAGTTCGGGGCGAACCACTAGTAATAATAATGCGAAACCCCCCGACGACGACCGCTGTGGCGCGGCGGGTTCGATTCCCGCTGCGGGACAAATGTTTGTATATATGATCTGCAAATATTTGTTCCGGGTCTGGGTGTTATGGTACCATAGTAAGTACTCGTAGTTCCTGATACCCACGACACACAGGGAGTCCTAGTGTGGGATCAAGACTACGTATGTGTCTGTGTTATGTGTTAAATTGACAGAGCACTCAAGCACGGACGTCACGAAACTTGAGAGTTCCGTTTTCGCCATTGGTGGAACCTTAAAAACCCCAAACATTTGCCGCGTGGCCTGATGTCGCTCTACCCCTCGACTGCTAAAATGGAAATTTGCAATATCTGTACTTACCTATTTACATGTTTGTATTAGATTATTATGTATAAGTATAACAAGCGTAGCGTGTGCTGTCTTGCATATTTTTGCTGATGTTTATTTACTTTTGACTACTTTCCTAAGGTTTTTAAGTTCTCATTTACTATGTATCAGCAACTCCTTGCTCCGAGGCACCACACAGGCGCTTCTCACCTAGTGGTAAGACGGACCATTTATGTAAGCCAAGCCGAGTTTGTTGCCTGATTCTTCTAGGCTTGGTCGCGTTGGAACGGGGGTAATTTAATTTTATATAAGACGATTCAAAATGATCCTTGTGATTTCAATGAATAAAGTTCTTTTTGACTTTTGACTTTAACATTAGATCTTTTGCTAGTAGTAGAACTTGTTGTGGAATAGTCCGAAGAAGTACTACCACCGTACCTATTTCTGCCGCCAAGCAGTAGTGTTCGCATTGCTATGTTTCGGTTTGAAGGGTACGGGTGCCGGTGAAATTACAGGCATATGAGACTTTTCATCTTTATGTCTCAGGGTCGGCAGCGCGCGTGTGATGCTTCTGGTGTTGCAGGCGTCCATAGGCTACGGTAACTGCTTTCCATCAGTTGGGCCGTATGCTTGTTTGCTTGCAAGTAGTACAAAAAAAAAGTAGCCCTAACAAATTGGTACATTTTAAATTCGTAACAACGCAAGGATTTTAAGTACTCATATTGAGATACGGTGGTTTGAAGGGGTGGACCGCAGAGTAATAAAATGCAAGCGAATGTCAGTATAGTCGTCTATATGAACAGCGTAAGCATCTTGACACAATCTAGAAACTAATATATAGAGCTGTAGTTTATCTGTTTCCCATTCAATTGTATAAAATCAAACTAGCATGGGTTATGAGATTTCCATTCAAATCTTTAAGTCAGTGAACAAGAAAATAATATAATGCCTGACACGAGACACCAGACGGGTGCACTAAACGTCGCCGTCTTCACGTGTAATTATTAAAAAAGTTTTTAGGTATAAAATAGGTGTGTTTGTATGAATAGGTAGGTATGTAGGTATGTATGTATTTATGTGTCTACAGGTATAGGTATATTTAATTTTCTTCGTGCTTAATGTTTAGGTATAATTTATTGTACATTTCCCAATTAGCCTGAAATAAATTTATTATTATTATTTTTTAAGAAACTGACAAACTACGGGTCTAGATATTAGTGTATTTGTAATTTTTATAAAATTTTATAGACTTTTATAAGAATATCCAAGATTATTAGCCCTATGCATTAAAATTATTTAATATGCAGAGGGCTAAAGCGCTCTAGCAGTGCACTCCTTTTAATGTATCGTTAAATAAATCGTCATCTTCTTCTTTCGTTCGTCGTATTACTGGTTATTTCTTGGTCACTCTTCTTTAGGTCAGTGATTAGAATATGGTGGTCCTGAAAAGGGCTTTGTGACCGATAGGGAAAGAACCAATGTCAGCTGTCGTTAAACGATACAGCGCGCCTGGTTAAAAAAAATATCGAAATCTTTAATGAGGCTTGATGAACCATTAAATTTAATTGGCGTCTATAAGTATCGCCATTAGTATTTTAAATACGGTAGGTAGATTCATCGATTTACTATAATGAGAGTGCCCTAGCGTATACGTTCATACTCTGTTCATACTCGTTATTTGTTTCTTTGTCTCAATAACTCTGTTTTTTTGTCTCTGGGGGGTAAAATATGCAAGGGCTGGACCCTAATAATTCAATACCAACCCCTTTTAGCCTGTTCACATTAATCAAAGTTTGCAAATTTGAAGCACTTTTTTTTTAATTTTTACAATAGTTGAAATGATCGTGTTTTGAATTAAACGAATCTTAAAATTATAAGTAATATATTCTTATAATATTTGTCCGTATATTATTTTTAAAAAAATTGTGTTGTGAATTTTTTTACACGTTTTTCATCTAGAAAATTTCTTGCTTTTTACTAAAAAAAACAAAATAGAAGAAGTAAAGGAGTAAATAGGTAGGCCGGAATTCCTAGAGGTGGCTATTCTAATAATTCTGTGGTGTACCAGGCCTAATAGACCCTCTTCATCACCTCCCGTGGACTTCGTAAAAGCCGAATAAGGGATTACACAAGGAGATGGGCAGCTGTATCCACCTGAGTACTCAACAAACACTGCGATCACCAATCCACCTGCCAAGTGCGGTAACTATGTCAAATCCCCCCATCGCATTCTTTGGGGGAGGCCTCCTCTAACAGTGGACATCAACGACTTATAATGATAAATAAATAAATGCTGGAGACATTTCACACAACATTATCTAGCCCCAAGCTAAGCAGAGCTTGTGTTATGGGTACTAGATAACTGATATACATAATACACATTACATAGATAGATATTTTTTATTATACATAGAAAATACCCAGAACACCGTGAACAAATATCTGCAGTTTATACAAATATTTGTTTCAAGGCGGGAATCGAACCCTATTGCGACCCCTATTGAACCCTCCTGCGTCGTTAACTATTTAGTTAGTTGCCATTTCATACTATTTTTTTAATTATTTTGAATGCTTTATGAAAATCGGTCGCTAATCCACATGAAACTAGTTTTTTTCTTGTAGGTAGTAGACAGCTATGCAATGTTAATGGAAAACACTTTCTGGAACCCGACACAAAGGAAATTGTGGGAAATGGGAGCGTGTCAATGACCTGCTCCCTTTCCTAGCAAGGAACCTTCTTAGAACCTTATTTATTTGCAGGTATTTGTAAGAATTCTGTATCTTAATCTAGAAGAAAACATATGAGGAGATCGTCAGTTTCTTTACTGTCTCTACGGAAAAAAATGTTTTTTTTTCTAATTCACTAAAAAAACATAAATAGGTCACGAATGTAACTGGAAGAAAAGTGTTTTCTTTTTCACATAAAATGAAAGGCTATATAGGGTGCTGTAACATTTCTAATTCCAAAATAAAAGTTCTTAATTACGTTAGCCAAATGACTACCTATTAGGTGAGGCGCGATCATTGTCCCCGTGAGCGAGCAAGTGCAGCCCGGGCGGGGGCAGAGGGTCGGGGATGAATCGATGTGGGGCGGATCTGGTTTTTTCGGACACTATACCACCGGGGGGTGAACAACCCCGCGTTACGTAAGGCACGGTCGATCGCCGCAGGCATGCGCGCTACCCGGCACCCAACCCTCAATACCGGTCTCGCGCGCCCACCGTACGGACGTGCCTTTTGTTTTACCGCGTTTTCGTTTCCCTTTCGTTCTTTCCGTTTATGATTTGAGCCATGTCGAAGGGAGACGGCGAACAACAGAATGGCTCCGGCGGCGAGGAGTCCAAGACTAACCTCATCATTAACTACCTGCCCCAGAGCATGACGCAGGAGGAGATAAGGAGCTTATTCTCAAGCATCGGAGAGGTGGAGTCCTGCAAGTTGATCCGGAACAAAGGCGCCGCCTTCCCGGATGCTCTTAACCATGCCCTGCACGGCGGTGGACAGAGCCTAGGCTATGCTTTCGTCAACTACCACCGCGCCGAAGACGCGGAGAAGGCCATCTCCACCCTCAACGGCCTCCGCCTCCAGAACAAGACCATCAAAGTGTCCTATGCCCGTCCTAGCAGCGAGGCTATCAAAGGAGCCAACCTATACGTCTCCGGCCTGCCCAAGACGATGACACAGAACGAGTTGGAGCGCCTCTTCAGCCCGTACGGAAGGATCATCACATCACGGATCCTGTGCGAGAACTCCGGCGGGCGCCCCTTCAATGGAGGAGAACAAGGTCTGTCTAAAGGCGTTGGTTTTATCAGATTCGATCAGCGCGTGGAGGCTGAACGAGCCATCCAGGAACTGAACGGTACTGTACCAAAAGCCGCGACGGAACCGATCACGGTCAAGTTCGCAAATAATCCAAGCAATAACGGCAAAGCTCTGGCACCGTTAGCGGCGTATTTGCCAGCTGCACTGCGCTTCCCGGCCCCCTTGGGCCGTTTCAGCTCGGGCAAGTCACTTCTAGCCATCAACAAGGGTCTACAGCGCTACAGCCCGCTGGCTGGTGAGTTGCTCGGCGGCGTCCTGCCCGGTGCCGTCGGCTCAGAATGGTGCATTTTCGTCTACAACCTCGCGCCAGAGACCGAGGAGAACGTGCTCTGGCAGCTCTTCGGACCCTTCGGCGCTGTGCAAAGCGTCAAGGTGATCCGCGATCTCCAGACAAACAAATGCAAGGGCTACGGTTTCATTACCATGACCAACTACGACGAAGCCGTGGTGGCTATTCAGTCGCTGAACGGATACACGCTGGGCAACCGCGTGCTGCAGGTCAGCTTCAAGACCAACAAGATAAAGACCATCTAAGCGGCTCACAGGCCTGGCCAGTAGGACGGCACAGCAGGCGCGCACCCATACATGCCGACTCCACAGCAAGCCGTGATTTCGCAACCGACACTGTAGTGGCTGTGAAAGTGACTCATAGGACCCGACAGACTGTCTTCCCGGCGGCTCGCCCTCGGGCGTTTTGTATTAATCTAGAATGTTCTATATAGTATCGCTCTTTGTACGGCCTTTGTTCGGCTCCTGCCGCCATTTTCCCGAGCATCGTTCTAGATGTGAAAATTGGGTTAAGAATCGGGGCTATCAAAATGGCGGATTTCCTAACACCCCGCGCATGTCCGGATAAGATGGCGGCTGGCCGGGCGCCGTCGAGCACGCAATAATACTTTAAGGGCATGTGATGCTCACTCAGGCCAGACTTGAACCATACATATTGGTAATAGTCAATAACAAAATAATGATATTAAACTTCGCTTATGAACGGTTGTGGTTATCGAGAAATAGTTTTCGAATATAATAAAAAATAATATTAGCAATAATAGCCTAAATGCTATGCTCCAATTTTGTCTGCGATCATATCGTATCGTATAAGTAACTGTTTCGTACATACTTTAAAGTAACAGTAAGGGTCGATCAATAATTTGCCAAATATATCGACGTTTGTTCGCTCACTCGATCACTCGTAGCTATTACTGCAGCCGTCAGGGCTCCACATCCGAAGTAAATAGTGTTATATTGTTAAAGATTCGAAGATATATATTAATACGTATATTTTAATCATATATTAAAGTTAAGGATGAAAACTAGTCAAACTGTGATAGGTTTTGATAAAATTTTAAAAAAACGGTTCAACATCGCGACCGTGGCTTTCCCGCCGGCGGAGTGGTAGTTAGGTTAGAAATTTTTGAGATAAATTTTGATGACGTAAATACGCTTAATGATAGATTCATCGTCATTGTCGTATGTGATCTGGGATTGACGCTACCGAAGCCACAGCGCTCCGGAAGACTCCGAAGGGGGAGGAAAATCGATGCAGCCAGCTCCCGGCCGGACCGGGAGCGACCGGGAGACGGGTGCCGCCGGCCCGCACTCGGCGAGCGAACGAACGAGATGGTACCAGTCGAGGTCGCCACGAGCACAGGAAGCAACGCGGAAATGGTGTCAAGCGAAATACACCAATATTAGAAAATATCTAAAAAACGATATTAATAAAAAAAACTAAATCGGTACCTGTCATAATTTAATGTATGGATGCGAACTTGCGTCTATTCGAAGTAGGCTTTAATTGTCTTAGTCTAAATGGAAATTTGTACATAGAAAAGTTGTTTAATTTTAATAAAAGTAACTATCGCCGCGTCACAGCGTCACCAGTCACAATATATCATAATAACTCGTATCTCGATCCAGCATGACCTATATATGAACATCGAACTTGAATAGATTTAATATTGTGCCGTCCTAATGACCCTATAACGATTTTTGTAAAAAAAAATA
The DNA here is from genome assembly GCA_951392215.1 of Epirrita christyi. Taxonomy (NCBI): domain Eukaryota; kingdom Metazoa; phylum Arthropoda; class Insecta; order Lepidoptera; family Geometridae; genus Epirrita; species Epirrita christyi. The sequence goes on along the minus strand of OX595856.1, from coordinate 12,496,905 downwards.
TACCTAATATATGTAAAAACACTTTTGTAACATTTCAAATATTAATAGGTACTCATAAAATAACCAAAGATGAGATAAAAAATTAAATTTACAAGTATTTATTATATTTATTGTAAATGTAAAACGTGCAATAACTAATAGTTGGTAATTTAATAGAAATATATTAAATAAATGGCTCGAAGAGATGATTGACAATTAAAATGTCAAGTAGAAAGATCGGCAGAAGCCGAGTTTGTTTACTATTTATTGTAAACTATTCGTTTATCCGCGCGAATGGTCACACTTACTTATTAATTATTTAATTTAAAAAAAAATACAAAAAAATGCTTATTTTTCATACAGCTTAAATATGCTTACATTCCAATTTTAGTATTATTAGACGTATTTGTGTTAAATTTAGTCAATTCGTGAGTTTAATGTTTCGCTCGTAAATGTCACTTGATGATTTTCGGGCGAAGCATGTTTAATTTAAATTACTTAAAATTATTGTATTTTATAAAAATAGGAGAAGAATTAAAATGTGTGTGACAGCACAATTAAGATTATACTTAGTTTGTTAGGTTATAATAGTTGTTGTAAAGTATTGTGTTAAAAGACAGCATTGAAATTTCAATCTAGTTATCTGATTCGTTAGACGTACCAACGGATTTATAAGATTTAATCAAGTATTGAAGTTTCATGCATTATCTGTTTAGATTAACTTTCTCATTTTAGTGTATGTGCAATTAATGTGTTTTATGTATATTTATCCTAGGCGTGGTTAATAACTTATTATCATTATTAGTATATTAATTTGTAATTTTGATTTATTTATTAGGAAAATTATATCAGACGATATAGACCAGATACGATATGCGACATTGTTTTGGAAAAAAATCATTTTTTCGTATAAAAATAAAGTCAGTTTTCATATATTTAAAAGTAATTTACACAATGATGTATTTGCAAAAAATTATGACCTTTGACGGGTTTCAGAAACATCTAAAAATTGATTATAGCAGATGGAGGCAAAGTGAACGAATTGAATACGAAAGTAAGCCTTATGCCTTATGCTCTTTTCGCCTTTAAGACTATAATAACACAAAAAAAACAAAATACACATAAAAACTGACTTTATTTAGTACAGTACAATCTCCCCGGACATAATATACCCACACATCCTCGCTCGGTTCAATTTGTTGGTTTAAACGTTCGTTTGTGTGAAAGATAGAAATACGTCGTTTGAATCGAAACAAAAACACCAAATATTAATAATAACAAATCGACTTTTTAGATAATAAATAATGTCAAAAGCATAAATATTTTGGAAAGGATCGTTCGGTAAGCTAGTTTATGTCACTTACCTTAGTAGACCGTTTTGCGCGTAACCCCCCCTCCTTTCGGAATAATTATTGATAGACATAATAAAAACATAGTGCTCAATAGTGTAGTGGGCCCCGGCCGGATAGACGTAACGGGAAAAGCAATAAATAAAATTGTGAATTTTACTAATAAACCATTTATCTCACGGGTAATTCTAACTTGATATTTTTATATGTATTTTAAAATATACTGTAATTCATATCTTCATTAGCGGTAAGAGGCAGGCGCGCAAAATGTTCTGCTCAAAATAGGTTAAAATTTTAATAGCTTACAAAACTATTTACGATAACCTGAATCTTCCTTCTCTATCGCTATTTAAACTAAATTTATATTTTCAACTTCTTAATAAAATATTTCCAAAAATAGTATAAAATTTACAAAATATTTGTAATAAAAGCTATTAAAAATTTAATTAAACTGAGTTGTATCTTCAAGATTATTATAAATACTGTTGTGGATACAACAGTCAATTTGAAACGAACCCCAGTAAGTGACAAGGGAGAATCAGACCTATTATCATAGCATACGGCTACTTTTTGAACGGTGTTTTGACGCAATTTTTAAGAAAATTTAAGATAAAAATAAATATTAAAAAAATATTTTAAATCTAATTAATTGGCAACACAGAAACAATACTCTAAATACGCATAGGCTAATTACAATGTGGCTGTGAAATTAGCAAAATAAATGTGTAAATTTGAGACAAAGTTGTCTTAATATTTAATGATTAAGTCGAATCACAGAACAGAGAAACTTTTAAATATTGTAACACTAACATTTTAAATCGAACACGCTAAATATCGCACACGCGAAAAGCTTGGTAACTAAAATATTGATTTCTCTGTTCTGTCATTAAAATCATGCACTCGCGCGTACAAATGGTCGAAAGCCCATAATAATAAGTCAATCAATTTCATAACACGCGGGTGAACTGTCCAAACGGTGATAAATTAGGGTTGGGATAAAATCTAGAGTTTTCTAAGCAGATTTCGTGTACGGAACATTCTCGGTCACTGCACAAAGCGACTTGTGGCCGGGATATTCCCATAGATAAGACACAAGAAATCAAATCTTCCATAGGAATAAATAAGTTTAAAACTTCCGCGCGAAACATTTCAATGTCGCTACTCGCAATGCTCAATCTAAAGCGCGTGTCGCGACGTTCGATAGATACTTGTCTTATAATCGATTGAAATATTTTGAGTGAAGCACTCGAGACATCGACTAAATGTTACTAAGCCCTAAATCCGCACCCTTCTCCGCTGAAGGCTGTTTTATAAAATTACAACTTTAATACTTGCTCATCGTGTACTTCCTTCGTATTTTCGATCCGTTTCTCTAGTCTTAGCTTTTAGATATTTCGATAATTTTATAAAGACAGCCGCAGCGATCAGCTATCCTACGCACGATCATCGCTCGAATTTTGATATTGTCGTGTTTTTTACATGACATATTCAAGTCCTAGATCATTATAGACAGTGAAGAAACGCGTGGTTACCGGAAGACTAAATACTTTAACTAAAACCGACTAAATATTCTTTGACTAAACATTTTAGGCAGAACTCGTCGGGTAAAAACAGATTGCAATAAATATGTAAATAAAGGCACGGTCCAGGTCGGGTAAGAATTATATTACCAATAGTTTCGAATTTAAAATTAATAAATATCATGTAATATCAGATTCACTGTCTATTTATTAGAATTTGTTCTCGGTGTTGATTCCTGACTGCATTGGTTTGTTCCCATCTCGCCAGTGTTCATACGCCTAATGGAGTCTCAATGTACCTGATAGTGTGAATAAATATCGTTCGAAACTAGTCAAAAGGAAACGAAATTTCACATTAAAATTTCAAAAAGCGTGGTGGGAGCGAATTATATATGCAGAGTAGCATGTGATACTCCTTGTACCTATTTAGTGATTCATAACCATACCTACATCCCGGGTCAGAAAAGTGACACTTTTCGTGATCTCCCGAAATCGACCTAACTTCCGAAATATTCGATGTAAGATATTAAATAATTAGAAAAATGCATCGTAAGATAAGATTCTCAAATATAAAAGTATTGAATAAGTATTTTAACATCAGTTAAGATGAACTTAGACAATGAGAGCAATGATATTTATAATGAGATTATGAGATTCGGTCAGCCAAATTCATTCGTATTAGCTGACTCCACTTTGATACAAATACGTATTTTATAAAATTGAAAAAAGAAATGTGCAAAAAAAAAAGTTTAAAAAACACTTAAGATCTTCCGGTTTGATGAAAAGAATTCAATGTTAAAATAAATTTCATTTTTGTCTTTTTATGAATTATTGTAATAATTAAGATGTAGATTGTATGTGTTGGTCGTATTAACCGATTTAGTTGATATTGTACCTTATCGTTAGGTATTTCTATATTATATCTTATTGTGTCGATTTAAATAATTACTTACCTCTTTAGCTTTTGTGAGGAATTTTTAATTTGCACAAGAAATAGTAGCGAAACGGATCGCGCCTGGTCATCTGAAATTTTAGTCATTTCTGACTAAACATAAAAATAAATTTAGTGGTTCTAATCAATCCATATATAAGTATGTTTATTCAGAAATTCAAGGATTTTCAGGTAACTATTGATACAATTATATCAAATATCATAAAATGTATGAAAATTGATATTATTATATCCTGCGTCCATTAAATTTACAGTTTTAGTGTCGTCTTTAGACTTAAATGTTGTTCCCGATAATTTGTAAGATCGTTTGAGTGGAGTTTGTGAAATTTTCCAAAATTGTATTTATTGTTCCGAATGCGATACGACGAATGCGTTATTTGAAGAATTTCTACAACCGCCATCTTTTTTCGAAACTAGAAATTATTAATTACTCATTCCTAAATTAAGAATTAATAACCAAATATTTACACCTTGTAGTCGTTTCTTGGCTGTTTTTAAATTAATTAATTAATATTTTCACGTAATTTCAGTGTCTATAATTATTAATTTATTGGAATAAAAATAATAAAAAAATGGGAAAAAATGTTGTAAAGATTCTTCTCCACTTTATACAATAGGTTTTACGATATGATATTTAATATCCTCAATGGTTGTAACTATACATTTCTTGTTCTAAATATATAAAAAACCCATATAGTTTTGTTTATATTTCTACCAAAAAATACCTATACTTGCTTTCCCTATTAATTTAATACTTCGATTAGACTTAATACCTTCACTAAACAATATAAGTAGGTACGTATATACATACACATAGGAATAATATTCTTTCGCTTGAGGTCATTGCAGACAGTAGAATGCTAAAACAGAGAAAAATTATTCAGGTACCTAATACTCTACCTAAGAAAATCTATGTCTAGCCTGTGAACACTTATCAGCTGATGGTAATGATAAAATTACCTGAAAAGGAGAAAAATAAGTAATTTGACTGTTTCTTAAGTTCAAAAGCTATTGTAAAAAGTTAAGGAAATTGAATTTTATTTACAAGATGTATACTTGCACCAAAAAAAGTTAATCATGTCAGCTCGAGTTGGTAATGGCACCTTCGCTATAATTATTAGGTAAAAACAAAAAACTTTTAGTGTACAGCTGATTCTTTTGTTGTAAAGAACGACCCTCCAAGTTGTGACAAGTGTGCCACACACCCGACAGAGCCACCCCAATGTTCAAGGGGTATCAACAAGTATTGTTCTTTTAATGGTAAGTTTGGAAGAATGTTTCTTTTTGTTTTTCTGTCTTTTTTGCTGACTGCAAAATCTGAAACAAAAGAAGTAGAATCTTAACATGTGAAAATACCTCCGGGAAAACTTGGAAAGCTAGCATTTAAACATCTTAAAATACCTCCGGGAAAACTTGAGAAGCTAGCATATTATCTTGTGAAAATATCTCTGGGAAAACTTGAGAAGCTAGCATCTTAGCATGTGAAAATACCTCCGGGAAAACGTAAGAAGCACCTTAGCATGCGAAAATCCCAATTATAATTTTAACTGAGGAATTTTAAATTTGGTTTTGATTATTAATGAATTTGGAAGTAATGGCTCTACATCGGTTTATACTTATCTTTACTTTTTTAGAATTTGATTCATGTACTTACTTAAACACTTCATTTCCGTAGAGGCATGTGTAAAGTCCAAGTTCAATCCCGTTGTCCTTCCGAAAAAAAATTTGTGTTGAATTCGAATTGTATCAAGAAACTTCCGAGGAAATACATATTTGGGATGAAGTTTGAGTAAACCCCGACTTAAACGCTACGTCGTCATTTTTATCACCAGCCTGATTACGTTTACTGCTGGACGATTTAAGCCTCCCCCCATTGAATACAATGGAGGGATTTGCCATAATCACCACGCTTGGCAGGCGTATTGGTGATCCCAGTATTTTTATTTTATTTTATAAATTTTTGGAAAACTTACAGCTAGGTAAACAAAAAAAAGCAAGTAAATATGATATAGAGAGCTAATTAAAAGTTTCCAAACACAGTTTCTGATTAAAAAAACAAATTAAGAATTTAAAAGTAGACAAACAAACACTATTAAGTACACAAACAAAATTAAATAAGATTATTATTTAGGTAGTAAAGAATATATCATTGTACATAGGCTTTAAAGTTGTGGAGGAGGTATTGAACAAGTCAATATCGACCTCACGTATGGTATTAAGTACTCAGGTAGATGCTGCTGCCCATCCCCTGGTAATCCTTTATTAAGGCTTATACTACATCCAACGGAGGAGAAGGAAGGATCTATTCTTAGGCCGGACACATCACGGCACTAATCTTGATAAATTCTTCTGGATAAATTATCTTTTCTTTTTACGTTGTTTGCATTTTTGAAACAGCGATCGAGTCCGTATGGATGGTACCTGAACCAATGCACGATCTAGATATTGATGTACTGATCATGTGTACAAAATTTAATGGAGTTTGAAGAAACAATAGCCATATTAGAAGCAAAGTTATCGTTCGCGTGTAAAAGGCCGTAAAGTCTACCTCCTCTTACGTAGAGCGGCTGGTTTGGCAGAAATTAGATTATTTAATTAAGACGATACTCCTTGAAAACCATTCTTACGCTAACTCCACCCATGAGCCCCGATTAGAAAGTGATAGCGCTATTACTCATTTGAGCCTGAGAAGAGATGCTGAATAGATTCTGTCCCGCCCAGAAGCACTCAGAAGTAAATGACGTAAGCGACATGTGATAAAACTTTGGTTTGCTTAAAATGTAGCAAATATCAAAATAAATCATCTTCTATTTTGTTACGTGCAAATCACAGCACGTAACAAAATATAAGATGATTTATAGAAGTGATTTTCTACCGAAATGTATAAAAATGTACCGTCAATATCTTCTAGATTCGAAGGATGGACGTAAAAATGGTTTTAGGAGGGCCGGTTTCAAAAAATAAATCTATCGAGAAAAGTTTTACCAATCGTGTTTCTGATCTATGCTTTCGTTAGATTACATTCTCAAGTAATCACTGTATAAACATCAAGTTTGTAACTTTTACCTTTACTGAGTGAGAATGTAACGAAGTGACTCCAAAGTCAAGGAGGCTCGTCTTAAACTAAGACGTTTGGCCATATAGCTCTCAGAACCGACAACAGTTGGGCATGAAGATTCTCAGGTGATGATCCTATATTGCACCATTTTTTTTCATTTTGAGGTGCGGAACCCTAAATCATAAATCATCTTCTAATTTTTGCAGTACGTGACAGCACACGCATTGAAAGTATTAGATGCGGCCCATTTCATTCATGTGTTGTTTCATGCACCCCAAGTCTCCGTCTTCACCCCAAAATTATGAAATCCAGTGACGTCAGCAAGGGGAGGTTATTGACCTTAAGAGACCCCGGAATCGGGTGAACAACCCCGAATTTTGGGGTCGTATATTTTGTTACAAAGAACGCGTACAGATTTTAAGGACGATGTTGGCAATTCTCATTCTAGGGGTCAAGAATTATGTACCTACCGAATTTTAGAACAAAATAGCTCTACTTTCAAGACAGGGGAGAATCTTTTACAAAAAGCTTTATAATTCAGCATCTTTTGAGGGAAAAAGACAACTCTAACCAAACGTAACGTAATCTTTATCACCATTCACCACGCTTGGCAGGCGGATTGGTGATCGCAGTTTGGTGTTGAGTACTCAGGTGGATGCTGCTGCCCATCCCCAGGTGTTAAGACGCTATAGGTTCAACGAAAATTTTTGTATGAACTAAAGAAGGCGAGCGCACACTCGCCTTGGTTTTGTGTATAAAATAATGATATAAAAATTCCCTTTAAAGTTTTGTTAGATTTTGTTGATAAATTCACTAACCCAATTTATAACTTATAAGTTACCAAATGTTCCAAAAATTAAAACTTGTTAGAAGTTAGTCCAAAATTTGATTTCAATTTTAATAATCTTTGTTTATTTTTTTTATCCAGTAGAGTAATTCAAATTGTGTACTGAATTTATGATTTCACTAGATAAGCTTAAGAATACGATATAATTTTTTTCTTTTTGTAAACTATAACATTGAGAACTCATATCAAAAACTTAAATATTATAGAGTTCATTAAAGGCATTTTGTGAACCTATAGCGTCTTAACCCATAGTCGGTTCTTACGATATCCACGGGAGGAGATAGAGGGGTCTATTCTCAGGCCGGACATACCACGGCAACGACGGCATGACGATAAAAAATAACATAATTAAAATGATACAACAAAATACACTATCAAATTGATTATCTCTAAAATGAAATGTATGACTCATATCATCACATAAGCACATGCTATTAAACAGCAGCTGTGTCCAAAACACCGGAACATGATTAAGTTAAGTAAGTACTTATTCTACTATAACTTATTCTGTGCCCGGGTAAAATATTTAGTAGGTGCAATTACATCTACCACAGTCAGAAAAACATGTATATTATGATTAATATACATGATAGATGATTCTATAGGGTCTTATTTATTTATTTATTTATTAGGACACCCAACACAAGTCCACACTTCACATTCCAAAAATAAAAACAAGGTAGTCAAAGTTCATAGTGTTCCCGTAATTATAGGGCATCACAGCGTGCGCAAAAATAAAATGACAAGTTATTTAAAGTAGCAAGCACAAAGCATAAAGTTCAGAAATCAAAAGATAAGAATAACAATTCAAACAAATATTAATTACTTAGTGCTAGATTTATAATAGATATTTACGCTGACTTATTGTTTACTATTTGTGTAGTTAAAAGTAACACGAAGGACTCAAGACAAAAGTTCTTTTAATTTTTTTCTAAATTTGATTTAATTAATTCGTCTTTCAACAAGGACGGGTCGATGTTGAAATTAAATAAAACAAGCTGTATGTGAGATATTAAAGAAATTATTGTTTTATTTGAAAGGCCCATTTATGCCATTATTTATGAAATATGACATCGTTTAAATGTCCACCGCGGCTTCGAATGGTGGCACGGATCCGAGAGGTCCAATTTTCAACTACTCTAATGCATATATCCGGCTGAATCTGAGCGATGGCCAGCATTATGTTGACTTTCAGGGCATCGGTTGATTGCGGATTATTGGCATAGACCTGCGACTTGAGAAAACCCCACAAGAAAAAGTCAAGCGGGGTCAAATCGCACGATCTTGGTGGCCAATTTACGTCACCTCTGCGAGAGATAACTCTACACTCGAATCGTTCATGCAGAATGTCCATTGTGTCGCTCGCTGTGTGGCACGTAGCGCCGTCTTGTTGAAACCACATGTTGTCCACGTCCATATCGTTCAATTCAGACCAAAAGATATATAACGCGGCCATATAAGATATATATATATATTTCTTCTTTTATTATTAGTCTTATCAATAGTTTTCTTTATGTTTAGTGTATTTTTTGTACCTATGTTTATTTATTGTGAGTGGTTGGTCCGTAGCGCCAACAAGTGGCTCTGACGGAAGACCAGCGTTGGTTGCTAGCTTGCTTGTCAACCAACTCATGCTGAGACAGAGCCATTTTGCTACTGGAGTTACACTTCGTACCTTCGGGTCTGTTTCCTTTTAGACTAAGTTTGTTATGTGTTTCTATGTAACTCCTGTATAGAAATAACTAGTGGTTCGCACCCCACTTGATCTGACTGTCTCAGTTTTATTTTTTTACCCCCTCTTAGACCCCATTATCTTAGCAACCCCCTCATCGATATAGCTCATAACCTTACCTACAAATTGTACCAATACTATCTATCCCCATACCAAATTTCATGAAGATCGGATTAACGGTTTGGAAGTTTTCATCGGACAAACATACATACATACAAACGCCGATTCTTCCAACTTGACTCAGAGAACTCGCTTCGCTCGTTCAAATATATATTTTATTCTATATTTTGTACTAAATAGTTTTTGATATGAACCTCTATCTCCCATGGTAAGGCCTCAGTAATTGGCGCAGCCTAGGTAGGGAACAGACAGACAGAAGGACCAATAATAAGTACTTCACAGTTCAATTTAAACTCTACAGTCATATGCACAGGAGAGATTTTCGTTTGCAATAAGTTCAAAATGCTAACTTATTTGGTAGTAGGTTCCTGTCTATTCTACGAAAACATTGTCAAAATCTATCATCTCGTAGCGTATCTATTGTTATACATGTGGTACAGTCAGCAAAAAAGTAGTTGATCAAGTAAATCTTTTAAATTTTAAACTTTTCTGCTTCATTAAAATGAAACCTACGTGGTATAATTAACACCCACAACAGTCACATACGTAGTTCTATCCGACACTAGAATTCTGTGTCGTGGGTATCAGGAACTACGAGTACCATTTTACCAAAACACCCAGACCCGGAACAAATATTTGCAGATCATACAAACATTTGTCCCACAGCGGAAATCGAACCCACAACCTCTTGCGTCTCAGCCGGCTACTCGCCCGCCGCGCCACTGAGGTCGTCAATAGGAATAGATGTGTCTTTCTTCACTCTTTCCAATGATATATAACACTATCCTACTTAACCATCTTTTATATAGACACCACTTTGACATAAAAAAGGGCATTTATTCACTCACACTAATCTTAGTTACATAGGTACAATTATAATAAAGTTTAATAGTTAGTGTACGAGAAAAGGACGAGGGCTCAGCCACGCTGTTTTTCAGCCTCATCTTAGAATGCTGCTGTCGTCACAGCAGCCATGTACTCGGAAGCTATCTGCTGTTTCAGCAAAGGAAACAGCAAAACATGTAAGTGACGCCATAAATTTAGCGCCAAATATGCCACTGTCACGGTTTAAACGTCAAAATTGCGTTTAAAAGTTTTTCGAAAGTAGACTAAACTGTTGTGTTTGGTAAATTTTCAGAGTGATTGTAAGTAATTATAAGAATTGGCCTTCAGCTACTTTTGTTGCTGACTGTACAAAGTGAAAGCACCCCCCGTCTAGGATAAAATTAATGTCCTCTGATCCGAAGGGTAAAATTTTCAGATTAGTTTAAAATTACATGACTAACATGGGCACTCTGCATGCATTTTCTATCCACTCAGTATTCTCTGCGCACTCAATCACCACACTGGTCCTTTTGACTATCAATCACTAGGCCTCAGGGTCACCTTAAGTCAATCACCTGTCACTGACATAACGCAGGCTAACAAAAGAAGGTGTAAGCATAAAATTTTCGTTCGTTGCCCGTGGTACTACCAGTATTACTATCAGTAGTAACACCAGTAAAAAACCGGTAGAACTACCAGGCGATCCAGTAGTACCACGGGAAGTTTTTTTTAACACGTGTTACACTCTTAGTCAATTTGAATGTAGAGACAAGTCTGCATGCTACGCCGTAGCACGATTTTTACTTTTCGTAGAATACAAGATTTTATGTTTACAGTGCCGTCAATTCTCAATTTATCCCATAACAGTGCGCCTAATCCTTTCACCACACTGATTCTTTTATATTTCATTGGACAATCATAATCAAAACCACATCATCAGCCGGTTGACATCCACTGATGTACATAGGCGCATAGAATGCCACGACGAACGGTCTTGAGCCGCCTCCATCCACCGTTACAATGTAATCGGTCCATCAGCCCTATAATTTGAAGTGTTGCTATTGCAGAGGTTGCACCATAGTTATAGAAGTATATTATAATCTACAGTCAAGTCCGCGTAGCACCGTTATCTACGTCGTAGCTAAGTCGCTACGAGAGGTGTTGTAAATATAGACGTAAAACAACCGATTTAAAACGTTTTAAATAAAATGTTGCCGTTTTAAACCCCAAATCAAATCAAATCAAATCAAAATCAAATATCATTTATTGTGAAACATAGGTAAGGTATTAAGATGTTAGGTAAAAATTAAAAACAATGTCCACTATGTTACCAAGATTGGTGTACAATAATATCAATGAAGCTAGGTATGTCTATAAGAATTTAAATGTCAAACAAATTACACATGTCATATACCGAGGTCAGACTTTAAATTAATAAAATATTAAATTACATAAAAATTATACGCACAATACACAAATGTCAAAGCTATAATACCTAAAATTTAATTTTTTGTCAATTAGTTCCTTAACACTATAAAAACACTTTTCTTGCAGCCACAACTTCATTTTTGTGGTGAATTTGCTATGTGGAAGGCTTTTAATTTCACTGGGTATGGAGTTATAAATTTTCCCACACATTACATAACTGCTATTTAAATACATTGCCGTTCTAGGATGCTTGGATAAAACAATTCTGTCTGGGTTTCTAGTGTTTCTTGAATACATAACGCCTGCTTTTAGAAATAAATGTGTGTGCTTTCTCACAAATAAAGCCGACTCCAAAATATACATGCAGGGCAAGGTGAGCAATTTGAGCTGCCTAAATAATGGTTTGCACGAATCCCACGGTGGTATGCCACCAATAGCCCTAATGCATTTTTTTTGTGCTATAAATGCTCTTTGTATATCGGTGGAGTTACCCCATAGTATAAGTCCATAAGCTAGTACTGACGCAACATAGCCATGATAAGCTTGCAATAGCGTACAAATAAATAAAAAAAAATAAAAAAACCAAATAAATCGTTTCGCCTACAAAAATAAAAGAACTGTGTTTTACCGTTAATTCCAATCTTTTCTACCAACAGTTCTATAGTCTAACAGTTTGGACAAAATTATTCCAAACTGTTAGCCTGACCTGTCGGACAGATTGGAATTTGGATTTTCGCTCAGTTTTGTTCCATATAGTACTACCGCAAGTGAAATAAAAAATAAGATAAATGATTATTAATTTTTTATAGGTATCTATTTACTTACTAACTGATACCTATTTAAATTGACTGGTCAAAATAATTTTCCCCATTTTTAGAGTAATAAATAAATAAAAAATAAGAATTCAAAAAGTTGGAAAATCAAAATTTTGATGTTAAAAAACTGTTTTGAGTACCCCGAGGTGTTGCTTGGTCATTATAATATATCCCCATTTTCAGGGTAATTTCCAAAAAGTTGGAAAATCAAAATTTTGATTACATGGAAGCGTTTCTAGTACCCAGAGGTGTCGTATGGACAAAATAATTTTCCCCATTTTTAGGATAATTTCCAAAAAGTTGTAAAATCAACATTTTTATTACACTGAATCGTTTCCAGTACCCAGAGATGTCGTATAAAATAATTTTCCCTATTTTTAGGGTAATTTCCAAAAAGCTTCAAAATCAAAATTTTGGGGTACTCGAAATGGTTCTGTATAATAAAAAATTTGATTTTGCAACTTTTTGGAAATTACCCTAAAAATGGGGAAAATTATTTTGTCCATACGACACCTCTGGGTACAGAGGCCCAAGCACGAAGATCTAACGTTACCGAGACGCTAACACGATAGTAAACGTCAAATATTAACCAATCAACTTGCAAAGATTTCAAGTTACCCCGATGGTATTGGCCAATATTTGACATTTGCGATCGTCTCGCTAGCGTCTCGATAACGTTAGTTATTCGTGCTGACCCCACTGGAAACGATTCAGTGTAATCAAAATTTTGATATACCAACTTTGGTGAAATTACCCTAAAAATTTAAAAACTTATTGGACCAGGCACCACCTCAGGAGACTTGTAACGGTTCAGTATAAACAGAATTTTGATATGCCGACTTTGGTAAAATTACCCTAAAAATAAGGAAAATTTATTTAGTCAGGACACCTCAGGTTACTTGCAATACAAACATTTGACTTTTTTGTATAAACGAATAAAAATTGATATAAATTTATTTAAGTTTTTCTTTTTGATTTCACTGTACTTCACATGCGGTAGTACTATATGGAACAAAACTGAGCGAAAATCCAAATTCCAATCTGTCCGACAGGTCAGGCTAACATTTTGGAATAATTTTGTCCAAACTGTTAGACTATCGAACTGTTGGTAGGAAAGATTGGAATAAACGTGTTTTACACTTCATTATGGGCAATTTTTGGTCACCTGACTGTTTCGTTTTAATTAGTTTATAGAAAATCAATAGAAAGTACCTACCTACATTACCTACTAGTTTATGTATGTGCATGTGTGTGTAGAGTAGGCGAGCTCTCAGAATAAGGGCGAGCTGGCAACGTTGCGTCGAGTGGCGACGTCAACGAGAGTGCGAGATTGTTGAGATTGGACCATGCCCATGGTTTGGACCGAATCAAATTGATTATTTATATATCGTTTGAAAAAAATAAACAAAAAAGTTTATTTACCAACACAGAGTTTTTAACTTATCAGTAGAGTTAGTATTTTTTAAACTCTCACGATTAGAACACATATTTATGAATTGTCACGGGTATTTATCACGTGTTACCTTAATTCACGACGTTTCGAATGCGTTACAGCAATCATGGTCGCGGGCTGACTGGAGTACATGAAGCTACCGTCGAGAAGTGGTGGCAGCTGCAGAAACTACCCTCACTTGGTCTTCACAATTTTCTGAAGACCAAGTGAGTGAATATAATAAATATCAGTAGAGTTTTTAAAACTTAGGTAGGTAATACGCTTGGTCGGATGGACGAACTAGACTAGAACTTACCCGGGTTTCAAACACGTTTTAACGAATAACCGGTTTTAAACGGTTTTTTTTCGTTTTAAATGAATTGGTTTAATTGGTTTTAAACCGGCCTTACATGTATAGTTGTAACTAATTGAACGAGCGAAGCGAGTTCTCTGAATCCGCGTTGTAGGTATGTTTGTCTGAGGATAATTTTCGAATCGTAATCTTAATCTTCGTGATTTTGATAGGTGGGTAGATTAACTTTGCGCAGAGGCAATATCGAAATCAATAAGGTTAATCCGAGGTGCGATTATTGCTAGTTGAAAACTTTACCAAACTTTATTGGTACAATATGTAGGTCAGGTTATGAGCTAAGCTAGCTATGTTGAGATATTGGAGTTCAATGGGTAAAAAAGCGAGGCAGTCAGATCAAGCCACAAATGCACGTGTCATTTTAGTCTTTGATTGGACATTTTAATTTTTTTTTTAATGTTATTTTAGACTTTGTAGTGTACTTTCAGTAATCCCACAATGCTGAAATTTTGCATGTTCGTAGCTCAAGGGGCCAGCGGAGGATAAATTGCTCATCCAAATGCAATACCAAAATTATTTGAAACTCGAGAAGTAGGCTTTCCGTTTATTCCCGGCCTAAAATCTGTTTCGTATAGGGTGTAATTCGCATGTCTGGGTCGTCAGTTGCTAGGGCTACTGATCGGTTGCTATGGCTATCTGTCGGTGCGGTAGGGATGGGGTTATGGAAACAAGATTATAAAATTCGTACCGTAAAACCGGATTACTTTAACCCTAAGAGGTAACTTTGGCCCAAAGTTTAAACTTCCGGCCTGCTGTGTAAGCGTAATTTCTGCTCGTAGTTTCTACACACAGAGACAGATGGCAGGTCCTGTGCTCGCCCGGAATGATTTCACACGAATCTGTCACGATTCGTGTGAAATCTTTTCCCGATTAGGGCCAAAGTTACTTTTTAGGGTTAAAGTAACCCGGTTTTACGGTAACGAAGATAATCTTACACGGGTTTTGATAGTTTTCGAAAACTATATGAAGTTTCGTTTCCTTTCATACATTTACTGACAGCGTCCTTAGTTTTTTCTCGTTTTTTCTAGGGGCGCTGCAAGTAAATGTATGGAAGGAAACATAACTTCATATAGTTTCGAAAACTATCAAATCGCGTACTAAGCCCCCTGAGGCCGTAGACAAAATAACATTTTAATAGCGATGACACTAGTAGAAAGGCCAAAATGTATGAGATTGCGGTAAGCTATATCGATATGTCACGTGGTCTTTTGTATTGTGTTACGACTGTAGCAATAGAATCGTTTCGAAGCGAATGCCGTTTGGCTAGGCCTACTGATCATGTGTACACAGTTTGAAGAAATAATAGCCAAACTAGAAACAAACTTCGTTCGCGTTCAAAACTGCTTGAGCGGCCTTTTGCTAGCTACCGGGTAACCTCCTCATGCTTATGTTATCTTTCTCGCTCTAACGATCGTCTTCCTGAGCGACAGAAAGGTTTATGATTAATCGAAAGTTGACTGAGATGAGACATGGGCGTAGCCAGAAATATTGAAAATGTTACATTATTAACATATTGAAATACGGAGAGGCGAAGAGTTGAAATTATTACAATAATATAAATCTATATAAATTGTTTCAAAAATTAGTCAAAAAATTTGGCTGTTCACACTTCTAAAAATGTTTTCACGCTCGCCGGGACCAGCAGTTTTTTACATGATTATTAATGAATTGGGCCCAAGAACACACTTTTTGTATCGATGAGTAATATTCCCATCTCTATGTCATTTGCCAAAACAAAACTACCTACTGTTAGACAAAACGTCTGTTTACATAGAATCAATACAACCTTCAAAATCACACAGCCAAAACATACTACCAGACGAAAACCACCTAGATTATACCTTATACGATGTGAAATATGGTCCAAAGTGTCGTGGCAATTTACTACAAAGGGTGATGAGATTATCCCCTATTTCCTACGACATGGGGTTCAATTTCCATTGTTTTTTTTGATAGTTTTATGTATAAAGTTGATGGAAGAGGCTTTATTATGTAGTAGACGTGTTTATGTATTGAAGGTTTCGTTTGACTACGTGCTTTAAACGGTCTTGAGCCGCCTCCATCCCCGGACTTCCTGCGACGTTCAAAATCGTCGGTTAGTCGAGCGGGGGCCGTCTTACAACGCGTCGTCCGGTTCGTGTCAACACATTCGAGAACCCTTATTCCCCAACGGTGGTCGGTAATTAAAAACAGGTAGGTAGGTATCTAAGTGCACATCTGTCTTTGGTCGCTTAAGTACCAAACTATGACTTGTATATCTTAGACTATCTAATTTAGACTGTAAAGACCCCATGTATTTCAAGACTGGCAAAATAAGAAGCCATACTACATACGACTCCAATAACTTTTCATTCAAAAACCAACTCCACCATTGAATTCGGTTATTTGCATGTTTTTATTTTCTAAAGGTAAACAAAACAATGACTCATTGCTGAAAATACCAAAATTGCTATATGTATATTTCAGGAGTGCCCTCAATTCCTCATGGATTCCATCATCAGAACTGGATTTTGATAAAAATGGGACCAATCTGGAAGTATCCTATGAATTAAAAAAAGAATTTTCCAAATCGGTTTATAAATTACGAAGTTATGAGGTAACAAACATAAAAAATACAACCGAATTGAGAACATCATCCTTTTTCCGAAATGGGTAAAAAAAAATACAACCGAATTGAGAACCTCCTCCTTTTTCCAGAGTCGGTTAAAAATAAATATAGTCAAGTGCGTGCGAGGCAGAGTCATGCACTGAGGGATCGTACTATGTATGTAACAAGTACCTATGATCTCAGATAAATTGTTATTTAATAGAATACATTAGCTTAACATTTTTTTTATATTTATTGTTTATCTATACAATTTATGAAAAATCGACTATCAAGCTAAATTTTGAAAGTCATATGTTTTGTCTTATTAATAAGGCCCCGTACTTACTTCCGTAACACCTTTTGGGTACGCAGACAGAACCCTAAAAACGTGAATTGCTGCAATCCGGTAAACTTAGGCCCGTATTCGAGAAGTATGCTCAAGCGTGAATCGAGACTCGAGCATAGATTTGGTGACAGTTTTTCATGAAAACTGTCACAAAATCTATGCTTGAGTCTCGATTTAGTTTGAGTTTAGTTCTAGAATACGGGCCTTAGCCACACTGCTATAAATCTTTTTTAACCGACTTCACAAAAAGGAAGAGGATCTCAATTCAGCTATTTTTTATATGTTTGTTACCTCATATCTCCGGCGTTATGAACCGATTTGGAAAATTTATTTATTTATTTATTAAAAAAACTATTATAACACCTTAACAGAGTAGGACCTAAAGCGATGTTATATGCACATGATTATATAAAATAAAAACAAAGAACCAAGCTTAAAAATAAGTAGGTACCTACTGGGGAATACCTATAATATTACTAATAGGCACCACAACTATTCAACTTTCTCCAAAACAAGCTGCGCTATCTCCATGAGTTTCGGCAGGCTGTGATGAAAAATGTCAACATTGTTCTCCGAAAGAACATTAACTAAACGGATGGCGTGTGACATTGGGGCAAATTTGAGTAAGTTTGTTCTAAATATTGGCTGGCAGAGCAAGGCGGGGCGGCGGCGCGCGCTCGCGCAGCCATCAGGCGCGCGCAGCCGCAACGCCGCCAGCACTTCCTCGTGGTGCACGAGCCCACTCAATACTCGCACGATGTACTTGACCAGCGCCATATCCCTTCTAACCGACAGTCTACAGTACCCGACCATACCCATAACAAATAAACTCGGGTACATAAGCGGGTAGTAGGGGTATACTCCGTACTCCTTCAAGTATAAAAAACGTGTGAATTTATTTTGAATTTTTTCAATCATTAGTCTGTACTTGGCTTCATGGGGATTCCATATTAAGGCGTTCGTTTCTAGATGGCTCCGAACCAAAGCATTGTAAAGGATTTTGATGATAAAAGTATTATTGAAGTTCGTACTTTGCCTCAGAATAAAACCCAAATTTCTGAAGGATTTGGCGCATAGGTTAATGATATGTTTGCGAAACGTTAAATCGGGTACCATTTCAAGGCCCAGGTCGCGCACTCGCGTCGCTAGCGGTAACACCTCGCCACCGACCTCATACAGATGCCGCAGCGGCGCGCGCGCACGAGTATAGCTCACCATGCAGCACTTTGCTACATTGAAACGCAGCTTGTTGTGTTCACTCCATAACACCACCCTATCTATATAAATATTTTTTTTATTTGAATAGATATACTTCCAGATTAGTTCTATTTTTTTCCGAATCCAGTTCTGATGATGGAATCCATCAGGAATTGAGGGAACTCCTCAAATATTGTAGGCATACATATAGCGATTTTGATATTTTCAGCAACAAACCATTTGCATTCATAAAGTATCATGACCCTTTCACCACTATGGTTTTTTCATCCAGATATTTTGTCGAATAGGTGCAATGGCGGAAGTCGGTTTTATAAATGAAAAGTTATCATAAATACTATCATTCATCATCAGCCTGTAGAAGTCCACTGCTGGACATAGGCTTCCTCCTTAGAATGCCACGACGACCGTTCTTGAGCCGCCTCCATCCACCAACTTCCAAAATACTATCATTAGGTAAATAAAAATGAAAATATTTTCAAAATACTTTATTTATTTTAACAAATAACAAAGATCACTTACTTATATTTATTAAATGGTTACCAACTTCACAGTTAAACATCTCTGGACCTGTGTAAACAAAAAATACAAATAAATAAATAAATGTTGGACATTTCACACAACATTATCTAGCCCCAAGCTAAGCAGAGCTTGTGTTATGGGTACTAGATACATTACAAAGATAGATGTGTTTTATTATACATAGAAAATACCCAGAACACCCAGGACAAATATCTGCAGATCGTACAAATATTTGTTCCGAGGCGGGAATCGAACCCGCAACCTCCTGCGTCGCAGGCGAACCTTCGCCCACCGCGCAACAGAGGTCGTCAAGCAACAAGTGTACCTATGTTTTGACTTGAAATTAAAAAGGTTTTTTTGACGAAAGCAAATGAACTTACTAATGAGATTGGAAATCCAACTTACCACCAAGGGTCACCAGGGATGGTGAGCGGGTGAGATTTGGTGGTATGATGGTTCGAAGGGGTGAAAATGGGGCTCTACTTACTCTGATGTTTTGGCGTGTGTTGTCTGAGTGCTTTGATGCTGTCGAAACTCTGTCTGCAGATACGACACTTGTAGTGATAACCGACTACCTGGAAGATCATCATCATCATCATAAACATCATCATCATTACCATGATCATCATAATCATTATCATCATCACCATCATTATTATCATCATCATCATTACCATCATCATCATCATTACCATCATCATCACCATCACCATCCGGTACACGTGGACTGCTGGACGAGGCCTCCCAATGGGAGGATTTGCCATATCACCACGCTTGGCAGACGGATTGGTGATCGCAGTATTGGTGATTAGTACTCAGGTGGATACTGCTGCCCATCTCCTGGTGTAATCCCTTAGTCGACTCTTACAACATCCACGGGAGGAGATGGAGGGGTCTATTCTTAGACCTTTAAAATATCTTCTTGTACTGCGTCGTCGGGTTCGTGGTCGCCACCAGAGAACCTTTAACCCCAAACGGTTGTCAGTTCTGCGTGGTGACCATTGCCAATTCAACCTGCTAATTCTGAGAGCTATGCTGGTGATCTTGGTTTCTCATTTCGATCGATCTCTTCATTTCGGATTCTGTCACGTCGTGAAACCCCAAGCATAGCTCTCTCCATAGCCCCGCGACTTTGAGCCTTTATTTTACTTACATCAGATAAAATGGAGGATATGATCTTCTGATATCTTCGCATTTCGATTGAGGTGTGAGTCTTGAAGTGTGAGAGTAGATTGTAGACAGACACGTAGGTGCGCGCGCAGATTGGACATACCAGCGACTCTGTGGGAAGAAAATACCAAATTATACAACACAGGCTGAGGTCTGTCCGGCCTGAGAATAGATCTCTCCGTCTCCTCTCTTGGATGGCGTAAAAGTCGACTAAGGGATTATACCAGGGGATGGGCACCAGCATCCACCTGTGAATACCAATACTATACCGCGATAGTATTGGTCGCAGATTGGTGGCCAATCCACCTGCCAAGCGTGGTGATTATGGAAAATCCCCCCATTGTATTCTATGGGGGGAGGTCTCGTCCAACAGTGGACGACTGGTGATGATAACCCCCCCCCCCCCCCCTTTTTTATGTCACCCCCATTTTTTTTATGTTTTATGTACCCCTTTTGTCGATGCTGAGGGAAGGGCCTTTAAGGACCCTGTTGCCTCGAGTCATCAAAACTAAATTTCATTTTAAAGGCGATTTTTTTTACATTTTAGTTCAGTAATCATATTTTTGTTATTTATTTGTATTAGCAAAATCAGTTTGCTACATCATCACCAGCCGATAAACTTCTTGAGCCGCCTCCATCCACCGACTTCCTGCGACCTTTATAATGTCTTTTGTCTATTGAGAGGAGGGCCTTCCTCTACTGCGTCATCCTGTTTATGGTCACCACTCACAAACCTTTATTACGCAACGGCCGACTAACTAACGGTTGGTAACTGTTCTTAAATTTTCTTGATGATAAATGGCATGCTATTTAATCTTGTCTTACTGTTCTTATATTTCTTGGTCGTGATTAGGTCTACCGACTATTTGGGTATTACGAGGGCTGCACTAAAAGTATCGGGAATGGAATATTTCCACTGTTTCTGTCATATTACATTTTTTTAATTGAAAATTCTTTGTTTTTAAAAATCGAATACCATTTATTTATTTAAAAAAAGATTCTCGGTCTTGTCACAAGGTTTTGTCAAACTTGTTTAGTCGTTGAGAAAATGGAATTGACTCGAGAAAATTCAAGAGCGATGATTTATTATGACTTTCGAAGTGGTTTAACACAAAAACAGTGTGTTGACCGGATGATTTCTGCATTTGGTGACGAAGCCCCATCCAAAACCACAATTTATCGATGGTTTGCTGAATTTCAACGTGGACGTGTCAAGCTCAGTGATGATCCCCGTCAAGGTCGTCCAAAAACTGCAGTCACCCAAGAAAACGTTGATGCTGTGCGTAAGCTGATTGAGGAAGATCGACATGTGACATACCGCGAAATTCAAGCAACTTTAGACATTGGCATGAGTCAAATACAACTAATCTTGCATGAACAATTAGGTGTAAAAAAGTTGTTTTCCCGATGGATACCGCATTCGCTCTGTGAAGAGCAAAAAGCGGCTCGCGTTACTTGGTGCGTCAGTACTCTCGAAAGATTCCACGCAGGATCCTCAAATGCTGTATACAACATCGTATCAGGTGACGAATCCTGGATATACGCGTACGAACCCGAAACAAAAAACCACTTCCTTGATTCCCGAAATTTTCAGTGCCGCCCTCGTATTGTAAAAACTCTTCATAGTGAATATCTTTTTTTTTTAATTTAGTCATACCATTCTCATATTTCATCAAGATGAATAGGTATTCTATTGAATGTTGTCTTACTGTTTTAATATTTCTTGACGATGAATAGGTGTTTAAATGAATGTTGTCTTACTGTTTTCATATTTCTTGACAATGAATAGGTATGCTATTTAATATAACTGTATGTTGTCTTACTGTTCTTATATTTCTTGCCGCCGCGCCACGACCCTTGGAAGCAGGAAGCGCACAGTTTACAGCAGGCTACTTCCTTCAGGTACATCTTGGAGTCATCAGACCGCTCCAAGGTTTCTTGACCTTCTACCTTCTTGCTGTAACCAAACAGTTCTAATCGTTAGTTTAAATTTCACCTCGCCTATTCTTTTTTCGCGTAGTAACAGATCTGAAACCATTCAGTGGTATAGGTCGCGCAACGAGTTATGAGCGCTCGGCGAAAGTGGTGGAGTTGCGAATGTGTACATGTGTACGCGTCTGTATCTAGGGGAGCGCGAGAGGCGAGTGCGGGGCGCGCGGTCCGGGAAGGCGACTGATCAACCAATACGCGCCGGCACTGGCCGCCTCTCCCCCCCCCCCCCCCCCCCGCTAAACAGACCCAAAAAATTACTACTGCGCATTGAAGGTCGGCGCTCATAACTCGTTGCGCGACCTGTAGATAATAGTTCTTACCGTCTATCAATCATTCCGTAGATGGCAGACATTGATTCACTCGGCTTGTACACCACAAGGGCTTCCCCATCTTTGTGTTCTTCCTGAAATAAAATAAAACATAATATTAGATTCGTTGTGGTGTGTTCGGCTTAAGAATAGAGACCTCCATCTCCTCCCGTGGATGTCGTAAAAGCCGACTTAGAGATTACACAAGGGGATGGTCAGCAGAATTCAACTGAGTACACCAATACAGCGATAATTCATTGATTCAAGCGTGACTTGAATTCTACAATATTGAATAGACGAACAAATTTATTATAGTAACAATTCCGCTCTTCTCCAACGAAAACTATGAAAGAATTCGACACGTGTTTCGCCTCTCAACGAAGCATCTTTAGGAAACACTTGAGTCACTGCGCGCTGCAGAAAGTCCTCTTCCAAGTCCAGAGTGTCTTTTTGTTCGGCGTTCGGCGAAGGAACATGGCTGCGGAGTTTTTGCAATGTTGTTGTGTCTTTGTTGTTTTAGCAGTGAGTTAACTGTTTCTTAGAGAGAGTTAAGAGGAGAGAACGTTGAGAGGTGAAACACGTGTCGAATTCTTTCAGAGTTTTCATTGGAGAAGAGCAGAATTTTTAATATATACATTTGTTTGTCTACTAAATATCGACCAATACTGTGAACCCAGTGGAAAATGTTAGAGGAGACCTATGCCAAGAGGCACGCTAAACTTCGGGACATTTTACAGGGAAACCAAAACATATTTATTAATGTATATTATTATTTGTAGTTCAGAATAAAGGGCTTTATTATTATTATTATTATTATTATGAATACTGTGATCACTGACACGAGACGCTGCTTGGGTGCGCTACACGTTGCCGTCTTCACATATAATTATTAAATAAGTTTTAAGGTATAAAATATGTCTATAAGGTATATATTTCTATGGGCTTAATGTTTAGGTACATAACATGACATACATAGTCCTGATTCCACACTAGGATTCCGTGTCGTAGGTAGAACTACGAGTACCATGGTATCAGAACACCCAGACCCGGAACAAATACTGGCAGATCATGCAAACATTTGTCCCACAGGGTATATTGAACCCGCACTTCTTGCATCTCAGCCGGCTACTCAACCACTGCGCCACGGAGGTCAGAGGGGGTATAATTTTATTGTACATATCCCATTTAGCCTGAAATAAATATCATTAATATCCTACCTTGCTCAATATTACTTCAGTTGACTGCCCGACAGTTCGCATCTTCCTATTTCCGAGTATGTAATTATTAAGTACTTTCTTTTCCTTATACCTTGGTAGGACACATTGAAATATCTCAGACTTTTTATCACCTGCAACATTCTCTACGGATGTTTTACTCCAAATTGTTGTTTCAACACCACCTGTAAATAAATTCACAAGTCAAATTCAAATGTATATTATTCATTGTAATCGCAAGGATCATTTCGAAGGATCATTTTCATTTTCATGCTACCCGGCTAGCATAAGCTAGCCGTTATACTCTCAGCCTAAGAATAAGACTCCTCCAACTTCTGTGGAAGTTGTAGAAGGCGTCTAAGAGATTACCCCAGGGGATGGGCAGCAGCATCCACCTGAGTACTTAAGACCAAACTGTATGCTAAGCAAGATGATTATGGTAAATAATCATTATGCCCCCCAATGCACTTATTGACTTTGACTTTGCACAATATGCATGCTTTGGGGAAGGCCTAACCCAGCAGTGGATGTCTACCCACTGATGAAGAAGATGCTCCCCGGGGGAAGCTTAACCATCAAATTAATAGGCAGAAAGTAAAAATTTCGTTATTGTATTAAAAGAATGGTGAAATAGCTTTCTAGGTGAATAAGTGAGTTAGCCATTTAACATGAGTAGTTAGGGTGTTAGGGTGTTGTGGTAGCTTTAATTGATGGACGGATACGGTACGACTAACCAATCGATCGATTGCAGGTTGATGGCATCGGTCGAGGTTGTTCGGCTAACAAGCAGCTCGATCGACGTTGACTAATCCATTCTACCATCGATTGATGCCGTCGATTGACAATCGATCGATTGGTCTGGTAGAAACTATCGATCGACGTCGACTAATCCATTCTACGATCGACCAATGATCTATCGATTGGTGTGGAAACACCCTAAAGCTAATTTACTCAAAATACTCTATTAAAAATTTGATGCAAGAGTGTATTACTGTCTCAAAGCTAGGAGATTACCAGTATGTTTATTGACAACATTCTTGAACACCGCAGTCCTCGCAGATTTCTTTGTATCACCGCGCTCAGGCTTCAGTATCTCGTCACAATACTTGAAGTGCTCCAAACAAACGTTGTTCCAATTATTCAACCTCTTTTTATCACTCTCTTGGGCTCTTATTGCCCTCACTGGCAAGCAGAGTGGATCGTCATAATCAGGTATTCGAATATTATGCCTTTTCCGGATCAAATACTGCTCCCTCGCGCCCATATCGTGGTACTCGCGAACTTTTTTCTTTGCTGGTTCTACAGGTGTTGGTGTTATATGGAAGGTGTTTGTTTTCTTCTGTGGCAGTTGTTTCTTCTTACTGGGTATAATTTCTCCAGCTGGGTCGTAATCAGAATCTTCTTCTTCCTTCTTCCGTTTCTTCTTCTCCCTATCAGCTCTAGGGCGGGGGCGCTCCACCAGCAAAATCGGATATGAAGGTCTGGCTGTAGCCGTCTCTTGTGTTAGTTGAACGCATTGCTGCACGATTTCGGCGTCCTCTTCTAGATATTCTATTTCACCATCAGATGCAGCCATAATGTAATGTGTGTTAATGTAATGAAATCAAGTAGAAATCTTTAGTACTATACTCATAAATCTGCGGTAGAAATAAATAAGCCAACAGGAAAACCTGGCTTGAGACCAAAACAAACTTGAGTTGAGCTTGATTGAATGATTGATTGAAGTTTGAACTGATTGATAATGAATTGAATGTCAGTACCTACGCCACAGAACCCACAAATATAAAGAAAAAATAGATTCAAATAAGCAAAAGAAAAAAAGAGGGGTTACGGATCTCTAAAAAGTTTTTAGAGATCCGTAAGTAAAAAATATGTAAGAAATTAAACATGGTAGGAAACTTGGAGCATAAATTATTATAATTAAGTATATGAAAATTACTGCCATCCCCCAACACGAAACCACAACTGAACATATTTTCTTAAAACTTTTGAAAATACGTTCAGGTATTTTCATAAATTGCTGGTGTACGTGGTAGCGAATGTTGGAGTGTTAAATCATCCGTTACATATTGTTAACCGACTTCCCAAAAAAGGAGGAGGTTCTCAATTCGGTTGTTTTTTTTTTTTAATGTTTGTTACCGCATATCTCCGGCGTTTATGAACCGATTTGGAAAATTGTTTTTTTAATTCTATAGATATACTTCCAGATTGGTCCAATTTTTTTCAGAATCTAGTTCTGATGATGGATTCCATGAGGAATTGAGGGAACTCCTCAAATATTGTAGGCATACATATGGCGATTTTGATATTTTCAGCAACAAACCAAGCATTTGCATTCAAAAAGTATAATGATCCTTTCACCACTATGGTTCTTTCATAAATTTTTTTTCATCCAAATATTTTGTCAAATACTATAGCGGAAGTCGGTTTTTTAAATGAAAAGTTATTTTTGAAATAATGTCGATATTTACGAACAATGTGGAGAAAATAATTTTGTCACACTGAGGTATAAACTACTAGTACCTACTTACGTATCCTTTAAAGTACCTATATAGGTAATACCATAAGTGACAACATTGTTCGTAAATATCTACATTATTATGTTGTCACGGTGTTATCGGTTATCGATTCATTATCATATCACAACAACACTGTTCACCCATAAATGCTTATCACGATAACAAGATAGCAAAACCACTCAATCCTTGGGATTTCCCTGAGCTGAAGCTCCAGTGTTTGATATGCTAGCTATAATATTGTTTTTGTAATGAATAGGTACCAAATTGTCTTTTACTATGATTTTTCGCAAGGTAAGTATTTCATATACCAACTAACCTATCTTCCTATCTACCTTTTCTTTCTTTCTTTCATTTGAATAGGTAGTATAATATTATAATTACCTTTGTGGCGCAGCGGGCGAAGGTTTGCCTCAAACGCAAACGCGGGAATCAAACCCGCAAACTTATGCGTAAACAAATATTCAATAATAATATTCCGAAACAAATATTTGTATAATCTGCAGATATTTGTTCAAGGTGTTCTGGGTATTTTCTATGTATAAGTAATTTAAAAATTAAAATTTTTAACCATACTGTAGTATATCATTTATCTAGTACCCATAACACAAGCTCTGCTTAGCTTGGGGCTAGATAATGCTGTGTGAAATGTCCAGCATTTATTTATTTATTATTATTGATCTTGAGCAAAGACTAAGAAAACTAAATTTAACAGCAGTTTTTGCCTTCGTTTTCTTGTATGGTGAAAAAATGAGAAAACCGAAAGATAGAAAACACAAAATACCTACCTATGTATTTTGTGTAGCTTCGCATAACAGCTGGCTACCTACTCCATTCATGCCATTTTCTGTTTGGATGCGTATCGCTTTTGATTCGCATTAATTTGAGAGCCCTTTAGACATTAACTTATCTAGTAGAG
This sequence comes from Epirrita christyi, assembly GCA_951392215.1. Taxonomy (NCBI): domain Eukaryota; kingdom Metazoa; phylum Arthropoda; class Insecta; order Lepidoptera; family Geometridae; genus Epirrita; species Epirrita christyi. The sequence goes on along the minus strand of OX595856.1, from coordinate 12,469,689 downwards.
TCATGGAATTTTAATAAGAATAAAGCAAACTATCGTATGTGCGCAAAGTACTGTAAATCGTCATAATTATAAAACAGTGCCAGAGGAAACACTTAAGTCTTATTATTGCAACTACTAAAGTATTTTCTTGAAATTTTGATCAGTGCAATTTATTGATAAGTAATATTAGTGACCGAAACAATGGGGCTGATACATTTTCTGGTGAAATATTCATTGTTTTTATTGAATTTAATTTTTACGGTATGTACTCTATCTACCACATAATATGCGTAATCTGTGTTTTCGTAACCTAAGTAGAAAAACTTTATTTTTATAAGATTATTACAACTAAATAGAACGAGTTTAATAAATACAAATGGAACGGTTGGGAGGTATTGGGTAATCTTTCAATATCATCATCCTGATTTGAGGGAGAAGAGGATCCTTTTCGTATATTTTTTTATAAAAAAAACCACATGTATCTCGCGGGAACGGATGGCACAGGGGATCCCCTGTTCCCCTCACCCACTCCCCTCTCAAATCAGGTAGACGATATATTATCTAAGGCCAACCCGAGCTATCCTCAACTGATCCAAATCACTAATATACGGAATCATCCCAAAGACCACAAAATGCCCAATGTATTTTGGAAGGACTTTTATATAAGGGTACATATATACATATATATATATTCGAAGACGATGAAGAGGGGGAGGAGATCCCTCGCCCGCACGGGGGAAGTTTAGGAAATGCATAGTTTTTTTTATAATTTTTTAAAAATCTTATTTTATGTTTTGGTAATTTTTCTATAATATGGCCTGTGATTAAATGTTTTCTTGTGTACAAATACTACAACATAGTTTTAAAAATACCTAACAACCTACCGAAGGCCTGTCTATAGTATGGCCTGTGATAAGAAGTTTTTCTTGTGGTCTCAAGATTTTTTAAGTACAAATACTATAAAATAGTTTAAAAAAAACCTAACAGCCAACCGAGCACCTGTCTATAATAGGGCCTGTGATTAGAAGTTGTATTGTGTACCTATACAAAAACTATAAAATAGTTTTAAAAAAACCTAACAACCTACCGAGGGCCTGTCTATACTACCCAGGGGGGTAAGAATTTTTCTTGCAGTCTCATGATTTTTTACATACAAAAATTAAAGTTATTTTCTAGATCTGAAACTTCGTGAGATTGCTCAAGATAGTAAGTACTTTACATAAAAAAATTTGAAGACTCTTCAAATTTTTAACTACAAGTCCCGTATATAAAAGACGAGCCTGTATTTTGTGTAAGGATGCTGGCTGCATACGCAAAATGGTAATACCAATGCGTCAAGCCATAATGTTAGAGAGAGACAGCTCTGTGGACACGCGTCACTCGCTTCGACCAGAAGCTTTGAAAGTATTTTCAAAGCTTGTCGTGAAAACACGAAGTGCCTCGGTACCCCACGGACCCAAGGATAGTTAGGGATCGTGGGGGGAAGTAGGTAATTATCTTGGCACGCACAAAGAGAAGTACGTAAGTAGCATTTCTAGAGCTACTTACGTACGTCTAGAGTTTATCCTTTATGCCAAAGGCCAACCTATCTAGTCTACCCTTTTCCACGGAACAAGAGTCCAAGTAGTTCCAATGCCAAGCTGTAAGGGCATTTATCTTTATTTATTAACTAGCTGTGCTCCGGTGTTTCACCCACGTGAACAATGCTGAAAATTGATGATGATGATAGTGCAAAGTAGCCTGTGTGTTAATCCAGGACATAAGGTATCTATTACAAATTTCACTCAAATCCATTCAGCCGTTTGAGCGTGAACAAGTTACAGACATACTCTCAAGCTTTCGCATACTTATATAATATTAGTGTGTGATTTACCTACATTTTTGTTTGTTTTTATTGTTACAGATTTCAGGCATAGCCATAGTCATAGTTGGAATAATTATACTCATGCAATTTGAAAAACTAACTGAGTCATATGGTGAACTAGGCGAAGACAAAGATGTAATTGCTACATTAAAAATGATTTCAATTTCAATTATTGTAATTGGCATCATAATATTCCTCATAGCGTTCTCAGGATGTTGTGGAGCTGTCACGGAAACCAAATGTCTTTTAGTTACGGTAATTATACGTAACTACTTAAATAATCAAATGTGGGTACATTTGATTAATCACCACAAGTTTTCAAACAAAATTTCACACATCAGGTTTACAACATACATTATGTATTTTTCTGTCAGACAGAATATTAGATGGATATACTAGATAAAAGGTTAGGTTGCATTCCAAGGGCCTATGTCCAGCAGTGGATTTCTACAGACTGATGATGATGATGATGATACTATATAAAAGATAAAAGAGACCTGCTCTATTATTTTAATAATATTATTTATAGCTATTATTTCCATTTAACCAGTTTGCAAAATAAAGTAAATTTTATATTATTTTTGATTAATGCTTATTTTTCAGTACGCTGTCTTCATGTGTTTTCTAATTACTGCAAAAATATACCTGACTGTAGTGTGGAACAGAGATATCAACTCACTACAAAATGCTACAAACAAATTTATAAATAACACGTTTGATGATCCTACCAAAAACGTGACTTTTCATGTAATAGAGGCATCGGTAAGATTTACCAAATAATAGTCACTACATACGTCAAAATAAATTATCATGGTATGTATCTGGCCTCAGAATAAACCCCCCGTCTCCTCCCGTGGATGTCGTAAAAGCCAACAAAGGGGACGACCAGGGGATGGTAAGCAGCATCCACGTAGGTACTTACTTGGTGCAAAGTTGTATACTGTAATTACCAATCCACCTGCCTGCCAAGTGAGGTGATTATGGAAAAACCCCATTGAATATAATGGGGGTTTTCCATAATCGGAGGCCTCGTCCAACATTGGACATCAGGTGGCAGATGATGATGATGATAGTGAAATAAATGCAACTTTAGTCTGTTTAGTAAGTATTTGCCAATTCGGAATTTAGGTTACTTGCAAATTAATCTATAAACTTTTATTTTTGACACATATTTATTTTGTTGCTTTCTTGTTCAGATTAAAATAGATAAATGATAAAATAACTAAACCCTAAACGATTTTAAACTAAATATCCGGATGAGCTAGAGCCTTGACACTTTAAAGCCATGTGACAATGCAAAATACGGTTTCTTGGCTGCCAGTTTGCTTGTCTGTTAGGTAAGTACAAATTGATTTCATCAATATGTTTAAAAACAATTGCAAAACTTCACACACAAGTCTAAATACCAGTTTTTTATACTTACCAGATGGACTAAAAAAGTACATTTATAAGTAATTAGGTTTTTTGATTAGGTTTTTTAGCATCGCCCTCTAAGGCTGCATTTAGTGCTATATGGATGGTCCGTACGGACTACCAGAAGACGGATTTTGCCCAACAAAATCGATCTATAACTCAGTATCTACGGGAAGTTGAAAACACGATAAGTAGAAAAACCTCGATAGTTTTAATTAATGAAAAATCCTTGTTTCGCACACGTTTTAAAAGAAAGCACGACACTCGCTAGTGCGAGTGAGATGGCGCGCGGGTTATCGCGTGCGATAATGAGGGAGCCTAAATTGTAGGATAGTGCCCTCTTAACTTATTCTAATTAAGTTTTGTACATGAAAAGAAACTCTGTGAGGTGCACTAAATCCTTTCACCTAACTAGTTCTTACATCAGTCACTTAGACCTTTTCAGGTCCACCATCAAGCTGGTCTCTGACTTAACTCAGAGTGACCAAGAAATTACCAGTGATAAAAAGCTATAGTATTATGTAATTCCAAATATTTTCAGCTACAGTGTTGCGGTACTACAGGGCCTGATTCATACGAAGAAGAATTAATACCACCAACGTGTTGTGCTGAAAAAGAAACATTCGACTTTGAGAGATGTCAGTTGGAAGATGCTTTTAGTATTGGCTGCTTGGAACTCATTAATGCGTTCATTACCGACCTTGGGAAAACGATAAAAACTGTTTTAATTTGGGTCATCGTAGTAGAAGTAAGTACCTAGGTACCTACACCTGCATTAGCTTCTTGGTATTTAATATTAAGAGAATTTCTAAAAAAAAAAAAATAATTAACTTTGTTTCAGGCATTGGAATTTATTGCGTCAGTATATCTTTCCACATCTATAGATAAAAATAGACAAAAACCTAAAGTATATACTACACAATCTGTGTTTTAAAATAAAATAATCTGATTTTGTGCAAAGATCCTAAATTTGGATACACTGGATTGTAGATTTTGAAAATTAATTTTACCAGTATAGTAAAACTTGTGATTATGATCAAATTGGTATTTGTTTTATTCCTGTCTTTCAAATATGAACCTAATTTAGAACAACAGTAGTTACCTACCTAAAACAATACAAACAAGATTTATTGAACGATTGAAGAGATTTCTCTGAGTCAACTTGGGGCGTATGTTTTCTGTGATATTGTTAGTCAGCGGCACAGAATAGGTTTATATAGCAGTTAATTTTGGAACTTCTTGAAATTTAGATGAAATACTGATTTTTAATTGTTTTTAAATGGCATCCAAACCCAGATGTAAATGATTATAATATCTTATTTAATTATTCATTTGTATAATATAGGTATCACTATTTTATAGTCAAGCGATAATGTTAAGACATTTTTGATAACAATTAAAAATCAGTAGGTACCTAGGTTATTCAGCACTGCCAGCTATGCCTTCACCTCGAACGCCTAATAATTTTCCAAAAAACTCCTGGCATATATTAAAATAATAGGTACTTGTAGTAAATGCTTTATTTATATGCGTAGGTCCTGCCTAAGCATAGTCAATTTCATGAAAATTACGATCTAATAGTAAATATTTTACTGTAGGAAATACACTACGGAATTCTATTTCCGGCCCTAACTCGACACGGTTTTGGCCACATCCATAGAGAAAATTAAATCTAAACGTTATCCAACTGTCCAAGCGCAACGTCGTCCCCCAGTGGGGTGGGGCCAGACCTTGGAGCAAGGGCCAGAGTAGTAGTACATATTGGAATGGATTAGCAACCAAGGATTTTTTTAAATCGATGTTAGCATCATAGTGGTAGCAATTCTGTGCAGTATTATCTAAATTTAATGTGCGCTAAAATTATCGCGCGCTCTTTCTAAAACACTGAAATAAAAGGGACAGCGATAATTTTAGCGCAATTTCAATTTAGAGAATGATGCACAGAATCGCTGGCACTATCTCATGGATATACCATTTATCTTAGCCATTTACTGAAAAAGTCTTTCGAGGAGGTAAAAATATCTTCGGCCAAACAAAATCATCAAACATCAAATCGCTCAAATCGACATCGACAAGCAAGTGAAGCAAGCTTGGAAGCAAGCAAGCAAGCGCCAAGCAAATGATGAATGAATGAAGCAAATGAATGAAACTTGAAAGTATTTTTGTCAACATGTCGGACAAGTTCGTATATTTCTTTATTTACTGTAATTTAATGATTTTACTTGCATTTATCATTGGAAGTGCATAAACAATTAGTTCTGTGCATATTTATCACAATTATATATATTCCAAGTGTACAAACATGAAATTGTGAAAATAACAAAGTCATCCATGTGTTTTGTACTGAAAATAATTTGTTTTCTTGCAGTGAAGACTTGTTAGGTGATGATTTAGGGGACCACAGTCTCGCAGACTACAACCTCGGGAATGATGAAGAGGACCAGCTCTTGGCCGATGACTATGAGGGAGGGAATACGCAGAATGTACCATCGTCCATAGAAAGCTTCAGGGAGCCAGCGGACATGGTTCCTTCTGATTATTCGGGGCATGGGATGGAGTATAGGCCTCAGGTGAGCTTTGTCTCTTATCATATTCTTAATTTAACCACTATGTTTAATTACTCGGTCTAATTGAAAGGAAATTCATTTGGAAATTACTCAATAATTTAGTTGAAATGGATTTTGAGCTATGCTTCCTAGGCTTTTGTGGCTTGTCACTACTCTACTAATGTCCATTTCATGCTACTTTCTACCATAATACAGACTCTAGGTACTTCAAAAGAATATAGTCAGTATATTGAGTGAGATATGAGCAAAATTTTGCACACACAATTTGTAGGTCCCTATAAATTTGTTACACTAACAAATGCTCAGAAATAAAGAATCTCGGGTGGTGACAAGGTACCTACAAGATGACATATCCGAAGGCCTGCAGTCAATTGTCCAATGGCAATGTAATGGTTGGTGGAAGTTGGTAGATGGAGAGGGCTTAAGACTAGGCTGGAGGCCTATGTCCAGGTTTGGTCTACAGGCTGATGATTATGAAACTCGATTTACTTTTTTTACGTCCACTGCTTGATGAAGCCTTCCCGATAAAATACTATAGGGGGAATTGCCATAATCACCATGCTTGGCAGGCGGATTGGTGATCACAGTATTTAGTTATCAGTGTGTTAGTAGTTGAACTTCTTGTGAAAGAGTTTGTCCGGGGAAGTACTACCACCGTACTTATTTCTGCCGCCAAGCAGTAGTGCTCGCATTGCTGTGTTTCGGTTGGAAGGGTACGGGTGCCAGTGAATTACAGGCACATGAGACTTTTTATGTTGGCTAATTAGATAGATGCTGCTGCCCGCCATTTGGTGTTATCCCTTAGTTGGTTTTTGCAACATCCACGGGCGGAGATGGATGTGGTCTTTTCTCAGGCCGGACATACCACGGCACAATAAGCAACTAGTTTATATTCTGTATACAACATGTATTTGTACGGTTTCAGCCTATTCCGTACCAGCCTGTGATGGAGACAGAATGTGTGGTACCTAACATAGTAGTGGAAGTACCTAACTTACCACCCGTTCACTCAACGTATGCACCATACGAGCCACGACATTATGAACCTGAGCATTCTGTGCCTCCTGCTATGGTGAGTTGTTTCCTTTTGCGTTCCATTTTTATCCACAGCGGAAAGAACTTTTTAATTTAAGTTACCATTAATCTCCTAAATCCCATAGCTAATTGTTTTATTTTTAATTCGTGTGAGTTGTGAATGGGTTCCATAAAGCAACCAATTGACCTACCTCTGTTTATATTCCTTGTATTAAAGTGGTAAGTTTTTTTTCTTTGTCATCCAAAATTAGATCCCAAAATCTGATTTTTTTTATCTGCGCTATACGTCCATGATCGGTCACCTAACTCTGTATATGTGCTAATTTTAAACTATTTTTGGACAGAAGGTCCGCAGAAAATAGGCTGTGATCGACAGACATGAGACTGATTTTATAATTGTTCCGTTGGCACCTTTTAAGGTACGCAACCCTAAAACACTATTGACTTTGATAAGGTAGCAGGTTTTTATATTTAACATGTAATTGCAGCCAGCCGTACCAGTGGAATCTCCACAAATTGTGCCCTCAGAAATTGTGGCGTCCATCCCAAGTAAGTTTTTACTTTGAATAATTAGTCATAGTTATTGTCATGCATTATTGCAGAGCATATTGCAGAAAACAACACAAATTGATACACAATACTTATTAAACAGCACAGCAGTTGCTGTGTGGCACTTTGAAGGGTATTGATACCTATTTACATCTCAGTGTGCCATGCGCAGTGCGGTGCCACATAGGGCACGTTTTCAAGCGGGCAGAGCCGCGAGCAGATGCTAGTTGTTAATACAGTTTTTGTTCCAGATGACATGACCCGCGAAAGGTTCATATCGGAGAGACCGATTGGAGCGCAGAGGATGCCGCAAGTGAGGGACATACCTGATAGCTTAGGTGAGTTTACCGGGCGCACCACGTGGCTTCATCAGCAGCCTTTAGACGTCCACAGTTGAACGAGGCCTCCCCCATAGAATGCAATGGCTGGGATTTGCCATAATCACTACGGTTGGCAGGCAGATTGGTTGACTACTCAGTTGAGGAGGGTCGGAACAAAAACCGACAAACGACATGGACGTTTTTTTTATTTTTTTGATGCGAATCTGTAGTCTATGTTTGTATCTACCGAAACGACTCATTCAACCTGTACACAAACCGTCAAATCCACTACAAAAACGTACCTAAAAATCAATGGTCTCATCATCTACCGACAAATCCATTAAAAAAATTGATGTCCAAACTGAATGTAATGATAAATAGTGATTTTTAATAATCTAACGGTGATAAATTTAATATATTTGGGTAGAGATCCACCCAAATCAGACCTATCTTTTCTATGAAAATCATTCATTTTAGACCCCCCCCCCCGGTTAGGTTTATTTTGGTGGATATTATGACCTTTGGAAGAGTTATGGCAGGTTGGTTACCACACAAAAAGTCAATATACTCTATCATTAAAAAAAACAATCAAACTGACTGATCAAACCTTAGTTTAATCTTAATTGATTTGACCAAAATCCGATAAATACTAAATTATTTTTTCAAAAACCGATAAATCCAAATGGTCTGATCAAAAACAGATATATCCATTTTGTTTTTTGAATATCTCTTATGGAACTTTACACACAAATTATGTGAATTAGGTGTCCAATTAGTGTTGCTATTACCGATAAATTGGTATACTCCATCCTCGTTTACCTGGACTGACCATCGATAAAATAGTTTTTTTTTCAATTTACCGAAAAACTGTTAAAGTGTATTTATCGGTTTTTGTTCCGAAGCTCCTCAGTTGGATGCTGCTGCCTAACCCCCTGCTGTTATCCTTGAATCGACTTTTACGGCATCCGCGGAAGGAGTTGTAGAGGTCTATTCTTAGGCCGGTCACACCACGGCCATTAATATTTGGGATGGTAAAATCATTTTAATCTTTTTACAAGGGAATAACGAAATATATACAGTCTTCAGCGTTTATTTATTTATAATCCGTGAAGTCGCTCTTTCTGGGCTCTGTCTGAAAACCAGTGCTGCTCCATTATTTTAAGCATGTGGCAATAGCATTTTGCTGAGACGGCCTGTTCGGCTCCACACCACATCGCACAGAGCGGACAAATTAACACTTGCAAACATCCATACAAAAATGTTAACTAGTTGCTATGCATCACTAAAGTCGATATAATGCAATGTGATGTGATGTGTGTTTTAGATAAGGTGGTGATAGCGGGCGCGTACCCGAGCGGCGGTGCCGCGCGCGGGCGTACCTCGTGGCGTAGTCCGCAGTTCAACGCGCGGTACGCGCACCCCTACCGGCGGAACAACGTGCATAGAGTAAGTTAAAAAAGCTTTACTAACAAGACGGCTTCGGACGGTCCAACGTATGAATGCACCAGGAAAAGGCAAAGCGAGACAAATAATATAAAACCCAAAAGTCACATACATAGTGCTGTGTGGCTACTCTCGACGCTCTACTTCAATCCTAATTCAGGATTTAGTGTCATATTTTGTCGTCAGAGAGTACAAGATTCCTTGCTCATTTGGTACTCTTGAATTCAATACCAGCGCACAATTTGGAATGGTGATTGGTGGAATTTTATGGCACTAAGTAAAATCGACTTTCTGTTTTTGTTGTTCTTCACGAGTCAACACGCGTGCTCTATCTCAATTTCAAACTCGATTTGGTTCAAGAGTGCCAAACAAGCGTTATTAGGATTGAAACTGGATTGCAATTAGAACTGTTTTCAAGAGTAGCCCTGCAGATCTTACACTAGGATTCCCTGTGTCATGTGTATCAGGAACTACGAGTACCATGGTGCGCCACAACACCCAGACCCAGAACAAATACTTGCAGATAATGCAAACATTTGTCCCGAAGCGGCAATCGAACCCGCCCCTCTAGCGTCTCAGCCGGCTACTCGCCCAAAGTGCCACGGCGGTCGTCGAATGGCGAGCATTGTAAAACGAACCACAAACCACTGAAGCGACGACCACTTGAAACGAAGAACCTCTGCAAACTTTCCACATAATAGTAGACCATACTACAGCACTGATGAAACATATCCATAATGTGCAGTAATAGCTGTTATTATCGATGCTAATACCTTCAATGTTAAAGCTAAAGTTGGCTAAAGGTCAAAGACAGTATGTGTTGACTCAACCAGATGCAAGACAGGTATGTTCTCATCAAACAGGTGCAATTACAGTGCGCAGTGAATAATGCACACTGCCTCCTCCCGTGGATGTTGTAAAAGTCGCCGACTAAGTGCCTGGGGATGGGCAGCAGCATCCACCCGAGTACTTAACACCATTATTGCGATCACTAAGCCGCCTGCCAAGCGTGGTGATATTGGCAAATGCCTCCATTGAATTCTACAGGGGAGACCTCATCCAACAGTGAACCTCTTATGGCGATGATGATGTACACTGCTGGACATAGGCATTCCTATTGAATGCCACGATGATCGGTCTCGAGCCGCCTCTATCCACTGACTTCCTGCCACTGTTACAGTGCCATACAGTGCCAAATACACTGACCTGCAAAAATAAGTATCACACTTTTAAAAATGCAATAACTTTTTAAGTACTCGAGATATACTTTCGAAACAAAAAGGAGTCGAAAAAGATTTTAATTTTGTACATAAAAACTTCGACCGCAGACCACCACCTACCACCCTCAGGGCACTAAAACAGGCCCTGGTAGAAGAATGGGATAATATTCCCCAGCATCGGCTCCGAAGCCACATGTTCAGTATGCCAAATCGACTCGAAGCTGTAAGCAGAGCCCAAAGAGGCAATACCAGTTATTAAAAAATAAATAACATGTAAAACATATTTTTAAATGTTAATTGAGTTTTATAACATTAAGCTAAAAATAGCTATTATTATTGTTTAAAATGTTACTAATGTATAATTTACAATAGTTTCAAAGAAAGCTGATAAAAATTGCTATAAAAGGTTTTTTTTATTTAAATCTCTAACTTCTATAGTTTAGAAAAAAAAATAATTTTAAAATTGTGATACTTATTTTTGCAGGCCAGTGTAGTTCATACTGAATGCTACTTCGGGCTCTTCTACATAGTTACCTAATTAATTATTTTATTTTGTTACAGGGAAACTTTTCACAACGCAACTCGTTCCCCCCTCCGCCGCAGCACCGCCCTCTGCCCCCTCCCCCTCAGATGCCTGAGCTGGGTTCGGAGCACGCCCCCTTACAACCCCCTCCAATGCCTATGATCCGATTAGAAATCCCCCCAAACGATATGCCAAGACCGCCCTTTCAACAAAACAGACTGATGGATATGCCTAGGCCATCGATGGACATGCAAAGACCACCGATGGATATGCGAAGACCACCAATGGACATGCCAAGACCACAGTTCCAGCATTTCCAACGATTTCCGTTCAGGGAAGAACGGCCTATGTTCCACCCTATGAGACCTCAGTTTGACCGACCAATGTATTTTCCACGACAACAATTTCAAAGGTACAATATACCAATCATCATCAGCATATAGAAGTCCACTGATGGACACAGACCTCGCCCTTAGAATGCCATGATGCACGTTCTTGAGCCGCCTCCATCCAACGACTTCCTGACGTTTATAATGTCTTTAGTCCATCGAGTGGAGGACCTACTGCGTCGTCCGATTTGTGGATTTTACCATTAAATACTGTTGACGACCTCTGTGGTGCGGTGGGCGAGTAGCCGGCTGTGATGTTAGAGGTTGCGGGTTGGATTCCCGCTGCGGGACAAATGTTTGTATGATCTGCAAATATTTGTTCCAGGTCTGGGTGTTGTGGTACGTTGTTCCTGATACCCACGACACAGGGAATCCTAGTGTGGGATCAGGATTGTATATGACTGTTGGGTTTTATGTTTATGTTGACACAGTAAAATTTACCGTTTTGTTTAATTTGAAGGTTCGGTCCCCCGCCAATGCCGCAAGTGACGATCCGGCAGAACCTCCCAGACAAAAAAGAACCGGAAATCAGAATGCTGCCAGTTCCACTGCCTGCCAGTTTGCCGGGCGCGTTGGCTGGCAAGAAAGTGCTGATCAACCCACATTTTAAGGGGAATTTTCAACCGCCTGTTGAGGGTAAGTTTTGTTTTAGTTCAATCCTTACCTGCCTCCCAATGACAGTAGCAAATGGTAACGGGGAACGCAACAATGGGGATAATTTTGGAAGCCTTAGCGCTATCTAAATCTTATGAAACTTGAGTAGGAGAAACTTTTAGACCTATATATTCCTCCTTTCAAGTTTCAAAAGATTAGGACTGCGCTATGGCTGCCAAAATGATTCCCATTGTTGCGTTCCCCATTGCCATTTGCTACTGTCATTGGGGGTCTGTTCTAATGACGTCTAAGAGCTTTGCAATTTGCAAGCAAAATGAAGCCTCAGAAAATTTGTAACATACTATAAGGGCTCGTATTCAGAACAAAATAAGATTGCATAACTTACTAACTTGTTTTTTGAATAAATAAATAAATATTATCCTAGTTAAGCTAAAAAGTGATTTGTATTTTTATTTGAAAATTAGAAACATTTGATTTGATTTTTCGTCAATGACGTGAAATGTCGTGTCTTCGTCTCGCTTCTTGTATCTGCCCCCTTATTCTCTAACTGAAAGTCACTCGGTGACTGACGTTTTGACAAGTAAAATGACCATCAATTGACGATTCCTAATGATCCCTTAAGAGCTGCGGAAAATGGCTGGAAAATCCGTCAAAATGACAAAAATTTTCAAAATTATTCTTTAAATTGATTATAGAACAAAGGACAAGGAAATTCGATTTTATTTCGTCTAGATGGCCCCGATCGGCCCAATTACGAGCATACGAGCTTTTAAGCAATTGATGCTCATTTTACTTGTCAAAACGATTGTCACCGAGTGACTTTGAGTTAGAGAATAGGGGGGCTGATTTGAGCTTAAGTAAAGGTGTGATATCCCGTAGGCTTGTCCATGCCACTGCCGGCGTACATCCCGACACGGATACAAAAAACGCCGCCTCTCAGTCCGACGCTAGAGAACAAATTCGGTAAAGATAAGATAATACCACATTGCATACACAACTTGTATGTGCTATGTGCATGCTTGCTTGGTTTATAAGTCGTGTGTTTTGCACTATGCACTTCACTTGTAATGCTTGTTTTCACCAACCTATTAAGGGACAACTAACGCTTACGAGACAATTTAGACAGATTTGAGTGACAACGTTTCATGGATATTGCATTGACCAAATTAATTATTCCAGATTTTTGTCGCGTTGAAGTCATTTTATTTAGTAGTAGAACTTCTTGTGAAAGAGTTCGTCCGGGGCAGTACTACCACCGTACCTATTTCTGCCGCCAAGCAGTAGTGTTCGCATTGCTGTGTTTCGGTTTGAAGGGTACGGGTGCCGGTGAAATTACAGGCACATGAGACTTATCATCTTTATGTCTCAGGGTCGGCAGCGCGCGTGTGATGCCTCTGGTGTTACAGGCGTTCATAGGCTACGGTAACTGCTTTCCACCTGGTGGGCCGTAAGTTTGTCTGCTTGCCAAGTAGCATAAAAAAAAAACAATTAGTTTATAAAACGATTCAAAGTGATCCTTGTGATTTCAATGAATAAAATACATTAAAATTTGCATCACTGTGCAAATTACACTATTCAAAAATTCCCTTTTGCCGCGCCGTGGTGTGTCCGGCCTAAGCGTTACCCCTGCGTCTCCTCCCGTGGATGTCATAAAAGGCGACTATGGGATAACGCCAGGGGATGCCATAATCACCACGCTTGGCAGGCGGATTGGTGATCGCAGTTTAGTGTTAAGTACTTAGGTGGATGCTACTGCCCATCAGCATATTTTTGCTGATGTTTATTTACTTTTGACTACCTTCCTAAGGTTTTTAAGTTCTCATTTACTATGTATCAGCAACTCCTTGCTCCGAGGCACCACACAGGCGCTTCTCACCTAGTGGTAAGACGGACCATTTAGGTATGTAAGCCAAGCCGAGTTTGTTGCCTGATTCTTTTAGGCTTGGTCGCGTTGGAACAGGAGTAATTTAATTTTATATAAGACGATTCAAAATGATCCTTGTGATTTCAATGAATAAAGTTCTTTTTGACTTTGACTTTGACATCCCCTGGTGTAATCCCTTAGTAAGTCTTTTACTACATCCACGGGAAGATGATGTTTTTTTTTCAATGTCGTAAATTGTGTTAATTTTGCTAAAAATACGATTTAGTGAAGCCTCTTTGACTCCTGTCAGCGTCTTAAGTGTCCTTTAAAATAAGTATTGGTTGGTGAAAATGGTAAATTAGTCAAGCATCTTAAGTAAACGTATACGTAGTTTAAGCCTTAAGTAGAAAGTTGCGTATAAATCATTTACTTGCACGATGTTGGACTTTTTAAAATTTATTTATTGTATTGATATGTATAGAAGTATTTATTTGCTTTAAAAATAAATATGGTTGTTTGGGTTTGTTAATTATTTTTATTTTCCAAGCCTACTCTCTTACTTCTATTACAAGCTAGTAATTGCCAGCGGTTTCGTTCGCGTGGTACAAAGAAATTATAATCTATCACTGTAACAAGTTTAATTGAAATCGCTTGAAACATTACGCTTAAACTGATTTTGATGAACTAGAGAGATAGATTATAACTGAATATCAGGTTAGGGGGCATCCATTAATTACGTGAGGCGTTTAGGGGGGTGGGAGGGGGTCAACCCAAACCTCACCGAATCACACGTGGGGGAGAGGCTGGTCTCGACAAATCTCACGTAATTTTTTTCCACAAGAAACATTGTAAAGTTGCGTGAAATCTTAAAAACTAGTCCTAATTAGTCAAAAAATCGCCAAAATTACCTCACGTAATTAATGGATGCCCCCTTACAATGCGAGCGATATCATGGCCAAAAGCTAGTTTGAAATAATTACTTTCACTTCAGTGTAGATTTTTAGATTTTAGGGTTCACTAACTTAGTACCAATTAACCATTTTAGGATCACTTAGTTGTCCTTCTATCTGTTAAGGCTCTTTGAAAGGCTAAACTATTGATACTAAAGTCTACAGAGCCCACATACATAGTCCAGAAAAAAAAACGTTAAAAACCATTCGGACTTTCAAAGTGTACTCTTATACAACTCATTGGCTTACCGAATGACTCATCAAAACGTAGGCGCAATGCACTTAGGAACAAGTGTGGTTATGGTCATGCGTCTTTTAATTCCATTCCAATTTCGTACAAAACGCACGGAAATAAAGTCGGCACGGCGCTGACATGACGCGCCATGCCGACACGTACGTTCCATACCATTCGGTGTGTTTGAATTGCGTCTTTATTTCCTTGCGTTTTGTACGAAATTTTAATGGAATTAAAAGACTCATGTCCACGCCCGCGCTTGTTCCTAAGTGGCTTGCACCTTATAGAGTACTTCCTGTTGACATAGAATCTTGAAATTTGGCTCAAAAAAAGGTCTAATAGCGAAAGTAAATAAATATATCCAAAAAATACTCATTTTGAACTATGAATAGGGTTTTTAGGGCCTTTCTATGCAATATTCAAAACATAGTAGCACGGAAGCCTCAAGACGCGAGTCTCGGCCGCACAAATAAACTATACTTAAATTAAGCGTAATGGATACTTAACCAATGCCCATTAATAATTAGCCAATCACAACTCGGGAAATCGATCCTAAGTGTAGATTTAAGTAGTATCGCATCTCTTAGTCGCTTAATGCTTCCTTAAAGTGTCTAATTGACTATTATTTTGTTTTGTTTTTTTATTAAATACCTTTACATAACGCTAATGAACGAATTTGATGTTTCGTCAACATAGGTCAGAGCGAGAAGGAACATATCTTTAACAGCGACTAAATTTTGCTTCTCGCCCATAAGCAGACCATATAACACATTCTTCGACCGACAAAACTTTTTTTAATGATTCAAAAGTATAAAAACTTTTTGGTTGTCGTAGTTTGGGATTGAATCATTTGAAACGGGCATTGGTTAAGTATCCATTACGCTTAATTTAAGTTAGTTTTATTCGTAGAATCTGTTCAGCTAGAGACCGGTCGTGTTCAAATTGTGAACTAACGTTGTGAACTACATATTAAAACTATAACTAGAAGCTGGTTTCTTTCTGTCGGCATTTTGAATTAAAAACTAAAGAAATGGTAACAGAATTGTAATTGGATCAAAACGGAACAGACGCGCTATTGTATTGCCCGCTAAACAAAAAAGGTAATTAAGCGCAGCAGCGCCTATCCCACGACGGGTCTCTCGCCGAACAGACTACGACCTCTGTGGCGCGGTGGGCGAAGGTTCGCCTGCGACGCAAGCACGGGTTCGATTCCCGCCTCTGAACAAATATTTGTACTATCTGCAGATATTTGTTCAGGGTGTTCTGGGTATTTTTCTATGTATAATAAAAATATCTATACAGGGTGTAAAAAGACAGCTCCCGAATACTGAAGGTACCGGTAAAGCTACCTATATCATAGCTATATAAAATAGCTTTCCCCTGAGGAGTGATTCATACCGGAGAAAACCTATTTTTTCGTTTCGGATCGTATATGTCAGCCAGCAATGTACGCATTTATTCTGGCCGCGCGAGTTCAACGCTCCCGGTCAGCTGATCGACCCGTACGGCCAATATTTCTCATGTGTTTTTCATTGCTTTTTTTGACGTTTTTATTTATTAACGTGTTTTTAATGATGGAAAATAGGTTTTTGTGTTTCTTTAACGATATGTTATGGATATTAGTAAAGAAAACACGAAAAAAGCGGACCAAAAGTGAGCATTTTTTTTCCATGTTTTTTCAGCTAAAATATTTTCAGAATCATGGTCTGAATGCACTGTTTCAGTTTTCGGGAGTAGTCTTTTTACGCCCGGTATAATGTATTGCATTATGTATATCAGTTATCTAGTACCCATAACACAAGCTCTTCATAGCTTGGGGCTAGATAATGTTGTGTGAAATGTCCAGCATTTATTTCTACAGCCGTTACTCCTATTATTCCGTATTTATTAAAGCCAAGCATTGTATTCTAACATGTAATGTTGTCTGTAGGACCTATAAAGGATATAGATGACGCTGCGGAGAGGTTCATAGCGGAGCAGAGGAACGCGCTAGCACGCGCAGCTGGGCGCAAGCAGCCGAGGCGCTCTCCACAGAGGTGAGTACTTGTACAGCTTGTATCATGAAACCACTTTATTTACTTACATCGATATCTTTTTAACACTCGACGCAAAAAGAGGCGTGTTATAACTTTGACGTGTGTATCTGTGTGTATGTTTGTGGCATCGTAGCTCCCAAACTGATGAACCGATTTTGATTTAGTTTCTTTTGTTAGAAAGTTGTTTGTTTAAGTTGGTATTGCCTATCTTAAAAGTCATTCATTCATTCATTCATTTCATTTAATTAGGAACAATAAAAAAAACATACATGAATGTAGGTACTTACTTACTAATTATGTCTATTTATTATATTTTTCACATAAATATCACATTGTTGCTGTACATAATTATAACCAATAATACGAACACAAATTAAAATAACACACAAACCAATAACAACTAAAATATGGCAAAGATTACGCGATCACGGAATTTATTACTTATGACATTTAATTTTGTGATATTTATGTTTTTAATTCTGTATTAACAATGTAAATGTCACAAAATTAAATGTCATAATAAATTCCGTGTCATAAGTTCGTTAATAACAGAGTAAAAACACCAAACATCCAACAACAGTTTTCTTAATTTATTTTTAAATATGTATGGACTATCAATAGCTTTCATCTCGGTGGGAAGAACATTAAAGAGTTTCAACACTTGATACTGACAGCCATGCCTAGCCACACTTAACCTCGTACATCTGGGGCCTCTAGGTCCTTTCTCCTAGTGTTACGTCTTATCTTTCTATTTTCTGGCGTTTATTACTTAACTCGGTCACTTGGTGACTTCAGGTTCTGAACTATATCGTGTTGTTCCAGATACATAGAAGACACGACCATAGAGATTGAAAATGAGTTGGCACGCCGCCCGGCGAGGCGTCGCAGTGACGACGACGACCTGCTACGGAGACAGGAGGAGTTCATACACGCAAATAGAGCGGGCCTGAGGAGACGGTTGGTGATAGCTATGACTACTGGGACTATAGTGAATTCTTTGATTGCATTTTGTGAATTTTTAGTAGTCGCAGCAGTCGTTAGTCACAGTAGGGAACTACTACTATGACTAATATTAGTTATCTGACTTAGACTACTATGATAGTACTTTTTTTTATTTTTTTTATGCTACTTTGCAAGCAGACAAGCTTACGGCCCACCAGATGGAAAGCAGTTACCGTAGCCTATGAACGCCTGTAACACCAGAGGCATCACACGCGCGCTGCCGACCCTGAGACATAAAGATGAAAAGTCTCATGTGCCTGTAATTTCACCGGCACCTTCAAACCGAAACACAGCAATGCGAACACTACTGCTTGGCGGCAGAAATAGGTACGGTGGTAGTACTTCCCCGGACGAACTCTTTCACAAGAAGTTCTACTACTAACGAAAGTACTAGTAGTCATAGTAGTCAAATAAGTCATAGTAGCCACTTTAGTCAAAATAGTCTTAGTATATTATGACTAAATATGAATTCATTGATTTAGACTACTATAATAGAAGTCGTAGTAGTCAGAGTAGTCCGAATAGTCTTAGTACTATAATGACTAATATTAATTATTTGACATTGGCTACTAGGATAGTAGTCGTAGTAGTCATAAATTAAAATAGGTAATTGATTTCCTCTTTACACTGTTACATGCACTTACATATACTAACATTTAACTACTACAGATATAAAGCAACAAATTCTGAGTTCATATTCAAACACTATTAGTTACAATATAGTTAAGTTCTGTTTTGAATTGAAATAACATAACATACATTTTATTTGTGTTCCAGTATGCGTTCTCCATCGCCCCCTCCCCCCGCGCGTCGCTCGACGTCCCCTCGCCGCTCCCCCGAAAGGGAGCGACGACACCGCCCCAACGACGAGGTACGTATTACTTTTTTATTTAAATAAGTGACGGAACTCGTAGATCGGTGGTAGGCACCGCAATACCACGTAGGACACGGCCACCTAGAAATCAGGTGTCGTATACCCAAAACGAGATTTCCACACGTGCTGGCGACTCGCTGACAGCCATGGGATTAAGTTGCGTGGTACAAATCAAGGAAATGCCATTTAGAGCAAGTCGTTACACCCTATGCGGGTAGTCAGTGCAGATCTTATCTCCCCCATTTTGAATTAGAATTAGAAGTCCATTTTTTTATACTACTTAGCAAATAAATAAGCATACAGCTCACCTGATGGAAAGTAGTTTCCGTAGCCTATGTACGCCTGTAACACCAGAGGCATCACACGCGCGCTGCCGACCCAGAGACATAAAGATGAAAAGTCTCATGTGCCTGTAATTTCGCCGGCACCCGTACCCTTCAAACCGAAACACAGCAATGCGAGCGTTACTGCTTGGTGGCAGAAATAGGTACGGTGGTAGTACTTCCCTGGACGAACTCTTTCACAAGAAGTTCTACTACTAACAAACCTAGTCCTAGATTGGTTCTTAACATAATCTGTGATAAAAATTTCATACAAACTTTAAATGTATTGTATTTTTAGGACAGTGAATACAAACGTCGAGTCCGCGAACAAGAGAATATGAGAGAGAGAGTGTTGCGCGCCAAAGAAGTGCGGAGGAGAAAGAATGCCGCGCTCTACATCAAAGAGATGCAAGACAGGTACATTCTACATCAAACAGATGCAAGACAGATTGTTGTACATCAAAGCTCGCTGAGATGCGCGAGATGAGTTGCGGATTCGATTCCCGCTGCGAGACTAAATGTTTGCATTATCTGCAAATATTTATTCCAGGTCCGTGTTTGTGGTACCATGGTACTCGTAGTTCCTGATACCCACTACAACGGGAATCCTAGTGATCAGGACTACGTATGTGACTGTTGGGTGTTATGTTAATTTTACAAATAAAAAACTAATAAGTATTGCTTAACTATATTATACAGTGGTCGGTTCTTATCGCTATGTTATACTATTAATAACTTTTAATTTAAAAAACCGACTTCCGGCATTTTATACGACAAAATATTAGGATGAAAAAAAAATTATGAAATAACCATAGTGGTGAAAGGATTATTATACTTTTTGAATGCAAATGCTTGGTTTGTTGCTGAAAATATCAAAATCGCCATATGTATGCCTACAATATTTGAGGAGTTCCCTCAATTCCTCATGGATTCCATCCTCGGAACTGGATTCTGAAAAAAATGGGACCAATCTGGAAGTATATCTATTCAAATAAAAAAAGAATTTTTGAAATCGGTTCATGAACGACGGAGATATGCGGTAACAAACATAAAAAAAAAAAGAAAATACACCCGAATTGAGAACCTCCTCCTTTTTTGGGAAGTCGGTTAAAAACACCTAATTTAATGTAAATCCATTGAAATTTGGCTTAATTATATCTTTACAGAGAAAGAGAAGAGAAACAAAAGGAACAACCACAAAAAGACCAGTCCAAAGACATTGCCAAGCCTCCTATAGACAAACCGACCATAGATAAGCCTACACCTATAGACAAAACCACCACAGACAAGTCTGTTATACAAAATATTGCAGAAAAACCTTCAGAAATTGAGGAAACCAAACCCGACACTACAAGGAAAACACCAGAACGAGATTGGACTCCAGAATTAGACAGTGCGATGGAACACTCACCGAAAAAAGATGATGAAGTTAACTCCACTTGTGGTAAGTCAAGTAATGAAGCTCAAAATGGTAAAGGGAAACATCGTGAGGTGGTCACGTGTGGGGTGGGTCTGACCTAGAGTCAAAACATCAAATAGGGTCACGTGTGGGGTGTGTCTGACCTAGAGTCAAAACTTCAAATAGGGTCACCTGTTGGGTCTGACCTAGAGTCAAAACTTGAAATAGGGTCACCTGTTGGATCTGACCTAGAGTCAAAACTTGAAATAGGGTCACCTGTTGGATCTGACCTAGAGTCAAAACTTCAAATAGGCTCACGTGTGGGGTGGGTCTGACCTAGTGTCAAAACTTCAAATAGGCTCACGTGTGGGGTGGGTCTGACCTAGTGTCAAAACTTCAAATAGGCTCACGTGTGGGGTGGGTCTGACCTAGTGTCAAAACTTCAAATAGGCTCACGTGTGGGGTGGGTCTGACCTAGTGCCAAAACTTCAAATAGGCTCACGTGTGGGGTGGGTCTGACCTAGAGTCTAAACTTCAAATATGATGTACCAAAAATCTGTGATGACTTATTTAAAATTTTCCTTTTTTAGCCTTTTTCAAAAAGAGACTTCGTCTGCTTTTATTAATTTCATTTTCCAGTATTTTTTAGTTACATAGCGTAATTGTACTCAGGTGGATGCTGCTGCCAATCCCCTGAGTATCCAACTCCAATACTGCTGTCACCATTCCGCATGCCAAGTGTAATGATTATGGCAAATCCCCCCTTTGCATTCTATGGGGGAGGCCTCGTCCAGTAGTAGACGTCTAAAGGACTGTTGCAGATTGCGTAATTTTGGTGGCATTTTAACCAATGTAGTATTTAAGAAGCACAAGTGTAGTGGAGTGTATTGCGTGACCTTTCAAATAAGTGGTAATTGTTCACCAAAGTTTTAGTAAAACTGCCACTTTACTAAAACATGACTTGATTCAGACTACACAGGCGCTTCCCACCTAGTTACTACTAGGTGGGTGGGGAAAGGCTAGGCTTTTTTGTGTTGGATAAGGAGTAGTTTTAGTTTATAAGACGATTCAAAATGATTCCTTGTGATTTCAATTAATTTTTTTGACTTTGACTTTGACGACTTTGAAAGATTGTAACGTTGCAAAAACGTTGAACACAAAAATAAATAAGGGGTGTATTTTTTTATCAACGTGGGGTTCCCTGTTAGTGGTAAAAGCATGTTTATCCTTATTTATTTCAGAGGATTTGACCCCTCCCCCTATGTCCGCCCCGCCCCGCGCGAAGACTCCCCCTATCGCGAGTGACGACGAGTTAGACCTCATACTGGGAGACATTGACGGGATCCTGTCTGATGACGACGACATCATCACGAAGAGAGAGGACAAACCGAAACTTAGCAAGTAAGTACGATCCTGTCACAATCAAAAGCGTCATGTACTTCTATGTGGGTTCTGAACTGGAACGAATATGGCATCAACATGAACAGCAAATACATCAGCTTGGCAGAATCGCTGGAAGACCTTGGCACAATGCTCAGAGACCTTAAAACCATCTCCCGACAGGTGGGTCTTAAAATATACATTTATCGATGCTATAGGGTAGGTATTGAAATAAAAACCCCCATAAAATTTCAAGTGTTAGTTTTAAGTATGAAATATATAAGTATATTAAGTATATATACAATAAGTCTATAAGGTGTATATATGGGCTTATTGTTTAGGTATAATTTTGTTATCCCATGTAGCCTCTAATTCTAATTCAAAATGGGGGAGATAATATCTGCACTGACTTCCCGCATTGGGGTGTATTGTGCATTGTCCCCCTGCTAACCCTAGTCCAGTCAGCACAACTCCTTAAAACAACGGAGAAGAAGTCCAGGCTAATAATGGCAGCACCAGTGACCCCGAGTGAGTAATGGATGAAGTTAAACAGGACTCTATCAGCTCCTGGAGTCCGGTTTTTTTTCTGGCGTCATTTGTGGCTGTGCAGTACAATATCACATGCTCCACTGTGTCCTCGTCATGAAGACAGCCGTGACATAGCCTACTGTCCGTAGCCTCTGTCTTCAGTAGATGGTAGTCTAAAATAGATACATTATTATTACTATTTAAATAAACATGGGCAAGGCGAACATCATGTCAAATGCCCATGTCACACCTATATAATAATAATAATAATATTTTATTTCAGGCTACATGGGAAATGTGTAATATAATTATACATAAACAATAAGCCCATAGAATATATACCTTATAGACTAACATATTATATATTTTACATTTGAAAACTAACACTTTACATCTTTTGGAGGATTTTGATGCGATACCGCTTCCCTATAGCGTCGGTAAACAATGCCAGCTGGCCAGAAATCAGGCTTGAGGAGCTCATTCTTGTACCTCGCCGTAACCCTGGAGAGCGTAGGACTTGAAGTCAGCCTGTGAAGTGTACCTGTGCCGGTACACGTTCGGAACGATATTGTCGAAGTTGACCACTATGTATATTTGGGTCGACGATTCAACTAGAAATTTCCAACTTCGACAGAGGTTAACCGACGAATCCAACTCGGATTGGCAGCGTTTAAGAAACTTCGCCATATCTTCTCGTCACAGATACCGAAAAGCCTCAAGACGAAATTCTATAATCTATTTGGTTATGAATACATTGGTGTATATTTCAGGCCAGAACCTACTAAAGCGAAGCCAGTGACAGATCTTCGTTCGAAGCTGCCTCCGAAAAGTGCTGACAGTAAGAAACCACAGCGACAGAAGATCATATTCACTGAAGAACGAGAAGAGAAGAAAAAGAAAGGTAACTAACTATTCCTCATCATCAGTCTGTTGAAGTCCTCTTCCCTCGTAGAACGCCACGACGTACGGCCTCGGGCCGCCTCCACCCACCGACTTACTGCTACTTTTAAAATGTCGGCGGTCCATCAAAAAGGCTTTCGTACAGTGCGTCGTTCGGTTCTTGGCCACTTGAGGCCAACGGTTGTCAGTTCTGCGGGCTTGCCGATTGCCACTTCAGCTTGCTAATTCTGAGAGTACTAGTTTATTGGAAAATAATAATACGTACTCTTCCCGCCATTTTCGAAAAGAGTTGCCGATAACTTTTATTGACTTTCAATTTCTAGTGTTTTTTTTTGTATTATATCGTGTAATTTTCTTGACATTATAACCAATGATTAGAAAGCACAAGTGTAGTGAAATTGAATAGAACTGTATTGTATGTCTTTTCAAATGTGTGGAAATTGTCCTACAAAGTTTTAGTAAAAGTAAAACATGACTTAACCGAGACTTTGACGACTTGGATTACTCCAACGTAACGTAACGCTGTCGTGTGTCTTTGTGTAACGTTGCAAATAAACAGCCGGTAGACGACTACTGGTGGACATAAGTAAATAAATCTTATCTTATCTTGTTGCAGAGAAGTCCCCGGCGCGGCGGGCGGTGGTCAGTTCGACCAAGGCGGACGACTCTGAGGTTGCTGAAAATAAATCTGCTAAGGTGAGCTTAATAATCAAAATCAAAACTACAGACGGTTCATGGCGGTTTGTCAGCAACAGACGGTTCACGACGATTTGTCAGCAACAGACGGTTCATGACGGGTTGTTAGCAACGGATGGTTCACGACTGTTTGTCAGCAATAGACGGTTCACGACGGGTTGTCAGCAACAGACGGTTCACGACGATTTGTCAGCCACAGACGGTTCATGGCGGTTAGTCAGCAACAGACGGTTCATGACGGGTTGTCAGCAACGGATGGTTCACGACTGTTTGTCAGCAACAGACGGTTCACGACGGTTTGTCAGCAACAGACGGTTCACGATGGTTTGTCAGCAACAGACGGTTCATGTCGGTTCACGACGGTTTGTCAGCAACAGACGGAAACTTAGACCATTTTGTTTTTTGTTTCAGACTAAACCAAAACAAGAGATGTCTAACAAATCGAGACAGAGGATCATCTTTGAGAATAGGGGCTTAGCTAAGGTAACCCCTAAAGTAGTTAAGTAGTAACTAGTTCAGGCCTTGCGCATAAACGTGGATAATCCATAGAACTGTTACAGTGTGTTATCTATTTTCGGCAACCGGACAGACTACATCGTGATGGGCGCAGGAAGTCAGTGGATGGAGGCGTTATTTATTTAGGGATGTAGTAAAAGTCTTACTAAAAGAATTACACCAGGGGACGGGCAGCAGCATCCACCTGAGTACTTACTTAACACCAAACTGCGATCACCGATCCGTCTGCCAAGCGTGGTGATTATGGCATATCGCCCCCATTGCATTCTATGGGGAAGCCGCGTGACCTGATGTCGCTCTGCCCCTCGACTGCTAAAATGGAAATTTGCAATATCTGTACTTACCTATTTACATGTTTGTATTAGATTATTATTTATAAGTATACCAAGCGTAGCGTGTGCTGCCTTGCATATTTTTGCTGATGTTTATTTACTTTTGACTACCTTCCTAAGGTTTTTAAGTTCTCATTTACTATGTATCAGCAACTCCTTGCTCCGAGGCACCACACAGGCGCTTCTCACCTAGTGGTAAGACGGACCATTTATGTAAGCCAAGCCGTGTTTGTTGCCTGATTCTTCTAGGCTTGGTCGCGTTGGAACAGGAGTAATTTAATTTTATATAAGACGATTCAAAATGATCCTTGTGATTTCAATGAATAAAGTTCTTTTTGACTTTGACTTTGAGTTTGGTGGATCTGTCCAGCAGTGGATGTCTAAAGGCTGGTGGAAAAGATTGACCTTGAAGACGTTATTCAAAATACTTTTTCCCCAAAACAGCTCGAGAAAGAGAAACAAGACAAACCCGAGAAAACCCCCGCATTCTCGAACCGTCGCGTGATCCTACAACGGAAACCGACCAAGGAGTCGAAATCGGTGTTTTCCCGCATTGAAATCACCAACGACCCCTCCAAACCCAACCCGGGTATATTCAGCCGCGCGGTTCGTACCATCGGAGAGAGAGATAAAACGGGCAAAGAGAGTAACAGGATCGTGATCAGAAACGAGCCTGAAGTAGAATACGGTTCAAGCTCTGATGATGAAGACAGACTCCTCAATGAGGAGATAGGGTACGTCGCTATGGTGGACAACTTGCCGCATGGTATGACGGACACGAGACTCAAGACATTGGCGGGAGACGTACAGGTAATCTTAGCTTGTAAGGTTTATAGTTCTTGGTGTATCGAATGTTTGTTCAGCTGGTAGGCTATTGATATTTTTTTAACCGACTTCACAAAAAGGAGGAGGTTCCCATTTTTTTAATTTTTTTTTATGTTATATATGTTACCTCGTATCTCCTTCGTTGATAAATCGATTTGTAAAATTCTTTTTTTATTTGAATAGATTTATACTTCCAGAATGGTCCCTTTTTTTTCAAAATCCAACTCTGATGATGGAATCCATGAGGAATTGAGGGAACCCCTCAAATATTGTGGGCATACATATAGCGATTTTGATATTTTCAGCAACAAATCAAGCATTTGCATTCAGAAAGTATCATAACCCTTTCACCACTATGGTTTTTTCATCCAGATATTTAGTCGAATACAATGGGGGAAGTTTTTTTAAATGAAAAGTTATTTGTTTGGATAAATCTGATAGGTTCCTGATAAAATTGAATGCCTTGTCAAGCTACTACGATAATGTACAGCCAGATAATTGGGAGCCAGTGGCATGAATTATCATACCTTACAATATAGGGAACCAATCTGCTGTCAGTTAATCAGTGTTTGAGAAAACGGGAGTAAGAATCTGTTTGACGATAGGTAACGCAAGAAGTTGAAGGAAAGATGAGGAAAATCTTTGCCCAACAATGGGACAGAATAGGGTGTACTCTGACGTGACATAGCTCAACCTAAACTGAGTGCTGCATGTGGCCTCCCTACAGTATATGGGGAATTTTGCCATAATCACCACGTTTGGTAGGCGGATTAGTGTTAAGTACTCAAACGGATGCTGCTGCCTATCCCGTGGCGTAATCCCTTAGTCGCCTTGTCCGACATCCACGGGAGGAGTTTGAGGGGGTTCTATTTTTGGGCCGAGACCACCACGGATGCTTATACTCATGAAACTGTCCCAAGTAAAAGTGACATTTGCTTTGTTATTGTTATTATATGATCTTGGGTTAATTTGTATTGAAATTTTAAATACAGTAGGGCCTCGATAATCCGTACCCAAGCTAATCCGAACGCCTCTATAATCCGAACGACCCCCCGCATCTGCCGTTTCCTAGGACCTCGGTATGCCACGCGCATATTTTAGTGCAAATGTCAAGGTCGCTAAAAAATAGCCGTCAAAGTACTTTATTAGACTTCTTCCAAAAAAGTATAAACATGTATAATAACAATCAATCAATATAATAACATCAGTTTAGTGTGATTAAAACATAGTTTCGATAGTAAACAGTATTGTTTTATTGCCAATATACCTTTAAAAATGTCTACATACTATAATCCAAACGCTGCGTGCATCCGAACAGGGTATAAATTTTGGGTGTTCGGATTATCGAACCCCTACTGTATGTTAATATTGCTAATTTTATGGGTTTCTAAAAGCTTGAAATAAACTTTTTTTTTAAAGCAATTCTTCAAGTTTTGCTATTGAATAATTTCAAATAGTGACGGACAAATATTAAGCAATAATTAAATTTAAATATTTTTTATAAGTAAGGGGGTTATACTTTGTAGATGGCTAGAAACAATCGCATAGCGAGATATAATAGCGATCATCACAGCTGTGACGTTGGGAATAGCAAGCAGGGCAATCAAGGGATTTATGGGCTAAAATATTATATTGAACTTAATTTTCTCAGTCATAAATAAACATTCGAAACACCAAAAAATTATTTGAATTTTAAGTTCTGTGATTTCAACTGTGATATTTTATCTATGTAAATATATTTAAAATTATTAATTTTATAGTTATTAGGAATAATTATAATTATTGATTTTTGAAAGAATTTTATACATAATCGTTTTCGCATTATTCATGGCTGTTCATTGTAAATACAAACAGTAAACATTGCAAACAACGGTCTTCGAAAATACTACAATTGTATTGATCTTAAAACGCGTAATAGGCGAAAAGAAATTCTATTTACCTAAAGAACTTTATAAAATTGGTTTTAACACGGTCATGAAGGTTTTTTCTATGCTTTGCATGGACAATTCTTTGGTGAAATCTGATTTTCTTTAAACAAGATTATTTTCGGTCCATTTTTTAATTAACTGTATTCTGGGTGCACTGTAGTGCCCCCTCACAAGTTTTAGAGAACATCTTTCTTTTTCGATTTAAGAACGATTATCTTTTTAAAAAAATTACGACTATGCACCACGTACTTTACTATTCTCCTGCTGAAGTTTCGTTGACCACGCTCGTAGGTCGTGAAACGGGAACACCGCCAACGTCTAAACGTCAGCAAGAGAATAGTAAAGTACGTGTTGTATAGTCGTAATTTTTCTAAAATGATACCTAGCCACGTTAATTTAAATATAAACGATTTTCATGTTTAGAAGAAAATCATGAATTCTAATTATTTTCTGTGTAGAGACCACGCAAATCGACTCTATGTTCTGAACGCCTAGTCTACAAATGTAACAAGCAACTGCAAGAGCGTGTGGTGGACACTACACGGGTTTTTGAATGGAAATTTATGTGTCCCTGGTGTCCCCTAGAGGCGCTTTTCGGTGTTTCCATACAAATACATGGTTTTTGTATGGAAATTGAGGTTTTCATGGTGTCCCCTAGGGGCGCTTTTCGGTGTTTCCATACAAATACACTACACGGGTTTTTTGTATGGAAATTGATGTGTTACTGGTGTCCCCTAGGGGCGCTTTTCGGTATTTCTATACAAATACATTACACGGGTTTTTGTATGGAAATTGACGGTTTCATAGTGTCTCCTAGGAGCGCTTTTCGGTGTTTTCATACAAAAATCGTAGTGTACGTGTGTGCCCGTGTTATGGGATTGTTACATTTTAAGGCCCTCACAATTTTGTATATTTTTATCATTATCATCATCGTCCACTGCTCGCCAATTGGACATAGCCTTCCCCTTTCTAAGTCAAAGTCATATTCATTGAAATCACAAGGATCATTTTGAATCGTCTTATAAGCTAAAATTACTCCTGTTGCTGTGTAAGTGCATTCTATGCCACAATTAACGGTTTGTGCCACTTTCATCAATCGATTTCCTGCTACCTTTATAATGTCATCGGTACATAGAGGGTATCCTACACTGCGTCGTGTCTCGCGAGAACCTTTATTTCCCAGCGGTTGTCGGTTCCAAGAGCTATACGGCATCACCACTTTAACTTTCTAATTCTGAGAGCATATCAGTGACCTTGAGTTCTTTTAAGAATTTCCCTAGATAACGACATAGAAATTAGTTCTTAGAAAACATATTAATATACATAACATAACACCCCAACAATCATATTCGTAGTCATGATCCCGCACTAAGATTCCCTGTGTCGTGGGTATCAAGGAACTACGAGTACTATGGTACCATAACACCAAGACCCGGAACAAATATTTGCAAATCATGCAAACATTTGTTCCGCATATATTGATAGATGGCTGTCCCTCTTTCGTTCCCTCTTCTCTTTCGTTTCGTTTTCGGTTTGCGTGTTCTCTATTTTATTTATGCCCTGACTGAATTTGATCTCATTACGTATTAAGCATTTTTTTTTGCACACGTTTGATTGTTTGTTTTACAAACGTGTTGCTATTTCGCACATTCTGGAATAGCAAGACTGATTTTGTAATTAATTTGAAACACACTCACGAGTTGTATGCGATTGTTATTTGTTATGTGTTTTGTACAATACATTTTGAATATTGTTATAATGAAATAGCAATGTAGCCATGAATTGAATTCACATCTAAGATGTTTTATTGTTATTTATTTATGAAATGTACTGACTTGATAATAAGTATTAGTATTATTTAAATAAGTGTGTCTTGAAGTGACGAATTTTTTGACAAGTGCGCAAGTTGCGCTCAAACCAAACTTTAGAATTTGTGCAACTTAATATTGAATTGTCTCCAGAATTGTATTTTATTGATATGGAATTGATAATCGTACGGTATACCAATGATATTATACATATGTACTCATATGGAAAGGTACCCAACTGTCTGGCTCCGACTTGTTTTATTTTGATATATGTTAGAGAGTAGTCTAAAATAAGAGAGAAGTATTTTTTTAGCTGCCCTTTCGCAACCTATTGGGAGAAATTATCCTCCAAAGTACTGAAAAGTGACTAAACCCTCGTAACTTCTGTAGAGTTTTGTTCAAGCAAATTGCTAGTTAATTACTGGTTTGATTATATGATTGAGAAAATGAAAAAATAATGAGCTCCTGTTTTGTTATATCGGCACAAACTCATATTTTCCTATCAAAAACTTTTCTCTTTTCTTTGGAGGGTAATTTTTCACAATAGGTTTGGAGATTGGCCAGTTAAAAAAAATACATGTCTGTTATTTTAGACTACTCTCTAACATATATTAAAATAAATCAAATCGGAGCAGGACAGTTGGGTACCTTTCCTTGTCAGTCATTGCATCCATCTTAGTAACTGATTGAGCTATTGTATCATCTTATAATGAAATTGTATGTTTATTATGTTTGTTTAAATGTTTATTCGGGAAGTCATCACTTTCATTAAGGCTACCCTTAAAACTATGATACAAAGAAAGACTTGTATTCTCAGCTACTGAATATTTTATATACAACTGCTTTGTTTTATGCACAAAGAAAGAAATGTTAAAAACATTTGTATCCAAATTCGGTACTTATAATATTACTAATATTAGAAAATAGATATCTTATCCTGTATTATATTGAGCCTATGTATTCCAATTCTGGGCGAAGGCCAACCCCCATTATTTGCGCCTTGTAAGATCTTGCGTCAAATATCTAACCGTAGCTATAGACAAACCTAGTTGTAAAACTAACCCGTCTTGTTAAGAAGTCGTAAGTCTATAAAAACAAATCTGAATACCGCATGGAATATTTTGCAGAGTTTAATTTTGGCCAAGGAAGAGCGCAGCGCGAAGATTACCTTCAAAACGACGAGCGCTGCAGAGACTTTTAAGAAGAAATTCAATAACAAAATGGTGGCTGCGAGCAGACTTACTGTCACTTTGCAGTAAAGCAACAATTTTATGACGTGTTATTTTTATTTTTTTCAAATAATATTATTTTAAGTTGAAATGAGTTTAGTAATAAACTTGGTTTTAGTTTTAACGTGGACTTGTTTTTTTTATTGTAATTAGACTTGGTCGGGTGCACTACCGTGCTCCGATGTTTTTGTATTCTTTAAATACTTATTAGTAAACATTTTATGTATTATTATAATACGTATCTACGCACTATTGTTTTTTTCTAATTTCCACATTCGAATAAACTAGTAAAAATATACCTACTGACAAAATGTTTTATATCACTTATTTAAGTATCTACTACTTACGTTCTAATTCACGACGAATCCATTTTTTATAATTATGAAACTTTTATTTTCTATTTTGATGTGTCATGTAAGTAAACTACATACTTTGAAATATTTATATAACCTAATATTAGACTAGTAGATTGATACATAATATTGCATGCCTACCTCAGCTGAGGTCAGGTATATTTAGTTCTTATTAAACTACTTACCTGCTAGACTACATAGAAAATATTTATATACTTTAAATATCTTACATAATAATGTGTTAAAGCTGTAATTGTTCAGTTCAACTTTAGGTATGCTTTAGATATATTGTAATAAAAAAGCATTTTTATACATGTATAAACAACTTTTCATGATTTTCCACCAAAGATGGTGTTCGAATTATGTTAACCAAGTCAAGCCCAAATTATAAAGATTGTATAACTTAACAATATATGTTATTTTATAATCTGTATGCAAACTAATATTTATGTAACTCTGAAAAACAATGTTAATTTTTAAATAAGTTATGCTTATAGCCAGACTTGTGTATTTTGATAAAATTTGCATTGCATATACCCTACTTACATAAATGTATGTACTCGGAGAGATACAATTCTTTCTACCTGTTTCATGGAATTTTTATTGTTAAGAATATGGCTATTTTAGTTTCTGGATAATAGTTTTGTTTGTTTTTAAAAATAAGTAGTTTTAAAATAGATATAATAAATGTTTCAGAATGTTGTCAAAAGTTTTTTAGTAGAATTTAGTTCGAAAATATATCTTAATAGGTTAGAGCAGTTTTTCATATAAAAAGTAGAAGTTATTTTATTCGATTTTGATGTGTGAACTTTATAAAAGGCTTGTTCTTAGATTTAACATAAAGATAGGATATAATATCATCCATATTTCATGTACTTATGTAGTAATTACTGAAATAAGATTGAAAATGAAGGTACAATTTTTTTTGTGTGCATTTGCTAAATTTTATTCTCAGTTTTGACCGATCATTTAAAAAAACCCAAATTTTTTTTTACTATCTTGTAAGTGGGTGAGTTTTGTTACATAAGTAACAGATTATTTTTAAATGTTGTTAACTTAAGCTAAGGTTAAGCTGAACCTAAGTTTTGGTAACGTTGTATCGACTTGGCGGGAGCACTACCGTGCCCCGTATTATTTTGTAAACTCATTAAATAAACGAAAAATGATTAGCTATCAAATGATTTGTCTTCATTTTATTGCTATTGGTTTTTAGATACGTGATATTGTTAGGGGTCATGTAATTTCGTGTTACGGGTAAACTCCAAAGTCCGCCTAATTAAGAAGACAAGAAGTTATTAAATACTAATTGCGCCCCGCGGTTTCACCCGCGTGAATAATGATGAAAATTGATGATGATGATGATGATGAAAAGTAGCCTATGTGTTAATCCAGGGCGTAAAGTATCTCCATTCCAAATTTCACTCAAATCCATTCAGTAGTTTTTACGTGAAATAGTAACAAACATCCATCCATACTCACAAACTTTCGCGGTTATAATATTAGTAGGATATCATTACACATACATTATATTATCTTATCTATATAATAGTTTTAATTCATTGCAAAATGGTAAATAAATTAAAAAAATATATATACACACGCTATACATGGTGTACAAATACAGTTCTTATAATACTGAATGTACCCACAGGTATAATAATATATTATTTTTTATAAATAAAAACAAAACGTTTTCGATTTAAATATTGGACGGTTATTAGTTTGAGAATTCTATATCTCACATTCTATCTGTCACCTTTCGTTAACCACTAACAAGCGTGGTGAAAGGATTATGTCCGCAGAGGCTACGAGGCAAAGTTTAGTTAAACTGAATCTAGATTTAGTCACGGTGTATCTATAATGAAGTCTTATATTCACCATCAACTTTCCAGTTAGAAAGAAAGAAAAATGGTATAGACAATGACATTTAGATACAATTTTATTTAGTCAAACGAAACCTAGGTTTTAGAATTTAATGCGATTTATTCGGGATTTAACTAGTTGGTGCAAGTTCACGTTAGTCTTACTTTGGGGCTTACCCGCAACGAATTACTAGGGCTATGTTTCTACAATTGATTTTACTAAGATATAATCAAATTTTAAATTTAGAATTGTTCTATAAATTATGTGAACAAGTTAGTGTAAAAAAATGTACATATACTCTGATTTTTAATCTTAGACATTTTTTGTAAACAGAATTGTCACTGTGTGTATAAGTGTCATGTATGTGTCCATCATCATGTGTGTTGATGTGTCATGTATGTGTATATATGTATATGGTATATACACATATGATATACATGACACTTATACACACAGTGGCATATAAGTATATAAAATCAGAGTATAGGTGCATTTTTTACACCAACTTGTTCACATGATTTTTTAAATAGCATAATACATATAGCTAAAAATGGTGCTTATGTTCTTGTTTTACTTGCATTTATTGTCATAGTATTAGGCCTGTATTTTTTTATACACCGAACAGTGACTTATGTGGTCTTGATCCCACACCAGTATTCCATGTGTCGTGTGCATCAGGAACTACGAGTACCATGATACCACAAACACACAGACCCAGAACAAATATTTGTCTCGCATCGGGAATCGACCCAGCACCTTTCGCGTCCTAGCCGGCTTCTCGCCCGCCGCGTCATGGAGGTAGTCAGAATTATGCTCAAGCGTGAATCGAGGCTAAAGCATAGATTTGGTGACAGTTTAAATTAAATTAGTCACAAAAATTTAGTCCCCATTTATTTTGTGATCTGTAAGACAAGTTGGCTAACTTTAGTAACGATAGCGAGCATAAATTTTACAAAAATAACTTTCGTGAATTAATTCATTCATTTTGTAAAATGGGAAATTTTCACGTACTTATATGTTGGTGGAAGCACCGACAGGTTTCGACCCTAATCGAGGGTCTTCATCCTGGGTACGTGAAAATTTCCCGTTTTACAAAATGAACGATAGTAAATGTCAAATAGTAACCAATCAAATTAGACTGACTACCGGCTACAGGCTGTTACCAAAACGCTAGCGAGACGACAGCAAATATTAATATTGGCCAATGACAACAGGGATGCTTGAAATCTTTGTATTTTGATTGGTTATTATTTGACTTTTACTATCTTTCGCTAGCGTCTCGCTATCGTTACTGACGTCAGTCAGCCTGGACCTACTAGGAGATACGGGCCTCATAAATGACCGTTTTGAAATTATCTAGGATACTTAGATGTATCAAATTTTATAATTTTAATACATATAAGTAAGTACAGGTTTTTAATCACACTCGCCGGATTTACAGAAATTTATCTGCCAGAGATCCTGAATCTGTATTTTAATCCAATTTGTATTCATAATTAATCCAATATCTAATATTCTGTCTTTAGTCTCCAAAATATACATGGATTTTCAATATAAATATTGAATTCAAATTAAAAATTGATCAAATTTTTTTTTCAATTCTCTTAATTTGTACACGTCACTGGAATAACTAGCCCTTCCAACCAAACTAAGCTAAAAACTTGTGTCTTGGTTGGTAGTGCTTTCCCTTTTTTCATTAACCGACTTCAAAAAAGGAGGTACTTAAGTACCGAATTAATTCGGTAGTATTTTTTATTGAAAGTGTGCATGCTCTTGTGTAGGTAAATAATTAATAATAATTGCAATTGGTAATAATTTAATAAAGATATTTATCAGGATTTCTGGCGAGTAGGCTCCGTAAATATGGCGCGTTCACGTAAATACCGAGCAGTTAAATTGATAGATTAATAGTTAGTTTTTGATTTTTGATTTTATTCGGGGGTCTATTTCGCTATTGCGTTGAACAATAGTTAAAATTTTATACCATCATAATCATGATAATACTGTGCGAGCAACGAAAAAATTCGAAATATAAGGTGAAGAAATTAAATTGTATATATTTGCGTTTTTTACTGATT
The DNA here is from genome assembly GCA_951392215.1 of Epirrita christyi. Lineage (NCBI taxonomy): Eukaryota > Metazoa > Arthropoda > Insecta > Lepidoptera > Geometridae > Epirrita > Epirrita christyi. Next base: position 12,434,653 of record OX595856.1, on the reverse strand, counting down.
TTGTGCAACGTTCTCTAAAGTTAAACCGCGTAAAACATATCACGGTCTCTTTTATTTCGGTTTATTAGAAAGAGTTCACGCTAATTTTAGCGAGGTTTTAATGAAAAGAATACAGAATTAACACCATTGGGTTCGATTTTGTATAGCATTGCTAGGTTTTAATGAAAATAATACTTTACAGAATTACCACACTGGGTACGATTTTGTATAGCATTGCTAGGTTTTAATGAAAAGAACGCTATACAGAATTACCACCATTGCGTTCGATTTTGTATAGCATTGTCTATACTACACCGAATGGAAGCCAATAGTGTTGATTCTGTGCATCGTTCCCTGAAGTGAAACCACGCAGAAATTATCGTGAACACTTTCTAATAGACTGAAATAAAATGGAACGCGATAACTTTGGCATAGTTTAACTTTAGAGAAAGCTACACAGAATCAACAGCAGTAATTTTAGCTTTGTTTAAAAATTAAGTAGTACATACCCAAGTCCTGTTTGATAAATGCGTTAACTCAATATATGAAACTAAACTGAAATTGTTTGATGCTTTTCTAAAACTCACATGTAACTAAATATTGTTTAAGTATAACCTAAACGCAGATATTTCTTAATCAAATTAAAGTACTGCTGATAAAAGTAGGCCGTTGAGAAGTTAGTCGTTTGGCGTCACATTACACAATAAAGTTCCTAAAATATAGATTGCGAAGTCAACGGTTAATTTCAGAACGGTCAAGACACTTGGACAGTACTGAGGAGCATAGCTGTAAATATAGATACAAACTTCCAAAAACTTCCAAAATAAAAAAAAAATTGTTCAGAAACACAAGGTTCCTTTCCAAGAAATAATCCTAACAAAAGACACTATCGATAGATACCAGCAATAAAATTACTAGAGTCTGCTCTGGAAGAGACCCGTCGTGCGATTAGAAGGTGCTGCTGTGCTTAATTACCTTTTTTGTTAGCTGGCAATACCATAGCGTCTGTTCCGTTTTGATCCTATTAAATCTGTATTTATTTAGTTTATGATTCAAATTTCCAACAGAAAGTAACCAGCTCCTAATTATGTTTGTAATTATGTAGTTCAAACGTTAGATTACATTTTTTAGCACGAAAATGAGTAGGTTCTATTCCCGGCTCGGGTTTTTGCAAATCTTACAAATGAATTGAATACATACGTTTTTCTTAATCGACTTTCAATACTTTCTCTATCACATTATCCACCACATACCAGTCTCTATGATAACTTGATTATGATTTATAGACGCTAAGGTAGTATTGGACAATATTTAGTTGTTCATTTTGTAAAATGGGAAATTTTCACGTATCGATATGTTGGTGGAAGCACCAACAGGTTCAACAGGTACGTGAAAATATCCCGTTTTACAAAACGAATGATATATTCACGTAAGTTATTTTAGTTAAATATTTTGAGTAAGGGGGGACTTGTATTTTTTCTCTTCATATTAGAGAGCCTATGTATTTGTAAACTTATTTGGTAATAAATAGTAATTAAGTATAGAAAATGTCTTTATTTATAACCTTTTAGATATAATCATGGTCGGATCTCAAATAAACAACACTTCTTCTATAATATTGTGTTTCTGTTTAATTTGTAACATCCCTAATTTTATTTTAGTTTTAAGATGTTTCATTGTATATATGAAAGTTGAATAACTTTAATTTTCAAGTATTTTTAAGATATAAAATAAAATATTTTCTACTAATAACGATATTAAGTATATTTGAAACTTGTATATTTTTTTCATATTATTTTAGTGTCGTCGTTAGTAGTTTTATTTTGCATAACAGATTGTTATGAGACTAAAAAAAGTATAAACAAAAAATGCTTTATATTTTTTGTGTGACTTTTACTGTGATAAAAACGTTTTTATTTTTCAAAAAATTAAAGACTGATTTCCAACAAATAAAACTTCTTTTTCAATAATGCTGTCTTTTATTTGTAAAAAAACTTGTCTTGCCATTATACATTTTAGATATGCAACACTTAATAAGTACTTAAATCTTTCTTCTTCATCATTAGCTGATAGATGGCCACTGCTGGACAAGGCCTCCCCAAATAATAGGGGGGGTTTCCATAATCATCACGCTTGGCAGGCGGATTGGTCATCGTAGTTTAGTGTTAAGTACTCAAGGAAGCTGGTGCCGATCCCCTGGCGTAATTCCTTAGTCGCCTTTTACGACATCCACGGGAGGAGTTGGAGGAGTCTTAATCTTAGGCCGAAACACCACGGCCAAATATATATTTAAATATATCAAAATAATAAAATAATAGTTCTGAATAAATTAAGTAGGTAATAATTGTTCATGATAATATAATTACATCCTTGCGCACAAAAATACCTCATCTTTAAAAAAACTTAAATTAAGGATCTCATTCTCAAACAACGCAGTGAAAATGGAGACTCATAGTGTTAATCGATTTGAGATATGCTCATGCCCACGTGCGAATATCGTTTATTCCAATCTGACCTACCAAAAGTTCGACTTCATGTAGCACTAGCGTTGTTTATGAATATGGCCGACAGCCTTAAACCCTACACTAGATACCCTGTAACAATATTTTTAAATAAATAAATACACAGATGCAACGTTATTCCTTCTGTCCCCCAGTGGAGCCGACCGGTCCCCACTGGGGGCCAATGCGACAAATTTATCCTCCGGAACCCCGAACAGGGGGACAACAATATTTTTATACGCGCTTTCGTTTTATTCCACGTGCGCGGGCCAATGCAACCAGTTATTTCCCTCTGTCCCCAAACAAGTGGGGGACAACGAGAATAAACAAACATGTGTGAAGTGAACACCTCGCCATTCTAAAATAAGTAGTGATGTCTGAAAGTCAAATAGCTAGCGATGTTGAAGTACTTGGGTACACTATCGAGTAGGTTCCTGTACTCTTGAGTGAAGTCCTCCGGGTGATAGATCTTGTGCGAGTGATGAGACACATCTAGTGCGGGCTGAGCTTGCAAAGAGAGTGGTATCTGGGGAGGAAATTATTATTTTCTCAATAGATAAGGGCTGTTTAAGGTTCAACGTACACGGGCCACCGTCAAAGACGCAAGTGGGCGGCTACTCTAAGTGGTGGTGACGCGCAACAGTACCTGTAATCAACCGCGATATTTATGAACCCTGCGTTTGATATCGCGAATGGCTGACAACACCAAGAATAACCATGGGACCGTCCATTAATCACGTGAGGCTTGAAAGGGGGAAGGGGGTTTAGCATAAATCACGAAATATCACAAGGGGGGAGAAAGGGGGTTTGTAGTAAGACATCACGTGCATTTTTTTTGCTCATTACAGCTCATCAACGCTTATTGAGATAGCGAATACTAGGTTTGCGGGAATCAGGATACCTAACACACATGTTTTAATTGAAAGTATCTCATAAATATAAGTAGTTATAGTTCAGCTACGAATTTCAATGAATCAAAGTAACACTATACAAATTATTCATTGACATTTGTAGCTAGACTAAAAGATATTTATAAGATACTTTCAATTAAAACATGTGTGTTAGGTCTCCTGATTCCCGCAAACCTAGTATTCGCTATCTCAATACGCGTTTATGAGCTATAATGTGCAAAAAACACAATAAAATTTGAATTTCGCGCCCCTTGCGAAACGTTCCACCTTTTTATTATTTTGATGCCAGTCAAAAACAACCTGCAAACTGCAACCTTTCTGTCTACACATTTCTGTATTTCCAGTAGTCGTAGGTAAACCTCACCACGTATCACCAAGGGGGATGGGGGGGGGGGGGGGGGGTTTGGGGAGGATTAAAAAATTCTAAAAAACATCACGTGATTAATGTACGGCCTCCAATGAAACGAGAGACAGTATCTAACAATAGTACTTACTGTGCAAGTAACTGTAAACTTGTAGGCCGGTATGCTCTCTTCGTACGTGGCAAGCGAGTGGACGATGCTGTAGACTGGCCGGTCGAGTTGCTGGTAGGCTGACACGACGGGCGAGTCGAAGGACCACGCGGTGACGTTCACGCTGGGGCGCGGCCACAGGGTGAATGTGTTATGAGAGGCGCCTAAAAAAATTATGTGAAAATATATATTATATTTAAAAATAGTAAGCGAAGCGAGCTGTCTTTTATTTTTATTATATTTTTAGTCAAAATCAATAGTATTTTATTCATTGAAATCACAAGGATCATTTGGAAGTGAGTGCGATTCTCCTTGGTGACCCCGACTTGAGTATCGTAGAATTAATCGTTTACTCCCAGCGTCCCCCACCTGCCTGACTTATTCCATTTTGGGGAAAATGCAGAGGGGTCTAAAAAGAGGTAAAAAGTGGAATATAAATAAAAAAATTAGAATTCCGCCGTGATAAAGTTTTCTCCCGTAAGGGGGGAAAACTGGAATCTGAAAAGTGAAATGTCCAGAAATCCCCATTTTAATGATTAATAGAATTAATTTATATGAAATAAATTTAACGCAGAACAATACAACTAATATAAGTAAATTAACAATGATAATTAAACTAGGTACTTAGAAAATAAACAAAATGCTAAATTAGTAAATCCACAAATTGAAATAACATTTGAGTGGTAACTCACCATACATAACAAAGTTATAAGTGCAAGTTTCATCGACGCACGTCCGTGCCGCCGTGAGAGAGGCCGGTGGTGAAAATGGCGCGGGACCACCTATATCAGCTATCCTCTCTCCTTGGTTCCTGGAATATACGTGACGTATCTGTAGTGAAAACAGCATTTTAATCAGTTCGATCAGGGAATCAGGATATGGGCCTGCATGAAAAATGAGATCTAGCTAATTTGCAAGTAAGCACTAGCGCCAGTTAAACGCACGGCATACAGTATGACGAGCGTGTACCTAACTGGCGCTAGTGCTTACTTGCATATTATCTAGATCTCATAAAAAACAAAAAATTTTGAACTTCGTTGACACCCTGTATAACTTGTATAACAATATAACATCGCTAGAATGTAGATTAATTATTTTTTTATTGTAAGCCACACTTACGGAGCCTTCTAGATCTAGATCTATCTATCTTCTAGATCTACGATTCTAGGCAGAAGCCGAGAATCTAGAAAAAATACTTTAATTAATTATATTCTTATTGTAAGCCACACCTAAATGATGACCTTTTGATAGATAGATAGATAGAAAATACTTTATTGCACAAGACAAAAAAAAACAAGTACATAGGCGAACTTAATGCTAATTAGCATTTTCTTCCAGCTAACCTTTGTGTAATATAGAGAGATATTTGATGTTGATGTAGATTTATTCAATACCCGAACTAGTAGGCTTAAGCGCTTACTCAGTGACAATTTTTTCTTAGATTGTTAGGTAACTTAACTTCGCATTTATCATTTATTTTAATTTTGTTTTTTGTATCATCTTTTTTTTCTCCGTCGTCTACGATTACTGTTTTTATGTTTACTCGTTTGTGACCTATATGTGGAAACTTGTACCTAATTGACCGTCAGGATACATGTAGCTGTTACATGTATTTTAGCATGTATTTTATTATCCGTATTTGTGTACCAGCTGTAAGTTTTCCCAAAATTTTTAAAATAAATAAAGCCAGATCTGCTGCGCCATGTTTTGGTGTTTTATAAACAATAACATGTTTTGTTAGAAAGTTTGGCGCAGCAGACCCAGCTTAAGGAGAACATCACGTTTAAATGTTCGTTGAATTTCTGGGCCACATTTAAATTAAATTAATGCTCGTAAAAAAAACTACTGATTGCATTTAGGACACCCTGTATACTTACAAGTATCTGCTGAAACTCGTCCTGTGCAGCGGCAGGTCGCAGTAGACTCTGTTGGCGCAGTGGTGGCTTCTGGTGCTCGTGTAGTGGGTTAGGAACTGTTCGATAGAGCGTTCCGTGTTCGCGTCTACTTTTAGTATTGTCAGGCCAGTTGTGCGTTCGGTCGCTTCATGGTTGGCGTCGTACGTCACCGTTTCTGTGTGCTGGTAGAAATACGTTAAGACGCTATAGGCCTGTGGTTATTACGTATTCTATGCTATAGGTTCAACGAAAATTTTTGTATGAACTAAAGAAGGCGAGCTCACGCTCTGAAACCTTTTGGTTTTGTGTATAAATTAATGATATAAAAATTCCCTTTAAAGTTTTATTAGATTTTGTTGATGAATTCACTAACCCAATTTATAACTTATAAGTAACCAAATATTCCAAAAATTAAAACGTGTTAGAAGTTAGTCTAAAATTAGATTTAAATTTTAAAAAGGTTAAAAAGGAGGTATCTTTGTTTATTTTTTTATCTAGTGGAGAATTATAAGAATTAAAAGAATTATATTTATTTATTTTTGTAAACTATAAGAAATCATATCAAAAACTTAAATATACTAGAGCTCATTAAAGGCATTTTGTGAACTTATATATCTAATATATCTAACTATCTTATACGTCTAACTAACACGACCTCTGTGGCGTGGCGGGCGAGTAGCCGGCTGAGATGCGAGAGGTTGCAGGTTCGATTCCGCTGCGGAACAAATATTTGCATGATTTTTAAATATTTGTTTCGGGTATGGGTGTTTTAGTACCATGGTACTTGTAGTTCCTGATACCCACGATAAAGGGAGTCCTATCGTGGGATCAAGACTACGTATGTGACTGTTGGGTGTTATATATTATATTATGGTGGCACTTCACTTAGCGTATTTGCGTAAATGTTTGCATTATTTTGCCAAGGCAAACAGCGTTGTGTTATGATGGAGTCATGGTTGATTTTGCCTTGGATAACGCAAACATTTGCGAGTATACCTACACCAAGTGAAGTTGCACCTTTAGAAAATGCTACAGCGCATGTTACGTGGTATACGCGCCAGGTCTCGACTTGACCGCCTTCTATTATACATGATCAACTCGTAACAGACCATACATTTATATAAATGTACTTACAAACCAGACATGCCTCTGTGTGGACGGTCCGTCGTCTGTATACGGTGCGAACGGTATGAACATGATGACGACGCACGCCGCGAAAACCACCGAAAGGGGGAGCCACAGGCGACGACGGGAGAACAGTAACTCAATTCCAGACTAGAATACAATATCAAAGCATTTTCGAACATTCAATATCGAAACATAGGGACACCCAGAAGCATGGGTCACTCATGCCGATGCAGAAGAGTGCGTGCAAGCAGTCTTTCTTGCTCTGGCGAGTGATGTTTCTGAGCGACAGAAAGAGATAAGCCACTGTAGTTAGTGTATAACACTAATTTATGTAATAAACTAGCAATCTTAACAGTAAAAATAAAGTAGTGAGTTTGTTCTTAGACTTCTCGTCTGCATTTGATACTGTTGACCATAACATTCTACTTGCTATGCTTGAACAGTATGGAGGGTTTTATTTCATTTGAATCTTATTAAATCGTTCGTACCTTAGCAATGAAAACAGTGTAAGTATTTGTAAAAGGGCAGGAAGTGGTAGTGAAGTCTAAAGTGATCAACACTCGACGGGAGTTACACAAGGCTTAGTTCTGGGGCTCCTATTTTTTCTTGTCTTGTTTCTACACAATCGATGAATTTATTACATGTAAATGGCATTCAAAATAGGGAATTTTATTGTGATTGTCATTTATATTGTGTGTAGTTAATTTTATAATTGTGTGTTTGTGCTTTGTGCCATTGTAAATAATTTCAAATACGATTGGATAATTCTTACTAAACATGAACGATACATATTAATGCTACTGTATCATATTTAGTACAGTTGTAGAATATAGTGTTATGTTAGGTTATATTGATGAATGCTACTGTAAAATACTTACTACAGTGGTAGAAACTAACGCTGCTAATGCTATATTGATGAATGCTACTGTATAATCTGGCGTGTTGGTAGGCGTGCGGCCCATGATGGGTAGTATTATGGAGTCAAGTCGCAGAGTCAATAAAATCATAAACATCGTAGAGGGGACTGATAGGACCACTTCTTGGAGTAGGTGTTGCCAGGCTGAAATTACACGATTACAATTAAGGTTGCACTTCATGGTAGCACGAGATCAGCATTTCCATACAAACGAATGAGTTGTGGGTTGCATAGAACAACTTCGGTGTGGGTAACACATTTTAAGAACTACATAACGCACGTCACAAAGCGACGCAGCAACCTTCCAGGAGAAGGCGCTATCGCAAAGATATCACAGAAAATACTGAATCGCGCAAGCGAAATAAATCTGTAGTTTGACTATATAATATATTATTATAACCTCCCAACAACATCGTCAAATGAAGGACACAAACATGGGGAACAACAGACCACCAGATGTTGGGAGGTTAACTCCATGATATGGCTCCTCCACACAAAGAGCGGTGTAAAGCCGCATCTATCCACCGACATCCTGCGACCATTATAATGTCGCAGGATGGTATCGATCGGATTATGTATTATGGACATACTATCTTATAGAATCCCAGTAAATATGGATGTCAAAACTCACCTTGCAACCTCAAATATCTGATGACAGTCAGAGAAACCAGCGACATCAGAGACATGATAAAGAGCGGCACAGAGAACAGATATCTGATGGACTGCAGGCTGGTGATGCACATCAGAACCAGTAGGATGGCGACCATGCAGAGTCTGGTGGCAGCCATCGCTTGCAGCGCACGGATAGAGCGGTTGAGTCCACTCTATTAAAAGAATGAGATTGATTTAAGATGCCATGTATGTTTGGACAATCTTCAAGCCAATTACTGTAATTCAAATCTTGCAAGCCAACTTTGTGTGGTTTAAAATCTTAAAAGGCTTCTTATGTTTTTAACCGTCCAAAGTCAGCTTTCTTTGCGTGATTTAAGTCAAAGTCAAAAGTATTTTATTCATTAAAATCACAAGGATCATTTTGAATCGTCTTATAAACTAAAATTACTACTACTACTTACTGCTTGTTTTTATTTTATTCATGAAAAAAACAAGTAACTACATTAAATGTAAGGTACAGTCTGTGTTTATACATAATTTAACCATGTACCTACCTAAGACATGTTGATAATGTAGTCCACATGTTAGTTTTAGACATAATCCCAAAAAGATGCAGCTAGAGCTACCATATCTTATAGAGCCGAGTTTGTGTAGTTAAAATCTAGCAAGCCGACTTTGTATGGTTAAAATCTTGCTAGCCGACTTTGTATACTAAGTTAAAATCTTGCAAGCCGACTTTGCATGGTTTTAAACTTGCTATGACCTTTTTTACCCTTGAAATTTTGCATACCCACCAGAATTGCTCTATTCATGAGCGAAAACATGATTTAGTACCTAGTTTAGGAACCCGTGCTTCATAAATCCCCGTTCGAATGAAGACGGTGCGCATAGGGCCCTAATTCCTGTGCCGGAGGCCGCCACTTGGCCAAAGAGTGCACGTTTACCTATACAGCGTCTTGCAACTTACCTTCCTAGTCCTCCAGGCGTCGTAGGCCTGCGAAGCCGCCACGGCCCCCACTAGATATGGTATCCAGAATAATGGCACTACGATCCACTCCTCTGACAAATACCTGAAAAAGTTACCATTATAGATCTTTTAAATCCGATAGATTAGTCGGGAAAGTGGCAATGGGCAGGTCATATAGCTCGCAGAACTGACAACCGTTGGGAATAAATGTTCTCGAGTGGCGACCACGAACCGGACGACGCATTAGAGGAAGGCCCCTTTCAATTGACTTTAGACATTACAAAGGTAGGAAGTACCAAAGGAAGGCAGGAATTCGGTGGATGGAGGCCACTAAAGACCGTTATTGTGGCATTTTATGGAGAGGCCTATGTCCAGCAGTGAACTTCTATAGGCTGATAATGATCTATTTTTTTTGTAAAAATACTAGTAATACGAAATTGTGGTAGTTGACTAGTAAGTTAAATTGGTCTAGAGGTTACTATGTTAGCCTATTTGTAAGGAACGCTCTCCACGAGAGTCCGGCCCGCAACTGACGTTTTTTTTAAATTGGGAATAATCCTCCTCCTATCAGGATTTAATGCGGGCCTCCTGTATTACCTTAGTTGTATAGTAGTAGCAATCATGATAGATGCCGGTATAAGCACTAGTATCACACCAGCTATCATTGCCACGAGACGACTTAGTGCGGCGAATAGCAACTCGCGAACAGTCGACCATCCTGAAATATCATTTACATTTTTAACAAGCATTTATATTTAAGGCTTATTACATTATTTAGTTTGATTTAAGATTCCCATGTGGTATCTAGATAAGTCTTATTCGATTAATCTACAAAATTTGATGAATATCTCATTTGTAGTATTTTTGCTCCAGATTTTTTAAACAATTAAGGTGGAAATTTAGCAAAGAGACTCGAAATTTATATTGTGTTTTTTGTTGATCATAGCTTATTAACACTTCTTGAGATAGCAAACACTGGTTTTGCACACATGTTTTAATTGATAGTCATAAATATAATTACTTAGTTCAGCTAAGAATGTCAATGAACCAAAACTATACAAATCATTCATTGACATTCTTAGTTAAACTAATTATATATTTATGAAATAGGTAAGTACTCGTACTATCAATTAAAACATGTGTGTTATTTATTTATATTACTATCAAACACAGAATTTGGTTAGTAACGTCTTAAAACCTAAATTAAGTTTTCTTAGACACTACTAGGTTCTCGATGAATTTAGTTTCAGTGCAGTCACCAGTCTCCTTTTATGGGGACAGCCTCATCCAGCAGGGGACGTCTAAATGCTGCTAATGGCTCCTTATGATGATGATAACTGACATAACTAAAGCCCACGCTAATAAAGATATTAATATCGTGACCAAGAAAGAATCAGTCACGACAAACGAAGGATATAAGTACTTACGTGGTCCAACAAGCCAGATGTAATAAGCTATGCTCAAACATGCGAACAGTGCTATTGCTATATCAACCACATACGCAGCTGTAAGCGAGTATGTGACCATGAACACGTTTAGATAGTCGTAGTATACCGCTGAGATCGGCGGTTCTATCTGCAGATAGAAATAAGAATTGTATTTAAAAATTTGGGGACACGGCATCAGTGCCACCGGGCCAAGTTCAACCAGCTGGGGGCATGGCAGTACCACCGGCCAAGTTGACCCAGGAACCCTATCTGCAGGGCGATTATAAAACGTCCGAAACATTTCCGATCGGATTCGTTAGTTTTTCATTTCGATGTGTGATAGTAACTGAAACAATTTTCTAACAATTTTCTCTAGTAAAACACAATATTAAAGTTATTGTTTTTTTCTGTGTCTAACCAGAGAAAATTGTTTTAGTTACCTAGTTACCACATCGAAATCAAAAACTAACGAATGCAATCGGAAACGTTTCCGACGTTTTAGAATAGCCCTGCTGAAGATATAAATAAGATGGACGTCTAAAATCTGCAGATGATGATAATTAGTCCAAATCAAAAGAATTTTATGTTTTGGAATCACAAGAATAATTTTCAATCGTGTCATAGGTAGGCTAGCTCATCATCAGCCTGTAGTTACAGATCCTATAGCGTAGTGAAACTCTTAGCATAGCTCTCTAGCTAGCTAGTAGTTTAGCTGTTACCTTAGTACTCAACTCCTCCATATCGCCCAGTTCGCTCACGAGGGCGAGTAACATATTGCCTGCATTCTGTATAACTCCTGTTCGAATTAAGTCTGGATGGTCGTACCGAGTGTGGTAGACATGGCCCCACTTTGTAAAGGCTATATCAATACCTGTTGAAGGAAAATTTAAATATTAAATAGACAAACATTTATTCTATGGTCTGCCTACCCTTTTAAAGAAAAAGGCGTGTATCCATGTACCTATGTAGCTCCGTCACTCTCTACCAAAAACTCCCTTTCACAAATCTGTCGCCTGTGTAATGACTTTGGCTTCTTCTACTAATGACTTGGATATATTTGATTCCAATACCGATGGGTTGAAGCAATGTGTCTAATCTTCGACACAGATTTCCAGCAGCCGGCTTTGATGCAAGAGGTTGCGGCTTCGATTCCCACTTCGGGACAAATGTTTGTATGATCTGCAAATATTTGTTCCGTGTCTGGGTGTTATCGTACCATGGTACTCGTAGTTCCTGATACACACGTCTGGCCACGATACAGGGAATCCTAGTGTGGGATCAAGTCTACGTATGTGACAGTTGGGTGTTATGCTATAAAAAAATAATCAATGATATATACATAGGTAACAAAACATTGTATAGCTACGGGAAAATTTATTTATTTATTTATTTATTAAAAAAAACTATTATAACACCTTAACAGAGTAGGACCTAAAGCGATGTTATATGCACATGATTATATAAAATAAAAACAAAGAACCAAGCTTAAAAATAAGTAGGTACCTACTGGGGAATACCTATAATATTACTAATAGGCACCACAACTATTCAACTTTCTCCAAAACAAGCTGCGCTATCTCCATGAGTTTCGGCAGGCTGTGATGAAAAATGACAACATTGTTCTCCGAAAGAACATTAACTAAACGGATGGCGTGTGACATTGGGGCAAATTTGAGTAAGTTTGTTCTAAATATTGGCTGGCAGAGCAAGGCGGGGCGGCGGCGCGCGCTCGCGCAGCCATCATTAAATATTAATAATAAGGCTAAAAAATCCGGTCAAGTGCGAGTCGGACTCATGTGTACAGGGTTCCATACAAGTAAGCTACCATAATAACCATACTCATTAGTCAATCATCAAAGGATAATGCAAATCTCTCTATGAGATTTGGTCCAAGTGCTGCTCCGCGATAATGTCTTCTGAAATGTTACCGTGACATCTTGAAGAAAAAACAAAGGCGCTTACAAATCGGCCCTGGGGAAAATAAATAAACAAGCTTTTACTATAATACACAATGGTAATTTTTATGCCCTGAAACATTTTATTAGATTTGAGTAATTCTTACTAGTAAAGTGAGCCGTGGTAGCCTAGTGAGCTCTGGTAGACTAGCTAGCCGTGGCATCCTAATTGAGAGTGGATACACACTCCACACTCCTAATTTTAATTTATTTTAAGTTGTCGTTGCTCTTCTGGTTCTTGAATGCCAGGTTGTTGCTTATCAGGTTGTTGGTTCTGAGGTTGTTGCTCATCATGTTGTTGGTCCTGAGGTTGTTGCTCATCAGGTTGTTGGTCCTGAGGTTGTTGAATCCCGGGTTGTAGGTTATCCTCAAGTTCTTCAACCACTGGTTGATAAACTGCAGGTTGTTCGTGATCTACACCAGGGTCTATATCTACAGGATGGTGTGCTGCTAGCCTTCCTCACCGAGCTCTCATCCAGCAACGTAAACAGATGTGTTCTTCATTGTTGAACGAGATCTGAAATAACAAAACATGATTTTGGTGTAGTAACGTTAACGTTTTTTTTACTAAGCGATAACCATACCAGATAAACCAGTACCAATAGATAAGTGTGACGAGAATGGCTTAGTTTATGCTAGTTAGGCTATGCTATGCAAATGCCACAAAGTAGCATAGTAGACCTCTCGATGGTTTAGCCGCTACCAGCCAGCAAAACGCGCGACTCGACGAACGGCGTGGCAGCGCGGCGGTAGCGCATCGTACGAGCCAGGTGGCAGCGACGCGCGGGCAGGTCCCAACCTGCTGTGTTTTACGCCCGTAAATACATCATTACTCGACGGCTCAGTCAACGCTGTCACTCATTCAAAATGAGTTGTCATGATTACTATGATGTTCGATTTTCTGATTTTGAGTCTTCGTCGTTCTTAATAGTCATAACTAGTCTTAAATAAAAACAACTAAGCCTCGCGTAATTAATGGACGCCCCCTAACCTATTTGACGAAGTTAGACATACAGTAGCAGCAGAGCTCCTTGTGAAAGAGTTCGTCCGGGAAGTACTACCACCATACATATTTCTGCCGCCAGCAGTATGTGAGCATTGCTGTATTCCGATTTGAAGGGATGGGATCGGATGGGTACCGGTGAAATTACGGGGACATGAGTTTTTTTATGATTATAAATAAAAATAATAAATGCTGGACATTTCTAACAGCATTATCTATCCCCAAGCTAAGCAGAGCTTGTGTTATGGGTACTAGATAACTGATATACTTAATACAATACATTACATAGACAGATATTTTTATTATACATAGAAAAATACCCAGAACACCCTTAACAATTATCTGCAGATCGTACAAATATTTGTTCAGAGGCGGGAATCGAACCCACAACCTCCTGCGTCGCAGACGAACCTTCGCCCGCCGCGCCACAGAGGTCGTCAAATGCCTCAGGCAGGATGACGGGTGCAGCGCAATGTCACGACTTGCTCACGTCATTATAAATGAAAGCAATGGTATAATCTACCACGCGTAGATTTGAATTATATTACAACCATTATAGCCCAGACTTTGTATGTAAGGCTCCGCAGCTACTATATACTATAATTATATTAAAACCTCGCTGTCCGTCGTAGTGTAGTCCATCGTAATATGTCTCAAACACCGATATAGTACATTTTCTTTCACAGTAGTAATAGTAGTGGTAGTAGTGAGTCCGAACTTAATTAAAACTGACTTAATAATATGTCATGAAAAAATATTGAACTTACCTCACGAGGACATGCTGATTGTATATTTTCGATTGTATGGCGATGTTAGTCACGAATATCCGCATTTAAAGTATATCTCCGAATCCGTAGCACAGAAACATTGCACAGTAAACACACAACTTGCGCTTGTGGATGAAACATAGTTCACTAGAAATATCCAAGTCCGGTAGGTATAGCCAAGTTCAATATAGTAAGAATCAATCGAAATACAAGATAACAAATCGCGAAAGTCATAAAAGATAATCACAGAAGTTTAGGGCGCACAGTTACGTTCGTATGAAAACCAAGGAACGACTGGCGTGCGCATCCATCGACACCGTCGACGGATGCGTAAGCGCGGTGCGCACACTCAGGTAGGAAACAGGATGCAGGATGCCAGGATGAGTAGGAGTGAAAAGGACAAAATACAATGGTAATAAAGATAACTTGTTTTGAGTAGGTACTTTTTGGGTATATCCTTTTCGATCTATTGTGTCGAAACCTTCAGCGGCCGGGGTCTCTGTAAGTTGATGGCCGGAGAGTGACAGACAAAATATCGTCTTCTTGCTTCTTTCTTTTATAGAATTAAATATAAAAATAGAGCCAAAAGTTGTGTAAAACTGATTTCAAATCAATTTTTAGAAGAAAGAAATATCACGGTTTTTTTCAATATTGGTATGCTAATATCTTTTTTCCTCCGGGTTGGATTTTTTAGTTTCATTGTGAAAGTTACTACTTGTGATGATGCCCATCGATTGCCATGGGTTTTATTTCAGAGCAACCATTTTGACTTTTTTTGGACCAAAGTCTTGCATTGTCCTTTCATACGAATTTTCTCTTTACGAATATTTCCCGTGGGAATTTACAGACTTGGGATTTTAATTTAAGTTTTCATGTAAACAAAGTAGTCTTTTTTTATTTATGCTTCCTTAATTACGGAGATGATAATTTTTCTTTATTATTCAATTATTATAGGCTAAAAAATTTATAAAATAATATGATTTAGGTATGAACTCACCCTGTATTCCTCCGAAATCATTGAATATACTGAAGTCAGTGACAGAGGGTATGATTCCTGAAGAGAACATGAATTCCCCTACGCTCTGGGCGCTGGGCTTGCTCACTGCTCGTTTGTAAGCGTTCAGCAAACGTGGATCTGTCACCTAGGATTCAATGTAATGAATTACAATAGATAGATAGAAAATTAATCATTCATTATCATGAGCCTGTAGAAGTCCACTGGTGGACATAGGCCTCCCCCTTAGAATGCCACGACGCACGGTCTTGAGCCGCCTCCATCCAACGACTTCCTGCGACGTTTATAATGTCTTTAGTCCATTGAGTGGAGAGCCTTCCTCTACCGCGTCGTTCGGTGGTTGTACGGGGTGTACTTCCGAAAAGCGTATACCGCCGATCGATCTGAAATTTGGTATACTAACGTATTCTGACCTTGTTCACGAATATCATAACGAAAATTGGCGCAAACGCCATTTTTTATTTAAAAAACGGAGGAGAACCTCTTTTCGTTCGGTGTGCATAATCGCGCATTCCTAACCGATTTAGACTATTTTAGCTTTCCCCAGAAAGGGTATGTTTGTGTATATATTGAGTGACCAATAACGCAAGCTCTGAATATTTTCCGCTATAGCTTTTGAACTTTGTGATGATTTTCCGCTGTTGGACATAAATTCCCAGAGAGCTGATTCTAACTATTTTGCACACAATTGACACGGACGTCTGGTGTAGTGTAGTGTGGATTTTTGTATGGCAACACCGATAAGCACCCCTAGCGTACACTCTGTGAACCTCATTTTCCATACAAAAATCCGTGTTACACTACACCAGAGGCCCAATTCTCTAAATTATTTTAAAACTACACTGAAAGTTAACCGAATCGAGACTGAATTATGAATTGACAGAAAGTTGGTATTCTGCTCCCTTATATAAATAACAATTTAGTCTACTTTCAATTCACGGTGACTACCATTAGAGTAGGATAGTTATATATATAATTGCAAAGAGTAAAGAGAGACTCTATACATATACAATGCTAAAATTATCGAAAAAACTTTGAATCGTTCAAGTTTCGGTCACATTTCGATATAATCACATTACAGTGTTGTATTTTACGTTTAGAGAATACCATTTCTGACATTTAAGATGTTGGGACCACCTTACAACACTATAACATTTACTTTTGCTGACCCTACAATAATGTAAGTAGGTAGGTCGTGCGTGCACGAGGCACGCGGCGAGCGGGCAGTCTCCCTGGGCCCGTCAAACTTGTAACGTGTCCTTTAACTTTAGAATTAATCAATACAAGTATTTAGAATCTTCGAAACTATTTTATTTCAAACCCCAAACACCTCGCACAGGACAGACCCCAACAAAGACATCGACACAAGATCGAAACATGATCCGAACTCTATTTTATATTTTTTAGTTAATGAATTGGGCCTCTGACGTCCGTTTCAATTGCTTGTCAAAACGTAGAATCACAGAGGCCCAATTCTCTAATTTAAAAACATTCAATTCGCAGTATAATCTTGTCTCAGTCGCACTGTCACGTATAGTGACTATTACTTAATCTTCGCGTTTCTTGCGAAGAATATGTAATAGTTGCTATATGAAACAGTGCGACTGACACGAGACTGGAATGTTTTAAAATTAGAGAATTGGGCCTCTGCTCTCAGAATACTTTTCGTTATTCGAGTCGAACTCTGTGAATTTAAACATACCCTTTCTGGGGAAAGCTATTAATAGTCTAAATCGGTTAGGAATGCGCGATTGTGCACACCGAACGAAAAGAGGTTCTCCTCCGTTTTTTTTTATTCAAAATGGCGTTTGCGCCAATTTTCGTTATGATATTCGTGATAAGAAGGTCAAAATACGTTGGTGTACCAAATTTCAGATCGATCGGCGGTATGCGCTTTTTAACCGACTTCCCAAAAAAGAGCTTCTCAATTGGGTTGCATTTTTTTTTTTTTTAATGTTTGTTACCGCATATCTCCGGCGTTTATGAACCGATTTGGAAAATTCTTTTTTTATTTGAATAGATATACTTCCAGATTGGTCCCATTTTTTTCAGAATCCAGTTCTGATGATGGAATCCATGAGGAATTGAGGGAACTCCTCAAATATTGTAGGCATAGATATGGCGATTTTGATATTTTCAGCAAGAAACCAAGCATTTGCATTCAAAAAGTATAATAATCCTTTCACCACTATGGTTCTTTCATCATTTTTTTTTCATCCAAATATTTTGTCAAATACAATGGCGGAAGTCGATTTTTTAAATGAAAAGTTATATAATTATTGGAAGTTTATCCGTTGTAGGTACGGCTGTCAGTTCTGACGTGCCCATGGGCATAATCACCACGCTTGGCAGGCGGATTAGGGGGGTCATATCTGGAACTACTAAACTGATTGTAAAAATTATTTCAGAAATAGAAAGCTACTACCCATCATTTATACAGGCTTTATTAAAGCAGACGAAGTCGCGGACATTCATTTAGTATCATATAATTTAAGCTCCTCTCCATTCGAAGGATGTCTGGAAGAGATTGTTTTTAACCGATAAGACCACTCATTGAAAATTTAGTATTATTTTAATGAAATCTTAACTAGTCAATAAAGTGTACATTATGGTAATTTGATTAATTAATAAGTACCTGAAAGACAGAAGGTTTCCCGTTCATACCCGCGGCGTCCAGATTTACCACCGAGGTCACCCCCTTGGCCCAGGGGTGCTTCAGAAACCCATGAGAAGCCTGAAACATAATGATAATCATCATCATCAACCTATACAAGTCCACTGCTGGACATAGGTCTGCCCCAAAGAATGCCACGACTAGCAGTATGGAGCCACCTCCAACCACCGACGTCTTGCGACCGGTACTATGTCATTGGTGTATCGAGTACACCAACACAACTATTTTGAGTTGGTATATAACTTCCAAATCGTGAATAAACCGGCATGTCCTAGAACCGACAATTACCCTCCTTTGCGTCGCCGCAGTCGGGTAAAAAGGCTTGTTATTACGCGACTCCGGCAAAATAAAAGGAGGGTTATGATATTAGCAGTCTGGTTGAAACTTATATGTCGAGAAAAAATTATATTTTACAAACCAGTAGTCCGATTTCTTCGGCACCATTGAACAGAAACACGATATTATTCTTGAATTTTCGCGTTCGCTTCGAAAATTTGCTAAGAATTTCCATGGCAACTGCACAAAACACTGCATTGTCCGACGCACCTTAAAATTAAACACTGTTTATACCATTTTAAATTGAAAAACGGCTAAATACCACTGGTTTCCGTCACTTTTGTTGACGTTTCGAGACTGAGTTCAGAAGCCTCTTCATCATGAGCACCGCCGGCGACCGCGTTCGACGTCACGCGCGTGCGCGGGTCGAGGGCGGTGCTCATGATGAAGAGGCTTCTGAACTCAGTCTCGAAACGTCAACAAAAGTGACGGAAAACAGTAGTAATTAGCCGTTTTTTCAATTTAAAATGATTCCCAACCACGAAAGTTTCAATTCTATAACTGTTTATACCTATAGCGGGGTTTCCTCCGCACCATTGAATAAGAAGACAATATTGTTTTTGAGTTTTAGAGTCCTTTTGGACAATTTGTTCAGAAACACCATTACGGCGCAGAAAACTGCATTGCACTGTCATTAGCATTGTCCGATGCACCTGAATTCAAATATTATATTTTTTTTGCAAAACATAACAATAACCCAATTCTTTTTCTGCCGCCAAGCAGTTGAAAGGCCCAATACTCCGCCCACTCGAGATTCGATATTTTTTATCATAATTATCGTCTTAATTATTTACCTACCGGTTTATTTGACCGAATCGTGACCGACTTTTCAATTGACAGAAAGTTGGTTTTCTGTTACCTCATAGTAATAATTTAGTCTATATACCTAATTTCGATTCACGGTGATTATTTATAGAGTAGGATAGGATAGTTAAGTATAATATATATATCATTGGAAAGAGTAAAGAGAGACTCCATCTAAAATTAAAATAAATAAATAAGCTAAAATTAAGAAAAAAAACTTTGAATCGTAGTAATTCATTCACTTTTTATGTTCGACGATATAAGATAGGATGGTAATACCAAAATGAGCTTGTAGTAAAATAAACCTTCTTACCCATAGCAAAAGGCACAGAATCATAGTGGCAGTTGATCAGTACAGAGGTGCCAATCGTCCCGTTGCTATGGAAACCGCTTTCTCCCTCTAACAGCGCTATGACGTTAGACGCGTTCACGTACAGATTCACGTACGGCCATGCTGATTTGATATAGTAGTCGCCTAAAAAAAAAAATGTAATTCTGAAAAACTGCCCAAGTGCGTGTCGAACCACACACCTCTGTGGCGCGGCGGGCAGTAGCCGGCTGAGATGCAAGAGGTTGCGGGTTCCATTCCCGCTGCAGGACAAATGTTTGTATGATCTACAAATATTTGTTTCGGGTCTGGGTGTTATGGTAATATGGTACTCGTAGGTAGGTCCTGATACCCACGACACAGGGAATCCTAGTGTGGGATTAGTATGTGACTGTTGGGTGTTATGTTACATGTTATTGAATTTTGAGTCCTCGAACGAACCCACGATCTTAGGATCGAAAGTCGCGATCAACAATTGTCAGTTACGATTCTATACTCTGATTTTTAATCTTAGATAATTTTTGTAAACAAAGAAATGCCACTGTGTATAAATGTCATGTATGTGTATCATATGTGTATATACACATATGATACACATACATGACACTTATAGATACAGTGGCTTACAAAAATTATCTAAGATTAAAAATCAGAGTATAGATAGCGTTGTATCCTAGTGTGCGTTGTGTAAATCTAGCGCTTAAGTTACCTGACACAATCTGCCAGTCAGTCCTGACAGGTTGATTAGCTTGCAACGCGATCGCATCAACCATAGTCTTCATGTCAACTGTCTTGTTGAGGTGGTATGCAGTGCCGGCTACTCTCGGCTCGTTCCCGAGAATGCTGTGGAGATACTTCCATGCTGTCTCTTCGCTGAATGTGTCTGTGTTCTGGAAGGTGCACAATTCAAGATTACCCCTACGTATACCATGGTAGTCTCGGCTTAAGAAGAGGACTCCTCCAACTCCTCCTATGGATGTTATAAAAGACGACTAAGGGATTACAACAGGGATTGGGCAGCAGTATCCACCTGAGTACTTAATACTTAACAGCGATAACCAATCTGCCTGCCAAGCGTGGTGATTATAGCAAATCCCCTTATGCACGCTATGCATGCTATGGGGGAGGCCTCACCCAGCAGTGGATGATTACCGGCTGATGAGGAAGGAGATACCCATTGATCATGATAACATTGTCAATGCGAAACATCGTAGGTATCCATTAATATAGTAGTGTTTCCGAGAGTTCGCCCGGGGAAGTACTACCACCATACCTATTTCTGCCACCAAGCAGTAACGCTCGCATTGCTGTGTTTCGGTCTGAAGGGTACGGGTGCCGGAGAAATTACAGGCACATGAGACTTTTCATCTCTATGTCTCAGGGTCGGCAGCGCGTGTGATGCCACTGGTGTTGCCAGGCGTCCATATAGGCTACGACGACTGCTTTTCAACAAAACTCGCCTTACAGCTAGGTACCATTAATATTTCACTAGCGAATTAATAATTTCTTCTTCACAACTTTGTTTTAATATTTTTTTTAACATAAAATTTGGACATGTGCGTGAAATTATTTGCGAGGCGTCATTAATTCTTTCAACACGCTGGTTCTTTCACCATCGGTCACAATGCCCTTTTCAACGCCACCATACCTTAACTTAAACACCGACTTAACGCAGAATCACCAAGAAAAAAAACCAGTAACATAAGTAGGTACTCACATCTATAGCTAGGTCCGCTTCATTCACCACTCTCGGCATTCCATCCTCTACTAGTTGAGTTAGAAACCCTAGTAATAAATACCATCCTAGAAGGATAATTATAAGTATAGATGGTACCTGGAATCACACATCATCATCACCATCAGCAGACTTCAGACGTCCAGTGACAATTGGAAGAGACCTCCTTCATCAAGGATTTGTCATCACTAAGCTTGGCAGGAACATTGGTGATCGCAGTACGAAGAAGTAGAACTTTAACAACATCCACGTGAGGAGAGCAAGGGCACCTCCCGTGGATGTCATACAGGCAGCTTATTACACCAGGGGATGCGTCGCAGCAACCACCTGAGTACTCAACACCAATACTGCGATCACCAATCCGCTTGCTTCTGTGATGGAGGCCTCGTCCAGCAGTTGACGTCTACCGGCTGATAATGATAGTTTAGCATTTGTTATTTCATCCCGAAGCTACCCCAAGCTTATAAATACACAGTGAATTTATAAAACTTCAAATTAATTGAACCCTAAAGTACACACTTTAAAATCCGATTCCTATCTTACTATACTCTGATTTTTAATCTTACACATTTATTGTAAACAAAGAAATGTCACTGTGTGTATAAGTGTCATATATTATATGTGTATAATATACACATAATGATAAACATACATTATGACACTTATACACACAGTGGCATATTTTGTAATTTATTTGTTTACAAAAAAATGTCTAAGATTAAAAATCAGAGTATAGGTAGGTATCATCTGCCGTCAACTTTTTATAGCGGGAAAAAGGGTAGGTACTATTATCAAAAACACAAAAAGCAAGCATTGTGAACTTACATTACATTCGTGTTAGTATAGTAACACGAATGTAATGCGCCTGGGCAATCTTCGATTTTTTGATCCAGGATTCTGATTGCAGTGAGTAAAAACGCGAGATAAGCTAAGTAACTTAAGTAAGTAAAGTAGTATTAGTACCTAACTAATAGTAAAGGTAACTAAGATTAACTTTTTATTTTTAGATAATAACTAAGATTGCCCGGACGCGTTACCTTAGCAGTAAAAGGCTACAATAAATAAAGGCAAAAAGCAAAAATTATGAACTTACCCTAAAAAACACTTCAGTGTTGAGAAGGTCATTTAATACCTACCGTAAAGGGCCAGCACCAATTGCACTATCAATTCTTGTTGGATCATTGACCAAGATTATTTTATCACTCATAGTAATAAGAATAATATCTGTGAATGAATCACTCACAGATAATAAGAATATTATCTGTGAGTGAATCACTCACAAATAATCGGGGTAGCTTGGAATCTTTGTGATTTGATTAGTCAATATTTGATATTATATATTATCGTCCAGCTAGCGACTCGCTACGTTTCTAACGTTAGAAACAGGTAGGTAATTTGTTTTTCACACCACCTGCTCGACAATGTCCAATTACATATCATACAACCTCAACGTAAAGTAAAGCATTGTCTCTCTAGGTATATAAAGTTGTATGAAACTCCCTAGGGATTAAAGTGATTTGAATTTGGAACGTCAAATTTGTGTGGAAACTCGTGGAAAACTCCAAGTAAAAAAATGCCCATATGGCATTGTAAAGAGGTTTGTTCGAAAATCGAACTGGCCACCAAAAGCAGAACTCAGAAAAAAAGAAATAGGCGCGATTTTAAAGAATGTGAAACAAAAGAGATGTTAGGTTGGTGCTGTGTTTTTCAGTGAAACTTATTGCAATATTCTAGTAATATATAATTATGTCAATGGCAATATTAGTGTTAACAAAAAATGTCGAGCGATAATGATTCTACTCCAGAGTTCATCAAAACAGACGATACTTATTTTATGGAGCCCTGGCTTTTTATTGTCTCGCAGTAGGTGTGAAAAGTAGAGTATGCTCCTCTGGAATAAAGCCTGCCTTCGTCTTGGGCAGCTTGAACCCCTCGCTTCACTCAGGACTCTATATAACTCCCTCGCTACACTCGGGAGTTAACTTTAGAGTCCCTCGTTACACTCAGGGTTCAATATGCCGCCCGCGACATAAGACACTGCTTTATTCCCTTAGTGCATAATCTACTATTTCACA
This sequence comes from Epirrita christyi, assembly GCA_951392215.1. Taxonomy (NCBI): domain Eukaryota; kingdom Metazoa; phylum Arthropoda; class Insecta; order Lepidoptera; family Geometridae; genus Epirrita; species Epirrita christyi. The sequence goes on along the minus strand of OX595856.1, from coordinate 12,411,113 downwards.
CCACCTGCTCGACAATGTCCAATTACATATCATACAACCTCAACGTAAAGTAAAGCATTGTCTCTCTAGGTATATAAAGTTGTATGAAACTCCCTAGGGATTAAAGTGATTTGAATTTGGAACGTCAAATTTGTGTGGAAACTCGTGGAAAACTCCAAGTAAAAAAATGCCCATATGGCATTGTAAAGAGGTTTGTTCGAAAATCGAACTGGCCACCAAAAGCAGAACTCAGAAAAAAAGAAATAGGCGCGATTTTAAAGAATGTGAAACAAAAGAGATGTTAGGTTGGTGCTGTGTTTTTCAGTGAAACTTATTGCAATATTCTAGTAATATATAATTATGTCAATGGCAATATTAGTGTTAACAAAAAATGTCGAGCGATAATGATTCTACTCCAGAGTTCATCAAAACAGACGATACTTATTTTATGGAGCCCTGGCTTTTTATTGTCTCGCAGTAGGTGTGAAAAGTAGAGTATGCTCCTCTGGAATAAAGCCTGCCTTCGTCTTGGGCAGCTTGAACCCCTCGCTTCACTCAGGACTCTATATAACTCCCTCGCTACACTCGGGAGTTAACTTTAGAGTCCCTCGTTACACTCAGGGTTCAATATGCCGCCCGCGACATAAGACACTGCTTTATTCCCTTAGTGCATAATCTACTATTATTGTAGTATACGTCGTTTTAGTTTAAGTCCTTATTCATAATCATTTTTCAAGCCTATTTTAGTTATAATAGCTATTTGTTTTATTCTCTCTGATGTAAAATGTCATGTCAAAACAAGACAAACGCTATTTTAACTAAAATAGGTTTTTAAAATGATTATGAACAAGGGGGTATATATACTAGGTATCCCAAAAGCTAAAAACACGATAACAGATTGCAAAAGGACAACATTACATAAAATTATTCCCATTGAAACACACGAGTCCCAGGACATAGGTACAGAAACAAAAATGTTAGTCTTTATAACTTACAGAAACGACAGGCTCATACAAATGTTTGCCCTTTCTAGTCATCTCGTTTATCACCTAAAATTACAATTAAAAACCATAGATACAATAATGATGAAGGATCAGTTTGCTAGACACAGCATTCCTGAGGAACTAATTACAGACAATGGTCCGGCATACCTACGCGTCCAAAGAGTTTAGGGACTTCGCGCAGGCTTGGGGGTTTAAGGACACCACCTCTTTTCCTAGCTACCCTCAATCCAACGGACGAAGCGAGCGCACCGTGCGTACAGTTAAAGCACTGATGAAAAAATGTCCAGATTCTAATGAAGATTTTTACCTGGCTCTGCTCAATTATAGGTCTACCTCGAGCGATGGGTTAGCGAGTCCTGCTCAAGTACTCATGGGTAGAAGGCTCAATACGCGCTTGCATCAGGGACAATCAAGAAAGAAGCCGTTGTCAGTATACTAAAAAACTACATATATAAACTATACTAAGAAACCTTTGGTTCTTGCGTGAACACCGATGACGACTCCGATCACGATTGTCCGTCTGATGAGTCTCCGAATCCCTCAAGCCAACAATCTGGAAGGGCTACTGCAAGAGAGTCTAGGGAAAAGCTAAAACTGATTGATATTACATAGTACCTACTTACTTACTGGATCTATTCCTAATTATAAAAAAAGTAGCTACCAAAACTTATTTAACCCGCCTTGCTCTGCCAGCCAATATTTAGAACAAACTTACTCAAATTTGCCCCAATGTCACACGCCATCCGTTTAGTTAATGTTCTTTCGGAGAACAATGTTGACATTTTTCATCACAGCCTGCCGAAACTCATGGAGATAGCGCAGCTTGTTTTGGAGAAAGTTGAATAGTTGTGGTGCCTATTAGTAATATTATAGGTATTCCCCAGTAGGTACCTACTTATTTTTAAGCTTGGTTCTTTGTTTTTATTTTATATAATCATGTGCATATAACATCGCTTTAGGTCCTACTCTGTTAAGGTGTTATAATAGTTTTTTAATAAATAAATAAATAAATATCTAATATAACCTTACTAAACTTATCAGGCTAAAATGCTTCTGTGGGCTTATCTTCCTATTAAGAATTAGGGTTTTTACCTATTGTGAATCATAGATAAAATGATAATGGCTACCAGCAAATTTTGCTCAGGTAGGTACTTACATGTTTCTCCGTTTTTATAATTATGCTAAGAAATAGATTATATTCTTGTTGTCATACATGGATGAGTTTAATGAATGTTGATTATATATAATAAATAAATAATGATACATAACTTTAATATTTTATACTTACATAATAACTACTTACACTATACCTATAATATTATTTTTAATTATGAATCAAATCTTATACTTAGTTGCCGTATGTAGGGTTTTTGTTTTTTTTTATTCTACTTGGCAGGCATACAAGCATACGGCCCGCCTGATGGAAAGCAGTAATCGTAGTAGGCTACGAGTGTTGGACGCCTGCAACACCAGAGGCATCACACGCGTGTTGCCGACCCTGAGACATAAAGATGAAAAGTCTCATGTGCCTGTAATTTCACCGGCACCCGTACCCTTCAAACCGAAACATAGCAATGCGAACACTACTGCTTGGTGGCAGAAATAGGTACGGTGGTAGTACTTCCCCGGACGAACTCTTTCACAAGAAGTTCTACTACTAACAAGGTATTCTATACTCTGATTTTCAATCTTAGACAATTTTAGTAAACAAAGAAATGTCACTGTGTGTATACGTGTCATGCATGTGTATCATATGTGTATATACACATATGATACACATACATGTGATACATGGATGTGTGTTTTATGGTTCAAATATATATTATTTTAGGAATAAGAAACAGTGACATAAAAATATAATTAAAAACGATGATAATCTGCAGAAGTTATAAAAACTGAGTCGCAGACACCAACGCCCTCCTCCGTAAAGATAAATTAAGAGTTCCTAACAAGTAATATAAAATACAAATATGTAAGTTAGTGAATAGCTAATAGAGAACAAAGAAAAATTAAAAACATTTCTAGTATGGGTGTGTGTGTTGTGCATGTATTAGTGTTGTGTGTGTTTTGTTTAGTGTGTGTTGTGCATGTTTTGTGTAGTTTGTGTTTGTGTTCTACGTCTATGGAAGAGCGTAGAGTGTGTAGTGTGTAAGTTTGGGTGTGTGTGTAAAGATAATCATAATTATTTAACAACATTTAGGAGATTGTATGTAATTGTATTGTTTCTGTATTGTGTTTAAGTAGGTATGTAGGAGTTGAAAAGAAAACTTGATCGCTAGTAGACTTAAACCTGTTTAAGACAATTTTTATTTTATTCTAAACTTTATTTAATTCCAATCATGATTTAATTCATTATTTTTAATTACTTTTTATAAGTATTGCTTAGACTAATCTTAATTTCTGTATTTTATTTTTATTTATTTTCTTGTCACACACAATATGAGCATGTACATTTTAAATGGAAAAAAATTGGGAAAGTACTTCTAACCAAGACACAAGTTTTAACTTAGTTTGGTTGGAAGGGCTAGTTATTGCAGTTATGTACTTAAATAAATTTGATTTGAAATTTGATTTGGAGATGAAATGTTATGGAATTTAAAAGAGATGCATTAGTGCTATGTGCGCTCGCAAGTAGACCTGCGCAGCTACGAATTTCGCATTTGCGTTTCGCGCGACTTTAGCTGCTGTCCGTTTATTACCATGAGTTCCGAGAAACTCGTGGCTAATGAACTTTTGGCCTTCCTTCAGGACCGTTTGGATGTCATGGATGAAGTATCAGCGATACACATTTGTAAGACGAGTTTTTCTGAAAATGAAATTCATGCTGCGAAGACAATTCTCTATGAGTCGCTGAAGCTCAGTGACCAAATGAAGAGCCACCGAAGGCATGAACGAGGTGAACGAAGTCTACAAGACATTATCACCGTTCTCAAAGTTACTGACCCGGATGCCGTGCCTGCGTTCGTCGCCCGGGATCTCCATCGAATCCCACCTTTGGATTTTGACCACGTTGACTGCACTCATTTACTCAAGGAGATCAAAGCCTTGAAGTGTGGTATGGCGGAGATGCAGATCAAATTTGATGCTGCTCTAGATACCATTTCTGACCTGCGTGCCGATGTTGTCACCTTGCGCAATACTATAGCGGTAAATAGGTCACCAGAAACATGCAACGTAAACACTTGTCGCGGCGCACCGCACAGCAGAAAGTGTCGGCTTGCAGTTCAGTGTCAACGTCGCCTGGCGCTGTTGACTCCCCGCACCCCGTTGCCGTCGCTGTCGCCGCCGCCGTCACACGCCCCGCTCCGTTGGCGCCGGTCGAGCCGTTACGTGTCACGTCTACCCCTCAACGTGATTATGCTGCCGTCGCTCGCGTCTCTAAGCCCGAGCGGCAACATACGAAGGGGATGAAGCAGACCAATCATGAACCCAAACGCAGCGCTGGTCTTGCTGGTCATTCTACGGACCGATGTGACAAGTAGGGCTTCATCAGAGTGGAAAAGAAGAAGAAGCCCACTTGTAGAAATCAGTGCGGAACCGCCGTGCTGACTGAGCTGAGCCAGCATTGCTTGTTGCGTGCGGCGGTACCCACCATTCCGTTGTACGTGTCACGGGTACACTTCAACGTGAAGCCTGAAGGGGTGGTGGATTACCTTAAGCAGAAGACCGGGCTCACCTTGAGGGTCGAGAAGTTGGAGTCTCGCCATATTGTGAATTTTTTTTCTTTTATGGTGAGAGTATACCCACTGACCGTTTATCGACTTTCATGAGTGAGGAGTTTTGGCCGAAGGGTGTCAAGTTCAGGAAGTTCAACGGAACGGTGTCAGGACACGAGACACCTCTCACGTGCGCTACACGTCACCGTATTCACGTGTTAACAATGAAAAAGTTTTGACGTGTCAACGTCTTATAAATCGATGGAGCCGGCTGCACGCTCGAAAAAACATGACTAATGCGTCGTTACCTCGTCATACGTCGTTACCTCGTCATGCGTCACCGCATGCGCTATGCGCATATATATATATATGCGCATGCGCTAACGCCGCATGCGCGCGAGCGCGGAACGAGCGACAAAGAAGCACAATAACGACGTTGACACGTTGAACTATCGTCAGTAAACCGACTTTACAGACAACCATTTTTTTTAGATATTAAATATGTAGGTATGTTAGATTTTAAGGTATATATTTCTATGGGCTTTATGTTTAGGTATAATTTATTGTACATTTCCCATTTAAGCCTGAAATAAATTTATTATTATTATTCATTTAATTAGTGCAAATGTAGTGAAATAAATGATCATAAAATAATAATAATAATATATTTATTTATTCGAACAACTAAGATTCATAAATGTCAAATAAATTAAAACAAAATAAGTTATTTTATTTAAATTATCATTCAGAGAAGAAGTAGATTCGGATTTTAGGTTGAGTCAATGGTCGATCCAGAATCAGAGCAGTCTTTTTTTATACCTAGTTACTTAAATACTTTTCTACCTAGATCGAAACAGTTGGTGAGGTTGAGTTTGAAGAATAAGCCAGAAGTCCCTATTTCATTGCAAATGAGTAGCAGATCCATTAGGATGGGTAAGTTAGGTTAAAAAATTAGAGGTTCAAATTTTTTAAAAATATAATTATCTTTTAAACTATTCATTTCCTAAAGGGTTGTAGGGGACTACCCCCCCCCCCCCTCCTCCCAAACAGGTGTCATTGTGCTAAACTATTACCCATATCCGGTGAGGAAAGCAGTATTAGACCTAGATAACGATTTATCAAGATAAACTGCATTCGTTCAAATACCTTGATTCATAGAAGGCCACTAACTTTTAATTATAAATTCACTCACCATTGCGACTCCCTTTTTCCGTCTCAAACTATTGTTTTCATCCACATTTGCTGCCATTATGATCGTACACTTTTTAAGTAAATCTTGGATAATTCACGTATAGTTTTCAGCAGCACTCTGAATTGAAATCGGCACATCAACCGGCAACTCGGCCGGCAGTCTGACTGATAGTGTTCAAGAAATTTAATCAAATAAGTGCCTAATACCTATCTCAATTCTCAGTTTATTTAGTTAGCCCTTATCGCAGTGATTATACGCTCAGTAGCCTTTATAAGATCTCAATCTGACCGCTTGCTGCTCCGGAGAATCAGTCTTCGCATTCCCCGGTATATGAATGTAGTCTTTGCCATAAATATGCTTCCAGCCTATTATACCTATTAGCCTGTATTGTTCCAGCCACAACTTAATATTAAGAGAGAAGTCATACATTTGACTAAACGCAACGATAGTGCAAGACACTATCGATAGGTACCAGCAATAAAATTACTAGTCTGTCCACGAAGAACCCTTTTTGTTAGCGGGCAATACCATAGCGCGTCTGTTCCGTTTTGATCCTATTACAACTGTAACTATTTTTTTAGTTTATGATTAAAATTGCCAACATAAAGTAACCAGCTCCTAATTATGGTTGTAAATATGTAGTTCAAACGTTAGTTCACAATTTTTAACACGAAAACGAGCAGGTTCCCGGCTCAGGTTTTTGCACCTTTTTTATGGTTGGATCTCAAATACACAACACTTCTTCTAATATATACTATTCTGTTTCTGTTTAATTTGTAACATTCCTAATTTTATTTTAGTTTTAAGATGTTTCATTGTAACAATGAAAGTTGAAAAACTTTGATTTTCAAGTAAATTAATTAGTTATCGATAAAATATAAAATAAAATATTTTCGACATTAAGAATTTTTTTAAAACTTTAACTAAACTCTTATCAAATTGTTTTTTAATTAAGTATGTCGTAGTCATTGGTAATTGTTTGACAGTGGAGTGTTATTTGATTTCGTAGTACCGGAAGTTATTGTTTTGATTTAATTTGTCTGTGGAGGAAACGCAGGCGTGCCAACTGAATAACAAGATGACCGACCAATAAGAATTGAGTTATTTAGGTTGGCACTCCTGGACAGGTTTGAAAAGTCATACTGGTGGCGGACACGTGGTGGCGCTGAGAGGGCGGTCATTCTTTTCTGGAGTTTCGTCCGCACCAGACTGGCAGATCCAACCTGTCGGTTTTCTTGCTCGCTGTACCTAAAAGACGATGACGACCATCCTAGTGATCGTCATAACGCCCTCGACTCGTCAAGTATATTTAAACGTTGCATGTTTTTTAATATTATTATATTATTTTAGTGTCGTCGTTAGTAGTTTTATTTTGCATAAGTATAAATAAAAAATGCTTTACATTTTTTTTGTGTTGAATACAACTGTGATAAAAAGGTATTTTTTACTTATTTTCAACAATAAAACTTATTTTTCAATAACGCTGTCTTTTATTTGTAAAAAAACTTTTCTTAACATTATACATTTTAGATACACAACACATTATGTACCTACCTATATACTTGTGTACACTTTATATCTAAATATATCTTTGATCTTCATCATTAGCTGATATGTCCACTGCTGGACGAGACCTCCCCGTAGAAAAGGGGGTATTTGCAACAATCACCGCTTGGCAGGCGGATTGGTGATCGCAGTATTTGGCGTTATGTCGCCTTTTACGACATCCACGGGAGGAGTTGGAGGAGTCTTATTCTTAGGCCGAGACACCACGGCCAAATATATCTTTAAATATAACAAAAGAATAAAATAATAATTTTGAATAAATTAAAAATTGTTCATGATAATACAGGGCGTAAAAAGACTACTCCCGAAAACTGAAACAGTGCATTCAGACCATGAATCTGAAAATATTTAAGCTGAAAAAACACGAAAAAAGTGCTTACTTTTGGGCCGCTTTTTTCGTGTTTTCTTTATAAACATCCATAAAATATTGTTAAAGGAACACAAAAAACTATTTTTCATCATTAAAAACACGTTAATAAATAAAAACGTCAAAAAAAGCAGTGAAAACCACATGAGAAATATTGGCGCTACTGGTCGATCAGCTGACCGGGAGCATTGAACTCGCGCGGCCGGAATAAATGCGTACATTGCTGGCTGACAAATACGATACGAAACGAAAAAAAAAGTTTTCTCCGGTATGAATAACCTCTCAGGCGAAAACTATTTTATATAGCTATGATATAGGTAGCTTTACCGGTACCTTCAGTATTCGGGAGCTGTCTTTTTACACCCTGTATATATTTACTTACAAAAGTACTTTGTCTTTAAAATCTTAAATTAAGGATCTCATTCTCAAATAACGCAGTGAAAATGGAAACTCATAGTGTAAGTCGATTTGGGACATGCGTTGTTTATGAATATGGCCGAGAGCCTCAAAGCCTACACTAGATTCCCTGTATCAATATTTTAAAATAAATAAATTCACAGTCAATGCGCCAAGTTTATTCCTTTTACCCCCCGCGAACCCGAACAGGGGGACAATGGAATTTTTTTCGCACTTTCTTCTTATTCCGAGCGGACCAATGTAACCAGTTCATTCCCTCTGTCCCCGAACAAGTGGGGGACAACGGGAATAAACGAACATGTTTAGTCAACACCTTACAATTCTAAAATAAGTAGTTATGCCTGAAAGTCAAAAAGCTAGCGATGTTGAAGTACTTGGGTACACTATCGAGTAGGTTCCTGTACTCTTGAGTGAAGTCCTGCGGGTGATGGATCTTGTGTGAATGATGAGACACGTCCAATGCGGGCTGAGCTTGCAAGGAGAGCGGTATCTGGGGAGGAAATTATTATTTTCTCGATGGATTTATTTATTTATTTTATTTATCTAGGATTCACAGTAATCTTATACTAGTTTTTATACAATTCATGCCGTTCTTAAACCAAATCCAATCCACATTTTATAAGCAGATAGTTTATACAGTGGTAGGTACCTACGCATGCATCGACAAAATAAAACTGAAAGAATAGAAATAAACTAAAATTAAAAACTGGGACAAACAAACGTAGCTACGTTTGTACCTGCTTTCAACTCTCAATTTTGACCTAGGTCCCATAAACATTATTCATAATCGCATAAGAGTGTGTGTATGTGCGTGTGCGCGTGTGCGCGTGTGTGTGTGTGTGTATGTGTGTATATATATTTGTGCAGTGTGAAATGTGAGTGTAGTGTGAGATGTACAAGTAGGTACACAAAAAGTGTGGGTAAAAATATTACATTATTAATAAGGGCTTATATAAGGTTCACCACACGCGAGTCATCGTCAACAGCCACAAGTGGGCGGCTACTGATATCTAAGTGGCTGCTAAGTGGTGTTGACGCGCAAAAGGCGATGTTATGTGCAAGTCGCAATGTATTGACGACCTCCGTGGCGCGGTAGGCGAGTAGCCGGCTGAGACGCAAGAGATGCGGGTTCGATTCCCGCTGTGGGACAAATATTTGCATGATCTGCAAATATTTGTTCCGGGTCTGGGTGTTGTGGTTGTGGTACCATGGTATTTGTAGCTCTTGATACCCACAACACAGGGAATCTTTGTGTGGGGTCAGAACTATGTATGTGACTGTTGGGTGTTATGTTACATTTATGAAGCTTGCGTGTTGTTAATCCAGTGGCTACACGACAAGTGACGACCACTTGCTTCGGCAGCGGCCACTACCATCGTACCAGTGTGTACCAATCATGGACTGCGAGACAGAATGTTTGATCACGGTACTGCTAATACTCAAATGACGAATACGAGTGCGGTGTGAGGGAGGCGAAACGGTGCGTTAGTCATCGATAAAGATAATTTGTTTGTTTAAACATATGTTCAAATAGATAGTAAAGTGAGTGCCACAATATGCTTGGCTGCTGCCGGCGAGTGTCGCCGTTATGTGTATTTGGTGGCGGCCACAAAGCGTGTCGCGCGACCGCCACCGGCTACTCGTGTGTGGCGAGCCTCTACAAAAAGTAGGAAAAGTGGCTGCCACTGACAACTAGTGGCGGTCGAGAAGCACATGTGCTTATTAATTTCAAACTACACACTTAGACGGATTATTTTGTATTGCATAGTAAATCAATAAATGAATACTATTTTTTTTAAAAACTTTTACGAGTACGCTTCTTTCAATTCACCTCCACCCACACCACTACGGTATTCTTCGGAAAGTACTCATTAATTCCGAAATATGACAGCACCTTAACGCAGAGGCTGCGAGTGGCAGACAACACCAAGAAAGAACTAATGAAACGAGAGACAGTATCTAACAACAGTAACTTACAATGCTAGTAACTGTGAACTTGTAGGCCGGTATGCTCTCTTCGTACGTGGCAAGCGAGTGGATGATGCTGTAGACTGGCCGGTCGAGTTGCTGGAAGGCTGACACGACGGGCGAGTCGAAGGACCACGCTGTGATGTTCACACTGGGGCGCGGCCACAGGGTTAATGTGTTGTGGGGTGCGCCTTAAAAAATAAAATGAAAAGATATTTAACTTATAAAAATAGTAAGCGAAGCGAGCTGTCTTTTATTATTATTATATTTTTAAACTTAAATTCAAAAGTGTAACGCAAGAACTTTACGTGAACCAATTTACTCCATTCAAAACTAGATGTCGCCACTAGTAGATTAGAACGCGCTATCGTTGTGTTTTACCAAATGCATGACTTCTCTGTAAATATTGATTTGTGTTGAGCCATACGAGATTACAGAACTAATGCAGATACGGATACACCCGGACTAGTTAGTTCTCTCTCAATTAAAATCCTCCCTCGAACTGTGCGTTTTGCGGACCGGCTCCCGGACCCTGACCCACGGCAAGAGAGCGGATTCTCCGTTGTACATATCCAAACTCTAACGGATATAAATTGTAAACGCGTTCGCCCTTGTGAATGAAATAAACGGACGTCAAAATTAACGCGCGTTATTATTCCCGCCAACCTCGCCTTACAATTGGCGCTCAACGTACGGCAGTGGTTTGATGTCCCAGGACGCCTCTGGTTCGGGGACACCAAAAGGACCCACACTTAGGACGAGGCCTCGGCGGGTAGTAATCAAAGCATCGTCATCTTCGAAAATAGCGAAGAAACAAGTTAAGATGACGTCCACAAACATAAACATGTCTTCGGAGCAACTGCAGGAGCTTGTCGCGTCACTTACTACGGCTGCAATCCAGGCAGTTTCGGCAGCAGCGGTGACAGGAACAGCGGCGCCTGGCGGAAGCGGTCATAAGAAATCATTTTCTGAGGCGACCGTAAGCTTCAGCGGGGCAAGAGACACCGTCCAAGTAGAAGAATTTCTGGCGGCTGCCTCAATATATAAGAAAATACACGGAATTAGCGATGCAGATGCAATTATGTGCATGCCGCTAATTCTAAAGAATGAAGCTAGCACCTGGTGGCAGAGTGTGAAGAGCGGCATCGAAACATGGTCCGAGTTTGAGAAACGTCTTCGTCACGCATTCGCACCACAAAAGCCAGCTTACATGATATACCAAGAGCTGTTTGCAAGAAGCCAGCTGGTCGACATGCTGACAGAGGTGTTCGTGGCAAATAGCCGAGCACTCCTCGCGCAACTTCCAGCTCCAGCACACACTGAACAGCAACAGCTAGATATGATCTACGGACAGCTGCACGTGAATATTAGAAAACGGGTACCACGTGAAACAGCCCAAACTTTTGATGAGCTTCTGACTGCTGCTAGAGGAGCGGAACAGTTGATGAGAGAGAAAGCGGGCGCTGAGAAATTGCTGAACGACAACGCTAGCAAGTCTGGAGGTACTAATGATGTGCCAAAAGGAAAGAAGGTACGCTGTGACTACTGCCGTCGTCTTGGGCATGTCGCCGACGAATGTCGCAAGAAACAGATGCAGATGGACAAGAAGGTTACTGATGTTGCAACAACCCAGGCACCCTCCCCATCACAGCCTATCTTCTCTTGTTACGGTTGCGGTGCCCCCGGAGTCGTGCGAAGTAAGTGCCCGACATGCGTAGCAAGCAGGGCCGCTAAAGGCAAGGAGGCAAAAATTGACTTCTGCGCCCTAAATATCAACACGGATGCTCGGCCGAGACCTACCATTGGGATTGGTATCCTTGACATAGTAGGCAACGCGTACCTAGATACGTGCGCGAAATCCAGCGTCGCATCGTATGAATTATACCGGTGCCTAGAAAGAAGGGGGTTACCTTTCGGACGTCAAACCGTGACGGTTACATTGGCAGATGGAGTCAGGAGAAGGCAGGACGTGTTGTCTACCAAAGTCCCTGTACGTTTGTGCCAATACGTCATCCCTACGACGTTCATTGTGTTCCCAGAGGCACGTGAAAATAAAACATTGCTCGGTGTCGGATTCTTGCAGGATGCCGGGATCGTCATCGACTTGCCACAGCTTTCCTGGTACTTTGTTACGAATCCCGGGAAAAAATATGATCTGATTCTGGAAGAAATGAGCGAGCCAGCCACAGTCCACGCGGTAGAACGGAACGTCGTAGCACCAGTCACTAAGGCTAAACAGCAGACTAACGCAGCTGCTTGCATGATGTTAGAGGCTGATGAGTGCCCCACCTGGCCTGGAGTATACGATGGGGTAACCCAGCCCAGCAAACGGTACAAAGCCACGGTATTCGACGGATACTCGCCGTTCATTGACTATATGTATGCGGATGCACAGAGAGCCGTTGAAGAGGAACAAGATGAGCTTTCACCGGAAGAGGCAGCTTTATTCCCCGGTTATACAGGTGATGATATTGGGCTGAATGCTTTTTCACTAGAGACAGTTGATGTGGGAATCACCGACCCTACAAAAAGGGAAAAGGTTGAGATACTGCTAAGTAAACATGGAGAAGTGTTCCAGCCTGGGAATAAAGCTACTACACTGGCTGAGCACGTGATTGACACTTGCGAACATGGCCCTATTGCAGTGCCTCCGTACAGACTTTCACCAGCCCGACGCAGTCTGCTGGAAAAAGAAATAGGCAAAATGTTAACAGATGGCATTATCGAGCCTTCCACCTCCGCTTGGTCAGCTCCAATCGTGCTAGTACCCAAGAAGGACGGTACTATACGTCTTTGTGTCGACTACCGACGTTTAAATGCTATCACGGTCGCAGACACATATCCGATGCCGAGAATTGATGACCTGTTGCACGAAGCCAAGCCCACGCCATTCATGACTACATTGGACTTGCGCGCTGGCTATTGGCAAGTAAAAGTCAGGGAGGCTGATCAAGATAAAACGAGTTTCATTACACCGTTTGGACTCTACAAGTTCACACGGATGCCTTTTGGCCTTCGCAACGCGCCTGCAACGTTCCAACGATTAATAGACCGTGTGAAAATTTCCCTGGCGGACGTTAAAATGATGGCATACTTGGATGATCTGATCATTTTATCGACAACTTTTGAGGAACACGCGAACGATCTTGACAAAGTTCTCACAACTTTGAAAGCCAACGACCTGTATGTTAATCCCACGAAGTGTCATTTCTTTTGCACCACGGTAAAATATCTGGGTCACTACATAACCCCGGAAGGGCTGCAAGTGGATCCAGAGAAAATCAGCGCTATAGCACAGCTCCCAGCGCCCAGAAACCTGAAGCACTTACTATCTTTCATCCAGACATGCTCCTGGTACCGACGTTTCATCCCGGAGTTTGCCCAGAAAAGCGAGCCATTGACCAGACTGACAAGGAAGAACGTCATATGGAAATGGGGTAAAGAGCAAGAGGATGCATTTGGTTGCCTAAAAGAATGCCTTACCACCGCTCCAGTGTTGAAACAGGCGGATGGAACCAAGCCCTACACACTGAAGACAGATGCTAGTGATTATGCGCTTGGGGCATTACTAGTTCAGGGGGAGGGTGAGAACGAACACCCTATCGAATACGCAAGTAGACTATTGATCCCTGCAGAGAGAAATTACACCACAACAGAACGAGAAGCACTTGCTGTGGTATGGGCACTTACAAAGTTCCGCGGTTATATAGAAGGCACGCCCATCACGGTGGTGACTGATCACCAAGCGTTGAAATGGTTAATGTCTATGAGGACGCCAACAGGACGTTTGGCTAGATGGGCGTTAATCATACAATCTTACCAAATTACGATAAAGTACATACCAGGCAAGGTAAATGTCGTAGCTGATGCCCTATCCCGCCCTTTCTGTAGTGAAGAATCGAATAAGGACTGCGGCGTGTGTAGCGTGGTCGTCGATGCAACCACTCGTAGTTCGGCTGAAATTCGGCAGAACCAGCTAAAAGATGAACAGATCACCAGGATCATTGAGGCATTGGAATCTGAGTCACATGAAAATGCTGCATATTGGAGCGGAAAAGGTTACGTGCTGAATCAAGGGATATTATATAAATATGACCCTGATGGAGATGGTGAGAATGCCCTACTACTAGTGCCCCAACACGAATGGGCCAATGTGTTGGCTACATACCACGATAGTCCATTAGCAGGACACTATGGGAATGACAAAACTTTCCAGAGAATAGCACGCAGATATTACTGGAAAGGAATGAGGAAGTTCGTAGAGAATTACGTCAAGGATTGTATATCCTGCCAAAGATTCAAACCTTCTAACCTAAAGCCAGCTGGACTGCTGCAAACCACGGCCATCAATCAAAGATTCGAAACGTTGGCTTTTGATTTATTTGGGCCACTACCCACCACCCCGACTGGAATGAACTGGATTTTGATTGTGGAAGACATTGCAAGTGGATGGGTGGAAATTTTCGCCCTCGAAAAGGCGAGTGCTGAAAGTTGCGCTACGGTCCTAATAAATGAAGTCTTCCTACGCTATGGAATGCCGAGGAGACTTCTCAGTGACAATGGTCCACAATTTGTCAGTGCAGTAATGCAGCAGGTGACCTACTGTTTGGATATAAAACATACGTTCACTCCTGTATATCATCCCGCTGCAAATCCGGTAGAACGGAAAAATCGAGATCTGAAAACACAGTTAGCTATACTGGTTCAGGACAATCATAGGACTTGGGCAGACCAACTGGCGTGTATACGTTTTGCCATGAATACCGCTACTAGTCTAGTCACAGGTCATACACCCGCTTATCTGACTCTAGCTAGAGAACTTCGTACACCAGATGATAATAATCATGATCTGAGGCAAATAGTGCTATCTGAAAACTTCATACCCGAAATCACCCCTAAACTGCTGCTCCTGGCGCAAACCCTACGAAGGGTGCGAGAGACAAGAGAAGGTAAAGAGGAGGGTAGAAAAGAACAGGCAGATAAGTCACGTAGACCTGATCCAGTATATAAAACCGGAGATCTGGTGCTTGCCACGGTACATGCGGTAAGCAAAGCATCCCAAGGTCTTAGCTCGAAGTTTGCCCCGCGGCGAGATGGGCCGTATCTCGTCAAGGAACGTCTTGGAGCAACAACATACGTCCTGGCAAACCCAGATAAACCCGAACTACCCATTGGAACTTACCACACTTCGGCTTTGAAAGCCTACTCTGGTGATGATAACAACCTACCCACGCCGGTGCAACCAATTAGAGGAAGAGGACGTCCAAAGAAGGCAACGTCGGACTCAACAGTTGAACCTCCGCGTAGGCAACGAGGAAGACCGAAAAAGAACCCATAAAGCGTTTTAGGATGTTCTACTCGTCGGGACGCCATCATGAACATAGGGGGAGTATGTAACGCAAGAACTTTACGTGAACCAATTTACTCCATTCAAAACTAGATGTCGCCACTAGTAGATTAGAACGCGCTATCGTTGTGTTTTACCAAATGCATGACTTCTCTGTAAATATTGATTTGTGTTGAGCCATACGAGATTACAGAACTAATGCAGATACGGATACACCCGGACTAGTTAGTTCTCTCTCAATTAAAATCCTCCCTCGAACTGTGCGTTTTGCGGACCGGCTCCCGGACCCTGACCCACGGCAAGAGAGCGGATTCTCCGTTGTACATATCCAAACTCTAACGGATATAAATTGTAAACGCGTTCGCCCTTGTGAATGAAATAAACGGACGTCAAAATTAACGCGCGTTATTATTCCCGCCAACCTCGCCTTACAAAAGTATTTTATTCATTGAAATCACAAGGATATTATTGAATCGTCTTATTAACTAAAATTACTCCACCGTTGCAACGCGACGCTATTGCTATTTTTTTAACTTGGAAATTAAAGTATCATGCCTCACGCAGTCACAAGCCTTCTATGGGGGAGGTCTTTATCCAGCAGCGGACTAGGCTGATAATGATGATGATTATTCGATTCAGGGAGAGTAACATTCTCCTTGGTGACCCCGACGTGTGTATGGTAGAATTAATGGCTTATTCCACTTTTCCCATCTAAAAATCCTCTTTAGGGGGTAAAAGTGGAATCTAAAAAAAGATAGAATCACCCCATGATAATCCCGCATAAGGGGGAAAACTGGAATCTGAAAAATGAAATGTCCAGAAATCCCCATTTTAATAATTAATAGAATTATAATAAATTTTACACAGAACAATACTAGTAATAAAAGTAAATTAACAATAACAATTTAAACTAAAAAAAATCAATCAATTCAATTTGTAAATCCACAAATTGAAATAACATTTGAGTTGACTCACCATTCATAACAAAGTTATAAGTGCAAGTTTCACCGACGCACGTCCGTGCCGCAGTGAGAGAGGCCGGTGGTGAAAATGGCGCGGGACCATCCATATCTATCCATACTGCTTGGTCCCTGGAATATACGTGACGCAATCTTATTCACTTACTGATAACCATAAGCGGTAGTGAAAACCGTATTTTAATCAGTTTGATCAGTGTTGTAAAGTATGACGTGCATGCTAGTAACTGGCGATAGCGCTCCAGTTACTAAAACGTTAGCCCTGATTTTTAATTTCAGACAATTTTTGTAAACAAACATATGTCAAGATATGCCACTGTGAGTATAACTGTCATGATTGTGTGGCATACGTGTAAATTCACATATGACACACATACATGACACTCATACACACAGTGACATTTCTTTGTTTACAAAAATTGTCTCAAATTAAAAATCAGGGTTATAGATTTTATTTTAGGGTTCGGTACTCAAATGGTGCCAATCCCTATTACATGGTGTCAATCCCTATTACTAAGACTACGACCAAGCAAGGGCGGATCCAGGATTTTTTTCTGGGATTGTGTGGAACTTATCAATAACTGTTTGAAATAAACTTGTTTCTACAAGTTCAAGTATAATAATAATAATAATAAATGTTGGACATTTCACACAACATTTTCTAGCCCCAAGCTAAGCAGAGCTTGTGTTATGGGTACTAGATAACTGATATACTTAATACAATACATTAAATAGATATTTTTTATTATGCATAGAAAATACCCAGAATACCCTGAACAAATATCTGCAGATCGTACAAATATTTGTTCCGAGGCGGGAATCGAACCCGCAACCTCCTGCGTCGCAGGCGAACCTTAGCCCGCCGCGCCACAGAGGTGTCAAAGTAAAGTATGTATATGAAAGTTTATGGAAGTGTCAAAACAATAGAAAAATTAAAATCATTAATCGTCTTTCATTTGCAAGTGCGTGATAGGGATGCAACAAACAAAATTCGAAATAAGACAAGAGTTTTGCTCATGTTTTTTCTGTTATTTTACTCATATATTGAAACTGATCTGAGGCCCAATTTTCTAAATTATTTTAAAACTACACTGAAAGTTAACTGAATCGAGACTGCATTGTAAATTGACAGAAAGTTGGTATTCTGCTCCCTCATAAACAAAAATTTAGTCTACTTTCAATTCACGGTGACTACCATTAGAGTAGGATAGACCTACTAAATTATAAATGCGAAAGTTTGTGAGTATGGATGGACGTTTGTTACTCTTTCACGTAAAAACTACTGAATGGATTTTAATGAAACTTTACAATAATATAGCTTATACATCAGAATAACACATAGGCTACTTTTCATCATCATCATCATCATCATCAATTTTCATCATTATTCACGCGGGTGAAACCGCGGGGCGCAACTAGTTATAGGTATATATAATTGGAAAGAGTCAAGAGAGACTCCATCTACTTATGCTAAAATTATCGAAAAAACTTTCAATCGTTCAAGTTTCGGTCACATTTCGATATAATCACATTACAGTGTTGTATTTTATGTTAGGAGAATACCATTTCTGACATTTAAGACATCGACACATGATCGAAACATGATCGGAACTCCATTTTAACTATTTTTTTGTTAGAGAATTGGGCCTCTTATCTCTGATTTGAAACTTTGTATCCTTATTTTTTTTGTTGTTTTTTGTTTATGGTGTACAATAAAGTTATAATCTATCTATCCATCTATATTTTAACAACTCTGATAATTTGGTTTGCTTCTAAGTATGATGATGGAATCTCCAGGGATACTCCTGTATACTTACAAGTATCTGCTGAAACTCGTCCTGTACAGCGGCAGGTCGCAGTAGACTCTTTTGGCGCAGTGGTGGCTTCTGGTGCTGGTGTAGTGGGTTAGGAGCGGTTCGATAGAGCGTGCCGAGTACGCGTCTAGTTTTAGTATTGTCACACCACTTTTGCGTTCGGTTGCTTCATGGTTGGCGTTGTACGTCACCGTTTCTGTGTGCTGAGAGAAAAATGTTAAGTAAAGCGACCTCTGTGGCGTGGCGGGTGAACCGGCTGAGATGCGAGAGGTTGCGGGTTCGATTCCCGCTGCGAAACAAATGTTTGCATGAAATGCATTTTTTTTTATTATGTAATGGCTCGACAATCTGGCATACAGCCCGCCTGATGGTAAGCGGTTACCGTCGCCTATTGACATCTGCAACACCCGAGGCATTGCCAATGCGTTGCCTGCCTTGAAGGACAATTTTCACATTCTTTTAATAAAAAAAATAAAAATTAAATAAATTTTAAATATTTGTTCCGAGTCTGGGTGTTATGGTACCATGGTACTCGTAGTTCCTGATACCCACGATAAAGGACTATGTATGTGACTGTTGGGTGTTATATGCGCATGTCACGTGGTACGCGCGCCAGACCTCAACTTGAATGCCTTCTATTATACATAATCAACTCATAACAGATCATACATTTATATGAATGTACTTACAAACCAGTAATGCCTCTGTGTGGACGGTCCATCTTCTCTGAACGGTGCGAACGGTATGAACATGATGACGACGCACGCCGCGAACACCACCGAAAGGGGGAGCCACAGGCGACGACGGGAGAACAGCAACTCAATTCCAGACTAGAATACAATATCAAAGCATTTTCGAACATTCAATATCGAAACTAAGGTACTATTCTAAGATGTAAGAAAAGCTCATAAAAGATTTTGTATCACACCTATACAGCGTGTAAAAGGACGGCTCCCGAATACTGAAGGTACCGATAAAGCTACCTATATCATAGCTATATAAAATAGCTTTCGCCTGAGAGGTGATTCATACCGGAGAAAACCTTTTTTTTCGTTTCGTATCGTATTTATCAGCCAGCAATGTACGCATTTATTCTGGCCGCGCGAGTTCAACGGTCCCGGTCAGCTGATCAACCCGTAGCGCCAGTGTTTCTTATGTGGTTTTCATTGCTTTTTTGACGTTTTTATTTATTAACGTGTTTTTAATGATGGAAATTAGGTTTTTGTGTTCCTTTAACGATGTTTTATGGATATTTATAAAGAAAACACGAAAAAGCGGCCCAAAAGTGAGCATTTTTTTTTCGTGTTTGTGCAGCTTAAATATTTTCAGAATCATGGTCTGAATGCACTGTTTCAGTTTTCGGGAGTAGTCGTTTTACGCCCTGTATATTAAAAATAATATTTTAAATGAACGGCAATTCGGGTATCAGCTGAGTGTCGGAACTATTGATACAATTTATCTTTTAATAAATTATTTTACTCAATTAGCAATCTTAACAGTAAAAAGAAGGTAGCGGGTTTGTTCTTAGACCTCTCGACTGCATTTGATAATGTTGACCGTAACATTCTACTTGCTATGCTTGAACATTATGGCAGTTTAATTTCGTCTTATTACAGGTTTCTTTGATTCTTATTAGATCGTTCGTACCTTAGCAATTAAAACAGTGTATTCAAGTTAAAAATATTGTCAGGAAGTGGTAGTGAAGTCTAAAGTAATCAACACTCGACGGGGAGTAACACAAGGCTCAGTTTTAGGGCACATATTTTGCCCTAAAACTGAGTTCTTGTTTTGTTTCTACACAATCGATGAATTTATTACATGTGATAATTTAGAATAGGGAATTTTATTTCGGTTGTTTTTATTACTTGTTAACATTTTTATTGTTGATTTGTGCAATTGTAAATAATTACAAATACGACTGTATAATTGTTACTGAACAATGCAGAATGCAACTGTATCATATTTAGAAGGTACAGTGGTAGAAACTAATAATAAATGGTGCTAAGTTAGGTTATACTGATGAATGCTACTGCATAATACTTACTACAGTGGTAGAAACTAACGCTGCTAATGCTATATTGATGAATGCTACTGTATAATCCGGCGTGTTGGTGGGCGTGCGGCCCATGATGGGTAGCATTATGGAGTCCAGTCGCAGGGCCAATGTAAACATGAACATCGCAGAGGGGACGGATAGGACCACTTCTAGGAGTAGGTGTTGCCAGGCTGAAATGACACGATTACAATTTATTATTATTCATTTATTTCAATCAACATGGATCATAATGTGATAGTTAGTTTCTTATCCTAGATTAGTTAAAGGAAAAGGAAAATTATTTAAGGTTACACTTCATGGTATCACGTGATCAGCATTTCCATACAAACGATGGAGTTGTGGGTTGCATAGAACAACTTGGGTATGGGAGACACTTGAAGAACTAATTAAAGCAAGCAGATGCTGTCACAAAGTGACGCAGCACCCTTCCAGGAGTTGGCGCTATCGCAAAGATATCACAGAAAGTTCTGAATCGCGTAAGCGAAATCATTCTGTAGTTTGACTGTATATATAACCTCCCAACAACATCGTCAAATGAAGGTCACATTTCCAACCGATGTTCCCCCTAAACTGGAGATTACGTCGGGGTCACCAGTATGGGGAATAACACATGTGCGATCAACGGATGTTGTTGGGAGGTTAACTCCACGATATCTATGCTCCTCATCAAAATAGCACACACAAAGAACGGTTTAAAACCGCATCTATCCACCGACTTCCTGCGATCATGGTAATGTCAATGGTATCGATCGTATTATGGGTATACTAGCTTATAGAATCTCTGTAAATATGGATGTCATAACTCACCTTGCAACCTCAAATATCTGATGACAGTCAGAGAAACCAGCGACATCAGAGACATGATAAAGAGCGGCACAGAGAACATATATCTGGTGGATTTCAGGCTGGTGATGCACATCAGAACCAGCAAGATGGTGACCATGCAGAGTCTGGTGGCAGCCATCGCTTGCAGCGCGCGGATAGAGCGGTTGAGTCCACTCTATTAAAAGAGTGAGATTTATTATATATGTATGTGTTTGGACAATCTTACAAGCCAACTTTGCGTGGTTCAAATCTTGCAAGCAGGCTTTGTGTGGTTCAAATCTTGCAAGCAGGCTTTGTGTGGTTCAAATCTTGCGAGCAGGCTTTGTGTGGTTAAAATTTTGCAAGCAGGCTGTGTGTGGTTCAAATCTTGCAAGCAGGCTTTGTGTGGTTAAAATCTTGCAAGCAGGCTTTGTGTGGTTAAAATCTTGCAAGCAGGCTTTGTGTGGTTTAAATCTTGCAAGCAGGCTTTGTGTGGTTCAAATCTTGCAAGCCGACTTTGTGTGGTTTTAATCTTGCAAGCCGACTATGAACTTTACCCTTAAAATTTTGCATGCCCATTTTCATGAGCGAAAACATGGTTTCACACCTAATTTGGGCGCCCCTACTACATAAATCGCCAGGGGTCCCCGTTCGAATAAAGACGGTGCGCATATGCCCCTAATTCCTGTACCGGAGGCCCCCACATGGCTAAAGACAGTGCCCGTTTACCTACAACGTCTTGCAACTTACCTTCTTAGTTCTCCAAGCATCGTAGGCCTCTGAAGCCGCCATGGACCCCACTAGATACGGTATCCAGAAAAACGGCACTACGATCCACGCCTCCGACAAATACCTGAAAAAATACCATTTTAGATCTTTTTAATCCGATAGATTTGTTGTGGCAGGTCATATAGCTCGCAGAACTGACAACAGTTTATTTTATTTTATTTATTTTATTTTTATTTATTTAGGACAACAAACAATTAGACTCGCATAGTACTAAATATAGGACTAAAATAACACAGTGATTCTAGGAGAGTAACCAGCCCCGTTGTCCACAAGTTAGGTATGATTAAACTATAGGGCAAAAAGAAAGAACACATGATTTAAGTTAGTGTGGACAATAGCATGAATAGCATTTCAACTGCCAAAGCTGATTGACCCCTTGACAAAGTAGTGTCCCCCTCTCGCATTCCGACCACAACTACTAGAAAGGGAGAGAGGACAGCACCCAGCCAAGGCGCCAGCCAGTCAGTCAAAGTTGAAATGCTACACAAATCAATGTATAAACATTTAAGATGACGAGGATACATGAGTATGTAGGTACAAATAATAATAATAATTGTAATAATTGAGGTCAAAACTCATCCAGTGAAATCGACACAAGTGTATCTATTACACTTTTTCTAAATAGACCAGGTGAGTTAGCGAACAATTCAGTGCTTGTAAAATGATTATTAAACAGTTTCATTATTCTATTTAGCGGTGCACGCTCACCCGCGATTGTTTTACAAGGGATAGGTGCGAACAAATATTGTTTACGAGCCTGTCGGTTATAAGAGCGATAAGGTATATGAATATATATTTGATTAACTAAACTACTACAATCGAACTTACAATGACATACATTGAATAACAGCATAAGATCAAGGAGCAACAGTTGGGGAATAAATGTTCTCGAGTGACGACCACGAACCAGACGACGCAGTAGATAGTTAATTTTGGGGGTAAACTAGAAAAAAAAAACTTGTGTCAAATGCATCATAATGAATCATATCAAATGAAAGAGCTCGTTATGAGAAATACATTACTTTTTATAATTTTTAAATTCTTAGTTTAAAAGATATGTGAAAATATTTACAATTCCCAATCCCTGCCAATCTATTTCCAAAACTACTGAGCCAAAAATGTTGGAAAAAATATGGAATATTGGGTCTTACTCATACTTTACAGGAAACCCTAAATGAAACTCCTAAATTTTCAAATTCCTACGGCAAACGGAAAATACTCGTAATGAGAAAATGTGTATAAAATTGTGTTAAATTTGGTCTAATGCTTACTATGTTAGCCTACTTGTAAGAAATCCTCTCTATGCGAGTCCGACTCGTACTTAACTACTTTTTTTTTTAGTTTTTGCCTAACTTCATGTTTAAATGAGGGCGCCCTGTATTACCTTAGTTGTGTAGTAGTAGCAATCATAATAGACGCCGGTATAAGCACTAGTATCACACCAGCAATCATCGCCACGAGACGGCTCAGTGCGGCGAATAGCAACTCGCGAACAGTCGACCATCCTGAAACACAAACACATTTATGACAAGCATTTAGATTTAGGCTCATTACATTATTTCGTTTGATTTAAGAATTACGTTTCTAGATAAGTCTTATTCGATTAATCTACAAAATTTCATGAATATCCGATTTGTACTTTTTGTGTTCAAGATTTTTGAAACAATTAAGGTAGAACGTTAGCAAAGTTTTTGTTGATTACAGCTTATCAACACCTCTTGAGATAGCGAACGCTGATTTTGCGGGAATCAGAAGACCTAATCTAACGAGTGCACACCTAGCTGCAACCGGTTATTGGTGACTGCACCGGAATACTTACTACCTAATATCCATTCTGTGATTGTGTCGCATTGTGTTCGTTAGCTAGCTGGTTTATAATAATGTATGTATTTAAAATATTCCACGCAATTGTTTATTGATATTGCTCGTGTTTTGTACTTATTTTAAAATATAAACTTAATACATCGAGAACCAAGTGTCCTAGACAAACTTAACTTAGGTTTTAAGACGTTACAAACAAAATTCTGTGTTTAATATATAAATAAAGAAATAACACACATGTTTTATTTGATAGTATTTCATAAATATCATTAGTATTTATTAGTATCTCATTAGTAGTTATTATTTAACTACGAATGTCAATGAATTATTTGTATAGTTTTGGTTCATTGACTTTCGTAGCTAAACAAATGATATTTATGAGAGATACTATCAATTAAAACAAGTGCTCATGATTCCTGCAAAATCAGTGTTCGCAATATCAAGAAGTATTGATGAGCTGTAATCAACAAAAAACACAATAAAATTGTAATTTCACACCACTTTGCTGACGTTTCACCCTTCTTCCAGCATGGGAAGTCTAAATGCTGCTAATGGCTTCTAATGATGATGATAACTGACATAACTAAAGCCCATATTAATAAAGATATTAATATCGTGACCAAGAAAGAACTATTCACGCCAAACGAAGGATATAAGTACTTACGTGGTCCAACAAGCCAGATGTAATACGCTATGCTCAAACATGCGAACAGTGCTATAGCTATATCAACCACATACGCAGCTGTAAGCGAGTATGTGACCATGAACACGTTTAGATAGTCGTAGTATACCGCTGCGATCGGCGGTTCTATCTGCAGATAGAAAAAAGATTTGTATTTAAATACCTGGAGACATGGTAGTGCCACCAGCCAAGTTGACCCAAGAATCCTATCTGAAGATAGAAATAAGATTTTAAACATTGTTACTTAATGGGGTAGCCAGACCCGGAACAAATATTTGTAGATCATTCAAATATTTGTCCCGCAGCGGGAATGTAACCCGCAACCTCTCGCATCTCAGCCAGCTTCTCGCCCGCCACACCACAGAGGACGTCTAAAAGCTACAGATGATGATTAGTCAAAATCAATAGTATTTTATGTTTTGAGCTCATCATCAGCCTGTAGAAGTTCACAGCTGGATATAGGCCTCCCCCTAAGAATGCAACGACGAATTGTCATGAGCCGCCTCCATTCACCAACTTCCTGCGACCTCTATAAAGCCTTTAGTCCATGGAGTGGAGGGCCTTCCTCTACCACGTTTCCGGTTTGTGGTCGCCACTCGAGAACCTTTATTCCCCAACGGTTATCATTTCTGCGAGATATATAACCTGCCTATAGCCACTTCAAATTTCTAATTCTGAGAGCTATGTCAGCGATCTTGGTTCTTCTACGGATTACCTCATTTCCGATCCTATAACGTATTGAAACTCTAAGCATAGCTCTCTAGCTAGCTAGTAGTCTAGCTGTTACCTTAGTACTCAACTCCTCCATATCGCCCAGTTCGCTTACGAGGGCGAGTAACATATTGCCTGCATTCTGTATAACTCCTGTTCGAATTAAATCTGGATGGTCGTACCGAGTGTGGTAGACATGACCCCACTTTGTGAAGGCGATATCAATACCTGTTGAAGAAAAACTTGAATATTAAATAGACAAACATTTATTCTAGAGTCTGTCTAACCTTTCAGGGAACAAGGCGTGCGTATGTAGCTTCGTCACTCTCTACAGAAAACTCTCTTTCTCGAATGTATCGTCAAGGACTTGACTTCTTCTTACTAATGACTTGGTTATAATTCCCTTGGATTATACATCGAATCGAATCATTGTAATAAATTGTTCCTACCCCAAATTAATGTTATTGCTATTAGATATATGTTTTTTTTTATTACAATGTTTTATAGAAATATTAGGACTGCAATTGTATACATACCTAAACACGTGGACGAGTGAAAATACCTATTTTTAACCGACTTCCCAAAAAAGGAGGAGGTTATCAATTCGGTTGTTTTTTTTTTTTTTTAAATGTTTGTTACCGCATATCTCCGGCGTTTATAAACCGGTATGGAAAATTCTTTTTTTATTTGAATACATATACTTCCAGATTGGTCCCATTTTTTTCAGAATCCAGTTCTGATGATGGGATCCATGAGGAATTGAGGGAACTCCTCAAATAATATGGCGATTTTGATATTTTCAGTAACAAACCAAGCATTTGCATTCAAAAAGTATAATAATCCTTTCACCACTATGGTTCTTTCATCATTTTTTTTTCATCCAAATATTTTGTCGAATACAATGGTGGAAGTCGGTTTTTTAAATGAAAAGTTATTCTAAATACTAAAAGGTGTTTTCAACAACTAGTTAATATTAAGTATCTTTTATTACTGAATAAAAAAATTGTATTTGTATTTTTATTCATATTTAATTCCAATACCAATGGGTTGAAGCAATGTGTCTACAGAATCTTGTCCGATTTTAAACAAGCGAAATAACAATGTTATACAAAACATTGTATAGCTACGGGAAAATATTAATAATATGGCTAAAAAACCCCGCAAGTCCGATTCGGACTCGTGTAGAGAGCGTTCCGTACACGTAGGCTGCCATAATAATCAATAAATAAGTTTTTTAGATATAAAATATGTATGTTAGTCTATAAGGTATATATTTCTATGGGCTTAATGTTTAGATATAATTGATTGTACATTTCCCATTGTAGCCTGAAATCAATTTATTAAACCAATTTTATAATAATCTAAAAATAAGGTACCCTATTATAAGTTTTTAAAAAAAATATTCTTTATGAACTCACCCTGTATTCCTCCGAAATCTCTGAATATCCTGAAGTCTGTATCAGAGGGTATGATTCCTGAAGAGAACATGAATTCCCCCAAGCCCTGGGCGCTGGGCTTGCTCACTGCCCGTTTGTAAGCTTTCAGCAAACGTGGGTCTGTCACCTAGGATTTCAATGTTATACGTTACAGTAGATAAATAGAAAATAATTCATAACACAACCTAAAAGTATCATATCTTCTAAGGCCTTAATTCATAATCATTTTTAAAACATATTTTAGTTAAAATAGCTTTTGTCTTGTTCTCTCTGATGTAAAATGTCATACGTCAAAACAAGACAAAACATATTTTAACTAAAATAGGTTTAAAGAATGATTATGAATAAGGGGATAAAGCTACTCTACCCCTGATTAGTCTTTATTAAAAAGCAGATGAAGTCGCGGACATTCATTTAGTATCATATAATTTAAGGTTGTCTGGAAGAGGGTGTTTTAGCGATAAGGCCACCCAATGTAGATTTAGTTTTATTTTATTGAAATAAGTAGTCCTTAACAAGTTAATAAAGTGTACATTCAAGTAATTCAAATAACAAATTACCTGAAAGACAGAAGGTTTCCCGTTCATCCCCGCGGCGTCCAGATTTACCACCGAGGTCACCCCCTTAGCCCAGGGGTGCTTCAGAAACCCATGAGAAGCCTGAAACATAATGATAATCATCATCATCAACCTATACAAGTCCACTGCTGGACATAGGTCTGCCCCATAGAATGCCACGACTATTAGTCTGAAGCCACCTCCATCCACCGACTTCCTGCGACCGGTACCATGCTATTGGACTATACACCACGTAATTTAATATTCTCGCTTGCTGACGTTTCGTTGACCATTAAGAGGTCCTTCCTCATGAGCACCGACCGCGATCACGCTCGAAAGTCGTGAGATGAGAACTCTTAAACTCTTATAGTAAAGTACGTGGTGAATAGTCGAAATTTTTCTTAAATTATATCAAGCCTCAATAATTTCAATTCTATAACCGGTAAGTCCATCTATTGCTCCTAAAGTATTTCTCCCAGGAGTAATATATATCCATGTATATCTATTAAATTATCCAAACACCCTATGTAGTTTTCAACACTCGCGTCGACGATGCCAAGCTGTCGATACCAAGGGAGTAATATACGAGTACTTGATATACATCCTTCATACACTTATCTCGAGTAGGGTATACTGTCAAATACTAAAATTAAATAGTATTGACTATGTCATCGGTCTATCGAGTGGGTTCCGACACAGTTATTTTTAACCGACTTCCCAAAAAAGGAGGAGGTCCTCAATTCGGTTGTATTTTTTTTTTTTTAAATGTTTGTTACCGCATATCTCCGGCATTTATGAACCGATTTAGAAAATTCTTTTTTTATTTGAATAGATATACTCCCAGATTGGTCCCATTTTTTTCAAAATCCAGTTCTGATGATGGAATCCTTGAGGAATTGAGGGAACTCCTCAAATATTGTAGGAATACATATGGCGATTTTGATATTTTCAGCAACAAACCAAGCATTTGCATTTAAAAATTATCATAATCCTTTCACCACTATGGTTTTTTCATCATTTTTTTTCATTCAAATATTTAGTCGTATACAATGGCGGAAGTTGGTTTTTTAAACGAAAAGTTATGAATAGTAACTTCCATATCGTGAATAACTTCCATATCCTACTAATATTATAAACGCGAAAGTTAGTGAGTATGGATGTTTGTTACTCTTTCACGTAAAAACTACTGAATGGATTTGAGTGAAATTTGGAATGGAGATACTTTACGCCCTGGATTAACACATAGGCTACTTTTTATCATCATCATCATCATCATCATCAATTTTCATCATTATTCACGCGGGTGAAACCGCGGGGCGCAACTAGTCGTGAATAAACCGACATGCCCCAGAACCAAATATTGAAAGACTGGCATGTGCCACCAGATTACTTTTCATTCGCTTTGTTTGTAGCTTTGGCGGTCTCACCCAGAGAATAGGACTCCAACTCCTCCCGTGGATGTCGTAAAAGGCGACTAAGAGATTACGCCAGGGGATGGGCAACACCATTACTGCGATCACCAATCCGCCAAGCATGGTGATTATGGCAATCCACCCAGTGTCACGCGAACGAAGTTTGCTTTCAATTTGGCTATTATTTTTTTAAACTCCATAATATTTTGAACACATGATCAGTACACTAATATTTAGACCCGTGGTGCGTTAGTTTCTTATTATAATGTATGGTAATCATTTTATATAATTGTTTGTTATACCGGGCGTAAAAAGACTACTCCCGAAAACTGAAACAGTGCATTCAGACCATGATTCTGAAAATATTAGTTGAAAAAACACGAAAAAAAATGCTCACTTTTGGTCCGCTTGTTTCGTGTTTTCTTTATAAATATCCATAAAATATTGTTAAAGGAACACAAAAACCTATTTTCCATCATTAAAAACACGTTAATAAATAAAAACATCAAAAAAAGCAATCAAAACCATATAAAAAATTATTGGCGCTACGGGTCGATCAGCTGACCGGGAGCGTTGAACTCGCGAGGCCGGAATAAATGCGTACATTGCTGGCTGACAAATACGATATGAAACGAAAAAAGAGGTTTTCTCCGGTATAAAGCACCTTTCAGGCGAAAGCTATTTTATATAGCTATGATATAGGTAGCTTTACCGGTACCTTCAGTAATCGGGAGCTGTCTTTTTACAGCCCGTATAATTTCAAACCATATGAAAAAAAACTATTTTTTTAAAAACTGACGCTTGACTTGTCTAGATATTAGTGTACTGATCATTATGTGTTCAAAATTTATTGGAGTTAAAAAAAATAATAGCCAAATTAAAAGCAAACTTTATTCGTGTACAAAACGGCGTAAGCGCCGGTAACCTTAACTAAAAACCGCTTATTTCCCGACTGCGGCAAAGTAAAAAGAGGGTTAAGATATTAGCAGTCTGTTTGAAACTTATATTTCGACAAAAAAAATGTATTTTACAAACCAGTAGTCCGATTTCTTCGGCACCATTGAACAGAAACACGATATTATTCTTGAATTTTCGCGTTCGCTTCGACAATTTGCTAAGAATCTCCATGGCAACTGCACAAAACACTGCATTGTCCGACGCACCTTAAAATAAAAAACTGTTTATACCTGTAGCGGGTTTTCCTCCGCACCATTGAACAAGAAGACAATATTGTTTTTGAGTTTTCGTGTTCTTTTGGACAATTTGTTCAGAACTTCCACCATAACAGCGCAGAAAACGGCATTGTCCGATGCACCTGAATTAAAATATTATATTTTTTTTTGCAAAACATAACAAAAACCTTATAATTTCTGCCGCCAAGCCCATGTTAAAATTTTGCAGTCGCTGCGTTACATGCTCACTCAGTAACGGTTAAGGTAACAAATTTGATGATACACATCAAACAAACAAAATACAGAACTTAATACTTATAGTGATATTGAAGACAAACTTAAGATAGTGATTATTTAAGGATGTTATATCTAAATAAATCAAAAACAGAAACACGATTGGTAAAACTTTTCTCGATAGATTTAGTTTTTTAAATCGAAACTCGTAAAAACGTTTTACGCCCATCCTTCTGATCTAGAAAATATAAGCGGTTAATTTTTATACTATTCAGTAACTAATCACAGTATTTAAATATATAGAAAAAGATTTATGTTTGTATTTATTCTTTTTAAGCAAAACTAAGTTTTATCATTTGTCGCTTACGCCAGTTACTTCTTAGCGGCACAAAACTATACCTTATTCTCTTCCCGGTGTCAAGTGAGTAATCGCGCTATCACTTTCTAGCAGTTCTGCTAGCTCCGCCCACGCGTGGTTCGAAATATTTTAACATTTCGTCTTAATTATTTTCACTTACTGAAAGTTGACCTAATCGAGACTGAATTGTGAATTGACAGAAAGTTGGTATTCTGCTCCCTCATAAAGTCTACTTTCGATTCACGGTGATTACCATTATTTATTTATTTATCAATTACCAAACAAACTGAAATGTCTTAAAACCTAAGTTAGGTTTGTCTAGACACTAGGTTCTCGATGAATTAAGTTTTTATTTTAAAATACAAATAAATTAAATTAAAATATTTATATTTTTTATTATTTATTAGAGTAGATAGTTTTAATATATATTCATTGGAAAGATTAAAGAGAGACTCCATCTATTTAAGCTAAAATTATCGAGAAAAACTTTGAATCGTTCAAGTTTCGGTCAGATTTAAGACACTAGATCGAAACGTGATCCAAACTTTATTTTGACCAGGCGGATCACATTTTTAAATTCATATACAAATTATTATATTCGTCGGTCTTAGATAGGATGATGATACCAAAAGAGCTTTTAGTAAAATAAACCTTCTTACCCATTGCAAAAGGCACAGAATCATAGTGACAGTTGATCAGTACAGATGTGCCAATCGTCCCGTTGCTATGGAAACCGCTTTCTCCCTCTAACAGCGCTATGACGTTAGACGCGTTCACGTACAGATTCACGAATGGCGCTGCTGATTGGATATAGTAGTCACCTAAAAAAAAACATGTAATTCTAAAAAACTGCCCAAGTGCGTGTCGAAACACATTGTGTAGGGTTCCATAATTAAATTAGAGTTTTCTCTCAACAACCCGAAAAGTTTTCATCGCAGGATAATATGTCAGATAATTTTTGATTAATGTTTCCATCACGGACCACTAACATGGGAAATTAAAAAATTCTATGTAAAATAGTTTAAGAACATAACTTTAATTTTTGAACGAGCGAAGCGAGTTCTCTGAGTCAAGTTGGAAGAATAGGCGTTTGTATGTATTTTTGTCCGATGAAAACTTCCAAACCGTTAATCCGATTTTCATGAAATTTGGTATGGGGGTAGATAGTATTGGTACAATTTGTAGGTAAGGTTATGAGCTATATCGGTCAGGGGGTTGCTGAGACATTGGGGTCTAAGAGGGGGTAAAAAAAAATGAGACAGTTAGATCAAGTGGGGTGTCTAATGAAAGCGCTTTGGTTGGACATTTCAAAACTGTTTTTAATAATTATTTAGCCTTAATAGTTTTCAAGATATTAGGGAAAATAAAAAACGTAAAGACCCAAAATTCTAGGGTACTTCCAGCAATCCCACAATGCTGAAATTTGGTATGCTTGTGGCTTTTGTGTCACAACTACAGGGAAAAGTCTGAAATTGAAGAATTTAGAAACTCGTACTCCATAAAACAGAAATTAATGTAACATCCATTGTTGATCTCCCATTTCTAAGAATTTGCATGACGTTGGAGTTCTATGGTTTTCATCAAAAGGACGTTATCAATGAATTCGTCAGGTACTTGATATAGGTACTAACAGGTATGTAGTATTTACGCCACGTTGCTTAGCCCTATTCAAAGGTTATTTCGATGATGTGTAGGAAATTAGAGTAGTTACTGATAGATCCTGTACTGTACTGTACTGGTAGACCTCGAGGTGAAAATTTTCAAAAATAATAATAGAAAATATGGAAATTACTTAGTTAAAGTAGTCGGGCTGATAAAGGTGTTATCGCGAGGTCTCAGTTCGGGGCGAACCACTAGTTAATTATTATTTTTTTTAGTTTAGAGGTTTTGCCGACCTCTGTGCGCGGCGGGCGAGTAGCCGGCTGAGATGAAAGAGGTTGCGGGTTCGATTCCTGCTGCGAGACAAATGTTGTATGATCTGCAAATATTTTTCCCGGGTCTGGGTGGTCCATGGTACTCGTAGTTCCCGATACTCACAACACAGGGTATCCTAGTGTGGGATCAAGACTTAGTATGTGACTGTTGGGTTTATTTTGAGTCCTCGAACGAACCCACGATCTTAGAATCGAAAGTCGCGATCAACAATTGTCAGTTACGATCCAAGATAGTGTTGTAACCTAAATCTAGCTGGTTTAGGTTACCTGTCACAATCTGCCAGTCAGTCCTGACAGGTTGATTAGCTTCCAACGCGATCGCATCAACCATAGTCTTCATGTCAACTGTCTTGTTGAGGTGGTATGCAGTGCCGGCTACTCTCGGCTCGTTTCCGAGAATGCTGTGGAGGTACTTCCATGCTGTCTCTTCGCTGAATGTGTCTGTGTTCTGGAAGGTGCACAATTCAAGATTTACCAATACGTATACCATGGTAGTCTCGGCCTAATAGGACTCCTCCAACTCCTCCTATGGATGTCATATAAGCCAACTAAGGGGTTACACCAGGGGTTGGGTACAACTGCGATAACCAATCTGCCTGCCAAGCGTGGTGATTATAGCAAATCCCCTTATGCACGCTATGCATGCTATGGGGGAGGCCTCATCCAGCAGTGGATCCAGTAGTGGTAGCTGATGAGGAAGGAGGATAGATACCCATTGATCTTGATAATATTATGAAATATCGCACAACGCATTTGGTAATAGTAGAGTTTCCGAGAGTTCGACCGGAGAAGTAATCACCATACTTAATTCTGCCGCCAAGCAGTAGTGCTCGCATTGCTGTGTTTCGGTTTGGTGCCGATGAAATTACAGGCACACCAGACTTTTCATCTTTTTGTCTCAAGGTCGGCAGTGCGCGTGTGATGCCTCTGGTGTTGCAGGCGTTCATAGGCTACGGTAGGTAACTACTTCCATCAGGTGGGCCGTATGCTCGTTTGCTGGCAAAATAGTAATAAAAAAAAAATACTATTGAGCCATTTCATAATTCGAGAGAAGGTAGCCACTCTTCACAACTTTGTTTTTATATATTTTTCAACATAACGTTAGGAAATGTGACCAAGAAAAAACCAGTAACAAAAGTAGGTACTCACATCTCTAGCTAGATCCGCTTCATTGACCACTCTCGGCATTCCATCCTCTACCAGTTGAGTTAGAAACCCAAGTAATAAATACCATCCTAGGAGGATTATTATGAGTGTACATGGTACCTGGAACCACACACCATCATCATCATCATCTTCAGACGCCCAGTCACGGCTGGAAGAGACCTCCTTCTTCAAGGATTTGTCATCACTAAGCTTGGCAGGCACATTGGTAATGCCAGTACGAAGAAGCAGAACCTTAAAAATATCCACGTCAGGACACCACAAAGGCACCCGTGATATATATATAGATATATATATATCCCGTGGATATTATACAGCCAGCTAATTACTACCCGGTCACATTATCTCGAGACCTGGCGTCGATGACGTCACGTCGCCTCTAGTAGGATATTATTATAAACAATAATATTTCCAACAAAACAAATATTGTGTGTAGGTAATATATATAGGTAATGGTAGAGAACGGGGCGGGAGGTTCGCATTCCAGCGAGGTCTCGAGATAATGTGACCGTGTTGTACACCAGGGGATGCGCCGCAGCATCCACCTGAGTACTCAACACCAATACTGCGATCAGCAATACGCTTGCTTCTATGATGGAGGCCTCGACCAGCAGTGGACGTCTAACGGCTGATGATGATTGTTTAGCATTTGTTATTTCATCCCGAAGCTAAGCCAAGTTTATAAATACACAGTGAATATAACTTCAAATTAATGCGGGGTTTGTTACGGGCGTTTCAAATCAAGCTTTCAGCATTAAAAATAGATGGCGCTGCTCTGTTACGTAGCTGTCAAGTGTCAAAATAAAGTTAAATGTCAACGTCAACAACGTGGATATATTTTCGTATCATGGTATTTATTTTTGCTTACTTATAAAAACACCACGAAATCACTAGCGCACTCTCAAGAAGCAGACACAAACAGAATATCATGACTAATAGCCATAGATTAGGTAGATAATAGCTTAGTACGCGTACACCATAGATAATACATTTGACAAACTTGTCGGCTACAGTTGAGTCAGCGCCATCTATCGAACCAGTTTGAATTACTTTCTTTTTTAAATCGATTTTGAAAAGCCCTCATTGAACCTTGAAGTTAAACACAACTTTAAATTAGCCCAATATCTTACTAGATATATCAACTGCCGCTATCCAACCTTTCTGCGACCTATTATTTCTTCAAACTCCATGAAACTTTGTGCAC
Source organism: Epirrita christyi (assembly GCA_951392215.1). Classification (NCBI taxonomy): domain Eukaryota; kingdom Metazoa; phylum Arthropoda; class Insecta; order Lepidoptera; family Geometridae; genus Epirrita; species Epirrita christyi. The sequence continues at coordinate 12,376,492 of OX595856.1, read as the reverse complement.
ATGATCAGTACACTAAATATTTAGAGCCGTGCTGCGTTAGTTTCTTATAAAATTATATGGTTACCAAATCATATATTTAAATGTGACGCACCACGCACGCACTTATGGCGCATGTATACATATGGCGCTATCTAGATATTAGTGTACTAATCATGTGTACAAAATTTCATGGAGTTTGAAGAAATAATAGCCAAAATAGAAGCAAACTTCGTTCGTTCCTCTTAAAATGTCATCTGACCATTAAATCCGGGGACCTTCCTACGTCGTCTGGTTTGTGGTTACTGGACTAACTCACTTACATCAGGCTAATGATAGGCCATGTTAAACTTTAAACTTTTTATAGGTAAAAAGCTTACTATTTAAAAACACATAAAGCAAGCATTATGAACTTACACACTAAGACAAAAGTAATGTACCTGGGCAATCAATCTTCGATTTTAGGTTCGAATTATGATTGAAGAGAGTAAAAACTTCATAGTCACTAACTAAGATTGCCCGGACGCATTACTTTGGCAGTAAAAAGGCTACAATAAAAAAAAACAAAAAGCAAGCATTATGCACGTACGCTACTAGGACGAAACTAACTATGCGCCTGGGCAATCTTAGATTTTATTGAATTTATCGACCGACAATCCATACTTGCAGCCCGCAAGTATGGATTGTCGGTCGAAAAATTTGACATCTCTATAACCTGACACTAAATGATACATTTTATCGATTCAGAGATCCATACTTGCAGTCCAGGATTATGATTAAAGCCCAAAGTACGTAAAGTCGGCACACCGCGAGTAAAAACGAGAGAGTCGCCAACAAAGATTGCCCAGGCGCATTACTCTCGTCGTAGTACTGAAGGTACCTTGGACATGCCAAATAGGCTGTGTCGGTGCATGATTCGATTTTAGAGTCTTTCTCACCACGCACGCAAAGTTATAAAATAGTCAATGCAAGAATTAAGATTCTGTCGAATTGTTTCGGATTATCCTATAGGTAAAAATTAACTTATATACTTTATGGTACTCATAAGTAGGTACATTATCTAAGGCTCCAGAGGCCGAATAACATTAACATAATATTAGTATTATTTATATCTTATTGTAAGTGAACTATTTTGTTTTATAATAAATAAAGTTCTTTAAACCTGAACGGCACTTATTAATAGTTTTGAATTATTCTTTATTTTATAGCGATTTTAATGATATTGTTGAATGTTTGTCGTGTTTCAAGCCAAAACGGCTGGGCCAATTTTGATGAAATTTAGTACACAGATAAGTTATAAAATAGAATACTTTTTTATCTTTATAATTAGTTTTCTCAGAAAAATACCGCGGATGAAACGGCGGGCAACCGCTAGTTAAGACGCTATAGGTTCACAAAATGCCTTTAATGAGCTCTAGAATATTATTTAAGTTTTTGATATGAGTTTACAAAAAGAAAAAACTATAGGTACCTATTGTATTATTAAGCTTTTTATCAAGTTAAATCATAAATTCAGCAAATAATATAAATTACTCCACTCTATAAAAAAAATAAACAAAGACACCTACCTCCATTTTAACCTTTTTAAAATTGAAATCTAATTTTAGACTAACTTCTAACACGTTTTAATTTTTGAAACATTTAGTAAATTATTTAAGTTATAAATTGGGTTATAGAATTCATCAACAAAATCTAACAAAACTTTAAAGGGAATTTTTATTTAATTATTTTATACACAAAACCATGGTATCAGAGCGTGCGCTCGCCTTCTTTAGTTCATACATAAATTTTCGTTGAACCTATAGCGTCTTAATAATCACTAGTACAATTCTAGAGTCAATTTAAACGTGACATATATATAAATAGCGACCTAATTAACTTTTTTAAGCAAGGCACAAAATCCGTACAAAAACCACAAATCAAAACACAAATCAATTGCTAACTAGCCAAACGTTTCACGACTAAAATACGACTCACAGCGTAATATTAACATTACAAAATGCAGCAAGCCAGTTTCAGCAGTTTTTAAATAACCTATGGTCAGCAATTTGCATACCTATACAGCAAAACGAGTACTTGGTAGTCTACCTACTTCCATTAGACAAGTGTAAGCAGATATACAATATCACAACGCCCAATTTTTCATGAGAATAACTTTTCATTTAAAAAACCGACTTCCGCCATTGTATACGACTAAATATTTGGATGTAAAAAAAATGATGAAAGAACCATAGTGGTGAAAGGATTATGATACTTTTTGAATGCAAATGCTTGGTTTGTTGCTGAAAATATCAAAATCACCATATGTATGCCTACAATATTTGAGGAGTTCCCTCAATTCCTCATGGATTCCATCATCAGAACTGGATTTTGAAAAAAATGGGATCAATCTGAGGCCCAATTCTCTAAGTTATTTTAAAACTACACTGAAAGTTGACTGAATCGAGACTGAATTGTAAATTGACTGAAAGTTTAATTTCTAGTCCCTCATAAATAACAATTTAGTCTACTTTCAATTCATGGTGACCACCATTAGAGTAGGATAGTTATATATATAATTGGAAAGAGTAAAGAGAGACTCCATCTACTTATGCTAAAATTAACGAAAAAACTTTGAATCGTTCAAGTTTCGGTCACATTTCAATATAATCACATTACAGTGTTCTATTTTATGTCAGGAGAATACCATTTCTGACATTTAAGACATCGACACAAGATCGAAACATGATCCGAACTCTATTTTAACTATTTTTTAGTTAGTGAATTGGGCCTCTGGTATGTATATCTATCTGGTGGTAAGTATATCTATTCAAATAAAAAAAGAATTTTCCAAATCGATTCATAAACGCCGAAGATATGCGGTAACAAACATAAAAAAAAATACAACCGAATTGAGAACCTCCTCCTTTTTTGGGAAGTCGGTTAAAAATAAATAGATTGGGTGTTCTCATAAAAACTTTACCCCTTCTCCCCAAAATTTTATAGAAAGTACTGTATATAGTACAGTATTTATAGTTTGGTATAAACTTCAAATTGATATCATTAGCCGTTCCTGAGAAAAGGGTATTGACAGACGGACAACGGAGTGATACTATATCGGTCCCGTTTTTTTTTAAGGTACTGAACCCTAAAAATACTTCAGTGTTGAGCAAGGTCATTTTAATACCTGCCGTAAAGGGCCAGCACTAAAAGATATACACTATCAATTCTTGTTGGATCATTGACCAAGATTATATTATCAATCACCAGATAATATTCTTACTACGCGAAGTGAAGGCAATTGTTGTGTGGGCAAATATTTACTTTCAATGTTATTTATCAGTTTGTTTTAGGTATATGATTCTGAAGGCATAGGTAATAAAGTCTATAAACCCAGAAAACATTAATTAAGTATAGGTATTCAGCCTAGCTACTCTTGATTTTCTATTCCAATCCTAATTCAGGATTTAGTGTCATTTGGTACTCTTGAATTCAATACTAGCGCACAATTTGAAATGGAGATAGGTGGAATTTTATGGAACTAAGTGAAATCGACTTTCCTCGATTTTTAACCGACTTCCCAAAAAAGGAGGAGGTTCTCAATTCGGTTGTATTTTTTTTTTTTTTATTGTTTGTTACCGCATATCTCCGGGGTTTATGAACCGATTTGGAAAATTCTTTGTTTTATTCGAATAGATATACTTCCAGATTGGTCCCATTTTTTTCAGAATCCAGTTCTGATGATGGAATCCATGAGGAATTGAGGGAACTCCTCAAATATTGTAGGCATACATATGGCGATTTTGATATTTTCAGAGACAAACCAAGCATTTGCATTCAAAAAGTATAATAATCCTTTCACCATTATGGTTCTTTCGTAAATTTTTTTCCATCCAAATATTTTGTCGAATACAATGGCGGAAGTCGGTTTTTTAAATGAAAAGTTATTTGGTACTCATGACGCGATTTTGACGTCGTTCTTCCACGAGTCAACACGCAGTCAATCGCGTGCTCGATCACAATTTCAAACACGATTTGGTTCAAGAGTGCCAAACAAGCGTTATTATGATTGAAACTGGATTGTGATTAGAACTGCATTGGGATTTTAACTGTTTTCAAGCCTTGCTGGACCTTTTGCACCATCGTACCAGAGACGAGTAAATAATAAGTGCCTCTGATCGTACTAACAGTACAAATACGACAGTTTACATGTTTGTGGCAAATCACACTGTAACGGCTGAAACCGATTTTGATAAAAGAAACAGCTATATTATGTCCTGGATTGATACTTTAGGTATAGCCTACAAAATCTGCAAAATCACAAATTTTTGAGATTTAATTATGTTTGACTAAAACAATACTGCGTATATAGGTGGTTGTTTGGCCCCAGAACACATATTTATTAATATTATCACGGGTATTTATCGCGTGTTACCTTATTATTTATTATTCCCGACGTTTCGAATGCGTTACAGCAATCGTGGTCGCGGGCTGACTCAGTAATGTAACTCGCTATAAATACCCGTGATAATATTTATTAATAGAAGCCTATAAATTAATGTACTTATATATTATTAGTATGTTTATTACATTACTATTAAATTAGTTCTAAGCTACAAATGCTTGAGACCAGTTGATTGAGTTAGAAAGATTTAGAGAAACAGATAAGTAATTAGTGTTTTGTAAATTCAAGTCGTTTTAGTCTATATATACTGGATATCCCAAAAGCTATGAACACTGTTACATATTGCAAAAGGACAACATTGCATAATTATTCCCATTGAAACACACAAGTCCCAGGACATACAGAAAATATCCCAAAAATTTTAGTCTTTATTAACTTACAGAAACGACAGGCTCATACAAATGTTTGCCTTTTCTAGTCATCTCGTTTATCACCTAAAATTACAATTAAAAAAACATAAATATTCATTGTAAAACTAATAATTTAACCTGATTTATAAGATAAAGAAAATGAAAAATTAAAATGAGGTTTATAAGAAGCTTGAAGAAATGAAAATGAGTTTGTGAGTTATTAAAAGGAAGTTGTTAAAAATAATTAGAAATTATGAGGAACATGATTGAATTCAAAAGTGATTAGCAAGTGCATAGAGTAACATTAGACATACAAAAGTAATGCAGAAAACATTCTGTAAATCATAAATGGGCAACACCCCACCTGGCTTTTGTTCCGGCCCGCAGAACATATAAAAAACGCCCCAAAAAATTTATATATTCTCAGTTCACTTCATAAAGCGGCTTGAAGGTTTCGCAAAACTGTCATCCACAATAATCACAAGTACTATGTCTATTTATCCCTTACTTTTTCCCCTTTAATTAACTATATGTCATGTAAATTTTACAAATATGAATAACATTAAATTGTAATTATATAATTTACTTTGTTTATAGATTATCTCTATCCTTAATAGCTTCAATTTTTATTTTTAGAGAAATCATTTCGGCTTGTTATTTTTATTTTTTATTTTTTAATTAAAACCGGTCATATTCTTAATAAAGCCACCATCTCCAATAAGGTTTATGTAACTATCATGACTTGGACACATAAATGTAAAATAAACCAAATACTTTTTCACAACTGCTTATTTTCTACGGCCCATGACTTCTTTAACATCTTTAAGTATAGCCCATTAATTTCCATCGGTTGCCCATACTTGCTACAAATAGTAAAACTTTTTAGACAAGTTTGAATTTTTACAACTTTTGTAAAATTATAAAACATAACTCAACAAAAGCTGTAAAACTTCAGCTTTTGCGAGGTCTTTCTGCTCTCAGTATGAAATCTTAGTCACAGCCTCCTGATGGTATAAAATGGTGTATGGAATATAATGACATCCCCCTTTTGGTCCGCCCTTATAAAAGTTGGCAGATGTGTGTGAGTTAATGATAGAAAATGATATTAACCCGTTGCCAGGGCTTTTCATCTCGGCCATTGTCGTAATCGATGGTCGGGACTCCCGTGTATGTGAGATTCTGAAAATACCCAAAACATAATGTTAATTTCTGAAAGTAAAAACATAACATAACACCCAACAGTCACATAAATAGTCCTGATCACACACTATGATTCCCTATGTTGCAGGTATCAGGAACTTCGAGTACCAAGGTACCATAACAGACAGACCCGGAAGAAATATTTGCAGATCATGAAAACGTTTGTATTATTTTTTGGTAGTGATGTGTGATTTATTACTGAATACAGGTGTTTTCACCTTTTATCAGTTCTATTAATCTTTTGTTAGTCCAATCAAAGACCACACATCAATATAAACTACATACAACCTTTATACTTGATATTTTACACTTGACAAACTAATTTTAAACCATAAAAATATTATCATATTTTGATAACTGACTACTTTGTTACTGGGCAAAAACAACAGCTATCAAGTACGTACTAATAAAACAATAAATTCTATGCATTGGTACAATAAATTTTACAACTTAACAATCTTGAAAAATAAAGTTTAGTTCCTGGTTCCATGATTCTGTCAATGACATCTTAAATTTTCTTTAAAGTCTATGTTGATAGATTTCTAGCACTATCTTTAACAGAAGAACTTCATTAAAATTTATAGCCACACAAATAAACCTTACTTAAATTAAGGGTAACAATTGTGCTGTGGTGTTTCCTGCCAAAGAGGGGTCTCCAGCTTCTCTCGTGGATGTTGTAAGAGTCAACTATGGGATTACACCAGGGAATGGGCAGCAGCAGACACCTGAGTACTCAACACCAATACCAAGATCACCAATTCGTCTGCCAAGAATGGTGATTATGGCAATTCAACCCCCCATTGCATTATATAGGAGGCCTCGTCCAACAGTGGACATCTAACGGCTAATGAAGAAGAAAGTACCCAATCATAACTCTATGGCAACAAAAAAGTCACACTTGCTGTCAAGTCGAAGGTCTAGATTGCTAATGAAGAAGCAAAATCGCTGTCACTGCTGCTGTTGAGAATAGGTACCTTTTTCCTGATGTTGTTGAAACATAAAATTCGTTCACGAGCACTAAGCAAAAGACAAATGGAGTAAATCGTCATCTAACGCATTGAGCAAGTATCAGGCGATGCTACTACTAGTGGATTGATTTCACAAGGTATGACCTGGCTGGGAAAATCTAATTTTTAATGGGCATTAGGTCTTTTTTCCTCTGCGCCCCTTTATCTACATCCCAACAGGCATTTTCATTATGCTTAAGGTTTATTTGTGGAGCTGTTAAATATAGCAGAACATTATTATATCGGAGTAACTAACATTTTATAACGATATTCATTAATTTCACCGTATAACTTACCATGTTCTGGTTGGAAAAGTCTTCTCAATAAAAACTCAAGCAGTTCCTGAACTTGTATGATAACATATCCGGTTAGAAAAGCAGTATTAGACCTAGATAACGATTTATCAAGATAAACTGCACTCTTTCATATACCTTTGATTCATATAAGGCCACAAACTTTTTTATAAATTCACTCACCATTGCTACTCCCTTTTTCCGTCTCAAACTATTGTTTTCATCCACATTTGCTGCCATTATGATCTTACTCTTACAAAGCTTTTTAGTTAAACAACTTTATAAGTAAATCTTGAATAATTCGCGTAGTTTTCAGCAGTACTCTTTATTAAAATCGACACATCAACCGGCAACTCGGCCGGCAGTCTGACTGACTCCTTCCTGGCTGACTGACATGACAGTGACAGAACAGACTGACTGCTGTGACAGTGTTGCGAACGCGTAAATTTGTATTACCCCAAGCTTCAGCAGAAAATACCTATATAAGAAATAAGGGGCATTTCCCCCTCACAAATAAACAAGAAAATCAGTTCACATTTCCAAATTATAAACTTCTCGTATTGGGATATACATGTGACTTAGAAGACTAAGCTTTCGTTTCATAATGCCTCAAGGTGCAAGTTCATAATAATTATAGTTGTTTTTTTTTTAAACAGAGATAGTATGGGGAAAGCCAAAACCATACCAATTAGAAAGAAACCGTCTTGAGTAGGTACCTATCAGTAGGTCTTTTTTTAGAGAAATAATTTTGATAGACTTACCTAGTTTTAAGAATGGTCAAGCGCGAGTTTTCCATAAAAAAATATTAAAGGTACCTACAAAAAAATGTTTAATACATAAAGTCAGATATACCTACAAAAAAAAAGTTTACAAATGGAGCCAAAATATTTTCCCCTAAATATAATCCTATGTAAATCTATGCCCTAAGCTTAGGGAGAAATACCCTTAGTTAGTAACACCGGACTGTTACGTCACAACATGCAGTGCTGCCAACTCAGTTTTTAAAAAGAAGCTTGTTGTCACCCAAAAAAAAACCAAACAAAATTGAGGTACCTAATGAGGGGTTTTCACAGCCGTTTCATATCATGCTTTCAGCGTTGAAAATAGATGGCGCTCCTCTGTTACGTAACTGTCAAGTGTCAAAATAAAGTTAAATGTCAACATCAACAACATAGATATATTATCGTTTCGTGGTATTTATTTTTGCTTACTTCTAAAAACATCACGAAATCACTAGCGCACACTCAAGAAGTAGATACAAACAGAATAACATGACTAATAGCCACAGACTAGTTAGATAATAGCTTAGTAGGCGTACACCACAGATAATACATTTGTCAATCTTGGCATTTACGGTTGAGTCAGCGCCATCTATCGAACCAGTTTGGACTACATTTTTTTTTAATCGAATTTGAAATTCCCTCATTAAAATCAAATCATTTCAACTGTTCTGAGCCAGCATTGGAATTATAGTTCCTACAGCCATTTACGTTGAAATTTTCGGGAACTACATACGTGACATCTTCTGAACCGTAAACCCTCCATCTCCTCCCATCGATGTCGTAAAAGCCAAATAAGGGTTATTAACACCAGGGGATAGGCAGCAGCATCCCCCTGAGAACTCAACAACAAACTGCGATCACCAATCTGCCTGCCAAGCGTGGGGGGTATGGCAATTCCCCCCCACCATTGTATTATATATGGGAGGCCTCGTCTAGTAGTGGACGTAAACAGGCTGGGGATGAAAGATAATGAGAAATAAAAAACAAATCAAGATTTCATTCTGTATTAATAATTATTATGCTCACAATCTAAATACAGTGTATTATTTTAACTACTGAATAAATTAACATTTTGTAATCTCTATCAAAGATTAGCATTACCTCACTCATTTTTACAATTTAAGTACTAAAATTATACATTTATCAGAGTAGCTTTGTTATGAATAGTAAACTATTTTGTAAAATCATTTATGTAATTAGTAAAAACACTCGCTTACAGGCATCCAGGATAAAATCACTAGCCTGTTTATACTAGAGATTATGTACAGAAATTTTCATAAAATTTGTATAAAAGTGCATTATACTGTAAGTACTTATTACTTTAATTTATGATTGGATTGTTTGTGCAATTTAAAGCTACATCTAAGCTAGTGTAATTACTTTACAATCATATTTACAGTGGTTAGGCACATATTTACAATAAACAGATCTTGAAGCAGAATAATGAAGAAGACTAAGTAGTAAGTAATCTACTTATTTTCTTACATGTTTGTAACAAAATAAGTAGATAGGTAGGAGGGTTCCCAACGAGTTACACCCAAACGCGTAACATTGTTACTCGTTGGGAATTTTTGTCCCAACGAGTAACACCCAAGGAGTGGTGTTACTCGTACAATAAAATAAAACTAGTATAGTTATCTAAGTCAACTAAGTACATAATATTTAAGGTATCTAAAATAATGGTAAAATTAACTAATGGTGAATCACAAATAAACTGTATAATGTTTAAACATGCTTTATTTTACAATTTACACATTATTATTTTCTACAACAAAAGCCTAAAACAATAATTGATACTGACTTGATTCTGCACTTTCGTAGAAATATAATATTTATCTATTCTCATAAGTTTCATGATGATCAAAACGAATAGTAACGAAACCTCTAGAGAAATCTCTTAAATCTAGAGTAGCTCAAGTATACCTTAATTAGTATACTCTTCTAGAAGAGTTCACATAGAAACCAACACTTTTTCAGTACCACACAAATGACAAGTAAGACAGCGATTCAAGAAACTAATATTTCTTCCGTATCAAAGTTTACAGTAAAAACTTTGGACAAAAGTCTGTTTCAAAACCCTCTGCGTTGAAGGGTTTAGGAAATACAACACTAGGGTGATGGTGGGAGGCTGTCGTCACTTTCAAGGTATGTGACGTAGTTGTCTTCCCCAGGGACATGCGGCGGCCGAGGCGGTGGCAAAGACGGGACATCATAACCATGCATCTGGAACGTGAATCAAAATTACTTTCTACAAACAAACTAATAAAGAGAATTGAATAGGTATAGGTCACGCTACGAGTTATGAGCGCTGACCTTCAATGCGTAGTAGTCATTATTTTGGTCTATCTAGAGAGGCGCGACGGGAGAGAGAGAGGACACATGCGCAACCAACCCCACCACTTTCGCCGAGCGCTCATAACTCGTTGCGCGACCTATAGTTCTCAGTGAATTGCCTTGTGAATGGCAATTCACAGGGAAAATTTAAAATTAAAAAAACCATGGGCCCAATCATACATAGCTAAGAACATTCTCGATCAAGTCAACAACCTAACAAAAAAAAAACTAAATCAAAATTGGTTTATCTGTTTGGGAGCTACGATGCCACAGACAGACTCACAGACACGTACACTTTTGGGTTCACGCTAACTGAACTAAAATTATTTTTTCGGTATTTTCGTAATTTGGTTTACCTTGAAAAAGATAAATCAAACCTATTATCAGTTTACCTGATTGACAAGTTGTTGGAACGCCGCGCTATGATGTGGTGCCCTATCAAGGTCTGCGTGGAGGGCGAAGTCCGAGAGAGCTTTCCATGGTGGTTGGTATGCCGTCACCTCTAGCGCGAGGGAGTTGGCCTCGTGCCGCACAGGTGATCCGGCTACTAGTGGTACTCCCATTGACATATATCCGAGACGACGGCCTTCCTGTTGAAAATGGCAGTCAGTTAGGTCAAGTAGGTTATGGCAGTTGGGTATAGCTACTTGAATAGAGTAAAATTAACGTATACGTCTGATAACATTCAACCATAATACACGACAACCGTTAATATGTAGATTTTTCCTTCTCAAATTTATTTCATAATTTTAGTTCAATAAACAAATACTGCGATCACCAATCCACCTCCCAAGACTGATGATTATGGCAATCATCCCCATTATATTTGGTGGGAGAGGCTTTGTCCAGCAGGGGACGTCTAAAAGCTGCTAATGATATAAACCGATTTTTCTAAAACTGAGATATTAATGTTACAGCAAGCAAGATACATAACTTTTTCACAGTTTATTCCTTACAACTAAAAACTTCAAATAACATCAAACGTTTCAAAAAATACCATACATAATCAATTACCACCTTCTCCTGTTGCATCTGCATTTTCAGCTGTATGGTTTTCTTCTTGTCTTTGCACCTTTTGTTTTGGAACCAGACCCTAATCACTCTCGGACTGAGGCCGGTCATCTCTACAAGCTGTTCCTTCATCAGCGCGTCTGGACGAGGATTTGCAGCGTAGCATGTTCTGAAAGGTAACAGATTTAATTTTGTAAGTTAACACAAGCTTTATTGTTTAAAGATTTATTTGCAATAATAAATTTTCATCATAATAAATATTTTGAAATTGTGTAACTGCGTAATTTTTGACATATTCCAATTAACTATTTTGGCTTATTTCCATGGCTTACAAATCAATAGTCCTTAAAAATAAAAAATCATTCCTAAGCGCTTCTGCGAGTACACTTAGCTGAGAAAACGTCAGTTGATCATTTTAACTACCTACCTAGAGACCTTCTAACCTATAACTTTTCATTTAAAAAACCGACTTCCGCCATTGTATACGACTTAATATTTGGATGAAAAATTATGAAAGAACCATAGTGGTTTATGATACTTTTTGAATGCAAATGCTTGGTTTGTTGCTGGAAATATGAAAATCGCCATATGTATGCCTACAATATTTGAGGAGTTCCCTCAATTCCTCATGGATTCCATCATCAGAACTGGATTCTAAAAAAAATGGGACCAATCTGAAAGTATATCTATTCAAATAGAAAAAGAATTTTCCAAATCGGTTCATAAACGCCGGAGATATGCGGTAACAAACTTAAAAAAAAAATACAACCGAATTGAGAACCTCCTCCTTTTTTGGGAAGTCGGTTAAAAATTGCACGCGTTTACACTGCGGTCACGAGGAAAAGGGATTTTGTTATTTTGTCGTAATTAAATAGTGGGACGCGCAATTTTAACTGTTGACTGTACTTAATGTTGTACGGAAGCGGCGATAAAAATATTTGGAATCGATGGTAATAAGCCATTCTTTTTACCCACGTTTTGGTAAAATTTCTGCGCTAGCAATATTTCCCAAGTCTTGTTTTTTCGATTCTGAAGTTTGTGGCAAACGTTTCATCACCTATTCGTTCAACTATTGAGTGTAAAACCTTATTGTAGATTTCCAACATTTGTATAATTTTTTTTAGAGATTATCTTGTTTTTTTTATACCTGAGTGTATGGAGTTGCTTCTCGTTCAGCACAGTCCGAACTCGGGTAGGTTTCCCGTCGGCTGCCCCGGAGTTGCGTGGTCGTCCGCTTTTGTGTGACCCCGATTCACTTCCCGAGTCTGAAATAGAAGAAAACAAAAATAGTTGGTTTCTAATTAATTTCTTGAATTCCTTTTTCCAGGCTGAAACTTAATAGGTAGGTACATTGAGCTTATTAGCGATCTACAGTAGATCAAACTGTTTGTGCACCAAAGCGCTATTAAGCGAATTAATTAGTTGATTGCTCTGCTAAGATACGAAGGTAGAAAGGTAGGTTACCTACTACTGATACTTACAGGGTTTGATAGGTAGGAGTTTTGTTTCGTTGTTTAGGTAGGTACATTAGGTAGGTAGCCTACCTAATAGTAACTATGAAACGTAGGTAAGTTCTTGAAAAATCATATTTATTTTAAATTCATTCATTCATTCATTCATTATTGTTCCTAACTCTATGGCACTACCTAATAGGTACTACGTAAAGGGATTTATATTCAAAAGATCACATAATTATATACCTATTCAATTTATATTGCTGTTGTCAGCGGTCTAACCGTTCAATGTAATAACATTGAACGCTCGAACCGCTACCAACCAGAACTAGGTTTTTTTGTCCCTTGTTAGAACGTACCTATACCTACGATCGTTGCTCATATACTCAAAAATAGAGCAACGCACGAGTCACGCCTAATCAACATTGCCATTCAAGTTATTACATAATTAATAAAACAAAATTTAAACCCTTCAGTCACTGGGGTGGGTCTCAGTGACCGGTGTCCAGTTAATACCACTTCACACCTCTATAATCCACGGCATACGCACATAATCCACCAATGCTTGGTGATTATTGTACACTTTGTGAATTTTAAAAATGGCTAGGCGGGTACATGATAGAACAAAGTTTTCATGTTTCACTGCAGTCTAATTAGCTAAATAAAATAGAAGATTAAAATTTTTTAATTGAGCGCATTTTTTTTTGTAGTAACATATAAATGACGGAACGTTCATGTGGCCAACCTGATATTACGTGGTAACTTCAGTCCCTTACAAATGCAAGACCTCTTAGGTCACTTAGGATGAGCCCTACTTGGCATTTCACTGCCCGTCATCCCGAGACATAAAGATGAAAAGTCTTATTGCCTGTAATTTCACCGGCACCCTTCCAATCGGAACACAGCAATGCTCACAGTACTGCTTTGCGGCAGAAATAACAATAATATAACATAACATAACACCCAACAGTCACATACGTAGTCTTGATCCCACACTAGGGTTCCCTGTGTCGTGGGTATGAGGAAATACGAGTACCATGGTACCATAACACCCAGACCCGGAACAAACATATGCATGGATCATACAAAAATTTGTCCCGCAGCGGGAATCGAACCCACAACCTACTCGCCCGCTGCGCCACAGAGATAGTTATAGTCGCAGTACTTCAAACTAGTGCTGGTGTAAGTACATCCTTAAATTCCTGTGAAACTTTAACCGTGTAATGGCTCTTTCTAATTATCCAGTATCCACGACTGAGTGACCACAGATGACCCGGCCACTATGATCCCAGGCAGGATCATTAGGCTTAATAATATAGGTAACTTACCTACGGTAAAATAATGGTTTATTTAGGGTTTTTGAGACCCAATATATAGGCTTTTATGCCTAGTTTAGGCCGTACAGCTAACCTCTTATAGAACTAAGGAAATCCTTGTGTTTTGTCGTACCTTAAAATATAACGTAAAACTTTTTTTGGCAATAAACATTATCTTATCTTATCTCAGGTCATAAAATTTCTACACTGAAAAAGCTCCTAAGTTGTTAGGCACTTATTTCTACCGAAATAAGCATAGTAGGTAGTACCTACCTACTAGGTATCTATACCAACTTAGATTTCCATAGGAATTTAATATCTGGCCAAAACACAAAAATCACACCAATATTGACGCATCTTATCTCATTACAAGCCGATTACTTATCGACGGTACATTACATATCCTAATATTCGTGTACCGAGACTAGTGATGTGACATGTTTCCGTATCCGTACCTAACTACGGATCAATCATTAGTCAATGCTATTTCCACTCTTGCCTGAGTTCGAGCAAAAAGGTTTTCTTTTGATAAACAAGGTGTCCTGTCAGGCGATAAATATACCTACGTTACTTTGTCCGTACTAATGCTGAGAACTCTCCCTATTACTGTCACACAAATGTTAAAATACCCGTGCTAGACAGGGACAATGCCAAGTGTCATACGTGCTAAGTAACGTATATGTAAATACTAATAAGTACCTACGTCAAACACCATCGGACATGTTGCTCTATCTTGTAAGTACCTAGGTTAGGTTACAAGATGAATAGTCTTCCTCTGGTACTTAGCTCGTTCGTTCGTTCTTGGTCCCCTTGCGTTACAGTGACCGGTTTGAGGTATGGTGTTGTTGAAGGGTCTTGTCTGATAGTAAAACTACTAGTGCGGTGAAAGGATTTGACATGATCGTTTCCTCACGATGTTTTCCTTCCCCACTTGAGAGCACTTAGTACCTACCTACTGCGCCAATAAATGTTTTGATTAGAAAAATTTGTACCTCCACGATCGGGATCCAAACCCAGTATGCTAGGGATCGGAAGTTATGGTCACTAGCCACTAGGTACACCACCGGTGCTTGCTAAAACTGAGTAGACGTAAATTAAAAATAATTTATTCCACCTGATTGAATCAATGGCAATTGGCATTTCTGTATATTCTCTGCAGAATGCTCTAAAGACAAACAACAAATGAAATTAAATTATATCTCTCTCTATCTCTCTTATAGACTAAAGTAAAGGGACCGCTATAATATATGTGTGGTTTAGCTATAGCGAATGCTGGACGTAATCGACACCATCGACAACGAAAATCTACTGTTCCATTTTGGCCTCAGTTTTAGACTTACTTGAAATGACTTTACTTGAAATTTCATTTTTTTTAAATTATATTAATGCTATATTATGTACATAATACTATACTGTAGTATAGAATATATGCCTAGGCATGTGCTTATGTGACGTTCAATACTCTTACTAAATAAATGATTATTGATTATTATTGATTATTGATTAAATGTAACAGAGTTTCCGTATCCGTATCCAAAAATCCAGTTCCTCATAATTCTAGCACATCACTATATTCCATTCATGTATCGATAGTAATCGATTCGCGATGCAGTGATTACTAGATAACACTTTGAACTCCGCCGACAAAGCTTCCGCCGTCTTTGATATTGCCGCTCAGGTGTCAATTGTTTTTTATCGTTTAATTTTAGGTGTTTTTTTTTTGTTTCGGTAGTTCCCTTTTAAGTTGCGTCAAACTAGGTTATTTGCTTTCAAACTGGTTATATATTAGAAGAGTTAGACTTAGGCTAGGCACGATTGCTACGATTTTGATAGACCATTCATATCTTATGATATAAGAAGGTCATCACCTGTAGAAGTCCACTGCTGGATATAGGCCTCCCCCCTAGAATGCCACGACGAGCTGTCTTGAGCCGCTTCCATCCACCGACTTCCTGCGATATAATGTCTTTATTACATCGAGTGGAGGGCGCGTTGTCCGGTTTGTGGTCGCCACTCGAGAAACTTAATTCCCCAACGGTTGTCAATTGTTAATTCTTGCTAATTCTGAGAGCTATATGATCTTGGTTCTTCTACGTATTTCCTCATTTCGGATTCTATCACGAACTACTATTATGTAATGAACGATACGATACTGATAGGGTTCTATAAATTTAGTGATTATAGAAATTTTGCCTGTGTTCTAATCACATTATCGATTGAAGGCTTTAGGGCTTAGAGCATTTAACGAAATTGCTCTAAGTTTAAAGCATTTTATTACGTCCTTTCTGACAGTCTATTCATGTCATGAATAAGTAATTTTAGTGTTATTTTCTTGTTATATCTATTCTTACTAGAATATTGTTCCACTAGTTAATAATGTATTATAATACCATCCCATGCGTTGGACTGACCAGATCAAGTCTGCAGTGGGTGGCAATCTGCATGAATGCAGCAGGATGTCCACCAATAGGGATAAATGGCGAGATATCGTGAGGCGAGTCACATCAGCCCCCAACAACAATACTTCATGATGACCACGACCACTCTGTCAAGAGTGTAAGGACTGAGAAGAAGAAGAAGGCATAAGATAAATAACATTGTTGCCTCATTGGACACTCACCTGACATAGACCCCAGTTCGGGATGGTGTGAGTTGTTGTTGCTAAGTGTTGTGTTATTGTTGCTCTCGCTGTTGCCACTGTTGCCACTTGTGTTTGCGCTCTGCAATCAAAGCTACACTTTAAGATGGAGCTGCTAGTTGGGCTGACAAAATGGCAGAATAAAATCTATAGAATTAATAATAAATTCCATAATTATTTTAGTGTCTTTATTTGGAAGTTAAAGGGTTTGTATATTAATGTAAAATTGAAAGAAATCTGCGGAGAAAATGAGGTTTTTAGAAATTACAAATAATGTATGATTTGCAGAATTAAAAAAATGAAAAAGGTTAATTCCCACCGACAATTTCTGACCTTATTGGGGGTTTTTTCCATATGACCCCGCCATGAAAACACCTAAAGTGTGACCAAAGAGAAGTTTCTATAAAAGTTTTTTTTAGTTTTCCCCTTTTATTCATACTAAACTTTTAAACCTTTGATAGCTAAAATGGCTTTGGTCTCGTTTTGGTGTATGCCATTTTACATAAGAGAGAACAAAACGAAAGCTATTAGAACTAAAATAAGTAGGTTTAAAATTGGGTTAGTTTTGAAGGCTAACTTATAGATAATTATGATATTACAATAGAACTACACGGTAAGTTAGTTTAATTATGTAATACCTATAACAGACACAATTACAAAGAGTTGGTACATGGGCAGATACAAAGGCAGGTAGAAAAGTCCTTCCTTATAGTCCAGTTGGAAAGCGTATCAAAATTGGTTACTTACTAAGCTTCGCTTTTGCCTTTTCACTTCAGAGCCCTAAAACGAAATGGGCTAAAGTTTTCAGTGTGTTTTACGAAAATATTCAAAAAATATACAATAATTTCATACAAACTCACCTTTTCTAAAACGTCATGATCTTCCTTACAGTACAAAGCACCACCTTCTCGCAACGCGAACTCATCACCTGGAATTCGATCAAATTTAATAGGTATAGCACGTTTACGAAAATCTAAAGAATAAAGGCCAAAGCACACCGGATGCGTATGCAGCACGGAACGTAGACACGCGCGTCTCTTATGTACACTCTTGCGACGTGCACGTCTATGGTGTACGCGTACGCAGCTGGTGTGCTGTGGCCTTAATGCCGACTCTGCTGCGCCAAATTTATGTTATGTAAGCTGTAGGTATGTCAGGAGTCAGTTCCTTCCCATTTTAAGGTAATTTTTACGTGGTTTTTTACTAAAACATAGCATAGTACTTCGACACACAACAAACAAAATAAAAGTGTGTGTTTTACGTAAGTATGTGGATGTAAGGGTGCGTGTGTGTGTGTGTGTGTGCCTTGCTGCTTTTATGAAATTGGCTGTGTTATTTTCGATGAAACTCACCAGGAATAAGTTGTCTAGCGCAGGCGCAACACCGGAAACAGTCTATGTGATAGATCTTCGTCTTCGCTCGCATCACGAAATCGTTTTTACTGAATGAGGAGCCGCATTTATCGCATTTTGTTCCAAATAACCTGAGAACAAAAACAAAAATAAATCAAATCAAATCATTATACCAAATGACTAAAATCCCCCTTTTTTCAAAACATAATATATGACTAATAAGAATAACAGCGTTATTATTAAAATTTAAAATATACGTGAAATACTTTGGTGGTTCTTAATACTAAAATGTACCATGTCTGTTTTATCGCAACTCTATGTTTATTGTCATTTTGCACGCGCATTTTGAGTATCGCCTAGGGGTCACTGCTTTTTTTTGTGTCCTGAGGGCGTATTACGAGTTTTGCATTGCAACAATCGATTTGAGAGCTTTTATAGTGACTTACATAGTACCTATTTATCATTCTGTGCCGCGCAGTCGGTAGAAACAGCACAGATTCATAAATAGTTACTACGTAAGTCACGTTGACTGCTCACTTTTCTTGGTCAGTGACCCAGTTTCTTGTATGGTGGCTAGATAAAGCCTTGTGACCGGTGGTGGAAAGGCCAGTGTGGTGAAAGGACTACATGCGACTCGTGAAGGCTCTTTTCGTGAACAGGTTTTCGATTTTAACAAAAATGCATTACTTAGCTCTGGTTTTTTTTAAATTTATTTTTGCCTATCTATTTTGGCCCCATTATGCCAAACAGGGTTAGCATTTTGACCCTGGGTTATAAATGAAATTCAACGATAGCCTGTAGGTACAAAGATCCTTGTGATTTTAATAAATAAAATAAGTAACAGTAAGAAATAAATATTAGGTACTAGGTATATATTTAAAAAGATCAAAAATATATCTTACAAAAAACATATTTCAAAATCCAAAAATACTACCTCACATCAAATTGAGGCGCATTCATCATTTCAACGCCCAAAACGGCCGTAAAAGCCTCCCCCGGGTCATCGACCGGCACTTAGGGGATGAAACCACCCCCTACCCCCGGCAATATCGCTAAAAGCATCGCCTATAGCTACCTACTGTTAGGTTGAGATAGGGTTAGGGTGTGAAGTAGGATTAGAGAGTTTCAGCTGCCAAACAGAAACTTTGTAGGCTGTGGTGGTGTCAGGTTATTGTGGCAATGTCGCCATTTTGATTATTTTCTGTTTGGAAACATCGCTTCTAAAAACATTACGTAACGGGACCAATAAGGCCCATGTTTACGAACAAATAAACGATCGTTTACCGTAACCATTGGTCAAGGTGACAGATAATAATAATAATATTTTATTTATTACAACAGAGTCCAATTTGTTAGTAAAACGCAACCTAAAAACTAGGTTAGTACTTAATAATTAACAATGATTTAGTCCTCTGGACGAGCTTCCAAACCAGAGGACAACTGAAAAGATCCGAGAACGCGCTTATGATGCTGTTGGTGCTCGTGCGAAGCCTGCTCAGCAGTGAGGCCGACTTTTTGCGCCAGATAGCATCAAACGAGTCGGTATGCGCCTCGGCAAACATACCCGAAGCGCTGCAGAAGCGCGGAAGCCGCAACAGAGCCCTAAACGCATTGTTGTATTGGACCCGCAGAGCATTGTAAGCTTTTTGAGTATGGTTGAACCACAGACTCGCTGAGTACAGAGATGTACAGTACGCTTTGAATAAAGTAACTTTCACTGGGTAAAAAAAAAAAAAAAAAATGGGGATAATGTATAGGTTAGTTATTCTGAGTTTAGGCTAAACAGTCGTTTAAAACCATCTGTTTATGTAATTGGTGAACAGTCAGGCTGTTGCTTGATTCTTCTAGGCTAGGAACAGTGGGGCTACTCTAGAAAACAGTTCCAATAGCAATCCAGTTCCAATCTCAATCCAGTTTCAACGCTTGTTTGGCACTCTTGAACCAAATCGAGTTTGAAATCGAGATGGAGCATGCGATTGACATTTCCGTAAAGAACAACAGAGACAGAAAGTCGATTTCACTTAGTTTCATTCCACTCTGAATTGTGCGCTAGTATTGAATTCAAGAGTACCAAATGACCAAGCCAAGGACTAGTACTCTCTGACGACAAATGACAATCCTAAACTGAATCCTCACGGGAGCAGAAGGAGGGGTCTATTCTTAGGCTTTTGTTAGTAGTAGAACTTCTTGTGAAAGATTTCGTCCGGGGAAGTGCTACCACCGTACCTATTTCTGCCGCCAAGCAGTAGTGTTCGCATTGCTGTGTTTCGGTTTGAAGGGTACGGGTGCCGGTGAAATTACAGGCACATGAGACTTTTCATCTTTATGTCTCAGGGTCGGCAGCGCGCGTGTGATGTCTCTGGTGTTACAGGCGTTCATAGGCTACGGTAACTGCTTTCCATCTGGTGGACCGTAAGCTTGTCTACTTGCCAAGTAGCATAAAAAAAAAAGAAAAAAAAAGGCCAGACTTACCATGGCTCCAAGCACTTGTCACATGTCTTTAATTATTTGGTCTAGGACAAGTCAGTTTCTTCACAATTTTTCCTTTATCGTTTGAGGGGCACGTAATATTTCGCACATAATTTTTTTGAATGAAAAACTCTAATGGTGCCCCTTTAGGGTTTGAACCCACGACCTTAGGATCGGAAGTCGGTATCTCTAAGCTTCCTTTAAACCATCAGTGCTCGCTAAGGTACTGTTTAAGTGATATAGACGCGGAACTTAAATTCAGAAAATTTAGAAATTTAAACATTAAGACACGCCTTTTCCCCCGAAGTGGTAGGCAGAGCCTAAAAGGGCCTCTTTTCACCGTGAGTTAAACAATCGCTGGAATATAGACGTGACAAGTGGTGAGCTCATCGCCGCCATTGCTTTCCACGACAGACTTGGCTAACACACTCCTATAAATAAGCCAGCAGCCAGGACCAATGTTATACCAACGAAAGGTGCCGAACAAGTGCGGATTTAATGATTTGAAATTTGTTACCTACATATTAAATGCTTTTGAAAGTGTTTCATTTGAGTTTAGTTTCTTCAGGCCATTTTATACTTTCAGGGGAGTATTTATATGTATAAATAAGAATACTAATATGAATGTACCTACTACATAAGAGCAATAAATGAATGAATATGAATAAATTCTTACAGAAACAAACAAAAAATAACTAAGGCTAAAGAACGGCAAGATCAGTGCAATATTTAAGCGGAAATAATAATAAAACGATAGTTTAAAATTATGTTTTTGATTAATCATAGATTTAATTTTACGAGTAGATATCTTATCTATTATCTTGATTTAACGTTTACGGACTAAGATAACCTTAAAAGATTAGATGTTAACAGATAAGTAACTTGTTTTGGTTTGATTTTATATAAATGACTGTAAAATCTTGTTTCTGCAAATCACTATTTAAACGTTTTGATAAGAGACACGCCCGCAACCCAATTACACTATTAAATGGCAATGGGGACACAACAGTGGTGATCATTTTATTTATTTATTTTATTTTACAAATTTTGGGAAAACTTACAGCTAGTACACATACGGATTATAAACTAAAATACATGTAAGAACTACCTACATGTATCCAGAGGGCCATTTAAAAGTTTCCACATATAGGTTACAAACGAGTAAACATAAAAACAGTAATCGTAGACGACGAAAAGAGAAAAAAAAAGAAGATACAAAAAACAAAATGAAATTAAATGATAAATGCGAAGTTAAGTTAACTAAAATTGGAAGAAAAATTTGTCACTGAGTAAGCGCTTAAGCCTACTAGTTGGGGTATTGAATAAATCTACATCAACATCTGCTTTGACCAAAGCCATTTTGGTAGTCTTAGCGCTGTTCAAATCTATCGAAACTTGAAAGGAGGAATGTTTTTGGTCAAGAAGTTTCCTCTATTCAAGTTTCATAAGATTCTGATAGCGCTATAAGGCTGCCTAAATTATTCCCATTGATACGTTCCCCATTACGTTACGCACAAGTGTCCTGCCAGCCTCAGCTGCAGCACTCGATGCCTCTTGCAGAGGCCCTTCGTAGGAATGTGGTATCAAAACCCATTCTGAAAAAGCAAAATGTCAAAGACGACGGCTTCACCCTCGTGGAGAAGAAACGTCGAACAAGATCTTGGCAATATACCGACAGAGTCGACGACACTGCATGCTGTTGAGCCGACTATCAAGATCTACATCTCCCGAATAAGCGAGAAGACATCAGGAGATGATGTCCTGCGATTTGTGAAGGAGAGGTGCCGGGGCCGGAATGAGGGGGCAATTCGACTGTCCCTCCAGAGGCTGGAGACCAATAGGGCCACTGATTTCAAGTCCTACGCTCTCCAGGTTACGGCGAGGTACATGAATGAGCTCCTCAAACCTGATTTCTGGCCAGCTGGTATTGTTTACCGACGCTATAGGGAAGCGGTATCGAAACAAAATCCCCCAAAAGATGTAAAGTGTTAGTTTTAAGTGTAAAATATATATGTTAGTCTATAAGGTATATATTCTATGGGCTTATTGTTTAGGTATAATTTTATTATACATTTCCCATGTAGCCTGAAATAAAACTTTATTATTATTATTTATTGCCATTTGCTATTGTAATTGAGGTGTGATTTACCGGCTGATATCGCTATATGTGTTAGTAATTATATAGGTATAAGTATGTCTAGTTATTTTTAGTAGATAATTAATTATGTTAACTTAATAATCTCTATCTGTACTTTTTCCTATCGCACTACCACCCATTTTATATTACACAAAGGTTAGCTGGATGAATGCAGGATGGAGGGTATGGCCAAGAGTTCCCTGGTCTGCTCTTCCACCAGGAGGACTACTACTTGGCTAAATTCCGAGCGAGACGTGCCGGAGTGGGCGGAGGCGGGCGCGGCGCGAGGCGCGTGCGCGGGCGCTGGTACGGGTGCGGGTGCGGCGGCGCAGGCAGGAAGGACGGGCTGCTGCAGAAGGCGACGCGGCCGGCACCCGCCTTCCTGCCTGCGCCGCCAAGAGATCACGGGGTCACTCTCCCACACGGTGGTTAGACCTTATAAAGTCCATCACACAAACATCCATGACCGAATGTTCTCGCAATGCTGCTAATAGAGCCGAGTGGAGACGCAACGCAAGAGCCACCACTCAACCAAGCAAGACCAGCATAACCACGACCACTCTGTAGAGTGTACAACTAAGAGAGATTTTGTACATACAGGCGCAGATTCGCAATGCAGCGTAGGTATATCACGAAGCAAACGTATATGTGACGAAAAATTTAAATAAAAATTGAATTCTCGTTGCCACCGAAGAACAACGTCATGGTACGTCGACGTAAAGCCGCGTGGCCTGATGTCGCTCTGCCCCTCGACTGCTAAAATGGAAATTTGCAATATCTGTACTTACCTATTTACATGTTTGTATTACATTATTATTTATAAGTATAACAAGCGTAGCGTGTGCTGTCTTGCATATTTTTGCTGATGTTTATTTACTTTTGACTACATTCCTAAGGTTTTTAAGTTCTCATTTACTATGTATCGGCAACTCCTTGCTCCGAGGCACCACACAGGCGCTTCTCACCTAGTGGTGCCGAGTTTGTTGCCTGATTCTTCTAGGCTTGGTCGCGTTGGAACAGGAGTAATTTAATTTTATAAAAGACGATTCAAAATGATCCTTGTGATTTCAATGAATAAAGTTCTTTTTGACTTTGACTTTGACTTTGACGTGCATGCTACGTCTACGCCTCCAAGGTCTACGCAGGTCTACGCGTACGCAGTCGGTGTGCTGTGGCCTTAAATAAGACCTAAGCGCAGCCCTGACTAAGAAAGAACCGATGTACGACGTACGAACGCTTGTCTCATCAGTCATCACAGATCTTACATTTGCCGTTTCAGGAAAGATAGGTATTTATTTATTTGTACTCGTCTGTAAATAGCCATGACGGAGGCACCCGACACCGCAGGATGGTGTTGGGTTTCGCTAATTGTCGGGTCACAACGTCTGTACGTACACGACACTATTTGCAGGGTACTATAATAATGTAGGTTCTGGTTCTGCACATCCAAGTGTGTGTAAGATTTCCGGAACCGTTTGAAGCAAACACTATAAAGTCAATGTCAAAAGAATTTTAGGTAGGCAACACACTACAATTGTTTTACTCCAGTCTGACACGTACAAAGAGTCAGCCGTATATATCGATTTAGATACCTAGTAATTTTAATAATAAATAGATTTAGCAAGAGGTGTTTACGCAAACAAATACGAGAAGTTTGCTAGCGCCCCTGCGCCAGAGGAAGACAACTCACTTAGCCATGGACTGCCGTACTAGCGGCATCATAATAATTATATTTACATCTTAAACCTATGTTACTCATTTTAATTACATCATTAAAGCTAGTTTCATATCAAAGAAGTATTTATATTAATCCTCAACAAGAGGTGAGAGTTATTTGAATTAACTATTGGCCGTATGGACAAGCTCAAAGTCACGTAGCGGGCTATGGAGAGAGCAATGCTAGGGGTATCACTACGTGATAGAATCCGAAATGAGGAAATCCGTAGAAGAACCAAGATCACCGGCACAGCTCCCAAAATTAGCAAGTTGAAGTGGCAATGGTGATATAGCCCGCAGAACAGACAACCGATGGGGAATAAAGGTTCTCGAGTGGCGACCAAAAACCGGACGACGCGGTAAAGGAAGGCCCTCCACTCGATGGACTAAAGACATTATACACGTCGCAGGAATTCTGTGGAAGAAGGCGGCTCAAGACCGTGCGTCGTGGCATACTAAGGGGGAGGCCTATGTCCAGCAGTGGATACCTACAGGCTGATGATGATGATTATGATGATTAATTATTTTCCCTAAAAACATAGATACCGTTGTAGTATGATAATTTTGATTTCGAAAATAATGTACCTACCTATGAAGAAATTCATTTTTCATCCCACCATCTCGGAAAGAGTATTTTTGCTATTCGATATCTGAGTGTAAAAGCCGTTTTTATCCTCTAGAGGATAAAGTAAAATTGAATTTAGAACATCGTGTGCACTAATTTTGTGAATTCAAAACATCATTAAACCTATTTACTTTTACCTCCATGGTGCCGAATTTATCATACTACCTTTTTTTAATTTGTTAAAAACTTAGACTCGGAACCTTCTTGGTGTATTACTATTTTATTAATTTGCTTTACGCGCGCCATTTTCTTTCACGTCATATTGTTAAAACCTTAGGTTAAAAACAAGAAACTTGAAAACAAGTGTTAGCTATTTGATACCGGATGTTGTTTGACGGATGTAGTTTTATGCAACCACGCACGCCATCTACCATGGTAAGGCGAGACGATTGGATCGACCAACGGTGTTTGCCGACGAGCGGCGCCGAGGGATGTCGAACCTTCGCCGAACGACCGATGACGAGGCTACGAGGAGGGAGTTCGACAAAGTCAAGAGGCATTCGAGACCAAGACAGGAAGGAAGGCAGTCATAATTAGAGAATTATAGTAGCACCTAAGAATAAGGAGAATAAAGTTAATCTATCTAGAAAGAGAGTTTTAATATATCAGAAGTGACAAAGTTACTACGCCCATAAAAGTGAGCTTCAAAAAAATATATCTGGTGAGTTTAAGTAGCTTATTATTTGCTATTAATTTACTACTGTAATTACGAGTGTAAAAACTTTTGTAATTGACCATGTGCGATGCTTTTGCCAAGGCTACTCTTTGGAAGCTAGCACGTGTGAATTAAGTAGTATTTATTGCTGTTGATTTACTACTGCAATAACGAGTGCAAAATCTTTTATAATTGACCATGTGCGATGCTTTTGCCAAGGCTACTCTTTGGAAGCTAGCACGTGTGAATTAAGTAGTATTTATTGCTGTTAATTTACTACTGCAATAACGAGTGCAAAATCTTTTATAATTGACCATGTGCGATGCTTTTGCCAAGGCTACTCTTTGGAAGCTAGCACGTGTGAATTAAGTAGTATTTATTGCTGTTAATTTACTACTGCAATAACGAGTGCAAAATCTTTTATAATTGACCATGTGCGATGCTTTTGCCAAGGCTACTCTTTGGAAGCTAGCACGTGTTTATTATTTGAGGCTACCTACACTATATTTGGTTAACACTATGCGATGCTTTTACCAAGGCTACTCTTTGGAAGCTAGCACGTGTTAATTAAGTAGTATTTATTTCTGTTAATTTATTTCTGTAACTATGTGTGCAAAATCTTTTATAATTGACCATGTGCGATGCTTTTGCCAAGGCTACTCTTTGGAAGCTAGCACGTGTTTATTATTTGAGACTACCTTCACTATATTTAGTTAACACTATGCGATGCTTTTGCCAAGGCTACTCTTTGGAAGCTAGCATGTGGTAATGAAGTAGTATTTATTTCTGTTAATTTATTACTGTAACTACGTGTGCTAAATCTTTTATAATTGACCATGTGCGATGCTTTTGCCAAGGCTACTCTTTGGAAGCTAGCACGTGTTTATTATTTGAGACTACCTTCACTATATTTGGTTAACACTATGCGATGCTTTTGCCAAGGCTACTCTTTGGAAGCTAGCACGTGTTAATTAAGTAGTATTTATTTCTGTTAATTTATTAGTGTATGTGTGCAAAATCTTTTATAATTTACCATGTGCGATGCTTTTGCCAAGGCTACTCTTTGGAAGCTAGCATGCGTTTATTATTTGAGACTAACTACACTATATTTGGTTAACACTATGCGATGCTTTTACCAAGGCTACTCTTTGGAAGCTAGCATTTGTTAATGAAGTAGTATTTATTTCTGTTAATTTATTACTGTAACTACGTGTGCTAAATCTTTTATAATTGACCATGTGCGATGCTTTTGCCAAGGCTACTCTTTGGAAGCTAGCACGTGTTTATTATTTGAGACTACCTACACTATATTTGGTTAACACTATGCGATGCTTTTGCCAAGGCTACTCTTTGGAAGCTAGCACGTGTTAATTAAGTAGTATTTATTTCCGTTAATTTTTATTAACTACGTGTGCTAAATCTTTTATAATTGACTGTGTCCGATGCTTTTCCCAAAGCTACTCTTTGGAAGCTAGCACGTGTTAATTAAGTAGTATTTATTTCTGTTAATTTTTATTAACTACGTGTGCTAAATGTTTTATAATTGACTGTGTGCGATGCTTTTGCCAAAGCTACTCTTTGGAAGCTAGCACGTGTTTATTATTTTAGACAACCTACGTGGTTAACACAAGCTAGCACGTGTTAATTAAGTAGTATTTATTTCTGTTAATTTTTATTAACTACGTGTGCTAAATCTTTTATAATTGACTGTGTGCGATGCTTTTGCCAAAGCTACTCTTTGGAAGCTAGCACGTGTTAATTATTTTAGACAACCTACGTGGTTAACACTACGTGATGCTTTTGCCAGGGCTACTCCTTGGAGGCTAGCCCGTGTTTATTAAATAGCATTTATTACTGTAATTATGTGTGCAAAATCTTTTATAATTGACCATGTGCGATGCTTTTGCCAAGGCTACTCTTTGGAAGCTAGCAAGTGTTTATTATTTTAGACTACCAACACTATATTTGTTTTACACTATGCGATGCTTTTGCCAAAGGCTACTCTTTGGAAGCTAGCACGTATATATTATTTTAGACTACCTACGCTATATTTGGTTATGCGATGCTTTTGCCAAGGCTACTTCTTGAAGGCTAGCACGTGTTTATTAAGTAGTATTTATTGCTGTTAATTTACTGCTGTAATTACGTGTGCAAAATCTTTAATAATTGCCCATATGCGATGCTTTTGCCAACGCTACTCTTTGGAAGCTAGCACGTATTCATTATTTTAGACTACCTACACTATACACTGATAACATTGTGCAATGCTGTTACCAAAGCTACTCTTTGGGAGGCTAGCACGTGTTAGTTATTTTCAACTACCTACACTATCTTTGGTTAACCCGTGCGATGATTTTGCCAAGGCTACTCATTGGATGTTAGCAGCACGTGTTAAATAAGTAGTATTTATTGCTTGTAATTTAATACTATACGTGAGCAAAAATGTGTACATGTGATGATAAAACGGGATAAGTGTCCAAAATTTAGTATAGCAGCTCCACTCCATACTGGAACAGGACAGAGTTTAAGGACAGATTCGGCAAGTGCAATGTATACTTCTTCAGTTCTGATCCTAGTAGTAAGTACTTCGATTTGTGGAAACCAAGTTAGTCTTTGGTACTTCACGACTCCCCAAGTACCTAGTTGAAGATATCTTGTTTCATTCATTATATTCCTGAATATTTTCTGATTCATATAGTGTTATTAAATATTCATTTTCAGATTGGTTATTATTATAAATTGTGTAAGTAAGCAAATGTTATTAATTTTTGAGGCAATGAAGGTTAGTAGATTTGCATTTAGCCATAAAGTTATCCTCGCAAGACCCAGCTCAGCTTCTACAAATCTACACGAACTTTGTTCCATGATGTATTATGTGAACTTTGTTCCATAGGAAATATTAGTCTTTACTTAAGTATTGAGCAATTTTGATCTTCTGCTTCCGGTGACTTAGATTTTTAAAGAAAGAAAGAAAGAAAGAAAAACGTTTATTTGGCACAAAAACGACACACAATGCTGATTTTTAAATAAATAAAGCCAGTAATCTGTCTCTGATACCAATATTTTCCATATTTCTTCACATGGAATCTAATTCAAACTCACTGTTATTTGATTGTAACATTGTGTACCTACCTATTTACTTGTTTAACTAAAATTATATGAAATGTTTATGCACTTGCAACCTAATACAGATGAGGAATTAATTGCATCTTAGACAAGCCTTGTAAGAATCATCAATCTCATTACGTTAAGTATAAATAATGTATTTTTATTAATAATACGTATTACACTATTGATGACTATATTAATGATAAAGCCGTGTGGCGTGATGTTACTCTGCCCATTGCCACTAAAATGGAAATTTGCAATATCTGTATTACCTATTTACATAGTTCTATTAGATTATTATTTATAAGTATAACAAGCGTAGCGTGTGCTGTCTTACATACTTTTGCTGATGTTTATTTACTTTTGACTTCCTTCCTAAGGTTTTTAAGTTCTCATTTACTATGTATCAGCAACTTCTTTCTCCGAGGCACCACGCAGGCGCTTCTCACCTAGTGGTAAGACGGATCATTTAAGTAGGCCAAGTTGTTTTTGTTACCTGATTCTTCTAGGCTTGGTCGCGTTGGAACAGGAGAAATTTTAGTTTGTAGGACTGTTCGAAATGATCCTTGTGAAATCAATGAATAAAATTATTTTGATTTGATTTGCTTGGGACATACGGTGTTAAACGTTTTTTTAAGGTCAAAATATACAGCTATGCATTTTCTCCCACGATCAAACTGATCTGAACAATAAAAGAGTTTATTGCTCTCACGGCATCTTCAGTGGACCTACCATTTCTGAAGCCCTATTGTGAGTCTGACAATAATTGAAATTGATTTAAGTATTAATTAATGTTGTGTATTGTTGTTTTTCTTTAAATTTTGAAATGACCGGCAGTACAGAAATTGGTCATAGTTATTGACCTTGTCCATATCGCCAGAGGCAGAGGGAAAATGCCGTTATTGAAGCAGAGATTGGCTAAGTGACAGATAATAGGTACTACTTCGTTTTAGGCTAGTTTTAAAAAGCTAGTTGGGATATTATCCAAGCCAGGAGTGCTGTCTGATTTGACTCGTAAGTACATCATATACTTTGTTAGGGTCAGTTTCCAAAAGAACAAATGAGTTAAGCTGTGTTTCATGTGCTCCTAAAGCCAATTGATTAATTGAGTCTATTATTTCGTTCTTACGCAAGTTCGGTTTCCTTCGAAATTATATTTATATCTCCTGTTATTATTATGTTTTTATATAATTTTGATGATTCTATGTGTAAATTTAACAAGTTAATAAACATTATGCTTGATCTAATGATAAATGTAGATGACAAGACGAGAATGACACAGAAAAATACAAGAGACACACACATAAACATAGATTAACAAAGATTACTAAAACTACACAGAATACAAGTCGACATTTCAGTATTTAACTTCTTTGACCTTTGTCAAAATAATCCAATTTCTTACATACTTACGCCACAACTCCATGTTGGCTTGTTGTTGCAAATGAGGTGTAATTTACTAGAGAAGGAATAGGCTGGTCAGGGTATAGTCATTATTCAGACTTATAATTAAACCGTCTATGTTAGCGTATATGCTTCTTATATGTTGAGAATGACTTTACTATGTGTCTTGTAAGATCCTCCAATCCAATGTGATAACATTGGATAGAGCGAGCAATTTCAATTTCATCTATCTCATTCAAAGTAGAGAGGGAGCTATTCATGAGGTGCAAAAGGACTGCAGGTTTTATTAAGATCATGGCGAGGTTTTTAATTTATTTTTTAAACTGGCAAAATAATAATAAGTTGAAAATATCCAAAGAGACAAACGTAATCTTTATGTTGTGTTTGATAACAATCTTGATGGCATAATATACTGGAAGTTTAATGGCGTGTAAAGTGTGTATGGTTAATTTTTTGTGTTTTATATGGTTGGCAGACGATTTTATAAAATAATAATAATAAAGACTTGATAATTAATATTTTAATAGATAGAAGTAAAGTCATTGCCCTTGCAGTAGTTGATGAACCTGGGCTTCAGTTCTGATAATGATATTTTGTCATTTTATTTATTTTATTTTAGTTTTAGGAAAACTTAGAGCTAGTACAAGTATTGATGAAAGCAAAGTGGTAAACAAAGGCTAATTAAAAGTTTCAATTAATTCACATTAAGTAAATGATGATTAGAGAGTTCTCCTCTCTTCTGACGTATACCTTGCCATAAGCCATCTAACAAAATTCGTACTGCTTTGACTTGGCAAGATCTTGAGCCAAGAAGTGTAAGCGGGAGCCTTGTGCGATTAATTGCTGCGACACGTAGACAGGTGTCCCCAGATGTGCGGATGCCTAAGTGTAAGGTACTCGACAAGTCTTGTGTTTGACATTAAAGTTCTTGCCCAGTTTCTCAATCTTCTTCTTGAACTCTTCATTTTGCGCAATGAGGAGAGTAACGGAAGACTGAATACTCTTGGTATCTCATTCAGAATTTTTTCTCAGGGCTTGTTCCTGATTAAAAAGAAAGGTTCTTATCTTCTCCTTAAAATTACTTAGCTCAGAAGTGTACTCAACCGTTCTACGTCTTTTGAAGCGTGTGAATGGATTTTGTAGTGTCTTGTCCGATCAGAGTCCGAGAGCGGTTAGTCAGAAACGTCCGTCATTGGACTAGGAAATAATAAGTACCGAGGAGATAGGTTACACTCGTTAGAAGCAGTGTAGCAATGCGTGAATTTTATTAAATTGCGTATAATCAATAGACAAGTAGATAAAAAGTGCGCGTGGGCACTCGAAGCCCCGTCACTACAGCGCGCTGAGTGGGCTGGCAGTACCAAGCAATCAGAATCTGCGTAGAGTAAGACACCGACGTAGCATGTGTATGACGTCGGTCGTCGCAGTGCGTTCCTACTCGCACTGCAATACAAGCGCTCTTGTACAGCCCCACGGCTCACACGGTTAATTTATTAAAATAACTACATACTATCTTGGAGAAATTCCATAATAATTTGATGAGTTAGCCCAGTTTGATTTACTTTATCCATAACATAAAGTTACAATGCATACTGCTCTGTTTTCGTTGTATGTGTTGCAGATGAAACTAATACAGAGCGTGTCCCTGAAAATAAGGAAGAAGCATGTTGCGATCATGGAACAAGACTGTTGCCATGGCACAACTTATAACGTACAACAGACGTACGACGGAACAGGAGTAATTTTAGTTTATAAGACGATTCAAAATGATCCTTGTGATTTCAATGAATAAAATTCTTTTTGACTTTGACTTTTGTACCGCCCATTTCATCTTGGAGAAATTCCATCATAATTTGATGAGTTAGCTCAGTTTGATTTACTTTATCCATAACATAAAGTTACAATGCATACTGCTCTGTTTTCGTTGTATGTGTTGCAGATGAAACTAATACAGAGCGTGTCCCTGAAAATAAGGAAGAAGCATGTTGCGATCATGGAACAAGACTGTTGCCATGGCACAACTTATGACGTACCACTCATTTCCAATCGTGACAATGACGTGAGCGAACGGTCATTGCTGGTCTGGAAATAACTTTTAAAATAGAACGAGCGAGTTCCCAGAAAACAAATGACATTGAGCATGTTGCGATCATGGAACAAGACTGTTGCCATGGCACAACTTATGACGTACCACCCATTTCCAATCGTGACGATGACGTGAGCGAACGGTCATTGCTGGTCTGGAAATAACTTTTAAAATGGAATGAGCGAGTTCCCAGAAAACAAATGACATTGAGCATGTTGCGATCATGGAACAAGACTGTTGCCATGGCACAACTTATGACGTACCACCCATTTCCAATCGTGACGATGACGTGAGCGAACGGTCATTGCTGGTCTGGAAATAACTTTTAAAATGGAACGAGCGAGTTCCCAGAAAACAAATGACATTGAGCATGTTGCGATCATGGAACAAGACTGTTGCCATGGCACAACCTATGACGTACCGACTATTTCCAATTGTGATGATGACGTGAGAGAACGGTCATTGCCGGTCTGGAAATAAACTTCAAAATGGAACGAGAGTTGCCAAGAAAATAAATGACATTTCAAAATGGAACGAGAGAATTGCCAAGAAAATAATGATATAGCATGAATATGAACATAGATGATACAATATACTGTCTGGAAATAACTTTCAACATGGAACGAGAGTTGCCAAGAAAATAAATGACATAGCACGTATATGATTATAGACATTGATGATACAATAGACTGTCTGGAATTAAGTTTCAAAATGGAACGAGAGAGTTGCCAAGAAAATAAATGACATAGCATGAATATGGACATGATAATACAATAGACTGTCAGGAAATAACTTTCAACATGGAACGAGATAGTTGCCAAGAAAATAAATGACATAGCATGAATATATACATTGATGATACAATAGACCGAGGAATGAGGACATCCCTCAAGGATCAAGATGGCCGAAGAACACAATGACAAAAAGAAAACTTATATTAGATAATTTTGTCTAGGCCTGAGCCACAGTGAGCAATATCAACGAGAAGTTGCGCCAGAGATATAATTATGATGAATTATAATAAGAATAGAATTATTCATTGATATACTCATTGATAATTTCAGTAGTAGCAAAACAAAAAAATAATCAAGCAATTAAATTAATGAAAATCCTTTATTATATGAGCTTTAAGAAACCTTTTAAATGTTATTAATGACTTTATCTACTTAATGACTTTCGGTATTTTATTGTTTAACTGCGCACCTTCGTAGGTACATAATGTTTTTTTTCCCATAGTTTGTCCAAAGCTGGTCATAGAATAATATTGTTGGCTTGTTTTGTTATTTGTTGCTGAATATTGTTTTCTTATTGTTGGCTTGTCTTGTTATTTGTTTCTGAATGTTGTTTTTCTTCGTGAATATCAATTGAGAGGTACGTTAATATGAAGAAATGTAAGTAGGTAAATTAAAATGAATAAATGAAATACAAAGTTTAATGTCTGAGGACAGACATATGGTCAGAATGGCCGAATGTTAGCTATTTGATACCGGATGTTGTTTGACGGATGTAGTTTTATGCAACCACGCACGCCATCTACCATGGTAAGGCGAGACGATTGGATCGACCAACGGTGTTTGCCGACGAGCGGCGCCGAGGGATGTCGAACCTTCGCCGAACGACCGATGACGAGGCTACGAGGAGGGAGTTCGACAAAGTCAAGAGGCATTCGAGACCAAGACAGGAAGGAAGGCAGTCATAATTAGAGAATTATAGTAGCACCTAAGAATAAGGAGAATAAAGTTAATCTATCTAGAAAGAGAGTTTTAATACAAGTAAACCCTAAAATGAGTGATTCTAGCGACGAAGAAGTTTATTTGAAGCCAACAGAATTGACTGAAACTGTTGAAAATGCGCAAAAGTATCATGTGACTGTAAGTGTTTATTTTTTTGCATTTAGTAATTTCCTCGCTGAGGTGGGATGAAAAGTTACATGTTGCACTCGAGTGCAAAGATTTTTCACCTCGTGCTCTTTTGATTCCCTCGCTAACGCTCAGGATTCTAATTATTTAATCACTCGCGACGCTCGTGATTAAATTTTAGAATCCTTCGCTTGCTCGATCATCAAAACTGAGCACGCGGTTAAAAAGCAACTTTGCACTCTTGTATAACAAATAACTATTGTAAAAACGGGAAATTTTCATCACCGAGCGCGAAAAAGGTCCTTCCTCGCGGGTGCGAGGAAGGACGCGGAGTGTACCGCGGAACCTATACCCACCCTGATGAAGACCCTCGATTAGGGTCGAAACCTGTTGGTGCTTCCACGAACATATCGGTACGTGAAAATTTCCCGTTTTTACAAAATGAATGATATAATTCACGAAGAAATTGTACCTACGTAAATAGTTACTAATTCCAAGTAAAAGGGATGCGAATACAAAATGTTTACATTCTGACAAGAAAGTGATGAGTGAATTCTGAAAACGTAACCTTTAGGTATTTAAAGAAACAAACAATTAAATTGAGAATTTGAGAAAATAAAATAGTTAAAAGAATAGGAAATAATAAGACAATACTGACAGGAAATTATCTTCCGTGTTTTAAAGAAGACTTCCATGGGATGCATCTTGGATGGGATGTTTTGAATAAACAATTTCTGAGTTTGTTTATTTTTGTGCCGTTCGGAAGTCTAATTAGAAAGAAAACTTTTGTTTGTTTTTGTTTCAGTTTTAATTAGCTGATTGGTGTTGCTGTTGTTATAAATTTGTATTATTTACGTTATCGTAGACTTAAATAAAAATAAAAATAATTAGTATCAGGTAGGTAGGTACTTCACTTTGTGTTTTGTGTAAGATTCGTTAGGAGCTTGATAATTTATTAGTAATTTTTTTAAATTAGTACCTACCGTCTAGGTTCTATATTCTTCTATTATTCGTTCGTTACACGAATAGACTGTCAAAATAATCGGAATATTTGGCGACTCAGATAAATCTAGGTTAAGTTTGAAATGTGAAACTACTAAATGACCGAATACATACAATAACCGGTTAGGTATATAGACAGTCGAAAATTAATAGAAAGGCGTTGATGCTCACAACGTTTACCGAAAACGAATACATAAAAATAATGTAATCGAAAACCCGCTTATCCGGACCGGTGTAACCGGGAACAAACATACCATAGACGTATCGGATTCCCGCCGCCCGCCGCGCTGTCAAACTGACGTTTGTTTTGGCGCCAAAATACATAATGCTCAGTCAAACTCGGTTTGTTTTCTCTTCGGCACATCACAGTATAGAATGACAAACGCGGTTTGCCGCTTTTTCATTGGCATTTCTTTGGTATTAGACCTTATGTCTATTAACAGAGGATGTAGGGAAGTTGTTTTAAGAAGTTGGATAGTTGAAAGTATATTTGCATTCGTGTAATTCTATATTTTGGCCGCGAGAAATGGAAGGGTGAAAAGGTAAACATACGCGCGTTATTTTAGTGAATTCATCTTTGGAGTCTGTGTGTATAAAAAGTGGCGCCGAGATGCGATGGTGATTGACGTTTAGTTATGTTTTATTTTTGAAATGGTGAATTTAGGCTTGTGTAAGCAAATAGTTAATAATAGAGTGTTGATGAACTCTGTGGTTAAAATTAATAAAAAAAATGCGCTGCTTTTGCATATTATAGATAACTTAGCGCAAAGGAAAACAAAAGTCCAAGCAGAGATTGATACGAAGCAATAGTCAATAGTACCTATTTATTTTGTTAAAAATTCAGATTTTAAAAGTCAAAAAAACAAGTCTATACAAAGTAGGTACTTAGGTATTAAAGTACGTTAGGTAAGGTAGGTAGGTATTGAAGCTGCATTCGTTGTCAAAGCAATTTAAAAACATAGTCATATTATTTAGGTAATCAAATAAGAGTAAAAAATAGGTACCTACCTAAGTCGAATTTAATATCACTCATACAATTCAATAACATGTCAAATTAGAAGAAGGTAGACAAGTCATATTTAAACTATGTTAGTTATTAATGAAGTAGGTTCCTAACGGCAAATCCTCTAAATTAGTCAGGTTAGTGAGTAGGCTAGTCAAATACAACATGAATTTACTGGCTAATACCGACAGGCTGGTAAGTTCGTTTGTCAGAAAAAAAAGTTAATAATCACACTAATATTATAAATACGATAGTTTGTGAGTACGTATGTTTGTTACTTCTTCACGCTCAAACGGCTTAATGGATTTGAGTGAAATTTAGAATGAAGATAACTTTCACCCTGGATTAACACATAGGCTTCTTTTCATCATCATCATCAATTTTTAACCGACTTCCCAAAAAAGGAGGAGGTTCCCAATTTGGTTGTTTTTTTTTTAATGTTTTTACCGGATATCTCCAGCGTTTATGACCCGATTTGGAAAATTCTTTTTATATTTGAATAGATATACTTCCAGATTGGTCCCATTTTTTCAGAATTCAGTTCTGATGATGGAATCCATGAGAAATTGAGGGAACTCCTCAAATATTGTAGGCATACATATGGCGATTTTGATATTTGCATTCAAAAAGTATCATAATCCTTTCACCACTATGGTTCTTTCATAAATTTTTTTCATCCAAATATTTAGTCGAATACAATGGCGGAAGTCGGTTTTTTAAATGAAAAGTTATCATCATTGTTTACGCGGGTGAAACCGTGGAGCGCAGCTAGTTGAGGATAAAGGCCAATTCACACCGGCTGCGTATGCAGCAACGTAACGTAGACACGTGCGTCACTTCGCATGAACACGCTTGCGTGCACGTCACGCAAGCGGTGTGCCATGTCTCATACAGTTCCATACATTACAACGTCATGGTACGACGACGTGCACGACGATGTCTACGCGTTTATCATTAATCACGTGATCTTTTTTAAGATTTTTTAACCCCCCCACCCCCTTGGTGATACGTGGTGAGTTTTAAAACTACCCCAACCCCCACCCAAAATCACGTTCTCGTCCTATTTTTAGAATATTATCTTTAAATACTTACATGTATATACTTATAAGATAATACACTCGAGAGCAATGAATCCGGGTCACTTAAAGAATGTTAAAAATCTCGGAAACTAAAAATGATAGATTAATGCAATAAATTGTATTTAATAGACAATGTAATACTCCTTAAATGAAGTTAAAAAAAATATGAGTCACCATACATTTTACTAACACAAAATTACATAAAGAAAAAAACTGCTGATCTCTCCTTAAAACAAAAATAGGAAACATGAAATTTTTGAACTTTATTACGATTTTCTTGAATTTTAATACTTCGTATTGCCTCCTCGTGCTTCCATTACTGCGTTTACGCAGAAAAAAAACAACAAAAAAACAGAAATCAAACAATGATAAATGACAGATTACAAACAAAAGCAAAACCAAATGCTGTAATTTCGTAGTTCCATCTTCGAAAGTGGCCCTTTTTCAAATTTGTTTTTTTTATGATATAACTTTACAATAACTAAGAAGTTTTAATACCTTCATTTAAGGAGTATTACATTGTCTATTAAATACAATTTATTGCATTAACCTAGCATTTTTAGTTTCCGAGATTTTTAGGATTCTTTAAGTGACCCGGATTCATTGCTCTCGAGTGTATAATCGAATTTTTTCGTTGTCTGGTAAACTGCGAGTCAAGGTCACACTACACGCCGCTTTTGACGTGACAACGTCTTATAATTCGATAGAGCCGGCTGCACGCACGAAAAAACATGACTCATGCGGCGTTACCTCGCTCTGAGGCGTTCCATGTAAGGCTTGAAGTGCAAGCGAGAGCGCGGAACGAGCGACAAAGAAGCACAATCGGCCTTTGCGTTCGGCAGCGTTCGACATCCGTCTCTCTCCTACTTGAGTGAGCGATGCGATATATATATATTATTATATATGGGATGGATATTTGAGTGAACAAATGAAATTAAAATTTTCTTTTGAAAAATGCTACCATTCCATCAGTATTTTCTTAAGACGTTGTCACGTTCAACTATCGTCAGTAAACCGACTTTACAGACAACCAATTTTTTGGTTTAGAAATCGCGCGTTTGACGTAACTAAAAAAAATAAAAATAAAAAATATAAATATATAAAATATATATATATATATATATATAAATAAATACACGTGATATCTTACTACACCCCTCCCTCCCCCCTTGTGATATTTCGTGATTTTTGCTAAACCCCCCTTTTCTAGCCTCACGTGATTAATGGACGGTCCCTTAAAGTGTTACCTAGTATAATCTCTCTTGCAGTAAGTCTTCCCATCTCTGACGAAACATGTACAGGACTCGTCCAGGTATTGCCTGCACTCCTGACACTTGAGGCATGCAGCGTGCCATTCCAGGTCGGGGGCTACCCTCAGGATGTACTGGTCGTGTATCTGACCGCCGCAGCCCACGCACAGCGACAGCCGGAGCTTCTCTGAAACAAGAAAAATAACACCATCACCATCATCCTCTGCCTGTTTATCAATGATAACGGCTGGTACACAACACACAGCTGATAAACTAATGAAGTAATGAAGTAGATCAACGACGAACCGATATTTTGTGAACAATTTTTGAACTGAATCGCTATAAGAGTTCATGGTAAGGCCTCAGGTACGTACCTAACTACCTATCTATACCCTGATTTTTAATCTCAGTCAATTTTAGTAAACAATGAAATCCTATCCTACTATCCTACTAATATTATAAACGCGAAAGTTTGTGAGTATGGATGGATGTTTGTTACTCTTTCACGTAAAAACTACTGAATGGATTTGAGTGAAATTTCGAATGGAGATACTTTACGCCCTGGATTAATACATAGGCTACTTTTCATCATCATCATCATCAATTTTCATCATTATTCACGCGGGTGAAACCGCGGGGCGCAACTAGTGTTTAAGTGTCATGTATATGTACTTATACACACAGTAACATTTCTTTGTTTACAAAAATTGTTTAAGATTAAAAATCAGGGTATAGGATTTGTGAACAAAAAAGTTCCCAAAACGCAATTTACTAAACATGAATTCAGATTTCACATACTAAAAACTGATAGAGAGGTAGGTATAGTACTAAAAATACTAAACTTACTAAAAATAATGCTAATAATACAAAATTAATATTGTAACGCGATGTGTTATTTAATCATTAAACAATTT
Organism: Epirrita christyi; assembly: GCA_951392215.1. Taxonomy (NCBI): domain Eukaryota; kingdom Metazoa; phylum Arthropoda; class Insecta; order Lepidoptera; family Geometridae; genus Epirrita; species Epirrita christyi. The sequence goes on along the minus strand of OX595856.1, from coordinate 12,337,028 downwards.
AATTGTAATTAATGCGCTACACTATCTGCCTCAGTTACGCTAGAGTAGGTAAACATTTTAATTACGTTACCTATTAGGTAAGTAGTATTTTTATACTTGAACACCTACATTAAGTAAGATAAACATTGTTTGGCATTTACATTTACTAAAACGACCTAGCGGTCGACCGCGGTTTTACCCGCGTTATTTTGTCGAGGATACTGAATTACCGAGGATATTTCCGGTTTTACCCACGTTATTTTGTCGAGGATACTGAATTACCGAGGATATTTCCGGTTTTACCCACGTTATTTTGTCGAGGATACTGAATTACCGAGGATATTTCCGGTTTTACCCACGTTATTTTGTCGAGGATACTGAATTCCCGAGGATATATCCGGTTTTACCCACGTTACTTTGTCGAGGATACTGAATTCCCGAGGATATTTCCGGTTTTACCCACTTTATTTTCCCGAAGATACTGAATTCCCGAGGATATTTCAGTATAAGTTTTTTGAAAAAATTATTTTTCATAACAAGCTTTTATTAAATTAGTGATCGGAACCGTGAGCTGATCAACATGAGCTCAAATACTGCCAGGCTATTATTAATCATCGAGGAGTTCCGTTGTCCACCTTCCGTTTCCATCATCACATCAGCTCGCCGTCACCATAATATTGTATTGTCATCTGAACTTGACAGGTATGAAAAATTTCAGCTCAATAGGTTAAAGATAACTGATTTCAAATTAATTTTCAAGATTTCACTCGGACAAACATACATACATTGCAAGTTAAATGCAAAAAACAGTGGTAATTAACTGCAAAGTCAAAGTCAAAGTATATTTATTGCTGAATTACATGTATAAAAGTTGCCATTTATATCTATATTCTATATATTATTATATATATAAAAATTAATCCCTATATCCCTTGGTCACGCCATCACGTGTGAACGACTGGACCGATTTAATTTTTTTTTTGTTGTGTTGGTTATTGTCAGGAGAAGGTTCTTATGACAGAAAAAACGGGACAACCGGGAACACGGGGACAATCGTGAACACCGGGAAAAGTGTATATTATAATAATAGGTTGTTTGATGCTCAGAATACCAGGTGCTCATGGCAGGGTAGAAAGTGGATGACTAGACAACCGGGACCACAGGGAACAACGGGAACACCGGGACCAAGCGAAAGAACAATACAAACGACAGGTTGTTTGATAATCAGAATACCAGGCGCTCATGGCAGGGTAGAAAGTGGATGCCAGTGGTCTTAATTTGTTCAAAAACATGTCAATTAGGCCAAACACCGGGACCACGCGAACGAAGTCGCGCGCGGCAGCTAGTAGTTATTATAATTATAATGGATCCAATGTAATCTACCCTTAAAGGGCGTGCAATTATATATATAATTTACAATCTTTAGATTAATAATATTAATAGTTGAATATAAATAATAGATGTCAAACATTACAAATATTATAATATAAATGTCACATAAATTAAATTACAAAATAAAATGCCTAGTCAATGATAATAATAATTATTAAAATTTAATTGCAGCTATTTTTTTTGTTTGTTTTGGAGTATTCGCCGGTCTACCATCGAACGCGGTCGCGGGCGGTACCTACTCATGATGACGCATTTATTTATTTTAATTACATGATGAATTATCATGACCCACCTACATCGCACCAACTTCCTGCTACCTTTCAAAAGTCTTCGGTCCATCGTGGGTGCCTTTCTACACTGCATTTGTATTAATATTTATTCTGTGACTGCATCGTCCGGTTTGTGGTTGCCTATGCTAAATTCAAGGTCACCTTATTACTTAAGGCCGTATTAATAGACCGAATTCAACTCCACGATCTTTGAGAACACCAAAAATTTCATTTTTAACCGACTTCCCAAAAAATGTTTTTTTGTATGTTTGTTACCGCATATATCCGGCGTTTATGAGCGGATTTGAAAAAATCTTTTTTTATTTGAATAGATATACTTCCAGATTGGTCTCATTTTTTTCAGAATGCAGTTCTGATGATGGGATCCATGAGGAATTGAGGGAACTTCTCAAATATTGTAGGCATACATATGGCGATTTTGACATTTTCAGCAACAAACCAAGCATTTGCATTGAAAAAGTATGATAATCCTTTCACCACTATCGTTCTTTCATCATTTTTTTTCATCCAAATATTTAGTCGAATACAATGGCAGAAGTCGGTTTTTTAAATGAAAAGTTATTGTATAGGAATTTTGAAATTGAAACACACTCTCCGTTCTCATAGTCAAGTTCGATTTATTAATGTGGGCCTTGATTTGGAGTTTTCATTTCTATCAATTTTTATTTTGTTTTGTTTTGTTTTGTTTTTATATAGTTGTGCAGTTTTAGTTGATCAGAGGGTATTACCCACTGCTCAACTATGAATAGTTGAGCAATTACCAGTTGAGCCATTGGTATTACCCACTGCTCAACTTGATGTAGTTGAGCAATCTGGTTGAGCAGGAGCGCATTATTTATTGTTTTCAAAATCTAGCTAAACTGTTTTTTTTTTAACAATAAAGTTACTCATTCTTAACCCTTTACAATATTTCATCTCAGGTTCTCTGAGGACATTCATAACATAATACCAGAATTATGAATAATTTATGGTCTAAAATCGATACAAGGTGGGCGTGGTCTGTCTGACCGCACCTCGCTAGCAAGAGTTGAGGGAATACCGATGTCTCATATGCCGTCTCTTTCTTGCGTGAGAAAGTTGGTGAAATTGTTGTGATTGATAATTTTATGTATGTTTCATTCTATGTGTAGATTCTGCATGAAAATCTGTCTAAATAAACTAAATTAAGAAGGGTTTCATATTAAATACAAGTGGTTTCATCATACCTTTACAAAATTCACCCTATATAAGAGCTAAGTTATATAACTATACAGGATGCATGAGTTGAGACACTCAATTTTTTTTTTTCTCAAAACCCACAGTAGTCATCGCACATACGAAAGTTATTTTACATCACTGTTTATTCTGTAAAATATAAAAAAAATACAATAATCAACCTAGAAAACTAAAAAAATATCAAATTATCATCATCAGCCGATAGAAGTCCAATACTTGACAAAGACTGCGTACTGTGTAGAGCCGCGTCCATCCACCGAATTTCTGCAACCTTAAATATGATTAAGGTAGCCAACCCTATACTATATAGTACGGTATAGTAACCTATTATATTAGGGGACCAAAATATAGTAAAAAAAAATTAGATTAGGTACATTAAAAATTAAAAAAAGATAAGTATAAAATATAATTATTTAATTAATAATAATTATTAGATTTATTATATTAAAAAAATATAGTAGGTGGAAATACTATATTTTATTTGAATTCAAAATATTATTGGCTGCGAATAACGGAACGAAGCCTGCTTCTTCTTCTTTATCTCCTTATTAACCTTTATCTCTTTCTGAACGTTACTTGGTGTGTAAATGTCAAGTTGACATGAATCTCATGAATGAAACATACTATATTTTTTTTATTTTTTTCGATAACTACTATTTTTAACAAATAATAACTTCTAAAATACTATATTTGATTTAAAAAAAGTTGCCAACCCTAAATCATGATCTCCTAGTTGCGCCCCGCGGTTTCACCCGCGTGAATAATGATGAAAATTGATGATGATGATGATGATGATGAAAAGTAGCCTATGTGTTAATCCAGGGCGTAAAGTATCTCCATTCCAAATTTCACTCAAATCCATTCAGTAGTTTTTACGTGAAAGAGTAACAAACATCCATCCATACTCACAAACTTTCGCGCTTATAATATAAGTAGGATAGTAGGATTGAGAGGGGCCTTCCCACAATGTGTCGTCCGGTGACCGCCTGACACGACTGAGGTATATTTTTACTGCTAATTGTGGGTAGAAACTTAGATGTAATGATTATTACATCACAAAAGTAATTTTCATAATTGCATAACTTCAAATAACTAAGTTCTACGACCTCATCTTTGGAACAAAAACTCGTAAATACAAGAGTTTATCGGTTAATCTCACTATAATCCTTTTTACATTGTGCATAGCAATGCACTGTGACGGGACGGTGTTATACAACATGAAGCCATTCATAAAATTCATAAAATAAAATAAGTATATTGATTCTCCGTCCCATTATATAGTACGCCATCTAAATCGATCATATTCATATATATTCATACTAGTTGCGCCCCGCGGTTTCACCCGCGTGAAAAATGATGAAAATTGATGATGATGATGATGATGAAAAGTAGCCTATGTGTTAATCCAGGGCGTAAAGTATCTCCATTCCAAATTTCACTCAAATCGATTCAGTAGTTTTTACGTGAAAGAGTAACAAACATCCATCCATTCTCACAAACTTTCGCGTTTATAATATTAGTAGGATAGGATTCATATTATTTATTGCAACTATTAGGTATGTTACATGTTGAGGTCTCAATGTTAAAAATGGTAAATACATAATGACCCTTAAGTTTAGGGTATAGCAATATTTGGAGTGGAAGCGGGCCGAATCATCATTTTGAATCATCATAATCGATCATTTTCTTCCTTCAGTGGATTTCCAAAAAAAAATGGCTCTTAAAAAAATAACCGTGGTATTGAAGATGTCAGTAGGCCGTAACCACTTACCATCATTATGGCCGTAAGCCTGTTTGACTAGGCATAACATTAAAAATACTAGTAGAAAATAAACCGTGGTTTGCTCCTCATATCACTGATTTTATTTGATTTCGTCGTCGATTTCAAAAGGGGATTTTGGTAATAATCCATTTTGTTTGGTGTGTCCGGCCATAGAATATAAATAGGAAAATGTAATACATATTATTTCAGTGAATGTTTTAATAGTAGGCGTAATTATTTCACAAGAGGATGGGCAGCAGCATCCACCCGAGTACTCAACACGAATACTTCGATCGCCAATCCACCTGCCGAGCGTGGTGCTTAGGTATGGCAATTTCCCTTATGATGATGAGCTGATGATCGAGGCCTGCCCCATAAGGGAGGCCTCGATCATCAATGGATTTCTAAAAGCTGTTGATGATGATGATCACTGATATAGGACTACTACTTAAGCCTATTCAAATACAATACATAAAACTTATAAAATAATCATAACTAGGCATAAAAAAATATCCAAAGTACAAGTTAGTTATCTAAGTTTCAAAAAACAAAGAAAATGTTCAAAATTATCTTGATTACTATTACTTTTATTGCAACTATTTACACATGAATTAAAACTCATTTACAATGAATCAACACAACTTTAAATAATTCAATTAAGCCCACAACAATCTATAAAAAAAACTTTTAACTTTAACAATAAGTGCATCATTAGAATTAAATTTAAAAAAAGTAGGCCATCTACATCCTGCCATTCACTTTAATTTGACATAGTCAATAAAATAATTCAATAAAAATTAACAGTTACTGCATAAACTCATCCATCATCATAAAGTTGTACCGCAACTGCAATAATATTGCAATTAAAAAATCGTTTCCGTTGTTAAATCTTATATCTGAGGCTCAAATCAGCAACAAAGCCTTCAAATCTTCAAGCTACCTATCTATCCATCTTGGGGTAGGCAGAGTTAGTACACATAAGTACCTAAACATCTTTATTAACTACCTTTAACAGCCTATTTACGTCCACTGCTGGACAAGGCCTCCCCCATTGAATACAAAGGGGGATTTTCCATTATCATCACGCTTGGCAGGCGGTATGTTAAGTACTCAGGCGGATGCTGCTGCCCATCCTCTAATGTACTTTGTAAGACTTTTACTAAATCCACGGGAGGAGAAGGAGGGGAATATTCGTAGGCTGGACACACCACGGCCTTTACTCAGGTACTTTACTATCTTTAAACCCGTATAAATTCAAAAGGTAGTAACTTTTTTTTTGTTTAAATTACGTTTTTGGTATTTGGACCACCTAATGTTAAACGGTAATCCCAGCCCATTAAAAATGCAATACCTCTTATTCGTGGCATTGCACTACGCCCGTCATCCTGGGGGCTTAGTACGGGTATTGATAGTTTACGAAACTACTATATGAAGTTTCGTTTCCTTCCATACATTTACTTGCAGCGCCCCTAGCGAAAACGAGAAGAAAACTAAGGACGCTGTCAGTAAATGTATTGGATGGAAACGAAACTTCATATAGTTTCGTAAACTATCAAAACCCGTACTAAGCCCCCTGAGACATAAAGATGAAAAGTATCATGTGCTTGTAATTTCGCCGGCAACCTTCAAACCGGAACACATCAATACGAGCATTCTTGCTTAGCTGCAGACTGAAATAGGTGGTAACTTGTACTCAAGTAACTTTGTAGTGTGGTCTTACTGTTAGATGCAGTCACTACCAGACTCTTTAATTGAATTAAGAAATAAGAGATAAAGTATGTAATCCAATTTAAAAACATTTATAAATTTATGAAATAATACGATACGGCTACAGAACCGTAGGTATAAGTATTATTTCGGAACACACTTTGATTTAATTAGCGAGTTCGAAAATTATTACAAAGTAATTAACTAAATTACATTTTTCATCTTTAATTATTTAATGTTGTATTGTTACGAAAAGATCGTAATTAATTAAAATAATTATTGTTTTTATTCTTATTGTCTTCGAAATTAATTATTGAAAGACTTCGTGGTATGGAAATGCTTTGGACAAAATATCCTTACAAATATTAAAAATGAAACATGTCTGCTTGTTTATTTGTATGTTTGTAGGTTTGTTAGTCGTTAACGCCAAAATAGCTAAGCAAATTTTTATGAATTTCGCATAAAGATAAATCGAAAAGTAGTTAGTAGTTTTGTTAGTAGTAAAACTTCTTGTGAAAGAGTTCGTCCGGGGAAGTACTACCACCGTACCTATTTCTGCCGCCAAGCAGTAGTGTGCGCATTGCTGTGTTTCGGTTTGAAGGGTACGGGTGCCGGTGAAATTACAGGCACATGAGACTTTTCATCTTTATATCTCAGGGTTGGCAGCGCGCGTGTGATGCCTCTGGTGTTGCAGGCGTCCATAGGCTACAGTAACTGCTTTCCATCAGGTGGGCCGTATGCTTGTTTGCTTGCCAAGTAGTAAAAAAAATAGTATCGATCCTTTAATTTTTTCCGGTAATTTTTGGCAGTTTTTGAATTACTAATAGATCCTGTGACGAACTTACATGAACTTAGATTAAATCATTAGGTACTTATTAAAATTAAGTTTAGGAAACTAACATGGGTGAAACCGTGGGTGACTGTTAGTATAATACAAAATTCGTTGACACTTAGTATAGCGCCACACCTTCGGAACGTACCGTGCCGATTGTTCGGTTCAATACGCTCGCAGTGTTTTTAAAGTTCCCTATGACACATCAGCCGAAATCACGTCACGTAATAAACTTCAGCCGCTGAACTTTCGGCGCGGTACGTTACGCAGGTGTGGCGCGACACTTAGGTAGTTACTAAAATAATGCCTCAGTACTTGTAGGAAGCTTTAGTATCCTCACTAAAGCCTGCTTTTATTACACAGCGCATGTTCGCTCCCCTAATGAGTCGACTAATGGTCCTTTAGGTATAAACTTAATAATTAATTTAAGGTTTTATGCGTTTTGCTAACTAAGTACGCGTGGTTCTGCATACTTGCTCAGCTTCTAAGCTTACCACATTGCTAAGTAAAAAAAACTTAATTAAACTAAGTAGATTAATTAATACGAGGTGACTATAACAAATTCAGTAATAAATAGTATGCAAAGTAAGTCCAGTCTAACTGCACAGCTCTCCACTTTTTTAACCAACTTCCCAAAAAAGGAGGAGGTTCTCAATTCGGTTGTTGTTTTTTTTTTTTTTTTTTTTTTTTTTTATGTTTGTTACCGCATAATCCGGCTTTTATGAACCGATTTGGAAAATTCTTTTTACATTTGAATAGATATATTTCCAGATTGGTCCCATTTTTTTCAGAATCCAGTTCTGATGATGGAATCCATGAGGAATCGAGGGAACTCCTCAAATATTGTAGGCAAACATATGGCGATTTTGATATTTTCAGTAACAAACAAAGCATTTGCATTCAGAAAGTATCATAATCCTTTCACCACTATGGTTCTTTCATACATTTTTTTTCATCCAAAATTATTTAGTCGAATACAATGGCGGAAGTCGGTTTTTTAAATGAAAAGTTATTACTTGACACTTGACACAAGTTTGACGTTTGAAAATGGTTGTTACGGACATAAAAATTCCTTGGTTACGGATTATTGAATATTTTATTTTGACACAAATAGATTGACTTCATAACAAATAAGGAAACCGGGAGGTGAAACAAATTTCTAAAGTCGTGGAACGAATTTTGTTGTATGTTATGTGTAGGTAGAATAACCATCTTTCTGATTCAAATTGATGTACTGGTATTCCTTGTTTATAGCAAACGATCTTCTATTTAGCATTAGATACGCTACTCCGCGTCAAAATGACGACAAGAAAGTAAGGTAATTACCGCAAGTTCGCTTAGTTGCTCCTGGTCTGGCAACAAAGACGCACGCCAAACCGATTGGTAAAAGCAAACAAAATGTCATCCTGCGTCTTTCGAAAGTACAAAAATTATACGGCGACCACAACAGGAAGGATATTTCATTTCACTCGAAAGTATTACATAATTTTATTCAAATTCGTTTATTCAACATTTTATTTAATTATAATTATTTATTTGTTGCCGATTGTCAACCACGCTAGACGCAACTTTAAACATATTTATGTTCATCTCTTTCTCACATCTGGGTTTCCGTATAGCCCTGTGATTTTACGTCTTTTTAATTCAATACAAAAACATAAATAAGTAGGTATAGTCATAATACGCCAATTTTTTTCAGTGGAGAGTGAACGTGTACAACGCGTCTATTTCTAATAACATGTCTCTGGTTTATAGATATACTAGTTGCGCCCCGCGGTTTCACCCGCGTGAATAATGATGAAAATTGATGATGATGATGATGATGATGAAACGTCGCCTATGTATTAATCCAGGGTATAGGGTATCTCCACTTCAAATTTCACTCAAATTCGTTCAGCTGTTTGAGCGTGAAGAAGTAACAAACATATAATAGGTAACAAACTTTCGCGTTTATAATATTACTAGTTGCGCCCCGCGGTTTCACCCGCGTGAATAATGATGAAAATTTATGATGATGATGATGATGATGATGAAAAGTAGCCTATGTGTTAATCCAGGGCGTAAAGTATCTCCATTCCAAATTTCACTCAAATCCATTCTGTAGTTTTTACGTGAAAGAGTAACAAACATCCATACTCACAAACTTTCGCGTTTATAATATTAGTAGGATACACATTTTGGCTGTAATAGCTTACACATAAGATATAGATATATACTGTGGAGGGCTTTTTTGTAGGAATATTTAAGATAAACATTTCCATCGTGCATTACATATGTGTAACTCTAGCGGTTTTGGCAGCGCACGCCAGAATAGGTCGCAGATGGTAGATTTTTTCCTAATTACTTGACACTTATCGTCATATTATGGACAATTCACCCAATATCTTTATAAATTGTAGCCTATGTGTTATTCTGATGTATAAGCTGTATTATTGTAAAGTTTCATTAAAATCCATTCAGTAGTTTTTACGTGAAAGAGTAACAAACATCCATCCATCCATACTCACAAACTTTCGCGTTTATAATATTAGTAGGATAGGATTATTGTAAGGAAACTACAGAGCATAAGCACAAGCAAAGATGACACTGTCAAAGGCCAATACAAAGTAAGGTAATGACGTCATGATCATGACCATTTTAGGACTCCCCAAAACACATAAGAACATGCCTCAAAATATTTAATAGGGTAAGTATTTGATCGGGTAATTAATTTGTCTAGTCCCACGCCATCACCATTGATGTTTGCAAATTACATTGGTACCGTCACTATCAAAAGTCCCTGAGCAACCGTTGTGACAAAACTCTCTTTGCAATTTCCTTGTACAGAGATGTAGCTTCTACACAAAAGTCTATTTTGCCAGCTAATACGGGTAAAATTATAAATGTCAAAATAACAGTCACGAAAATGATGCATGTAAGTCAACATATCCTAAAATAGTCTGCAATTCAAAAGTTATGACGTTTCTTGAGATGTTTTTGACGCGCTGCCTGAGTGTTCAATACCATATTAAATGCAGCTATCGTTTTTTACTAATGCTAATTTTGAGTGCTTATAGGTGTATTTGGATTCCAAAGTTGTTCAGATACTTTTGATCGAGACTGTTCAAGCAAGTACGGGTTGATGTCTGATGGTAATCATGACTTACAGTGTTTGCTTATAAGTAGGTAGAGGTGATCAAATCATGATTTTTATATATTTTATTCGAAATCTGATGTTAAGTTTGTTATGATCACGTTTTTTTATTTGATCAGTTTCTCAGTTTAGTGTATGTGCAAAAACAAGTTCACAGCTTCACAGTTATTAATCAAATTATAATTCAGGTATCACTAACAGTACGGAAATATATTTATGAATTACTGTCACGGGTATACACGGCTATGTGTTTTGATCGAGAACGTTTAAAAAATACTATTGCGGAAATAGTCATATTTACAAATAAATCACTGCAGAAATGGAAATTATCAGGAAAATTGGTTGTAAATATTTCTAAGAAAGGTAGATACATAAACACTTACAAAAAATATACTCACTTAAATATAATAATAAAAGTATGTATGTAAGTAAGTACCTAATATTAAAAAGTATCAAATTATCATTTTCGTTTAGTTTAAGCTTTAAAATAAAAAGTAATTAGGAAAAAAATGTTTTAAAAAGTACCTACCAAAACCAAAATATTTTTTTTTGTAAGAGCAAGAAATGTAAGGGTTTTTTTTGGCTTTATGGTTCTTCCAGAGTCCTCACAATTTTTAAATTTGAAATGTTAACAAAAAACCATGTGTAACAAGGTTTTGTTTATTATAAAGGAAAAAAGTGTAAATTGAGAAATTTCGACTTTTTTTACCCTTTTAATGGGATGGTGATGTTTATAAAGTGCAAAAAGTGGATAAAAACTGAAAAGGGCTTTGACAATTTCGAAATAATTTACGGGACCCTTGGATGCGAGTTTAGCTCGCACTTGTCCATTTTTTTAAATTCAAGATAAGATAAGAAATTATATTTAGATCCAAAACAGGGTCAGCCAAAGTTGAGATTTACATAAATAGAAGACCACAATAAAATAACAGGTTAGATACATTTTGACGGTGGGTCCTAAATACCCACATGAGACTTTTGATCTTTATGTCTCAGGGTCGGCAGCGCACGTGTGACGTCTCTGGTGTTACAGACGTCCTTAGGCTACGGTAACTACTTTCCATCACGTGGGCCGTAATGCTTGTTTGCTTGCCAAGTAGTACAAAAAAAAATAGACAAAGTCTGTATTTTGTTTGTATCTTCCTACGTATAGTAAGGTTAGGTATAATTAGTAAATCTCCTACAGAATCCTACAATATCTCTCTTAGTTTACGGCTACCCGCGGAGATAAGCGTGCGTGTTCGCGGCTTCTTTGAGACGCCTTTACTGAGCCGCCTCTGATTTTGTTATTGGACCTAGGGCTGCCGAAGCCATTTTATCGAGAAGGTAATAAAATAATGACAAAATATTTTTCATCATCATTATCTGCCTATAGAAGTCCACTTCTGGACATAGGCCTCCCCCTTAGAATGCCACGATAAACGGTCAGCCTCCATCCACCGACTTCCTGCAACGTTTATAAATATTTTTATTCTTGTTACATTTTAGGACATTCAAAGATAAAAATTCTCAAAACATAAATCAATAATAATTACTAACTGTTTTTTTTAAAGAGATTCTAAAGTGGGAACACGAACTGAACGATGCAATGATGATGATGACTAAAGTTCGTTACTCATTCACGTCATAACAGCTGAACTGATTTCAATTAAATCAGGAAGAGATATAGAATAACCTGGATTAAAATAATCATTGCTTATTTTTGTGTTGTGGTGTGTCCGGCCTAAAAAAAGACCCCTCCGAGCCGGCTAAGGGATTACACCAGGATGGGCAGCAGCATCAACCTGAGTACTCAATACCGATCTGCCTGCCAAGCGTGGTGGCTATAGCAAATCCTCCCTATTGCATTCTATGGGGGCGCCTCGTCCGACAGTGAAATGAAATGAAATATATTAAAAACAACAAACATTACAAAAATCACAAAAAGTACAATTAATAATTAATAGTTCCATTTTTAAAGTCACTAGTAGGTACTGGTTGGAAAAACATTAGTACCCAAACTAGGGAGACCTGTGATGTGGCGCACTAATGCCTTCCGCCGGACAAAGTTGAAAAAATGCATAATTATTAGAATTATCATAATAAATGAGAATAACTAAATGAATATAAAATTACAAAATTATAATAAATTAAATTTTAAATGTATGAATATAGAAATACAAATGTGCATCTAAACATATCATGAAAATATAACAATACTAAATTAATTAGATTTTTGGACAAAAATTACACTAAGGCAACTAATAAAGCTTCTGTAGAAGCATAGTCCTGGTCCAAAAGCCAGGTTTTTAATACTTGCTTACATTTAAACGTAGTTAGGGTATAGAATTTAAGGTTTTTGTTAAGTTTCTTATACAAATAAGAACCCATATAATAATACTGTCTTCTCGCAAATGCTGTGTTACATTTTACTAAAATAATGTTATGCAATGATCTCGCTTGACAGTGGACGTCTAAAGGCTGCTGCTGATGATGATGATGATGATGATGATGTTGATGATGATGATGATAATGATGATGATGATGCTTTTTATTCCGGTTGCAAGCGAGCAATATGCCCGAACCAATGCTCTAACTAAGATAACAAAAACCTTGCCAATCACCACAATAAAATAAATTCTACGACTTGCTAAACGAGCCCTTCGGTAGCCAACCCTATCTTGCGCGGCGGCAGGGCCAACTCATTATTGACACAATAAATTCTAACGCACGCGTTTTTAAAACCAGCCACACACACACACATACCTTTAGTCCTCGCACACATTTACATACAAAGTTACACACATGCAGGTTGTATGGTGATTGTAATGATTATAAGTGTTGATTTCCGGGTCGTTTGACAGTATAAAGGCTCTAGTAGCAGAGCCACGAAGGATTTTAATGCTTACCGCGCACCACCGAACCCAAATGATACCGGTGTTTATTTATTTATTTATTGTATGATACCGATAGCTTGCACTATCCAATATCAAGGATTGTATATATACAGGTAGTAAAAAAGGTGTAAGCTTGGACAACGTCAAATATCTTTTGTACAAAGTCATTTTAAAAGTATTTTAATAATTTAAATGACAAGGAATCGTATAATAATGATAAAAAAACATATTGTATTATTCATAGTAAAAAAATATTTTTAACGAGATTTTAAATAAATCATTCTATAATAATATATCATTTATTTAAATTTTCAAAACTCCTTCATGGCGTTGGCTTGTATATTTCTTATCTGGCTATAGTATAGCCATTTAGCGTGGCAAATGGGACGCTTCCGTATAGTGATTTGATTCAGTTGAGCTATCTTTAAATCGTTTGCAACGGTCTTTAGATAGCTCAACTGTTTTATTCGTTTTTTTTTTGTATTATATTAGTTGAATCTTTTGAAAATTAAGATATATTTTTATAAAATTTGCTTAGTTAATCAAACTTGTTTTTATTAGGTTGCTGTGGTGTGTCCGGGCTAAGAAAGACCCCTCTGTGTCTTCCCATGGATGTAGTAATAGCCGACTAAGGGTTTACTCCAGGGGATGGACAGCAGCATCCACCTGAGTACTCAACACCTGCAATCACCAATTCACCTGCCAAGCGTGGTGGTGATGGCAAATCCCCCCATTGCATTCTATGGGGGAGACCTCGTCCATACATTTTTGTTTTGAAAAAGAACATCTAATGCTAGCCGAAATATACGTTTATTTATTTAAATACCAGGTATTTATAAAAAGAGAGCAAATAGTGTTTTGCCCCGGTCTCCTTTGGCGGTCTGCTCAAGAACTTCATAAAAAGTCGGTCATAGTAGAGCGTAGAGGCACGTATAAAATGAACGTGCACATACATAGATATAGTGGAGCAAATAAACTGCATTTAGCTAGCATTATCCATTTTTAGGGTTCCGTACCCAAAGGGTAAAACGGATTCTATTACTGAGGCTCCGCTGTCCGTCTGTCCGTCCGTCTGTCACCAGGCTGTATCTCATGAACCGTTATAGTTAGACAGTTGAAATTTTCACATATGATGTATTTTTGTTGCCGCTATAACAAGAAATAATAAAAATAAGAATTAAATTATTATTTAATTATTGTTGGGGCTCCCATACAACAAACGTGATTTTTTTGCCGTTTTTATAGATAATGGTACGGAACCCTTCGTGCGCGAGCTCGACTCGCACTTGGCCGGTTTTTTGTTGAGACCCCTCCTACTTCTCCCGTGGATGTAGTAAAAGCCTAAGGGATTACACCAGCGGATGGGCAGCAGCATCCATCTGATAACTTATAACCAACTGCGATCACCAATTCGCCTGCCAAGCGTTGACTATGACAAACCCCCCCATTGTATTAATTGGGGGAGGCCTCATCCAACACAGGCTGGTGATGATAATGATGATGATCCACTTATGACGACCTCTGTGGCGCGGTGGGCGAAGGTTCGCCTGCGACGCAGGAGGTTGCGGGTTCGATTCCCGCCTCGGAACAAATATTTGTACGATCTGCAGATATTTGTTCAGGGTGTTCTGGGTATTTTCTATGTATAATAAAAAATATCTAACTATGTAATGTATTGTATTAAGTGTATCCAGTTATCTAGTTGCCATAACACAAGCTCTGCTTAGCTTGGGGCTAGATAATGTTGTGTGAAATGTCCAGCATTATTTATTTATTTATTTATTTATGCGTCTATTGTACGATATTTTTAACTGAGTTCAGAAAAAGGGAAGTTCTCAATTCGGTTATTTTTTTTATTGTTAGCGAAGAGTTACGCAAAAAAAAAGTAAGTAATGTTAAGTAGTGTTTTCATTGCTATTTCTGAGCTACGTTCTATCTTGGTCCTTCTACGAATCTAATTTCAGATTCACGTAATAAAAATCCAAGCACAGCGCTCTCCATAGCCCACTGCGTGCCATGTTGAGCATGTGCATGAGGTCAATAGTTAGTCATATATCTTAAGTAATCACTCGATGGATCGATGAATCAGCGGTCGCAGGAAGTCGGTGGATGGAGGCGGCTCATAACCGTTCGTCGTGGCATTCTACGGAGGCATAAGGTCCAGCAGTGATGATGATAATGATGATAGAATTACAAAATTAAAAAAAATGTGCCGGTGAAATTACAGGCACATGAGACTTTTCATCTTTATGTCTCAGGGTCGGCAGCGCGCGGGTGATGCCTCTGGTGTTACAGGCGTTCACAGGCTACGGTAACTGCTTTCCATCAGGTGTGCCGTAAGCTTGGTAGCTTGCCACTTAGTATAAAAAAAATAAAAAAAGAGTACTAGACAGACTCACAGGAAATATTCCCAACGAGTAACACCTCTCCTTGGGTGTTACTCGTTGGGACAAAAATTCCCAACGAGTAACAGTGTTACTCGTTGGGAACCCTCCGACAGAACTGCTTGGGGGTGAACATTGGAAATGAACGCTTAATTTTGATTAAATGCAAATTTATAATTTCACTCTGATCTCCTGACTCCAACTTAGTTATTTGGTAATTAAAACAATGGTAATCAATTTTTGTTAATTTTGTCCAACGATATCATTAATTATCTTTGACATTGTGGTTTGTGATCTTGTTAGGACCAGCAGGTCTATTCTCTATCTCGCGACTGTTTTACAAAAGGCGTAAATTGCGCGATCATTGCTGTCAAACGTCACTTTTCTAACACCAAAAATAAAGTTTGACAACAATGATCACAATATAAAATAGACGAACAAATATATAGTAACAATTCCGCTCCTCTCCAACGAAAACTCTGAAAGAATTCGACACGTGTTTCGCCTCTCGACGAAGCATCCTCAGGAAACACTCATATGTTAGTGTATGATATTATGTATATGTGTGATGATGATAGATAGCACCTGTATGTTTCCTGAGGATGCTTCGTTGAGAGGCGAAACACGTGTCGAATTCGAAACTCTATGGTCATGAGATATATCCAGCCAAAGTGGTTTGCAATGTGGTCTCACCCGTTATTTCAAAACCGTTGTACCTAAAAACTTGTTATTCCTCATAAAAGTGAATGAGGGTAGAAAAATTTCTTAAAATATTTGGTTATCTTGCAATGAAAACTTTTCAAGTTAAAGAGGAACAATTACTTCGGAACCCTACACTGCATGGTCAGACACACACTTGGCCAGTTATTTTAATTCAACCGTCTTACGATACTTCTTACTAGGAAGCTTCAGTGTGGTGCTTATCGAACAAAGAACTCGGTCATCATCATCATCAGTCCCTTGATGTCTAATGCTAGACGAGGCCTCCCTTAAAATACAATGTGGGGATTTGCCATGACACCGAACTTAACAGGTGAATTGGTGAGCGTAATATTGGTACAAAGTACTCAGTAGGATGATGCTGTCCATCTCCTAGTGTAATCTCTTAGTCGGCTTTTACTATATCGGAGGCGGAGGTATTCATAGGTCAGACACCACAGTACAAGAACTCATTGGTTAGTGTTATATGATGATGATGATGATCTTGATGATGATGATGATTTTGATGATGATGACGATTGTGATGATGATGATGATGAAAGAAAGAAAGAAAGAAAGAAAAGAAAGAAAAAGCATTTATTTGTGTCAATGATGCACAAATCATAAAAAAGACACGGAAAAATACAAAAGGCACACACACAAACAACAAAGATTAACAAAGAAAATTAAAACTAAACAGAAGACAAGAATTACTTGTGTTATATTATAATAATGTGCCGCTTAGTATCAGTCATGCAACACTGTCACAAATTTGATAATGATGATGATGATGATGATGATATTTTAAAATGATTCAATACATTTTTCAATGTTCTCTACCTACTAAGACATTTCATGGAAAACGTAATTTTAACAATACTGTAAAATTAACATCAGACCCCTAACATTGAAGATAAAACATTGAAATGTGACCTCTAAAAACCGAGCAAATATATTAACTTTACCTCAATCACCTATACTGCTCATAATCGCTTGCACTTTAAGCCCAAAACAGTACCGATTTCTATTGAAAATGAAGTTTTAGTTTACGGGAATATAGATGGTAATGCCACTTTGTTTATTTTACCCTTTATTTGAAAAGGACGGAGGTTCAAAATTAGCGCATACTACCGCGGCAGCTTAAAGACTCTAAGGATAATATTAAGGGTAAATATGGGCATTTGGTCAAATATGGCCTGTGCTTAAACACGATCAAGTGAACATGGACGCACGGACGTTTGTTTGCGGGCGTTTAACAGGACGAAAATTTGTCAGACCTATGGCGCTAGAAGCTTTTAAATACTGTATACAGGAAATTCTAATTGTGTGACCCATTTAGTGTAAATTGTATGGTGTTGGTTAAAATAAACAATCAAACTCTGGTGGTAAACCAGTGGGAACCAATTCATTTTGTGACCCAAAAGTTTTGTTAAATTAAACTTGCATCAAAAAGTCAGTGGTGATAATTTTGTGAAGCATTCTCTAAGCTAGGCTACTGTTACTTTTTTCGTATAATCTTGTAAAATTTACGTCATTTCATTTCAGCCATTCTTCTAATCTTACAGATCACATCCAAAGGAAGAAGAATTACTTCTGTGTGATATAAGACCGCCCATTGTACTTTTTATTATCATGTTAAGTTTGATTATTATTTTTTATTATCATAAGGTGTACTTACAACAAATTATTTTCTATTTTAACTTGTGAAACTATCATGGTTATAAGAATTTAAAAAAAAAAATACAACCGATTTGAGAACCTCCTCCTTTTTGTGAAATCGGTTAATTATCACTAGAAAAGGGATATTTACCACGATTTTTGAGTTTTATTAATTCCCGATATTTCAGCACAGTTACATGCGCCATGATCACGGGTAAACACCCGTATGGATAGTTTACCCGCATGCAACTGTATAGTTTATAGAACTGTAACCAATTGTATGTATGCCCAGCAGTGGACAACTATCGGCTAATGATGCCTTACAGCTTACGCCTCAAATATTATTGTGTGAAATGTCCAGCCTTTATTATTATTATTATTATTCATACTTTTTAATCACTCTCAGTAGGTAGAGCATAAATAGATTCCAGTATCTCAAAAGACAAAACCTTTTGCTTATTCTCATGCTAATCTCCAAGCCCTTTTTAAAAGACAAAGTACTGATAAGCAGTAGTACAGTACATATAGTACAAGTGAGTCACACCGTGGGAACATTAGTTGAAATTATCGGTGATCGTTTAATATCTGGTGTATCTGTAAATGCTACTGTACTATGTGTGGCTATTAAATTAGCGGTTAATTACTGTTTCATGACCATTTGAATTACGTGATTTTTATGTAATAAACAAAACACCATTTATTTATACGTAAAACTAGCTGCCCGCGCGCGGCTTCGTTCGCGTGGTCCCGGTGTTCCCGGTGGTCCCGGTACATTTAAACTTTTCCGTGACAATTATGAACACAACAAAACCAATATCAAATAAATCCAGCCGTTCTCGAGTTTTAGCCAGACAAACGAATAGCAATTGATTTTATATACTTCAGATATAGAGGAGGATAGAGGATAGAGGATAGAGGATAGAGGATAGAGGATAGAGGATAGAGGATAGAGGATAGAGGATAGAGGATAGAGGATAGAGGATAGAGGATAGAGGATAGAGGATAGAGGATAGAGGATAGAGGATAGAGGATAGAGGATAGAGGATAGAGGATAGAGGATAGAGGATTAAACATTGTAGTGAATTTGGTGATCACGAAACTTTTTGGTTCTTACAAAAAAATGAACCGTATTTGTATGAAAATATGCCGTGGTGTGTCCGGCCTAAGAATATACCCCTCCTTTTCCTCCCGTGGATGTAGTTTAGTAAGTCTTATGACTTACTAAAGGATCACACCAGGGCATGGGTAGCAGCATTCACCTGAGTACTCAACACAGCAAGAGTACCCTTATCCTTTTATTTAATGCTATTTATTTTGCTTTCTTATTGTTTATACTTTTATTGTGTTTTCCTCGATTATTTATCGTAACAGTTTCAACATGAACGCTAAAATAATCTTTTTTCTTAAAATATGTTAACTGAGGGAGAGTCCGTGGTGAATCCATGTGACCCCACTTTACAGCTAACCTAACCTAACCTAACCAATGGTACTGTCATTTCTAGTATATTTTTACCGATTATACCTACTTAGCAAGAAATGTACCTAACTTAAATGATGTTTATAAATTAATAAACGATTATCTTATCTTATCTTAAAAAAGAGTACATACTACGGTCACCAATCTTCCTGCCAAGCGTATGGTGGTAATGGAAAATCCCCCCATTGTATTTAATGGGGGAGGCCTCGTCCAGCAGTGGACGTTAATGGGCTGGTGATAATGATGATGATGACCAGAAAAAGTCTAAGTTAATTTTAGTTTAAAAACAACCAAATCAGAGACCGTAATTTAAATTATGTAACAAATAGACATCATTTTAGATATGGTTTTAGCAAAAATTACTTTAAACAGTGTCTTCTGGTATGAGAGTAGAACTTTATCAACCAACATAACATTAATCTCGGTAAATAGTGGAGGGGATGGCCATTTTATCGTAGAAGATGTCTACGTGCGTAGCATGGTTACGGCGTAGCAGGAAACGCGTTGAAATCTTTTGTATGAAAATGGTCTGTCTAGGAAATTATTATAATTGCAAAATGAAATTGTATATAATTTTTTTTATCATTATCATCATCAGCTGATAAACGTCCACTATTGGATGAAGCCTCCTCCATATAATGTAATGGGGATATTTGCTATAATCACCGCGCTTGGCAGGCGGATTGGTGATCGCATTGTTCGTTTTAAGTTCTCAGGTTCCCTGTAATTTTTGATCTTAATAATATATAAATTGTATTATGTTTACTTAGTTAAATAAAATAAACCATTTACACCGAACCAAACCAGAGTTTCATTCGTAAAACTTAGACTATGTATATGTGACTGTTGGGTGATATTATGTTATGTAAAAAAATATTGTTGTTTTTCTATATTATTTGATTCAATACGCTATGACTACGCATAAAAAGATAAGAAGGTACCTTATAATTTTAACTATTTCTTTTGATTATCCATAATCTTAACTCTAACGGCCGCACTCTGTTTTGTATTACGTAAATGTACATTAAATTGTTCAATTTATTTTTCTAATTACCATTATCGTATGTCTCTGGGTATGTAAATGATAATATAGGTATTATCACTTATCACCATACTAAAGCCCATGTTAATAAACAGAACTTGATTCTGAGAACGATCTTAAATGTGTTCCAATTTTAAAATTACCATACAAAAATGATATTTTTGATGTTCTGATAGTCAAAGTCAAAGTCAAAGTATATTTAGTCTAGTCTAGTTGTTATAATGGATCCAATGTAATCTACTCTTAGAGGGCGTGCAATTATTTATTTAATTTGTAATCTTTAGATCGTTCTCAGAGTTGAGTTCAGCCTCTTAATACGGAACTTAGAGCCCAAAGTTTGACCTAAGTTACTCCGCCGACTCTTAATCCCCCAATGCTATGGCCCCACAGATTATTTCGAGATAATAATCAAAGCCTGCGCTTGACGGCTATATTAATATCTAGCGCCATCTTGGAATTAATTAAAGACATGAATGTCATACGGTTAGATTAAGATTTAATTGTTAAAGTGTATGAAGCGAGATTTTTCGAATAAAAAGTTATCTATTGATCAGCCGGTAGTCGTTCACTTCTGGATCAGGCCTCCCCCATAGTGTAATGGGGGGAATTACTATAATCACCACGCTTGGCAGGTGGATGGGTAATCACAGTTTGGTATTAAGTACTCAGGTAGATGCCGCTGCCTATCTCCCGGCATAACCCCTTAGTCGCTTTTTACGACATCCACAGGACGAGTTGGAGGAGTCTTATTCCACGAGACCACCTACGGCTTACTAGATTGAAGCTAATAAGGTTACCTACCTACCTATTTCAATTATTTAAAAAAGAGGTAGTCCTTACAGGCTCACAGTTTAAAATCAAATCTTATGCATATAATCACCATAAGCAGTCAGAAGTCCACTGCTAGACATAGACCTCCTGTAGAATGCCACGACAACAGGTTTTGAGCCACCTCCATCCACCGATTGCAACCTTTAAAATGTCATCGGTACAAAAAAAGAGGGAGGCTTTTCTACATTGCGGCGTCCGTTTTGTAATCGCCACTCGAGAATCTTTAGTCCGCAATTGTTGTCGTTTCTGTTAGCTATATGGCCTGCCTATTGCCATTTAAACTTGATCTTGATAATAGAGTAAACTAAACAAATTTAATTGTATGTGTATTCTATTCAGTGAGAACCTGCCAAAACCGTGTTATTAATAAAAATGAGTGTCACATTATTGAAATATAATCCTGATAAATCCCAAAATTAAAATCCATCTGTCAGCTACCTAAGTAATTAGGTTGGTAGCAGACCGAGAATGCTCGAGTTACAACATTTTTTTGTTGCTCATTGACATTGTCATAAAACCCTCACGGCCTACGGTAGCGAGGGATCAGTCAAAACTCGTTTTTTATTTAACTTTTTTTTCAGTTAACGCTGGGGCACATTAGGTTCTGTAAAGAAGATTTTAAATACTTACTTCGAATTTATATACTACATATATTATCAAGCGTGAACGTGCCTTATAGAAATCCAGTATTTTTAAAATTGTTTACTTGTCACACAACTTGTTTCAAGATCGAAATAAATCATTATTATTTAACCTTTACGCAAATAGCAGATGATGTCAAAATAGAGACCGTTGTGATTTTTCTAGAAGATTTGGCATAAATCTCGACAAAAATTTTTGAAATTAGTTCTGTGAGTAGATTATTAATTGTTTTTGTATCCGTAAAATACAAATATTCGTTTTCACTCCCTATTTTAAGTAGCAACCTTTTTTTTACTTATGTTAGGTGTAGGGATGTTGTTTTTGTAGCCCAAGGTTTGAGGACCATTGACTCTGCATCTCATTTTGCATTAATTTCGTTGTCATTGTGGCCCAAAAAAAAAGGGCGTTAAAGTTAGTAGTAAAAACAAGTAGTTTTTCGTTGTCTTTGTGGCCCATTCTATTTTACTCTAGGGAATCCTACATACGGAAGTTGTTACACAATTATTTATAGATTGGTGGAACTGGTCATAATAAAATAAAAAAGTAAAAGTAAAAAGTTTTTATTGAAACCACATATACAGTGCAAGTTGAAGGCCTGGCTTCTGAACTAATGAAAGTTGTATGTAAGGAGTCAGTTCTTTCCCATTTTATGGTAATTTTAACATGGTTTTTTATTATAACATAATTTATTATAGGACTTAGACACACAACAAAAAAATAATAATAAGAAAAAGTATGTATAGTATAATAAATATGATTCAACTTTAAACCAATTGATGGTCGTCCATAATATGTACTTATATATGTACATATAACTAACCTGTTTGTTGATTTGTTTGTACCCGGTGTACCCACATACTCATAATACAGCTCAGCCCATAAGCCGACGTATGAAGTTATTAGTTACCTTTGTGAGACAACCTCTTGGATGACGATGACGATGACTGGCTGAATGCAAGTATTTGGTTAAATGGAATAATAAATATATATATAGTTATTGGTTTTAAAGTATTAACCCACACTTTGGAAAAAAATTAAGATTTTGTTATATCCCAAGAATTACTAACCTGGGGGAAGAGGGGGATATTTTCCCCAGCAGTGGAAGTAAACAGGCTCGTGATGATGATGATGAAGTAGGTACAGACGACAAATCTTAATGAAGAAGAAACAAATTGATTCATATTTTTCTATAGTTTCTTTAGTTCTAAGTTGTACATTTAGCACAAATCTATATACATATACATATGTGTAAGAAAAAAAATTGCACTCAGAACGTATTAACTTTTGATTAATCTGTGACGCGGGGCTTACAAATTAGCTTTGCTGTCTGTATATCCAAATTGCTCAGAAACGTCTGCAGGCACTCTTAAGTATAGGTATTATATACCTAAACTCAATAAAAGCGGACCTAGGTTGGTTCCTTGGGTAAGACGTCATAGTGGTTCAGTATCTAATACTAATTTAAGATTAATACAATACTTCAAACGCTTGTGTTGTTATGCCTAACCGTAAAAGGTACTCGCACTGAGTCAGTGAACTTGGAAAATCCATTTTTTCTGTTAAAAACAAATACCTACTCTTCAAGGTAGGTGATCGGTATACCGCTCTCTCTCAGTAGCACTACACAGTAAAACTTATACCTACTCAATTAAAGTCGGTAGAATAACATAAATATTATTAATGCAAGTGAGAAAGAATACAATACAAGGAAACTGACTGAAATATGTTTTTTTATATTACTTGGCAAGCAAACAAGCTTAAGGCCCACCTGATGGAAAGAGTTACCGTGGCCAATGGACGCTGCAACACCAGAGACATCACACGCGCGCTGCCGACTCTGAGCCATAAAGATGAAAGTCTCATGTGCTTGTAATTTCACTGCCTCCCGTACCCTTCAAACCGAAGCACAGCAATGCGAGCACTACTGCTTGACGGCAGAAATAGGTAAGGTGGTAGTACTTCCCCGGACGAACTCTTACACAAGAAGATCTTCTAACAAAAAAAAAGTATCGTTATAACCCAAGTAAGTGTACAAGTTTTTATGAATATCCTGCCAATATATTTGGTCAAAATAAAGCCATATTGACGTAAACACTTCCGAAAAGCAGAAGCATGGGTTGTAAATCAAAACGTACTGAGACGAACACAACATCAACGCCATGGTTGATGACCTAAACAACTTTTTTTTTTCTTACACTGTACCGGATATCACCGACGCGACATCTCATGGCGACAAAGGTCCGGCGCCTGGTTTTTTCTTTTGTTTCAAATCCCTTAACTGACAGTGAAATTTTTTTGACAAGTAGTAAGTGTCAAATTACTATTTTAATAGGCTATGGGGCGTGGATTAGAGTAAAAAATTGAATCTTTAAGTGAAGTTTGCAAGTTTTTCTTGAAAAAACTTATTTTTAGTGAGTGCCTCTTTTTTTCATATAATACTAAATCTGCAGTTATTTTTTTTTATTATTTATCTTCACTTATTTTTTTCAACAAAAATCCAAACGTACATGGTTCTTCTTTCGAAGAATTGCCAATACTTGGAAAATATGAAAATCTATCCAAAAAATTACTATTATTTACCGTTGACTAATTTGCTAACGATGTGTAATTCGTAGCAACCTACCTAATTATGTAAAAGATTTATTTGAAAAGAATTCCACAAAAATCTCACCTAACATCTCAAAAAAACCAAAGGCATTCATACCGAAGTCATTACAAAGATAACCAAATATTTCACCGATTCGTCACCTAACCCAACGAATTCTTCAACAAAGGAATTTGCAAAAAAAACGAGGCATTGTCACTGACCAAAACTGTCAGAAAAAAAATTGCGGGAATGCAGATGTCAAATTAATATGACAGCTGTCAAAGTGGGCGTTGTTTGGCAAATTATATGATGGACGTTTGGAGGATGGAGTTTTGAAAATATTTTGAGTTTTGCGGTTTCATTTTGCGTGTCATTTTCTACCTGTTCATTGGAGGGCGGACCGAGATTTTAAACGCTTGATTTTGAATTTGACTTGGAACCCTTTGGCCGTCTACGTAACCGTAGTTCAGTAAACAGTTACGAATGAGAAAAAAAATTTTTTTGACGAAAACAGTTTTGTACAAATCCTATCCTATCCTACTAATATTATAAACGCGAAAGTTTGTGAGTATGGATGCATTTTTGTTACTCTTTCACGTAAAAACTACTGAATGGATTTGAGTGAAATTTGGAATGGAGATACTTTACGCCCTGGATTAACACATAGGCTACTTTTCATCATCATCATCATCATCATCATCAATTTTCATCATTATTCACGCGGGTGAAACCGCGGGGCGCAACTAGTAATTAATATTTCTAACGAAACCTACGAACCTACGAGCTACGGAAGAGTACATTTTTGAATAGTTTTTTAATAAAAGTGTTTTTTTTATTTATTTTGTAAATCTTTTATAATTTAATCTAATTAATTTATTATTTTAATTTAATAAAGTAAAAATTGAAGGATTCATGCCTATTTTTCAACCGACTTCAAAAAAAGCAGGAGGTTCTCAATTCGACTGTATATTTTTTTTTGTATGTTTATTAGGCGATTACTCCGCTAACTATGAATTTATTTTATGATTGATTTTTGTTTGGTAGGTAATACTTCAGAGGTGGTCTTATATAATTTTTAATTAAAATTGATTCAGCGCTTTTTAAAAGTTGTTTTTTTGTTTTTTTCTATGAATTAACTTTTAATTATTTATTATAAATACGTGCATGGCATGCATGCTAATAATGGGTCAGCCTTTTTTGAAAAAACTGTCTGACTAAAAGTTACAAGATCTAGTCACGACCTAGTGAGAAAATGCATGAGTGTAGGTCAAAAATTTATTGGGTAGAGTATTATATACTTATTTCTAAAATATACTAACAAAATTAATAAGTATTTACATTTTCTGAACTTTTTAACACTACCAAGCTCTACTTGATCAGGATCAACTCCACAGATTACAAAAAACGGGTTCAATATCGACAAATCCCGAATAATCCTTATCAAAGTTGTCTCCATAAAAGTCCTTTAATGTCCACCTCCACGCACAGAAAAAAAAACAAAAGAATCGTCTTATAACTCGAATGTTATCTGTGACCGGCGCCAGTGGCAGGGATTTTTTTTTAATCTTTTTCTTGTTTTTTTTTCTTACTTTTAAAGGCAAAAACCCCGGGCCTTTGGTAATTGACAGAATTTACGCGTTAGATAAGGAACTGTGTCTGTCTGACCGGTTTGAAATCAGTAAGGACTGTTTTGCTTTCCATTTCTTTTGGTTTTTGGGTTTTTGTTGCTGGATAATATTGATAATGAGCAAGTTTGTTTTGAATAAGAATTATTATACAAGCAAGAAAGAAAATGTTGATTTATGAGGCAAAATGAAATTTTTAGTTTATAAGTATTCTGTTCCAAAAAATGTTTTAAAATTTATAAATTTATTTTTATATGTCAATGGTTATAGTCAAAATCTCAATTCTTCTGACGTTTTGCGTAAAAAAACGATGTTGATATTTTTTTTAAGATATGACAGTTTTTCATTGAGAACGGTCAAAATTAAAATGTAACATGCTTGAGCCTCAATCTAGTTTGAAATTAGTTCTCAAATATATGGGCCTTATTTAAATTTTTTAAATTTAATTAATTAACTTATTTAAATTTAAATCCATAGTCGACAGACTATGGGTTAAAATTTAAGTTTACAAGTTAGTGCTGTTACCATTCAGATCAATCGTCACTGACCATAACCTGTCCTGTGATAAATAGATCCTGTTCATCCAAATATGGTCTGGAAGAGATCGCTCTTAAACGATAAGACCGTCCATTGTACCATTGTTGTTTTTTGTGTTTTATTTTGTAATTATGGTGCACAATAAAGTTCTAGTCTATCTATCTATCTATCCATAGCCCATCTTTTCACTGGATAGTATCAGTTACTCGTTTCCAGCATCCACCTACACAACAATATAACGAATTAAACCACAATCAAATTAAAATAAATCCAATTAATTGAAATTCCTTTTATAATTTAATCCAAGTAAAAATCTTTAGCGCCTTCGACACATTCGGAAGTCGAGATGTTCAGATAAGCGCGGTGCGATCAAAGAGGTGCCTTATGTATGAGCTTTCGGGATAAATTGGATAAAGGTTATTACTTCAACTAAGATAAAAAAGGTACGTTCTTTAAGATAGAGTTCGTCTCCGGAAGTATTACCACCATAACTATAAACATAACATATCACCCAACAGCTGATCCCACACTAGGATTCCCTGTGTCGTGGGTATCAGGAACTAAGAGTACCATGGTACCATAACACCTAGACCCGGAACAAATATTTGCAGATCATACAAACACTTGTGCCGCAGTGGGAATTGAACCCCTAACCTCTCGCATCTCAGCCGGCTACTCACCCGCCACACCAAAGAGGTCGTCATACTACCTATTCCTATTTCTTCCGCAAAGCAGTAGTGCTCTTATTGCTGTGTTCCGTATGGGTTCCGGTAGAATTACAGGCACATGAGACTTTTCATCTTTATGTCTCAGGTTGACGGGCGCATTGCAATACCACATAGGGCACATTATAATATCACGTAGGGCGCGTCTTAGGTGCACGTGACCTAAGAGGTATTGCATTTGTGGGCTAGGGTTACCGCTTAACAACCAGGTGGGCCAAATGCAAGTTCCGTCATTTACACAAAAAGAAACAGGGTGGTGAAAGGGTCCATTGCTGTTCGCAGATAGCCTTTAGTGCCTGATCTTTCTAGCAGATGGCGTATACTTCATAGTTAGCAAACAACTCCTTACATATTTGCAAACACACTGTTTATTTCATTGAATTTATATTTATGATTAAGATAAGTCATAGATAAAAAGCATTTAAAACGATTATCTGCTTCAAAGTTGCACCGCGTAGATATTAACTTACGTCTTACAGACCATAGAGTATGTCTATCTTATTATGCCGCCGCCCATAGACACAGAGTTGTCGTTTGACAAGTGGATATATAGAAAACGAATAATTTTGTTCAGTTATTCTTGAATTTGTATGTTAATGGACAGTTGTTTAAATAATGTTTATGGCATGTTTTGCTTAGCTTGTTAGATTCTTATAGCAGGTAAGGTTTAAGAGATTTCTTATGAAATAGTGTCAAGGAAAAGTGGATAGATGAAATAATTTGAGATCTAATCTACTATCATTTGGGCCTACTGGAATCAGTATGACTTATTAAATTTAGAAGCTACTTTTAATATGACTTTTTATCTAGTTTATCCAAAATGTTACTATTCGTTTTTATTCATGTAGGTAATAATTAGTATATTTGAGTAACTACGGAAACCGAATAACGTTCCATTACTTGTTTTTCGTATGGAGATAAAAAAGTGCCCCTAGCGAATGTAAGGCGAACCTCAAATTCTTAATTCTTGTAAACAAGTCATTAGGACGATTTAACAATTATTAATATGGGCATAGTAATGAGTCAGGGTGGGGGGTAATTGCACCCATTGCCCCCTTCTGTATCCACACCTGTGTACACATTCAAACTTAGCTTTTTGGTGATACTTAAACGATATGTGGATTTCAGTAACTGTGTTTGCCTCCCTTGCTGCTCATGTTGGCATTCTAAGATACGTTTTGCATATGAAGTATGCATCTATTCGCAATTTAAACTTCACAAAATATGTCTTATCTTATCTTATCTTTGAAAACGGTAGTAAACAGCGAGATGTATGCTAATGCTATCAACAAACATACGTTCAAATGCCGCATGTCCATATGTAAATACGTAGATAAGAAAATTGACAATGGGGTTAAAATACAGCTATTTACTACAAAATACTTACAAGGCATGAAAATTAGTCACAGAGTATGGAAGGGTCTGTGTGGCGGTAGTGTAGAGTAGCGCCTATGCACTACATCTCTATAAGTATAGCTGTACATGCAAAACATTGAAAAGATGCATGTGCTAATGACATTGGTAGTCGCTATTGCCATTACACAATAATCACACATTATTTTTATTTTAATAAATGACGGAAGCTCATAACAAATGCAATACCTCTTAGGTCACGTCCACCCAGAACGCGCCCTACTTGAAATTGCTCTGCGGCCGTCAACCTGAGATATAAGAATGAAGTCTCGTGTGCCTGTAATTTCACCGGCACCCATAAACCGGAACACAGCAATACGAGCTACGGATTAGCGGCCTCGTTCAGCAGTGGACCTATCAGCTGGTGAAGAATCTGCTTAAGTTGTAATACAAACAACATATAGGGTATAACAAAAGACATGATAGATATGATATGATCAAATAAGTGTAGTAAGAAGTAATTGTACAAGGATCAAAATATTTGCTAAGCTCACTTAATTGGCGAGCATCGTGAAAATAAGGCATTTATTACTAACATGCGGTCATTAGAAGGAATCATTGATAACGCTGTCTCTAGATAGACGCAAGCAAAATGTTGTTCATGCTCTGTGGTATCAAGTACTTTTGAACTTTGTTATCAACAGGTGAAGAGTTAACATTTAAATAAATAATTCTAAATGTCCTTTACCAATTGCCATTTTCTTATAGTTTTCAATGTATGCACATAAATTGTACCAATAATGTAATTTATATGAAACGCGTATAATTTACCATGCGCGTGCAAGTAAAGAATGGTGTGAAAGTGTGTCTGTCTGTTTTGACACTTTGATATGAAGAGAAAGATCGCATAACGAATATCTTCTTGTAAGAGCCGTTACGCACTGTCGACTTGTTGCCAGTGACTCAGTCCCTCGGCGACCAAAACATATGCAACTAGACCAACGACCAAGTGCGTAAACACCTATTTAAACTATAGTAAGTCACAGTCGCCAGTGCGTAATGGCTCTAATGGTTGATTTTCATCACGCATTTGTGAGCTATTTTCATAGTCAGGTTATTAGGTATCTCAAAAGTAGTATTTTTGAACGACCAAAGGCCTATTCAAAAACTATTCAGTACAAAATATTGGTTCTGTGATGTCCGCAGCTATATTTAAAGGCACAGAAGGTCTATAGATTTCTACAATTAAAGTTATTCAATGATTTCAACGACGAACCGATATTTTGTACTGAATAATTTTTGAACTGAATCGCTATAAGAGCTCATGGTAAGGCCTCACTGCGACGTGACGAGATTAAATAATGAGATACAAAAAATTTTGTACTTATAGGTAGAAAAATATACTAATAATAGTTGTAACCGAACTGAATTTAAAAAAAAACAGTCGCACAAATGAAAACCCTAAAAAAGTTTTGGCATTCCAATGAACGGCAACAACACAATTTATTTTTACGAATTAAATAACTTGTATTTTAAAGTTTTAACCACATATTTTATATTTCAATTAATTTAAAAAAATCCTCAAAATCCCTTATGATCGAATTACCTTAAACGCGAGATGCCAATGAGGGCATTATACCTAAACATGAGATTTGTTAAAAAAGCTGTTTACCCTAAACGTAAGATGCCAAATGAAGCAGTATGCCTAAAATTTGAAATTGACAAGGAAGCAGTTTGTCTAAATTTAAATTACCTGTAAAGCAGTTTGCCTGAAATACAAGATGGATAAGAAGCGGTAAGTCAAATATGTCAGTTGACTGTTAGCAAAGCCTTAAATATCAAGAGAATGGCAGCCGTAAGGTCGATTTCATAGTAAAATATTGTCTCATAATATTTGATTTCTATCGATTTTTTTTTTATTGTGGTTATTTTTTTTATAAAGTGGTCTCTAAATGATATCATACGAATTATACTGAAATGGAGACGGTTATCAGTTAAATAAGCCAGAATAGAAGGTGACCTGCATAATTATTACTTAAAAGCTAACAAAATAAAAACCATAAAAAATATATTTTTAATTAAGTATTTTGTATAAAACAAGTTACATCCAGGTACGAACTTAAAACGAACACGATCCTATCATTCCTACTTAACAAAAAAAAATATTTTTTTAAGAAATTTTTAATTATATTATGTATAGAGAAGAGAACCACTATGTAAATAGACATTTACCTGAGTAGGGTTTTAACCACTTAGACATTCACCTTTGTAGGCATTTAACCACATAGGCATTTTGTTTTGTAGGCATCCACTTTGGACAAATTCCTTCTTTGTCAATTTCATATTTTAGGCATACTGCTTCATTTGGCATCTTACGTTTAGGGTAAACAGCTTTTTTGGCAAATCTCATGTTTAGGTGTAATACCCTCATTGGCATCTCGTGCTTAAGGTAAATCGATCATAAGGGGCCGTTTGGATATATATTTTAGATTTTTTGGATGTTTGGATATTAGGATCATACCGCGCCTTAAACAGATCTCGCACATCCTGGATAGAGAGCATGTCAGTAAAGTTCAGGTAAAAAAAACAAGATTTTAAAAATGTTTATTTGATGGCACTGTGTAAAACTCCATGGTCGGCTCATGGCATGGCACAAGTTTATGGTGTAGGACCACCATGGCTACTTTATGGGGGTGCGAAGTCGGTAGCCGGTCTGATCGCACTGTTATGGAGTATTTTGAGGATGCTACTGATAACGGCAAGATTTTGACATGGACGTTAAAGAATTTTAAACATTATCCAATTACATTATGTACACACTGCTACGCAATTGGATAATCCAGTTTATTTTCCAATCGTATACAAATAGCATTTTAGGGCTTTAGGATAACCCCCTCCATCTCCTCCCGTGGATATCATAACAGCTGACTAAGAGATTACACCAGAGGATGGGCAGCAGCATCCACCTGAGTAATCAACACCAATACTGCTAGCACCAGTCCGCCTGCCAAGCAAGAATGGCAATTTATATTTTAAATTTATATTATTTGTATTTTATGAGGTAATTTTTCGAATTCCTTGTCTTCGATACAAATAATACTTTTTTTGAGTTGATAATTTTACCGTGGAGGAAGTCCGTTATTAATTCTACGAAATTTTTTAATCACTTTTCTGTAATAGAATTGAAATTATCGTGGCTAGGTATCATTTTAGAAAAATTACGACTATACATACACCACGTACGTTTTAGTATTTATTTATTTTTTTAGTTTTTTGGTGTAAAATATCTATAAATAAGTTATAGGTATAAAATATATATAAGTCTATGGGCTTAATGTTTAGGTATAATCTATTGTACATTTCCCATTTTACCCTGAAATGTGTTGTTATTAATAAAGGATGTAGCGGGGTTATGAAGTTTGTATGGAAAAAAACATCAAGCGGATGAAGTCGTGGGCATTCCACTAGTAAGTCATAACATTACAACAGATCATTCCAGCAGACCTTTCTTTCAATCTGATAATTGTGTAATTATTTATTACAATTAACTCACAGCTAAACCTATGAAATTCTAACACCTACCCACACAATGGAGCCATAGTCGGCGGCGCGCGGCTGTCGGCCCTTCCCGTTGTAAAACGCAGTAAATTGGTAATGCGATGATCAGCGAGCCGGACACGTGCGAGCTTTGCTTATTGTTTAGATGTAATAAAAAAACAATTATTCGGGTGTGACTGCTAGTTCGAAAAGTATTGATCAATTTGAATTTAAATTAAAATTAATATTTTATTAAAACAGATACACTCAGACAAATAGTCTACATACTTACATCATACAAACACACGCCTTTATCGCCGAAGGGGTGGTAGGCAGAACCACAAAAGGGCCTTTTTTCACCGTGGACTGCGCAGTCGCAGGAATATAGACGTGATAAGTGGTGAGCTCATCGCCGCCATTGCTTTCCACGACCAACTCGGCTAACGTTTTCTTCCAGTAATGTGTTCTGAATCCGTAGGACCTTCCTACACAGCGTCGTCTGGTTAATGGTCCGCCCTCGAGAACCTTTATACCCCAACGTTGCCTGGCCATTGCCACTTCAACATTCGAATTCTGCGAGCTACGTAGATGATCTTGGTCCATCTACGGATCTCCTCACTTCAGATTATGTCTCTGTAAACTCTGAGCATAGCTCTATCCATAGCCCGCTGCGCACCATTGAACTTGAGAGACCAACAGTTTAGGAACATGGTGTCTCATCTATATTGAGCTAATATAACCAATAAATATCTAAACTAAACTATCGCAATTACAAAAAAATTTGACGACCTCCGTGGTGCAGTGGGCGCGTAGCCGACTGAAATGCGAGAGGTTGCGGGTTCAATTCCCGCTGTGGACAAATGTTTGCATGATCTGCAAATATTTGTTCCGATCTCGGTGTTGTGGTACAATGGTACTCGTAGTTCCTGATAGCCAAAACACAGGGAGTCCTAGTGTAGGATCAGGACTTTATGTACATGTTACTGTTGGATGCTATGTTATGTTATATTTCTTCTATTAAAGAAGGCGTTCTCGAATACCGTTGTAGTTCATCAATTCTTATTTAAATTTACTCTCTTGCTTACGTAATCCATTTTGAATAACTATTGACATAATTGATTAGAAATCATGTGAAAACCGCTATTCCGCCAAATATATATTCGCCACGTGACGAAAATTAGCACATACATTCGAAATGCGTGCGTTTTGATGTCATAATTTGACAGTTGCCGGACCTGTCATAATAATTATAACTGAAAACAAATACACACACTACAATACTAATCTAATCTGGTTTGAAGCAGAATATTACTAACACGTCATGCTGTCATAGGTCATGGCCTCATGTGTGATGTACATACTAGTTTTTTTACAAGGGTCATTCAGGCCGAATCCTTATCTATAGTTGCTACTACGCATTATATTATAATTATTCTAGATATTATATTATTATGGTATAAGTATATTGTAAACAACTGTTGGGGAATAAAAGGTCTCGAGTGGCGACCACAAACCGGACAACGCGTTAGAGGAAGACCCTCCAAGAAAGGAAGGAAGGATAAATTTTGGCTATACATAGTATAGTTTTTATTTTTGTTGTGTATACAGTTATAAATACATGTCTGCTGTAAAAATGATCTCTTAGGTCGAAAAAGGCTCTAACGGAAGACCAGCGTAGGTTGTTTAAGACCTGCATAATATGCTGAGTTAGGGCCTTTTTGTAACAGCAATACTTCTTAAATCTCTTCTAAAATCCTTCTTAAATTTCTTTTTCTTTCTTCATTTTTTTCTTCTTTTTTCTTTTCTTTTCTTTTCTTTTTCTTCTTTAATCTTCTTTCATCTTCTTCTTTAATTGTTATTATGGTGTGCGATAAAGTATTTTCTATCTTCTATCTATCTTCTTATTTTTTTTACACTGTCTTATTTTTTGCTTTTATTTTTTGAAATCTGTCATTTATTGTTGTTGCAAATAAACTTTTTCTATTTATCTTTTTTTATTTTCCACTGGATGAACTAAAGTCATTATAAACGTCACAGGAAGTCGGTGGATGGAGGCGGCTCAAGACCGTCGAAGTATTCTAAGGGGGAAGCTTATGTCCAGCAGTGGATTTCTACAGGCTGATGATAAAACAATATAGTGCCAATTTGTTCTATATTTTATTTAAATTATAATTCATAATTATCAACAGCCTGTAGAAGTCCACTTCTGAACACAGGCCTCATCCATAGAACGCCATGACGAAAACGGTCTAGAGCTGCCTCCATCCACAGACTTTCTGCAACCTTTATAATGTCTCAAGTCTATCTAGAGGGCGAACTTCCTCTACATACGTCGTCAAGCTTACGGTCGCCACTCGAAAAACCTTTATTCCCCTACGGAACGGAACAAATAACATACAATAAAGCATTTTAGAGATACCACTCAGGAGTTGTTATGACACTTAGACTATGAATGTAAGAGTAGGACCAAATAATAAACTACAAGTTCCATACAAAATAGTCTTACTTAATAGCAAGCTTAGTTGAAATTACTGACAATAAACATATTTTCTCAGGTATTTTAGCAAATGCATGTATTTCATGCTGTTTACCTTTTAGCATAAGCCTAGAGGTTTATTACCTACCACGCATGCGCGCTAAGTAAAGACGCAGAGACTAAGTTTAAGTACCTTAGGTATTTTAGAATAATGGAAGGTTGTTGGGAATTTCGTATTTGAGACTTAGTAGCCAGGTCCACTCTTACAAGCATATATAGGTCTACTTGTACCTAAATATGTTTATATAAATATGTTCTAATAGAGCATAAATTTATTGTGCGTCCGAAATGGGCAAACTGTTGCAACTTTGAATATTAAGACCACCTTTGTATACACAGTTTTTACAATAAAGAATTACTTTACTTTACTTTACAATATTTGACATGTTATCATCGTGACAAATTTTTCTCGTTAATATATGATGACTTATTCCATTGTTTTATTCCATTTCAGTAAGTTACACAAACTTTTTAGAAAAGAGATTTCATTTACTTTTTAACCGACTTCACAAAAAAGGAGGAGGTTCTCAATTCGGTTGTATTTTTTTTTTGTATGTTTGTTACTTCATATCTCCGTCGTTTATGAACCGATTTGGAAAATTATTTTTTTATTTGTATAGATATACTTCCAGATTGGTCCCATTTTTTTCAGAATCCAGTTCTGATGATGGGATCCATGAGGAATTGAGGGAACTCCTCAAATATTGTAGGCATACATATGGCGATTTTGATATTTTCAGCAAAACACCAAGCATTTGCATTCAGAAAGTATCTTAATCCTTTCACCACTATGGTTCTTAAGTAGACAAGTAAAATATGTCCACCTAAAGTTAGCTGTGGGTGTAAAATATTACAATTATCAATATTCTAATTGCATGAGTACTGTAAATTAACAAACAAATTTGTGTAGATGTTAATCATTTAATTAAATAATCTATGCGATAACCTATTGAGTAATAAGTACTATCTAAATATTAAATTCCATATTATTTTGTCAACCGTTTACTTTAGATGACATAAACGTTGTCTAGCTATTTAAGCTTGATGATAGAAGAGTGCCGTGATAATGGCTTACGAATAGACCCATCCATCTCCTCCCGTGGATGTAGTAAAAACTTTACACCAGGGCATGGGCAGCAGCGTCCGCATGAGTAAAACCATGTATGGCAAATTGTATTTAATGGGGGAGGCCTCGTCCAGTAGTGGACGTAGACTGGTGATGAATATGATGATGACTAAGATAGAATTATAATAATATACCAAGATATTATTGTGCCTCTTCGAAATTAATTCAAAAGGATACTACTGTGATAAAGTTTTTTAAGTCAAATTTATAGATTTATATCTAAGTGAAAACGTCTCAATAATAAATAATTATAACATAAACAACCAGAATAAGTTTTTTAAATTTTTATTAATTATATTATTTTTTCTGGAAGTTCTTTTTGAATTAATTTCGAAGAGGCACAAATCAATATATATACTTATCGGTAGCCTATAGTTTCCTTAAATCACATTTACAACCCTAAGACTGCAATAAATCGTATAACCCTCTAATGCACCGCTTGCATTAGCTGAAATAATGCCCCCGGTCGGACAGACCCCGGAGAGACAATGAGGAAGCTATAAAAGTCTCCGTAAGTATGAACTGAGAACTGTTCAACATCCTCTTGTAGCAATTGCACTTGCATTTTGAGATAAACTCTACGGCTGGAAGGAATGGCAATTATGTTGTCAGAGTTGAATGGTAATCAAATAAAGTAAATCTGCCCTAATGCAACACTAGCTTGTTTACGTCCACTGCTAGACGAAGTCTCTCCCATTAAGTACAATCCGGGGGGATTTGCCATAATCACCACGCTTGGCAGGTGGACTTAAGTACTAAGGCTTTTGTTAGTAGTAGAACTTCTTGTGAAAGAGTTCGCCCGGGGAAGTACTACCACCGTACATATTTTCTGCCGCCAAGCGTAATGCTCGTATTGCTGTGTTTCGGTTTGAAGGGTACGGGTGCCGGTGAAATTACAGGCATATGAGACTTTTCATCTTTATGTCTCAGGGTCGGCAGCGCGCGTGTGATGCCTGTGGTGTTGTAGGCATCCGTAGGCTACGGTAACTACTTTCCATCAGGTGGGCCGTATGCTTGTCTGCTTGCTTGTGTACTCAGAGGCCCAATTCTCGTAATAAAAATTAGTCATAAATAAAGTTCGGATCACGTTCCGATCTAGTATCGATGTCTTAAATAATAGAATTGGAGTTATCGTGGCTTGGTATCATTTTAGAAAAATTACTACTATACACAGGAGAATAGTAAAGTACGTCGTGTAAAGTCGTAATTTTTCTAAAAAGATGTCTTAAATGTCATAAAATAGTATTCTCTTAACTTAAAATACAACACTGTAATGTGATTATATCAAAATGTGACCGAAACTTGAACGATTCAAAGTTTTTTTGATAATTTTAGCTAAATAGATGGAGTCTCTCTCTACTCTTTCCAATGATTATATTATAACTATCCTACTCTAATAGTTATCAACGTGAATCAGAAGTAGACTAAATTGTTATAATGAGGGAGCAAAATACTAACTTTCTGTCAAATAAACTCCACCAGGTATGTTTGTTTGCTTAACTAGTATAAAAAAAAATAAAGCAATTCCGTCTCGATTCGGTCAACTTTTAGTGTAGTGGTAATATAATTAAGAGAGAAGGCCAGTAGTCACTAGATAACTTGTTATTTCACCTTAAAGTTAAGTAAATACGTAGTTTAATTATGTTAGGTACTTGTATGAATGAAAATGTATATGGTGCATCACGGCAATGCCCCGGCCAAGTTGAGTAAGATAATAAAAAACTGATTACGCTTGACATGAGGTGAAGTTATGTTGTTCACATTAGCTTGCATATTATTACTCTGAAGACAGACCCCAACAACGTAGAGATCGCCGAATAGTTAGTATGTTAACCTAACCCCAACTTTCAAAATCTATTACCCTATTGCTTCTTTTGCTTACAGTAGAGAAGTGATTAGACTGTATTTTGGTATACTTTATTTATTTGTATATTTCAGTAAATTACATTAAAATTGTACATGTTATTCATGTAATTATTACTAGAAACGGGATATTTACCATGATTTTTGAGCTTTATTGATTCCCGATATTTCGGCACAGTTTCATACGCCATGATCACGGGTGATCATGGCGTATGAAACTGATGCATTAAAGCTCGAAAATCATGGTAAATATCCCGTTTCTAGTGATAATTATGTTAATAATTATGATAGTTTCAAAATGTATGCTATTCTACCTGTTTCGTCAATCTTCTTTCATCCACCCTCTCTACATGTCAAAACCATCTTAGCATACCTTTCTCAATCCTCATCACTATGTCTTCTTTCACATCACAATATTTGTTACGGGTCGGGGTGTTATGGTACCATGGTACTCGTAGTTCCTGATACCCACGACACACGGAATCTTAGTGTGAGATCAGGACTACGTATGTGACTGTTGGGTGTTATGTTATGTATGTTTCTTATCACAATGTTTCTTACTCTATCATTAAAAGTTAATTAATTTTTAAAAAGAGCGAACTCACTAATCAACATTATTAAAAATAAATATTTTTTAAATCATTAATTTTATTTTTATATTTTATATTTCGTCTTATAATTAACTTTACCTAAATCAAGGATATTAATTCGTTAAAAATGGTAATAAAAATTTATAACACCAAGTTAAAATGTTAAAATAACTATAAAATATAATTTGAATACGAAAATAACGCGATAAATAAATTTTCAACTAATAAATTAGATACAAATTGGCTCATCAATAGAAAATAAAAACGTACTGTTCTAATATATTACAGAATGAATATTTGAATTGTGTCATTTTTAAATTAATTGAATTATATAAATAATATTTATTTATAAAACGACAGTATGTTTAGCCAAGATGTTTATCGACTACTAATAAAAACTTTATTTTGACTCTAACGGACTCTTTTATATTTTTTATTATATGTCGTTTTATTTTGCTCTTTCCGAGTCAACAAAGTCCCATTCTTCCAGCTGTTTGGTTGTATAGGGGCTCATGAAGCCCAGTTTTAGCAGATGTCTCATATGTTATTAACTTATTTTAATGAAATAAAAACGTCTATAAATTCTATATATTGCTAGGTCATCATTTTTGAAATTATGCCAAATTAAGTGATGCGATAACTCTGTGAATAATGGACCGATTAAATTCCTAACTACTTTCTAACTAGTTAGAGTCTTTCAACAATTGAAGTAATCAAAGAGCATAGCGGAAGTGACAGAAATATAGTAGTACCTTCGCATGCATATTTTACAGGCGATCTACCTCGTGAACGCGTAAAGCAAGGATGCCAATCGAGGTGCCCATGGAAGTTTGTTTCTAATTTGGCTATTACTTCTTCAAACTCCATCCATCTTCACCCGTGGTGCGTTAGCACGATGAAACCTCTACATCCACATCATGTATTCACAGGTCTACCGTCAGTCGCGGGCGGTGCTCATGATGAAGAGGCGTCTGAACGCAGTCTCGAAACGTTAGCAAAAGTGACGAAAAACAGTGGTAATTAGCCGTTTTTTCAATTTAAAATGATTCTCAAGCACGAAAGTTTTCCTTAAGGATGTTTTTCACGTTAAATATTACGACTCGGTTTAATTTTTATTTATATATTTCACCAGAACCATCTACAATTAACTCTAAAAGCATAAACTATACAACATAAGATCTCACACTAAGATTCCTTGTGTTGCGTGACGCTTGTATCTTTCGAAGTGGGTAATTAGGTACTAAGTTAGTACTTACCTAGGTGAATAGGTACCTAATTACCTATCTTACTGTAGGTTAAAATAATTATTATACTTAAATCTATAATAGTCACTTAAATTTTTTAAAAACTGCATTAAGTAAAGTAAAAAATTCTTCAATTTTCAAAATTCGTTGTGAGAAAGCTCTATAAAAGCTCTCCAATATAACAATTATATGATTTTTAAACAACCCAGTGTTTTTATTAATTAATTTGTGTGTTTATTATAATTAGTAAGATGCATATTTTTACATGGGTTCAGTTTTTTGTTTGGTAATTTTTTTTATTTATAAAATGACTCCATTTGACTTACAAAAGAAAACATTTTGTTTTTTAAAATGTTTAAACCTTTGATAGCTAAAATTGCTTTTGTCTTGTTTTGACGTATGCCATTTTACATCAGAGAGAACAAAACAAAAGCTATTTTAACTAAAATAGGTTTAAAAGTTATTATGAATACGGGCATTATTGTTTTGAGATGGTTTTATTATCAATATTCTGCTCCTATTTTTTGGTTGAAAAGAGTATCTACTCACTTGGCATTATCTCGACATGCGAGGAGGTGTCCATGATGTGGTGGTGCATCATGTCGGGTGGCGACTGCACCAGTCCGCCACCTCCGTTGCTGGCCATCACCATCACTTTACTGATGATTACCGATTGCTAACTAACACGATGATTTATCGGAAGTTTTTGGGTAATTTTTGTGACTAGGAGTAATTTTTTTGTTTGTTGTTTTTTTTTAATCACTTATGGTAACACAAACACGGACAGTACAGATCTCGAGGCACAAGTTAAATTCCACTAAGTCCGTAGGCACTTCGTCATATTTTTTTTTTCTGTAAATATTGAATATCGTTTGACACGGACGTCGTCTCGCGGCAGAGGCCAAGCCCACACTGCCGTACTATAGCTATAATTCCATGGATCGACTCGAAAGCGCATGAGCAGAGCGACCTTCCTCCGCATTGGTGGAATACCACAACGCCTTTAGAAAACGAGCGCATTCATTGGCGGCAATGGGTCTGTTTTCCCGCCCTAATAGACGATACCCTTACAAAATGGCGCTCCCCTATAGCCTTTTGATGCTTTTTTGAGCATTTTATTTCGTAAAAAATAATCCGGTTCGGATATAATGAGCATGATTTATGATTTTTATCCGTCAGTTCTTTTAGACTTTTTTCTTAATCTGGCCATGTTAATCTTTGGTGTTTCAGGTGGTTTCTTTTTGATTAATAGCAGCTTGATTCGTGTTTGATCTTGCGCGAGTCTCTGCAAGGCTGTATGTTTGTATCTGAAAGCGCCATTTAGCTTCAGTGTTTGTAACGATTCAGTGAAGGGATAAGATGAAAAAGTTTCGCGTGTGCCTTTGTATTTTGTTTAGTAATTTTAGTAAGTGGTTTCGCTTTGTTGTGAATTTATTTGAATTTGGAATTGTTATTTACAATTTTGTTGGAATTGTTGGAATTGTTGCTCTAACTTGAACTTGACTGTCACTTTACAATGTGATTAACTAACATCTTTGTTTCTAAGTATATTTTTTTAACATTCCAAACATAAAATACTTAACTAGAAATGTTGTACACTATTTTTAACCGACTTCCCAAAAAGGAGGAGGTTCTCAATTCGGTTGTATTTTTTTTTTTTTTTTTTTTTAATGTTTGTTACCGCATATCTCTGGCGTTTATGAACCGATTTGGAAAATTCTTTTTATATTTGAATAGATATACTTCCAGATTGGTCCCATTTTTTTCAGAATCCAGTTCTGATGATGGGATCCATGAGGAACTGAGGGAACTCCTTAAATATTGTAGGCATAATGGCGATTTTGATATTTTCAGCAAGACACCAAGCATTTGCATTAAGAAAGTATCATAATCCTTTCACCACTATGGTTCTTTCATAAAAAAAATTTCATCCAAAATTATTTAGTCGAATACAAT
Source organism: Epirrita christyi (assembly GCA_951392215.1). Lineage (NCBI taxonomy): Eukaryota > Metazoa > Arthropoda > Insecta > Lepidoptera > Geometridae > Epirrita > Epirrita christyi. The sequence goes on along the minus strand of OX595856.1, from coordinate 12,295,429 downwards.
GGCGGAAGTCGGTTTTTTAAATGAAAAGTTATTGAACGAGCGAAGCGAGTTCTCTGAGTCAAGTTGGAAAAATCGGCGTTTGTATGTATGTATGTATGTATGTATGTATGTATGTATGTATGTATGTTTGTCCAATGAAAACTTCCAAACCGTTAACCCGATCTTCATTAAATTTGGCATGGGGGTAGATAGTATTGGTACAATTTGTAGGTAAGGTTATGAGCTATATCGGTCAGGGGGTTGCTGAGATATTGGGGTCCAAGAGGGGGTAAAAAAAATAAAAGTGAGACAGTCAGATCAAGTGGGGTGTCTAATGAAAGCGCTTTAGTTGGACATTTCAAACCCGTTTTCAATAAGTATTTAGCTTTAGTAGTTTTTGAGATATTAGGGAAAATAAAAATCGTAAAAATCAAAAATTCTAGGGTACTTCCAGCAATCCCACAATGCTGAAATTTGGTATGCTTGTGGCTTTTGTGTCACAACTACAGGGAAAAGTCTGAAACTGAAGAATTTAGAAACTTGTACTCCATAAAACAGAAACCAATATTACATCCATTGTTGACCTCCCATTTCTAGGAATTTGAATGACGCTGGAGTTCTATGGTTTTTGTCAAAAGGACGTTATCAATTAATTCGTCAGGTACTTGATATAGGTACTAACAGGTATGTTGTATTACGCCCCGTTGCTTAGCCCTATTCAAAGGTTATTTCGATGATGTGTGGGAAATTAGAGTTGTTACCTACTGATAGATCCTGTACTGTAGACCTCGAGGTGAAAATTTTCAAAAATAATAATAGAAAAATGGAAATTACTTGGTTAATTAGTCGGGCTGATAAAGGTGTTATCGCGAGGTCTCAGTTCGGGGCGAACCACTAGTTATATTAAGTATTATGGTATTTCATTTGAAATTAATTATTTCATGTTTGATTTTTTCCTTTCTTTAATAACATTATCGAAAGGTTTTTAACCTTACATTTTACCAATGCCACTGCCTATAGTATCTTACCTAAAATCACGTGTCAAAAGTCTACCTTAACCCTAATTAGCTAACAACGTGTGGGGCGAGACGATAAAAAAAATAAAAAACAAATGCCAAAAAACCAAAAATTCTATAGCGCCAAATGTTCGCACCAAATGTCATTAACTTTGCACACCATAGATAACATATCTCTATAGATAAGTGTCTAGTCCAAAGCAAGCAGATGTTCAGAGAAAAGTTTTAAATAGAGTCTATTTTTGGATAAAATAAGCGAAATTATGAATCTTTTAAGTGGCGTTGGCTTAAGAGGTTGAGGAAGGAAGCTTTTTAATTATTTATGTAAAAAAATGTTAAGGGCCTTGTTAAAGCATTTCTATTTGGTACCTAGAGCTTATAATAGATTTGTGATTGTTTTTTTGCAACCCACGGTGAAAAGAGACCCTTTGATGCTCTGCCTATCCCTTGAAGAAAAAGGCGTGTATTTATGTATATTTACGAATTATTTTTTTATAAATTTTATATATTGTTATCGTTGTTTGACATTGTTCATTACTTTATTATTAGATTTCTTAGATTATTTTAGGTAATCATTATATGGCGCAGGAGGTTGCGGGTTCGATTCCCGCCTCGGAACAAATATTTGTACAATCTGCAGATATTTGTTCAGGGTGTTCTGGGTATTTTCGATGTTTAACAAAAAAATATCTATCTGTATATTGTATTGTAATCAGTTATCTAGTACCCATAACACAAGCTCTGCTTAGCTTTGGGCTAGATAATGTTGTGTGAAATGTCCAGCATTTATTTATATATTTTACTATGTAGAAAAACACACTTACGGATCTCAGTTATTCAAATATATAAATAATATTAGATTATTATTATTTTAATATGCATTATAAGAATGATTTTATATTAAACAATAAAATGTGTGTCACGATACTAATTCCTTTAATATCGTGACAAACATAGAACTTCCTATTGTTGATAAAAAAAACAGCATAAAATGTACTAAGTCGATAAACAATACCTCCTCTGGACAATTATTTGCAATTCAGATCGTTTCCTTAGCACAAGAAGGCAATACAAATATATTAATTTCCCTCGGGCCAGACAACCGGAAGTGCGCCATCCGGAACCGGAACCGGAAGCCACTGACCGGACGCATGACGTATCTTAGTATTGATTGCGGCAAATTCATTTCGTCGATGTCTTTTGAGGGTTGAGTATTGATTTTCTTGTCAATTATATATGTTGAATGTTAGCTGGAAGATAATGCTATCTACCATTAAAATCGCCTTTTAAGTTGTGCAATAATAATTTTCTATCTATGTTGATAGCAAAGAAAAATTTGCAATAAAATCAAATAAACTTAGTTCTACTAAATCGTGCCGTAGTGTCCCTGGTCTAAGAATAGATCCCTCTGTCTCCTCCCGTGGATGTTGTAAAAGCTGACTAAGAGATTACACCAGGAGATGAGCAGCAGCATCCACCTGAGTACCCAACACCAACACTGCGATCACTAATCCGCCAAGCGTGGTGTTTATGGCAAATTCCCCTATTGCCACTTGCCAATCACTGACTCCTGACATAACAGTGATACAGCTAACGCTAGTTCAGGAGTCAAGGCTTCAATCTGCACTATATAATGTGGTACCTATCCTATCCTATCCTACTAATATTATAAACGCGAAAGTTTGTGAGTATAGATGGATGTTTGTTACTCTTTCACGTAAAAACTACTGAATGGATTTGAGTGAAATTTGGAATGGAGATACTTTACGCCCTGGATTAACACATAGGCTACTTTTCATCATCATCATCAATTTTCATCATTTTTCACGCGGGTGAAACTGCGGGGCGCAACTAGTATTTGAATAATTTACATACTAATCCCAATATTTTTTGTGACAGATATTTAGCAGACAAGTTAATTAGGGTTGTCAACAGAATGGAATGCACGAAACAAAAAATAAGGGTCACCGCACACGTGGCGCCAGACGTTTCAGGTTGTGGCGACAAAATGTCACATGTACAATGGCCCTAAAAACTAGATAAGCGCTCGACTATAAATAACTTGAACAAGATATGTAGTCACAGTCAGTTAACCTTTAGAAAAATATCTTCGAACTCTTTGTAGATAAAAAAAACTTTTTAGAATTCAAAACTGAAATCAAGGACAAATTTGTTTATTAAATTATTTTAATCTGTATTACTCAGGAAATGTTGCTACTACGTCGATTAATTTATCGCTGACAAGTTATAAACCAATTTATCTACTCATTTATACCGACATACCTACTTGTACTTACATTAGGGGCCTTATTCATAATCATTTTTTAAACCTATTTTAGTTAAAATAGCTTTTGTTTTGTTCTCTCTTATGTAAAATGTCATGCGTCAAAACAAGACAAAAAATATTTATGATGGCGTAGATTTTTCTGTCTGACTGACATATAATTTACCGGTTTAATTGCATTTAATTGATTAAACTTGTAATTGGTCACGGATTATTGTAATTTTTTTAAATTTGATTTATAATTAAAATAACCCTGCCTTTATTTTTGACATTTGTTTATTGACCTGCATAGTTTGATTGATTTTATGTACTTGCTAAATCAATATATATACCAGCTTTAAATATAATGCATACAATTTAATAATTTAATCTAATCTAATATAACTTTTCATTTAAAAACCCGACTTCCGCCATTGTATTCGATTAAATATTGGGATGAAAAAAAAATGATGAAAGAACCATAGTGGTGAAAGGATCATGGTACTTTTTGAATGCAAATGCTTGGTTTGTTGCTGAAAATATCAAAATCGCCATATGTATGCCTATACAATATTTGAGGAGTTCCCTCAATTCCTCATGGATCCCATCATCAGAACTGCATTCTGAAAAAAATGGGACCAATCTGGAAGTATATCTATTCAAATAAAAAAAGATTTTTTCAAATCGGTTCATAAACGCCGGAGATATGCGGTAACAAACATACAAAAAAAAAATCGGTTAAAAATTGCAGCGCCCTAACGGGGTTTTTGTGTAAGTAAACTAAGTACCTAGTATAAAGAAGACCAATACTAATATGAATGTCTACGTAAGAGCAATAAATGAATATAAATAAATTATTTTTTAGTTGAGTAGTGTGGTAGGTACCTTTATACAAGTAAGGCAACTTGGCGCAGACACTGCCATTTCCAAGTTTGATAAAAATAATAATAATCTTGCTAGTCATTGAGAGAGTTCCGTGCAAGAGGGTTTTCATAGTAACCACTAGACCAACTAAACTTATGTCAATCAAATCTAATCAAATATTTAACAATACTCTTCCTCGAATGTGTCGTCGGTATAACGAGCTGACTTTTTCTTTAAACGCCTTGGATGTTTTTGATCCCAATACCAACGGGTTTAAGCGATTTCTCTTCAAAATCTTTATATTAGGTATCAATGATAACATGTTTAATTCTTTCAGTGCCTGGTTTATGGGTACTTTAGTTTATAAGCTTGCAACACTTTAACTTTGTCGTGTTTACATATTTGATTACGAATCTAGATCTAAACTATTGTCAATGTTTATGTGTACGCTTATTTGATTGTCAGTGACGGATTAAGACTACTTGATGCCTTAAGCAATCCACGCCTGTAGGCCCCCTATCCGTATGTCAACTAGGATCGGTCTTTAAACCTTTAGGTACCCCCTAAAAACATTAGTTGTTTGTAAAATAAGATGATGAAATGAAAACGCGCGAATTTTCAAATTAGTCCTAGAAACCTTTTTTTTGTGTGGTTTTTGGTGACGTGAGAGTGAGACGTGATGACCTAAGGACTGTTTTTTTTTGTGCTTCTTCTGGTGCACCCCTAGACGTGATGCCCTAGGCAATTGCTTAATTTGATTAAGGGTTAATCCGTCATTGTTGATTGTAATCTGTTTTGTGAACCCATTAAATAAACAAATCAACCTATTTTCTATTTACGAATATTTTCTATATCTCGTAGAAATTCAAACCTTATTTATGCGTAAATCTCAGGCAATTATTTTATGATAAAGATAAATACGTTGTTTTTAACATAAAAAAAAATGATTCTCTATGTAATCGGAAGATGAAAAAACTTTAAGTTTGACTCCCAACTTTAAGTTGAAGTTAAAAAAATTGTGACCAACACCATCTATGGGAAAACTGAATGAACAAACAGACCGTAACAAAGAGACAACCGACATAAACATACATAAGCAATGGTACGCAGTCTGTCTGTTAATTACTGTAGTAGGCACTAACTCAATTAGAGCCACCCGCCAACTGAGATGTTATGATTTTAGAGTTCCGTAACCAATTGACTAACACTTTTGACATCTAAAGTGAAGTATAAGGGCATTATTCATAATCATTTTGTAAACCTGTTTTAGTTATAACTTTTCATTCTAAAAACCGACTTCCGCCATTGTGTTCGACAAAATAATTTTGGATGAAAAAAAATATATGAAAGAACCATAGTGGTGAAAGGATTATGATACTTTCTAAATGCAAATGCTTGGTGTCTTGCTGAAAATATCATAATCGCCATATGTATGCCTACAATATTTGAGGAGTTCCCTGAATTCCTCATGGATCCCATCATCAGAACTGGATTCTGAAAAAAATGGTACCAATCTGGAAGTATATCTATTCAAATAAAAAAATAATTTTCCAAATCGGTTCATAAACGCCGGAGATATGAGGTAAAAAACATACAAAAAAAAAATACAACCTAATTGAGAACCTCCTCCTTTTTGTGAAGTCGGTTAAAAATAGCTTTTGTTTTGTTTTCTCTAATGTAAAATGCCACACGTCAAAACAAGACAAAAGCTATTTTAACTTAAAATAGGTTTCAAAAATGATTATGAATAAGGGGTAAGTGTTTAGTGCAGTACTTCCAATTCTTATAAAGATCAGTGCCTAGATAATAAAGAGAAGAAAGAAAGAGAGAAAATACGTTTATAAATTTTCTATATTTCATTAGCCGATAGACTTCCACTGCTGGATGTAGCCTCCCCCATAGAATGCAATGAGAGGATTTGCCATAATCACCACGCTTGGCAGATGAATTGGTGATTTCAGTTTGGTGTTAAGTACTCAGGTAGATGATGCTGCCCATCCCCTGGTTTAATCCCTTAATACATCCACGGGAGGAAAAGGAGGAGTATAATCCTTTAGCTGGACACATTACGGTGGGCCTCTTATATACTCTTTATATACCTACCTCTCTATACTTAATGAAGGATTATTAGTTTTAATGTACTTAAAAGAGATTACACTTAAAGAAAAAAATAAGCTCAGAGAACCCTTTACATTAAATTAAGCTTGCTCTTGGCCAGTCTACTAATAATGTTAATAAATTGAGCAGCTGCTACAGTTCTACATTAGATGTCTCAAAAAACGTGACCAAGAAAGAAATGACTATGTAATTAGTATATCCTACTCCTACTAATATTATAAACGCGAAAGTTTGTAAGTATGGATGGATGGATGGATAGTTTGTTACTCTTTCACGTAAAAACTACTGAATGGATTTTAATGAAACTTTACAATAATATATTTTATACATCAGAATAACACATAGGCTACAATTTATAAAGATATTGTGTGAATTGTCCACAATATGACGATAAGTGTCAAGTAATTAGGATAAAATCTACTATCTGCGAGCTATTCTGGCGTGCACTGCCAAAACCGCTAGAGTTACACATATGTAATGTACGATGGAAATGTTTATCTTAAATAGTCCTACAAAAAAGCCCGCCACAGTATATATATCCTACTAATATTATAAACGCGAAAGTTTGTGAGTATGGATGGATGTTTGTTACTCTTTCACGTAAAAACTACTGAATGGATTTGAGTGAAATTTGGAATGGAGATACTTTACGCCCTGGATTAACACATAGGCTACTTTTCATCATCATCATCATCATCAATTTTCATCATTATTCACGCGGGTGAAACCGCGGGGCGCAACTAGTTATAAATATAATTACAAATACTTATAAAAAATACAAAAAACTATAAAACAAAAGTTGTTAGTACAAATTCTTTTTACACAAGCTAAATTAAACGAAAATATTACTAAAACTAGCTGGTGCCCGCGACTTCGTCTGCGCAGAGTTAGTATTTCGAGTAGCTTATATTAGCGTGGCGTAGAAACGAATATAACCTATATATATAGGTGTACACGTAGAAACGAATATAACCTATATATATAGGCCACGCTAATAATAAGCTACTCGAAATACTAACTCTGCGCAGATGAAGTCGCGGGCACCAGCTAGTTTTAGTAATATTTTCGTTTAATTTAGCTTGTGTAAAAAGAATTTGTACTAACAACTTTTGTTTTATAGTTTTTTGTATTTTTTATAAGTATTTGTAATTATATTTATAACTAGTTGCGCCCCGCGGTTTCACCCGCGTGAATAATGATGAAAATTGATGATGATGATGATGATGAAAAGTAGCCTATGTGTTAATCCAGGGCGTAAAGTATCTCCATGCCAAATTTCACTCAAATCCATTCAGTAGTTTTTACGTGAAAGAGTAACAAACATCCATACTCACAAACTTTCGCGTTTATAATATTAGTAGGATAGGATTATGTAAATAGATAAACTATAAGCATAACATAACACCCAACTGTGACATACGTAGTCATGATCGCACACTAAGATTCCCTGTGTCGTGGGTATCAGTAACTACGAGTGCCATGGTACCATAAAACCCAGACCCGGAACAAATATTTGCAGATGATACAAAAATATAACCCGCAGCGGGAATCTAACCCGCAACCTCCCGCATCTAAGCCGGCTACTCACCCGCCGTGCTACAGAAGTCGTCACGACGGTATAAAATATACACTATTGAACTACTATATTTGACTATTGAAGAATTAAATATAAGTTTTTATTAAGAAGGCGAATGTGAATGTGAATGTGAATTTGCCCAACAAAATTGATCTATAACTCAGTATCTACGGGTTCTACGAGTTAAATATTTTGGAATATGAAAGTTTTATATTTTTGCATTTATTGTGTAAAGTTGAAAACATGATATGTAAAAAAAACCTCGATAGTTTTATTTAATGAAAAATCCTTGTTTCCCACACGTTTTGAAAGAAATCTCAGGAACCCTACGGTGTTTTAAGATAAATTTTACTACAACAAGTAGGTAATTACTATTTATTCTTATGCTAAAATCAGTTTTTTGATAAACACTATATTTTCGCCATAATAAACAAAAAACTTCATTTTTGTGCACGACACTCGCTAGCGCGAGTGAGATGGCGCGCGGGTTATCGCGTGCGTTAAAGCGGGAGCCTAAATTGTAGTATAGTGCCCTCTTAATGACGACCTCTGAGGCGCAGCGGGAGAAGGTTTGCCTGCGACGCAGGAGTTTTGTACGATCTACAGATATTTGTTCAGGGTGTTCTGGGTATTTTCTATGTATAATGCTGATATCGCTCGCTGTGTGCACAGGTTTTAGACAACATTATGATGGCAGCAGCGCGTGCGCTGCTGTCCGCTAGAATTTAGCCATATCTACCCACTTGACTCTTTTTTTTTCCTACCTAGCTGGTTTATTATTAGCCTTTAATTTTGTATTTACCTATTTATTAAATACTATTTTATAACGCTGTACGGCACTCTATTTTATACATTATCTTAAGTTTTCTCTGTAAGTGACTTTGTAATTCTTTTAGAGAAATAAATATCTTTAACCGTATAATAAAAAATATCTATCCATTGTAATGTATTGTATTAAGTATATAAATATCAGTTATCTAGTACCCATAACACAAGCTCTGCTTAGCTTGGGGCTTTTGAGCGTATCTATCTAGAATACGTTTTTTTCCTACAAAAAAACCTACAAATTACTTCATCTCCACCACTCTCTATCACTCAAAAAGCTTTTTATAAATGTATCACGAAACTAACATATTTACTCGTCAAACGACAAAAGAGCAAAGGACGCCGGTAGAATGACAGAATACCTTTGTCATCTAAAGAAAAAAAGAAAGTAAGAGGATTATAGTAAAACCTCTTTTGTCAAAATATAGGGCGCGTTTAACACTTCGATTGGCGCCATTATCCGACACTTATTATCGATTTTTCGATCGATATTTTGTCGATAAAGTATAAAAACTTGGCTCAACATTTACAATATCTTTTTGAATTGTGCGAAACAAAAAGCTCTAGTAAATAATTGTGTCAAGTCATACTTGATTGAAAGTGGATTGTGGGATTGCTGGAAGTACCCTAGAATTTTTGATTTTTACGTTTTTTATTTTCCCTAATATCTCAAAAACTACTAAGGCTAAATACTTATTAAAAACAGTTTTGAAATGTCCAACCAAAGCGCTTTCATTAGACACCCCACTTGATCTGACTGTCTCACTTTTATTTTTTTTACCCCCTCTTGGACCCCAATATCTCAGCAACCCCCTGACCGATATAGCTCATAACCTTACCTACAAATTGTACCAATACTATTTACCCCCATACCAAATTTCATGAAGATCGGATAAACGGTTTGGAAGTTTTCATCGGACAAACATACATACATACATACATACAAACAATATATATAAAAAAATATATATAAATAAGATAAATATATATTATAGATAAATAAGTCTAACTAAAGAGATACATACTATTACCTATTTTAGTTAAAACAGGTTTTGTCTTGTTTTGACGTATGCACAAAACAAAAGCTATTTTAACTAAAATAAGTTTACAAAATGATTATGAATAAGTTCCATAATCTTTAGATAGAGTAAAAGGAGTTCCTTAAAATTTTTGAATCCACGTTTCAAAAAAATCGTTGCTTACCAACATACCAATCCGCATTAAGGCCCCTACACACAGTGCGGATTTAACGCTCGGCCCCTGATGCGATTAACGAAATCCTCTTGGTGTCGAGTTGCCGAACAAAAACTTTGTTTGTTTATTAAAATTGCGCTGTTGTCCATTACGCGTTGGATGTTCCTTTAGTGACCGACGTGATTTTTTTCTGTTTTTACATATGCTTTGTATTTGGACTGTATTTTTTTAAGAAGAAAACATTTCTTGATGAATTTGACAAAGAGTTTTCGGTTGAGCTATCACCTAAATACGCTCAGCATTATTAGCATTACTATAAGCAGTAAGAATGTAATATACTTATTTTTTTGTCAATGATTATTCTCTGAAATAGAATTGAAGTTATCGTGGCTTGGTATCATTTTAGAAAAATTACGACTATACACCACGTCGTAATTTTTCTAAATAGATTATTCTCTGTACACTTTTAGGAATTTTAACTCTTTGAGTTAATTATCATTAATTATAATTTAATTATAATTCAATATAATTAAGCCCAATTGCGAGCCTACGGGTTAGTAAAATTGTATAAATTCAAGATGTTTATTTGAGTAATAATGTGCAATAATTTTGTCATTATATAATAGTTTAGAGAAATGTTGTAGAGCTCTACGAAGAACTAAACCGTCACCTCGAAAAGTGTTTGTTATCTACACGTCTTTGTATTACTTTTAATACTGAAAAGAGCTGTTTTGTCAACGTCCGCGCGCCCATCTCGACAATGCGACCACATGCTCTGTCACTCCGATTCGTCAGGGCGGCAGTGCGCGTAATCCGGTTAATGTGGATGCAGCTTTATCACGCACTGGGTTTATAGGCAGGACGATTTTTTTCCAAAATATTGCAAGAAATTCCCGTATACTCTCCTATCTATGAAACACAGATAAAACATACCATAAAGTGCCTATATAACTATAGACGTTATTTGTATTTGTATTTATTTATTGCTCACATGTACGTACAATATTGTTAGTAATAGGTCTTATTTCTACTATTAGTCAGGTAGGTACATGAACCCCGTCAGGGCGCTGCAATTTGGAGTTGAGATCATGTTATGCCAATTGCGTTACGTATTGCCTCCTAAGCAATTAAAACAACGCTCACAAATGGTCTATATAGATAGCGCTTCATTCCATCCAACACCTGATAACCAAAGCTTCTTGAGATCAAAGGCCGTTCAAAATTTAACCATATTTTTCTTTTGTGTATCTGTAATATTTACTCTAGTTTCTACAGTTTTGGACCCATTGCAAATAAATAAATAAAATAAAATAAATAAATACTGGACTTTTTCACACAACATTATCTAGCCCCAAGCTAAGCAGAGCTTGTGTTATGGGTACTAGATAACTGATATACTTAATACAATACATTACATAGATAGATATTTTTTATTATACATAGAAAAATACCCAGAACACCCGGAACAAATATCTGCAGATCGTACAAATATTTGTTCCGAGGCGGGAATCGAACCCGCAACCTCGTGCGTCGCAGGCTAACCTTCGCCCGCCGTGCCAAAGGGGTCGTCAAATTGCATGCGAAAAAAATTGCGATTGTCAAATTGCGAGGATTGCATGTTTTACGATACAAATTACCAACTCAAATGCTTTGGTTTAAAAATATTCTTTAACTGCCTCGTAAAGTGGGTGAAATTTACTCCGATCTATAGAAACAAAATAAGATGATGATAATGTGAAAAAATAAACTCGCCACGTTTTAACAACCTAGTGCGTACACAAGAGCACCCAGCCATTGTGTCATAATCTCAGCAGCTCATTTCCCCGCAGTGCGTGAGTGAAATTTTTAGTACCTTTTTGGAAGTCTTCGGAGCGTACGTTTCTTCACGTGTAAGGAGCTTAAGGCTAATGTATGGGTTTTTTTTAATGTTATAAGAGCTTACTTTTGCCTTTTTCGTGGTTGAATGTGCTATACTACTTATTACGTACCGCATTGTTAGATCCGGCTTTGTGGTGAAAAAAAAAATGAAAAATGAAATGAAATTTATTGCAGAAACTGTTTACATAAAGATCTTAAAAGCTAGGTGGAAACAACAGTTTATCCATTAATTATGGACGTACAATATTTAACTTATATAACTAGGTAATTTATTGATTATTGAATTCTATAATGTCATAAAAACATTTTTCTATGAGCCACCTACGGAGTTTTGTCTTAAAAATACTAGTAGGCAGTTCTCTTATGTCTCTAGGAATTTTGTTATAAACTTTTACTGTCATTCTAGAGCAATTTTTCCCACTCAGTGCAGTATTATGTGCGGGCAATATATGCTTAGTGGGATCTCTGAAATGAAATGAAATTACATGAAATGAAATAAAATGAAATGAAATGAAATGAAATGAAATGAAATGAAATGAAATGAAATGAAATGAAATGAAATGAATTGAATCTGAATGAATTCTTTATTCTTTAAGCAAAGTGCAAAGTGATGCTTTCGAAGCTGTGTCAAAAGCTCATCAACTAAGTACCTATGTTTGTATAACATAACATAACACCCAACAGTCACATACGTAGTTATGATCCCACACTTGGACTCCCTGTGTCGTGGGTATCAGGAACTACGAGTACCATGGTACCGTAACACTCAAACCCGGAACAAATATTTGCTGATCATACAAACATTTTTGAACCGAAATCGCAACCTCTTGCATCTCAGCCTACTACTAGCCCACCGCGCCACAGAGGTCGTCAAATACATAACATAGAGAGGTATGGGAAGAATATATTAATAAATATGTTAATTGAACGAGCGAAGCGAGTTTTCTGAGTCAAGTTGGAAGAATCGGCGTTTGTATGTATGTATGTATGTATGTTTGTCCGATGAAAACTTCCAAACCGTTAATCCGATCTTCATGAAATTTGGTATGGGGGTAGATAGTATTAGTATAATTTGTAGGTAAGGTTATGACCTATATCGGTCAGGATATTGCTGAGATATTGGGGTCCAAGAGGGGGTAAAAAAAATAAAAGTGAGGCAGTCAGATCAAGTGGGGTGTCTAATGAAAGCGCTTTGGTTGGACATTTCAAAACTGTTTTTAATAAGTATTTAAACTTAGTAGTTTCCGAGATATTAGGGAAAATAAAAAACGTAAAAATCAAAAATTCTAGCAGTCCCACAATGCTGAAATTTGGTATGCTTGTGGCTTTTGTGTCACAACTACAGGGAAAAGTCTGAAATTGAAGAATTTCGAGACATGTACCCTATAAAACAAAACCAATATAATATCCGTTGTTGACCTCCCATTTCTAGGAATTTGAATCACGTTGGAGTTCTATGATTTCGTCAAAAGGACGTTACCAATTAATTCGTAACAGGTACTTATGTACCAAGAGAAACAAGTTACTTGTCTCTGGTAGTATGAACGCCCCGTTGATTATTGCTTATTCAAAAGTTATTTCGATGACGTGTAGAAAATTACCTAGAGGTGAAAATAAAAAAACAAATGGAAAACATGGAAAAGTCTTACTTAAGTAGTCGGGCTGATAAAGGTATCATCGCGAGGTCTCAGTTCGGGGCGAACCACTAGTAATTATCTTGTTGATTAAAATTTGACACCAACCTACCTTACCAACCCTAATTAGAACGTGACCCTCTACGGCGTAGCACCATCGTAACCGTATAACCGTTAAAAGTCGGTTTCGTAGCCAGGTTATATTATTACAAAAAACCCGAAAATTATTGCATGTGATTTGACATACGTGTGCTAATGGACGCTTAGCATTAAGATTGATACCTACACAAATGACATGTAGCCATCTAAGGCGTAGGACTTTAAGGTTCCCACCCACGTATACAGCAACATCACTCATCCAGCATTTATGCTGAGCTGAACGCCATTTTGGCACACAGACACATGAGCCGATTTATTTGAGCCTTTATTTTTTTAATTTGAAAAACGGCTAATTGCCACTGTTTTTCTTTACTTTTGCTGTCGTTTCGAGGCTGAGTTCTTAATCCTCTTAATCATGGGCACCGCCCGCGACCGCGACGGTTCTCTAGTAGGTACCTATGCTATTAATAGTTGTTGGATTTTTGGTATCGGCTTTGTATGTCGTTTTTTGTTTTTTAGTGTGCCAAATAAACGTTTTCTTTCTTTTCTTTCTTTCTTTCATTAAACATTTCGGACGAATTACGCTTAAATACAGTTTTACTGTTTGATTACATTGGACCATTATAATAATAACTATAACATCTTTTATACATGTAATTCAGCAATAAATATACTTTGACTTTGACTTTTAATATTTTCAAAATCTAAAACACTGCGTACCTTTATAAGACTTATATACAACTCTGATTTTTAATCTTAGACAATTTTTGTAAACAAAGAAATGTCACTGTGTGTATAGTGTCATGATTGTGTATCATACGTGTATATACACATATGATACACATATATGACACTTATACACACAGTGGCATATCTTGACATTTGTTTGTTTACAAAAATTGTTATAATTTATATTTACAAAATTTTATGAAGATCTGCGTAATGAAAATTTATGCCGTGGTAAGAATCCCGGCCTAAGAATAGATCCCTCATTCTCCTCCCATGGATGTAGTAAAGTAAGCTAAGGAATTACACCAGGGGATGGGCAGCAGCATCTAACTGAGTACTTAACACCAAACTGCGATCACAAATCTGCCTAGCCAAGCGTGGTGATTATGGAAAATCCCCCCATTGTATTCAATGGGGGAGGTTTCCTCTAGCAGTGGACTGGTGATGATCTTGGTAAAGATCTGACGTTTTAAAATTAATAAGAAACTAATACTTTTAATACCATCTGGTTCTAGTATCCCTTTAAAAAAAGGAGACCCCTCTTTCATTATTTCCTTTTTCCTTTCCTAAAAAATTACCTACTATACTCTGATTTTTACTCTTAGACAATTTTTGTAAACAAACAAATGTCAAGATATGCCACTGTGTGTATAAGTGTCATGTATGTGTATCATATACACGTATGATACCAATCATAAAAATGATTATGTGTATGAATGATAATAATGTGTAATGATGATGCATGATAAAATAAATAAATAATAATAAATAAAAAATAAATAATGCTGGACATTTCACACAAAAAATAAGAAAAAAAACAGAGTATAGTCAAATGAAAATTTGACTATACTGAAAATGTTGTAGATATACTTGGATAGGACTTATAAAGGTAGCGCATGGTTCTAGTTTATTGAAACAGACAGTCTTTACATAATTTATGTGTACGTGGCGTGCTTAAGTGTATGTAAGCGCACATGAATAGGTGCATAAACAAAAAATCTCCAATATTTTAATAAACTTAATAAAATAACTAACTTGTACTTAACCTTATGCCTACATACATCTTGTGGTTGCAAAAACAGCTGATCAAATGTTCACTATTATATTGTGCAGGTAATTATGAGCGTTTCTTGGATCTCGTAGCGCATCGACGAGCCCCTTACAACATATTTTAAGGCATATCAGCACCAATAAAAGTCAGAGCTTATGCATACTGTACAACATAAATTAGGTCCATTTCTTACACAGGGCTGTAATAAGAGCATGCATCTTAGGGGTACTCAAACAAATATGAAATACTCAAGGATCTAAATATATATTTAGCTATCATCTCATAAAGCTACTATTTCGTTTAATGATGAAATATTCTAGAAATAAGATTACAACTAATACCGACTTCTTGTGCATTCCGTCATTCTATAGAGAGGCCTTCCTTAGGTGCTATTTATTAACCGACTCCACAAAAAAGGAGGAGGTTCTCAATTCGGTTGTTTTTTTTTTGTATGTTTGTTACCTCATATCACCGTCGTTTGAAACTGATTTGAAAAATTATTTTTTTATTTGAATAGATATACTTCCAGATTGGTCCCATTTTTTTCAGAATCCAGTTCTGATGATGGAATCCATGAGAAATTGAGGGAACTCCTCAAATATTGTAGGCATACATATGGCGATTTTGATATTTTCAGCAACAAACCAAGCATTTGCATTCAGAAAGTATCATAATCCTTTCAACACTATGGTTCTTTCATAATTTTTTTTCATCAAATGGCCAAATGGGCCCAATCTGGAAGTATATCTATTCAAATAAAAAAAGAATTTTTCAAATCGGTTCATAAACGCCGGAGATATGCGGTAACAAACATAAAAAAAAAGAAAAAAAAAATACAACCGAATTGAGAACCTCCTCCTTTTTTGGGAAGTCGGTTAAAAATTGTGATTTGCAGCCTTTTTGATGATAACTAATATGGGTGCCTTGGTGTGTCTAGCCTAAGAATAGACAGACAGATCCTCCCGCGGATGTAGTTAAAGTCTTACTAAAGAATTAAACCAGGAGATGGGCAGCAGCATCCACCTGAGTACTCAACACCAAACCGCGATCACCAATCTCTTGCATATTTTTACTGATGTTTATTTACTTTTGACTACCTTCCTAAGGTTTTTAAGTTCTCATTTACTATGTATCAGCAACTCCATGCTCCGAGGCACCACACAGGCGCTTCTCACCTAGTGGTAAGACGGACCATTTATGTAAGCCAAGCCGAGTTTGTTGCCTGATTCTTCTAGGCTTGGTCGCGTTGGAACAGGAGTAATTTTAGTTTATAAGACGATTCAAAATGATCTATGTGATTTCAATGAATAAAGTTCTTTTGACTTTGACTTTGAATCCACCTGCCAAGCGTGGTGATTATGGGAAGTCAGTCAGTTATGGTGTCGCCTAGCAGTGGACGTAAAGAGGCTGGTGATGATGATGATTATGATTATGACTAACATAAGAGCCCCCATCTTACTTTGAGTAGGAGTCCTAACTCCCACCCTGCACCCGCAGGACTAAAACACTCGAATCGTAAAGATAAAGCTATGTTTACAAAACGTTCCAGTCCTTTTATCGGCTGTGTGCACCGGCCGTTATCATTGATCATTGACAGTGTGTACTTGGTTTTATCAACCTGATATCTTCTATTACTGAAATCATTGGAAAATATACCTTATTTTCTAAGCTACATGGTTGGTGGTAGTGGTAAAATTATGTACTAAAATACTCTGAATTCTATAGTAAAACTTTACAGTTGTGTATGTTTGTAATAACTTTTCATTAAAAAACCGACTTCCGCCGACTTTCGACTAAATATCTGGATGAAAAAAAAGATATGATAGAACCATAGTGGTGGTTATGATACTTTCTGAATGCAAATGCTTGGTTTGTTGCTGATAATATCAAAATCACCATATGTATGCCTACAATATTTGAGGAGTTCCCTCAATTCCTCATGGATTCCATCATCAGAACTGGATTCTGATAAAAAATGGGACAAATCTGGAAGTATATCTATTCATATAAAAAAAGAATTTTCCAAATCGGTTCATAAACGCCGAAGATATGAGGTAACAAACATAAAAAAAAAAATACAACCGAATTGGAGCCTCCTCCTTTTTGTGAAGTTGGTTAAAAATAGTTCAAATTATATTGAGTTAACGAGCAAACGCTGGCTGTATTTTAATTTGTATATTATGAGGTACCATGATGTGTCAGTACTAAAAATAGACCCCTCTTTCTCCTCCCGTGGATGTAGTAAAAGAGGAAAAGGCAGCAGCATCCATCTGAATATTTATCACCAATCCACCTGTCAAGCGTGGTAATTATAGCGAACCCCTCTATTGTATTCAATGGAGGTCTCGTCCAGCAGTGGACGTAATCAGGCTGATGATCATCAGGAGCAATGGGCAAACAAAAGCGACAAACATTGGGGAACAAAGGTTCATGAGGGGGCGACAACGAACCAGCCGACGCAGTGTAGGATACCCCCCGCTCGATGGACCGACGACATTTTAAATGTTACAGGAAGTCAGTGGATGCAGGCGGCATCGTAAGAGATCTATATCTAGCAGTGATAGTCTACCGGTTGATAACCATGATGATATCTTTTTCTACTCACGAAATAATTTCAAAACAATTTATAATGCAGAATTTAATTTACAAGTTTTAAAGGAGGCAATGCAAAATGTTATGGAGTCAATTCCAAATTGCAATCAGAGATGTAGCATACCTCGTTTGAAAGGTCGCTGTGAGTTGATAATTTCTTATTATGACAGCAAGGAAATCGGCTCCCGGAGAAAAAAGTTATGTGGTAAATACCCCACACTAGCAGCTCTACCGTAGTGTACTTTGTAGAATGATTTTTAATATGTTCTACTATTCTACTTAGAGCACCGATTGATAATATGAATAGGTGCTGGGAATAGGGAATAGCTCTTCAAATAAATAAATATCAATAAATAAATAAATTCAGGACATTTCACAATAACATTATCTAGCCCCAAGCTAAGCAGAGCTTGTGGTATGGGTACTAGATAACTGATATACTTAATATAAATACATTACATAGATAGATATTTTTTATTATACATAGAAAAATACACCCCCTGAACAATTATCTGCAGATCGTACAAATATTTGTTCAAAGGTGACAATCGAACCCGCAACCTCCTGCATCGCAGGCAAACCTTCGCCCGCCACAGAGGTCGTCAAATCGGTGCTCTTTGTGGAAGACTTCGTAATTTTTTGTCTGGTAACTGAATTTAATTATGTGACCTACCTACATTATTAAAATTTTGCCATGTTTTCTGCATTTTTATCTTCTAAACCATCTTTCTAAGTAGTAGGTAGGACTATGTTACCATATGTAGTTCTAACTACTCGAGTGCATATCCATATGGTGGATTAGGTAGCAGATAGTGTAAATGTACGCTTTTATTCCTGTTTGCACACACTCAGATAGTAAAACGAATTATCAGTGATAAGGGATGTGGTATTAAACATTACTTTATTTATAGGATTATGATAAAACTAGTTATACCCGCAGCTTTGCTCATGTAACGATGAGATAAAAACAGCCTATAGGCTGAATCCAGGGCATAATAATGATTGTACCCAATGTCATCGAAGCCAACTCAGTCGTTACGGTGTGGTTGGGTACAAAACAAACATTCAAACTTTCGCATTTATAATATTAGTAGAAAGTTTAATAGATAACTAGGTATTTTGAAAAATATGAGTTTTTTTTAATCAGTCCATCTTGATGCAATGTCCTTTCAAATATTTTTTTATAAATATCATGAGTAAGGTTTGCTGGAAGAAAACTCTTTTAGTGTTAAGCTCGCTTTTGTACATGTCATATGTGTAAGTGTTTTTTCTGTAATATTGTGTACAATAAAGAATTAAGAGTCCTTTAATAATTTATCATGAATAGGAACTATATTTTTTGAGAAGTTATATTGAACAACAGTGACATTCTGTAAAGAGTATTTATGACTTTTTGCCTCTAATAAAATACGTAAAGACCTAAACAGCTAATCTCGAAATAAAGACGTACCGAGGCCCAACCGACATAAAGGTCCGCACGATTTATTTCTCGATAAGCGACGCCAGCCAGGAATGTCGGCTCGACCCGTCTGCTTTTATTATTAGTAGATAATTTGATTTATTTTGCTTGAGGGCTCGATATTTACCATCATCATCATCAGCCTGTAGAAGTCCACTTCTGGACATAGCCAGCCCAGTTGAGCCACTTCCATCCACCGACTGTACTATTGCCTATACTTTATAGGATATTTTCTATAGTCTTTTAATATAGATGTGCAAAGTTAAACCTAGGTACAGTCAGGAATCGGTTCTTTCGATGGACCAACGACATTTTGAAGGGGTGTCGGTGGATGAAGGTGAATCAAGACCGTTCATCATGGCATTCTATGTAGGAGGACTATGACCACTCCTGGTCTTCTACAATCTGATGAAGATGATGATGATACGAAAGAAGTGAAAACATACCTGTCTAAAATAACTATCGAGATAAATAGATTAAAATTATCTGTTATATAATACAAAATTATAAACATATAAGCTTACATTCATACAAACTTACATACATACCTCAGATATATAATAAAATAATACGTAAATAGTCTAGACGCGTCTAGCCTAAAACAAAACATGACACAACCTTGACTTTCGAAAACGGTTCTTGTGTTTAAGGATTATAGAATATTTTATTTTGATGTATTATATTATAGTGGGAGAAGAAGAAATAATGGGGCGTTCAGTTTGAGAATAGCACTCTCCCAACAAACTATAGTGAAGTGAAGGGAAATACTACCATAAGACAAAGCGATAGGCGCATATGACATTTCTGAAGTGTATAACTTTTCATTTAATAACTTTTCATTTAAAAAACCGACTTCCGCCATAGTATTTGACAAAATATTTGAATGAAAAAAAATGATGAAAGAACCATAGTGGTGAAAGGATTATTATACTTTTTGAATGCAAATGCTTGGTTTGTTGCTGAAAATAATAAATTCGCCATATGTATGCCTACAATATTTGAGGAGTTCCCTCAATTCCTCATGGATTCCATAATGAGAACTGGATTCTGAAAAAAATGGGACCAATCTGGAAGTGTATCTATTCAAATATAAAAAGAATTTTCCAAATCGGTTCATAAACGCCGGAGATATGCGGTAACAAACATACAAAAAAAAAAAAATACAACCGAATTGAGAACCTCCTCCTTTTTTGGGAAGTCGGTTAAAAATAGCTTTTAGTTTTGTTCTCTCTGATGTGAAATGTCATACGCCAAAAAAAGACAAACCATATTTTAACTGAACAAGGTTTATAAAATGATTATGAATAAGGGGGTTAGAATCAGCTCTCTGGTAACGTATTCCACAGGCGTTCTGTTAGTGAGTTTGTATAACTCGCCATTTAGCTTATAAATTTATTGATTGCTAACTAAATGGCCAGATAAGTCGAATGATCGTGCTAAAATAGCCTCACATCATCAGAAACAGTAGCACAACATAATGAAGTGTAATCCAATAAAGTGCGCACAATGAGTGCAATGGTTCGCGATAAGTCTGCGCTAGTGGGCCATATGCCGAGTGTTGGGCAAGCGGGTGTCAGGAGTTTTGATACTTGACTGAGAAAAAACCTGTGACTTCTGTATTTATTTTAGTTTTTGAAGTGAAATTGTCTGTTAAACGCAATTCTGCATAAAGATTAAAAATAATCATTTTAGTTTTTGACATAACCAGTGTCAAAATAATTTTGTTTTGCTTTCAAAAGCTGAGACAGCAAGTACCTTATAATTTAACATAGACTTAGGAGTCTATGTTAAATTACATAGTAAAATGTTGACAAAAACAATAATAATTATGTACAGACAAAACGTAAAAAAAGTTACAAATTAAAGTGGTACGGTATTGGTTGTTCGTCTATTCAATATTGTTACTGTATGTGAAAAATTTTAGTTTTTCAGGAATTACTTTATACTTTAAAAAAATAAAATACAAAAATACACAAAATAAAAAAATACAAATTAAGCAGTTAATCTAGCTAAACACCGTTGCAAGCGATGTAAATATAGCTCTACTGATCCAATTTACTAGCAGACGGAAGCGTCTATTATATTGTTATTTTATTACGACTAATTTTTTATAAAAACTTTTTTTGGACATCTTTTAATTGCATTATTTACAAGCATTGTTTTTCAAATACTTATTTATTTATTTACTTATGCAAGTATCAAAATGTTAATGCAAGCTATTTTCACCCCCACGCGTTACATCCCCGCGCACACAAATCGGGGTGACTTGACTGACAACTAAAAGAAAATATTTTCAATGAGTCATGAATATATTAATTATGAAATGGACTATTCATTTCATTAGAATATTATAATTTAATTTATAAAATATGTCCGATATTATTTACAAGGTTTTGTGCATTTATTTTGTAATTATTCAATAAAGGAGTTAAGGGTTGGAATACAAAGGATGGGATGAGTTTATTTTTAAGATGAATCTTAATACATTGAGTATGTACGTAGGTATATAACTAAATAAGTATATCATGTTGGAGTCGAATATAATTTTCCAAAACACTACGATGTATCTATTTTGACGACCTCTGTGGTGCGGCGGGCGAGTATGATGATGGTAACATGCGAGGGGTTGCGGATTCGATTCCCGCTGCGGGACAAATGTTTGCATGATCTACAAATATTTGTTCTGGGTGTTGTGGTACCATAGCACTTGTAGTTCCTGATACCCACGACACAGGGAATCCTAGTGTGAGATCAGAGGCCCAATTTTCTAAGTTATTTTAAAACTACACTGAAAGTTGACCGAATCGAGACTGAATTGTAAATTGACTGAAAGTTGAATTTCTAGTCCCTCATAAATAACAATTTAGTCTACTTTCAATTCATGGTAACCACCATTAGAGTAGGATAGTTATATATATAATTGGAAAGAGTAAAGAGAGACTCCATCTATTTATGCTAAAATTAACGAAAAAACTTTGAATCGTTCAAGTTTCGGTCACATTTCGATATAATCACATTACAGTGTTGTGTTTTATGTCAGGAGAATACCATTTCAGACATTTAAAACATTGACACAAGATCGAAACATGATTCGAACTCTATTTTAACTATTTTTTAGTTAGTGAATTGGGCCTCTGGACTATGCACGTGACTGTTGGATGTTATGTTATGTTACTATTGGCCCGTCACCCTGAGACATAAAGATGAAAAGTCATACGCCTGTAATTTCAACGTTGTTTCACCCCTAGGGGAAGGTTACCGGAGGGGCGGTAACTGCCTTTTGTACTCCAACCAAGTTTAGTTCTATTTTGACCATTACTTCATCAAACTCCAAAATATTGTACACCATGGTCAGTACACTAATATCTAGACCCGTGGTGCGTCAGTTTTTAACAGACTTCACAAAAAAGGAGGAGGTTCTCAATTCGGTTTTTTTTTGTTTTTGTTTTTAATGTTTGTTAGTGCATTTCACCGGCGTTTATGAACCGATTTGGAAAATTATTTTTTTATTTGTATAGATATAATTCCAGATAGTTCTAGGTAGTTATTTTTAACAGACTTCACAAAAAAGGAGGAGGTTCTCAATTCGGTTGTATTTTTTTTGTGTTTGTTACCTCATTTCTCCGTCGTTTATAAACTAATTTGGAAAATTCTTTTTTTATTTGAATAAGTATACCTACTTCCAGATTGGTCTCTTTTTTTCAGAATCCAGTTCTGATAATGGAATCCATGAGGAATTGAGGGAACTCATCAAATATTATAGGCATACATATGGCGATTTTGATATTTTCAGCAACAAAGTAAGCATTTGCATTCAAAAAGTATCATAATCCTTTCACCACTATGGTTCTTTCATAATTTTTTTTCATCCAAATATTTAGCCGAATACTATGGCGGAAGTCGGTTTTTTAAATGAAAAGTTATTTAGTAATTAGTTTTTAAATTTATGATTTGGTAACCATATAATAATTTTATAAGAATCAAACGCACTACGGGTCTAGATATTAGTTTACAAATTTCTATGGAGTTTGAAGAAAATATAGCCAAATTAGAAACAAACTACGTTCACGTGGAAAAGGGCGTTTTAGCTGCTGGTGACATTCTCTTAAAACTGGAACACAGCAATGTGAGCACTACTGCTATGGCGGTAGAATTATGTATGGTGGTAGTACTAGTACTAGTGTGGACTGCTTCTACGCCACCATGCGTAGGTAAACGATGCACGTCCCTGGTGCGCAGGGTCCGGGCCAGCTCCAACAGCATACTGAAGGCAGGCTTGACTGTGAGTACCTCAGCCACTGTTGTATGATTCATTTTAATAAGGAAGTAAATTATTTATTCTAGGTGCAATGACATTACAATTTTGACATCTAATAACCTAATTATGACGTTCTTCATTAAAATTCAATTCAAGTCTTAGGATAATAACTAAAGCAAGTGTTTTCTGATTGTGTAAATTCTATTTGATTATTGACCTTGAACTAATCTAGGATAAGAAACTAACTAACACAATATGATCCATGTTGATTGAAATAAATGAATAATATAATATAGTACTTCCCCGGACGAACTCTTTCACAAGGAGATCTACTGAAACTAAAATTAAAGGGATTAAAATGTGGGAACATTTAAGAGTCGATCAAAATTATGCTTCGTCAGCTACATGTGCGTCGAATGCTAAAAAGTAAATAAATTGAAATAAATGATGATCTGTTTAGAACATGAGAATCATCGGCGGAATATTTTTTATCCATTAAGTAGTTAAGGTAGGGGTTGAAAACTACAGTCATAATATCTACCATTGTTCACTGTTTTAAGAGTCTCACTTTAACTCTCTCAAATCGTTGAAATTAAAGTTTTATTTGCTTGAATACAGGTACATTAGTTCTTATTCTATTATTTGGTTCACTGTAGGTACTCGACCAGATTGTCGTGCCAATGTTTAATTTTCTAATAATAATTTCAATAATTCTTGTGTAAATAATTTCATGCATTTAAATTAAATCCTACTAATATTATAAACGCGAAAGTTTGTATGGATGGATGGATGTTTGTTACTCTTTCACGTAAAAACTACAGAATGGATTTGAGTGAAATTTGGAATGGAGATACTTTACGCCCTGGATTAACACATAGGCTACTTTTCATCATCATCATCATCAGCAATTTTCACCATTTTTCACGCGGGTGAAACTGCGGGGTGCAACTAGTTAAATTATACTTAGCTAAAATTTTACTTACTAAGTCAATTTTCGAATTATAAACATTTACATTTAGTTTTTTTTTATTCTTCTTCTTCAGCCGTTAGACGTCCACTGTTGGACGAGGCCATGGGGGAATTTGCTATAATTATTACGCTTGGCAGGCGGATTGGTGATCGCAGTATTGGTGTTGAGTACTCAGGTGGATGCTGCTAATCATCCCCTGGTGTAATCCCTTAGTCGACTTTTACGACATCCAAGGGAGGAGACGGAGAGTTCTATTCTTAGGCCAGACAAACCACGGCACATTTTTTAATTAAGTTAATTTATTTTAGTTATAATAATGCAGTCAGTAAAAACCACACGTTAGCGTTTACATTTCCCATCAAAGACCACCCTCCACTAATCAAATGTAATCATCAAAATTCATCATGTATCGTCCGTCAAATCACCGCTTCCCTCAAATCAGAGTAATTATTGACACAAACAATTTCCTGATTTGTGATCGCCGTTTGATTCTGTCGCACGCGCACCTTACGGCCAAAACTGTGTTTTTAGTATTATTTCTGTGTTTTTTCATTATCGTTATGGGAAAGTACGACTCTCCCTATTTGTTTGGATTTCACACCCACGACTTTTTGATTAAAACTTGCGTTAATGCATTGGGGTGTGCCGCAAGGGTGAATCCTTGGCCGCTTCCTTTTTATTGTGCATTTCATTTCGGGAACTATTTCCTGGTGCGTAATCAATGCATAGTGATTTTTATTTAAATCAAAATATTTGCTAGGATTATGTCGAACTTACCAAGTAACTTCACGCGAGTATGATTTCTGATCATCTTTTTATTGCTAGCGACAACTTAATCAACACTTTTTATATCAACGACTTCTTAAACAAAACATTCTCTTCAGCTTGCCTAAAACCACTAGACCATTATCAATCTATGAAATTTAATGTAAAGCCCAAAGAAAACATTGATACTACGGATAAGGGTAGTCAAACACCTATAGCTATAACTAATGGTGGTGGTGCATTAATAATCCGATGTATTTGATGCGCGACCACCCTCGATAGGGACGAATTAGAAATGTAAAAACTAATAGGAATAATCCTATTATTGGATATGAATATCAATTACGATAAAAAGCTTATAAGCTGATGAAAGCTAGCTGCATTTCTGAGGAGCCTTAAATTGGAGTCAGTAATTATGACCGTGGTGTGTCCGGTCTAAGAATAGAGCCCTAAATCTCCTCCCGTGGATGTTTTAAGAGCCGACTACAGTACTACGACGTAAGTTGTGACTCTCAGTAATCTTCGTCTTTTCGAAATAGAAATATGATTGCAAGTGAATGAAAAAGTGACAGTTAGTCACGATCAAAGATTGATTGGTGAAATTACACCTACAACTTATCGGCATTTAGTTTAACCGGTAACCCTCCTTTGGAAAGCCCGGTACTGCGATTATTTTATGTTTTTTCAAATACTCTAAAACAACTTTTCCTAATCCACCCCTGTCTCCAATATTTGCTTACAACCAATTACCCTAATGCATCCCGCAAGTACCTACATAGAATCAATATAGCTACTACTGTCGTTGCGGCCACAACTTCCAATGCAATACATGAAACATGCATGAGGTTATTTAATCCATTGATCTATTGATGGTATTGGATGGTGTTATGCAATATGGAAGCCAAGAACTTGAAAATAAACAAGCTTTAGTTGAATAGTCTGGATTGTGGACAACATACCACGTGGTCGCTCTCCTAAGCGATGGTAGGATCTTATCAAGTCCATCACACAATCAACCATGACTGAATATTCTCGCAATGCTGCTAATAGAGTCAAGTGGACACGCCTGGCAAAAGCAGCCACTCAAGCAAGACCTGCATAACCACGACCACTCTGCCAAGAGTCTGACTAAGAAGAGAGCATAAACCACACACAGGCTGATGACGATGAAAATGATTATGACTGCATGTGCAATTTGAATGTTATAACTTTTCATTTAAAAAACCGACTTCCTCCATAGTATTCGACTAAATATTTGGATGAAAAAAAATTATGAAAGAACCATAGTGGTGAAAGGATTATGATACTTTTTGAATGCAAATGCTTGGTTTGTTGCTGAAAATATCAAAATTGCTATATGTATGCCTACAATATTTGAGGAGTTCCCTTAATTCCTCATGGATCCCACCAACCAATCTGGAAGTATATCTATTCAAATAAAAAAAGAATTTTCCAAATTGGTTCATAAACGCCGGAGATATGCGGTAAAAAACATTAAAAAAAAAAAACAACCGAATTGAGAACCTCCTCCTTTTTTGGGAAGTCGGTTAAAAATCAATGCAGGGTACATCCCACTGTAACGATTTTAACATTCATAAGGTTAATAATTAGCCTGTTGATTCTAAATTATCTCAAGTTTACTATTTTTTCATCTAATATGTCTACCTAAACTAAATAAAAATATAAAGAACGAAAATGTTTTATTTCGTTGCAGAATTTCGCAACAATTTGAAATTGTATTTTCTTCATATCACTCACTTGCATCACAAAACCATAACTCCCACAATCCTATTACGCACAACAGCAATCTATGAGCATAGTACAGTCAGCGACAAACGTGATGACGTATCGCCTTGAACCCCGTGGTAGGTAATGCTGTTCGTAATCCTGTTAGGTTGATGTTTGCACTTGTAATCAGAACTATAATTCATTTGATAGATCAAACGTCAACTTGCATTGCTTTTGCGGGATCAGGATAACTAGTTTTGACCATCAATCAATTGCTGTCTCTTTGATAATACCTAGTCGTGATATAGCACAGGCGTAATCAGCTCGGCATGATCATCTTCCTGTCCGTATCCAACATTACTCAAACATTAGTTCTGTGTCTGTTTGTTGTGGTGCCATAGTGCTCGTAGTTCCTGATACCCACGACACAGGGAATCCTAGTGTGGGATCATGACTACTTATGTGACTGTTGGGTGTTGTTGGAAGTCAAATACCCACTGAAACCTTTTTGAAACTTAAACCATTATATGGGTAGTATCTCTTTTTAGAAATGCTTAAAGCCTAGCTAAATCAAATGTATCACCAGACCTATTGCTGTGTTTGAATGGGTGCCGATGAAATTAACAAGTCAAGTCAAGTCAAAAAGACCTTTATTCATTGAAATCACAAGGATCATTTTGAATCGTCTTATATAAAATTAAATTACTCCTGTTCCAACGCGACCAAGCCTAGAAGAATCAGGCAACAAACTCGGCTTGGCTTACATTAATGGTCCGTCTTACCACTAGGTGAGAAGCGCCTGTGTGGTGCCTCGGAGCAAGGAGTTGCTGATACATAGTAAATGAGAACTTAAAAACCTTAGGAAGGTAGTCTACAGTAAATAAACATCAGCAAAAATATGCAAGACAGCACACGCTACGCTTGTTATACTTATAAATAAAAATCTAATACAAACATGTAAATAGGTAAGAACAGATATTGCAAATTTCCATTTTAGCAGTCGAGGGGCAGAGCGACATCAGGCCACGCTTTATTTTTATTTTTAACATTACTTTATGTCTCGGGATGACGATGCAGTGCAAATCAATTGTAAGAATTCTAGGTTGCATTTTAGGTGTAAGTGAACGAAGAAGGCAATGCATTTGTAATGGACTGAGGTTACCGCCTACCAACAGGTGGGCCAAAAGCCAATTCGGATATTATTTTAAAAAAAAAACCTTTGTGCAACAAAAGCAAACCATACAAAAGCAAATAAACGACCCCGATCTTTGCTAAAAAGAAAAAAAACATCAATCTCCATGTTTCTATCCCCTCCATTAGCACCGGAAGCGGAAGTATTAACGGAACGATTTATCATCGCGCCAAAAAAATAACCGCGAAAATCCGCCATCTTGATAATGGACGTCAAATTCAATGCAATATGGCGATTGACACGTGCCGATAAGAATTAACATTTTTATTATTTTGTAGTCAACACACATTCATTCAAGTGGTATAATATTATAAATATATTTGTTTAGCTTAAATAGCTAAATACTTAACCTATAAAAACGACAGATGGTTGTAGATTCGCGAAAAAATAGTGGTATATTCTGAATTTCACACTGACTGTACATATCACAGTATCTAAACTGCTTCAAAATAAGCTGAGATTAATAAATGACTCATCATCATCAGCAACGTTCAGACGTCCACTGATCAACGAAGCAATACAATACAATGGAGTTAATTTCCATAATCACGACGCTTGGCAGACTTGGTGATAACAGTATCTGTGTTGAGTACCTAGTACCTACTCAGGTGGATGCTGCTGCCTACCTGCTGTCCATCTTGGTGTTATCCTTTACTCGGCTGTTACGACATCTACGGGAGAAGATGGAGGGGTCTATTCTTATGCCAAACACATACGGCCTTATTACAGAACATGGACTAAATCTGAATTTAGTCCAGGCGTACTAGTCTAGGATTAAATATCGACATTAGGCATATGCGACTTTAAATACGAAAGCAGATGGTTTGTTTTCCGAAATCAATTCTCGCACTACTTCGCAAATTTCCAAAGCATCAAACTGACAGATTGTGTCACATCACAATTGAGATGTCCAAATTCTTACCTCTAGCAAGCAATCAACTGTCAATTTATAGACCATTGCTAAACTAGGGGGCTGCCTGGTTTTAGATAAACCAGAGATAGTCCAAGCTTATGTCATTTTTGGCATAAGAGCGCTCGAAAGTTGCTTCTGGAAAACAAACCATCTGCTTTTGTATTACAGTCGTATATACCCTAGGTCGACTTTAAGCCTAGACTGGTTTAAACTCAGACTAAGGGCATTTTTTATAATAACACCCATTAAGACAATAAATTACTAAACCCTTATAACCCAAATCAGTGGCTATCCAAGGGGGGGGGGGTCATAGGGATTATGACCCCCCCAAAATCACGTTGACAAACCCCATAAAAATATCCAATTTACGAAAAAATTTCATAGAAGCCACTATTTGGTCCAGAAAGTTGCACAAAATGATGATGACCCTCCCCCCCTCCACAAAAACTAAACCCTACAATCACACACATAGTATTGATCCCACACTAGGATTCCCTGTGTCGTGGCTATCAGGAACTACGAGCACCATGTACCATAACGCCCAGACTAACAAATATTTGCAGATCATACAAACATTTGTCCCGCAGTGGGGATCAAACCCGCAACCTCTCGCGTCTCAGCCAGCTACTCGCTCGCCGCACCACAGAAGTCGTCCACATAAGAACGTTAATATACTTCCAAAACTTCAACCCAACTTTAAAAGGAACTCATAAATCGTCGCTCCGCGAAGCGTCCAAAACAATAGTATCAATTTGGCGCCACGTGACCACACGCTTGCCACGTGCCCGCCACGCGCGGTCCGTGCGCTTACGTCGCGCGAAATACGCGCGGCGTACGCGCGGTCGTAACACATTACCTTGTTTTGTGTTGATTAGATTAATGGGTGGACTACGCAGCTTGAGTTATGGAGTGAAGAATAGTTTTAGAGATCAGTTTGAAAGAATTGTATTAACATACTTCTTCATCATCATCATCATCAGCCTGTAGAAGTCCACTGCTGGATATAGGTCACCCCCCTAGAATGCCATGACAAAAGATCTTGAGCCACCTCCATCCACCGACATCCTGCTACGTTTATAATAAATAAATAATGCTGGACATTTTCACACAACATTATCTAGCCCCAAGCTAAGCAGAGCTTGTGTTATGGGTACTAGATAACTGATATACTTAATAAAATATAACATTAGGTACATAGATAGATATTTTTTATTATACATAGAAAATACCCAGAACACCCGGAACAATTATCTGCAGATCGCACAAATATTTGTTCCAAGGCGGGGATCGAACCCGCAACCTCCTGCGTTGCAGGCGAACCTTCGCCCGCCGCGCCACAGAGGTCGTCAATATATAATGTCTTTAGTTCATCGAGTGAAAGGCCTTCCTCTACCACGTCGTCCGGTTTGTGGTCACCACTCGAGAACCTTTATTCCCCAACAGTTGTAAGTTCTGCGAGCTATATGACCTGCCCATTGCCACTTCATCTGTTGATTCTGTTAGCTATGTCGGTGATTTTGGTTCTTCTACTTATTTCCCCATTTAAACGAAGACGAATGTAAGGCGATTCAAAATGATCCTTAAGACGATTCAAAATGATCCTTGTCATCATCATTGTCTTGCCCTTATCCCAATTTATTTGGGGTCGGCGCAGTACGTCTTTCTCTTCCACTCTCTCCTGTTAGCCGTCACCTCATCATTCACTCCTTTCTCATTCATCTCTCACGCAATCCATCCATCTTTTCTTAGGTCTTCCTCTTCCTTTCCATCCACTAACCTTCATATTCATCACTCTCCTAGTTACATGTGTTTCATCCCTCCTCATAACATGCACATACCAAGCTAAACGATTCCCTTTCAACTTTTCTGTCACTGTTGCAATTTTCAAACTTCCTCTTATACTCATTCCTTATTTTATCCATTCTTGTTACTCCACACATCCATCTTAACATTCTCATCTCTGCTGCATGCAATCTTCTTTCATCCTTCTTCTTCATGGCCCAGCATTCCGATCCATACATAACAACAAGTATGTGACTGTTGGGTGTTTTGTTATGTTATTTTAATAAATTTCATCGAAATTGGTATAGCTATTATGGCTTTAAATAGTTTTTAATTGGTTTATACGTGACTAGTTTATGACCCTATAACAGCTTACAACTTTATTAGTTACCTAACCTCTTGTCCAGTTTTATACTGCACTGCAGTGTATGCAAGTGAAAGGGGGCGCACCTTCAGGCAATTTCCTTAAAAGCCCCGCCCGAGCCAGGCCGGGGCCGCCACTAGTATTACACTAATTGAATAATAACTTATAGTTTGATGTGAGCTAATAGAGTTTTGGAAACTTATGTTATGTCCCTTTGTTCGCAGTTTAATACAGTTAAATCAAATTATTGGACAGTGAGAAGTGCAACGTAACAGGGAATTTAACTTTTGAGACTGTCAAAATTGCTAAATTTGGACACGAAACTGAAACTAAAGAAATATTAGAATTTTTTAATAAATAAATTAATGCTGGACATTTCACACAACATTATCTTGTCCCAAGCTAAGCAGAGCTTGTGTTATGGATACTAGATAACTGATATACTTAATACAATACATTACATAGATAGATATTTTTTGTTATACATAGAAAAATACCCAAAACACCCTGAACAAATATCAGCAGATTGTACAAATAAACTAAAACCCGACTGCGTACCTAAAAGCTTAAAACATATCAAAATATTGTAGTCGTAGGCCAAATCCACGATTTTTATTCAAACATAACATAACACCCAACAGTCACATACGTCGTCTTCGTAGCTATGTAAGATGATCAAACTTACATACATACCTAAATACATACATACATAGACTGCGAAAATCATAACCTTCGTTTCGCTTTGGAGTTGTTGCGTAATTACATACGTATTTTTATAAATACGACTCTCAAATTGCTCTAACAATTTTAAATTCAGGCACAAACTCCTAGCTTTATATAGTCCTAGCTTTATAGTTCTTACGTTTGTCTGTTGTCTGGTATCGGCATTGTATGTGGTTTTTGTGCCACATAAACGTTTTCTTTCTTTCTTTCTGCCGAATTCTTTGATACGATATTGATAGTGAATGACAAAAACTAAACGTGTAATTAGGCCTATTGAACTATTTACTCCCGTACTATGCGTCAAAGACTCATTTATGAAGGTAGATGAATGTAGAACAAGCATGTCATACATGCGGCCCGCGGACCGCATGTTTGACGGCCCAATACAACTTTGACTGCGGCCGATTCAATTTTAAGAACAATGTATATTTTTCTGTAATTTTACTAAGAATTAAGAAATTATTAAATAACAGATAAGCGTCCTACCCCCCCCTATTACCTAACTGAAAGTCACTCACTCACTAACGTCTGACAAGTAAAAATATGACCATCAAATTGATCAAAATTATAATGAAAATTGACAATTGTTAGTCATTTTACTTGTCAAACTTTAAGTCACCGAGTGACTTTCAGTTAGGGAAGTAGTCCCTTAGGCAGCACTAATAGGTATATTATCTATGCAATGAGTTTGTTTTCCCTCGGGTTAGGTTTTGCAGCCCTCTGATTCTACGGTCTTTAGGCATTTCGCCCACCAATGACTTTGAGTTTGACATGCATGATGTAGAATCTTTTTACTGAAATTCATGAGGAATCAGAATATTTAGTTGCCATCTATAAATACCATTTTAACATCCAGTATTTCTCAAGCTAAGGGCCACAGCACACCGGCTGCGTACGCGTAGACGCACGTCGACGTACCACGACGTTGTAATGTATGGAAGATGAGACATGGCACTTGCGTGACGTGCACGCAAGCGGGTACAAACGTAGAGACGCGCGTGTCTTACGCATCCGGTGTGCTTTGGCCTTTAAACTATAAAAAAAACTTAACTGACTAGTCCATATTTCACATCATCAGTTCACCACGACACGTGACATTTCGTCACGGGCGCGGTTCACACGCCTCCGTATTTGAGACGATCCGACACGGTGCGATTTTGTGGTGGAGTGGAGTATGCTCTACTTAAAATCGACATGTTTATTCTTCCCTAAATAAATTCATAAAATTTTATTACTGTAGTATTTTAGGTGCATTTCATTTATAAGTATCTATTAACTATGACGAATGTGAGTTCCTGGTCAAACCTTTAAAGGTTTTTAAGGTATAATGTTATAATAAGCATCCTACTAATATTACAAACGCGAAAGTTTGTGAGTATGGATGGATGTTTGTTACTCTTTCACGTAAAAACTACTGAATGGATTTGAGTGAAATTTGGAATGGAGATACTATACGCCCTGGATTAACACATAGGCTACTTTTCATCATCATCATCATCATCAATTTTCATCATTATTCACGCGGGTGTAACCGCGGGGCGCAACTAGTTGATAATAATATTGTGACATGTATACCCCCACACAAAATACAGACATGGACACATCCATGGAAGGAGAAGGAAGGGACAATTCTTAGGCCGCACCACGGCTCCACGGCGGAAAATAAACCTTCTCTACAATTCGGCGACAAAGACAGCGGTTTGTAGATATAGCATGACTGATCAATATCCTGTATTACGGCTCATTAAAACGTGATATAACGGTCAGAGCTTTATAGTTTTACCAAGAATCGCTTCGTATATTTATTATTTGTCACGGGTATTTATCGCGTGTTACTTTATTATTTGATTGCTGTAACGCATTCGAAACGTCGGGAATAATAAGGTAACACGCGATAAATACCCGTGACAAAATAATAAATTATGTGTTCTAATTGCGAGAGTTTAAAAAATACAATCGCTTCGTAGTCCGTGTGAGCACAACACACAAAACCTATGATAGAGCATTATTTTACCGTTTCACAATGATGGTTTGGGGGGAGGCGAAACAATATGGCTTATAATGAAGTTCTCATGAACTCTACGCGATTATTTACAGATCACTTGACATGCGAAAACTTACTTTTCACACAGGTTCTATGGAAAGTGTAGATAATTACATGGATGAGTAGGTATAACTTTTATTAAACAAGTTAAGTATACTTAAGTACTCAGGGAGCTTTAACCTTAAGTACTCAGGGAGCTTAATACGAGTTTTGATAGTTTTCGAAACTATATAAAGTTTCGTTTCCTTCCATACAGTTACTTGCAGCGCCCCTAGTGAAAACGAGAAGAAAACTAAGGACGCTGTCAGTAAATGTAACTAAACTTCATATAGTTTCGAAAACTATCAAAACCCGTTCTAAGCCCCCAGGTCAAAGTCAGAGAAGTAAGAACATAAAATGAATGTTCTTGAAGCAAAAAAAAACTGTAAAAATCATTGATAATTATAATTTAAATACATTAAAAATTCGTCAAATCTGAGGCCCAATTCTCTTAATTATTTCAAAACTACACTGAAAGTTAACCGAATCGAGACTGAATTGTGTATTGACAGAAAGTTGGTATTCTGCTCCCATAAAAATAACAATTTAGTCTGCATTCAATTCATGGTGACTACCATTAGAGTAGGATAGGTATATATAATTGGAAAGAGTAAAGACAGACTCCATCTACTTAAGCTAAAATTATCGAAAATACTTTGAATCGTTCAAGTTTCGGTCACATTTCGATATAATCACATTACAGTGTTGTATTTTGAGATAGGAGGATACCATTTCTGACATTTAAGACATTGGCACAAGATCGACACAGGATCGAAACATGATCCGAACTCTATTTTGAACTATTTTTTAGTTAGAGAATTGGGCCTCAGTTTTCGCTATTTAATGGATTGTTGATGAGCAGTGATGAGAAAAAAACAAAAATAAAAGTAATGTCTTTCCTGTTCCGAACCCAACCTTATTAAACACAAGCCTTTTCAGAGGATCAAAAAAAAATAGTCTTAGAATCGTTTTAAATTTACAGTTGCCCCATGTCATGACTATAGTATTATAAAGAAGAGGAAACGTATTTTCCAACTGAAAAAAGCTTTTAAGTTGACGTGTGGAACCCTAAAAGTTGCCTGTCAAAATATTGTCGGCGACATAAAGGGGGGACGAAGGTACAGTCAGCCGTTGTTGAGAATGTGTTCATAAAATTAACATGACGTCAATTGACGACCGAACGTAAAAACCCATCAGGATCAGATGATTTGACACCTTTGCCAAATTATATCCACAGGGTTAGTAACTCGAAAGAATATGCAGTAGTAAGCCAAGGTTGAGACTAACAGGGATCCATCCATCCCATCATGGATCCCTGTTAGATCCTGGAAGAAGACACCAAAGTGGGACATAAAAGCATTGTGATGATCAAGTCTTTCATTGCGATTGGCAGGAAATGAGGGAGATTTTTGCTGAACAGAGAGACAGTTGTTATGCTAAGAAAAAATAAACTTACTAGTTTATTTTTTCCCGTCCTTTTGTAGCCGTCCTTTTACACGCTGTATATTACTATATACTATATACAGCGTGTAAAAAAACGGCTACCGAATACTGAAGGTAACGGTAAAGCTACCTATATTATAGCTATACAAAATAGCTTTTGCCTGAGAGGTGAAAACCGGAGAAAACCTTTGTTTCGTTTCGTATCGTATTTGTCAGCCAGTAATGTACGCATTTATTCCGGGCGCGCGAGTTCAACGCTCCCGGTCAGCTGATCGACCCGTAGCGCCGATATGTCTTATGTGGTTTTCATTGCTTTTTCTGACGTTTTTATTTATTAACGTGTTTTTAATGATGGAAATTAGGTTTTTGTGTTTCTTTAACGATATTTTATGGATATTTATAAAGAAAACACGAAAAAAGCGGGCCATAATTGAGCATTTTTTTTGTGGTTTTTCAGCTTAAATATTTTTAGAATCATGGTCTGAATGCACTGTTTCAGTTTTCGGTAGTAGTCTTTTTATCCCTGTATAATATGTCAATGAGTGGGTATACTTGATCTAGTCAATGGGTTTGACTATTTCATAGCTACAACAAATTAGTCTGATAAATCTTAATTTATTATAAAAATTAATAAATCTGATAATTTTGTAGCTGACTGTATCCACACTTTAAAATTACCTCGTGTTTCCTCCGGGGTGAGTCGTCAGAAAAAGCTTTTAGTCGACACAATGCCGATTTAAAATTAGACCGATTTCGATCATGTCCACTGAAATTAGACCAATTTCGATAGAGGGCTAATTTAAGGGCCATCAAAATAAATAAACGAGTCGCGTTCGAAACTATCGGACTAGCATAATATTTTTGACCGACTTCAAAAAGGTATGAGGTTATCAGTAGGTAGCTTCTTTTTTATTTTCAAGTATCTATTGTATAACACGATCAGTCTATTATTCTCTTTTACTAACATAAATAGTAAACAAGCTTAATATATCTTTGAACAAAACATTATATTTCGCTACACTATTACATACTTACATTTGTACATTAGCTCGATAAAGAGTACCCGGTTGGTATGTTGTCATGAATGTATAACTCATAGTTTTGTTTTTGTATTATAGTTATTTAATAACTTTTCATTTAATAACTTTTCATTTAAAAAACCGACTTCCGCCATTGTATTCGACAAAATATTTGAATGAAAAAAAAATGATGAAAGAACCATAGTGGTGAAAGGATTATTATACTTTTTGAATGCAAATGCTTGGTTTGTTGCTGACAACATGGTACCAATCTGGAAGTATATCTATACAAATAAAAAAAGAATTTTCCAAATCGGTTCGTAAACGCCGGAGATAGGCGGTAACAAACATTAAAAAAAATAAAAAAAAAATACAACCGAATTGAGAACCTCCTCCTTTTTTGGGAAGTCGGTTAAAAAATAATATTATGTGTCTACAAGCATTGTTATTATGTTCTTAAATAGCCTCAAAAGTACTATATTAGTTACTACTTATTTTGTTTTAATGTGCCGATGGTTTTCTTACAATAAATAAATCAAATAAAATTAAAAAAAAAACATTGCAAATGGGCAAAAATAAAAATATTGAAAGAGCTCGAAGGTAAAAGTCAAGATGAGGGTAGTCGGTAGGAAGGTTCCTCTAGTACTCTCTTAGAAGTCTGAGGCCCAATTCTCTAAATTATTTTATAACTACACTGAAAGTTAACCGAATCGAAACTGAATTATGAATTGACACAAAATTGGTATTCTGCTCCCTTATAAATAACAATTTAGTCTACTTTCAATTCACGGTGACTACCATTAGAGTAGGATAGTTATATATATATAATCGCAAAGAGTAAAGAGAGACTCCATCTACAATGCTAAAATTATAGAAAAAACTTTGAATCGTTCAAGTTTCGGTCACATTTCGATATAATCACATTACAGTGTTGTATTTTATGTTTAGAGAATACCATTTCTGACATTCAAGACATCGACACAAGATCGAAACATGATCCGAACTCTATTTTAACTATTTTTAAGTTAGTGAATTGGGCCTCTGAGCGGCAACTGGCGGGCGTACAAAGTGACTTGCGTAGTAGCTATTTCTAATACAAAAACCTCTGCTGCGCAGTCAAAGCCTGGCAGCTTTGAAAATATTTTTGATTTATGACATCATTCATGTTATCTGGTGGACGTGGCCTGCCTCATCTGAGTCTTATGATCATAATCAAGAGTTGCGAGGAAATGGCATCTTTGTTGTGTTCCACGTTCATTAAGAACCGATACTTTTTACATAATGATAGCTCTTTGTATATTGTAATACAAAAAGTATTTAATCCACGCAACAGATTTGAGTAAAAAGATAGAAAGAAAACAATAGCGATTCGAATCGAAAAATAAAACATTCTAAATTCAAAAGGAGGCGCCGCGATTGGCCGACGCGCCAACAATGGCTCCTTTCGAAATGTCAGATTTGACAGCTGATAAAGAAGCCAAAACGCGTTTTGTGAAACAATAGAATGCTTTAAACACCATTTTGTTTTAATTTACGCATTGTCAGAAGTAAATAACCGTCAGAATTACTAAAAAAAACTCAACCGGTATATTACGAAAAAACTTATTTTCTTATTTAAGTACACTAGTGTACGCTTACGGCTTCACTCACGTTACAACTTTATTATTACTCATCATCAGCTAGACCGCCACTGTTGGACGAGGCTTCACAAAGGGGATTTGCCATATAGTCACCATCACCATGCTTGGCAGGCGGATTGGTGATCGCAGTTTAAATGAATACTGTCTAGCCCCTGGTGAAATCCCATAGTCGGCTTCTAAGACATCCACGGGAAAAGTTGATGGAGTCCTATATGTAAGACTATCATCATATTAGCCATAATTATAACTAGTATTAGTTGAACTGATGTAGGAGTTTCAGCATTTATATCCAGTGATGCTCTGTGGTGACGAGAATCTGTTGGCGTTGGCGGTGCAATACTGACAGTGACAGATGCATAGCGCTGGCTTGTCAGTTGGGCTTGAACTGCGACTTGACGTCAAATGGCGGACAGAGACATTGGAAAAGGAATAAAATCCAGAAATATCTTTGTGATCTGTGTTTAATTTTGGAGTTTGAGGCCTAATCCAACATATATTAGTACTTGGATGATAGAGTTTGCTCGGAAAACTCAGAAAAACACGTTTTCGCGTGAAAGAGTAACAAAGATCCATCCATCCTCACAAAATTTTACATCTATAATATTAGTACCTTCCTAGGATATTTATGTTATTTTAATGATTAAGACGAGTTAAAATGTTTCAAAACTCGAAATGGTGGAGCTAGCAGAACTGCAAGAAAGTGACAGCGCGATTATTCACTTCACACCGGGAAGAGAATAAGGTACAGCTTTGTGCAGCTCAGAAGTAACTGGCGTAAGCGACAAATGATAGAACTTCGTTTGGCTTAAAAAGTAGCAAATTCAAAAAGAAATCATCTTATATTTGTTTAAATACCTTGATTAGCTACTGAATAGTATAAAAATATACGGCCAATATTTTCTAGATTAGAAGGATGGGCGTAAAACGGGTATAACGAGAACCAATTTCAAAAAATAAATCTATCGAGAAAAGTTTCACCAATCGTGTTTCTGTTTTAGATTTATTTAGATAACATCCTCAAGTAATCACTATATTAACATCGAGGTTGTAACCTTTACCGTTACTGAGTGAGCATGTAACGCAGCGACCCCAAAATTTTAACATAATCACCTTAAGTTGTATTTCTTCGCATAATAAAGTAGAGTTTCCTTATAGTCTCTATCAATCTGTCTTACTCTGTCTTTCTCGAGTTCCTTTTCTGCCTACAAATTACTAAGTCACACAGTCATAACATTTAATAACATAATGACCCAATGTCTGCCAATCAGGTCAGCTCAATTTAGGGTCGATAAGCTAAATTATGGGCCTCCAACCGTTAATTTTGTAATTTAAGCAGAAACCAGATAGGCAATCACAAATCAAAATAGAAAATTATCTTGTCCAATTTTGAACTTTAGCCAAAGGTAATATGGTTTCCAATATATATAGAATAATACTGACTAATCATACTTTTTGAAGGCAAAGTGGCTTATTGGCATAATATTTTGAAACAGGTTCAATAAGTAATATCATGACATTGCAAAAGTATAGAGGAATAGTATACTTACCTATGCTTGTATTGTTTTTTATTTTTTTGTTTTCATGGGACGATGTAGCCAAGTGATGGACAAACTTTTTTAATTGGGGGCCAGAAAGCTTAAGAAATTTCCGAGTAGGGCCAGAATTATAGGAAAAATGCATTTTGTGTTAAATTTTTAACCGACTTCAAAAAAAGGAGGAAATTCTCAACACAGTTGTATTTTTTTTGTTTGTTACCTCGTAACTATCCTTTTAATATTATAAACGCGAAAGTTTGTGAGTATGGATGGATGTTTGTTACTCTTTCACGTAACAACTACTGAATGGATTTGAGTGAAATTTGGAATGGAGATACTTTACGCCCTGGATTAACACATAGGCTACTTTTCATCATCATCATAATAGAGAGAACTGTTCACACGTACATTTACCCCATTTTATCGCCTTCTATACCCCAGGAACAACACGGCTTTATGAAAGGACGCTCTACTACAACAAATTTAGGTGTATTCATTGATTATGTAGCTACAAATATGGATGGAGGTTTTCAAGTGGACGTCGTCTACACTGATTTTGAGAAGGCTTTTGATCGTGTGGACCACATCATACTTCTGCGTAAACTGTATGAACTGGGCATTCGGGGTAATCTATTGAGATGGATCGAGTCATATTTATGGAAACGATCTCAGGCAGTTGTGGTGGGAGGTTTTTGTTCTAACTATATAGAAATAACATCAGGCGTCCCACAGGGTTCCATCCTTGGCCCTTTTTATATGCATGCTATTTGTATGATGTTGGAAAATGTTTTCTGTACTCGAGGTTCCTTATGTATGCTGATGACACTAAAATTTTTACGCAAATTAAAGATTACTCGGACTGTGTGAAACTTTAAGCTGATCTTGATCGTCTTGGAGACTATTATCAATTAAACCGTATAGGTGTCAATGTTATTAAGTGTCACTTTGTCTCTTTCACACGTAAAAGAAATCCTATTAAATTTGATTATCAAATAAGTAAAATAAACATTATTAAGGCAGAGGTAGTTAGAGACTTAGGGTTATTATTGGATGTGAAACTAACTTTTTCTGAACATATTGATACAATTATTAAAAATCTTTTAAGAGCCTAGGATTTATCTTGCGCGTTAGTAAACCATTTTCTGATGCTGCTTGTATAAAACTGCTATATTTTTCGTATGTTAGAAGTATTTTAGAATACTGTTGTACTGTTTGGAACCCACATTATACAACATATATCAGCGATTTGGAACGCATTCAACACAAATTTGTTAAACATTTAAATTATAGAAAACATATTTATTCTCAAAGCTATGTTGAATCATGCAGTTATCATAATCTTACTAGTCTTCAAAATAGACGTACGCTCATGGATATGGCATTCCTTCATGGTATATGTAATGGATATTTAGATTGTCCAGAACTTAGTTGTAGGGCTCTGCGGTTTTGTACGCCGAAATGTCGCACAAGACATACCAAGTTGTTTGCTGTCTCGCACTCATCTACGAACTATGCACGTTATTCTATAGTT
Source organism: Epirrita christyi (assembly GCA_951392215.1). Lineage (NCBI taxonomy): Eukaryota > Metazoa > Arthropoda > Insecta > Lepidoptera > Geometridae > Epirrita > Epirrita christyi. The sequence goes on along the minus strand of OX595856.1, from coordinate 12,254,206 downwards.
AATAGATTACATAAAGCTTATAACGAGGATTTCTACTTATGTGATATATTTCATAGTAGCAAGGGAACTTTTAAAAGAGAAACTTTGAAAATTATGGAGGATGATAATTTAAAGTGAGTGTTTTGTTATTGTTGTTAAGTTCTTACATATACATTTATTTATATTATATGCTGTGTATATAATAGGTTTGTACATTTAACTACATTTAATTATTGTAAGTATTGTCCAGGGTACAAACTTGTAATTTGCCTGATTGCTCTATGATCTTGATACCTGCTATTCTGACGACTTTTGTTCTGCGACTTTTAGGGTTTAGACTCAAATGAATAACTCTTTTTATGTTTTCCAAAATTGAATTCCGAAATGAGTCCCTGGGGTCGTGGAGTGAGGATGTTGGTTTTGGTGGTGGGATTTGTAGTCCGTGAGCTTTCTGGTGGGTGGCACGTGTCCCTGTATAATATGCTTAACCACTAGTTTTTAATTTAGCGTACTTCCTACACTTTGTTATTTTATTTAGCTTGTATGGTAAATTTGACTGTCTGTCTAAAAAAATATGTTGTATAAAATGTAAATCCATTATTGGCCATAAGATTTTAATTATAAGAATGTTCTGTTTTATATTAAGGGCTGTGGATTTTATTCAATAAATAAAATAAAATAAAATAAAAATAAATCATCATCATCACCAATTTTCATCATTATTCACGCGGGTGAAACCGCGGGGCGCAACTAGTGTCATTTATAAATCGATTTGGTTTTTTTTTTATTCTGGTTCCTTTACCAATGCGTCAATTATTCTACTGTAGAATCTACTTTATACTTCTGCACCATCAAAATATAATTATCGCGGGTCTTATACTATTCATGTCAAAGGACCGTCGGCGGGCCGGATTAAATGCTTTTGCGGGCCGGAGTTGGCCCGCGGGCCGTACTGTAGTCGCTAAGCATCACATACATAACTCTGATCCCACACTGTGTGTATCAGGAACTACGAATATCATGGTAGGTACCACAACACCCAGACCCGGAACAAATATTTGCAGATCATGCAAACATTTTTGTCCCGCAGCGGGAATCGAATTTGCACCTATTGCGTCTCAGCCGGCTACTCACCCACCGCGCCACTGAGGTCGTCCAAAAACCAAAGGAAGGGGGTCGGAAGTTACTTCCTTGTAAATGGGTGGGTGTTCAGTATAAATGTCATATTTTACTCTAAGTGCCTGATTCATAATCATTTTTTAAACCAATTTTTAGTTAAAATAGCTTTTGTCTTGTTCTCTCTAATGTAAAATGTCATATGTCAAAAAAAGACAAAAGCTATTTTAGGTTTAAAAAATGATTATGAATAAGGGGGTAACTATATAAGTACATAAACCTGAGGCCCAATTATCTTATTTAAAAAACTATTAAATCACAATTATAATTTCGTTTTAGTCGCAAGTAATAGTTACTACGTGACAGTGCGACTGACACGAGATTATTATTGTACTTATTGCGCCCCGCAGTTTCACCCGCGTGAATAATGATGAAAATTGATGATGATGATGATAAAAAGTAGCCTATGTGTTAATCCAGGGTATAAGGTATCTCCACTCCAAATTTCACTCAAATTCGTTCAGCCGTTTGAGCGTGAAGAAGTAACAAATTTCCCGTTTATAATATTATACACATTTTGGCTATAATGGCTTACACATAAGATATAGATATATACTGTGGCGGGTTTTTTTGTAGGATTATTTAAGATAAACATTTCCATCATACATTACATATGTGTAACTCTAGCGGTTTTTGCAGCGCACGCAGAATAGCTCGCAGATGGTAGATTTTTTCCTACTTACTTGACACTTATCGTCATAATGGACAATTCACACAATATCTTTAGCTGTTTTTTTTGTAGCCTATGTGTTATTCTGATGTATAAGCTATATTATTGTAAAGTTTCATTAAAATCCATTCAGTAGTTTTTACGTGAAAGAGTAACAAACATCTATCCATCCATCCATCCATCCATCCATACTCACAAACTTTCGCGTTTATAATATTAGTAGTATATTGAATGTTTTTAAAATAAGAGAAATAGGCATCTGATGGTCGCGCTGACCTCCTTAAAAAATCCTTGCGGTATAATTATAGCTGTAATTTTACCGAATAATTAAGTTCGTTTCCAGGAAGCTCCGAGTGATGTCACGAACATCACCTTAAAAAATGCTCCAGTTAAAAATAAACCGTATCCCACACCACGCCTTACCTCAGTGGGCGTCTCTCGCTCCCATTGGTCGATACATCAACGCAAGCGCAACGATAATAAAATTCTAATTTTATAATTTTGTGGAATGTAAATATTTCGGCGCTTGCTATTAAAAAATAAAACTTGTCTATGAATGATGGGAAGGAAATCTTTCATCGATTTCCAATTAAAGTGTCAATTTTAAGTGTTTCAATTTGTAAGCGTGTAAACATGTTCAGGAAGTTATGATGCCTGTAAATAAGTATCCTAATGCTTATCGCATTAAATCATAATATAGGTTCTGTTAAATAGAAAAAAAAACATATATAACCATGTGTTGTAAACTCAGTTTTGATTTCGACTGTTCAATTCAATATAAATTTTTGTTCATTTTGCAATTCTCACAACAGTTCATTGCATCCAAAGCGCTCTTTTGAGTTTCTTGTAGTCAAAGTTGTTGTTTTGAGTGTTGTGTTAAACACATTCAGTGCTGGAAACACAGACGTCTGTGATTGGTTTCTCGATGATTGCATTAAAAAAAAATATGCGGATTTTTTTTCTTCGGGTATTTTTTTTATTTATTCCCGCTAGTTCCTTTAGGCTTTAGGCTTTAGTTCCTTTAAAGGAACTAATAGGACATTTAACAGGGTGGCGGCACTTTTGTGTTTGACGCGACTCTACCTCAGAGCGGCCAACATACACATCTGTGTTTCAATTAAAATACCGTATTTACACGCGAAATCACGGAAAAAGTCCTGTGAAATAGATAGATATACTTAGGTACTTAGCCTACTGTCTACCTGATTCAAAGTTGTCAGCGTCACTTACAGGCAACCGGCAACTTCAGGGGCCTTTTGACCACCAATGGATAAGTAGGTATTTAGTAGGGTTCAAGAATAAGGCTTTATGTGGTAAATTTTCGTTGGTATAAGATTTGTCCTGGGCTGCTGGCTTATTTAGGAGTGTGTTATTACTGGGAGAAAGTGTTAGCCGAGTCTGTCGTGGAAAGCAATAGCGGCGATGAGCTCACCACTTTTCACGTCTAATATTCCAGCGATTGTGTAACCCACGGTGAAAAGAGGCCCTTCGAGGCTCTGCCTAACCCTTCGGGGGAAAATGCGTGTGTTTATTTATGTATGTATGTATGTTTAATAATTTAGGTAGAGCCTTTGATAGGGCCAATTTATTTCTGTAGTTTATTTGCACGACTCGTAGGAACCTATATTATACCTTTCACGAATAATATTTCTAAATCAATCCAAAGTCAATCCATGAGTGCAGTGATATAGCCGCGGGCCGCGATCCACTCCTGCGCATTCCCACGTCTGGCAGATCAAAGCGGCACTGGCGCCATCTTTTTTTAGAGTTCCGCCGTCTGATAAGCAATGGTTTAGTGATGGGAACTCCAAGACAGGGCGATCGATAAACTGTGGTAGGATTATCGGACTTTTGTGAAATAAGATAAACCGAAATGTTTATCCACGTTCCAAAATTAAAAACTTGAAATTAAATTGTTGCGATAAAACTCTGTATTAGTGGTGGGTAGGAGCGGAGACCATTATTTGACGGACGTTATCAATGGTAAAAATTACCAATTTTCCATAAATCATTCAAAATTTTAGTTGTTAAATGTTGTGCACCAAAATGTATGTTTCCGATTTGGATAAAACTTGTATGGACACTGCGGAATCATTCGCTACAAAAAAAACACATCCAAATCGGTTCAGAAATCTCGGAGATATCGTAGTAGAGCTCCTTAGAAGTACTACCGCCATAACTATCGTTTGTTTGCTGTCTTGTATCGGCATTGTGTGTGTTTTTGTGCCAAATAAACGTTTTTTTTTTTCTTTCTTTCTTTCTATGTCACCAAGCAGCAATGCTTGCATTGCTATGTTCTAGTTTGAAGAGTATGGGTGCCAGGTTACAGGAACCTGAGATTTCATCTTTATGTCTCAGGATGGCGGGCGCAGTGCAATGCCACGTAGGGTATGTCCACCTTAAAGGTATTGCAGTTGTAAATTAGCCAAACTCCCCGTGTTTTACTTAAACAACTGCTGAATGAGGTGTTCCTCCTTTTTCCGTGAATCCACGTGTAAACACGGTTTTTCAAATTGAAACAAGGACGTGTGTATAATACGCACTGTTAACGCCGAGGTTTGCTCATTGCCGCCTTGTTGAAAAAAAACATCGGCCGAAGAATAAATCGTAGAAAAAAAAGCGGTCACCCGGTAACTAAAAACAATGGCGTTTGTGTTATCAGCATTGAAAGTGTTAAAAACAATCTTCCATCTTGTGATGTGCAAAGGCGTAAAGCTCGTAACTGTCGACCTCCTGTGGCGTGGCGGGCGAGTAGGCGGCTGTGATGCGGGTTCGATTCACAAATGTTTGTCTGCAAATATTTGTTCCGGCTGCGGGTGTTATGATACTATGATACTCGTAGTTCCTGATACCCACGACAGGGAATCCTAGTGTGGAAGTAAGGATGTAAGGATTACGTATGTGATTGTTGGGTGTTATGTTATGTTATTATGATCAAGACTGACCTAATCCCATCCCTACGCTCAAGTGCTAGTGCTAGTTCAAGTGCTTCCCAAATAACTCAAGTATTTATAACTCCTGGTGTTAGCCGAGTGGTGGCGGGGTCTTTGGCGGCTGAATCGTTGGCCTTTACCGGCTGGCCGTTCCGGAGACGGTACTCGGGTGTTACGGGATAAAGGGACGAGGCGGTGAAATCGGTAAAAAAGGTTGAAAAGTTGTTTGAGATTCAAGTGTTTCGTGTGCTTGCGGTAACCTATGATTAAGAAGTTTTTTTAATGTTATTGAGATATACTTAGTCCGAGATATAAATAGACGTTGCTTAGCATCTATAGCCATGTTAATGAGGGCTTTTCAAATTCGATAAAAAAAAAGTAGTTCAAATTGTTTCGATAGATGGCGCTGACTCAACTGTAAATGCCAAGATTGTCAAATGTATTATCTGTGGTGTACGCGTACTAAGCTATTATCTAACTAGTCTGTGGCTATTAGTCACGATATTCTGTTTGTGTCTGCTTCTTGAGTGTGCGCTAGTGATTTCGTGATGTTTTTAGAAGTAAGCAAAAATAAATACCACGAAACGAAAATATATCTACGTTTTTGATGTTGACATTTAACTTTATTTTGACACTTGACATTTACGTAACAGAGCAGCGCCATCTATTTTCAACGCTGAAAGCATGATATGAAACGACCGTGAAAACCACTCATTAGTCCGTGCTAATGCTTAGAAATTAAAATAGTAATTTATTTATATTTATTTACATGTTTAGGTAAACACACTACTCCAAACACAGCGCTTACACCCTTTTAATCGTTTTATCACCAGTATTTTACGTTGTTTTTTTTAATGTTATAAAGATAAAGATAATTTATTTGTTTTGAATATGGTAAATTACCATATCCCCCGTAATGAATAATAATATTTGTTTATAATATCTAGTGACAGTCGTATAGTACCTACATTAAAAAATGTACCTAAATCGGTTATTGGCTGTAAGCAAAGTGCGTTATTAGACTAAGCATGAATTAGGAGCTGTGGATTTTATTAAATAAATAATAAATAAAATAAAACAACTGTCTCTGTTACTGTCACACAAATGTTAAAACATGCGTGCTAGAGGGTGACAGGGACGATGCCGAGCATTAGTACGTCGTTCTGAGTAACGTCTATTTATCTCAGCCTTCATAAAAAGTGTCAAAATATTGGCAGTGGAATGACTGACCCAGGAAATAGGCATTTATTTTATAATATGGGAAAAGTATGAAGTTGTCGTTTTTAACGTAGTGGCAACTTTGAATTAAAATAAATAAATAAATGATGGACATCTCACAGAACATTATCTAGCCCCAAGCTAAGCAGAGCTTGTGTTATGGGTACAAGATAACTGATATACTTAATACAATACATTACATAGATAGACATTTTTTATTATACATAGAAAATACCCAGAACACCCTGAACAAATATCTGCAGATTCTACAAATATTTGTTCCCAGGCGGGAATCGAACCCGCAACCTCATGCTTCGCGGGCAGACCTTCGACCGCCATACCACAGAAATTGTCAAAATTAAAATTGCATGATCTTAGATTAGACAAAAACTATACCATTCCTAAATTAAATTTTTTTTTTTCTTTGGCTTAAAATTTGTTTTTATATTTAAAAAATTGGTAATTTTAAAGTTACCTGAACAATTAACGGTACAATTGACCAATACGATAGCGAGACGACCGCAACTGTTAATATTGTCCAATGACATCGGGGTAGCTTGAAATCTGTGTAATTTGATTGGATAATATTTGATATTTATTATCGTCTCGCTAGCGAGTCGCTATCGTTACTAACGTTAATTAGCCTGTGTTCATCTGAGGCCCAAGCACGAACATCTAACGTTATCGAGATGCTAGCGTTACGATAGTATACGTCAAATATGAACCAATCAACTTACTAAGATTTCAAGTTACCCTGATGTCATTGGCCAATATTTGACATTTGCGATCGTCTCGCCCTCACTGATCACAGCCACCGGATCTATCAGTAACTAAGTACTCAGGATTTTATACCCACTAACATAGTACCGTATGGCACTAGCCACTCTCTGTGCTCTCTGTGCTTCAAACAAATTGTTAATATCATTTGTTTCAAACCAAATTAGATTCCTGTTCCAGTACTTCGAGTGTTTGCATCACTTGGAACTCTGGATCGGGAATTGGGGATGCAATAACATTCAAATCAGCTCATATCCTGCCGTTGAGAGGCCTCGGTATTGGCTTATTTTGCATTCTCGAGGACTTTGTTGACTCTTCGGTGGAGTTAGATGGCGCCATCGGCTAACGGTGATATATGTATTGATAGCTATTACAGCTAGCTGGGTACTAAGTATATATCTTACTATCTCATCTTATTAATATAAAAAATGCGAAAGTTTGTTTGGATGGATGGATGTTGTGACCTTGGTGGTGCAGCGGGTGAGTAGCCGGCTTAGATGCAAGAGGTTGCGAGTTCGATTCCTGCTGCGGGACAAATGTTTGTATAATCTGCAAATATTTGTTCCGGGTCTGGGTGTGTCATGGTACCATGGTACTAGTAGTTCCTGATACCCGATAATGATACTATCATCGTTCTATTTACTGCCGGGCTGTCCTTCACTACGACTTTCGGTTTGTGTCCTCGAGAACTTAGATCACCAATCCGCCTGCCAAGCGTGGTGATTATGGCAAATCCCATTGCATTCTGTGGGGGAAGCTTCGTCAAGCAGATAATGAAGATATCGACGTATTTTATGTGTGAAGAACAAAAGACGCAATAGAAACATCATACAGCAAACTTTTCTGCTCGGAGGGCCCCGAAACAAATACAGGGGATAAGGTAGCACTCAAGAGGAACAGGGAGGGGTATAGAGACGACAAAGTTTTTGTTTATAATAATTTTGGAGATCTCCGTGGTGAGTTGGTCGAATAGCCGGCTGAGATAATGTAAGTGCAGGTTCGGTACATGCAAATATAAGTTCCGTGTCTGTTTACGAAATCAGAACTAAGGTCTATACTGTTGGGTGTTATTTATTGATTACAGTAATCGGCTCTTGCTGTCATAAATCATGGACAAAAGATATTCGAACGCCTCACCACCGAATAAATATGCCTTACTCCGGTGTTGGAGAGTTTTCTCTATCACATAAGAAATATTACATGACGCATCCCCATCGTTTGACAATGATGACGCTGTTGTACAAAATAACCACATTAAATAAAATAAAAAAAAAATGCTGGACATTTCACACAACATTATCTAGCCCCAAGCTAAGCAGAGCTTGTGTGGTGGGTACTAGATAACTGATATACTTAATACAATAACATTACATAGATAGATATTTTTGATTATACATAGAAAAATATCCAGAACACCCTGAACAAATATCTGCAGATTGTACAAATATTTGTTCCGAGGCGATGTATGTATACATGGTATGCGATGTGCCAAAACATCTGACGGAGTCTTTATTTATTATAAGATAGCGTAAGACCCATGTTATGCACCTATCTTAAAATCTTGCCGTGGTGTGTCCGGGTTAAGATAAGACCTTCCCCAGCTCCTACCTGGATGTCGTAAAAGCCACTTAAGGGAATACACCAGCGGCAGCATATACCTGAGCACGTGAGCACTCAACACGAATATACTGCCACCAATCTGCCTGCCAAGCGTGATGATTACGGCAATTCTCTCCATTTTATTTTATGAGGAAGGCCTCACTCAGCGTTGGACGTCGAAAGGCTGATGATGATGATGATGAGCAACTTGTCGGGTTTTAGAACGCATTGACAGAAAGCTGCTGACTATGTTGATTATGAATGAATTTTGTAAGTGCCAGAAGCTACTCCACAGTTTTGCTTTTCTTCCTTCACCCTCTTTCCATTAAGAGGATTAAAAAGCAATGCACTACAGCATCGTCACCTCACGACAAACATAGACTACCTCTGCATCCATCAATAACATCCAATAGCTTGATAACTCGATGGTTTTAGCAGAGCGCAGCAGATATTTTGAACACTTTTTGTTATAGGTACTACAAGCGTACGCGCATAGGTACGGCCCACCAGATGGAAAGTACCGTATGGACGCCTGCAACACCAGAGGTATCACACGCGCACCGCCGACCCTGAAACATACATGCACAAAAGTCTTATGTGCCTGTAATTTCACCGGGGCACCTCAAACCGAAACACAGAGCAATGCGAGCACTACTGCTTGGCGGCAAAAATATGTACGGTGGTAGTACTTCCCTGGACGAACTCTTTCACAAGAAGTTCTACTAAGTTACCTACTATTATAGCGTCACACTCAGAGGGTTGAATTTCACCAGGTCCATTAAAATCTTCATTTCCGTGGATTTTTTTACCTTAAAGTATTCTAAAAAATTTAACGTTTTTTAAAGTTTTCGATAATGTATGTATTCCTGCTTAATATCTAGCAGATATATTAAAAAACTAAAGAGATATACATGATTAAAAATTTCGTGCCACGGCGATGAAACATGCTTGCACGGCAATGAAACAAGCGGCCACGGCAATGAAAGAACTGTGCCACGGGAATGCACGAGTCAATCCACGAATATGATAATCCATATTAAACATAATATTTTATACAGTGTTTTTTTGGAATGGTACTGTATGGGCATATCTGAATCCTTAAGAGATACGGAAAAACTGTCTTTGGAATCATTTACTCATTTTGTATGAAAACAATTTTGGCATAGTTATTTTTTTTGGTCAAGCGTGAGTTCTCCATAGAAATGAGTTGTTTTGATAAAAAAAAATTGAATGCGTATCGACTCAATTTCATGTAAGGATTGTTTCATTGTATAGGAAGAAAAAAACCTGAGCAGTAGAAGTTAGTCAAATTTAATAAAATGTTTTCACATACAATTTGTAAGCAATCTGGTACCTACTTTAATAAAAATATCGCAATAAATTTTCAAAATGGGCTCTCGCTAGCTGTTTCCAGGTACGGGCACGTTTCAGAACACCTCTAGTGGCCTTAGACAAAGATGTTATTATTAAAATTTGACTAACTTCCACAGTTCTGATTTTTCTCATTTCACGAGACCATCAGAGCAGTAGAACAACATTCATCACACATCTTTGTCTAGACCACTAGAGGTGTTCTAAAACGTGCCCGTACCTACAGCAAGCGGGAGGCCATTTTGAAAATTTATTGCGATAGTTTTATTAACGTAGTTACTGGGTTGCTTACAAATTGTATGAGAAAACATTTTATTAAATTTGACTAACTTCTACTGCTTAGATTTTTTTCTTCAGATACAATGCAACAATACTTACATGAAACTGAGTCCATACGCATTAAAAAGGTTTCATCATAACTAGTCATTTTTATGGAGAACTCACGCTTGGCCAAAAAATAACTATGCCAAAATAGTTTTCATACAAAATGAGTAAATGGTTCCAAAAACAATTTTCCCGTATCTCTTATGGATTCGGATATCCCCATATAGCCCCTTTTGAAAAAAAACACCCTGTATACCTGAGTATTATACTTACATACTATAGATACACGCCTGTCTTCGAGAGGGAAAGGCATACCCAGACCATGTATCTCCATCAGATCCTATGAATTCCTCCCATACCACAAACAATGGCTTAGTTCCACCCCTATCCTTAAGTCTTTTATTGTATTTCAGAGAGTTAACATGATGAGTACTGTACTGTCAGTATTCGGTACTACCTGTATTACAGGTAAAGATGTTTTCTTTGCCTAATCATACTATGGCGATGAAAACCTAAACCACGGAAATGAAACACCAGGCCACGGCAATGAAACTACAAGGCTTGGCAATGATTTTTTTTCATTGCCGTGTTTTTTTTTTCATCGCCGTAGCAAATTTAGCCCACGGAAACCATGGCAATGAAAGCACGGTGATGAAAAACAAGGCAAAAATATAAAATAACAAAAAAACTATTAATTATTCAAAGTAATAAACACTTCACGAATAAACATAAGAGAAATGGCGTTCTATCGAATGCTTAATCAAGAGGACCAACTTATTCAAATAGACGTTATATTTATCCACGGCGATTAAAGAAAAAATGTCCAGTGTCATAAAAATGGAATACTTAAATTTATGGCGCGAAAACGCAGGCACGTGTGTACGTCCTTCCACGTCGGGTGCTTGGCCGGCACAAAATATGTGCAACGTTTTGAGCACAGATGGGGAGACGCAAGTCGTTAGTTAAGACAATATTCTTATAAATGTTTAGGACACGGCGATTAAAGGTAGTTCCGGGGGAAATGAATTTTTAGTAACCATTCGTTGTATTGTTTAAATATTTGAATAAATGTATTCCGTAACAATACTCTTACTATTCACGTATCAAATAAAATTAGGTTTTAATATAAATAACCAATAGATTTTTATCAATGAGGTATACTACACATCAAGGTGACGTGTGGACAAACACGGCAATGAAAGATTTCGAGGTTTAAATATTTTTTTAGAGTACCTATTAATCCTATAAATAAAATATTTATTGCTCCACATAGATAACTATTTCATGTAACCAGAAAAAAAATGTTAGAAAATTATAACCATGTTTTTTAGTACCGATTTCATCGATGCCACGCAATTTTTGGTCCCGGGAAATTCACCCAGAGGTGCTATTTTTGAATGTCACTCACTGAGTGACTAAATATGATCAAAAAGGAAGGAAATCACCGTTTTTCAGGAGATTTATCGGAGGAGGCACTCGTATTAATATCATAGGTATAATAATTTTAATCAACAATGAGTTTCAGATGTATAGTAATTTGGAAAACTTCAGCCGCTGAACTTTCGGCGCGGTATGCGTTACGCAGATCTGGCGCGACATTAACTAGCTGTTTTCGTCAGCTCTTTAGACTACATTACCTTAGTTGTGAAAGCTTTCAGGTCAACAGGTCAGCTTATATTGTTTTATTATCTGTGGAGTAATTAACGGGGTGTGACAGTCGAACGCAGTTGTTGCATTAGGTTTTTCCATTAGCAAACCCATTGTTTATGTGTTCTAAATGATTTGGTCAGTACAAGCGACGCAAGTACTGATTTAAGACGCTATAGGCTCACAGAATGACTTTAATGAGCTCTAGAATATTAAAGTTTTTGATATGTGTTCTTATAGTTTACAAAAAGAATAAAATAATATTGTATTTTTAAGCTTTTTATCTAATGAAATCATAAATTAAGTACACAATTTGAATTACTCCACTCGATAAAAAAAATAAACAAAGATACCTGCTTTTTAACCATTTTAGAATTGAAATCTAATTTTAGACTAACTTCTAACACGTTTGAATTTTTGGAACATTTAGTAATAAATTGGGTTAGTGAATTAATTAACAAAACTTTAAAGGGAATTTTTACATTATTATTTATCAAAACCAAGGTATCAGAGCGTGCGCTCGCCTTCTTTAGTACTTTCATACAAAAATTTTCGTTGACTCCATAGCGTCTTAATACTTACCTATAATAATGGGACTTGACTGTGGTGTGTTCGGCCTAAGGAAATACCCTCCGTATCCTCCCGTGGATACCAGTGAAGGTATTACACCAGGAGATTGGCAGCAGTACCACCTGAGGTACTCAACCCTAATACTTTGGTATTTTTTAAACTTTCGCGATTAGAGCATTAGAACACATATTTATTTATAGCGTCGCAATGTGTCATCTCAGTGCGTAGATACGGTTAGTGTGGTGTACGGACTATGAATAAGGCCATTTCTAATTCTGAAGACCAAGTGAGGGTAGTTTCTGCAGCTGCCACCACTTCTCGACGGTAGCTACAGGTACTCCAGTCAGCCCGCGACCACGATTGCTTTAACGCATTCGAAACGTCGGGAATAATAAATAATAAGGTAACACCTAATACTTTGATCTTTACATCTCAGGGTCGACAGCGCGCGTGTGATGCCTCTGGTGTTGCAGGCTTCCCTAAGCTACGGTAACTACTTTCCATCAGGTACACTCGTTTGCTTGCCTAGTAGTATAAAAAAAACAAACCTTAGCTGAGTAGTCTGTTCAAAGTTCCGATGAACCTAGAACTATTATGGTGACAAGGTTATGATCATCATCACTTATCAGCAGCCCTTTGGCGTCAACTGCTGGACGAGGCCTCCCCCATAAAATACAAAGGGAATTACCGTAATCACCATGCTTGACAGGCGGTTTAGTGATCGCAGTATTCATGTTGAGTACTCGGGTGGATATTGCTGCCCATCCCCTGGTGTAATCACTTAGTTGGCTTTGAGGAGATGGAGAGGTAAATTCTTAAGCTGGGCATACTACTACGGTATCATGATATTATATTAATGCTGTGAAAAATGTATTTTATCAGTATAAGTAAATAAGTAATTTATTCAAAACATTGTATGAATGAATGAATGAATGAGTGAGTGATAGAATGAATTATTTATTTGCTATTCATTCATTCATTCATTATATTTATAGTAATTGACCGAACGAGCGAAGCGAGCTAATTCATTGTAAGAGGATAAGCTTGTTGTAAAAACTATATTTTCAACAAAAACACATTAATTAGATAAAAACAACTCAACATTGGTTTAAATTATTTTTAACACCTTAACTAGCCCGCGTTCCACTATCATCTAACGAGCGTGTAGGGATGGTATTGTATGCCCCTAATTAGCACGTGCTCGCAACAGTTGCGCGCAATGGCGCGTGCTGCCATCTGGTGTCCGCACGCGAGCTTTATGACCTGTCAGTTTTGGCTTTTGAGCTGATTAGCTTGGGTGATTGGTATCATCACTACTTTTTACTACGGCGAAGGCAAAGAGTTTTTTTTTTTTTTTTTTTTAGTATCTTCGATGTTTTATAATTCTATAGGTACTAATTCTTTATTGCACATGGAAAATATTTACAAGCAGTAATAATGAAAGACAATGTACGGAGGTGAGCTTAGCCCTCAAAAGAGTTTTCTTCCAGCAAATCTTTGAGGCACATAGACGGTAATATAGTTGGTAGGAAGTGTACAAAAACAGGAAATGAAATAATTCATTTTCATATTCATTAATTTATTGCTTTAATGTAGTAGGTAAATTCATGTAAGTATTAGTTTTATTTATACTTTTAGGTGGTTAGGTACTCACATATAAACCTCGTTAGGGCGCTGCAATTTTTTTAGATTAAATTAATTAATTGTATGCATGCATTACATTTCTAGCGTTGTCACGATTGGGGTACGATGGTACTTTTTCTCCCAACGTCCCCCGTGGATCCAGGTAGGTTGGGGACGCTTGGGAATATACCGTAGCCGGGTAGCAGAGCTCTATTCTAATACACCGAACTACGGAATTTCGTGTTTCGTTTCGTGCAATCGGTAGGTACTCTAATAAAGCGAAACCCGAAACTTCGGCACGAAGTTCGTAGTTTGACAGCTCGGGCGTCGCACTCTCTCTCTCTCTCTCCTCCCCCCCTCCTCTCTCCTCCCCCCCCCCTCCTCTCTCTCTCTCTCTCTCTCGTCTCTGGTCGCCGCACGAAAGTTGCCGATCTGAAAGTAAACAAGAGTTAACCTTAGTTACGTTTTGCGGTCGTTCTGCGTTCGGAGCCGCAACTGCGGATGTATAGAAAAAGAGTAGACCTCCAGACCGCGTTCAATGTGGCGATGCTATAAAAGTAAAGGAGTTGTTTCACAATGTATGGAATCTAACCCTTGTCGGTGTTCACTTGTATAAACGTGGCTGAATACATGTGAAACCTTTTCCCACTTTAATTTTTTTATTATTTCGCTTACTTTAGGTATTGCAATTTCCTAAAATATCTTTCTCACGGAGAGCAACACAAAACATAACAAAATGGCGAGGCGGACACAATAGGTATACTCTGTGGTCAAATGCTTCGACAGCAGTTGGCAACTGTAAAGAATATAAAAACACTACTACGTTTTTATACACAACTCCCAACAAACAAATGAAGCCAGCAACCACAGAACAATAAACGCGACATTGACTGTCATGGATGCCCAGGAAAATATGTTACCATTGTAAAAGTTCTTCGAATTTCAAAATATTTTTATGCAGATATTTAAGCTTAAAATAAGGGTACGTGTGTTTTTTCGAAAATCACTGATTTTTTTGCCATTCCCTGTCTGGTGGGCATAGACATAGGCCATTTTGGAACAACTCCTTTTTCAACAACCAATCAAACCGTTCCCACACTTAAATTCAAAATACTTACTATAGTCTCCCATCACAATCTGTCAACTCTCATCATGTCATAGACAATGCTTCCATTGTCATAGACAATGAATACCATTGAATTCAACGTATCCTTGTGGCTGAATATCGTCCAATAACTTGAGGATAAATGTTTGCTTGAAGTGTTTTGTTGAATGTCGTCCTCTGATGAGTGATGGCGTATTGTGGAATGCCATCCGCGATATGAAGACGGCAATCTAAATGATTACTCACGATTAAGGCTATTTATTTTCAGTTAAAGGGGTGGTTTATTATGTTGCATGAGCTTTTGTAGGTATTTATTACTATAGTTTAACTACTAAGTTTATTTTGTTTTAACTTGTATCGTCCTTAAACATAATATATTATAACATCCAAAATTCACAATACATAGTCCTGATCCCACACAAGGATTCCCTGTGTAGTGGGTATCAGGAACTACGAGTATCATGGTACCACAACACGCAGACCTGGAATAATTTGCAGATCATGCAAACATTTATCCCGCAGCGGGAATCGAACCCGCACCTCCTGCAACTCAGCCGGCTACTCGCTCGCTGTGCCACGGAAGTTGTCCCAATTAGTTGCGTTAGCATTTTAGCATTTAGCGTACGGTTAGTTTTTTAACACTTGGTTTATGTAGAATGCTAAGAGCCAATTTCACCACACTCTATTAGTTAGTAAATGTCTTGTTAAATCTAACCATTGTTCAAGGTGACAGATAATCTTTGAAAACATCTGTCAAAAAGCATTGGTTAGACTAAACAGTATTTGTATTTGTATATTTGTATTTATTTGTTGCTCACATGTACGTACAATATTGTTAGTATAATAGGTCTTATTTCTACTATTAATTAGTCAGGTAGGTACATGAACCGCGTCAGGGCGTTGCACAAGAATAAAAAATTACAAGACAGTACTTACGGTTGCTTAATCGCCTGTTATTTGTTGGTGAAATTACCCTTAAAGCAATTGGGCCTAGTTCAAGTTAGACCCAATAGTGAAGACGGTAAAATATTTTCCGCATCTAAAAATAACAATCATCTGTTTCCGTGCCAGCGGTCAGATGGCGCGACTAATACTCTCACGCGTGAGTGGCGCCCCCTGCAGCCACGCGTGATCCGTCAATACAAGTAATGACAATCGTGATTGGGAATGCTAATCAGAGATTTTTTGGAGTTTTATTAGAATGTTAAAATGGATTTGTTATTTTACGTTCACTGCTTTAATAATGAGTTTAAAAAAGTAATTGTTCTTTCAAAAAGAGAATAATAACGTGTTTGAAACTTTTTTGCATCATCTTCAACCTCTAGAAGTCCACTACTGGACGTTGGCCTACCCTTTAAAATCCACAACAAACGGTCCGACTCCATCCACCGACTTCCTGCGACCTTTAAAATGTCGTCAGTCTATTTTTACCCATATAAGTATACCTATAAGTATTACCTATAATAATATAAGCTTTATTCGTATCTTGCACAAGATTAACTTTAATGTTATACTTAATTTATACTTAAATGTAACTAAATCTATATATTATTCAGTTATATATTTCTATTTGTGTGCAAGGACCGCTTTCAGCATTAAAAGCCTCCTCCAGCTCTTTCCATCTCTCTCTGTGTCTACAGAGTACCTAATAATAATTCAATCTTTGAGCTGGATGCCTGCCCCACGTTGGGCGCCACTAACACGAAGTCAGGGGTAAGTAGTTTCAGAAGGATTGATCACGGCACCTATTGGTTTTCATGCAGACATGATAAAATTTGGGATAGAACTGATGACTAGTAAAACACCTTGTCTATGAGTTTCTTACGTAACCGATTCAACTGCAAATCAATTGGTAAAGTTTTGGCCAATCATCTTTGTCAAGTAGAGACTTGGCTTCAAATCTCACTAATTTGATTATTCAACATAATTGGTAACAATGGAAAATTTCTGTGCCCAGAAAAAATCTAACTCGAAATTGTATTAGGTATAAGTGCACGGGTCCAAATATTTCTAAGCATTTTTCTTTTGATCTAACCCTCAAAAAGTATTATTTAAAGTCAAAGGGTTAAAAGTTAACCTGCAATCATCTAATTGCGCTATAATCCGTCAGTACAAAACAACACAACTCGTTACTAGATTGGTCTTTTGTACCCCGCGGCGGGTTAACCCTTCCTTTTAATGTAATGAGCTGGAATAGGACACCGAAATTAGTTGTAAACAAACATAAAAAGTTAGGATGAGTAGGGGAGATTTCACTATAGTTTTTTGGTTGGTATATGTACCTAACCACAGTTGTGACAAACATAACATAACCAAAACAGTCCCATACATAGTCCTTGCTCCCTCACTAGGATTCTGTGTGTGTGGGTATCAGGAACTACGAGTACCGTCGTACCACAGCACCCGGACTCGGAACAAATATTTCCAGATCATGAAAACATTTGTTCCGCAGCGGGAATCGAACCCGCAACCTCTTGCTTCTCAGCTGACTACTCGCCCACCATGCCACAGAGGAAAACACTTTTGAGAGGAGTGCCCTGAGCTTTTACGGCATCCACGGGAGGAGACTGAGGGATCGATTCTAAGGCATACAATATGGCATAGGGACTTAGGTACTTATTTCAAAAGAAGAGAGAAGATACTCGGAACCAGCTACATCGATAATGTCATGTAGCCAATTACGACATAGATCAAATTTGTTCGACCCCAAATATTGAATATTCATATAATTAGAGGCATTAATATCTTCGTGACAGACAGACATTGATAAATTACTATTTTATGAACTAGTTGGTAAATGAGTTTTGGGACAAAAGGTCCATTAGAATTCCGATACAATATGGTTTGATACAAATATTATGCAGAACAGTAGTTTTTCATTTGAAAAGTTGGCCCGTAATGAACCTACCTAGCTATACGTCCTTTTTCTTCTTCTAATTATGCCCTCAATTGCTAATTTTTTATACTACTTTTATAAAAAAATATATTTAAAAATTATACTGAAAGTTAACCGAATTGAGACTGAATTGTGAATTGACAAAAAGTTGGTATTCTGCTCCCTCATAAATAACAATTTAGTCTACTTTCAATTCACGGTGACTACCATTAGAGTAGGATGGTTATAATATATAATTGGAAAGAATAAAGAGAGACTAAATAAATTTAGCATTATAGAAAAAACTTTGAATCGTTTAAGTTTCGGCATTTTGATATAATAACATTACAGTGTTGTATTTTAAGTTAGGAGAATACCATTTCTGACATTTAAGACATCGACACAAGATCGAAACATGATCCGAACTCTATTTGAACTATTTTTTAGTAAAAGAATTGGGCCTCTGGTGGAATGTAGTTACCGTAGCCTAAGCCTATGTAATGGACGCCTGCAACACCAGAGGCATCACACTCGCGTTGCCGACCCTGTGACATAAAGAAAAAGTCTCATGTGCCTGCAATTTCACCGGCACCCGTACCCTTCAAACCGAAACACAGCAATGCGAGCACTACTGCTTGGCGGCAGGAATAGGTACGGTGGTAGTACGAACTCATAGAAGATTTACTATACTAACAATATCGTTAATTGCTTACCACGATCAACTCAGCTAACGCTTTCTTCCAGTAGTTTCACCTAGTGGTAAGACGGACCATTTATGTAAGCCAAGCCGAGTTTGTTGCCTGATTCTTCTAGGCTTGGTCGCGTTGGAACAGGAGTAATTTTAGCTTATAAGACGATTCAAAATGATCCTTGTGATTTCAATGAACAAAGTTCTTTTTGACTTTGACTTTGAGTAACACACTCCTCATAGATTATGATTTTTATTGTGTTAAATACTTATTTCTGTAAATAAAGATTAAAAAAACCTTAGCATAAGTAAACAACGTACCTACTGTGAGATGTAAAAATGTTCCTCGTTCACGAGTGTCCCCAACGGATTCTGCGGAGTACGGAGCACTGGTGCGGACTACCTACGACGAACTTTAGGGAGAGCAAATGCGTGATTCTTTTACATATTCGTAGAAAGTTTAGGTATTCACTAATTCATTACGAAAAAAATTATATTTATTCATTGTATACACGGATCATTTCGAAACAACTTACTTTGCGTAAAACAGTGGCGGGCGCGTCATTTTAGTTTGATCGCTAGGTACTTTACCTCATCGGTTCCCTCGTAGCTCCAAAACAACTTCGCAGATTTTGGCAGATAAGGTATCTATATATTATGAATCGTTTAATAGCGTCACTAACTATCTGTTTTTTTTACCTTTAGTCGGCATTTTTGTAGGATAATTATAAAGCCGTGGTGGTAGTCTCGTTCTAAGAATAGGATTCCTCCCGAGGAGGTAATAAATAAATAAAATAAATAAATGCTGGACATTTCACACAACATTATCTAGCCTCAAGCAAAGCAGAGCTTGTGTTATGGACTTATGCACTGAGAAAACAGTTCATCAAAAAATATGGTGATTTCACGTAAAGTAGGGAGCATACGGAAATAACCATAAAGTACGATGAAACTACTGTTGCTGCTGCTAACCATATATTATGATGAGCTGTCACCATGCATTAGTAGTTCGTGTCACCGTATGTCCGGACTTACGGTGACGGTAATCGTAATGGACCATTACTTTTTGAGAGAGAGCATAACATTACATATGACTGTCATCATATTTTTGTATGCTTTCCTACTATTTTTATGTGCTCTCCTCTAATTTCCGAGTAATCCCTATTATTTTATCATACTATTTATCCATGCTTTCCTACTATTATTGTATGCTTTCCTACTATTTTTAATGTGCTTTCCTCTCATTTCCGAGTAACTCCTGTTATTTCATCCTACTATTTATCCATGCTTTCCTACTATTATTGTATGCTTTACTACAATTTTGAATGTGCTTTCCTCTTATTTCCGAGTAATTCCTGTTATTTCATCCTATACCATTTATCCATGCTTTCCTACTATTATTGATGTGCTTTCCTATTGATTTTTCTTACTATTTTTCTATGCCTCCTGTTGTAGTATGGCTCGGGTATTGTTCCTTTTTTTTAAATATGTATGGGCCAATTAATAAAGATAATTGACACATAGAATAAGCAAGAGTACGGTTAAGAGAATGATGATGATGTATAGTCGTTCATCGTCATCACTCCCGTAACCATACTTTTGCACGGTTATGGGTCAGAGTAGATTACTAAGTGTCAATTATCTTTATAAATTGGCCCACACATATTTAAGAAGAAGGAAAAATACCCGAGCCATGCTACAACAGGAGGCGTAGAAAATTATTAAGAATAAACAATAGGAAAGCACATCAATAATAGTAGGAAAGCATGGATAAATAGTAGGATGAAATAACAGAAAATACTCGGAAATGAGAGGAAAGCACATTCAGAAAAAAGTACCTACGTAATACAGAAAATAACCCTAATAAAGTAGGTACTTCTAGACAGAAGTACCTACTTTATTAGGTATTATTCTAGAACAGTGGATTTGGGATTTGGGGAATTATTTGCTATAATGGAAAAACATATGACGGATTAACATTTTAATTAAAAATTACAAATTATTATTAAATAACGCAAAATATATAATTTAGAGTAACGGAGTAGTAGTTTTAGGGTAACGGAGGCGGGCTCGCACCGTCTCTTGCCAGAGGGCGCACGACCTCCTGTCACGGACCAGCTGAGGGTCGAGACCACTGTTCCAAAGCTGACTGCACCTTATCCGCGTCACCTGTACAAAATTGCAAGTGGTTAGGTCAAATAGATTTTTATATATGGGGGTCGAAAGTAGCTTTAAATTTGGGGTAGTAAATTCTGTCGAAGTCAGCCTACAAAACTCGAAAGGAAATTAGCTAAATTTACCTAAATACAGTATTTTGTGACATGTTTACTTTATGGTACCATAAAGAGTATCTCTAATTAACATGGGCTTTCACATTAGATATTTTACTTAATACGAGACTAAAATCAATACCTTATTCAAATCCCTGGTGATTGATCCTAGAACACGACGCGACTTCAGGCGTGCTGGACAGAGAACGGGATCGAGACTCGGGCTTTGCCAGGATACCCAACGTAATAAGATAGGCACGTTGAGCCCTCCAGGCGTTCACCAACCAGCCATGGTTATGTACTGTCACAAGCTTTTACATCAACAGCTTGCATAAACTGGTGCACTAATCTTAAAACACTTATTTTTGTACACGAACAAATGTTAGGTATTATGAAACCCAGCTGATCTTTGTTGCACTTTGTTGCTTCAAATCACTTCACATTTTGTAACACTAACTATAGACAATCCGTAATATTTAAAATAAAATTACAAACAAAAGGCGGAGCGCATGTGCTTCCCTGCTAACTAAATAGAATAAAATGACCGGGCTAGGACCTACCCGCGTGCCGTTCGCAGTAGACTGGTGATTTCACAGTATTCTAATATGCCGGTCATCCAATATTATGAATCTGTATTCATACTTTAGTAAAACGATAAACGTATTTTTGTGTGATGATCACGGTATTTTGGAGTGCCGCGTCAAATATTATGGTTCCGTAATCATATTCGATGGTAATTTGTTACGTAATTGTATTTTTGTGTACTAGTCATGGTATTTTGGTGTGCGGTGTCAAATATTATGATTCCGTAATCATTATTTGATGTTTGTTCATTTGTTAAAATTAATTTTTGTATGCCCGTAGTCACATAGATAGATATATTAACACTTTATTGTACACCAGGAATACATAAAAGGATTTATTAAAATTAGCAGTACAATGGGCGGCCTTATCGCTGAGAGCGATTTCTTCCAGACAACCTTTGGATGGACAGTAACAAGCGAAGCAGTAACGAAACGGCGGAAGATATAGTCCGTAGTCGTATATTATAAGGATTTTATGCATAGAAGCTTCAAGAAAATTGATGCTAACTACAAAAATAAAGTGACGAAAACTGTTATATCTTAGGTATCATCGAATTTCTGCCAACCAGACATCCAGCAGACCATTTCATATTACGTAGTGTTATTTTAAGAGGAAAGCATCGTAAAGTATCGATTTAATCTTCTTATATTCTGTCACCGTTTATTACGGAGAATGGTCATCATAATATTGTATTACTTACTATTTAAACTAGATTATTTTATTATATATACATGATACAACCTTATTTTAGAACAATTCATCGTATTTTTGAAAGACGTATTGATATTTTATAATGAAGCCAAAATTACATTTTTCTCAGTGTGGGTACTAGATAACTGATATACTTAATACAATAACTTTACATAGATAGATATTTTTTATTATACAAAGAAAAATACCCAGAACACCCTGAACAAATATCTGCAGATCGTACAAATATTTGTTCCGAGGCGGGAATCGAACCCGCAACCTCCTACGTCGCAGGCAAACCTTCGCCCGCCGCGCCACAGAGGTCGACACAATAAAAGGCGACTAAGAGATTACTAGTGGTTCGCCCCGAACTCAGACCTCGCGATGACACCTTTATCAGCCCGACTACTTAAGTAAGACATTTCCATAATTTCCATTTTTTTTTTTTTTTTTCATCTCGAGGTAATTTCGTACACATCATCGAAATAACTTTTGAATAGCACTGAGCAACGGGGCGTTCATACCACCAGAGAGACAAGTAACTTGTCTCTGATACTACATAAGTACCTGTTACGAATTAATTGGTAACGTCCTTTTGACGAAATCATAGAACTCCAACGTCATTCAAATTCCTAGAAATGGAAGGTCAACAACGGATATTATATTGGTTTTTTGTTTTATAGGGTACATGTCTCGAAATTCTTCAATTTCAGACTATTCCCTG
Source organism: Epirrita christyi (assembly GCA_951392215.1). Classification (NCBI taxonomy): domain Eukaryota; kingdom Metazoa; phylum Arthropoda; class Insecta; order Lepidoptera; family Geometridae; genus Epirrita; species Epirrita christyi. The sequence continues at coordinate 12,231,382 of OX595856.1, read as the reverse complement.
TAGTTGTGACACAAAAGCCACAAGCATACCAAATTTCAGCATTGTGGGATTGCTGGAAGTACCCTAGAATTTTTGATTTTTACGTTTTTTATTTTCCCTAATATCTCGGAAACTACTAAGTTTAAATACTTATTAAAAACAGTTTTGAAATGTCCAACCAAAGCGCTTTCATTAGACACCCCACTTGATCTGACTGTCTCACTTTAATTTTTTTTACCCCCTCTTGGACCCCAATATCTCAGCAACCCCCTGATCGATATAGCTCATAACCTTACCTACAAATTGTACCAATACTATCTACCCCCATACCAAATTTCATGAAGATCGGATTAACGGTTTGGAAGTTTTCATCGGACAAACATACATACATACATACAAACGCCGATTCTTCCAACTTGACTCAGAGAACTCGCTTCACTCGTTCAATAATACACCACAGGATGTGGAGCAGCATCCATCTGAATACATAACACCAATACTATCACGCGATCACCAAACCAGCTAGCAAATCCCCCCATTCCATCGGGGAGGCTTCGTCTACCGGCTGATAAAGAATAGCATAAATACCGTTTTTGAAACGAGTATAATACAATAACAGATACAATATTGATACTTCACATTGAATACAAGATTCATCATCATCATCATCATCCCCAGCCTATCCACTGCTGGACAAGGTCCATTGGATGCAAGAGGGATTTGCCATAATCACCACGCTTGGCAGGCAGATTGGTGATCGCAGTTTGGTGTTAAGTACTCCGGTAGATACTGCTGCCTATCCCCTGGTTTAATCCCTTAGTAAGATTAATAAATAATAATTTAAAAATAAAATTCGCCGTACTAAGCCCGTACATAACAGGGGAGAACCATCATCGTCAATCAGAAACCAACATAAATATGCTTTTACTCCCCCACCAGAGGGTAACAGAGTACCCGGCTACCCTATAGTGTAGACACAGACGAAATACGAACAGAAATATCACTCCGACCGACATCCTGACATTGCATGACTCTGCCTCGTATATACCTACTAATATTTGTTTCGTTACTGCTTCGCTCGTTACTGTCGATCGAAAGGTTGCCTGGAAGTAATCGCTCTCAGCGAGAAGGCCATTGTACTGCTATAATTTTAATAAATGCTTGTGCATCCCTGGTGTACAATAAAGTGTTTATCTATCTATCTATTTTCGTTAGCTGAAAGACAACTAAACGTCAGTAAAATTGCAGTTTATTCCATGATTTCCAAATTTGTACACCTCTGAAACTCATTGATGTCTAAAATTCTTATATCTATGATATCATTTTGTAAAAACTGGGAACTTTTCACGTAACGATATGTTGGTGGAAGCACCAACAGGTTTCGACCCTAATCGAGGGTGTTCATCAGGGTGGGTATAGGATCCGCGCTGATGAAGACCCTCGATTAGGGTCGAAACCTGTTGGTGCTTCCACCAACATATCGGTACGTGAAAATTTCCCGTTTTACAAAATGAATGATATAATTCACGAAAGTTACTTTAATCTATGATAATATCAATACAAGTCCCTACTTCAGTAGGTACATCTCCTGAAAAACGATGATTTGCGGCGTTATTGATGATATTTAGTCACTCAGTGACATAAAAAAATCGCACCCCTGATTTGAAATAACACACGCCTGACCCGGCTATACCCCAGTGTGGGGGACGTGGGCTCGCATCCAAATTTTGGCCTCATAGAGTTCCCCTACTCAGGGATTTGCATTTTTTGCTTTGTTTTATTTTAATGTTGGGCTTAATGATAATGGGTGCTGGTCAAAGTTTTGAGAGAAATGTGTTAGTGCTTCCGAGTGAAGTCCAGTGGGAAAAAAGTTTAGCACGAAATGATTTATTCACTGGCTTTGTTCCTAGCATGACCTACTCGCATAAACTCATAAAAGCTTCAAAAAACAAAGTTAAACTTTAGTACTTTAGTTAGAGCAACACTCTATACCAGAGAGCTGATTCTATGTTTTGACAAGCAATTGACACAGACGTGTAGTGTAGTGTAACACGGATTTTTGTATGGAAAATGAGGTTCACAGAGTGTACGCTAGAGGCGCTCATCGGTGTCGCCATACAAAAATCCACACTACACTACACCAGCCGTCCGTGTCAGTTGTGTGCAAAATACTCAGAATCAGCTCTCAGGGGTTCCCAAAGTTATTTTGTGTACTGCCCACTTTGAGAATAAATGATTTTTTTGCGCTCCCATTTTTTCACCTACTTAAAAACCACTATAACTTTTAATTAAATTAATTATTGTGAGCTATATTAGCGGAGAGTTAAACATTCATTCTAAACGAGACTTTTACTATGACCCGCAAGAGAGCTCAGTCGGTGTCTAAGAGTCCGCCTAGCTAGATGAAATTACAAATCGCCCCCTAAGCCCACACAACGCCCCCATTTTTCTGGGTCTCTTACTGCCCCCCTTTAGGCCTGCAGCACCCACAAGGAGGCGTTATCACCCACTTTGGGAAAGGCTGTTCTATACCTACCTAATAGTAATTAACCAAGGGATCTATCAGTAACTACTCAGTTTTTTGTGCATTGGTGGACTGAAGTTTAGGGTTTCCTTAATTTACAACCCAAATCAATGCTTTTTATTAGGAATTCTAACAAAATCTATGTCCAAATCTACCCCTTGCAAACACACCCCGTCATATTACCCACAATAAGTTTTAAATCATGATTCAACCACACCTTGTAATTACCGTTGGAAGTTAATCTTCATATAATTGCGATTGTCCGTCTGTCCTATGACGTCACGCCAGGTGGTATACCTACGTAGTACCTACTGCTATTCATACTGTGATAAGGGCAGGGACACGGTGACATGCGGGTGAAAAAGTTTGCAAACAACGAAATAAAGTTGCGAGAAACAGCTTTACTGTGTGTAGTCTGCTTTGACAAAAACGCGACGTAGATAGATAGATTATTACTTAATTGTACACCATAAACAAAAACAATTTAAAAAAAAACGATACAAAGTTTCAAATCAGAGGTACAAAGGGCGATCTTAACGCTTAAGAGCGATCTCTTCCAGACAACCTTTGGAAGGGCCGAAACTATTTAACAAATAAGGATCCGGTGACGTACATCTTAGTAATAATCACAATGACAGTACCTACAATACAACTAATTGATATTAAAAAATAAAAAACAAATATATACCTACCTTACCTGTCCTACTAGTATAATAATATAATACTCACAATTATATACCTACATAAATATATTGATATATACCTACCATAATACATAGCTAATGGCGTTGGTAAAAGAATATCAAGATGACGTACAGATAGATAATGATGAGTGACCATGCTTTTGACAATAGAGTGATTTTGCATGTCCGATTAAAACAGGTGCATTCCAAAGTTTATCAGCCTGCAGTGTGCAAGAACTACTACTGTAGAACTTTGAGGTATGAGCAAAAGTCTATTCATTGAAATCACAAGAATCATTTTGAATCGTTTTAGTACCTTTTAACATCCACGGGAGGAGACACCACAGCAATTTGCGTAGTAGCAATTTCTAATACAAAATCCTCTGCTGCGCTGTCACGCACTTATTTGCCGCTTATGTAATAGTATATTATCAAAAACCTTCGAATGAGATGGTAAGGACTCGGTTGCCTCTTGGTTTCTGCCATTCGGCATCCTACCTCCCATTGTGTGTCGTCCATTAGATCTGTTTATTCTCGCTGCGGATGACACATGACACTTGTTTGCTCAGTTGATGCCACTCTTTGGTTAGGGACACGGGACTCGAGACTCGGGCAGATGTACTTGAGTTGTAACTTAATCATACTTTTCGCAAGGACAGAGATAATAATACTCACTTATCTACTTTTTAACCCTTAGACGGAATAAAAAACAATTAAGTTACAAGCCTCTAAATTCTGAATTTGGCCTTCCTCTACCAATGAAATACCTGGATTAACCTAATTTGATACTTTACAATTATTTATTTTGACTTTTGTAGGTTAATCCAGGTAAGTATTTCATGTTAGTTTTGGGATGCCAAGCTGATTATTTTTAAATTTGCCGCTACTTTCATTAGCCAGACTCTATTTGTTTTCAGGTTATTTTATTTTTTCAGCATTTTAGAGGAATATTTTACTATTGTGATAAGTTGCCGTTTTAAAAAGAAGAAAAAAAAAACTGAATTAAAATTAGGTAGGTAAACCTGCATGGTCCATGATTATGGTTAAAATTTTTGTTACTTAGGTACACAAAAACAATGACATTCTAAATTAAAAAATTGTATTATACTCTTTTGTTTGACTTTCAATTGTTTTAAAATTAAAGTAATTTTGAAAACCAGTTTCGACGTGGTTCTTATGCCGGGTCTGCTGCGCCCATGGAAGTAATAAGTACTAGTTACGTAGTACTTATTACTTCCATGGCTGCGCCAAATATAATAACAAAACATGTTATATGTTTGTAATACACAAAAAAATGGCCCTGCTATGGGCAGCAAATACAGCTCGCAATATCAATACTGCGTTTGAAGAGGAGAGCGTAGTCAGTGGCCGCTCGAGTGAGTGAGTTGCGGAGGAACGGACCGAGCTCCTTAGGCTCAATAATGCTCAAATTTCTGACGCATAAGCTGCGGTCTAACGCACTGTGCGTTTCTCGTTTATAGGTAATCGCTTTCGTAGTGGAAACTTTTGACTTGATGAATGAACCACAAAGAAGACCATCAGGCGCTAAAGTCAATAACTTGGAAGCTGATCCTCATTAAACACAGGACTTTAGCGTCATGGTTTGACGTTAGTTTACCAACAATATTGACTTGTTTTCACCAAATTCATAAAACAAAAAACAAAGTTTTTAGGAAAGTTTTATGTTTTAGCCGTTTCTAACAGCTGTTCTTCAATGGGACGCAGAGTCAATGGTCCTCAAACCTTGGGCCACAAAGACAAAATCCCATTCCTAACACAGTTAATTTTGAAAAGCCTGAACAATACTTAACTAAATAATAACAGACGTAATCACGCACATAACTAGCGGTACAAACCCGATATCTCTGCCTACTCCATGTAGGGCATAGCGTAACGATCCACAAAGAGATAATACATCAAGGAGCATACTGCTACGCCAGCGTAGAGGCTGACACACATTTTCAAAATAAAACATCTTGAAAAGTACTTAATTTGATTAAAAAATATGACACAAAAAAACATTGCTTAGATACGAAGCTGCAACTGATGAAAAGATAAACTACATTAAGGCCGCAGGAAATCGGTGGATGGAGGTGGCTCTGGACCGTTCGTCATGGCATTCTGTGGAGGAGGCCTCTGACCAGCAGTGGACTTGTACTTCCTAGTTGATGATAAGTACATTGTACTATTTCTATTCTTTGACCTTTAGGCTCCTGCTTCTGACCGCCTCAAAGATGTAAGTCTTTGTGCATTTAGGTAGTGCAAGGAATTTTTATACTACGTAACATTGCTAAAATTGCTCGTTTTTCTGCTTAGGCGGCCCCTAGACCTACAATAACATTGTACAATACTTTTATTGTACAATAAGATTGAAAGGCGCTCTGAATCCAAACGAGCAATTATATTGCACAATAATACGAACTGCACAATGTTTTCGTGTTCAGTTGGAGAATAGTATTGATCCCGTGTGCACCGTGCGAAGCAACATGTCCGAACAAGATTTAAAATAGCATAAAGTAGGTTCGTAAATGTCGTCTGTACTAGCTCAGGATTTCATCGACTGGAGGTGTTTCTTGAGCTCCTTCCGGTAGTTAATTCTTAAAGAATTGAATTTTTTCTTCACATCATCTTTGCTTGCCTGTGAAAACATCTCTTTGTATTTAGACAACAATGTTTCGTAAGCATTGTTTTTTTTATCACGGTCATGATATTCTTTGCACTTGACATTCCACAGAGACGGCAATTCTCTGTACAATTGGATACATTCGCAGATAAACTCTCTTTCCTTAACTTTTGGATTCTCTTTTTCCGCCATTTTGCATGCGCGCGTGTACTCCTCGTGACGACGAACCACAGACTGAAAAATATTGCGTAATACTGACCCTACACGATGCAATGGAAAAACATGGTGCAATAAAAATTAAACTCGCTCAAACTTTCGGCCAATCATTGCGCAATCTTCAATATTAACCCCAAACGGTCAATTATATTGCACAATTCGCAATATTGCGCAATATAATTGACCGTTTAGAGGCCGCCTTAGTACAATTTTTATAGAAAAGTAATTTTGATGCAATGTATTTAAGTGTAATATTATACTACCAAAAATATGTACTGCACGATCCTCTTTAGGTACTATATATCCATGCAATAATGTTCATACCTGTACATACAACGTGTATAAGGCGCAGACCCACCGCGGCGCATTCTGTGCACGAGCACGCGGCGCATTTAAGCTGCGTGGATTTATTTGTTCGACAACGTGGGTCTACATTTCCACTGCAGTACACACTATACACGAATACTAACCCACGACTACGTACAGCGCTAGGTAGCCGTGTACCGCATGCACAGCGTGCATGGCGTTTGACAGCGTTGAGCTATGTAAGCGCCTATTCGAGCAAGCCACGCATGTATCAATGACGTCAATTGATGCGTAGCGTGTCCGTGGGTTGCAGTTGCAGTGGACACGACCACATATATTTTCTTGCAAAGCGAAGCTTAACACACGTGCGTAGCCTCTCCGTGCGCCGCGGTGGATCTGTTCATACTTGTACATAGAACGTGTAATTTACTCTATGGTAAATTATGTCTCTGTCAGTCTACCCCACAGACAGACAGCGTCCATCAGCTAATTGCATAGGGGTGGCGAGTCAACTGGACGCGTGCCGATCGACTTGTAATCATGGACCGACATTATTTAATGGTTCATACCTGGTATTTTAAAGTCAGTTTACACGACAACTATACTATACCACAATATACTATACTGGTGTTGTAGTACCAATTCCTGATACCCACGACACAGGGAATCCTAGTTTGGGATCAGGACTATGTAGGTATGTAACTGTTGGGTGTTATGTTATGGCCGAGGTTTTCGCTAGTGACTACAGTATGGGGTTCTTCAAAAAGGGCGTTTTAAAGTTCTTAAAGAGTCAGCAAACGCGACTGTCTGTCTGTGACTGTCTCTGGTGTTGCAGCCGTCCATAGGCTACGGTAACCGCTTTCCATCAGGTGGGCCGTATGCTTGTTTGCTTCCGTAGCAGTATAAAAAAAAATATGTTATGTTATATATCATCATCATCACTAGACTGTTTCATCCACTGCTGGACGAAGCCTCCTCTATTGAATATAATGGTGGGATTTGCTATAATCACCACGCTTGGCCGGTGGATTGGTGATCGCAGTATTGGTGTGAGTACTCAGGTGGACGCTGTACTGGATGCTGTACCTACTCACTTGTTTGTAAATGAAAATTAAAAAATCAAAACCCTAGTTAGATGTCCTCACTTCTCGGAAAATACGGTATAATTATTAGCTGTACATTAAAAGATGAAATGATTACCATCCCTCATGCCTTCAATGATTTTATTAGCGTCATCTAATTACTATAGATGTGTATCTACAGATACCTGACACATGGCGTGTAGAACTGTAGATTCTAGGGTAGATACCACGACCAGGGTTAATGGTCTATGGTTGTTTGAAAATTGGTGGGCATGGCAGGTCTATTTAGTTTGGATGTGATCAGCAGTAACCGATTGGATTAAAAGAGTATGGTTTTAAGAATTAGCCAGTATATGTGAAACTTATGGGGTAGAATATCACTGATTCATAGAAAGGATGAAAATACAGATAACATAACATAACACCCAACAGTCACATACATATAATAGTGCCTGATACTACGAGGATTCCCTGTGTCATGGGTATCAGGAACTACGAGTAGCATGGTACTGCAACACCCAGACCACGGAACAAATATTTGCAGATCATGCAAACATTTGTCCCGCAGCGGGAATCGAACCGGCACCTCTTGCGTCTCAGCCGACTACAAACCCACTGGCCATAGAGTGGATGGCCTTCCGCGTCGTCCGCCACTCGCGAACTGTCAATTCCCCAATTGTCAGTTCTGCGAGCTATATGAGCTGCTTATTGCCATTTCAACGCGCTAATTCTGCAAGCTATAATGACCTGCTTATTACCATTTCTTCTCGCTAATTCTGCAAGCTATAATGACCTGCTTATTACCATTTTAACTCGCTAATTCTGCAAGCTATAATGACCTGCTTATTACCATTTCAACTCGCTAATTCTGCAAGCTATAATGACCTGCTTATTGCCATTTCTTCTCGCTAATTCTGCAAGCTATAATGACCTGCTTATTGCCATTTCTTCTCGCTAATTCTGCAAGCTATAATGACCTGCTTATTACCATTTCAACTCGCTAATTCTGCAAGCTATAATGACCTGCTTATTGCCATTTCTTCTCGCTAATTCTGCAAGCTATAATGACCTGCTTATTACCATTTCAACTCGCTAATTCTGCAAGCTATAATGTCCTGCTTATTGCCATTTCTTCTCGCTAATTCTGCAAGCTATAATGACCTGCTTATTGCCATTTCAACTCGCTAATTCTGCAAGCTATAATGACCTGCTTATTGCCATTTCAACTTGCTAATTCTGCTCGGTCTACATCTTTGAAATACTATATTTACTTTCACTTTGAATGGAATCCAAGATCTAGGTAAATAAACACAGATCTACTTTCCATACGCGCGTGCCACCAATAAACTTATCGGCGAGATAACGCTATCTGTACATTTTGTTTCCGATAGTGAATAGATATAAAATTAACGGCGTGTGTTCTTTGTTTGTTTATAATAAAGAGGGGTATTTTATTCCTAGTTGTGGGTACTTAGATAGTGAGTTAATGTTGACCAGATTCGAAATAGGAAATGATTGTAGCGAATCTTATTAAACCCTGATTTCGCTAACAGATTTTAAACCTAACTTACGTATAGATACTGGTTAAGGTGAAACATTTCGCAAGTGGTGCGAAATTCAAATTTTATTGTGTTTTTTGCACATTACAGCTTATCAACACTTCTTGAGATAGCGAACACATGTTTTGCGGAAACCAGGAGACCTAACACACATGTTTTAATTAATAGTAACTTATAAAATATAATGAGTTTAGCTACGAATGTCAATGAATGATTTGTATACTTAGTGTTATTTTGGTTCATTGACATTCGTAGCTGAACTAATGATATTTATGAGATACTTTCAATTAAAACATGTGTGTTAGGTCTCCTTATTCCCGCAAAACCAGTGTTTGCTATCTCAACAAGTGTTGATAAGCTGTAATGTGCAAAAAACACAATAAAATTTGTATTTCGCGCCACTTGCGAAACGTTTCACCTTAACCATCGAGGAGTTCCGTTGTCCACCATGATGGTTTTCCATAAAAGTAAAAACCTTTGTGCGTTTATTTACGAAAAAGGAGCTGTTCTATCGGAAATAGTATCCTCATCATCATCATCATCATCAGCCTGTAGAAGTCCACTGCTGGACATAAGCCTCCCCCTTGGAATGCAACGACGAACGGTCTTGAGCCGCCTCCATCCACCAACTTCCTGCGACGTTTATAATGTATTTAGTCCATCGAGTAGAGGGCCTTCCTCTACCGCATCGTCCGGTTTGTGGTCGCCACTCGAGAGCTTTAAATAGCATACAAGTAGGTATTACAAACTTACACTTATGCATAACTTCAAATAACACAACACACATATCACACTCGTCATTCACACTAAAAATAAAACTAAAACAATAACAATATAAATATGTTTACGTCAGCCGGGCTGAAAGCTTTTAGTGCGCACCTATGGATACGTTTCAACAACAGTGTAGCAGGAATTTAATTCATTTTCTTTTTTATAGATTTGTGTGAAGTCAAGGAGCACATAAGGAGCGTCCAGCTTTTTCACGCAGTTCTCTTACGTATCCTTGCTTCTTCGCTGGCAAGGCCCTGAGATATAAATATAGAGATGTATGTAGAGATAAAAGATAATTTACTGGTCTGTGGATGAAGGTAGGTCCGCTAATGTTGACCAATAAAATAAGCTCGATTACTACAAGATTTAATATGAGATTACAAGTGGTTTAAGTTTGTCTATTGTAGCTCAAAAACTTATCCTTCAGTTCACTGCACAGAAACGTTAAATATGAAAACGTGGACGCATTTGATTAAAAAAAATCGCCCTCTATCTATCTATCCAGGTCACTGCTGAGTAAAGGTATCTTCTTTATAACTCTACTCCTGGTGGTCTAGTGCCATCCGGATCCACTGCTTTCCCACTGTCTGCACAATATCATCTGACCATCGGGCAGGGTGGCTCTGCCACATGGCGGCCGGCAACCATTAAATTACTGCTTTGGTCCACCAGTGATCCTCTCGCCTTGCCGATTGTCCCAATCTCTTGAGCCTCGCAATCGGCATACCTACATCGTTGACTTTGGTTCGGCGATGGACCTCAATGTTAGATGTACCTACGGTTCTCGAGGTGGATGACTAGCGTGGTCAGCTCCATGGTTATTTAAGCAACTCTTATGGTATCATGTGCGGTCGTGTTTCGCCTCCATAAGTGCGAATGAGCAGAACACATTGACTGAACACCTTTATCTTAAAGATGTTCCAGGGATTTTTGATATAATAACGTCTTCCAACTTACCAAAAGTAGCTCAGCACAGTTGGATACGCGTCGCGATCTCCTCTTTGAACCCCGGTCAAACAGTCCTCGTCCTTTTGATACCATAATCTCATTCAATCTATCTAATTCTTTCAACCTATTCTCTACCTACCTTCTCTATCCTTTTCTAACTTGTTTCTTTCTCTGGTTTCTTTGTTTTAGTTGTTTAGTTTTTCTTTCTGTTTATAGTTTTAGTTTAGTTCTAGTTAGTTTGTCAGTAGACATTTTTCAGGGCCACAATGTGTAACGTAACATAACACTAACAGTCATATACACCAGTCAGTTCTCTGACCTAACCTAACACAAGGTGTCAAAGAAAGAGCCAGTAACACGAAGTGTAGTTACCCTGATTTTTAATTTCAGACAATTATTGTAAACAAAGAAATGGCAAAATATGCCACTGTGTGAATAAATGTCATGTATATGAATCATATGTGTAAGTACTAAGTACACGTATGATACACAATCATGACATTTATTCACACATAAATGAATAAATGTCATGTTTATGAATCATATCTGTAAGTACACGTATGATACACAATCATGACATTTATTCACACAGTGGCATATTTTGACACTTCTTTGTTTACAATAATTGTCTGAAATTAAAAATCAGGGTATAGGTATATAGTATTCAATCTATAAACAGTAGATTGCAGCCTCGTAAGTATGAATAGTGCTGTGTTGCACACACCCGTCCATGTTATACAAGACCGCATCACGCCGACACCACAATATTGCCCGCGATCGAACATTCAAAACTATGGAGACGCTCTTGCATTTACACGTGCACGTGCCGTCGTGTCCGGCCTAAGAATAGACGCCTCCATCTCCTCCCGTGGATGTCGTAAAAGCCGACTAAGGGATTACACCAGGGGATGGGCAGCAGCATCCACCTGAGTAATAAACAAGCGATTTATCTACCATTTCATTCGTCTATCAAAATGATAGTTAAGACCTGTGAATCTCCATGAACCCAAACATATTTTTCGTTTAATTATTTTTCATTGAAAATGTGTTTGGGATGTATTGTGGTTTTTCTAAGTGACCCTATTGCACGCCTGTTTATTTTTCAGAAAGCATGGTATTTCATGAAATATCGAAAATATAATAATAAAATTGTAGTTATATTCCCGCGTCGGTCGTCTCTACACCATTTCTAGCGTCCATTAGAGTTAGATTGACGTAGCGCTATTACCATACGGTAGTCCTGCCTGGTACAGAAGAAATAATAGTAGTCCCTGGTTCGTGTGTTACTCAATAGTATAGTCACGACTCTACTGCACTGTACTTTTTCCTGACCGAAGGACCAAAATATATATCCGGATCGAAGGAACAATAATATAGCCTAGTCATAAAAGACCGAACACTGTTCGGCACTATTCAATTTTCACATGAGCGGACTTAAAAATCAATTCAAACCACATTTCCCTTTCATTTTTTTGCTGACTACGCTAAAATACTTCCGACGCCATTCTCCTAAGAAAATCTCACCACATTAAGGCATTACGCACACACGAGTGCGTACAATAACAGCATTGTAAATTTGTAGAAAAACGCCGAATAATCGCTGCAGGCGTTGGGTCGGAAAACCCGCTTCCGATTGAGGGTTTTATCGACATATTTCCATAGGATTTTGAAGGGGTGATTTTGAGCCATTCTTTAAAATTTTGCGGGCAAGTGACTTTACACTTACATCATTTTTAGGGTGGTATTTAGAAAAGTCTTCCCATTCCGACATTTCAACTAAGATAATTTTATTAATGTATGATATTTCAGTGTAATTATACTAACCCTTTATTTATGGAAAATTTGCCTACTTTAGAATTTTTTAGTTTTTGACGTACTTCGTTTTCCTTATTGATTCTAATTATTGAAAACCTAAATAATTTATATTTAAAATCTAAATAAGTAATTTGAAGTAAAAACATAGGTCTATTTAGTTACACAATGTTTATTTTTGCCACTTACACAAAGTTACACAGTCAAAGTTACGCTAAATAAAAGAAATCACAGATGAAATACATTAGACGACTAAATACTGAGTACGTTTTAACTAAATATAAAAAAAACATTTTAGTTCAAAGCAGTAATTTAAAAAAATCACAGTAGTTAATAGTTGAAAATTATCACAACTAAACTCTTATTACTATAGCAAGAGCTCTGAAATGTAGGGGTTTTCAATCCGTTCCATCCATGTAATCACCGGCGACGGATCAAATCAGATATAACTTAAGGCATTCTTTCGTAATAGTTAGTTGTTCAATTTATTTCCACAAAACACCCAAATGTAAGGGCTCTTCCTATAGTAACCGGAGCGTAAAATAAATTTGAAAAAATAGATATCAATCTGACATTGACGAACCTTTCGATCAAGTGAGTCGTCTTCAAAATTTTAGTAAAAAATTACTTTTAAGAATAAATTTTTCCTACCGTCCGCTTTATCACAGCTTTCCTAACGCAAAGGTATAACATTAGATATACGTGTATATATTCACCACATTAAATTCACAAGATAGTGTCCCGCAAGGCACACTTCTAGCACTCCTTATATTTCTAATTTATTTATGCCTTCGCGCTAATGAAAATCAATTCACTCATCAGGAGTAAGCCTATTTCCCAGCTGTGGGAACATTACAGGCCAAATTAAAGTTCTAATGATAGTATTGGCAGTAATATCAACAAATGAGTTGGTACGTTGTCAGTGATATTTAGAAGTTATAATATTCACGGTTACATAGAAACGACTATTAGAGGTTTTCATTTTAACACATTTGCGGCCGTATTCTAGAACCTCACTTGGCGTTTGTTTCATATCTTTACCTAAGCTTCATAAAGTAAAATTAACATGAAACTTATTTCGGGTCTAGTCCGGTTCCTCTGCTAGGCACAAATCATACCGAAACAAAACAAAAGCCAAGTAACATTCTTGAATACTTACAGTAGTCAGACTAATTTTAATACTTGACAGCAAGTATAATTATATTATATTATTATGTATTTTGATATAACATAGACAATTAACATTTAGAATTTGAAATGCTGACATTTTCAAGCTTTTATTTTACACATAATTTGAGTCTAGGCTCAAAATTAGTAAAGTCGAATTTCAGATTAACTTAATTATAATAATTAATTTCTTTATGATTAATTTAAAATATTGTACAACATCGAATCTGACTAAATTTATATTGAAACGAGTTCTAGGAAGCTTGATATTTGGAAATGTTGTATTAATTTTAGTAAACATCTAAGAAAATACGTATTTTTTTATAATTTGATATTTTTTATAAGTAATCGTGAATCTACATAATTATATGACTGAACTAAGTTTGGTAATGTGTTATGTATGTGTTGGTTAATGTGAAAAAGCATGAAAATAAAGAGTTCCAAAATGTTATACCCTGTTAGTTTTAAGTTAGTCTCTAGCCTATCTAGGTACTAAACAAAAGAACCGAAAATTATTAAATTTAGTCCAAAAAATAATGTTGCTAAGATAATTTAGTTATTAAACAAAATTTCCAAATATCAATTGATGAAGCACTCGGTACAAATGTGACTGATCTAATCTACACATAGAAAAATAGGTAGATATACACTATAGATTTAACATTCAAAAACCCGGCCAAAGTGCGTGTCGGACCACGCATAGGTTTCGTAGTCCAGTCATAATTTTTCCACTTTAACTGGAAAAGTTTTCATCTAAAGGATTATATTCCATAGTATTTCGTATATTTCATAACAGAAATCATTTTCAATGATAGTTTCCACATGTGTAAGTTTTGACGCTTTGACAGACTGGGACGGAAGGATGTAACAGTTACATAGATGTTACTGTGTGATAATATGTAGTATTTTTTCCACATAATATGGGTGCTCCCATGTATTCGGTTAATATTACAAAAACACTACGTAGCACCTGCATTATATTATTTGAGATTCCATTGGCTATTTTAGAATATAAAGAGGAAAGAATATAACAGAAAAAACCCACGAATTTGAATTGTGACTGATAACTAATACAATTCTTCTTGGAACCGGCCAACCTAGTTCCAGTAAAGCAAAGGTATTAAATATCAGCCATTACGAATTGCTTCGCGTAATGGAAAACATAGGAACTGTGGGGTAAGCGGGAATATCTAACGGTATCGAGACGATAGTCGATGTTAAATATTGGCCAATGACATCGCTTTGGCTTGAAATCTTTGTAATTTGATTGGTTTATATTTGAGAATAGACCCGCGTGAAAACAGTAGAAACATTTTATTCTGAAGATTTTACTTTTTAACAGTTGATCAGTTGAGTTTAGTTATGTTTTGATTGAAACGTATCTCAATTTAAGATTTGTGTCGTATATTGGAAATGTAGTATATTCTCAATGTCCAATTACAATTTTACAATTTTGTTAATTTTTATTATCACTTTTAAATTTTGAATGATTATGAAAACTATAATAATTAATAATGAGTGATACGCATCTAAACAATCTTTATCTATGTTTTTCAGTACTGTGTTTTTAACGATCAAATGCGTCATTGTCTATCACTTTAATGAATATAACAGTCGTTACTATAACGTTATAAGGTCATCGTATGATTAATTAATGTGTTATTTTATCCAATTATGTAGTAGACGGAGAACACCGCGAGCAAACTGACATGTCTTAAACCGAAAATTAGAACTGACATCTTTCATTTGCATTGCATACTGCTCATTACTTGACCATACATTAAAAGAGCATCCATGTGTGGCGAATTCAAATGTTGTCACTAAATTGGTTCTCTCCGAATGAAGAAAAAAATAAGTATTGTTTTGGACTTGTTTTCCAAATCTTTAATTTGTCTATATTAGTAGTGTTTAGTCCCAAAAAAATTTTTATTTAGTCTTCTTTGCTCCAACCCCCTTCTGTTCTAGTTTTAGAAGTTGTATCGTCTTTACCTTTTGGGCGGTGTCGCTTTTCATGTAGTCTTGTAGTATCTGTTTGAGAGAAATATTTATCTTAATTTCAAACGACATCATGACAAATCTACTTAATTATTATCTGCCACCAAGTAATGTTTTCATTGATAAAAGCACTGAAGCTGCTAAAATTCAGGCGTTATAAGTCTCTTGTGACATAACAATTCTATGTCACTGGGTTCGCACGTTCGCTGACAAAGATGGTATTGTAGTTGTATTAAGCCAAGGTTACCGCTTAACATCAAGTGAACCATTTAAAAACACTAGGTTTATTTTTAATTTAATTTTTTCCCAATTAAACTAAACTTCCCCGCCAAAACCCCAAAGCTAAAACCTCTATCACAATAAAGTTAGCGACAGCCAATTTGTACCGTTGAATATTTGATGATGCGCGCTCGCCGTCACAGGTGCTCTAACAGTTTTATAATCTAAGCTTCGCTAATCACCGGATTCGTGCAGCGGTGTACGGTTAAAAGTATCTTCTATGTTATTAAGAAGCAACGTATGTCTGTCTGTCTTAAGTTCTACTAGACGAATTTAAATGAGATTTTCACAGTCGTCAAGGGTATTTATCACTGAAATTTGAGTATACATTATATCCTGGTCAGTATGCTGGAGTGAAATATGCGAAAAAAGCCTCAGGGAAAATACCATTAAGTGTCGTTTTTGAGGTAACTATACTTGGATTCGTAACAGGGCTTGACATTTTTTTGCGTGTAAAAATATCTTTATCGTCTTAGTGACCCACCTGCAAGCTGATCTCGGAGGCTATAACCTCAGCAGTGGCTGGTCTCTCTGCCAGCACCAGCAATGTAGGCAGTAGCTTGTGCATGTGAGGAGGCGACACCATCCAGTTGGCCGGTAGGTTACATAGCATCTTGATCACACTCCAGTTATCGCAGATTGTATCCTACATGAAAATATTTTAAATATTGGAGACGCTAGCAGAATAGAAGATGTTGTACAGGTTGTGGCAAGCTAATGGGAATTTTAGGGGGCCTGTTCTTTTGTAGTTTTAAGTTTTGTTCTAAGAAAACAACAAAAAAAACTTGAATTAACAATAATTGCATTTTTGGATTTAAATGTATTTCTCAAAAAAAGTTGGGTAAGCTCTATCGACTCTGGTTATCAAGGAAGTAACTTATAAATAAAATATGATTTATTTATTATTATTATTAATTCACAAAATCTTCTACAGTTGCACACAACAAAAAAATAAATAAGTAGATTTTGTGTACTTCCACTGAGAGTCCTATTATCTTGCCACATCCTGTAAAATATATGTATATATGTATGCCCCAAATATATTATAATATGTATGTCTCAAATTACCCCAACCGGGTTCATTATTAACAAATGAACCGCGCCATCGCTGAGTTAGATTGCAACCTAGGGTTCAAATTCTAAGCCTGATGCAATTGAGCCAAGTATGACTATTGGCAATTTTAAAATCAACTTGATATAACTGACACTTGAGCAGCGGAATTAATTTGAGGGGCTGATAATATTATGTTCACGACTAGGAAACTGCGGGCCAATTCTCGTATTGTCGAATTCGACATTTTCATACAAGATCTGTCAGTTTCCACAAAACTTTGAAACTATCTGAATATGTCGAGTTGGATTTCCCCCTGCAATCTATGTTTCTATCAGTGCACGTCGACGTTCCCAACAAGATTCCCCCACGACACATTTCGAAAATGAGAGTTCTATACAAACAAGAAACCAAATTAGACTTCGCCTAATAAATAATTCCACAACCATAATCATGTAACAATCTAACAACCCAATCCACTTTACACCCATCAGCCGCTACACCTTAAAAAGTCATCAAATAAATTATGAAAACTGACGACATACACAATTCACGTTAATGGTCAGTCGCCCCTGTCGTGTACATAATGAACAGTGAGGGACCAAGTGGTGCTTCTTGGGTAACGCCCGGAAGACACCTGTGCCCGTGGGAAGTTTTGTCTTCGACTTGGGGAATATTAAAGTAGGGAATAGGGCTAAAGAACATTATGAACATGAAATTATGGACAAAAATTTATGGACATGAAAGTTACTGGAATTTCTTTGAAATGGGTCAGTGAAAGGAAATTCTTGTTGGTAACAGATAGAGACAGAGGGTTCCGTACAAGTAGGTTAACAACTAGACCAATTAACTTATTTATCAATTAACACAATTTTATACACATTTTCTCATTAAAAGTATTTTCGGTTTCCCGTAAAAGTTTGAAGATTTAGGATTTTAATTTAGGTTTTCTTGTAAAGTATGAGTAAGACCCAATATTTTTTTTTTGTAATGGTTAATTTAGCACATTTTCTTTAATATATTTTAAACTACGCATTTCAAAATTTAAAAGTTTTTTTTTTATTTTCTAGTATGCCCCCCTAAACTAACCCCCGAAATCAAAATTCGTTGATTAACGCTATTCGTCCGTGAATGGGTCACCTAATTCAATATACACTCGAGAGCAATGAATCCGGGTCACTTAAAGAATCCTAAAAATCTCGGAAACTAAAAATGCTAGGTTAATGCAATAAATTGTATTTAATAGACAATGTAATACTCCTTAAATGAAGGTATTAAAACTTCTTAGTTATTGTAAAGTTATATCATAAAAAAATCAAATTTGAAAAAGGGCCACTTTCGAAGATGGAACTACGAAATTACAGCATTTGGTTTTGCTTTTGTTTGTAATCTGTCATTTATCATTGTTTGATTTCTGTTTTTTTGTTGTTTTTTTTCTGCGTAAACGCAGTAATGGAAGCACGAGGAGGCAATACGAAGTATTAAAATTCAAGAAAATCGTAATAAAGTTCAAAAATTTCATGTTTCCTATTTTTGTTTTAAGGAGAGATCAGCAGTTTTTTTCTTTATGTAATTTTATGTTAATAAAATGTATAGTGACTCATATTTTTTTTACCTTCATTTAAGGAGTATTACATTGTCTATTAAATACAATTTATTGCATTAATCTATCATTTTTAGTTTCCGAGATTTTTAACATTCTTTAGTGACCCGGATTCATTGCTCTCGAGTGTATATACCAAATTTCAGCTTCTTTGGTCCAGTAGATTCGGCGAAAATAGTAAAAAGTATGTTTCGGAGCTAAAAATGTATTGTCTACCAATAACATACTGGTACGATTGTCTAGAAAAATAACGCATATTTTAAATTTGAGCAAGGATACTAGTTAAAGTATAAATTTATCATGACAATTTATCTGCATCTATAAGAAAAAGATACACTACATCACGTGGTCACATGTGGCTCTACTTCGATCTAACCTCGACGACTTAATAATTGAGTTATTAGTCTACAAAATAATACCCGTGTAATTCTTAAGACCGCAAAACCCACCCCACGACTAAACAAACGAAAACAAATTAAAAGATACGTTACTACGACTAAACGGACACGTGTTCGCAGGTGCGACCCGCATGGGAACGACAAACGGACCATTGGCTATTACTTGGAAAGGTCATTTGCATATATATCGGTTTATAATTTCCATTTTCTAGTTCGCAGATAATTTTATGAGTAATACGATCCCCAAACACTATCAAGAACATTATCAAACGTATAAAAACAATGCTCGAAAAAGTCTAACACAATGAACCAAAAAAGTTCTTGACAAATAACAAAATACATGTAGTTAAAAAACTTGGAAAGTCTAATATTCTCTCATCTGCCACACAGCTCGGGCTAGTGGCTAATTTAGTCTTACACAAAAAAATCATAGCAAAAGTAAAAAAAAATACTAAACTACAAACTGATTTCCACTTATGAAAAATTAGGACGAATGCTTACTTAGATGCAGAGACTCTGTTGGCGAAATCATGAACAAAGATGAAACAAGAAAATTAAAGCGCAACAAACTCACCCGTAGTTGTGGATTGTTGACGGTCACATATCCGATCAGTTCAATGAGATCCAACACGAAAGTCAGGGAGACCTTCGCGTCTAGGCGGATGACGCCGGGTCCTGCAAAAATGGATTCTTTTCAACTAGAAGAAGCACACACAAATCAAACGGCCTCATGCAATCTAAAATCTAACCAAAGAGTGTATCTATGCTCAAGCGATGATACGAAATCAAGAAATATCTTGTAAGCAGAAAAAATCTTAGAATAGAATAGAATCATTTACTGGCACAGAAGTAACACATCACCAAGGTTATTATGAAATAATAAGTACTAAATTAAGTGCTACGTACTACGACGTGTCAATTTAGGAAAATAGGATACATACATTGTTTTAATTGAGTATAGATAAAAGTATCACATAAAATGTATAATAAGTCATTACAATAAAAATAAAAAATTAAACTTAAAACTGCAAACTTCAATGCCAGAAAGGTATGTGGTACTTACGCAGTAGTTCTTTCCTTGGCGCTTCTTTGTCGCTGGGCG
Organism: Epirrita christyi; assembly: GCA_951392215.1. Lineage (NCBI taxonomy): Eukaryota > Metazoa > Arthropoda > Insecta > Lepidoptera > Geometridae > Epirrita > Epirrita christyi. The sequence continues at coordinate 12,211,284 of OX595856.1, read as the reverse complement.
CATGTTGTGACAGTAGTCTTGCAATGGCCGCCCTGAACTCAAGAGGCCAGCCACCTTCACCGAATGCTTCCTGTTATCAAAGAATACAGGATCAGGAAATATGTTAGCAAGAAGCTAATTGTATAGTTAACTAGTAGCAAATTCGTTTTATTCTACGCTCCAAGATCAACTATTGGAATTAACAACGATTGATCTGATCCTTCGTAATCCTGATCCCATACCAGGAGGCCATGTGTCGTGAGTATCAAGAACTACGAGTACTATGGTACCATAACACCCAGACCCGAAACATATATTTGTATGTCCCGCAGCGGGAATGATACCCGCAACCTCTCGCATCTCAGCTCGTTACTGCCCGCTGCGCCACATAGGTCATTTGATTTGATTTGCGGGCTATATGGCCCGCCTTTTGCCACATCAACTTGCTATTTCTAAGGTCTATGTCGGTGACCTTGGTTCTTTTATCACTAGCTGTAACTTACAAGGGTATGTTCTCGCGGACGCTAGCCTCGGCCTATCTAAACATAATCAACCAATCCAAAACATTTGACAGTAAAACAAAATCAAGAGCTCTCCGCAAAAGTTCTTAACCTCGTAAAACCTTGAGAGCTACAAAACTAACACACCGCAGCTCAGGGGTAGTTAATAGGGGATGACCGGACGTACAAATCTATGGCGAATCCGTGCGGAGAATAATGTGAGGAGTCACGAGACTTGAGCATGATGAGATTGCGTTACTGACCGGGGAGGTACTGTGAAATGGTAGAACCGTTTGAATCGTCCTTGTGATATCAAATCTCATTTCACTTCTCACTAATATTATAAATGCGAATACATCAGAATAACCATCAATAAAGGCCACAGCACACTGGCTGCGTACGTGTAGACGTCATCGTGCACGTCGTCGTACCATGGCGTTTTAATGTATGGAACTGTATGAGACATGGCACACCGCTTGCGTGACGTGCACGCAAGCGTGTATATACAAAGTGACGAGCGTGTCTACGTTACGTGCTGCATACGCAGCCGGTGTGCTGTGGCCTTAACCGTTGAGGAATAAAGGTTCTCGAGTGGCAACCACAAACCGGACGACGCGGTAAAGGAAGGCCCTCCACTCGATGGACTAAATACATTATAAACGTCGCAGGAAGTCGTTGGATGGAGGCTGTCAAGGCTGATGATGATGATACATCAGAATAGGCTATATATAGGCTTTAATTTATTTCGCGAACGGGACGCTATTATAGGATAAAACGACCTCCGTAGCGCGGTGGGCAAGTGGCAAGTTGAAATGCGAGAGGTGTGGTTTCAATTCCCTCTGATTTACAAATATTAGTTCCGTGTCTGGATGTTGTGATACCATGGTACTCGTAGTTCCTGAAACTCTATCCTGGAATCCTAGTTTGGGATCAGGACTATCTATGTGACTGTTAGGAATAATTAACAAGAATATTTTGGACATACTCAACGTTACCGTAGTTATGTGTCTGTATTGGATGTTGTTGTTTTCTGTCAGTCAGTCGAAAGCTGAAATATTACATTAAGCCCAGGTAGATAACCACCTTCAAGGTCAAGTTTAATTGCGATACAAGATACGCACTGTCGCAGTAGCACTCTCCTTCTTCTTATCCCGGGGTCAAGTGAGTTACTGGGAGTTAGATGTGCTGTGGACACGCATAGCAATCTCGCAAATAAGATTTATTATGGCAGAGATTCAAGTTGGAGATTTGCTGATCTTTTACTCGACAAATTCGAACATCTTATTTGGAAACACACGACTACGGCTGCGTTTCCACCAGAGATGAGCGAGGATGCGTAGCGAGGGATGTGTTTTTTAAGAATCAATAGAATCACTTCATTTACCTAGCCTCGCTCAGCGCAGCTCTGGTGGAAACGGCTTAGCGAGCGAGGTTTTTATACGTACATAATTAAAATAACTTTTCATTTAAAAAACCGACTTCCGCCATTGTATTCGACTAAAATATTTGGATGAAAAAAAATGATGAAAGAACCATATTGGGAAAGGATTATGATACTTTTTGAATACAAATGCTTGGTTTGTTGCTGAAAATGACAAAATCGCCATATGTATGCCTACAATATTTGAGGAGTTCCCTCAATTCCTCATGGATTCCATCATGAGAACTGGATTCTGAAAAAAATGGGACCAATCTGGAAGTTTTTTTAAAAAAAAAAAAGAATTTTCCAAATCGGTTCATAAACGCCGGAGATATGCGGTAACAAACATAAAAAAAAATACAACCGAATTGAGAACCTCCTTTTTTGGGAAGTCGGTTAAAAACAAGCGAGGTGCGTGCGAGGAATGTGTTGCGAGGAACGTGTTGCGAAGAATGTGTTACGAGGAATGTGTTGCGAGGAATGTGTTACGAGGAATGTGTTGCGAGGGATGTGTGCGAGAGATGTGCGTGAGGATGGACGCGAGAGAAAAGGAGAGACTACTAGCTGTCAGCCTGAAAAGAGCCCGCTACACATCCTCGCATCGCTTATCTACGCACCGTTCCACAGCCTCGCTACGCATCCTCGCACCACTCATCTACCTCGCACATCTTTGGTGGAAACGCAGCCTAAATCATCCAGAAAAAACGTACGCTTGTCTGATAGTAATTTAATCTAAGCTCGTGTAGAATTGCGTAATTTAAATGATCTATTGTTATGATCAATGCATCGTACCCACAAAACAACACAAGCCCTTCATAACCGCCTCTATTTACAATTTCTAACTAAACAATCAATCATAATGCAAGTTAGTACATCCCCCATTTTCAAAAACGCATCTGCGACCACATCTTGCTAATAAACCAGTAATTCTGTTTATTATCTATTACCGACTCCATCAAACCGTGGGCTCAAACATAGAGGTCCCGTGGGTGAGCAATTATTCATGCTTTCAAAACCGGGAGATGCAGACATCAAAGTTTTTGGACGCTTGGGAGTTCTATCTAGAGTGGGACGATCCTGGTGGGGTGCGATATGGTAGATGTGGGCTTTGTGATTTTACAGACTTTATTGTGCCGAGCACTTTGTCTGTATTGTACAGTACTTAAGCTAGTTTAAATGAATAAATTAACCTGACTTATACGGTCCGGAACGTAATGCTCACAAAAACCGAAATAGCGAAAATACCTGTGACACTAGACGCTGAGCTGAAAATCGGGAGCTGTCAAATATAATATTAATTCATTTATTGCTCTTATGTAGTAGGTACATTCATATTAGTTTTGGTCTTATTTATTCTTTTGGGTAGTTAGGTGCTTACACATAAACCCTGTTAGGGCGCTACAATTTTATTAGATTAGATTAAATTATCAAATTGAGCGCATGCATTACTATTTATTTTAAAGCTGTATATGTTATATGTATACATGTTGAATTTGATTTAGCTATTCATAGTAGATAAGGCGTAGTTGTGGGAATATATCATTTAAATACAAACATAAACTTACGCTTACAATCCCGGAGAAAACAGAGATCATTATTATTTAGATATTATCATAAACAATAAAGAAGAGAATCTATTTATAAATTTTTTTAGAAACTTCTCTTACTTTGGATGTTTGAAAGTAAACACACAATTAAAATATAAATAAGTAGATCAAACTTAAACTTAAAGGATAAACAACGGATGGACAAAACAGATAAAGGCCCACATAAACACACACGCAAACACAACACCCAAACATACATAATCAAGAGCCTAAATATATCCATTGTAAATAAAGCTCAATCTAAAGACTGAATTTCAACGAATATTCAAAAGAAATTGTACTCGTGTATCGGTGCTATTGTAGGTGCGTAAACGTTACAAAGGGCGGTCCCCCGGCCCCGGTGGGCCGTAATCGATACGAGACTGCTAATGGATTAGTTGCTCGGGGACTTTACGCTGTATTCTTGTCCGTCACGCCTTATGGTGCATTGAACGAAGATGCTAAGATAACTCAAGTACACGCAAAATCAAAAAAGGACCAGCAGGGTGGTTCTAAAACGTCGGAAGCTTTTGCGATCGGATTCATTCGTTTTTCATTTTGATGTGGTAAGCAACTAAAACAGTTTTCTAACAATTTTCTCTAGTAAAACACAGTAATATACAATATTTATTGTTTTTTACTGTGTTTTACCAGAGAAAACTATTTTAGTTACTTACCACATCGAAATGAAAAACTAATGAATCCGATCGCAAACGTTTCCGACGTTTTAGAATCGCCCTGCCGATGCCTTACCATGAGCTCTTATATCCATTCAGTTAAAAACTATTCAGTGCAAGATATCGGTTCCGTGATGTCCGCAACTATATTTAAAGGCACACTACGTAAGTCACGTTGAATGCTCAGTGCTCACGTCTCCCAAATTGATTGTTGCAATGCAAAACTCGTAATACGCCCTCTGTTTACCATGAGTTTTATGGCGTCTACTCGCAGAATCAAGCCTAAGGGCTCGTACACAAAACTGCGATGCGACGTCGCATCGCAAAAATCTGCGAGCTCCCTCTACCACTTCCACTCGCACTCATCTCACTTCTCATCATCATTCTTACTTCGCATCGCATCGCATCGCAGTTTTGTGTACGAGCCCTATGTGTGCCGTAATCTATTCCGACTTCCGTCACCGAATTCAAACGATAAATACTTTCAGAGGAAGTAATGACGAACTAATGACATAAACAAACTATAACCCTGATTTTTAATTTCAGACAATTTTTGTAAACAAAGAAATGTCACTGCGTGTATAAGTTTCATGTATGTGTGACATATGTGAATTTACACGTATGCTATACAATCATGACTTATACTTACACTTATACTCACAGTAGCATATCTTGACATTTGTTTGTTTACAAATTGTCTGAAATTAAAAATCAGGGTATAAGAGCATTATTCTGTACTACCTGTAAAGGAATCGTACACAACCACCCATGGCATATACCTACCTACCTGCGTTGCTTATTATTTGGCTATAGGCAAGTCTAATTTAGTTCGTAGATTAATTAGAAACGAAAAGAAGAAAATATACAGTTTTATCAAAGTAGCAACAATTAGACACTAACGAGACGGCTTATTGATTCAATAGTGAAAGAGCAAAGGAATCAAGAGGTCAATCAATTTGGAATCGCAACGCGCCATGAAGTCAATTTATCTGCCCGCCTGGCGAGAGGTGGGTAACCGAGTTATCGATAAAATATAAAAGGAAATATTTTTAAAAGACAAAAAAAAAAAAAACAGTTACTTGTACTAATATTTATTCTGTGATTCACTGAAGTCCTGTCCCCCATAAACAGTAGCAAACGGCAATGGGGAACACAATAATGGGGATAATTTTAGCAGCCTTAGCGATATCTAATTCTTATGAAACTTGAAAGAAGGAATATTTAGGTCAAGAAGTTTCCCCTATTTAAGTTTCAAAATATTTGGAAAGCTCTAAAGCTGCCAAAATGATCCCCATTGTTGCGTTTCCCATTGCCATTTGCTACTGTAATTGGGGTGCTGAATTAAACAAACTTTGTGGATACGATAAAATGTTTAATACACACAGTACATGTAACGGGTGGGCCAAAAGAAGTCATCCGATGTTGTTTGGCTCTCTTTTTTTTTCTAAAAGAAAAACTTCGATTCTGTTTTTTGATTATGTTTATTTGAACCTTTAGAATTGTATTGGTCAAGTCGAGAAGATGATATCGGCTAAATGGGCGCCGTCACAATTGATTATCATACGGGCTCGTTTTATGCAATTTTTCATCACTTCAGCGAGAACTTCGGGCGACAGATTCTCGCACTCGTGTCGAATGTTGTCTTTGAGGGCTTCCAGAGTCTCGGGCTTGTTCACGTAAACACGGGACTTCAAAAAACCCCACAAAAAAAAGTCTAAAACGGTTAAATCGGGCGATCTTGCGGGCCAGTGCAAATCGCCAAAACGAGAGATGAGGCGACCCGGGAACGCCGCCTTCAGAATATCGGTTGTGGGTCGCGCAGTGTGTGCCGTTGCTCCGTCCTGTTGGAACCACATGTCCTGCAGTCCTAATTCATCCAATTGTGGCAGAAAAAACTCGGTCAACATGGCCCTATAGCGCGCACCGTCGATATTCTCGGCAGAACGGGCGCTCCGGGTCCGGCCACTCTTGGCAACGTCTCGTGTGGTCCCATACTCTTCAAGGTTGGTGGCCAAACGGCGCAGTGTTTGCGCAGTCGGTGTCGGACGGCCGGGGAATCGGCGACGGAATTCGCGCTGCGCCAACACCATAGACGAATTGTTACGCAAAAAAATAGACACAATTATTCCGCGTTCTTGGGGAGTATATCGCTCCATGGCTTGTTCACTGGTATTCTGCATCTGCCTAGTCCACAAATGTCAAAACAGATTTGACATTGGCGGCCATTTGCAAAAATGGGAGCATCTTCTAGTAGGGTGATTTCTTTTGGCCCACCTAGAACATGTAGTACATTATGGTACAAGTGTGTAAGGTTAGTGATTACGGCAGAGGCGCCATTGAGACTTCTCTTAAGAGAGCCGAGGACGGTAATAATTAATACACACGTGTATCAAACGACGTTTTTCAACACAGTTGTGAAGAAAATAACTATAATTTTAATAGTGAAAACGAGTTGTGAAAAATTTTTCGCTATGGCGGGAAAAATTTATCGGTTTTCCTATGTGCGCGCATCTAACAATGGCGATCGGCCATGGACTAAAGGAATGAGGTTTCTTTTTTTATGCTTTCCGCGGCTAGCGTTTTAGCTACATACAAAATGGGGAATTTAAATTTTTCTTTATTACAGAGAAAACAAAAGTTATATTTTAGTGAAAGTTTTATTTATTAACCACGTACAAGTTGAAATTATCTAAGTATTTACATACGAAGTTGCATGAAATGAGCAAGCAATAGGTAGGTACATTAATTTATTTGTTCTATTGATAACGATCTTTTTTGTATCGAAACTTTTTTAAGAACAAACGGGACAACTTGGTTAAAGGAAAGCAACTCAACCAATAAATTAAAAAAAACTCTATAACTCACTTGTGAGTTATAGAGTGAGTGAAAAAGTCACAGTTTGATTATAGGTGTCATTATGTGCCTAATTGCGGTGAAATTAGAGCCACTTTATGAGCAAGTGTGTTGAAAACAATATTTTATATTTTTTTCAGGAATGGAAGCGCTCTATTAGGGTTATAAGAGCAAGTGCAAGAGGATATAGCTTTGTTATAACAGAAGCTTTGCTTTTATTATAACAAGTCTGTGAATATTTGGCCACTCTTATCAGCAATCGAAATAGCTGTAAAGAGACTCATCGAACACGTCACAGCCACCGTCCCTGCACTGGGCAGTGTTTGCGCAGTACAGCAAATATATTACCGGCGCGGCTCTGTTTACACATGCCAAGTTATGCCAACTGCGGAGGTTGCAGCTGGTATGTTTTTATATTATTTTCAACACACTTGCTCATAAAGTGGCTCTAATTTCACCGCAATTAGGCACATAATGACACCTATAATCAAACTGTGACTTTTTCATTGCTATAACTCACAAGTGAGTTATAGATTTTTTTTTAAATTTATTGGTTAAGTTGCTTTCCTCTGATCCCAGTTGTCCCGTTTGTTCTTAAAAAAGTTTAGATACAAAAAAGGTCGTGATCAATAGAACAAATAAATTAATCTATTGCTTGCTCATTTCATGCAACTTCGTATTATAATAGATAATTTCAACTTGTACGTGTTTAATAAATAAAACTTTCACTCAAACGTAACTTTTGTTTTCTCTGTAATAAAAAAAAATTAAAAATCCCCATTTTGTACGTTGCTAAAACGCAAGCCGCGGAAAGCAAAAAAAAAAGAAACCTCATTCTTTTAGTCTATGATCGCCATTGTTAGATGCGCGCACATAGGAAAACTGATTAATTTTTCCCGCCATAGAGAAAAAATTTTCACAACTCGTTTTCACTGTTAAAATTATAGTTATTTTCTTCACAAGTGTGTTGAAAAACGTCGTATGATACACGTGTGTATTAATGATTACCGTCCTCGGCTCTCTTAAGACCCTCGCCTCACGGCTCGGGTCTCAATGGCGCCTCTGACGTAATCACTAACTTTACACACTTGTACCATAATTCAATGATCAAGCGAGCTTACCTGAAGCGAAGCTCGATCTTGATTATACAGCCTTCACCGAAGAGAAGAGATTACTTGTAGTATGTACGTGCTTACATGGACATATATCGCACAAGTGTTGAAAGGTAGAAGGAGAACGAAAACACTGCCTTTCTACCGTCTCGACGCTTGCTGTCACCTCATTATCTTCAGAGTAAAAGCAGCAGCAACATTGATCGACCAGGGAAAGATATTTCTCAGGGTAGGGAGGGACCTTTTTTCTCTTCGGTGAAGGCTGTATAATCAAGATCGAGCTTCGCTTCAGGTAAGCTCGCTTGATCATTGAATTATACAGCCTTCACCCTCAGAGAAGAGATTACTTGTAGATGTTCAGAGATCATGATCCATGTTGCTATAAAACTTGTTTCTTTGACAGAAGAAACAAGGCTTACTTAGGTATATTACTTCTTACAAATAATAACAAAAGAACAAATCACCAGTTATATTATAACAAAATATAAACAAAACTTCTCCTACAAATAAACATACTTAACTTACTTACTTTTAATGAGATCAATGAGATCATTAATTGTGCAACTAGGTAGATACTATGCTATAGAATAAAACAACTTAACATTTGAATCAAAATTATAGGTCTATATGAAAACTTACTAAGACTGCTGACTGTGCAGACCAACTTGCTGTTTTTCTGATTACGTCAATATTAACGGCGAGGAGAAGTAGAGGCATGGCATGCCTTGTGCTGTGATCACCAAAAACAAAATTATCGATAATACGATAGCCAGGGTCTGTTTTAACCAGCGTCTGATAGTCTGCGAACAGGCAGCTTTATGTGGCTCTAAAAATGTGTGGTGTTTTTGTAAGTCAAAATGAGACGATCTTTCAGAACTGAGTCTAATAGAGGATGTTTTCAATAAATTTTTCTGAAGAGCAGATACTGGGCAATTAACAAGTCGTTGATTAAAAAAAAGGTAAATTCAAAATATGTTGAGTTCTGCCAATACCTTAAGTTTTAATTGAACGAGCGAAGCGAGTTATCTGAGTCAACTTGGAAGAATCGGCGTTTGTATGTATGTATGTTTGTCCGATGAAAACTTCCCAACCGTTGATCCGATCTTCATGAAATTTAGTATGGGGGTAGATAGTATTGGTACACTTTGTAGGTAAGGTTATATATATTATATATATGGTAAGGTATGAGCTATATCGGTCAGGGAGTTGATGAGGTATTGGGGTCCAAGAGGGGTAAATAATAAAATAAAAGTGAGTCAGCCAGATCAACTGGGGTGTCTAATGAAAGCACTTTGGTTGGAAATTTCAAAACTGTTTTTAATTAGTATTTAGACTAAGCAGTTTTTGAGATATTAGGGAAAATCAAAAACATAAAAATTAAAAATTCTAGGGTACCTACTTCCAGCAATCCCCCAATACTGAAATTTGGTATGGTTGTAGCTTTTGTGACACAAATACAGGGAAAAGTCGGAAATTGAAGAATTTAGAAACTTGTATACAATAAAACACTAACCAATATAACGTCTATTGTTGACCTCCCATTTCTAGGAATTTGAATGACGTTGGATTTCTATTGTTTTCATCAATAGGACGTAATCAATTAATTCGTCAGGTACTTGATATACTAACAGGTATGCAGTATGTACGCACCGTTGCTTAGTCATATTCAAAGGATATTTTGATGATGTGAAGTAAGTAGTAAGTAAATATTTTTAGAAATCGGTTAGATGGGCAAATCTAGTAAAATATGCAAAAAGTACCTCGAAGATACTTCAAGTTCTCTGGCAATGTATTATTTTAGAATATTTTGTCCTACAGGGACAAGTCGAACATTGAGGATTTTTAATGTAATACCCACTTTTAGCGTAGAAAACGTACATCTTTAAAAATTAAGAAGTGAAACTACAACTATTATAGATGGCACTGCTAATTATGACCGAAAGTTATACCGCGCTATTGATGCGCTTTGAAGCTTCGATAAGAAATACAGTTTCAGCATAATGCGTCTCTATAGGCTGGAAAATAATATCCTCATAACTGTCCGTATTTAGATAGTGAGAACCAGAAGATACGAGCTCACGACCGAATAGTAGAAGGCTAGAAGGGCTGCCGGCTGGTGTATAGCCGGTCACCTCACTGACAGAACTGTTAGTAGGTCCCAAGATCTTTGGTCGTTTTTTATGTAGTTGTAGGCTGATATAACGGTAACTATGGCTACCGTACACACTATTTACTTGAGGCGTGTAGGAAATTTCATCAAAGTGAAAATATTAAAGTCGCATGTTAATAATATTTATTTTAGAAAAATTACGACTATACACCACGTACTTTACTATTCTCCTGCTGACGTTTCGTTGACCATTTTGAGGTCCTTCCTCATGAGCACCGACCGCGACCACGCTCAAAGGTCATGCGACGAGAACTAGCCTGGCTCCGCCGCTCCGCACGTTCAGCCCGACTGGACAATGGGGCAGGCGGCGGGGGCGGCGGGGGAGAGGCAGCAACCCGTTCACCGTCGTTTTTTGTCGGTAACGCGATTGACGCGAGCGACGGTGAACGGGTTGCTGCCTCTCCCCCGCCGCCCCCGCCGCCTGCCCCATTGTCCAGTCGGGCTGAACGTGCGGAGCGGCGGAGCCAGGCTAGTTCTCGTCGCATGACCTTTGAGCGTGGTCGCGGTCGGTGCTCATGAGGAAGGACCTCAAAATGGTCAACGAAACGTCAGCAGGAGAATAGTAAAGTACGTGGTGTATAGTCGTAATTTTTCTAAAATGATACCAAGCCACGATAATTTCAATTCTATTAATAATATTTATGTTTAATAAATACAAAATCTCTCTCATGGTAGAGAAATTGACTCGATTAGATTTCAGATGGATCATCCATACCAAAATACTTACGTAGCCGTTGAATACATAACCCTTGTAGTCGGGCTGATAATGGTGTCATCGCGAGGTCTCCGTTCGGGGCGAATCACTAATTAAGTTAGTAATTAATATTACAAAACGGAATAATTAATAATAATTTTGAATGAAATTGAGATCAATCGATCGTAAACGTATCGATATTATAAGCGAAAGAATCATTTTTCCACGAGACATAAAAAGACATTTCGCATTGACACGTGATGCTAATAAATCTATGTTTGGCTCACTAAACAAGCTAATTATTTTTGCGGAACTCTCTAGAACCTAACTCCCACTCGTATGTCTACATTCAATTGTCTTGATTCAGCATCTGCCTCCACATTAAGTTAAGATGGAATCTAAGACGCGAAAACGAATATTTTCCTTTCGCACCACTTCCAAACCATGTTAGCTACACTGTTAAATGTGGGTATTGAAACCCGCCCATTGTATTAATACCTATATGAAATAGCAGTGTATTATCTACCCGCAGGATAGTATCACATTGGCTTTTATCATTCGCGACTGTTTTGAGTCCAAAATAAACAGCCAATAACTCTAGGTAGTTAATATAATTGGTACGTTCAGTGGTGGTCCAATTTCCGCCAGTTTTTTGGAGCCATAAGCTAAACGCCAACTAGTGGTCTAGGCGTCAGTAAAAATTTCGAGATCATATTATTTATACTGACGAATAGAATTAACAGCCAAGATGTTCTTCCACCAAAGCAAGACATCATGTAGGTAACATAACTTCCATGAACGCATCATAGTTCTCGTTATTTAATTTCTGTAGGTTCAGAATAAAACGAATACTTCCGTCACTTTTTGGAATCAAAAATATGTCAGAAACAAATTGGCTTGCTATAGCATTATATTTCCTTACAGCATTAGGTAATGTTTGATAAATGCTCTAACTCTTTCATAATCAATGAGGATTCTGTTTCAGAAAACTTACGTTGCGCATAATTTTCTGTATTATCGGTCAGGTTTTACTATTTATAAAAGGTATTCTATAACCTGACACAGCAACGAGTATAAAAAAAATATGATATTTTGTAATAGATTGCCATTCCTACAAAAAATAATTGAAACGACCTGCGCGCGGGGTTGGCAGTGGTAACGGAACTTATACCCGCGGCAGGTCGCGTCGCGAGCGCGGGCTGCTCGTCGTGTCTTGGCATGACGTCATCGGTCTCGGCCGGTTGTATGTGTAGTTCTAGCCGCCACGCCCGCGCTGGTTCCGCGCTCCTTGACCGAAGCTTGTATCAGCGAACTTGTGTTTTTGTGATGCCTCTTGAGTTAAAAATCCAAGTTGTATAGTTATTTTTTTTTTTTTTTTTAAATGGAATATTATTCCTTTTTCTATCTTTGAAGGGATCGATCAAAGATTTGTCAATCGGAGGGATAATCACAGATCGTCGAGTATCCGTTCCGGCATAGTGAGAATCAGCTAGCAAGTCTACCAGCATCGTTCAGCGTACGGATAATAATATCCGGAACATCAGAGTTTTTCTTCATGAGACGTGTCATAGTCTTACCTAAAGCTGAAAGAAATTTACCGAGCTGATCTTGCTTAGCGAGTAAGCGCTTATCTCTTAGTTTGTACGTCTCCTCAGCTAGCATTACGCCAATCTCCGGGTTTAGAGCAAAAGTAAAATTTCTGGGAAAGAGAATCTCTTTAAAATTTATTTTGTTTAATTTTTAGGACAGCTATTTTTTTTTTTTTTTTTTTAAATCTTTTTCTAAATCTGCTTGTAGGTCTTGACCATACTCCTCGGGATCAGCCTCGGAATCGCTGAGGGCTTGTAATAATTGGGAATCAATATTAACGTCCTCGGGGACATCTTCCACTGGGAGATCATCGATGCTCACCTGGCAAAGGCCAGCGTCCGGGTTTAGTACCATGGCATCATAATTTTTTAATTCAAGCGCTTCTTCACTTTCCATGGGGAGCGAACTTCAATAGATGTTCCCAGATAATTTTCGAGACAACGACGGAAAAAATACTCGGACGGTAAGCGAACAAAGTGTTGCTTCTGCCGATAATATTTTCAAGTTACGACTTGTTTCGTCCAACAAAATATTCCGATTGCCCGAAGAATACAACGGGACGGATAAAATTCAAACAGAAATTTTTTGTAGGTACAAAAAAAAATATAATTACGTGAATTTCGATGAATGCATCGAAATTCGAGGAAATACCTCAACTGTAAGTTTGAAAATACAAAGCTCGATGAATGCATCGAGAATATCCGAAGAATACAACGGATACTGAAATTATATAAAAATCCCGGAGGTAGGTGCACAAAAAAATTCACCTTGGTTTTGTACCTCGTTTTCAGAATAAATTATTCGCCCGGCACTCCGTCTTCCTTCCAGTTTATACTCGTACCTCTTCATCTTCCTCCTCCATTTGTCTTCTTTTGTTTCCTTGTGATGTCGCTAAGGCATTTTTCTTATTCCTCGTACTGGAGGTCACTGATGATTATGCGCCTGTGCGAAGTCCGTGAGCGCACGAACAAGAATGAGGTGGCAGCAAGCGTCGAGACGGTAGAAAGGCAGTGTTTTCGTTCTCCTTCTACCTTTCAACACTTGTGCGATATATGTCCATGTAAGCACGTACATACTACAAGTAATCTCTTCTCTGAGGGTGAAGGCTGTATAATGTACTATTATAATGCTAGTTTTTCTTTTTTTTAAACACTTACATTAAGGCCGACTAGATCTAAGCGCCAAATAATACCAAAGATGTGCGAGGTAGATGAGCGGTGCGAGGATGCGTAGCGAGGCTGCGGAACAATATGAATGTTTCCACTAGAGATGTTCTAGGCAGCTGAGCGGTGCGAAGATACGTAGCGACACGCTGTGAAACGGTGCGTATATAACGGTGCGTATATAGATGAGCGGTGCGAAGATGCGTAGCGAGGCTGTACAACGAGCCTTACCGTTAGGAAATTTATAGATCTACAAAGACATTAAAGTTAACTTACCGTCTGCAAATAGAAATAATTGAAGTATGTTCTAAAAAATCATAAAAACACATCTCCAGCACAGATTCTTATTTCAACCGCGATAGTCTATATTCAACGCACATTTGAGATACGATCGCGATACAAACGATCAATAGAAAAGAGATAGATATGGAAGTTTTCTATGCACTCTGACGACCCACTCTCTGACTCTGTTGTGTTTTTCACGACCTCTGTGGTGCGGCGGGCGAAGATTCGCCTGCGACGCAGGAGGTTGCGGTTTCGATTCCCGCCTCGGAATAAATATTTGTACAATCTGCAGATATTTGTTCAGGGTGTTCTGGGTATTTTTCAATGTATAATAAAAAATATCTATCTATGTTATGTATTGTATTAAGTATATCAGTTATCTTGTACCCATAACACAAGCTCTGCTTAGCTTAGGGCTAGATAATGTGTGAAATGTCCAGCATTTATTTATTTATCTATATCTTTTGAAGAAACGCATACTGGAATACCATTGTATGATGCATTATTTTCAGAAACTAATACAAGGTTGCACTTTGAGAGAAATCAACATACGAGCAACTGTGGACTGCAACATACAGTTGAAGATACCAAAATACACAGTATACAAACACAAACAGCTAAGTTCAACATACAATAACCACCCAGTCAGTACAATATTTGCACAGAGAAGCTGGCGATATTGTTGCTAGTTTATCTACAATTTCTGTTTGTGATCGGTTAGAAATTGTTGAACTGTTTGCAAGGCTCGCACTTGCGTCCAGAAAACGCTAAAAATTTGTCCTTCAGGCTAGTAACCTTCATAAAACAACATTAAGGTTACCGATAGGGCGCTTACGTCCTTTTGTACGCAAACGAAGTTTGATTCTATTTTGGTTATTACTTCATCAAACTCCATGAAATTTTGTACACATGATCAGTACAATAATATCTAGTACCCATGGTAAGTCAGTTTTGTTAAAAATTAGTATTTTTTAACCGACTTCCCAAAAAAGGAGGTTCTCAATTCAGTTGTATTTTTTTTTTAATGTTTGTTACCGCTTATCTCCGGCGTTTATGAACCGATTTGGAAAATTCAAAAAAATTGTAGGCATACATATGGCGATTTTGTTATTTTCAGCAACAAACCAAGCATTTGCATTCAAAAAGTATCATAATCCTTTCACCACTATGGTTCTTTCATCATTTTTTTCCATCCAAATATTTAGTCGTATACAATGGCGGAAGTTATCATTTAAAAAACCGACTTCCGCCATTGTATACGACTAAATATTTGGATGAAAAAAAAAATATGGGACCAACCTGGAAGTATATCTATTCAAATAAACAAAGAATTTTCGAAATCGGTTCATAAACGCCGGAGATATGCGGTAACAACAAAAAAAAATAAAAAAAAATATACAACCGAATTGAGAACCTCCTCCTTTTTTGGGAAGTCTGTTAAAAATAGAAGCAAACCTCGTTTGCGTACAAAAGGGCGTAGTGACATTCTCTTTTGTAACAAACTCCCGATTGATAATTGCTATCCTCCAGAGATCGCCAGCTCAGTTTCAAGTGATTAAATTAACATTGACACGTGGCATCATAATTTCGACTATACCAACATTATAGGGCTGTATGTTTGTGTTACGAGTTGCAGAATGACATAGACGAGGGAGGGGTGAGGAATGTAACCACTCAGAGAATGTTTGCTTAGTTGAATTCGCTGTTTATGTTTTTGGAAACTAAATTGTTGAATAAAAGAACCGTGTTGCTACTCTTAAGACTCTTATAAGTTCGTTCGTCATATCACTGGTACTTTTTTGGTCACCCAGCGTTAGACCAGTGTCCAGGTACAGGTGTGAAAAATATTAAGGTAAACCTCTTAGCCTTTTAAAAACAGTTTTGCTAAAACTAGGAGACCCAACAAACATGTTTTAATTGATAGTATCTCATAAATATCACTTAGTAGGCTACGAATATCCATGAATAAAAAAAAACACTTTAAAAATCATTGATGAATATTCGTAGCTAAACTGATTATCTTTATGAGATACCTACTATCAACTTAAATATGTGTGATATGTCTCCTAGTACTCGAAAAACCAGTTTTCGCTATCACAACAAGTGTTGATGAGGTATGATGAGCTAATAACACGATAAATTTGAATTTCGCGCCACTTGCGAGACGATCCCCCTTAAATAGCTTTTATGGGGAAGTTAGTAGACTAGCTATTTGGTTAGTAGATGAGTGTTTCTAAAATGATCCATCCCAGATAACCAAATAAAGAAAATCACTAAAACAAAACAGTTGGCACACATTCTCTCCTCGTCTCGTGTGTTTGCTCGGCTCCTTAATTAACCGGAGTATCATTGCGGTGTGTTTGAGCAGCAAACACGAGATGAATGCGGTGCGCGGTAGCCGCCACACAGAGATGTGTATGGATGCGGTATAAAGAATGTATGAAACTATTCATAACTAGGGACTTAGTACGGGTTTTGATAGTTTTCGAAACTGTATGAAGTTTCGTTTCCTTCCATACATTTACTTACAGCGCCCCTAGCGAAAACGAAAAGAAAACTAAGGACGCTGTCAGTAAGAGCCCCCAGATAGATTTTTGTCAGAAGTTATCATCATCATCATCAGCCTCCACTGCTAGTCATAGACTTCTCCCTTAGAATGCCACGACGAATGGTCTTGAGCCGCCTCCATCTACCGACTTCCAGCGACGTTTACAATGTCTTTAGTCCATCGAGTGGAGGGCCTTTCTCTAACGCGTCGTCCGGTTTGTGGTCGCTACTGAAGAACCTTTATTCCCTAGCGGTTATCAGTTCTTAGAGCTATATGACCTGCCCATTGTCACTTCAACTTGCTAATTCAGAGAGCTATGTCAGTGACATAAATATACTAGTGGTTTGTCCCGAACTGAGACCTCGCGATGTTTCGGTATTCGCCCCTATCTCAACGAATCCAATAAAATATACTAAAATAATATTGCAAGAGAACTTGAAGTATCTTCGAGGTATTTTTTGCATATTTTACTTTCTTTATCCTTCTAACCGATTTCTAAAAACATTTACTGAGATAAAACTTTCACCTCGAGGTAATTTTCTACACATCATCGAATATCGATTCGCCTCGCTCGTTCATTAATATAATGTATATTATTATTATTATTATATAACGTTTTCAGTAATATTTTCAGGTAATTAGTGTCTTGTCATTTTCCAAATGTATTTTTTAAACTTTTGCGATTAGAACACATATTCGTTTCTGCAGCTGCCACCACTTCCGACGGTAGCTCCACGTACTCCAGTCAGCCCGCGACCACGATTGCTGTAACGCATTCGAAACGTCGGGAATAATAAATAATAAGGTAACACGCGATAAATACCCGTGAAAATATAAATATATATTTTCCAAATGGTCTATCCGATTCATAGGTCCACGAGTGCAGTAGTTATCTGCTAATATGTTGGCTCATCAGCCTCATTATCATCTCATGCCTATTGAATGTATGAACGCGGCTCTTGTGTGTAGTAGCTTCTGTTCACTGTTAGAATGTTGGACAACGATTATAGCGGTTCTAAATGAGCCTAGGAATTTATATTGGCAAACAAAATATTGAATGGAGTACCGCCTAATATCTTTACGATTGAGTATTAGCATAGAGCAAACCCTATGTAGTAAGTTTTGTTATATTCTTTAAATTTTTGTAGTACTTGTCTAAGGGCAAGGATGAGAGGAATCCGGTTTGTTTTATATGCAAATTTTCTTGAAGGGTAAACAACTATACCCTGATTTTTAATTTCAGTAAATTTTTGTAAACTAACAAATGTCAAGATATGCCACTGTGAGTATAAGTGTCAAGATTGTGTAGCATACGTGTAAATTCTCATATGACACACATACATGACACTTAGTGGTATATCTTGACATTTGTTTATTTACAAAAATTGACTGAAATAAAAAATCAGGGTATAGACAACTAGACTAAAAATGAATACCTTGTATACATTAAGCCGGATATAATTATATTATCTGTAAATAGGTATAATAATTATTCTGCTATTATTATATCTGCGGTATGAATTTCGGTAAAACTTAGAAGCAATTTTTAGTATCTCGGGTGTTTTACCTGTAGTTTTACCATCTTTCTTTTTCATGCCTGATATACTATAATTTTTATTTTGTATGAGTATCAAGCATCCATCGTGTCGCTAAAATAACGCTTTTGTGCTATATTCATCTGATATCATAGCACGAGATCTGAGCAGTCACCTAAATTTGGATGAATTTAATATCTTTTTCGTGTTTTTCGGTTTTGAAAAAACTGTTTTTCTAGCGTTGGGACCTTTGGGACTCACCTGGACAATCCGATGATCTATCTCTCCAAGCGCTCTCAAAACATGTGCTATTCGAGCAGCGTTCACGAACACGTCGTTATGCGCTATCTCAGCACCCTCCGCGAAAAGCATGCAGAAGTCGTTGCGCATGTTGAATATGTCTGGACCGAGCACCGAGCGGAGGTTCTGTTGGGCCACCCCACGTTCTGGACCCTAAGTGGATAAAACGGATTATTCAGCCATTTGTCCGTCATTTGTAACAGGCTTGAGATATGGTCGCCCTAAAAATGGTCTTGTAAACGATTGTAGAAGTACCTATGTGGTTAAAGGATTCAATGTGCCTGGCAGAGGCTCCGTTCGTGCTCATCTCACAATCTGAATTGGAGTTTTGGGTTCTATGCATGTCAGTGCCTTGGTGTGTCCAACCTCTGAATAGACCCACCTCCACCTTAAAAGTCTTACTAAGGGATTACACCAGGGGATGGGCAGGGGATGACTGCGATCACAAATTCACCTGCCAAGCGTGGTGATTATGGCAAATACCCCCATTGTATTCAAATGGGGATGGCGTAGTCACGCCAGCGGTGTACCATGTCTCATACAGTTCCATACATTACAATGCAGTGGTACTTGCACGTCTATGTCTATGTGCTGTGGCCTTAAGCCGCTACCCTGACCGAATGACCTTGAGGTGTTCGCCTCTACAATACATCGCAAATTATTTATTTTAGTGACACCTATGTAGTCCGTTCTAATAGTACTGCCATCTAGCCGTCCGTCCGAGAACCGGCGGCTGACTGGTCCGCTCCTTGCGCACAGCCAGATTCGCACTGATTCATGAAATATAATTCATAAAAAATAAAGAGAACCCATTTTTTTTAAATTAATCTTGTAATAATTCTACTATTAAATTAACTATCCAATTGTGTAAACCAAAAAATTCAGTAACGTGAACTTTAAGAGAAGATGTACAAAACCATGATTTATTTCAATTTTTTCATGGGTTTATTGTCGAGTACTTACGACGTTAAATCATTAAACCAATCGTGGAACTTGATGACAAAATGTCAAATATATGTGGTGACTTTTAATTTTTTTTCTACTTGCTTTATTTAACGAGGAGAGAGGCTTGAAAAAAACAGCTTGACGCCGTGTTTGGTCGGGGTACCGCCTTAATACGTACGTCACACTCCTCCGCCAGCAAAACATCTCCGCAGACGTTGAGCAGCGTTTGAATGTTCTTGCGCGACTGTTTGCAGCGCTCCGGGTAGGACAGGACGCCTGAGAGGCAGATGAAACTGAAACAAAATTGTATAGTAAGACAACATGCAAAGGTAACGTGGCAGACCGCGCTGATGGCACGATCAACCAGACACCTTCAACAAAGACTATGCCAAACAATAAATAAATAAATGCTGGACATTTCACACAAAATTATCTAGCCCCAAACTAAGCAGAGCTTTTGTTATGGGTGCTAGATAACTGATATACTTATTACATAACATTACATACATAGTTTTTTTTTTAAATTATACTTAGAAAAATACCCAGAACACCCGGAACAATTATCTGCAGATCTTACAAATATTTGTTCCGAGGCGGGAATCTTAGCGAAAAATCGGAGTGAATGGAGGAAATGATGTATGATGTATTTTTGTTTTGATGGAATGGTTCAGGCTATCTGTAAGTACCTATCAATAAGCAACATGTATTATTTCTGGGAGTTTTGGATGAACTTATAGTTTTTATTTTAATTAAACAATTTAGTAACCGTACCTAAGAACAGACTTCTCCGTCTCCTCCCGTGGATATCGTAAAAGCCGACTAAGGGATTACAACAGGGGAGGGGCAGCAGCATCCACCTTAGTACTCAACACCAATCCGCCTGCCAAGCGTGGTGATTATGATAATTCCTCCCATTATATTTTATAGGGGAAGCTTTTTTTTTATACTACTTGGCAAGCAAACAAGCAGACGGCCCATCTGATAGAAAGTAGCCTGCAACACCAGAGGTATCACATGCGCGCTGCCGACCCTGAGACATTAAGATGAAAAGTCTCATGTGCCTGTAATATCACCGGCACCCGTACTCTTTAAACCGAAACACAGCAATGCAAGCACTACTGCTTGACGGCAGGAATAGGTATGGTAGTAATTCCCCAAACGAACTCTGTCACAAGGAGCTCTACTATTAACTATTTTATGTTTCCATGAGGACAGATTTATACCTAGGATGTTCCCATCTCCACAAGGCAACCTGCAACATCCACGTGTTCGGTCAGACAAAGTCAACAGGCCACTGTTTGCGTTTCATTGGGATTTGCGCACCGCCACTTAACCAGTCCTGTTCGAGTACATCATGAAGGCTGATATTAAGTGCGGTGAAGTGGAAAAGTTGAAATGAAAACAGGATTTTAACATTTTATTTAGGGGTCGCGTAGAAAAGTTTTAATTTCTACCCTCTTTTTTGGTCTCATTTTAAGGGTTCCCAATAGGAAAAAAACGGAACCCTTATAGGATCAAAATGTTACCCGTCTATATGTAAATCTGTCTGTCTGTCAAGATTTCTTTTCTCAGGAACAGGTAAAGGTATCAACTTGAAATTTATACTAAATATAGTTATTAAAGTTAAGTTGACGACCTCTGTGGCGCGGCGGGCGAAGGTTCGCCTGCGACGCAGGAGATTGCGGGTTCGATTCCCGCCTCGGAACAAATATTTGTAAGATCTGCAGATAATTGTTCCGGGTGTTCTGGGTATTTTTCTATGTATAATAAAAAATATCTATCTATGTAATGTATTGTATTAAGTATATCAGTTATCTAGTTGCCATAACACAAGCTCTGCTTAGCTTGGGGCTAGATAATGTTGTGTGAAAAGTCCAGCATTTATTTATTTATTTTATTGATTTATTTAGTTTTGTGACCTTACAGTACCGTAAAATAGTCCAGTCAGTGAGGGGGTTTGACCCTGACAATAATTCCTCTGTCGCTGAAACTTTGCAGTGTGATAAAGTAAAGTTCATAAATTACGGTTGACAAGTTATCCATGATTTTTTTTATTTTTAAATGTTGTATGTCTACCTAAACATGAAAATCACTAATAACTTTTGGTGGAAAATTGCTCTGTCCAAAATTCTTTCGGTATATGTTAGTATACATTAATAAGTATACATATGTAACGGTATCCAGGAATATTTCGATTTCAGTGAGACAGAAATTTAAGAATATCTGTATTTTTATCACAACTTTTTCAGGAAAATTGCTCCGTCAGTTTTAATTTTTTTGTACTTGTAAGGTTGTTTAAACTAATCGCCTTGCAGAGTTATCCAAAAGATTTGCCTTTTTGTTCATAGTTTTATGGATTTTTGGAAATAACTTACGGCGGAAAATTGCTCCGTCCATTTTTATTCATTTGTTAGTTACAGTATACTTTATTATAATAGAATTTTAAGTTATCCAATAAAATTTCGCCAAAACACATAAACACATAAACTTTTAAATATCAACATTTCATACTTAGTCAATTTTCGTACCGCGCGGGGTTCTGTGGGCTCAGCACGAACAATTAATGTTACCGAGACGCAATCGAGACGATCTCAAACGTCAAATATTGGCCAGTGACACAGGAGTGACTTGAAATTTTCAATATTTGTGAGTAGATATTTGAAGTTTACTATCGTGTCTTCGTAACTTTAGATGTTCGTGTTTGGGCCTCTGATAATACAGCGGGGCACCGCACCACGCATGCGCTCCGCGCAAGGGCTGCCAGATATACCGCTTTTCCTTTTTTGACACAGCTTTTTTGCTTAGGGATCCGCATTCCGTTTTTGGTTATCGAGGTTCTGTTTTTTTTGGATGATACTATGAGCAACTTTTTTATCACTTTTACACCGAAAAAAAACGCCTAAAAGTAGCTGTCCTTAAACTTATCTCCAAAATAACGTAAAAAAGATGTGGAAAAAATAAGAATATTGAGAACACGATGAAGAATTAAACGAAAGTTATTGCGAGTGACTGTTAAAACAATCAAAACTATTACGCTATTGAAAATTCTCCCAGGGACACTCAACTCGTTTTTGAATAAAAAATTAAAATAAATTACTTACTGAAAATATATCAAAATCATGGAAAACTACCACATTCAAAACCTTCAGTCAGCACACCTACTCGAGTACTTACGACTCGCACTTGGCAAGCTTATTTTGTATGTAAAGTCGTACTTTTTTTAAATCTCGTTAGAAATCAATTGAAACATACTGGCCACCTAGAAGTCGTCATAAAAACAGCCAACGCATCGAAGAAGAAATGATCCACGCACGATCCACGTTACAAAATTTGACAGTTTAGGTAAGACCACAAAATATAGAAATAGACAGAAGGTCCGCTCCCACCGTCCTTGAAAATAATTACCTAAACTTGCCTGACTCACTAAGGTTGCTACTGTATTCATTCAGAATTTTGAAAAGGAGTAGATTATTAGGAGTTGGAACAAGTTACAAACAATCTCGTTTGGAAAGGTGAAGAACGTTTGCATTTGGTTGTATTTAAACAACCAAATACACTGCAAGCGTAATAATACCGCTACTCATTTTGTTAACAAGTGACAAATGCCTGCACTCGCTATTATAGTCGCGACTGAGCTCTGCTCGAGATTGCGTGAGAATACATGTAAACGTAAAGTCAATGTGTGCTTACCAGAAATGGCGCTATGTTCTGAGTGGACCCTCTGTAGCTGTTTGTTCACGACGACTCTGTCTCTCATTTTTTTTCGTCTGAGAAACTTTACGATTTTGCTTCGGCTTTCAACTTCTATGTGATGTCATATGCTGTAACGCGTAGGCGTTAGGTTCAATTTGGCTCTAACTTTTTTCATACAAATATTAAACTTACAAGCACTTAGAAGCCGAAAGAAACATTATTTATTATTATTTCGTTCTTGAGATATCGTGATGAGTCAGCAAGTAGGTGAGTGATATTTGCCTTATATATATATTGATTCTCATTGATCAAAACTATTGTCTCAAGATGTAGTAAAAGTAGCTCCCGGCGGCTGTGCGCGTAATGTTGATAGTCTAAAATGCGTATGCTACGCCGAAATTTTATTGGATACTTTAAAATGCTGTTGTATTTAAGTGTACTTTAACTAATAAATGAATAAAAAAGGACGGAGCAATTTTCCGCCGAAAGTTATTTCCAAAAAACCATAAAGCTATGAACGAAACGGCAAATCTTTTAGATAACTCTGCAAGGCGATTCGTTTAAACAACCTTACGCGTACAAAAAAATAAAAACTGACTGAGCAATTTTCCTGAAAAAGTTGTGATAAAAAAACAGATATTCTTTAATTTCTGCCTCACCGAAATCGAAATATTCCTGGATACCATTACATATCTATACTTATTAATGTATACTAACATACACCGAAGAAATTTCAGACTGAGCAATTTTCCACCGAATGTTATAAGTGATTTCCATGTTAAGGTAGGAATACCTGATTTAAAAATAAAAAAATCCTAGATAACCTGTCAACCGTAATCTATAAACCTTACTTTATCACACAGAAAAGTTTCAGCGACAGAGGAATTATTGTTAGGGTGTGCATACAAAGAATTGCCTCGTTCATCGGACTAAAAAGTCAACCTTCTAACACAATGTATTAAAAAGATATGGCAATGAATGTCAATTTTTTTATATAAATCGTTTAAATGAAAAATCTCTAGGTTAAATGAATAACCTCTCACTTCCAATAACCTAACAATAATGAAATTTAGAATGCTTTGTGACCACAAATAAAGAAAAAGTCTAAAATTGAGAAAATTTATTTTTTTTACCCCTAAAAAATTGAATAGTGATAGTGAAGTTTGTAGAAAAAAGTGTCAGAATCTCGAAAAAGGCTTATCGATTTCGAAATATCTTACTCCACTCAGTTACTTAACCCTCAGGGCGTGAGTCTCGCTCGCACTTGTATGTTTTTTCATGATAAAATAATCAAGTTATCACTTGTCATGGCGCAAACGAGTACTACAGCTGTTCCAAAGTTCAAGTAAAGCAATTTGCTGAGAAACTGTTCACACAACTGAACACACAGTTAGACACTGAAGGTATCACGAAGGGTTCCTTATTAATTTTAAGAAACGAAACCCTAAAAAGCAAAAATTAACATGACTACTAAGCGAGCTTCATCATTCTACCGCGTAGGTATCCAATTATATCTCATGTAAATATTGGCAGACTACCGAGGTAGAGCAGAGGCTCTCAAACGTGGATTACTAACTGGATTGGATTAACGTGGATTGATTTAATTTGAGTAATTTATCAGTTCTATGCTAAGTGACTATAAAAAAAAACATCATTATCATCAGCCTATAGAAGCCCACTGCTGGACAAAGAGCCCCCCCTAAAATGCCACAACGAGCGCTCTTGAGCCGCCTCCATCCACCGACTTCCTGCGACGTTTATAATGTCTTTAGTCCATCGAGTGGCAAGGTCGTCCGGTTTGTAGTCGCCACTGGAGAACCTTTATTCCCCAACGGTTGTCAGTTCTGCTAGCTATATGAGCTGCCCATTGCCACTTCAACTTGCTAATTCCGCTGTGGATCAGTAGTACTACTGAGTAGTTCAACTGGTAGTACAAATGATACAACCTTTAGCACTAATACAAAAAAAACAAGAAAAATCACTTCAGAGAGTCAAGTCAATGATTATAGTCAAATAAGTTGGCACGTTGGAACTTTGACAACTCATAACTCAAAAGCCTATGTAACCTATTGGCATGATCCTTTTACCAGAATGTCATATGTTAGAGTACTATACGAGAAATCAATAGCAAAAAAACCTGGCCTGACAACCGTAACCGAACTAGGATAATGAGGGTAGTAGATTGCTATTGCCTTTTGTTCAGGCCTGTTTTTCTTATCATCATCATACCACGGGTTCCCGTTGATAGACCTGCCCCCTTATTCGCTATGACCAAGAGATTTTTTGTCAATAACGTGTGACGTCACCCATGCTATTTAGCGACGATTCCACGCAGATATCGTAACGAGCCCGCGTTATGTCACGTTTGGTCATAGCGAATACGGGGCAGGTTCTTTCTTTTATTGACTTCTCATATATCCCTCTAACATATAACTTAGGTTTCAACACTGGCGAAAAGAAAAAAAAATATGCCAGTAATGTATGGCCAAAGTTGCATTGGCTTTTTTACATTTCCATTTTCTGACTGGTCATTCATGCGTTACGAATTTTTAGAGCAATCTTCTTTAGCGGAGTCGTAACACTCCTTTAAATAAACACAAATATAAGGGAAAATTGGTTAAAACACTCAAATTAAAAAATGGCTACGCTAGCGTCTTCATACCGAGTATCCAATTATATCTCGAGTAAATATTAGCAGACTGTACCGAGGTAGAGCAGAGGTTCTCAAGCGTGGATACCATATCCCCTTCCCTTTTTTGTGCAATGTAACTAAATAACAACCATAACATAACACCCAACAGTCACATAAGTAGCAAGTAGTAGTAATGTTGAACCAAATTGAGCGTTTATATTATTTACGTATTTGTTTTCTTTATCAGTATATGTAATGTCATGTATATATGTTTATGGTAGGTTATAATAATAATATATATATATATATACATATAATATGTATCTAGTTATTTTAAGTAGGTAAGTAATTAATTATGTTAACTTTATAATCTCGTTATGTATTATTTCCCTATAGCACTACCACCCACTCTACATTACACAAAGGTTAGCTGGAAGAAAATGCTAATTAGCATTAAGTTCGCCTACATACTTGTTTTTTTTGTATTGCAATAAAGTATTTTCTATCTGTCTATCTATCTAAGTAGTCACGATCCCACACTAGGATTCCCTGCGTCGTGGGTACAAAGAACTATGAGTACTATGGTACCATAACACCCAGACCCGGAACAAATATTTGCAGATCATACAAACATTTGTCCCGCAGCGGGAATCAAACCCACAACCTCATGCATCTCAGCCGCAAGCCGCGCTACAGAGGTCGTCTTAAATGTCATAAATGGTTCCTTAGAGTGTTTTATCAAGTACTTGATGTTAAGAATTAATACAATACGGGGTCTTGTTGTGGTGTGTCCGGCCTAAGAATAGACACCTCCATACCCTCCCATGGATGTCGTAAAAGCCGACTATGGGATTGCACCAGAGGACGAGCAGCAGCATCCACCTGAATACTCAACAATAATACTGCGCTCACCAATCGTGTCTAACAAACGTGGTATGGCAAATCCCCCCATAGCATGAAGGAGGCCTCGTCCAGCAGTGGACTTCCAACGACTGATGATGAAGCGTTTATGAATGTAAGCATAAGTATGCGTACAAGTAGAGGCACGAAACTCTAGCGCTGACCGTTATTGCGCATAAGTCAAAAGTAAGGTATCTTGGGGGGATCTCTATCTCTATATATCTCTTCTCTGTTTGCCTGCGACGCAGGAGGTTGCGGGTTCGATCCCCGCCTCGGAACAAATATTTGTGCGATCTGCAGATAATTGTTCCGGGTGTTCTGGGTATTTTCTATGTATAATAAAAATATGTATCTATGTAATGTATATTATATTACGTATATCAGTTATATAGTTGCCATAACACAAGCTCTGCTTAGCTTGGGGCTAGATAATGTTGTGTGAAATGTCCAGCATTATTTATTTATTTTATTTTATCTTATAATAATTGCATTGCGTGCGCGACAGTAAACATGCGCAACTATCCCCTCCACACGTTTCGTTTAGCTCTAGACTTACTTACCGTTCGTTATACAATGGACTAAAAGTAGCTTTATTTGAGAACTCTATTGAATCTCGAGAGGGTTGGTTCGTTTGTATTAGCGGATTCAAGCTGCCGCGGATTTAATCTTTTCTGTAAGCATTGTTGGACAAGAAAATTGGGTACATACCGAGATAAAACACTAGGTAATTGTCATTTAATATTGTTATCCCAGCAGTGGTATTGCAAATCAAAAGCTGAGGGACGTGACTTTAAAAAAAATGCTCTGTCAGAGATGTGACATACTTCATTCAAAAGAGATTTTTGAGCCCTAATATATTGTTAAGGGACTGTCTACACCCCAACCCAATTATGTCCCATTACGGCTCTTTAACAGCAAAAAAAAATTCTAGGAAAAAACAAGTATTTCGCCATTTTTTTGGTACGGAAAACTTTTATCATATTTTTTTGGGGCACTGCTTCTTTGTTGGCCTTCCTGAGGAGCAAGAGAGCCCCGCCCTATCAAAATACAAGAACAAAGACACGGATGAAATTAACTCTAAAAACAGCGTACCAAAAATACCGTAGTTCAAACACAAGAGTTAAAATTAACTACCTACTGATAATTTTATTTTAATTCTAACCCCCTTATTCATAATCCTTTTTTAAACCTTTTTTAGTTAAAATATGTTTTGTCTTGTTTTGACGTATGACATTTTACATCGGTGGGGTCAGCACGAATAATTTACGTTACCAAGACGCTAACGAGACGATCGCAAACGTCAAATATTGGCCAATGACATCATGGTAACTTGAAATCTTAGTAAGTTGATTGGTTCATATTTGACGTTTACTATCGTCTCGCTAGCGTCTCGATAACGTTAGATGTTCCTGCTTGGGCCTCTGAGAGAAGAAAACAAAAGCTATTTTAAATAAAATAGGTTTAAAACATGACCCTTAGAAAGAACACTTCATTTTTAAAAGGAGAATTATAATAATTAACTTCGGTAGTCGGCAAGCACCACAAAATAGACCAATTTAAATATTTCCACAGCATAAAAATTCGATTGAAACAATTAATTACAACAGTAAAACTCTTTCTTGAGCGGAGAAACAGAATAATAAAGATGGCGACGTTGGAACGTCAGGAATTCAAAATTGGAATTCGTTCGATTGGTCATTCGAGCGTAACGTATGTTTTGTGCAATTTTCTTTGTAGTTTTCAAACTTGAATCTTCGGCTTTATATCTGAGTGCATAGAGGTTAACAGGATCGAGTTTCGTGTTGGTTTATGTAAATATTTCGATAGTCAGACCTCCACACGGAGCGAAGGGTTAAGATAACATAATCTTAAATATTCGTGGCGTAAAGGCTCCTAAGGTCAGTAAAGTTACCTATGTTTCGATTACGAATAATGTAGGCCTGTAGGCGCTGTTCACATTCCTACTTTTTTACGGGTTATCTTCACGCCAACGGCCTTTGGAGGTCGACACAGAGAGGAGATAGTAAAGGTCTAGACAAATCGCTTTGGTTCTACCGTCCATAAATTATATGAGAAAAGTTTTGACTTTATATAAATAAACACAACATTATCTAGCCCCAAGCTAAGCAGAGCTTGTGCTATGGGTACTAGATAATTGATATACTCAATACAATACATTACATAGATAGATATTTTTTATTATACATAGAAAATACCCAGAACATCCTGAACAAATATTTGCAAATCGTACAAATATTTGTTCCGAGGCAGGAATCGAACCCGTAACCTCCTGCATCGCAGGCGAACCTTCACCCGCCGCGCTACATTGGTCGTCAAGTCGTATATGACATGAGGACATGAGATCGTATATGGTTGTTAGGAGACCATAATTATTATTAAGACTTTTCAGTTTTTTTTTTTTTTGGCGCTTTGGACCAACTTTACAGGCATTTGCCATTCCATTAGGTGTACCTTTTTTGGTTCACCTATCATTCAACTAATTGTCGATTTAAGGAGATTAAATATGTCTGGATTTGCCTTTGTCATTTGGACTCTAAATATAGAGCGGTAGATACGAGATTTCTCAAATAACAAACTACCTTATTTATTTGAGAAAGATACAATCTCATTACACTCAGTGTAGGAAGGCCCCCCTCTAGATGGACCAAGGATATTATAAAGGTAGCAGGAAGTCAATAGATGGAGGCGGCTCAGAACTGTTCGTCATAGAATTCTATGGGGAAAGCCTATGACCTGCAGTAGACTTCTACAGGTTGATGATGAGGATGATGATGATGATGATGAGGCTGATGATGATGATGATGATGATAAATATATTTTGTTTTATAAATCATTTTCATCACAGGGATTTTATGTATTTACTACTCACATTAACATTTAAAATTGAATGTCGAACGAAGATAAAAAATCTGTGTCCGACTTTAGTGCAAGACATTTTATTGTCATACAAAAATAGCTTAGAGTATGATGAATGATGTGTTGTTTCATTAAATGAATATGACGTCACAATTCACTAGGCACGCACTATATAAATGTACTTATTTTTAGAACTGATACGTACAGCATGTTTAATTTTGACAGACAATTATTATTAGCTGAACTTTAACCCCCATATTCATAATAATTTTATATCTCTTGTTCCCCGTACATAACCAAGTTACAAAACCAGCACTGGAAGAGGACAAATAATTCCTATTCCAAAACCGGATTTGGTAAAGAGATTTTTTTTTCCTTGTACAAAACCTTCGTTATGGGCTGGTTATGTACTAGTAAAAGAAATTCCTAATACAATACCCGGTTTTAAAATAGAAATTATTATTGTCTTGTACACAACCAACGTTGAGATACCTATTTTAGTTAAAATATGTTTTGGTTTGGTTTCTCGGATGTAAAATGTCATACGTCAAAACAAGACAAAACATATTTTAACAAAAATAGGTTTATAAAATGATTTTGAATAAGGGGGTTAGGCTGTTTGTTTTAGAAGCCAAATATAGACATTTTTATGCTTTTATAAAAACAGAGCAGTAATATTCTATGAAAATCCATTAATGCCGGTTTCTAGTCTATAGAAAATAAGGAAGTATCGAGAAATTAATTTATTAACAGTGGGCATTTTTCAAAATTCCGATTTCTGAATGTGACTAACATGATTTTTCAATTTAGTTTCTGTTTATTTGAGATCATCGTTACCTCCTTTGTAACTTGTGGCATAAAGGCACGAAACGCAATGAACATTGAACACCCAAAATAAACATTTGAAAATCAACTCCCCAAAAAGCCCATTCCTTAACAGTTCATAAAAATACTTCCCCAAAAGCCCATATCAATAACGTAACGAAAAACACGAAACTTTTAAAATTACCCCAAAGAACCAATCTCCCACATTCCACACCCCGTATAACATGTCTAGTAGGCGCCAATGATTCATGGAGGCTGTCGTCCAATAGCGGCGGGTTCTATATTCAAACGCGCTAATGGAAGCCGATCGAGGCGCCTGCGCATCTTTAATGTTTTGGGTTACCAGGTGCGAGAAATTAGCCCAAACTGAGGAGTTAGTTAGATTGATTTCAATCTCTATTGTTCCGGGAAATATAAAGGCAATATCAAACCGGCATGTCCTATAGAGGCTCGGTACCGTGAGCTGAATGAACCCAAACACTGCCAGGCTACTGTTAATCATCGAGGAGTTCCATTGTCCACCTTCCATCTACATCGTCAGATCAGCTCGCTATCACCATAATATTGTATTGTCATCTGAACTTGACAGGAAAATTTGGAAAATTTCAATTCAATCGGTTGGATGGAATTGATTCAAAATCAAAAGCTTTTAATGTGCCTTTATGCGGAATCCTTTCACCACACTGATTCTTATAGTCAAAGATTGTTTATTTCTCAAACGAAATTTACATTTCACTTACCATGAGAACTTAAGTTTAAGGTAAGTAAGTGCTTCTAACAATTATATTGTATAAAATTAACTAAGCTAAGCGATTTTACTGAATTAGTGGGTAATTTAACCAAACAAGCAAGCCAAATCTTCAATTACCCGCATGTCCATGCGTACAGTTCAATTTATCAAGTATCGCTCGCTCCGGCTAGGCTAAAAATAATAATAACAATAATTCTTTCACCATCGATCACTAGGCCCTTTTTAGGACCACCACGCTTCAAATTGGTCTCTGACCTAACGCAGGGTGGGTAAAAAAGAACAAGTAACAAAACAAACATATCCACAAAGCAAGCAACACAGCTGGCAACACCGCTAGAAAGCACTTCGGCTCAGGAAAAATGTATGGTTCGTTTAAAATGTTTTTGTTCTTAATTTCAGTAAGATTAACTGCGTATGAGATTCGGCGCCTTTTACAACGTAATATACGCATGCGTGGACGACTAACGTCAGCTCTGTGTCACTCCATCGCCTTCATGTGTACAATTAGCCGCAGTGTCCGACCGCGTTCTATCGTGGTAAAAGTACCATGTCCTAATCCAGGGCATAATCTATCTGTGTACCAAATTTCATCGAAACTGGTTCAGCCCATAAAGACGTGACAAGAAAAAATTCAAACTTTCGCATTAGTAGTGTTTGAACGCAAGCAATCCAGCACCTGGTCGTCTGGAACAGATCGCTCTCAGCGATATGACCGCCCATTGTACTTCAATACTTATAATAAATATGATTATTTTAATGTTTTAATAGTGGTGTGTAATAAAGTGTTTTCTATCAATCTATCTCACCTGAAAAACTGCTTGATGTTTTGTTTTTGCAAATGGAATTGCACTCTCTCACGATTTACTTTTAAGTTTAAAATCGTTCGCGTGTTCACACATTCATACATCGTTGTTAGTTTAGTAGTTCAAGTGAAACTTTTGCAAGTCTGTACTAATATTTATTCTGTGCTTCTGTCTTGAAACATCCAGTTGTCATAGACCCGAGAAAGAACGAGAGGGGAATACATTTTATAGGGATTAGAATGAGGTGGGAGATATTTAGGGAGGTTCGTGTAAATTGGACACCGGTTTAAAGTGTGTGAGGTATGTTAATTTTAAATGTGGATTTATTTTAATTGGCTGTAAGCGGGAAATGAAAGGAAGTTCAACTGTGAACTTCAATTTGGATGTTTTGATGTGTTTAATCTTTTTTTTCCTAATGTAGTTTAAGTGGTTGCTATTTTCGTTTGCGGTTGGAGTTGAATGCAATTCATAACGCTACAGACTTAATGGAAGCGCTCGTTAATGAAATACTTTGTCTTATTAATAACTTCTGTTCTAAAGTATGTTGATTCTTTTTATTTTTTATTTTTAACTTAATCATCCAGATGTACGTTACCATACGATGATAACTTTTCATTTAAAAAACCGACTTCCGCCATTGTATTCGACTAAATATTTGGATGAAAAAAAAATGACGAAAGAACCATAGTGGTGAAAGGATTATGATACTTTCTGAATGCAAATGCTTGGTTTGTTGCTGAAAATATCATAATCGCCATATGTATGCCTACAATATTTGAGGAGTTCCCTCAATTCCTCATGGATTCCATCATCAGAACTGGATTCTGAAAAAAATGGGACCAATCTGGAATTATATCTATTCAAATAAAAAAAGAATTTTCCAAATCGGTTCATAAACACCGGATACATGCGGTAACAAACATAAAAAAAAATACAACCGAATTGAGAACCTCCTCCTTTTTTGGGAAGTCTGTTAAAAATGATAAACCAACAAAACCATTTGAGTCAGACATATAATTTATGAGTTGTCTTATGGTTTTTCTGAAACCACAGAAAGCAAATAAGAAGTCTCATTGTTTTTTAACATTCATTAATATAATACACTCGAGAGCAATGAATCCGGGTCACTTAAAGAATCCTAAAAATCTCGGAAACTAAAAATGCTAGGTTAATGCAATAAATTGTATTTAATAGACAATGTAATACTCCTTAAATGAAGGTATTAAAACTTCTTAGTTATTGTAAAGTTATATCATAAAAAAATCAAATTTGAAAAAGGGCCACTTTCGAAGATGGAACTACGAAATTACAGCATTTGGTTTTGCTTTTGTTTGTAATCTGTCATTTATCATTGTTTGATTTCTGTTTTTTTGTTGTTTTTTTTCTGCGTAAACGCAGTAATGGAAGCACGAGGAGGCAATACGAAGTATTAAAATTCAAGAAAATCGTAATAAAGTTCAAAAATTTCATGTTTCCTATTTTTGTTTTAAGGAGAGATCAGCAGTTTTTTTCTTTATGTAATTTTGTGTTAATAAAATGTATGGTGACTCATATTTTTTTTACCTTCATTTAAGGAGTATTACATTGTCTATTAAATACAATTTATTGCATTAATCTATCATTTTTAGTTTCCGAGATTTTTAACATTCTTTAGTGACCCGGATTCATTGCTCTCGAGTGTATACTAGCGGCCCGTTCACGACTTCGTCCGCGTGGTCCCGGTGGTCCAGTCAATAAGTAGTAAATAAATGAAATAGTGTTTAAGCAATAATAATGTTAAGTTTCATCAAAATCCGTTCAGTAGTTTTTGCGTGATAGAGTAACAAACATCCATCGATACAAACAAACTTTCGCATTTATAATATTATATAGTGAAATAAAATCGTTGCGTGAATGCCTGACGTACTATCAACGCACAGACTAAAACGTAAGAAAGGAATATCCGACATCCACCCTAAGGGGATGAACTGGGTGTTGGAGTTTGTATGGAAAAAGCTACATGCGGACAAAGTCGCAGGCCTTCCACTAGTGACGTTATATCGAGATGTTCTGAAATGTCATCCAGCAACTCGTCAACGTATTTACAATTAAACTTTAACAGTAAAAAATTTAGATTTTAAACATTCGTGGTTGGGGATCATTTTAAAATTTTAAAAAAGAAACGGCTAATTACCACTGTTTTTCATCGTATTCGCCAGTCTACCGTCGAACGCGGTCGCGGGCGGTGCTCATGATGAAGAGGCTTCTGAACTCAAGCTCGAAACGTCAGCAAAAGTGACGAAAAACAGTGGTATACAGCCTTTTTTCAATTTAAAAAGTAAAAAATATCTTGCCTATCGACATCTGAGGCAGAAATAAATCAATTACTAAGCTTCATTCCATATTTGCATTTATAAATCCAAACTAAATGCACAAACAGGTGTCCAAATCGTAAAATCTAACCCACAAAGCGTTCCGTCCGTCTGTTAGTCCGAGGCGTGACAGCACATTGAGACATCAAATTTATTACGTTTTAATAAACGCAAATAAAATTTGAATGTAGTTTAAATGTTTAAACAAATTCATTGCGCTTGCGCCCCCATTGGGCTGAATGGATTTAGTCGTGCGTATGTAAATGCGTTAGGGGTTCGCAATATTTTTTTTCATCATTCAGACGCGATATTAATTTAAAACATTAAATACTAGATTGTACGGGTGAAAAACTTTTTTTTAAATTTACTTAGAATAGATGATAAAGATGTATGAATCCTAGACCCGTATCAATAAACGGAACATAACCATTGGAACAATCTAGAGTGTGTTCCAATTTCAAAATTCGCATACAAAAATGGAATTTTTCGTGAACGCAAGGTCGGTCTCTTGAGTTCGATCTATTAATACGGGCCCTGGAATCTCAGAAATCCAAGTACTGAGAATTATTTAAGACTATACCATAATAAAGTTTCAGAAATTGGATTAAAATATACTCATTTAAAACATTTGGTAGACTACAAATAGTAGTTTATGAAACTGTTGCATAATAAGGGTTCTTAAAACACGAGTGTTTTAAGACCAAATTATGTGCAGTTTCATACACTACTTTATCTAATCTCATGAAATAGGTAATATTATATTTTAAAGCCTTGGTAACATTTATTGTAATACCTTCTACATTTCGCAGGTAAGAGGTTCATTCCAGAGGAGACGACCTCTGTGGCGCGGCGGGCGAAGGTTCGCCTGCGACGCAGGAGGTTGCGGGTTCGATTCCCGCCTCGGAACAAATATTTGTACGATCTGCGGATATTTGTTCAGGGTGTTCTAGGTATTTTTCTATGTATAATAAAAATATCTATCTATGTAATGTATATTTGACAATGAAATTTGTGCAAAATTACAGCTTATTATTTGATTATTTTATTTATTTGTAAACGTTTAGCGCCAAAACGCGCGAGCGTGTTGCGGTGCGTCCACAGATTATGCATAGAAAAACTGCATTGCAACCTCCTTGGTCCAAGTGAAGTTGTATCGTAATGGAAAAAAAGTTATATTATGATACAGTTGTCCATAGAAGAGCTGTATCTGAATGTAATTTTTTTTAAAAAATATTTCGATGTCATGTGCATAAAGACTGTCATTTTAGTTTTGTTTTTAGTTTTTTAATCTTTATATTTCAGTACGAGAGTAGATAAAGTTCATTAATGAATTGATACGCAGGCAAACCATAGGGTCGGTGGAGTCCGAACGGGCGCATCAAGCTTATTACTAAAAGTACTAAAGTGCCGTTTTTTTAAAATAAAACTAATGAATAAATCAGTAGTAGTACTTTGTACAACCCCACCAAACAAGAGACAGATTTTATTATCCTTTCTAAAATGTATGCCTAAAATCAAAACATACAATTTTTCAGAGCACAGTGACACTAACAGAGTTATGAGTACATTACCCAAAAACATTAAAAATTGGATTAAGTCCCTGGCACGGCTTCAAAGCGTACGGATAATATATTTAGCATTTTTGCGTTGCGGAACTCCAAAATTGATATTTACATAGAGACGTAGCTTAAAAGGGAGAAGCCAGGTCACTTAACAAGCTCTTAATAATAGTAAGAATAAAACTGGAAATAAAATCTGCAATGAAGAATGTGGCATACCATAGAGAAATAGCTGACGCTGACGCCTAGATAGAAAGAAAAAAGAAAGAAAGAAAGAAAGAAAATACATTTTTTTTTTAGATATACTCCAGATTGTGATCGCTAGCAATGTGATCAGCATTACGTATAGAATGAAGGGTACATGTTGAACTTGGTTAACACCGGGTAATGATAGGGCTAGAATAGAGTGAATGATGATAACTCGCACAATTAGATGCAACTCAGTCTATTTACTACTGTTGAAAGTAACGGTGTGGTTAATTCTGGCGTATACCTACTCTCTAACGTGGCCAGTAAAGGCAAACCAAATAGACGTAAGGAATTAATTGTTCTAGCTGTTCTGTCGTACTGCGGTACATACAGGCTGGGTGAGCCGGGGTAATCCCGGTAAGTAATTCTCTGAGTAAGTAATGCGTTGATAAATGAAATTAAATCGCACAAACAAGTGCTGCGCTACTTGCCCGCGGCTCCCCTTTTGTACGCACTACCCAAAATGTATGTAGTGATGGGGTGAAACTAATACAGCAGTTTATCGATTGTTGTAAGAGCTCAATGTCGATTAGCTGATTTTAAGCTATTACAATATTTTAACAATTCAAAATTGTTATAATTAAATATTGAATAAGAACAGTTTTTAATATTTTAAGATTTAGATATTTTAAATGAGATAACTAGGCATGGAACTTCTTAAATGAAGTCGCAAGCAGCTTGCTATATTTTGTTCTGGAAGATTCATAGACAGCGAACCGAAAACAACCGTGATTAAACCGAATCAATTTAGTCAAATATAACAAATTATAAGTCTATTTTTCGATGATGTTATTATTTCTTATTTTATTTTGGAAGATTCATAGACAGCGAACCGACAAGAACCGTGATTAAACCGAATCAATTTAATAAAATATCTCTATTTTTATATATATAAGTCTATTTTTCGATGATGTTTCATTATTTTATCTTTTCGCGCGTCATTTGTGCAAATATGCACGCAACTTTCAATGGCGTCGCGTGTCCAGTGTTCATATTTGCACATAACGTGAGCAGTTTTGTTGGCGGGCGTTTTTTTCTTACTTGCAATTATCTCAACGCCTATTGGTTGTATTCAGTGTGACGTTAGTTCATCTACCCATAAATTCTGACGTGTAATTGGTGCAATACTCAAGCCCAATAAGGTAAAAATCAAAAATTTCAAATCAGTGCGTCATCTTTGCTCGCAACGTCGCCCCGTTGGCGCCACGGAGTTTTTAGGTATCGTGATCTGTTGTGTGAAAAATGACTTCAAGGAGCAACCGGTGATTGTTGTGATATGATTATTACATATATTTACTAGGAAAACAGTGTACTATATGTGATAAGTGGTATTTTTACAAAAAGTGGCCAAAATCTGTGTGATAAATGTGAATAACTTTTGACCAGTTTCGCGGCGCGGCGTGCGGTTTCTGTAATGGCGGCTTTTGTTTTTTGTAAAAGTTAGAATTGCTGTGTTATCATTAGTGTCGAAGTGAGAGAGTTTATGAAATGAATACGTAAATATATAAGCTAAAAAGTTATGGTGTTATTTTTGGTGTATGCTATTGTGAATCAGTGTATTGTGGCAAATGTTAGCTGATGTTTGTCAGAAATGAAGAATTTTTGGATTTACCGTGGTAATTTGGAGCTCATGTAAGTTTTTGCATTTATCTAGAGCATGTTAGCTGTTAGGAAATTTCATAGTGAAAACAACGATGTATGATTCATATCATATAATTATAGCGTTAATATCTTATGATTTTTTTAACCGATGGCCTAACCAAAAAAAATGACGTCACCTAAAAATCTGACATAAGCTGGGAACTTATAGGTAGGGATTTTCCACGTTTGACGGGTTATTGAAAAAACATAGGTAAACAAAATAGACAGAAAGTTGAACATAAAAAAACATTTTTTTATCGATAGCACAGATTTCAAACCCTAAAACAAAGTTAGCAAAAAGAACATCGCAACCGACATGTGCGCGCCAATCTGTCGCTGAAACGCCACTACATTTCAAGCACCTCTCCCTTCTTCCTCACACTACAACTCTACCCATACACCCATTTCACTCCCACACCCTACAGACTGTAAGTATAGGGTGATGTCGCGACTACTTAGCGATGGAAGCGATAATAGTATGATGCGATGCATTGAATTGTTTTATGGATGTCCGATTCGATTATTCGGTTAAAGAACATATCGAGTTGCAACACTCCGGTTACGGTATAAACAAAACAAAGAAAAGGTTGGGTTTGTTTGTGTCATTTCAACGTTTAATTCACAATAGAAAACACATTTATGTATTGTGAATAACAATGTCACGACGACGCATGAGTAGTATGAGTACTGACACTGTTGACAATAAGATTTTAATATAAAAATTCTATAATATTCAAATTATTATCATTCGGTCTATGCAACTGTCGAGTATAAAATGCCTTTTTTAACAGATTTCAAAAAAAGAAGGTTCTCAAATCAGGCTTTTTTTAACCGATTTGAACATATTTTTTTTTGTTTGAATGGATACACTTCCAGTACTCTGTCATAAAACAATGTATATCCTAGCTGTATTTAGGCTTATCGGAATCGCCATGAGATGCACTCTGGCAATGAATGATTTTAATGGTAATATCCCGCGTTCAAGTTGCGCTACTTGAGTCGTATTTTACGTGTGGCCTTGATTTAATTTATTTGCCACACTGGCTTTTTCGCCATAAAAACATCATCCAGATACTTAAGTCGAATACAATGGCGGAAGTCGGTTTTTTAAATGAAAAGTTATTATTTCATGGCATTTCTTTGTAAGATGGGGCGTGGGTTGCTTTGACCACAGTCGCAACTTTGTGTGGAAACTTTTTTATGCAAGACAAAGGCTTTTCAGATCAGATTTTGCTGATACGTATTCAATCATACAATTTTTCTCCAACAAAGCGGCTCAACCAACTCCAATCTGCATTCCTTTAATTAAAATCAACAACAGCTGATTAAACTCTCTACAATCCGTGTTCGAAATCACAACACCGCTGATTTCACCCCCAATTTGGCGCCATGTGACCCGTCCCACGGACTCGAACCCGAGACCGCGTGAAGCGCACCTGGGCTATTCGCACGACACTTAACGTCAAATCTCCGAGACCCCATTTGGGATGACGATAAGGAGACGGGAAGTGGGAATTAAATGTGCTAGTCTTTTTTTGCGGATACAACGGCTATGTTTCAAGAGAGATAAAAATTGTGAGGAACGGGCGCTTCAAAGAAAATAAAAAGGCGACAATTTTAAGCTTGAAATTGCATTAGGCATGGAAGAGACTGCCAATAAATGATAATTCGCAAGTCAAAGTCAATAGTTATTTGTTATACAAGAGTGCAAAGTTGCTTGTTAACCACGTGCTCAATTTTGATGACCGAGCAAGCGAAGGATTCTAAAATTTAATCACGAGCGTAGCGAGTGATTTAAAAGTTAGAATCCTGAGCGTTAGCGAGGGAATCAAAAGAGCACGAGGTGAAAAATCTTTGCACTCGAGTGCAACACGTAACTTTTCATCCCACCTTAGCGAGGAAATGACTAAATGCAATAAAAAACATTTGCACATTTTTAACAGTTTCAGTCAATTCTGTTGCCGTCAAATAAACTTCCTCGTCGCTAGAATCACTCATTTTAGGTTTTTCACTAATTTTCAAGTTTCTTGTTTTTAACCTAAGGTTTTAACAACATGACGTGAAAAGAAAATGGCGCGCGTAAAGAAAATAAAAAAAAGCAATACACCAAGAAGGTTCCGAGTCCGAATTTTTAACAAATTAAAAAAGTTTGTATGATAAATTCGGCACCATGGAGGTTATTTTTTTTTTTTATGTTATGGCTCTACAAACTGGCATACGGCCCACCTCATGGTAAGCGGTTACCGTCGCCTATTGACATCTGCAACACCCGAGGCATTGCCAATGCGTTGCCTGCCTTAGAGGACCCTTTTCACATTTTTTTTGAAGCTGTGCATATTGTAGTTAAGCGGAAAACCTCAGAAGGGAGCTATTCCACAATTTGCACGTATGTGGGAGAAAAGATCTCGTAAAGCGAGCTGTACGAGATACCCACACATCGATGATGTGTGGATGAGCTCCCAACCGATGTCGAGAGGTGCGATGATAAAACCTGGAAGCGGGTATAAGCTCAAATAGTTCCTCAGAGCACTCCCCATTATAGAGTCGATAAAAAACACAGAGCAAGCCGATATCTCGGCGCAGGCTCAGCGGCTCTAGTGTACTAGTGAGCTTGGGATCGTTGACGATTCTAACGGCTCTTCTCTGTATGGAGTCAAAGCGAAGCAGCTGGTACTTGGGAGCCCCGTGCCATAGGTGAGAGCAGTATTCCAGGAAGGATTCCAGGAGGTAGAAGTAAATAGGTTTAATGATGTTTTAAATTCACAA
Source organism: Epirrita christyi (assembly GCA_951392215.1). Classification (NCBI taxonomy): domain Eukaryota; kingdom Metazoa; phylum Arthropoda; class Insecta; order Lepidoptera; family Geometridae; genus Epirrita; species Epirrita christyi. Next base: position 12,170,880 of record OX595856.1, on the reverse strand, counting down.
ACTTAGTGCACACGATGTTCTAAATTCAATTTTACTTTATCCTCTAGCGGATAAAAACGGCTTTTACACTCAGATATCGAATAGCAAAAATACTCTTTCCGAGATGGTGGGATGTTCCAACCCTGTTCCCCCCCCCTGTTCCAACGCGACCAAGAAATCAAACAAACCTTGAAAACGCAACGATATGATAATAAATACGCTTAAGTGACATTAGTAGTTAACTACTAATGTTAATAAGTGGTCGACTACTTGTGTAATATGTATCTATTAAAAATTTTGATTTACCTTTTTTACAAAAAGTAAGCAATTATGTAACAACACAGGGAATTTTACTCTGAGAGCTAGTGTACAAAGATATAATATGGTACCTATGTAACCATATTATTGTCATTAAATGTAAGTTTTTCTGGATCAATAAATGATTATTATTATTATAAAATAAGAAAATAAAGCTGGCTAATAATTACAACAGGGTAAGTCTAACCCAGCTGCTGTTAATAAGCGTTATCGATCAAGCAATCGCGCAAAATTTCGAAACACAGCTTGACCACATCCCGCTGGGCTAACTCAACACAATCACCACTGAGTGGGATTGAGAGAGCACAGTGGGTACAACAGGATTGGGAGAGTAAGTAGTAACTCAGTGGCACAACAGCACAGCAGGACACAGCATGACGTCAGATAGAGACGTCGGCCTCGGGGGGGCGTGGTCGGTACATTGTAATGGGACTATTATTGGAAGGGCTTGTATTGTTTTGATTTATTTTTATTCGGAGGTGGATTTGAATTAAGAGGAATTAATGGTCAGCTTTGTTAAGTAAATAGCTCTGAAATTAATCAAAGTAAACCGAATTGACGTGATGACTGTTTAAAGTGCAGTGGTGTGTCCGGCCTAAGAATATACCTCTCTTTCTCCTCTCGTGGATGTAGTAAAAGCCTTGCTAAGGGATTACACCAGGGTAAGGACAGCAGCAACCACCTGAGTGCTAACACCAATCTACGTTCACCAATCCGCCTGCCAAGCGTGGTGATTATGGTAAATCCCCCTATTGTATTCAATGGGGGAAGGCTTCGTCCAGCAGTGGAAGTAAACGGGCTGCTGATGACTGTTTTAAAAGGTAATTTCACATAAACCATAAGTTATCAAATTTAATAATTCTGACACTGATTGAATATTGTTTAGTTGATAACAAATGGGGGTGAATTTCAGAAATTATTTTCTTAGCAACGACCACAAAAGGAATGTACCCTCCAAATTGCAGGTCTCCAGGACTTACGATTTTTAGGCTGTGCGTTGATAGTCAGTCACGCAAAGATTGTATTTTAACCGACTTCCCAAAAAGGAGGAGGTTCTCAATTCGGTTGTATTTTTTTTTTTTTTTTTTTTTTTAATGTTTGTTACCGCATATCTCCGGCGTTTATGAACCGATTTGGAAAATTCTTTTTCTATTTGAATAGATATACTTCCAGATTGGTCCCATTTTTTTCAGAATCCAGTTCTGATGATGGGATCCGCGAGGAATTGAGGGAACTCCTCAAATATTGTAGGGATACATATGGCGATTTTGATATTTTCAGCAAGACACCAAGCATTTGCATTCAGAAAGTATAATAATCCTTTCACCACTATGGTTCTTTCATAATTTTTTTTTCATCCAAAATTATTTAGTCGAATACAATGGCGGAAGTCGGTTTTTTAAATGAAAAGTTATTATTGATTTACGACCAATACCTTTCATATAAACAGATGACAATCCAAAAATAGCCGACCTATACAACATTAATGAATCCTTAGCGAAAACGATGATTAACCTTAGGCCTATAGGGATCACTATACGAAGAATTCAACAACATACCAAATACTGACAACCGCAAAAACTGTAACATCTGACATCGACCCCACCCCAAACTAACTATATCATTTCAAATGACAGACAGACGTCACTGGGGACATGGAATATCGAACCCGTTCCCTGATGGATACATAGAAACCGCATTTGCGGCACGCGACCAACGGTAATTTTGTTTTATGTTAGGAAATTATATAATTATAGGTAGATGCGTGAGAATGTGGATAAAGCTTTTAGGGCAAATATTTATTTATTATTTATTTAAAAGATTAACAGCAATACAACTTTAAACAATATAAATTAGTTATTGTAGTTATAAAGCCAATTATAGTCTCTCAAAGTTATGCATAAGACTACGATAATTCCTACAAACTACCCTGATATGATAGCATTTAAGTAAAGTTTAAAGATATATAGTTTATACAGTTCATAACATGAAAGAAACAGTAAGTATACATATAATAAGTACACAGGAAAAGGAGAAAGAAATAATGCTTTGTTTATTCGTAATCTCGTTTTGATAGCACATGCACATCTTACAACAATATAATTCATCATAGACCCGCTATAGAACATGAATAATATTTATCTATTATTTTTTGCGTACTAAAAAATGTCTACAGGCCTAAAGCTTTACAATTAAAAGCCGATATATGGCTAATTCGTAAAGGGCTATAAAGATAAAGGATTATAAAAAAATAAAAGAGCATAATTAACACTATTTATCATTACTATTTAACATTATGACTAGTTCTGGAAATGCCCAATTCTCAAAATAACCAGAATAAGTCATTTTCAGATTATTCGGTAAAACAATTAGGCATTTGTCGCCTGAGCCATTTTGCTCTCTCATTCAGTATTCACACGGAAACATCTTCTAGATTAGCCTTCTTAAATCTTGAATCTGCCCTCAAAAACTTTTCGATTAACGCTATAGCAACAAAAACTGCAGTTTTGGCACATATTGCACTAATAACAACTAATCAAAACCATTTCCATCCGATTACCTCGTCACTACACAAGTATAAAACATTTAGAGGCACCTACTTCGCATGCGCCATATGCGTTTGCAGCGCTGTGAAATCGAATCAAAACACACTCGAAAAAAATATAACGTCATTAATTATTAGTGGTCCATTTGCTCCGCACCTCCCCTAAGTGCATGAGGTATTAGGGCAAGTGATTTTTATTACTTTACGAACGAATACGCATACTATTTTTAAGACTTGTCTATTTCTGATGATACAAAAGTCGACAGGGTGGGTAGCATGAGATTTCTCCAGAGTATTTTTCATTATCAATCCCTAAGGTATAAAAGTATGTCATAGATAAGCACGTGTCTAGTTTCGTAGACAGTTTTATACTCTTATGGAAAGAAAACATTCTTTCAATTCTTGCTATTCTTCCACGAACTGTATGGCTCTCAATAAACTAATGTTTTTTTTTTGTAATGGGAAGTTTTCTGACAGCTGAAAGATAATAGTTCTAAGTCCATGCATAGATGGCGCAGTCCTGATATGGTTGTCTAAATTTTGTCGGTCAGCCACCTACTGTCAGTGTCACTGACTTCACTCGCTCATACTGTTTGTTGGTGAAGTAAAGAAAGTATCTATGTAAAGTTTTTGTTGAAATTCTGATATATTTGTTAGTGTTACGTTATTGTTATAATTTTTTGTTGTTATTGTTGAAGCCAAACCAAGTTGACCGGTCTATAGTAGACTTGAAAAACGAGCTTCGGAATCGCAACGCGAAACTTGGGAGGAAAAAAAGAGAAAACAAAGAGAGTTTGTTCTCTGTGGTGCTTCTGCAAAATCTTCAGAAGACACAACCATGTCGAGTCACCGCCATCTAACGGAATTTTAAGCACTATTTTTTCTTTTTAATTGCCTCCCTGAAAACTTCCCATTGAAATAAAGGCGGTTTTAGTGTGACACATGTGAAGTGTGCCCGAGGTTGATCATCCCGTCACCGACACGTGTCAAGAAATTGCGGGCAATTTTACAATTTGTCTAATTCGATTAGGGGATTGTGTGACCGAAGTATTATGCAGTTCCTTTTATACTTATTTATTAATTTATTCAATAACAATAAAAATCGTGTCTGAACTAAAATAACTTATAACTTTTCATTTAAAAAACCGACTTCCGCCATTGTATTCGAATAAATATCTGGATGAAAAAAAATGATGAAAAAACCATAGTGGTGAAACGGTTATAATACTTTCTGAATTCAAATGCTTGATTTGTTGCTGAAAATATCAAAATCGCTATATGTATGCCTACAATATTTGAGGAGTTCCCTCAATTCCTCATGGATTCCATTATCAGAACTGGATTTTGACAGAATAGGACCAATTTGGAAGTATATCTATTCAAATAAAAAAATAATTTTCCAAATCGGTTCATAAACGCCGGAGATATGAGGTAAGAAACATAAAAATTTTTTTTAAAAAAAATACAACCGAATTGAGAACCTCCTCCTTTTTGTGAAGTCTGTTAAAAATACGCATTGTTACATTGAATAAGATTAATAATTATAAGACTTTATAATTCAGAAAGTCATCGATAGAGTAGAAGCATTCCTTCAGCAATAGCTGTTCAACATCAAATTTAAATTTATTAAAATTCACAACAGCTTTCAGTTCTTCTGGTGTCCAATCGTCTAGACATCTGCTCATCGCTCATGCTCACTCGATCTCACGCTCATTTTGAATATGACGACCGAAAATAATCAATTATCATTATCATCATCAACAGGCTTTGGACGTCACCTCCCCATACAATACAATAGAGGGAATTTATATTTGCCAGACGGATTAGTGATCGCAGTATTCGTGTCGAGTTCTCAGGCGGATGCTGCTGCCCATCCCCTGGTGTAGTCTCTTAGTCGGCTTTAACAACATCCACTGGAGGAGATAGAGGGATATATTCTCAGGCCGGACACACCACGGCAAAATTTCCTTTTCACACCACCTGCTCGACAATGTCCAATTACAAATCATGCAACCTCAACGTAAAGTAAAGCATTGTCTCTCTAGGGATATAAAGTTGTATGAAACTCCCTAGGGATTAAAGTGATTTGAATTTGGAAAATCTCAACACCTCGCTTCACTCAGGACTCTATATAACTCCCTCGCTACACTCAGGAGTTAACTTTAGAGTCCCTCGTTACGCTCAGGGTTCAATATGCCGCCCGCGACATAAGACACTGCTTTATTCCCTTAGTGCATAATCTACTATTACAATTCTATGAATTCGTTGTTTGTTAGTTCGTATCACTGTTTTTATCTTGGTTTCCCTGCTTTATGGTTGAAATTATGATGGCCATGAAAAGATTTTGTTACTGATATTGAAATAACGGCGGAAGTCAATGCGGTGAAAGAATGTGCACTTCGCAGAGAATCCTTTCATTCACAATTTTGATATTATACTAGTTTAACGCCCTAAATTGCCGTGGTAAGAATATACCCTTAAATCTCCTCCGTGAATGTCGAAGGGATTACACTAGGGACGGGGCTGCAGCATCCACCTGAATCCCCACATCATCTTTTCCCGTGAATGTCGTAAAACATGACTAAGGGATAGGCAGCAGCAATGTGCTTATAGTATAGCAGGGGACTTAAAAGGTTTTTTTTTTTTTTAGTAGTAGAACTTCTTTTGAAAGAGCTCGTCTGGGGAAGTCCTACCACCGTACCTATTTCTGCCGCCAAGCAGTAGTGTTTGCGTTGCTGTGTTTCGGTTTGAAGGGTACGGGTGCCGGTGAAATTACAGGCACCTGAGACTTTTCATCTTTATGTCTCAGGGTCGGCAGCGCGCGTGTGATGCCTCTGGTGTTACAGGCGTTCATAGGCTACGGTAACTGCTTTCCATCCGGTGGGCCGTAAGCTAGTCTGCTTGCCAAGAAGCATAAAAAAAAAAAAAAGCAACGCAAAGCATTCTACGTAACAGTAAACATTTTGGCGTTACCGCCATTAATGTTGAAAAGTCCTGTTAATACCCCCATTTATAAGCTATATCTAATGTCAGTTGTGTGCTAATCCTGTTCCAAACATGCGAGTGACTTCGCAGGCGGTGTCATGTTCCCATTGTGTCGTCTGTCCGTCCGTATGCCACTCTGCTTAGTTCATTATTTAGTGAACCGGTGGATGTTTTGATCCTAACGTTTGTGATTGTGTTTAGTTGAATTCAAATGTTATGATTTGATTTGTATTGAAATCAAAACATTTAAAGTTAAATGATGGACAGAATGTGATGTTGTGTTTTATACGCTTTGACTTCTGTTTTCTGAGGGCCTATTACGAGTTTTGCATTGCAACAATCACTTTGCGAGTCGTAAGTATTCAACGTGAATAACGTAGTAACTATTTATGAATCTGTGCTGTTTCTATCGACTGCGCGGCACAGAATGATGCATAGTTACTAAAAACTAACAAACTAAAAAGAATGCTCTAATTCTAAATTAACGTCACCTGTCGTCAAATTGAGCGAGCATTATGTCTACACAAATTGAATGGAATCCCTGTGTCACCCCTTTTTAGGGCACAGATATAGGGGTTGTCCAACACTAGATTTCTATAGGCTGATGCTGATAATGATGATTATGATGATGATGAAGTAAGTAGGGCTAGTAATAGAGCTTGTTGTGAAAGAGTTGGTCCGGGGAAGTACTAACCACAACATACCTAATTCTGCCACCAAGCAGTGTATTGTAATAGTGCTCGCATTGCTGGTGTTTCGGTTTGAAGTGCCGGTCAAATTACAAGCACCCTCGTTCCTTCTTCCCTCCATCTATTGTCTTAGGATGACGAGCGCAGAGCAATGGTGTTGCAGGCGTCCATAGGCTACGGTAACTACTTTACATCAGGTGGGCCGTATGCTTGATTGCTTGCCAAGTAGTATAAAAAAAATGCTTGGACGTGACCTAAGTATAGCATTTGTAATCAGCTAGGGTTACCGCCTAACATCAGGTGGGCTAAAAGACAGTTCCATCATTCAATGAAATAAAATAAAAAAAATACGAAAATACACAATTCAATCAAACGTATGGCAAATAATAACACGACGGCGATCCTACTAAGTCCGGCCAGATGCACGACAACATCGTCCATAATAAAAAATAAACATTGACTTTGAATATCAAATAATCGACCCCTGATGTATTTTAATAAATTAAAAATTGTCCTTGTCAAATTATGGAAACTTGGCGTGGACACGATGTTAGCGGGGTAGGGGTTTTCTTAAATCAGGCAAATTTGACATAAAAAAAAAACCCAAAATTCGTCATTCACTAATTCACACTAAATCATAAATCCGAAAGCTTGCGAGTATGTTTGTTACTCGTTCACGCTCAAAAGGCTTAGCGGATTTGAGTGTTTGGAATGAAGATACCTTATACCCTGGATTAACACATAGGCTACTTTTCATCATCATCATCATTATCATAATTTTTCATCATTGTTCACGCTGGTCAAACCACGGGGCGCAGCTAGTCAGCCATATAAATTCAACATTTTAAAGGCAAACTCGTCATCGATTTCCATCATGGCATGTAGTACAGTCAGCTCGGGATACTGTCACACAACTAGATTCTAGTAATTTTATTATCATCAGCAGCCTTTAGGCGGCCCCCATAAAATATAATAGGGGGAATTGCCTTAATCACCACGTTTGGCAGACGGATTGGTGACTAGTAGATATTGTTCCTTTTAGTACCTACAATAGTGAGTGGATATATCCATAAGAACTTTTGTCGAGCCAAATAATGACATAATTTTGTCATTATTTGGCTCATGACATTGGAGTTCAACGCGTCGATTCCTTGCTCCTGTTCAACGAGACCTGGGAATCGTCCAAAGAGCTCTAGAAAAAACCTTTTTAACTCTATGTGCTGACAAATAAAAGCTTATGAAATCGCTAGCATTACGACCATAAGCAAACACAACGGGACACTGGCCGCGTTCATTTTTAAATTACGCGACTTTTTAATTTCGGAATCGGTGGGCGGAGCGTCACATGCTGTCTAATTATGAAGATTAGACTACCCTCAATGCAAATATAAAGTCAATTGATTGATTAAGAGGTAGTACTACAATCACTTTTAGTCATTTCAGGAGGCCGATTATCATTCTCGTAATTATTTTATATAATTTGACTCTATTATAATATTAAAATTGCAGCGCCCTACAGCGTACATGTACTTTCATAAGCTACTCTTAGACCTAAGCTATAAATGATGTACATATTGATGTAAGTAATAATAACTTTTCATTTAAAAAACCGACTTCCGCCATTGTATTCGACTAAATATTTGGATGAAAAATAAAATGATGAAAGAACCATAGTGGTGAAAGGATTATGATACTTTTTGAATGCTTGGTTTGTTGCTGAAAATATCAAAACCGCCATATGTATGCCTACAATATTTGAGGAGTTCCCTCAATTCCTCATGGATTCCATCATCAGAACTGGATTTTGAAAAAAATGGGACCAATCTGGAAGTATATCTATTCAAATAAAAAAAGATTTTTCCAAATCGGTCCATAAACGCCGGAGATATGAGGTAACAAACATTAAAAAAAAAAAAATACAACCCAATTGAGAACCTCCTCCTTTTTTGGGAAGTTGGTTAAAAAACAACAACAACAATAAACCACACTGAAATTTGATCGAATTGAGACTGAATTATGAATAGGCTGAAAATTGGATTCTTCCTTTGATTCGTGGCGAATGTAGATTAGAGTAGGATAGTGTCATTGGAAAGAGTGATGAGAGACGCGTCTATTAAGCTGTAATTCTCGGAAAATCTTTGAAAGGATTGATAATTAATTTTGTAAGCGTTCATGTTTCGGCTACAATTCAATGTAATTTAACATTTCCGTATTGTAAATTGTCAGTTGAGGCATCAACATCATCATTTTTAACAGACTTCCCAAAAAAGGAGGAGGTTCTCAATTCGGTTGTATTTTGTTGCATTTAGGACACCGACCATAGATATGACACCGACACTAGATCGAAACATGATCCAAACTTTATTTTGCCTATTTTTTATTACGAGAATAAGGCTTCAGATGTTATTTGACGCAAAGGATAATTAGGAATTCCTACCATTTTATCAAAGGGAAGTTCAATATCACTTTCCACTGTGGGAAGAAGTTGGAAAGAGATGCAAAAAATTGTAAGTTTCACTTGTTACTTATTTTTTAAATTAACAGTTTCGAAAAAGTGAATGGCCAGTATAATTTTGCGGAGTTTGTGATAAAAACTTTTTGTATTCGGGCATTCTTCAATAGCTTTCAGAAGTCCACTGCTGGACGAAGGCCATTGCCATTGAATGCAATGGAAGGATTTGCTATAATTACCACGGTTGGCAGACGGATTGGTGATCGCAGTTTGGTGTTATGTACTCAGGTGGATGCTGCTGCCCATCCCCTGGTGTAATCCCTTAGTAAGGCTTTTACTACATCCACGGGAGGAGAAAGGGATCTATTCTTAGGCCGGCTATACCACGGCTCCTTAGGCCGGACACACCACGGCTGCCACATTCTCCCTCATTTTTAAAAGTCTCTAAGGTACTTTTTGACTATAGGTATAGTATAAAAGGTCTTGACAGACAGACGAACCACAAAAGGATCCCATAAGGGTCCCATTTTTAACCAACTTCACAAAAAGGAGACCTTTGGTCCATTTTCATAACTGTTTTTCATAACTAGTTACGAAAAAGGCAATTTCCTTCACTGTTTCATAACTAGTTATTAAAATGGACCTTTGTTCCCTTTTAATAACTGTTTTTCATAACTAGCTACGAAAAAGGCAATTTCCTTCACTGTTTCATAACTAGTTATTAAAATGGACCTTTTGTTCTCTTTTAATAACTGTTTTTCATAACTAGCTACGAAAAAGGCAATTTCCTTCACTGTTTCATAACTAGTTATTAAAATGGACATTTTGTTCCCCTTTAATCGCTCCTTGCCCGTGGTCCCCGTTTAGCGGGTCTCGTTGACGGGACTACCGAAAAGCTCTTTTTCGGTTTTCCAGTTAACTCTACCACCGAAGATTCTTTCATTCCGTGGTCCAGTTGACATGATCACTGGACCACCGTTAAAAAATATCTTCGCTGGTAACTGATTCGCTGGTAGTTAACTGGACCCAACGATCTCTAATACTCACATAGATATCGGGTCGGCGCAATAAAAACGTCTCGGTGAATTTAAGCTCACTTGAAAAGTGAGTTTGTATTTGATTTAGTTCGCTTCAAACAAAGCCAATGTAAACACGTGTCACAATGCCGCAATGTATATTTAAAAGTTGCAAAAATAATCCCCGAAAAAACAATTTAACGGCCGGAGTGTCTTACTTTCGTTAAGTACATGTAGAATAAGTTGTATTTTAAGCTTTAAACTAACAAAAAGTATGAAATTTTGATCAAAATTACCGATTTTAAACCACCGCTACAAATGTTTGGCCAACGTTGACGCAAAATTGTCTGTAACAGAACAGTAGATGCATGGAGTAGATTTGTATTGTAATAATTTGTTTTTACCAGAACTTTAAAAAATTTTAATACTACTTTTGTGTCTGTTTGTTGAACTCTCATCAGATACTTGGCTTTCCTTTTTTTTATTTTAGCTTTCCGAGCAATCCATTTACGCTACTGTTATTTAACCAAATCTTTGGTTAACAACCCCTTTACATCTATACCAACTGATAATGAGTCCTCTCGCTTTGTTAAAATTTATGAACCAGAATCACTTATAGAACACATTATCGTAAAAAAACAGTAAAAAGTAGTAGTTTTTCAAATTCTTTTATCATATTATAGGTATATTTCCCAAATATCAAATAAATGCCCAACCTACGGCAGGCGCCTGTACGCCCGCCCTCAAGCACTTTACGGTTTTTGTTGGAAAACTTTGATGGTCGATATCTTTTTTTATTATGAAACGAGACAAACGTAACAGAACATATATTTTTTATATTTGAGCTTTTTATAACTAGGGCTTCATTATCAGCCTGTAGGTACGCAGAATGGAAAATTTTTAATGTTGAGCTGTTTTAAACATTTTGGGTTTTGATCAAATTATTGCACTAAACTGTACTTGTATTATAAAGATTGTAAACATGAATATAAAGATGTGGAATTTAGTGATATTTTTATTTGTGACATCCAGCGATAGACATCTTGGCCAAAAACATAAACATACACATAAATATACACACAACAGAACGTTAATAAAATAACAAGTATATATACTATCAATATCAAACATACATGCCCAAAACATAAATAATTTTAACTTAACTTTAACGTGCATATTATAAATTATTTAAGTGATCAACGCGACTCCATACCTTCTGTAGTTAAATTTGAAGAAGCAAACAGAAGCGAAACCATGGAAACGGATGGATGTAGCTCGCAAGGTAATAACGGGAAAAAGAACTTTATTTGTAGCTGTTTAAGGTTGATTTCACACTAGTTGTTTAACCTATGTCTTTTGATTTGACAAGTGACAGGAGTAATATAATTGCTTTGCTCGTTTTTTGTGACGAATGATCGTAAGTGTAAGATAATATTTTGAAGATTTGCTACTTTTTTGCTAGGTGTCATGGTTGTAATTAGGTTGAACTTAGAACTGTTTTAAAACTTTCATCTTTGTTCGTTAGTAAACAAATGTAGCTGTATAAGTATGTATCCATGCGGACAGTTTTTAGCTTTCATTTTGTACGTGACCCTGGATCTATTGTGAATTATAAGATCGTTGACTGGACCACTCATTTTGTGTGAATAACTGTAAGGTATTTCACTTTTATGGCTCACTGTGTCTATGTTGTGACAACTCTGCCAAAGGCATTTCAAAAATTAAGATCATAATTATGTCAAAATTGACAGCTAAACATTTCTATTTACTTTTGACGTTTACCAATTTATGATATTAGCTGTCAATTTTGATATTTCTTTTGACGTTTTTACCAATAATCACCACCTTTTATTTTTGACAGGCTTACATGACTATAATAGGGCATTTTCTAAATTCTGACATTTGTCGTTTGGTGACAAGTAGATGTCTTTATCTGACATAAATTCTCACTTTGACGTCAGCTATCATCTATCTATTTGGTATGGAAACTACACAATTTTGCTTTGGCTTACATGAATATAGAGCATAAAATTTTGACATTTAATGTCACTTTTAACGTTTGTTGCCAAGTAGACTTACGAAAGATATTTCTTCCGTGGTCCTGTTGACTACAAAAAAATTGATTGTTGAAAATTTGTTGTTTTTTTTTTTCGGAACCTCTAAGCGGTTACCACGGGCAAGGAGCGATTAAAAGGGAACAAAAGGTCCATTTTAATAACTAGTTATGAAACAGTAAAGTAAATTGCCTTTTTCGTAGCTAGTTATGAAAACAGTTATTAAAAGGGAACAAAATGTCCATTTTAATAACTAGTTATGAAACAGTAAAGGAAATTGCCTTTTTCGTAGCTAGTTATGAAAACAGTTATTAAAAGGGAACAAAAGGTCCATTTTAATAACTAGTTATGGAACAGTGAAGGAAATTGCATTTTTCGTAGCTAGTTATGAAAAACAGTTATGAAAATGGACCAAAGGAAAGGAGAAGGTTCTCAATTCGGTTGTATATTTTTTTTGTATGGTTATTACCTCATATCTCCGGTGTTTATGAACCGATTTGGAAAATTTGTTTTTTTTATTTGAATAGATATACTTCCAGATTGGTCCCATTTTTTTCAAAATCCAGTTCTGTAGGACGATTCTAAAACGTCGGAAACGTTTCCGATCGGATTCGTTAGTTTTTCATTTCGATGTGGTAAGTAACAAACACAATTTTCTAACAATTTTCTCTAATAAAACACAGTAATCCTACTAATATTATAAACGCGAAAGTTGTGAGTTGATGTTTGTTACTCTTTCACGTAAAAACTACTGAATGGATTTGAGTGAAATTTGGAATGGAGATACTTTACGCCCTGGATTAACACATAGGCTACTTTTCAAAATCATCAATTTTCATCATTATTCACGCGGGTAAAACCGCGGGGCGCAACTAGTATACAATATTTATTATTTTTTACTGTGTTTTACTAGAGAAAATTGTTTTAGTTACTTACCACATCGAAATGAAAAACTAACGAATCCGATCGGAAACGTTTCCGACGTTTTAGAATCGCCCTGCTGATGATGGAATCATGAGGAATTGAGGGAACTCCTCAAATATTGTAGGCATACATATGGCGATTTTGATATTATCAGCAACAAACCAAGCATTTGCATTCAGAAAGTATCATAATCCTTTCACCACGATGGTTCTTTCATCATTTTTTTTTCATTCAAATATTTTGTCGAATACAATGGCGGAAGTCGGTTTTTTAAATGAAAAGTTATTCCAATTGATGACTTACGGATTCCTAAAAACACTAAACAGTAATGTTAGTCAGGCAATCAATTTATGAATTGTACATAATCGTTGGGCGGAGCGATTGGACGACATATCAGACGACATGCGGCCTAATTATAAAGCCGGCTCGACCGGGATCAAACAACAAAAGTTTCCTTTCATTTTCAAAGTCGAAAGGTTGACAAGTCGATATGTTTATTACGGGGGACACGATTATACATTTATAGCGGGACGCGCCTTCATTGCCTACCGAACTGATAATCGTTTTTGAATACGATTTTAAAGCACATTGCGCTTTATATTTCTGCTCTTAAAAAGAAGCCAAAGCATACGGCGCAATGTAATGAGATCCAACAGTCACATACGTAGTCAGGATCCCACATTAGGATTCCCTATATCGTGGATATCAGGAACTACGAGTACTATGGTACCATAATACCCAGACCCGGAACAAATATTTTCAGATCATACAAAAATTTGCCCCGCAGCCAGAATCGAACCCGCAACCTCTCGCATCTCAGCCGGCTACTAGCCCTCTGCGCTACGAAGGTATGTCACATCGCCACTCCCTATTTACTTCAAAGTTCAAACGAACGTTAAAATTAGCAATTCGAAATCTCACTAAAAACAGGCGTGGCGCACTCCGCGCTTTAGGTATGAAGCTACAAGTACCCGGGCCGCCCGGCAAGCCAGGTTTATTCAGTAAGGTGTGTCGCGCGCGCTCGACCTGACGCGCGCCTTACGCTAACAAATAACTTTTCATTTAATAACTTTTCATTTAAAAAACCGACTTCCGCCATTGTATTCGACAAAATATTTGAATGAAAAAAAAATGATGAAAGAACCATCGTGGTGAAAGGAATATGATACTTTTTGAATGCAAATGCTTGGTTTGTTGCTGAAAATATCAAAATCGCCATATGTATGCCTACAATATTTGAGGAGTTCCCTCAATTCCTCATGGATTCCATCATCAGAACTGGATTTTGAAAAAAATGGGGCCAATCTGAAAGTATATCTATTCAAATAAAAAAAGATTTTTCCAAATCGGTTCATAAACGCCGGAGATATGCGGTAAAAAACATTATAAAAAAAAAAAAAAAAAATTCAACCGAATTGAGAGCCTCCTCCTTTTTTGGGAAGTCGGTTAAAAAGTAATTCTTATAGGTTTTTAAGTTCGAGTACCTATCTTGTACTATTATTTATTCTGTGCTATGGCCAAACGGTACTTCATAGCATATGGGTGCAAAAATAATAACAGCAATGGCACCTTTCATTCTTTGGTCTAAGTCAAGTCAAAATAATTTTATTCATTGAAATCACAAGGATCATTTTGAATCGTCTTATAATCTAAAATTACTCCTGTTCTTGTTCTAGTCGTCAGCCCTTACGAGCCGCGTCACTCCGCGCCAGACAGCGACAGAGTTACGCATTAGAAGAGAGCGGATATGTTTAGGTGAATATCGCGATAGGCACTAAGCGCTTATGCGAGCTGAATTGCACTTTGTTGCGTCCCAGCAAAAGTAGCTATTTATATAAATTTGTTCGTGAAGTGAGCCTTCTGTACTGTCTTTATTCTGTGCTAAAAACCCCATAAAATCCAATCATGCACTCCCAGTATCGAGAGCATAATGGTGTATCGGAGAATGAAGGGTGAATCGGGGTTGAAGTGTTTAATTCGATATGGAACGATTACAATCGGAGTGATTCAATGTTCTGTAGCATACTTGATGAAGTGTCACTTTTGATAGAAGAGATTGCTCAATTTGAGGTTCCCGATTCCGACTTGTAAGGGTTTCGGAGAAAAGCCCTTACACAGCAGCTAATAACTTTTGACATATTATTTTAATTCAATTACGTATTTTAAATTTAGTATTTAATTTGTTGGACGATGCTTTTTACAGCAGAAACAAAAATTTAAAATCGTTTATTGTGTATTTTGTTAAATTTATACAGAGTGTAAAAAGACAGCTCCCGAATACTGAAGGTACCGGTAAAGCTACCTATATCATACCTATATAAAATAACTTTCGCCTGAGAGGTGATTTATACCGGAGAAAACCTTTTTTTTTTGTTTCGTATCATATTTTTCAGCCAGCAATGTACGCATTTATTCCGGCCGCGAGAGTTCAACGCTCCCGGTCAGCTGATCGACCCGTAGGGCCAATATTTCTCATGTGATTTTCAGTGCTTTTTTTAACGTTTTTATTTATTAACGTGTTTTTAATGATGGAAAATAGGTTTTTGTGTTCCTTTAACGATATTTTAAGGATATTTATAAAGAAAACACGTCAAAAAGCGGACCAAAAGTGAGCATTTATTTTTCGCGTTTTTTCAGCTTAAATATTTTCAGAATCATGATCTGAATGTACTGTTTCAGTTTTCGGGAGTAGTCTTTTTAGGCCCTGTATAATTAATTACTATGTGAAATGCTTGTCTGTTTCTAGCGCCCCTCCAGTTAAGTAGTTGAGTAGTTCTAACTATAATGTATGACGTGTCCAAATGTTCTTAATAATTGTTTCTATGGTTTTAATAAATGAGTATGAGTAAGCAAAACTTATTTCTGGATCACCTTGCGTCAGAACCAGTGTGGTGAAAGGTATCGGAAGCGTTCTACAATCAGAAGCTACTTATATTTACATGTCACTAACTTTTTGAATTTTTCGGAGTCTTCACGATGGTCATGTAGTTTTGCAAAAAATTCATTTTTCGAGAGGAAAATTCCGTTAGTACACGACCGGGAGTTGAACCCATGACCATTGGGGTGCATTACAATACCACCAATACCCTCAAAGGTATGTATTATGAGCAGTTATAATCACAGGTCTAAAGTGCATCAACAATCAAGCAAGTTGACGCTTATATCAAAGTCTTTAAGATTTAATCAAACTTTGCTTGTTATAGAAAATTGCATAAGTTCAAACTATCGCGCAATCTTACCTTATAGAAAGGGGCTAGAACTTTAAGACGCTATTAGGTTCAACGAAAATTTTTGTATGAACTAAAGAAGGCGAGCGCACGCTCTTATACCTTGGGTTTGTGTGTAAAATAATGATATAAAAATTCCCTTTAAAGTTTTGTTAGATTTTGTTGATGAATTCACAAACCCAATTTATAACTTAAATAATTTACTAAATGTTTCAAAAATTAAAACGTGTTAGAAGTTAGTCTAAAATTAGATTTCAATTTTAAAAAGGTTAAATGGAAGGTATCTTTGTTTTTTTTTTATAGAGTGGATTAATTCAAATTGTGTACTGAATTCACTAGATAAAAAGCTTAAGAAAACGATATTTTTTTTTCTTTTTGATTACTATAAGAACTGATAAAAAAACTTAAATATTCTAGAGCTCATTAAAGGCATTTTGCGAACCTTTAATGTATTCGTACTTTCTAGTACGAAAAGATTCGTTAACGGTATAGATACTAAGGAGTAGCACAGCTTTTTTGTGAAAGAGTTCGTCCGGGGAAGTTCTACCAACATATCTATTTTTGGCTGCCAAGAACAGTAATGTGAACGCAAGCTTGTGAGACTTCATCTTTATGTCTCAGGGTCGGCAGCGCGCGTTTGATGCCTCTTGTGTTGCAGGTGTCTATATAGGCTACGGACTTTGCATCAAGTGGGCCGTAAGCTTGGTTGCTTGCCTAGTAGTATTAAAAAAAAACTTTCACAAGCTGTACTAGTACGGCATAAAGGCCACAGCACACCGGCTGCGTACGCGTAGATGTAAACGTGCACGTCAACGTACCATTACGTTGTAATGAATGAATGAATGAATGAATTATTTATTTGCTTAGAATGTAGGTACAGTATAAAACATAGATGATAAATACAATTATAGTTTCCAGTAAATTCTGCCGTTAAGCGTGCAAAATTTAAGCAGTCCTTACAAACTAGGTATGGCTAAATATGGAACTGTATGAGACATGGCACACCGCTTGCGTGGCGTCCACGCGCATCTCTATCTCATCACAGTGACGCGCGAGCTATTAGACGCGGATACGACCAAACTGGTTTGATATCCCTGCCACCCGCGCATCGAGACGCTTACCTACTACGCCCGTATTGTGGCCACAACACGCGGATAGAAAACGCGCGCTGATGGCTCATGACTGTCGCGCTAGGCGCCCGCCTTAGCCACTACACTATGAACGCAAACGGCGGTTTCATACGTTTGATATTTCACGCCCGCCTCCGCAACCGCGCTAGGCCCGCACTGCGGCCCTGGCCTACGGCGTAGAGACGCGCGTGTCTACGTTACGTTCTGCAAAGCACCCGGTGTGCTTTGGCCTTGAATTAAAAAAGTTTTGTTACGATTAGGTAGCTGTTTTTCCAAGAGCTACAACAAATTAGAATCCGCTGTCTTACAGCCACTGCCTCCGTGCAAGTATAATTCAATTGTCAATCTTCGCAAAGTGACATTACTCAACCCTTATTGAAACAAATCCTGCCAACTCACTCATCCACCCTTTCAACTAATCACATTGGTATCCGATTAAATCGATGATCTTGTAATCTGCAGCGCATACGATCTCCCCATTCTGAACAACAGAATAGGATGCATCACCCTATACACACCTACTGTAACATTGTCATTGAGGAAATATTGAGAGGGGTGAATTAGTTTTAATAGTAGGTACGTACAGAGAGAGGTCTATTGTCTATGTCCAAAAACGATACAATGTTTTCTGAGCCGAGATGCGAGAGGTTGCAGGTTCGATTCCCGCTGCGGGACAAATGTTTGTATGATCTGCAAATATTTGTTCCGAGTCTGCGTGTTATGGTACCATGGTACTCGTAGTTCCTGCTACCCACGACACAGGGAATCCTAGTGTGGGATCAGAGGCCCAATTCTCTCATTTAATAACTTTTCATTTAAAAAACCGACTTCCGCCATTGTATACGACTAAATATTTGGATGAAAAAAAAATGATGAAAGAACCATAGTGGTGAAAGGATTATGATACTTTTTGAATGCAAATGCTTGGTTTGTTGCTGAAAATATCAAAATCGCCATGTATGCCTACAATATTTGAGGAGTTCCCTCAATTCCTCATGGATTCCATCATCAGAACTGGATTCTGAAAAAAATGGGACCAATCTGGAAGTATATCTATTCAAATAAAAAAAGAATTTTTCAAATCGGTTCATAAATGCCGGAGATATGCGGTAATAAACAATAAAAAATGTCAAAAATGCCCCATGTCATCCGTGACAGTCCTTCAGCTAACGTCTTTAAGAGTAGAGTAAAAGAGCACTATCTTTCTCTGTAAATTATTTCTTTGGTAGAATTTATATTTTTATTTATGTATGATACCTACCTAATTATATATATTAGTATATTTATGATATGTATTTGCTATTTAATATATATATATTTATCTATGTTTAAGTATGTTTATTTTAATTAATATATAATTTTTAATTTGTTTTGTTTCTCACTTTTCTTTTTACATGTGTGCACGAACCTACCTCTATAATCACCACTCTCTAGCCTCAGAGGTTTGCTGGAAGAAAACTCTTTTTAGGGTTAAGCTCGCCTTTGTACATGTCCTCTAGTTCTGTCTTGTGATCTTATTAATATGTGTGTACAATAAAGAATAAAGAATAAAGAATAAAGAAAAAAAAAAAAACAACCGCATTGAGAACCTCCTCCTTTTTTGGGAAGTCGGTTAAAAACATTTCAGTCACAATATAATCGCGTTTCAGTCGCACTGTCACGTATAGTAACTATTACTCTTAATCTTAGCATAACACGCGATAGTAATAATAGTTACTATACGTGAAAGTGCGACTAAAAACGAGATTTTGTCCAGCTTTATATCGCAACAATTTACATACATGCAGCTAAATAACTTTCTCCCAAAGGTTCAAGTGTGTCCCAATGTCCTTTCTCTACGTCCCAAAGGGGAGACCATGTCAAGTCCGTCCTGCTACTGTCCGTATGGACACAATGCTAGCTACGATATCGCGCGGGTCCTTTGTGCTACTTGAATGGACGATTGTATAACGGTATGTTGTGACAATCACTCGAGTAGAAACGCTTTTTTGGAATTGAAAAGAGGGCTCAATGGATAACTTTTCATTTAAAAAACCGACTTCCGCCATTGTATTCGACTAAATAATTTTAGATGAAAAAAAAATTATGAAAGAACCATAGTGGTGAAAGGATTATGATACTTTCTGAATGCAAATGCTTGGTGTCTTGCTGAAAATATCAAAATCGCCATATGTATGCCTACAATATTTGAGGAGGTCCCTCAATTCCTCATGGATCCCATCATCAGAACTGGATTCTGAAAAAAATGGGACCAATCTGGAAGTATCTCTATTCAAATAAAAAAGAATTTTCCAAATCGGTTCATAAATGCCGGAGATATGCGGTAACAAACATAAAAAAAAAAAAAATACAACCGAATTGAGAACCTCCTCCTTTTTTGGGAAGTCGGTTAAAAATAGCTTACATACAGACTTGAAGTTATAAATTAAGGTTTTTATTTTGTTTTTTCTGTATACTCGGCCTAGTTCGTCAAATTTCGTTAGTGTAAGATTTGTCCTGGCTGCTGGCTTATTTAGACGTGTGTTAATAATGCAAGAAATCGTAAGCCGAATTAGTCATGGGGAATCAATGGCGGCGATGAGCTCACCACTGGTCACGCTTATACTCCTGGCGCGCACGATCGCAGCACGGGGAAGAGACCTCTTGAAGATCTATCTCTTCAAAGGAAAAAGGTGCGTCTATTATGTAATACAAACATGAACACACGCTTTATTCGCCGAAGGGGTTGGCAGAGCAGTCGCAGGAATATTGACGTGACAAGTGGTGAGTTCATCGCCGCCATTCCACGACCAACTCTGCTAACGCTGTCTTCCAGTAACAACACACTCCTAAATAAGCGTTACCAAACCAAATGTCTGATTTGCAATCAACAATAATGGGCATCGCATCTATTCCAATCACAAAATACGCTCATTGACTCTGGAATCACGATAGCATAAAAAACTGTCAATACAGTCCTCACACCCCGTCGCACAGGTCCCAACAATACCAACTAAGGTTGAGCTACACATGCACCACTTGCATACACTATATACCTCAACACTGCACACAGTCATCGCAAATATTGAGCGCGTGTTTTGTACGCGTAAGGTAAGCTCTCGCGGTGCTAATGATTTTCTATACAAAAGATGGTTCATTAAATTTACTTAATTTATTATTTTGTATATTGTAGTTAAAAAATATTTTTTATAAAAATAATATTTCAAAATTATTATAAAAATTAAATCTTATAGGGACGCGATGAAATGTAGCAAAACCATGCCTACATAGCGCTACGGTTATAGCGAAAGTGAACATTATCCTATACATTTGAATGAGTCGTCCGTATGAGTGAACCTGCGTAAGCACTGCTGATTGAATTCCATAGAAAAGATGCTTTTTAACCGACTTCCCAAAAAAGGAGGAGGTTCTCAATTCGGTTGTATTTTTTTTTATTTTTTTTTATGTTTGTTACCGCATATCTCCGGCGTTTATGAACCGATTTGGAAAATTCTTTTTTTATTTGAATAGATAAATACTTCCAGATTGATCCCATTTTTTTCAGAATCCAGTTCTGATGATGGAATCCATGAGGAATTGACGGAACTCCTCAAATATTGTAGGCATACATATGGCGATTTTGATATTTTCAGCAACAAACCAAGCATTTGCATTCAGAAAGTATCATAATCCTTTCACCACTATGGTTCTTTCATCATTTTTTTTCATCCAAATATTTTGTCGACTACAATGGCGGAAGTCGGTTTTTTAAATGAAAAGTTATAGTATGGGGTAAATGCTGAAAGTATAATAGTAGACCCGTCTCCTCCCGTGGATGTCGTAAAAACCGACTAAGGGTATGGGCAACTGCATCCACCTGCGTACTCAACATCAATAATGCCATCACCAATCCGCCTTCCAAGCGTGGTGGTTATGACAATTATATTTATCATTCTATGGGGGAGGCCTCGTCCTGCAGTGAACCTCTAAGAGCTGATGATGATGATGGTGTCATGCCATATATTTTATGTTTATTAAGTAAATAATTAATACTATGTACCTATCCTACTAATATTATAAACGCGAAAGTTTGTGAGAATGGATGGATGTTTGTTACTCTTTCACGTAAAAACTACTGAATGGATTTGAGTGAAATTTGGAATGGAGATACTTTAAGCCCTGGATTAACACATAGGCTACTTTTCATCATCATCATCATCATCAATTTTCATCATTTTTCACGCGGGTGAAACCGCGGGGCGCAACTAGTAGTTTATAAATTATCTCGGCCTTTGAATTCGTAAGATTAAATGTCAATGTTGTGTACGCCTATAATTGGCATATGTATCAGACTAAAACTATCTAAGTCTTGTTTTGTGAAAGTGTTAATATTTATGCTGTTGGCGTGCCTTTTATGAATTAATAAATAAATAAATGCTGAAGGACACAATGTAGTGTAGCTTGACCCTTAACATAGCGCTTAATTAAAAACGAAAGTAAACACGACCCCAGTTGCAGTCTTGTGACGGGTAGGCACCTTTTCTATTCCAATAAACGTGACGAGTGAGTATTGTTCTAGTTTTGACAGATGCGCGGGGGCGCCACCTGATTGAATAAGCGTTTCGGATTGCACAATTGTTTTTGAGATTAATTGTTTTATACAAATAAATTAATCATGACACTAGTTAAAGAGCAGAGCTAATGAAAGCTGACTTCAATAAAGTTTGAAAGCGCTAATGGACTAGTGGTAGTGACGTTGACTTCCTATCATAAACTCGTGGGTTCCGGCGGATAGTGATCAACGGATTTTTCCACTCGAAAAATGATATGCGCAATATTACGTGCTCTTAAACAGTAAAAGAAAATACCGTATGAAAACCGGCAAGTCCTAGAAATAAAAATCGAAGGCTCGTTACACCACACTGGGCCTTTCAGCACTCGGCAATTCTCAAGGCCGCCATACCACAGGCCTCTCACAGGGGTCTCTGACCTATAGGGTGACCAAGAAAGAACCATTTACACGAAGTAGTCGGAACATCACTTGTCTTTACATATTGTAGTACATTTTTAAGATATAAAACTGTAATTTAGAATCTTTTCCAGATTCAAAAGTTTTGTGCCCCAATTTCTCGCACCACAGCTAAATTAACTAAAAACTTCGTGACCCACTTTCGCCCCACCTCCCTTAAGGGGGTTAGTCTCAAAAGCATTATACAAATTAGATTACGTCGTGCCTAACTAAATAAAGCACTCAGTCGGGAGACGTTATGTTTCAATCATAGTTCTATGACATGACATGCCAATATAAACAATGACCCCTTTGTTTATAAGTGTTTTTTTTAAATCCCCCCTTTTGATAGTGAGGTGTGACGGTAAATCCCATCTAAGAATCCTTCCTAAAGCCATTCAAACGATTGCAAAAAACAGCATTTTCCTCCTCCTCCATCCAGGTTGATGCATGATGAGGAGGTTGCAGGTTCGATTCCCGCCGGATAGCCGTTTCGTAGATTTACAACAGTCTGACACACTCTCTGACCTTGGATACATAAACCACATGCATTCCGTCGTGGGTAAAAATATTGTTAATACCTAATTTTGACGACCTCTGTGGCGCGGCGGGCGAAGGTTCGCCTGCGACGCAGGAGGTTGCGGGTTCGATCCCCGCCTCGGAACAAATATTTGTACAATCTGCAGATATTTGTTCAGGGTGTTCTGGGTATTTTCTATGTATAATAAAAAATATCTATCTATGTAATGTATTGTATTAAGTATATCAGTTATCTCGTACCCGTAACACAAGCTCTGCTTAGCTTGGGGCTAGATAAAGTTGTGTAAAAAAAAAAAAAAATTAAGTATTTCTTTAGATTTTAGTTTTAAGCTTAGTAGAATTAAAGGCTATTTTTTTTATTTTATTTAACACTAACCTGATGATATTATGTCCGCGGGTTCGCTTACAGGTGAGATGAGTCTTCGACATGGCGCGCGGCTCGTGGAGCACGTTATTGAGCCCGACCGAGATGGTCTCCGCGAGATTCCTGGTCAGCTCGTCTTCCCGAGGATCGTTCTGCATGTCTTTATCCTATTTGGATAGAAAACTTTGATAAGAAAGGAAAATAGGAAAATAAACCATGTTATAGTTTGTGAGGAGAGAATCATAACATTAAATAACATAACATAAGACCCAACAGTCACATACGTAGTCTTGATCCCACACTAGGATTCCATGTGTCATGGGTATCAGGAACTACGAGTACCATGGTACCATAACACCCAGACCCGAAACAAATATTTGCAGATCATAAAAAACATTTGTCCCTCAGCGGGAATCGAACCCGCAACCTCTAGCATCTCAGCCAGCTACTAGCCTGCCGCGCCACAGAGGTTGTTAAATATCATATTCATATTCCTGCGATTGTGCAACCCACGTTGGAAAGAGGCCCTTTGAGGCTCTGCCTACCCCTTCGGGGAAAAAAGCGTGGGTTTATGTAAGTATGTCTGTATGTAATCGGTATTTATATTTACTATCCCATAGTATACTATTTCACTGTCACAAAATAAAGAGACGATTTTATTTTCTTTATTTGTCCCTTATTTTTATTATTTTCAAATTATAGGTGTAAAAATATAATAGCGAGCACAGTGCTGTGGGCTAACGCCGGTACATCAAGCTAGGAAGCACCATTAGGGAGAAAGTGCGTTTGAACGGACGAGTTACTAACGTCCAGTAACTCTGGACTCACTGGACCAACATTGGAGACACGCCATGGCAGGCGAGTGTCTGGAACAACGTAGCTAGCTAGCTGCATAACTAAATAACTGATGAAACGGCAACTTTGCTGATAATTTAATTAATATTTTGAATTCGCAGACATTAAGATAGATAGAAAATTACGATGTGAAGTTTTACACGCGTCACCGGTCGTTTGATCACAAAAACCAAATGATTTTTCCTGACAAATTTATTTAAAATCCAGACAACAAATAAATGTGTCGCAAAACAAAGAACCTCCAAGTGACCGCAGCCTCATAAACAACTAGATTTACCGAGATAAAAAATATACAAAGAAAAAAATAAAATATACACGAAGAAGGATAAAACAATTTAAAGATGGCGTCAGAGATAAAACCGATTAAACAAGACCGCGCGATCGCGATTCAATAAACGATATTTTAATTGCAAGTAATGTGTACCGGGGGTAATAAAGTTGGTTGAAAAATTAGGCGGAGATTGAAGAACATGACATGTCTTGTGTAAGTAGGTATGGAAGCGGGACGAGTTGTCTCTTCAGATATGAGAAGCGAATTTCTTAGCGGTAGTTTTCTTAATATTTCTACTTATTTATCAACAGATTGAGTCAGTTTATTAACTGTACCGCGGAACCTTTGTTATTTCTCAATAATTCAGAAATTCAGAAACTAGTAAAACCAATTTTAGCATATTATACAGAACCATCGTCGTACAGATAAGAGCGAGTTTTTTAGAAGACATCAAAAAGAGATACAGAGATTTCGTGAATAAAGACAGGTCTAACCTAATGCAAATTAAAACACGTGGCATTGCACTTTGCGGAACTTTCGAATGATTAAAATACCAAATTTTATTTTTACTGCTGCGCCACAACAATGTCGGTAATTTTATATTATTTTTATTGTTATACGGGCAGTTAATTTTGGATTGATCCGTTAGGTTTAGTGAGACTTCCTGCAGGAGAGCGTCACGGTTTAGTTATAGCCCGTGGCTTCGAGTGCAATCTGTGAATATAACAACCTAAGAAGTAGTGCGTTTTCTACTGAGCGATAATGTTACAGAGTTACGAACAACAAAATATTACCTAGCATAAACAGAATTTCTTAAAGAATGTGTCATTTACTAAAAATGCGTAGTTTGATAAATCTACCGAGCGCAGGTCTTTTAAATACTGTTCATTTTCCATCATGTAGCTTCATGATGCTTATGGATTTCCATAACGCTTCATTAAACTTATGGTTGGGTGTTATGATACAACAAGTTTTTTATTGTATTTTTTTTTATAAATTTTGTCTTCCTACTTATTGGGAAAATTATAAGGTTTAGCTTTCAAAGCTAATCCATCTCAAAGCAACCATACCTATAACATACCTGTTAATAAGTTAAATAACTCTAGTGTAGATAAAACTAATCAAAATTGAAATTTTATCTAGAGCCGCAAAAAATGCAAATTTCGGCAAAAAGTACCGGTCACCTAAAAAACATAATTTACTACCTCGAATGCCGTGTCGGTATGAGACCACATCCGTGCCGATAAAAATACAACAAAAATACTTATCGATTTTTTTTTTGTAAAAGAACGGCCTCAGAATTTGTCCCAAACAGTCGGTTAAAATCTAATTAGAGGTATTTTTTATTTTATTTTTACAACGCACAATAAAAGCTTACGATGCGGATTTTTCGGTTTTTTATCACACGGTAGCGAAATCTGAACTGTAACAGTTTAAGGTTTTAAAAATATTTTTAAATCGGCAATTGCGGAAGTTTCGTTAATATTGGTATTTTTATTATGTCGTGTAGAAACTGAGGACAGTCTCTTTTATGTTATTGTAAAGTCATTAATGGATAGCCGTTAACGAATTAACAAACAAAGATGATGAATTAAAACTCCGGAATCATCTATGCATCATAGTAAGGGCAGTATTAAACTATAACAGATTACACATTCAAATTCCCTATTCCTACAATTCCACTAAGTTCTAGTAGTAGTGTACGGGCTTGTATAAACGAAGCACGGACATTATTTAGAAGCAATAATTATGAATACATAGATGCTCCGTAAAAACAGCGGTGTATGTTATTACTGTCACACGTGTGCTTGCTAGTGCAATACAATTGCAAGTGAACTAGCCAGTGTGAACGGGGCACAGAGGTGCATTTACGTCACTTTTATGGTGGCCATACACCACGCTACCGATTGG
The DNA here is from genome assembly GCA_951392215.1 of Epirrita christyi. Taxonomy (NCBI): domain Eukaryota; kingdom Metazoa; phylum Arthropoda; class Insecta; order Lepidoptera; family Geometridae; genus Epirrita; species Epirrita christyi. The sequence continues at coordinate 12,144,633 of OX595856.1, read as the reverse complement.
ATCAGTTAGAACTGTCCGTGTGTGGGAGTGGATTGGCATGACAGTTATACATGACGGCACAATCGAATTTCGATTCTTTTGGCTTGATCATGCCGATTGGACCGTGTATGGCGGTTTGCGATCGTCAGTTCAGTCTGGTCAAGATTTTTGCCGAGTTAGCGTTTCTCATAACAGTGTCTTGCTTCTCAATTAGAGGAGTAACTAACGTTAGAAGTTTCGTGTATGTTTCTTCATTCATTCGTAAATAATTACAATAATCTTTAGGCTTAGTCATCAATTCTTTTAATGAATTTGTATGAGTAGGTAAATTGTTTTCTTTTCTTTAACCACTGTTTGCACCACTCTGCTCGATCTTTTTTTTTTGTTTCATTTTTACGAGTAAAATGCCCAAAACGGCTAAGACATCGTCGTTTGTCACTGGCTTCAACTGAACGTCGCTGCCGATTGGACAATTTAAACTGATCGTGTGTGGTGTACATAGACGAACTGCAGATTGGATCAAGCCTGCAGCGTCATGCCGATTGGACGATAGAAAGCATGGTGTATGGCCATCATTACGATGTGGAATTATAAAATACCTAGAGGCTTCATAAAATCAACTAGGTACTATTTTATTACTGTCAAACGTGTGCCTGTTAGTGCAGTACTAGTGTGAGTGGACTAGCCAGTGTGAACGGGGCACAGAGATGCATTAACGTCGCTTTTAGGGCGGCCACCCACTTACCGCGCTACCGACGGTATTTTATAGGGCTGTCGCGAAGCGCGTTAAGTTATATTATTTTAAGGAGGAAATATTATTTTAGAGGTGTTCGTGTGTGCATGTTTGTGTTTAGTGTGAGTAGTGAGATGCTTTTACTCACTGACTAGTTGTGAAATATGTGCACAGAACGAGGCGGAGAACAAATTTGTGGTAATGTAAGAATTACCAATTTTTTGCGATAGTAACTAGCCAAGTGCGAGTGTTATTTGTGCGCCGAGGGTTTCGTGTTCTTTAGTTTGCAGAAATTCGTGATACATAACTATGTATGTGTGATACAAACTTGTAGCAGGGTTTTTTTTATTTTTTTTTGTCGAAAACTAGAAATATAAAGAACTTAGAGCTCTTTTTTTTTAAATATAGGACCTTTTTGTGTTTTTTCGACATATAAACTTCGAGGATGAGTTAATTTGTGAATTTCTCATTTGCATTGTTAGTTCAAAAACATAGTTCTAAATTAAATATATAAATTTGAAACAACATAACATAACACCCAATCACACCATGTTCATAATATTAATACTTATCAGACGTAAATAACTTTCAACAAGTTTTTTTTAAACTTGAACGAGTTTTACTGCCCCACAAGTCGATGGAAATTGTAGTTGGTTAGAAACACCCAGCGGACTGACAGACAACGATGTCTCATCATAAGCGTTTCCTTTTACCTTTTAGGTAACAGAACCCTAAAAACATACAATCTTATAACGACTGACCAGAGAAAAATCTTTAAGGGGTCGGGGAAGGATGAACTGCCCATGCAAGCGTAATACCAAAATCATTTGTAATTCGAGCATATTTCTACCATATTATGCTATTATTCGGACTCGGATAGTATTTATCTAGGTTCCTAGATAGGGTTTGTTTCAAAATACTTACCTAAAACGAAATTTAAGCGAATTCCATTTTGTATATTTTTACGACTTTTACGACATCTTTTCATCTTATTTGTTTCGTATTAAAAACAACGTACTTTCTAGTATTCTGTATTTAGGAACATAGCATACATTGTCAAGTTAGAGAATAACAACAAGACATGAAAAAAACATTAAGTTTTTATTCATAACTTTTGGTATTACGGAACGTGTTCCGTAAACGGTCACAAAAAAAACGGTCGTACAAAAGGTCGTGACCTAATTTGATACAAATTCCGAACGGCTCGTCGGAATCGCGCAGGGGGCATGCAGGGGGAGAGGCCCCGGTGCCAAACAGGGATAGCTGATTTTGACACTCCCTTCAAATTGAATTTGCTTGCGGCCTTCGCAGGCCCCTTAAGTTCACAAATAATGCCGTGCCAGCCCTAAAACTGAGGCCACATTTGTCGCTCCCGTCACGTAACTCTATATGCCCTATCAACAAGGTATTTCATAATTCACATACATTTACTTGCAAACACAAGACCCACAGCCATAATAAACCTACATTTTCGTAGATCTCTATTCTACTCTATTATACAATGTGTTGTTTTGGTCACTTGCCATATTTACGGAGGTTAATATACTGCTGACACCAATTTCAAATCAGTAAAAAAAACAAAGCTGAAAAATTTCATAGTAAGTAAAAATTTTGCATAAAAAATATCGTATAACGTAATAAGGTAATAAGACTAGACCAATAATACCTAACCTATTGGATAGTGATAACAGGGGTCCTGCGCTATCCGCACGCGCCGCTGCCGCCGCCGCACGCTAGGGGTCTAGTCTCAAATCATACTAGGGGCTTATTCTTGTGTGACCTAAGATTGTTTTCATATAAAAATCGGTTAATAGTTATCTGTAGGATTTTTATTTTATTTTTAGATGATTACGTATACATTATGTCACGCGCTCTTAAAGTATGGCAAGTGTACAAAACAACTTATTGTATACGGTGCGGTAGAGGAAGGCCCTCCACTCGATGGACTAAGAGCTTGTCCAGATGAGGCGTTTTACGCGCGAATCGACTCGCGCGATCAGAGTAGCGTGATTGTCAAATACTAGAGCTTCATACATTCCGTCCACCATGCAGTTGCGCGTTTTGCCGCTCGCGCAAGTGCAAAGCGCGCATCAATCGCGCGTAAATCGCCTCATCTGGACAAGCTCTATAGACATTATAAACGTCGCAGGAAGTCGATGGATGGAGGCGACTCAAGACCATTCGTCGTGGCATTCTAAGGGGGAGGCCTATGTCCAGCAGTAGACTTCTACAGGCTGATGATGACGATGATGGAACTCTATATTTCTCTCTGTGTCTGTGCGGGAAAGGATGACTGGACTGTGCGACGTGGTATCAACGCAAGCAATCATATGTTATGTGTTGTGTTATGTTACTAGTAGAACTTCTTGTGAAAGAGTTCGTCCGGGGAAGTACTACCACCGTACCTATTTCTGCCGCCAAGCAGTAGTGTTCGCATGGCTGTTTCGGTTTGAAGGGTACGGGTGCCGGTGAAATTACAGGCACATGAGACTTTTCATCTTTATATCTCAGGGTCGGCAGCGCGCGTGTGATGCCTCTGGTGTTACAGGCGTTCATAGGCTACGGTTAACTGCTTTCCATCTGGCGGGCCGTAAGTTTGTCTGCTTGCCAAGCATAAAAAAAAAAAAAAAAAATCGTGGTCATACGTACATAAACATAACACCCAATACAGTCAAATTATGCATAGACCTAAGGGTGCTATTTTTGAATGCCAGTGAGTGACTAAGTATCACCAAAAAGGCCGCAAATCACCGTTTTTCAGGAGATTTACTGGAGGAGGCACTTTTATTAATATAATAGGTATAAGAATTTAAAAGTAATCATTTTTCAATGAGTTTCAGATGTATAGAAATTTGGACATCGTGGAAAAAAAGGCAATTTTACTGACCTGACCCTAAGGCTCAATTCTTTTATTTATTTTAAAACTAGACTGAAAGTTGACCGAATCACGGCTGAATGGTGAATTGACAGAAAGTTGGTATTCTGCTCTCTCTTATCAATAATTTAGTCTACTTTCGATTCACGGGAACTATCGTTAGAGTAGGATAGTTATGTATATCATTGGAAATAGTAAAGAGAGACTCCATCTATTTGTTCAGGGTGTTCTGGGTATTTTTCTATGTATAATAAAAAATATCTATCTATGTAATGTATTGTATTAAGTATATCAGTTATCTAGTACCCATAACACAAGCTCTGCTTAGCTTGGGGCTAGATAATGCTGTGTGAAATGTCCAGCATTTATTTATTTATTTATTTATTTATTTAAGCTAATATTATCAAAATAGCTTTGAATCGTTCAAGTTTCGGTCACATTTCGTTAAAATCACATTACATTGTGAGAGGTTTACTCGATAAGAAAATCCCCATGCCTTGTCATATTTAGAACACGAGTTAAAATCTTTTTCATCCCATCTATTCGAAAAGGACGACTTGGTTCGCCTTTAAGTGCACCCAAAGGTGGTGTTTTCTGTATGAAGCTTCTATAAGTGCGCCGCAATTAACTTTGCCGCGCACTTTTTAAATTTGGAACATATCGAACTCAAATAAGTGCGCCGCATTTATCTTTTCCGCGCACTTTTTTTTTAGAACATATTGAAAAGAATCAAACACAAATAAGTGCGCCGCAATTATCTTTGCCGCGCCCTTTTTAAATTTGGATCATCTTAGTATTCAGCGCCAAAGAAGGCGAACGCAAATATTGTTTAAATAAATACTGGCTGGTACGACGGCCCATAGTCGCGCCACCGGCTGAATAAAAAAAAACAAATTGAAACGCGCGAACTACGGCCCGCGATTTCGTCATTTTTAACCGACTTTACAAAAAGGAGGAGGTTCTCAATTCGGTTGTATTTTTTTTTTAATGTTTGTTACCTCATATCTCCGGCGTTTATGAACCGATTTGGAAAATTCTTTTTTTATTTGAATAGATATACTTCCAGATTGGCCCCAATTTTTTCAGAATCCAGTTCTGATGATGGAATCCATGAGGAATTGAAGGAACTCCTCAAATATTGTAGGCATACATATGGCGATTTTGATATTTTCAGCAACAAACCAAGCATTTGCATTCAGAAAGTATGATAATCCTTTCACCACTATGGTTCTTTCATAATTTTTTTTTCATCCAAATATTTAGTCGAATACAATGGCGGAAGTCTGTTTTTTAAATGATAAGTTATTCATGGATTATTAGAAATTCATGGTTTTGTTTTGAAATAAAATATGAGGCGCCTTTTATTTTCTCATAGTGGGTGATGAAAAGTAGAGTGTAACACTCGGGCGCAAAATATATTATGATACAATCTACTATTACACTTCAGAGGGCTAGTGTAAGCATCGCGTTTACGTGGCAACCGCGTAGACGCGCGTTTGTTGAGTAACCGCCAAAATTAAAGTATACGTAAAAACTGCGGAGTCCGAGTAGTTTAAAAAATGTCACAAAAATGTCATAAATGTTTTGTGTTTAAGAGTAAGAGCGGTTTCGCACTACGTCCGATCCGAGTCCGATCCGAATCCGTGAAAATTCGGATCTCTATAGATTCTATAGATCTCTATAGAAATCGGATGACGGAAGCCGGATCTAGTGCGTAAACTACCATAGAAATGTTCTACGACTACTCCGGACCGTACTTTCACGGGTTCGGATCGGATTCGGATCGGACGTAGTACGAAAATGGTCTTAGGGGAAGGAATTTTGAGTAGTTTAGATCCCTTATACTTGAACACCTACTATTATTTCAATTTAATACATTTCCAATATTATTAATTTCGTTGTTTAATTTTATTTTGATACGTAATTAGAAAATTGAAAAATACGCCCTCGTTAATAAAATGCTATTACTTATAAATTAATAAGAATATCCCAATGGTTCATACAGACCTCCCACTCCTCTAAGGTTTGCTGGAAGAAAACTCTTTTAGGGCTAAGCTCGACTTTGTACATGTCCTATATGTGTAAGTTTTTTTTGTCTGTAATATTTTGTAAGAATTAAGAATAAATCCTTCAAAGAATCTCTAACTCAATAAACTTTACAAACAGTACAAAACTTTACCTATTACAAAACTAATTTTCCGTATGTTACATGACTGCCAAACTTTAGCCAACGGTTGACGATAACTGATTGAAGTCGTCAAAACAAACAGGCCGGAAAATGTGCGTTACCCCTTTCACGCAAATAGAAAAACTTAACTGAGTAATAATACACTCTAGAGTGCGCGTTAAGAGTATGAACTACGAAAATGAACAAACACAATTGAAAATCGAACTCGCATTTAGTAAAGAGACAAAACAATTGTCAAGCTCTGTGGAGCGGCGGGTGAATCGCCAGCTTACTTTTAACCACACTTAAAATACTTGTTCCGGATCTGTGAGTACCACGGTACTCGTCGTACCTGATACACACGACACAGAGAATCGTAGTGCGGGATCTGAGATCCAATTCTCTGATTTTAAAACATTCAATTCGCAGTATAATCTCTTCTCAGTCGCACTATCACGTATAGTAACTATTACATAATCTTCGCATATACATGCGTATACGTGACAGTGCGACTGACACGAGATTATATAGTGACTGGAATGTTTTTTAAATTAGAGAATTGGGACTCAGGACTGTGTAGTATGTATGTGACTACTGGGTGTTATATTTCTGCGATAATATATTTCTCCTCTTTCTTTTCTACTAGTAGAATCATGAGAGCGCTTATCGTGAAACCTGCCCACGCTTGTCATAGCTCTGCTCGCTATCTTTTCATTACTCTGTTTGGATATGTTTTACCTACGGAAGGGTTGTAAGTAATTTGGGGAACAGTAGTAAAAGTAAATTCAGCGTTTTATAGACGTTTTTGCTAACAGAGAACGCAAAAAAAACTAAACAATTTTTTTGTTTATTCGTAATTTTTTACGGACTCGTAATATAATTTTTGTACAAAATAAAACAATAACTGTAAGCATACAGGCTACAAGAATTAATGTAGGGCGAATTCCAATGTACCGCTGATACTGTAACAGTCGCAGGAATTCAGTGGATGGGGCGGTGTTTTATGAAAGATGTTTATTTACGCCACTAATCATCTTAGCCAGCAAACCGCCCATTTATGCGTTAATTCAGTTTGGATAATATATTAATGCATCAAGAATGCATGTACATTCTATGGTACAAAACTGCAAAATTATTATCGAAAACAGGTATTGTGACGCCATCTATGAATAGTTTCAAACAACTATTGCAATGGAAATTAAATGCAAGTTTGTAGCCGTAAATAGTACCATAAGGAATCAATAGATGGCGATGTAACTACACAATTGTTAAAATGTTAGTAGTAACTTTGACTTATAAATATACCTAATCGTATTGATAAACGCAAGTAAACTCATTACCCCTTCATAGAAAGTAAGGAATCGACAGATGATGGCGTTGCAAATAAGTACAATCAAATTTATGGATAAGTAAAAGTACCGAAAGGAATCGATAGATGGCGCTATAATAATACAATCAAATCTATGGACAAGTAAAAGTACCGTAAAGAATCGATAGAGGGCGTTATAATAAAAAAAACAAATTTATGGACAAGTAAAAGTACCAGAAGGAATCGATAGATGGCGTTACAATAATATACAAACAATTCAATAAGAAACAGATGTCTGGGAGATTTTTTCTGCTCTTTCGAAGGGAGACGTCGTCCTTTTTTATTTTATTTCAATTTCTAGTGTTTTTTTGAGTTATATCGTGTAATTTTGGTGGCATTTTAACCGGTGTAGCTCATAAAGAGCACATGGTAGTGAATTTAAATAAAATAAGTGTATTGCGTGTCTTTTCGAGGGGGTGGAAATTGTCCAGGAACATTCTAGTAAACTGCCATCAATTTACTAGAACATGACTTGACAGAAGACTTTGACGACTGGACATTGTTTGATTATATCAATAACTTGACATTGGCAAAATTGAGAGAATTCCTCAGATGCCATTATAAAAAAAAAAAAAGAAAAGATACTACAATATACAGATTGTGACAAAAATAAATGGGACTTCATGGAAAAGTATCCAATCTTTTGTAGATACAGAGATTTCTTAGGAAACTTTAGGTGCATTTTAAAGAATATAATCCTTGAAGTTCCATAGCCCTCCGTCAGTCGGGCAAAAACGTACTCACCATTTGTTTGTTCAGTAAAATGACGCTGTGCACGATGGCTGCATGCGTCAGCCAGACGGACGCCGAGAGTGCACAGGCTTCAGTGATCTTGTAGAGAATGCTCAGGCAGGTATTGAGGGCCCTGTAGACCAAAGTAGACAAAAATATTATCAGCCTGTATTTCTAACTAGTGTCTCGTTATACCGGGTCAAAAGTAGCCAATGTATCAATCCAGATCATAATCTATATGTATGCTAAATTTCATCGAAATCGTTTGGCAACTACTGAATGCAACAAGTTGCGGGTTCGATTTCCGCTGCGGAACAAATGTTTGTATGATCTACAAATATTTATTCCGGGTGTTACGGTATCATGGTACTCGTAGTCCTGATACCCACGACACAGGGTTACTAGTGTGGGATCATGACTACGTATGTGACTGTTGGGTGTTATAGCAAATTCCACTTGTGCATGCTGTGGGGGAGGCCTCGTATAACAGTCGAGTTCTTACGGCTGGTGATGATGATGATGATAATAAAACCGATAAAATATATATTATAAACTTATATAAAATAAATATGACCAGCCCCCCTATTCTATCTTGAAAGTCACTCGGTGACCAACGTTTGACAAGTAAAATTACCATCAATTGACAATTTTTAATGATACTTTTGAGATATTGGTGGTCATTTTTAACAGACTTACCAAAAAAGGAGGAGGTACTCAATTCGGTTGTATTTTTTTTTTTTTTTTTTATGTTTGTTACCGCATATCTCCGTCTTTTATGAACCGATTTCGAAAATTCTTTTTTTATTTGAATAGATATACTTCCAGATTGATCCCATTTTTTTCAGAATCCAGTTCTGATGATGGAATCCAAGAGGAATTGAGGGAACTCCCCAAATATTGTAGACATACATATAGCGATTTTGATATTTTCAGCAACAAACCAAGCATTTGCATTCAGAAAGTATCATAATCCTTTCACCACTATGGTTCTTTCATCATTTTTTTTTTCATCCAAATGTTTAGTCCAATACTATGGCGGAAGTCGGTTTTTTAAATGAAAAGTTATATTTGTCAAACGTTAGTCACCGAGTGACTTTCAGTTAGGGAAATAGGGGGGCAGGACTACTAGGCATATATGCAATAAGTTTCTTATCTTTGTGGTTGGGTTTTGGTGGGTGGTGGCCCACTGATTCTACGGTCTTTAAGCATTTGACCCACCAATGACTTTGAGTTCGACATGCATGCTATATACAATTATCTTAAATAGGACACACAATTCATTCATATATGCCATATTTACAAACATGCACAGACACACTCACACCAACAAACATAAAGTACTTACTCATCCACCTACTTTATAGTCATTTTAATTCTTAATTTAAATTTACATAAATTTTTTTTGAAGTAGATATTTATAAAACCTAAAAATAATTTGTTCAACCATTAATTAATTTATCATTGTTTTCATTATATATTTTTCCAACTTAGTCCGGAGGGAGGTATAGGTATTCCATCATACAGGTCCAACCTAGTTTGGGTACCTATGTTTTCCATCCTGCATTGTACCACTTAAGTTAACCCATTGTTAAATTTAAACTGTATTTTTGTAACGTTTGTTGTGAAATAAATTATTATTATTATTACAATACCTGGTATTCAGCTGAGTGGCCAACTCTTCCCTTTCAACTGCGAAGCCCAGCAGGAGACCAAGAGTCTTGATCGCGTGAATCTTAGTGAATATCGCCGTATCCGCTTTCAACTGAAAACGAAACACAATTAACATAACATAACACCCAACAATCACATACCTTATGTATTGTAAATTTAAATGTACTTTGTTTATTTCATAAATTGTGCCATTGTTGGGATAAGACACTGACTTCTGTGACAGGTCATCGAACCTAGCTCAGGAGTCAGGGATTTCACAGATGTTAGCAACATTGTTTTAATTTCAATAAACAAAATAGTTATTTTTATTATTATTTTCTACTCATTCAGAGAGAGCAAGAAACAACCAGTGACACTAGCAAGTACTTACGATAGAAGTAGTACTGTCGGCACACGTGCACATCCTATGTAGCTCGTTGAGCAGTCTCTCTAGTGCCACGATGTCGATAACAGATGGCGCCACAGTCTTTGCGCCGCTTCTACTCATGTCGCTTAGAGAGCTGCTGATGGATTCACACGCGCTTAGCTGTCTGTCTCTGTAATTAATGATCACACTTAAAGCACACATGATAACGTTATTATTAGCACACATACAACATATTTTACAACACAAACAACACATTTTAGCGTACCAACAACATATTTTTGAAAACATACAACATGTTTAAGCACACAACATATTTTAGCAATCATACAACATATTTTTGCAAATATACATCGTATTTGCAAACATACAACATAATAATAATATAATAAATGCTGGACATTTCACACAACATTATCTAGCCCCAAGCTAAGCAGAGCTTGTGTTATGGGTACTAGATAACTGATATACTTAATACAATACATTACATAGATAGATATTTTTTTATAATACATAGAAAATACCCAGAACACCCTGAACAAAAATCTGCAGATTGTAAATATATTTGTTCCGAGGCGGGAATCGAACCCGCAACCTCCTGCGTCGCAGGCGAACCTTCACCCGCCGCGCCACAGAGGTCGTCATATTTGCACACATACAATATATTGTTGCAAACATAAAACATATTGAAGCACGCACCCAACATGTTTTAGCAATCATACAACATATTTTTGACAACATGCAACATATTTAAGTACACACAACACGTTTTAGCAATCACACAACATATTATTTAGGCACACATAAAGCGTTATCTTCATTATCATGAGCCGATACAAATCCACTGCTGAACATAAGCCTCTCTTAGAATGCCATGACGAACTGTCTTAACTGTTTAAACTCCATCCACAGATATTATTATCAATTTATTGCCAGTTCTGCAAGCTATATGGCATGCCCATTGCCACTTCAATTTGTTAATTAAGAAAGCTGCCTGTGATCTTGGTTCTTCAACAGATTTCCACATTTCGGAGGGACCATGAAAGACCCAGTGACTAACCTCATTTTTTTCTTCTTCCTCTTGGAAGGTTTCTCTTCATCAACATTGTTATTTTCTGTGATTTGTTTATTCGCTTCATCTATACCTAGAACATAACATTAAATTCTCAAAAGTCACATACATAGTCCTTACCCCACACTTAGGACTCCCTGTGTCGTGGGTATCAGGAACTAAGAGTACCATGGTACCACAAAACACAGACACGGAACGAATATTTGCAGTACATGCAAACATTAGTCCCGCAGCGGGAATCGAACCCGCACCTCTTGCGTCTCAGCCGGCTACACACCCGAAAGAACTAAACAACAAACAAGTTTTCTTGTAAAAAAAATTTATGACTTGATTTTGTTATATTTTTTAACCGACTTCCCAAAAAAGGCGGAGGTTCTCAATTCGGTTGTATTTTTTTTTATTTTTTTTTTATGTTTGTTACCTCATATCTCCGGCGTTTATGAACCGATTTGGAAAATTATTTTTTTATTTGAATATATATACTTCCAGATTGGTCCCATTTTTTTCAGAATCCAGTTCTGATAATGGAATCCATGAGGAATTGAGGGAACTCCTCAAATATTGTAGGGATACATATGGCGATTTTGATATTTTCAGCAACAAACCAAGCCTTTGCATTCAAAAAGTAGCATAATCCTTTCCCCACTATGGATCTTTCATGATTTTTTTTTTCATCCAAAATTATTTAGTCGAAAACAATGGCGGAAGTCGGTTTTTTAAATGAAAAGTTATCTTTTGACTATTCATGATGTAGTTGGGTGGTCGTGGTAGTCTCGATCTAGGAATAGGACTCCTCCAACTCCTCTTGTGGATGTCGTAAAAGGCGACTAAGGGATTACACCAGGGGAGCAGCAGCATCCACCTTAGTACTAAACACCAAACTGACATCACCAACCCACTTGCCAAGCGTGGTGATTATGGCAAATCCCCCCATTGCATTCTATGGGGGAAGCCTCGTCCAGCAATAAATAAATAATAATAATTAGTAAATAACTTTTCATTTAAAAAACGGACTTCCGCCATTGTATTCGACTAAATATTTGGATGAAAAAAAAATGATGAAAGAACCATAGTGGTGAAAGGATTATGCTACTTTTTGAATGCAAAGGCTTGGTTTGTTGTTGAAAATATCAAAATCGCCATATGTATGGCTACAATATTTGAGGAGTTCCCTCAATTCCTCATGGATCCCATCATCAGAACTGGATTCTGAAAAAAATGGGACCAACCTGGAAGTATATCTATTCAAATAAAAAAAGAATTTTCCAAATCGGTTCATAAACGCTGGAGATATGCGGTAACAAACATAAAAAAAAAAAAAAACTGTTGTCTGTAAAGTCGGTTTACTGACGATAGTTCAACGTGTCAACGTCGTTATTGTGCTTCTTTGTCGCTCGTTCCGCGCTCGCGCGCATGCGCTAATATTTCACACAACATCATCTAGCCCCAAGCTAAGCAGAGCTTGTGTTATGGCAACTAGATAATTGATATACTTAATACAATACATTACATAAATAGATATATTTTATTATACATAGAAAATACACAGAACACCCGGAACAAATTATCTGCAGATTGTACAAATATTTGTTCCGAGGCGGGAATCGAACCCGCAACCTCCTGCGTTGCAGGCGAACCTTCGCCCGCGGCGCCACAGAGGTCGCAATGGACGTCTAAAGGCTGTTGAAGAAGAAAACGTAAGTCACGTTGATAGCTCACGACTCGCAAATGCAGTTGCAATGTAAAACTCGTAATAGGCTCTCCTGTACCAGTTAAAAAACTCAATATTTCTTCTTTTTTAACCGACTTCCCAAAAAAGGAGGAAGTTTGTTGTGCGATTGTTTTTTTTTTTTTTTTTTAATCTTTGTTATCGCATATCTTCGGCGTTTATGAACCGATTTGGATTTTTTTATTTTTATTTGAATAGATATACTTGGTCCCAGATTGGTCCCATTTTTTTCAGAATCCAGTTCTGATGTTCCATCATCAGAACTGGATTCCATGAGGAATTGAGGGAACTCCTCAAATATTGTAGGCATACATATGGCGATTTTGATATTTTCAGCAACAAACCAAGCATTTGCATTCAAAAAGTATCATAATCCTTTCACCACTATGGTTCTTTCATCATTTTTTTTTCATCCAAATATTTTGTCGAATACAATGGCGGAAGTCGGTTTTTTAACCGACTTCCCAAAAAAGGAGGAGGTTCTCAATTCAGTTGTATTTTTTTTTTTTTTTTTTAATGTTTGTTACCGCATATCTCCGGCGTTTATGAACCGATTTGGAAAATTATTTTTTTAATTGTATAGATATACTTCCAGATTGGTCCCATTTTTTTCAAAATCCAGTTCTGATGATGGGATCCATGAGGAATTGAGGGAACTCCTCAAATATTGTAGGCATACATATGGCGATTTTGATATTTTCAGCAACAAACCAAGCATTTGCATTCAAAAAGTATAATAATCCTTTCACCACTATGGTTTTTTCATCATTTTTTTTTCATTCAAATATTTTGTCAAATACTATGGCGGAAGTCGGTTTTTTAAATGAAAAGTTATATAATTATTAAATGAAAAGTTATTGATGTAGTTTTTATCATCGTGTAGGGTATTTATTACCGTTCTAAGTTATGACGTGGTGGTTTCGCTCAAAGAATATGACTCCTCCAACTCCCCCCGTGGATGTCGTAAAAGGCAACCAAGGGGTAGGCAGCAGCATCAATCACCAATCCGCCAGCGATTATGGCAAATGCCCCCTATACTACAGTGAGGCCTCGTCTAGCTGTGGGCGTCTAATGGCTGTTAAAGAAGTAGATTACCGTTCAGTTTATCTTCAGTCTCAGTGTCGGGTAAGAATGGTTTGATCAAGTTGTGTATGTGGGTGATCAGTTTGTGCATTTTGGCAGATCGCGGGACGGCTAGGAGTTGCATCGCGGCAGATTCTAATGCTTTAGAATCTTTGGTACTGAAACAAACAGAAAAATATACTTATAATCATCTGTTTATACAGATTAGATTCATATTTTCCATATATTATTAATTTTTTTTTTTTAAATTGAGTATGGATTTCATAGTATGGGGAAATCCAAAACTACGCTATATATAAGTAGCGGCACGAAACTCAAGCGCTGACCGTTATTGCGCAGAAGTCAAATGTAAGGTATCTTGGGGATATCTATCTCTTATATCTTTTTTTTTTTATGCTACTTTGCAAACAGACAAGCTTACGGTCCACCAGATAGAAAGCAGTTACCATAGCCTATGAACGCCTGTAACACCAGAGGCATCACACGCGCGCTGCCGACCCTGAGACATAAAGATGAAAAGTCTCATGTGCCTGTAATTTCTTCGGCATCCGTACCCTTCAAACCGAAACACAACAATGCGAACACTACTGCTTGGCGGCAGAAATAGGTACGGTGGTAGTACTTCCCCGGACGAACTCTTTCACAAGAAGTTCTACTACTCTGTCTATCTTATAATAATTGTATTGCGTGCGCGACAGTAATCATACGCAACTATCCCTTACGTTCCTATCTTCTTACGGGCTACCCTTATTTTACGTTTCGTTCAGCGCTAGACTTAAGTGCCGCTACTTATACAGAGAAACTGTCATGGGTACCATAAGTTTTTTTATGGAAATAGTTTTGATATTGTATATTTTGACGTCCTCCGTGGCGCAGTGGGCGAATAGCCGGCTGAGGCGCAAGAGGTGCGGGTTGGATTCCCGCTGCGGGACAAATTTTTGCATGATCTGCAAATAATTGTTTCGGTTCTGGGTGTTGTGGTACCACCATGGTACTTGTAGTTCCTGACACCCACGACACAGGGAATCCTATTGTGGGAACAAGACTACGCATATGACTGGGTGTTATGTTATGTTAACTTCCCCAAACTCTTTCATTAAAAACTGTACTACTACTAAGTATGTAGTGTAGACAGATACTCACACAGCTAATAGTTTCTGTCTCAATTTCCGGGCTCTCTTTCTAACGTTCTTCAATCTCTCTCTTTCTTTCTTCTCTCGCTCTAACGCGGCTTTTTCTTCCTCTTCCTCGTTCTTATCCGGCTCCTGACTTTCTGATGACGTCTGAAAAACGTTAAATGATTGGACTAAGTTCGCCAACACAAACAGGCTTACTGTGTAGCTATTATTCATTGACAGAGAATGTTTGAGAATATATAATTTTTTATTTCAATTGGAATGAGAGCAGATTTTTTTTTCTTAGTATCATTGGCATACGACATATTCGTCTACTGTATATAAATGTTTTTGTCGTAAATTTATGTTAATGTGTCTACAGTAAGTTTACGTCAATGTGTCAACCGAATGTTTATATATAAATGTGTCAACCGTATGTTGCATATTTATATAAATGTGTCTATAGTATGTTTATATGTTAATTGGTCTATAGTATGTTTACGTAAATATGTCTATAGTATGTTTACGTAAATGTGTCTGTCGTAAATTTAGTAAATGTGTCAACCGAATGTTTAATGTAAATGAGTCAGTCTACCATTTATGTTCATGTAAACGTGTCTACCGTTTATGTAAATGTGACTGCCGTAAGTTTACGTAAATGTGTACATTGAATGTTTATGTAAACGTATCTACCGTTTCATCATCATCCGTTAGACGTCCACTGTTAGACAAGGCCACCCATATGGGGGAAATTGCCATAATCACCACAAGCAAGCGGATTGGTTTATTTCTACCGTTTATGTTTATGTAAATGTGTGTACCGTATGTTTGTGTAAATGTGTCTACCGTTTATGTTTATGTAAATATGTGTATTGTATGTTTGTATAAATGTGTCTACCGTTTATGTTTATGTAAATGTATGTACCTTATGTTTGTGTAAATGTGTCTACCGTTTATGTTTATGTAAATGTGTGTACCGTATGTTTGTGTAAACGTGTCTACCGTTTATGTTTATCTTACCGCCTGTCTCGGTCCGGTGGTAGCTTTCTCTCTGATAGCCTGTAGATGTGACTCCAGTCGTTGTTGGCTCGCGTCCTGTTTGTCTCTGATGCGTGATCGCAGTGCGTCCGCTTCTAACTCTGCCGCGGCGGCCAGGGCTGAGAGACGGGACTTAACGCCTTCTGCCTGTTGGAACAAGATTCAAAGTTCAGCCTGTGATTTATCTGCCTAAATATTCTGAGCAAGCTGTAGTTCGCCTATAGAGCTACAACAAAATCCCTAAAGGGCTACACCGCTAAGAAAATCCTAAAGTTCCCAACAGCTGTAGGGTTTAGCGGTGAACTATGAACAATGTAACAAGTAGCAATCACAAGAGGCCTACATGGCCATAAAAAGATATAAAAAAAATTGAGCAACACAACATTTTCAAAGTAGTCCATCTTAGAGGTCTTTTCTGCTTTTTCGAAAGAAGAAGTCGTCCGTTTATGTTTTATTTAAATTTTTAGTGTTTTTTTGAGTTATATCGTATAATTTTGGTGGCATTTTAACCACTGTAGCTTAGAGAGAGAACATGGTAGTGAATTTAAATAAGTTTATTGCGTGTCTTTTCGGAGGGGTGGAAATTGTCCAGGAATATTCTAGTAAAAATGCCCTCGCTTTACTACAACATGACTTGACAGAGGACTTTACGACTTGACATTATTTGAATAATCTATGCTGCTTGACATTGTCAAAATTGAGTATTTACTCAGAGGTCATTAAAAAAATCAGTTTTTGAAAAAATCTGTTGAAATTAAACATGTTATTTTTAAATGATCTTTCAAATGATCACTCACCTTCTCTCTCGCTGCGTCATCTCTTTCCTGCTTCTTTTGCTCCTTCAACTCTTCGACCCTGGCGTCTCGTTCCTTCCTCTTCTCTAGTAAACTCGCCACGTGCTGTTTCCTTGCTGCTTCTAGAGCCTTCTTTCGCGCGCCGACCGCGAGCTCGCGAGCTGTTTTTTGCTCCTTAAAATGAAACAAATTTTAAATTGGGCTAAGTATGGACCATCATCATATAGAAATTCAGTTTTGGGTGCTGAACAGACGACCAACGAGCAAATTTGTATTACAGCGCCATCTAGCGACTTACAGGATGAAACTCTCTAAGTGTTACATCAAGTTTGTCTATCAGTTTGTGTATCCAAGTGTTACAAAAATATTTCTTACCAATTTGTCTAGTCTCTCTCGTCGCATCTCCCTCAGCCTAGTGGTGTGAGAGCGGCATTGCTCCAGGAACTCGTGCCTTCGATTCTCGGCCTCTAGTTGTTTTATGAACGCGATCTCTCGGAGTTTCTCTTCTTCGTCGTGTGCTTTTCGGACTATATCCTAAAATGAAGTTATTTTTGTTAAAAAACATATTTTAAATTACTCTGGCGAAGTTGGGGAATAAGGGTTCTCGAGTGGCAATCACAAATCGGACGACGCGGTAGAGAAAGGCCCTCCACTCGATTGACTAAAGACATATAAACGTAGCAGGAAGTCGGTGGATGGAGACGGCTCAAGACCTTTCGTCGTGGCATCTAGGGGGGAGCCCTATATCCAGCTGTGGACATAGCAATTATCTTTAGTTCTTTGAATATTTCCCATAAAAACTTCTCGTGTGTACCTTCAAGTGCTGATCTCGGTTTTCGGCCGCTTTTTGCAGCCGCCTCTCCATTCTAATGCGTTTCTCGTCAATAAGTTGATTTTTGGCCACCTGAAAAAGCGTATGTAACAAATCATTAAAAATATTATGTTTTAAAATGGTTGGTTGTTATAAAATCGTGTATGTAGTCTCAATCTAAGTCCGTTGAAGTCAAGTTAGATACAGTCAAATTCAAGT
The DNA here is from genome assembly GCA_951392215.1 of Epirrita christyi. Lineage (NCBI taxonomy): Eukaryota > Metazoa > Arthropoda > Insecta > Lepidoptera > Geometridae > Epirrita > Epirrita christyi. The sequence goes on along the minus strand of OX595856.1, from coordinate 12,126,882 downwards.
CAGTCACAGTCAAGTTAGTCAAAGTGAAGTCGGTCACAGTATAGTCAATAAAAGTCAATTTGGTTAAGTCAAGTTGGTCACGGTCAAAACAATCAAAGCCAAGTCGGTCACAGACAAGTCAGCAAATGTCAAGTCGGTCACAGACAAGTCAGTCAAAGTCAAGTCAAGAGTGCACAAACCTTGACTTCCTCTACTCTAGCCAACAGCTGGTGTATCTTCTTGGCGCGCTCCGTGTGTATGTGCGTGCGCTGTCTTTCAGCGCGCACCTGCTTGGCCTGCAATCGACGGAGCGCGTCCTGCAAGCTGCCGCGACGCTTTATGCCCTGAGACAACTTAGCGTGGAGTTGCTGGGCTCGACCTACAATTAATTATTATAAGCAAATGATATGTCCATGTTGCGTGGTATGTCCAGCCAAAGAATAGAACGCTCCATCACCTCCCGTGGATGTCGTAAAAGCCGACTAAGGGATTACACCAGGTGATGGGTAGCAGCTTCCACCTGAGTACTCAACATGAATGCTGCAATCACTAATCCGCCTGCCAAGCGTGGTTATTATAACAACTCCCCCCATTGTATTTCAGGCATTTAGCGAGATCAATACACCTAGAAAGTTGGAAAGTTACATATCCTAATAGCTGAATACATTGGCAGAAGTAGCCAGGTTTGTTAGTAGTAGAACTTCTTGTGAAAGAATTCGTCCAGGGAAGTACCATCTACGTGTTGTGAGTAGGAAACCTATTTCTCGTAGTTCCTGATATCCACAACAAAGGGAATCCTAGTGTGGGATCATGACTACGTATGGTGGACTGTTGGGTGTTGTTATAATCCTTTTTATTTTTTTTATCAATTCAGTGCATGGGCCGCCTTGGCGTGGCGGGCGAGTAGCTAGCTGAGACGCAAGAGGTGCGAGTTCGATTCCCGCTGCGGGACAAATATTAGTTCCTAGTTTGAGTGTTGTGGTACCACAGTACTCGTAGTTCCTGATACCCAGAACACCGGAAATCCTGTGTGGGATCAGGACTATGTATGTGACTCTATGGCGTTATGTTATAAATAGGACGCGTCCTAGGTGCACGTGACCTGAGTGGTATTGCATTTGTAATGAGCTGGGGTTACCGCTTAACATCAGTTGGCAACTTGCCAGTTTCATCATTTAACTAACCAGGATCTCTTGCAACGAGCGCCTCTAGCGCGCCCAGCGTGTCCACACGTTCCGCCCACGACATGCCGGCCAGCGCCGTCTCGTACTGGTCTTCCAGACGTGCGGACAGCGAGCTGAGCGTGTCGCTAGACTGGCACGACTCCAGAGGCGAGTCTTCGCAGAGGATCTCTGCATCAGTCTATGGTAAAGATATCATTGTTTAAGATAAATATTTAAACAACATTCGAATGGTAATGAGGGGTTTTCATGGTCGTTTTAAATCATGCTTTCAGCGTTGAAAATAGATGGCGCTGCTCTGTGCTTAGCTGTCAAGTGACAAAATAAAGTGAAATGTCAACATCAACAACGTATACCCTGATTTTTAATTTCAGACAAGTTTTGTAAACAAACAAATGTCAAGATATGCCACTGTGAGTATAACTGTCATGATTGTGTAGCATACGTGTAAATTTACATATGACACACATACACGACACTCATACACACAGTGACATTTCTTTGTTTACAAAAATTGTCTCAAATTAAAAATCAGGGTATTGATATATTTTCGTTTCGTGGTATTTATTTTTGCCAACATCTAAAAAAAACACGAAATCACTAGCAATCACTCAAGAAGCAAACACAAACAGAATATCATGACTAACAGCCACAGACTAGTTAGATAATAGCTTAGTACACGAACACCACAGATAGTACATTTGACAATCTTGACAGCTAGAGTTCAGTCAGCGCCATCTATCGAACCAATTTGAACTACTTTATTTTTTTTAATCAAAGATGAAAAGCCTTCATTCGTTTTAAAACGTCAAGTAACTATTGGAAATATTGACGAGAATTAATGAACCAATACCAAAGAACAATTTCGGCCTAAACGTGGAGCGAAACGATGGTACAGTTGGTTAGCTCATTACAAATAAATAATTAAATTGTAATAAGAGCTAAGAGTGGTATAGATTTTGTGTATTCTCTAAAGCTAAACCGCGGTAATGTTAAAACGGTACCTTTAATTTCAGTTAGTAGAAGAGGATCGCGAAAATTTAAGGGCGGTTTTTAGAGAATCTACAACACTGTATTCGCACTTTTGTAATAAAAACTATATCAAATTCAACCCACCTCAGTATCATCAGTTTCCGTATCCATATCAACATCGGATACCTGCTGAAGCTCCATGATCTGTCTGTTCAATAGATCCTCCTCTTCACACAACTTCCTCTGATCGACTTCCGTTTGAAAATCCAGTGCCAAACTAATTTTCCGCTCATTCTCTTCTATCTGCGACGTCATTTCCGCTATCTCTGACATCTCTGACGGATCAGCTGTCTTTAGAATATCTGTATTATCTTGAATTTGATCATCATACTCTAAATATTTGAAGGTGGATTTGAATTCTGCCCTCCATTTATCGAAGTCAAAAGCGTCAGCGGTGCTCTCTTGCGATCTAGCTAGACCCATAGTCAGACTTTCTAAGGACGAATGAAGGCGGTTTTTAGTTAGTTTCTCCTCAGAATCTTTTAATTTCTTGTCTTTCTTCAACGCTTTAGTTCTAGATGATCTGGTTTTCAATCCAGTGACGTCAGACTTCTGACGGATCATTGACATGTCTTTGGTCTTTTCGGGTTTCGATTCTACGGCGACTTCCACCACTTTTTCCGCTTTGGGCTCTGGCTTATTCTCTGGTTGTTCTGATTTAGCTCGATCGAGTTGAGATGTGACAATAGGATTGGTTTCAGATTTGGGCGATTCGATCATGTTTAATGTTGGTAGACTAGTAGTGGCTGAGGGTTGGTGGAACCGATTCGCCCAGTGGGATTTCTTCGACTCACGGCTCAGACGCCTAGATTTGACTGTAAGCCATCCATCATCATCATTTTTATCCCCATCTACATTCAAGACTTCAATGGAGTTGGCGATGTCGTAATCATTTTCAGGGACGATAGTCTTTAGACTTTCACTAGATTCTATCCTGGACATATCGACTTGAGTAACGACAGTTTCAGAACTACTATATTCCTCAAAATCTTTGATTTTTTCAAAAGCAGCATTCAATTTTTCTTGCTTTTCGCCTTTCTCGTTTATTTTCAAAGACGTCGGTCTCGGAGGAGGTTTTGTATCTGTTTTGATTTGGTTTCGATGGTCCCCAGCTGCCATTTGAGGTTTGTTAGTCATTGGAGGTTTCTTAGTTGCGTTTGTGACTTTGTTGACTCCACCATCGAAGAGGCTGGTTCTTCCAGTGGTGAGGTTGAAAGGATAGCTGCATTTGTTTTTTTGACTTCGGTTCAGAAACGTGCGAGACTTCGCCGGGGGGCACGGTCTGATTTCGACCACAGTTTTGCTTCTAGACAGTGTTTTGGCTGGAGTTTTGACTTCAGTTTTGGCAGTGACTAGTTTGGGTTTTGCTGCTGCTTGGGAGTAAGCCGGTCTAGCAGCTGGCTTTAGTTCAAATAACGGGCGTGTTTCGACTTTTTTCAGCTCGTCTTTTTTGCCATCAACGTCTACTGCTGCTTGGGAGTAGGCAGGTCTAGCTGACGGTTTAAGTTCAAAAATAGGTCTTGTTTCGAGTTTTTTTGGTTCGTCCTTTTTGCCATCAATTACTTTATTTTGTTCTATCTGAAGTTTCGTTTCCGAGATTTTTGTTTCAACTTTCTTTGCATCCTTAGTTTCTTCTGCGTCTTCTTTCTTAGCAAGTTGTGTCTTAGATTCTTTTTCATTGATATGAATTTCATTCTTGGGTTTAACTTTATCTTTTATGTCACTTTTTGGTTTGATGTCTTTTAAGGCGCAATCATTGGTGACGTTTTCCAGTTTGACATCCTTTACTGCACAATCATTTGTAATTTTAGACATAGAGTCATCATACTTCAAACTACCATTGTTTGTAGCGTTGGTAATTTGTTGTTTTATAATTTCATTAGAATCTGTTCCAGTTAGTGGTTGAAGTTTGGTTTCGGCAATATTGGTAATTTCTGGGACTTTGTCATCGCATTTCGAGCTCTCGTTAGAAATGTCAGCAAAATTATCATCAGATTTCGATGGTGACTCTGCCGAAACACTTTCATGATCAATAGCCTCAATCGTTATTGATATCTCATTTGTAATTTCTGGATTCTTTTCATCTGTAATCTTAGCATTTTCCAAGTCTTGATTCAGTACGTTTTCATTCTTAGCTGCGTTCGCAGTTAGTTGTTTAGCAAGGAACTCAGATTCCATGGCATTCAATTTATCAATAGTAGCTAGAGCTTGGCTTGAGAGCTCTCCATTTGTCATGACTTTTTTATCTTCTGTACATTTCTGCGACTTAACAATCACTTGCTTCGGAGCAACGTTGGAACACTCTTTAGCTTTTCCTATCTCTACAGTCGTGTTAGGGGGATCCTTTTCTTCCTTAGCATCTATCTTTTTATTAGCTGCCTCAACATCTTTGACGTCTTTCTCTTTGATATCTGAAAGCCTAGTTTCTTTACCCGCTTTTGTTTCTGGTTTGGTCGCGATTTTGGACGTTATTTTGCTGCTAAAGAACTCAATGCTGCCTTTAGGGCTAGTCGCATGCCCGGACATTCTTGGACTGATCTTTCCGCTGCCTGGACTAGCTTTGCCTGTTAAATTCGGACTGTTTTTGCCACTTGGAGTATTATGTCCGGAGAGACATGGACTGTTTTTGCCCGACACTGACGGAGAAGATTTCACTGAATGAGTGCGTCTCGATTCTGGCCTTACAAAATCAGTCTTCCTAATCTCCCATGCTAAGCTCTGTGGCCTCTGTGGCGGAGGCGTACTCTCGTACTCCCATTTCAGTCTGAACCACTCGCACAATGCTTTGAAATCGCGTGTGTAGTTCTCTAAAACTAGTATTACTTCTTGGCACTCGTTTGGGTTTTCGTGGACCTCTACCGTGTTGTATATTTCACCGACCTGTGAGAATAGTAATAACAAAGTTATTTACAAACGGAGCAATAATGTACAATACGATACGTGTTTACCGCCTGGTGCTGCAGACGTAAATTGCGATCTCGGCAAATGTCGGCAGAATAGCCGATAACTGTACCAAATGTTAACAAATACAAAAGATACATTCGGGCTATCAAGATAAATCAACTGATCTGTATCCGCGGAAGCTTCCTCAAGACACGACAGACTGACACTTACCATGTGAGTGTAATTATTCAGGCTAACAGAACTATCGATCTTACGATAGTATGATTGTATAATGACCGGGTATCGAAGGCTAAGGCCCTGAACTAAATCATAAACTAACGTTTAAATAGTCATGACGTGCACTTCTTATTGTGCGGTCGATACAGTTGTAGCATTGTATTGAGATTTACTTTGTATCCCGTACCAAGCGAGCTTAGCCATTGGCGGATACTAGTGATAAATAAATGGGATAAAAACATTTTGGAGGTGGAAAAATCTAGCGAATCTCCGCTGAAGAGTTGCTTCAGTCGATTTTTCCCCGCTTCGCATTGAACAGGCTCCAGCGCTGGTGATCCTGAAACGTATACTCACAGCTCGCTGCAGATCTCCAAATAGCAACGCCCAGTATCTTGCTCGAAGCTCGGAGCGTTTATCTCGTCCGGCGGAGGCTGAACGCAGGCGAGCGGGCGTGCGCGGTGCCGGCCGGCGTGGTGGTGGCATGCCTGTGCGCGGCAGCACCGGCGCCTTGCGGGGCACGCGGCCTATGGAGGGTGCATGGTATGAGACAGGGCAGAATCCAGCTTACTTAGATTCCATTTGTCTGTCTTAGTGCAACTCGCTAAGTGCCCTCATGCAAGCTTTTGCGTTAGAGTTTTGCCCTTAGTCTGATTAGAGATCTGATACAGTCTTGCACGCAGATCGCTTTGCTAGCTATTAGAGTACGCGTTGGCTATCCTTTGCTGCTTTTGCTCAATTCATTAGCACGGCTCGCTTCACTCGCTTGTTAAAGTTAACGTGTTCGTTTGCCATTGGAGATAGTCTATTCTATTCTATACATCTACGCTAGACATAGGCTGGCTTTTGCTGCACTTCTTACAAATAGTTACGTAGCAAAGCCCATATGGCCAGTAAGAGTGCTCGGCTCGAAATATCGGTGTTAGCTTCGCTTACTAGTCTTTAAATAGTTAAGTACACATCAACAAATAAAATGCAGTATATGAGAATCAAACCCGTGCTTTCGTTTTGAAATCAATAGTTCACCCATTTCATTACAGACACTAACCTACATATGCTACTCATTTAGAAACAAAACAAACACTGCTATTTTTACGCAATGACTAATATTAATCAGAAAGATGACTTGAAACACTTGTATTCTCAAATGAATTTATAATTTAGTGTGGCGCCACACACCACCTACGACCGGCAAACTTGGCCTAAGTTTTTACAATCCCAGCTCTTGCCTTGGCAAATTGAAGAAATGAGAATGTCCAATTAAATTATATTTCGCACAGCGACATCGTTGACATCACTTATGTAAGACCAATTGTAAGATCTTTATAAGGCACCGCTTCATCTCACTCGCTACATCACCAATCGGTGCTCCTACAACCTAAATCGCTGATGAATCAATATTTCTTCAAAATCGAATGCAGCAGATATTTTTTTGTGCAAAATGATAAAGAATATTATCAGTCAGCAGCCTATAGGCGTCCACTGTTGGACGAGGCCTCCCCTTTAAAATACAATGTGGGGATTGGTCATAATCACCACGCTTGGCAGGCGAATCGGTGATCGCAGTATTCATGTTGAGAACTCAGGTGGATGCTGCTACCCATCCCCTAGTATAATCCCTTAGTCCGATTTTATGACATCCACGGCAGGAGATGGAAAAGTCTTTCCTTAGGCCGGACACACCACGGCATGTTATTTATGAAAGATGAATAATGGAACACCCAACTTCATTCAGCTAGATAATTATCGAAATAATTTTTAATTAAATACTGGCATATTCACAAATGAGTCACTATAAGGGAAACCCTGTAACCATTCAATAGTTCCCAATTCTTTCAGCAATCAGTTGCAAGATGTGGGTTGAGTAGTAAGCTTGATGGTATGGTAACAAAGTATTGATTCATTGCATCCTGGAAATTCGTCTCAGACACATGTTGAAACACATGTCATCTGTAATTAAGAGGCCGGCGAAGGCCACACGCGATTTTATTTTATTTATTTAGAATTTGTAACAAATTAGGATGTGATCCGTGATACCAAAAATGATGAATAAAAACTTCATGTTTTTTCATAATCTTGTTGTTATTCTGTAACTTGACAATACATGCTATTATTATTTATTCCTGAGGGCCTAGCCAAACGGCATTCGTTTCGAAGCGATTCCATTTCTACAGTCGTAATACAATACAATAAACCACATGACAAATCAATAGCTAATGTCAATCCCATACATTTTGGACTTTTCTACTGGCGTCATCGCTATTAGAATGTTACTTTGTCTACGGCCTCTGATCAGACAATGCTAGAAAATACGTTGTTTTTAATACAAAACAGATAAGATGAAATCATGTTGTATAAGTCGTAAAATATACAAAAAGCAAATTGCTTACAATTCGTTTTAGGTAGGTTATTTTGAAAAAAGAAATATCCTGGTACCTAGATAAATACTACCCAAATCCGCATAATATGATGGAAAATATGCTCAAATTACAAATTATTTTGGTATTGCGTTTGGATGGGCAATTTATCCTCTGCTGGCCCCTTAAGTTACAGTTGGAGATACTGAGAATAGCAGTTCTACTAAGCTATTTCTCGTAACCGAACATTTGTGTACCATTTTTGCAGAGATAAAATTGGATACAAATTTTATTTTGAGTGTGAAAGTAAGAGTTTTTCATAATGCCAGACAAGTGTACATTATTTTTATTAGTTTTTAAAGATAGTTTCTTTTATTCTGAATGTGAAAAATTAATGTTAATAACCTACATTTATTTCATGCATAGTCTCCAATTTAAATTAAATGATCCCCTTAAACAAATCTTGATAAAACATTAAAATAACGTACTATGGGTGGTCTTATCGCTAAAAACGATCTCTTCCAGACAACCTTTGAATGGAATGTATCATCATTAGCCAGTAGAAGCCCACTGCTGGACATAGGCCTACCCCTTAGAATGCCACAATGCAAGGTCTTGAACCACCTCCATCCACAGACTTCCAGCAACGTTTATAATGTCTTTAGTCCATAGAGTGGAGGGCCTTCCTCTAACGCGTCGTCCGGTCTGTGGTTGCCACTCAAGAACCTATATTTCCCATCGATTGTCAGTTCTGGAAGCTATATGACCTGCCTATTGCCACTTCAACTTGCTAATTCTGAGAATGACTGAATGGACTGGATACATTTTGCTTATGGTATGAAGCCACATCAATTGTACTCTGTTTTTCTGGTCTATTCATCTATACTAAAACAGTAGCAAACATTTAAAAGTAGGTATTGAAAGGTCAAGTATGAGTCTGACTTCTCAAGCTTTATCCAACTTCTAAGAATCAACTGATCAAATAAACTCTCTAAAATGTTACCCGAACTGAACTTAGAACCTTATTCACAAAGCTTACTTACTTAGGTACATTCAGTGTCTCTCTCTTATTTAAAACAATGCTAGGAAATAAAGGGACAAAATAGCAAGGTAAACTTCATTAAACTTTTCAGCTATTGAGTTGGCTATTCAGTTAGGTATGTAGGCTATGTAGTAAACTAAGGTGATTGGTCCAATTGATATAAAATCAATTGTCCATGAAGACAGGCAGCTAAATGTATTTTGAATAAATTATGCTGTTTGATCAATATGTTGTAATATTACATACTGGTACTGTGTTTTGCAAGAAGTTTTATTGAGCATTATGGATTCTATCTTCGGAATTCTAATTTTCATAGAAGTCAGGCAGAGCAGAGAGTAATTCTGATCAGACACTGAATGAAGGGTCATTGAACTTACAGAATTTGGGGTATGACATCAGAAGTCCTATTAAAACCGAACACAAGTGGTGATGGAGATGATGATAAATGGATGTAGGTACTACTACTTACCTACGATGAACAATGTATCTAATTTGTTAGGTACTCAGTTCAAAACTTTGCGAGCCACTGACAAAATCTATAAGGAATACTAGAAGTATGGATTCTGTTAGAATTTAGTTCAGCAATTTTGTTTTGTACGGGCAAAATATTATTCTTCCGCCCACGAACCTAATCCATCAAACAGCAAAACAAAATTTATTTACCTGGGGTATCGACTGCCACATGGAAAGCAACGAGGTTCCTCGCTTCTCTACCCTCCTCCTGCACCAGCTGACGGACTTCTTCCATTACAAATCAATCAGAAATAAATAATCTGCCGAAGACAATAAGAACGGCTGGTCTCATCCCGTTTGCGATCCATTCGATGACAACCAAAGTAAACGCACAAATCACATCACTGATACGAATAACTTACGAAATCAAATATATATTAAACTAAAACTAAGCGTGAAATAAGAAGTTTTAGCGAAAAAGCGAAATATAAAATCGACGAGTATTTTTCATAACAATTCACTGTTTAGTTTAGACCACAGACAAACAGCACAGATTTATAAGTTTATTTAGTACTAAAGTATAGACAAACAGTACCAACCAAAGAGGAGAGGAGAGGATATCATAAACTAACGATAAGAACCTCAGATTAAAGACTGAGATAAGTACTAATACTAACCACAGACAAGAGGGCTTACAATAAAATATCCTACTAAAATAGTAGAATTCCAACGCAGAGTCAGGAGTCTGGCTAATTTAATAACTGATTGCCATGTCAAATGTAAATTCCAAAGATTATCCAATAATTTTGTTGTGATACCTAATAGTATTTCTTTATAATTTGTTTTTCGCTGCTCATCCTAAATGGAAATAGTAGGGACAGGTACCATGACCGATTGAATCCTAGTTTTAATACAATAAGTCTTACAAATTATTTATTCACAATAAACCGAGTAACATCACAGATACATAAAAATCCAATGCATTACATCTATTAAGCTATTCTATTACTAATACAAACATATTTAGACCTAATTACAAAATTATTTAACACCGCCATAACTAAATTGAAAACAAATAAAACCAAAAATTAAATAAGCTGTAAGTATCATCATTTTTAACATCAACGAATTAGTACAGAGACCGAAAAATGAATCCGTCTACCACGGTACTAGTGAGCTAGGTTTCTCATAATAGCGCATACAGTATTCTTCAATTTTTGGCCATCTATCTGCAAATACATCAAAGTCTGTATTTGCAGCGACTAGCGCATTTAGGTGACGTTGTGTTTTGAATATACATATAAACCTTTGTAATATACATAATATGGAGGAATATTATCAGGGCCTATGAAGCTTTTTGGTTCGAGTTTTTGTATGATGGATTCTATTTCGGCTTCTGAGAAATCTAAAACACTATTCAAAGACTAATAAAAGAGTATTTGCTGGCTGATGTTATTAGACGGGTATCAAGAGAGGAGAGGGTATTTGGGGTAAAAATACACTATAATAGTCTTATCTACGTTACAGGATGCCAAAGAAAATTAATTGTCAAGTGAAAGTCCAAGCAAAGGTCCCATAAGACAAGGGTATACCCAAGAGGGTACCCATACTACCCATATAATCTCCATGTGTGTTCCGTGGTGTTTTGTAGTTCAGATTAGGTAGGGCTTATTCGTTACCTACGCCAATTTTACTTCTCAGGCGCGCTAGACTTTCGAAGAATCAAGTAGTTATGAAGTACCTATAGCCAAATTATGTTAATTCGAGAGGTATTTGGTAGTTGTTCCAATAATATCAAAATGTAACAAGGTATTTTTCACTCCAGTAATCATCTATCTAATTATTTATATTAAAAAAAGTTATTTAGTCCTATCCACACTTCTGATCCTAATTATTCCTTTTCATAATTTCAGCGTTTTGTACATAGTTTTATCCTTCTTCTTCATCATTGGGTGGCCTCCCTTATAGCATAATGGGATTTGCCATAATCACTACGTTTGGCAGGCATCACAGTATTGGTTTTGAATACTCAGGTAGATGCTACTGCCCATAGTACTCTGGTGTAATCTGAATTTAAATTGTACCTAATAATTATATTTCCATAGATTTGTCTTTCGCTTTATTAATTTTAATCCGTTTCAATAATGCTGTAAAGTGTGTTCATCTCACTACTATGGGTACTAAATCCATTAGCTTGAGATGCTCTCTTATTAGCAATGACTTGAAATAAAAATGGGAACTAATAGCTTTATTCTTTTGTAAAAAGCCTATATAAAACCAAACTAAAAAAAGCATAGAATGGTGACATTACGATTAGACGATTACCTACAGCGGGTAGGTACGTACGACAAATATTTTTAAACACGTACTATTTATGTCATTTAAAAGTCTTGTGAGTGACAATCAGTTTTTTTGAGTGATTTTGCAATTAATTTATGTTTCCGGGAAAACACTCAAAAAAATCGAGGTATGGCTTTGTCCTGGACATGACCGTGTGTTTTACGCAAGGTACCTAATACTCATTAGCAAGTGGTTTTACTATAAATTCTACTTCTACGATGGACTCCTGTTGCTTAATCCGGTTTTTCAGACCCGAATCGAGACTAGCGTAGATTTGGTGACATTGTTTCACTTAAATCTGGCAAAATTTTATCCTCGAGTCTCTATTCAGGCTATTTTCTATTGCGAAAGGTTTGCAACAGGTGTAAATTGTTTAATCAGGGCTGTCAAACGGTTGGTTTTGTATGAGAAAAGCAACATTTGACAGCCCTGATATCACAATTAACACCGTTGCAGCCCTGTCGCGATAGAGAATAGGCCTGCCGCCGGCCTTGTCCATCACCTAATTGTATTTAGTTGGTAATACATATATTTTGGTAGGATTTTTAAATTTAGGAGAATTTGTGATTTCACGTCATGGCAGCACTCGGTATTTCTTTTCGTTGTCAAGCAAGATGGCGGACCAGGTATGTGCTGAATTTATTGAAGGAATAAAGGAAAAACTTTTTGTTTCTAGGCGAATTTACCTCCAGACTGTAGTCTAATAATCGATAAATTGAATATTAATTGTGTTCTGTCATATAATCAAGTGTAAACAGTGAAAATGTGGTCTCAAAATTGCTGCACGTGGATGTCCGCTTACAACGCGGGTCTTCATATCTTTTACTGTGAAAAGTGCTCTAAAAATCGGTTTTCGCTATGCTGTAATGCGTGAAATATTCAGAATTTTCCATTGCGAATATTTCTTTCCGCACAAAATGGCCATATGTGCCCATGATCTTGGAATTCGCCGATAGGTTAGTTTTGGTGTTGACTGGCGAATTCCTTAGATAATACCTCGTGTTGAGAGCATTCCTCGAAACAAATTGCTTTTAAAAATGCCCAGTCTTAAAGTATTCACCAATTGCGTTACAAAGACGAGGTTTTAATTTCAGAATTTATTTCAAGTGTCTTATCATCATACTGATTTCCATTTGTAGTTTTGTTGAAAACATAGCTATAGTTCAATGCATATGTGTTGTAGTTAGTCTAATTTTTCCCGAATCTTGCAGACGGAACGTTCTTTCCAAAAGCAACCAACCATATTCCTGAACCGTAAGAAGGGAATTGGTATAAAGCGTAGTCGCAAACCATTGAGGTACCACAAAGACTTAGGTCTCGGCTTCAAGACCCCACGAGAGGTAAACACACTACCAAAGACTGAACTAACATGTTTATTTTTTCTGTAGACAGAGAAAGCGTTTCAGAAACAGGCTACAATCTTCCTCAACAAAAAGGGTGGACTCAAACGGAAGGACACAAGACATTCTAAGAATGTTGGTCTAGGTTTCAAGACACCACTTGAGGTCTGTTTTCAGTTTATTCGGTGGTGGTGCGGGTGGCTGCGCAGGCTTGGTGTCATGTCATCTGTCTCGTGGTTGTGGACTATTTTATGAGTTTCTAATTATATTGAACTGCTAGGCATAAATCATTATCAACAAGCTTAGTACTTAGTTTGTAATACAATATCAGATAGTCCACAATCACATAGATCTTGGCTTGGGTCTCATACAAAAACCAGACAGAATAATTTGGGTATTGTTTAGAACAGATTGTTTATGAATTTGATCAGTGCAAAGATGTAATAAAAAATTTATTTGTTACTTCTTTATTTACATAAAATTCTGTTCTAAAGCGTTATGGATTGATCATCATTCCAATGTCATTATCATCATATCATATCGGATTTTACTAAAACAATTTGTCAATCAATCATCTGGCTAGGTACTTCTTTCTTCACTGTGCTACATTTCCTCATTCATCATTGAGCTGCATTTCTCCATTGGGTGAAATTTCCTCATTCTACATTGTGCTAGGTGCTCATTGTTTAACTCCAATCATTGGCTTCCAGCTACAAGGTGTTGGGTCTTGCTTGATTTTACTAACTTATCAAGGTAAGATGGTATTATGGGTCAAATGTGTAACTTCTTGTGAATGTGTAAATGGTTTGTACGGAGCGGAGATAATATATATTGGATCCAAATTAATGATCACTAAATACAGTCAATATGACAGCAGCAGTACAATTATATGATTATTGGCGAATACACAGGCAGCTTAAAGCAGATGTGTGTAATCTTGTTAATTGTCAGTGCTCTTTAAATGTTTATCCAGTCTATTTTTAAAAGAGTTCATTCTTGATGGAGCACTTGACACTTTCTCTGAAAACCATTTGCTGGGGCTACAGCTTCAGCACTCTCGGATATTGTTCATAGTGTATATGCTTGATAGTCCTGGTACGTTGTAGTGATTGTTGCATTATTATAATAATGATTAAGTTGATTTTGTCTCTGTAATATTGACTGTAAAACTAGGTTTTCACTATCTCCCAAGTCCCAGGCACACATAAAACAATGTTGTATTGCTAATATTTATTATATTTTTAAAAAAAAATATTTTATATGGGCTTGGAATAGGCTTTTCGAAACTAATATTTTAATGCTTTAGATATAAATACCTAACAAGCTTCGAAATTAACCAGATTTTTAAAGATTAGGACTTCAAATTCAAAAAACTGTTCAAATGATGAAACCCCACGACGGTCTTCTGACTTACTAAATGATGAAGACAAGTGTATATCTAACCCATTTTCTGATTGAACAGTCAACATGCATAATTTTATACCAACAGGCATAATGGGTATTCTCGACATTTTGTAGAATCTGCAATTATTTAACTCCACAGGTCCCTTTTATTACCTGTTTTGGGTATTACCAGCCCCTTTATTGGCTAACAAACTGATAATCGCTTTCGATTCCGATTTTACGGTACATTGCGCTTTATGTTCTGAATATTTCTGCTTGTGACAATAATCTGAAACATGCGGTGCAATGTACTGTTAAATCTTAATTAAAAGCGATTACCAGTTTGATAGACAATACGGGGGCAGGTCCTGACTGAATGTGGAGAAACTGAAACCTTTAATAAGACCTGCTCAATAAAATATATATCTATTTTCACAAAAACAAACTCTATTTCACCATACTTACCATGCAAAATTAACATTCCAGGCGATTGAAGGTACATACATTGACAAGAAGTGCCCATTCACTGGCAATGTCTCCATCCGAGGCCGCATCCTTACTGGAGTCGTGCAGAAGATGAAGATGCAACGTACTATCGTGATTCGTCGCGATTACTTGCATTACCTGCCCAAGTACAACCGGTTCGAGAAGAGACATAGGAACATGTCTGTTCACTTATCGCCTTGCTTCAGGTGAGCACTAAATTATACCTATGAACAATTTTCTTTAAAATTTGTGTAACTATTTCTGACTTGATCATCAGAAATGTATGTAAAATGTATGTATGTAGTGAACCCAGGCAATATTTCTGGGTTATTCCCCCTCATCTCCACGTCTCGTCCCCACTGATCTTGGCGCGACTAATATTGGAAATACAAAAGTTTGGATGTTTCTTACCCAAGAAGGTAGAAGGAAATATTAAGACCTGGATTAACACACAACATAGGAAACCTTTAATCCTGCTTAGATGCTAGTCATCTATATTATTTTAGCTCAAAAATAGGGTAGGCTGTGTTTGAAAACCTTTTGAAAGTGGAAATTTCAAAGGTGAGCAAAGGGAGCCCCTTTGTATAGTGGTAGTGATTCTTTGCAGTGCCTGTTGCCTAAATTAAAATTGCGCTAAATGTATCGCACGCTCTTTCTAATAGACTGAAATGAAAGGGATCGCGATAATTTTAGCGCAGTTTAAATTTAAATAATGATGCATAGAATCGCCAAAATGAGCCTCTACTATCCTAGAGAGACTACCCAAATGGCCCAACAATAACATTTACCTATCTCACTTCTAAATGATGAAACTCACACGACGGTCTTCCGAACACCAATTGACGAAGAACGTGTTTCTAACCCAAAATCTGATTCAATCCTCAAAAACATCTATATTCTACTACAAGGTACATACAGTAAAGTTATAAAAAGATTTTGTTCTTTATTTCAGGGACGTGGAACTAGGAGATATTGTAACCATCGGAGAATGCAGACCCCTATCCAAGACAGTCAGATTCAACGTGCTGAAGGTTTCCAAGGGCAAGGGCTCCAAGAAATCCTTCAGGAAATTTTAATAAACCTATGTTTTAAGTATTTGCTGGTTTTATTCAGTGATAACAGAAAACCGTATAAAACAATAAGTAGATACAGAATAGTTTTGTGCGGCAACCAGGGAATGGATTACCGGTAAAAATGTTATAACGTTACTCAATTACCGATATTGGTAACGGTAAAATTAACTTTATTTTTAACAATACTTAAGAGACTCCTAACGGTATCTGTCCCTGGCGGCAACGCACATCTCATATTGGTCCACATGAACAAACGGTGAGGGAGAACATCGGGAGGAAACGGGCTGTTCTCGCTAAGAGCTACCTACTCGAGCAAGAGTGCGCTTGGGCTTGCTGATTACCATAGATAATTTAATAAGCTGATAACATGGAAGAACATAATTTTATTTCATAATCTGAGGACAGCAATGTACATTGAAAAAAAACTAGAAATAGCGACATCTACCGCTTTACAGTAAAACTACTTTGCTACAATGGGCTACTACGACATCTGTCGGATATAGAGTAAGCCACATTTGCACATGTCATCTTGACTATGGTAAGAACTTAAGATGCGTTCGAGAAAAGTCCTTAGTTTTTTTACGGCGGCAATAAACAGGTTGAACAGTGTCCCTCTCCGGCTCACGCTTCGCTTAGCGTTTGGCTCCATGATCTGCCTCCCCATTCCCTAACTGAAAGTCACTCACTCGGTGACTAACGTTTGACAAGTAAATTTACCATCAATTGCTCAAAATTATCATTAAGAATTATCAAATGATGGTAATTTTGCCTATCATACGTTAGTCACCGAGTGACTTTCAATTAGGTAATAGGAGGGCTGGACGGCCTAAAGTGGAGTGGCATCCTATTCATAAAGAAATACTGTTTTTTCAATTCCCTATCAGCAGGGCGATTCTAAAACGTCGGAAACGTTTCCGATGGGATTCGTTAGTTCGAAATGAAAAACTAACGAATCCGATTGGAAACGTTTCCGACGTTTTCGAATCACCCTGCTGATGTCTTTTTACCTTTCTCTCATACTGGAAGCGGTAACTCAGGGACTTTCGCTTCCCCCTAGTAAAACCGTAGGTATTCAAACGTATGCGATATTCACGTATTTTTAATAATTGAACGAGCGAAGCGAGTTCTTTTAGTCAACTTGGAAGAATCGGCGTTTGTATGTATGTATGTTTGTTTGTTTGTCCGATGAAAACTTCTCAACCGTTTATCCGATCTTTATGAAATTTTGTATGAGGGTAGATAGTATTGGTACAATTTGTAGGTAAGGTTATGAGCTTAATCGGTCGGGGGTTGATGAGATATTGGGGTCCAAGAGGGGTAAAAAAAATAAAAGTGAGACAGTCGGATCAAGTGGGGTGTCTAATGAAAGCACTTTAGCTGGAAATTTCAAAACTGTTCTTTATTACTATTTAGACTCAGTACCTAGTTTCTAAGATATTCGGGAAAATCTAAAACGTAAAAATCAAAAATTCTGGGGTACTTCCAGCAATCCCACAATGCTGAAATTTGGTATGCTTGTAGCTTTTGTGTCACAACTACAGGGAAAAGTCTGAAATTGAAGAAATTAAAAACTTGTACCTTAAAAAAACAAAAGTTAACCAATATAACATCCATTGTTGACCCCCCATTCCTAGGAATTTGAATGACATTGGAGTTCTATGATTTCGTCAAAAGGATGTTATCAATTAATTCGTGAAGTAGGTACTTTATATACTAACAGGAATGTAGTATTTACGCCCCGTTGTTTAGTCCTATTCAAAGGTTATTTCGATGATGTGTAGGAAATTACCACGAGGTAATTTTTTTTTCTCAGTAAATGTTTTTAGAAATCAGTTAGAAGGGCTAAAATATGTAAAAAATATCTCGAAGATACTTCAAGTTCTCTGGTAATGGTAAAATTTATTAATTCAGTAGGTATATTTTGTTCTACAGGAAGAAGTCGAACATTGAGTGGCTAATCATCTTGAAATTCACCCCTGAAAATAAACATTGAAAATCAACTTTGAAAATCAACATTAAAATTCTACATGGAAAATCAATATTGCAAATCAACATTGAAAATCAACATTAAAGATCAACATTAAAAATCAACATTGAAAATCAACATTAAAAATCAACATTGAAAATCAAGAATGAAAATGATGAAGAGGCTTCTGAACTCAGTCTCGAAACGTCAGCAAAAGTGACGGAAAACAGTGGTAATTAGCCGTTTTTTCAATTTAAAATGATTCCCAACCACGGAAGTTTCAATTCTATAATTGCAAACCGCTACGGCGCGGAATGTTTACATAAAGTGAAATCGTTTGTGCGACAAAGAACTAAACGTAAGAAACTCGAGCTTGGTTTAGAATACGTAGTTAAGTGCCGTGACAGTGAATTAATACCTACATTCGCACGTATTAAACCAGTTATGTGTTTTCGGGATTACGAAAAGTTTTTTCGCGTCACCAATATTAAGGTACTTCGTCGAGTTATTGCGGACTACCGTCGGAAGCTAGCGAACACAAATAAAATGTTGTATGACCTACATTTACAGTTGTCAAGTTCATTACAGCGGGACTTATGGGAGGTACTGGATGCAATGTCTTATAGTAGAACAGATTCCATTGGGCTCAAAATTAGGGGGGTGCATGAGTATAAAAACAAACTTAAGGGGGATTACAACTCCACGAACCGCCACGATGTAAATAACATAAAGGCGAGTACAGACTTGAGCAAAATAAATGTTGTTAATTTATCCTCGTATCAATTGAGTGACAATGCTGTGAGCGCACTCGCCAGAGGTTTGAACTTTGCACCTGCTCCGAGAAAAATACCCAACGAAGGTATTATTGCTAGCGTTGAGGACTCGTTGATGAGAAACAAGATCCCAAATCAGGATGCAGAATGCATAAGACAGGATATTTCATCAATGTTGAGAAGGGCCAAGCCGCCGCAAAGTAATATCTCCAAAGATGAAATGACAGCATTAAGGTATCTTCGGAATAACTCGGAGATTTTGGTGTTGCCAGCAGATAAGGGCAATGCTACAGTGGTCGTAAATACTGAAGACTATGAGTCAAAAATTACACACCGGTCAGTGACCACTCAACATACAAGAAGGTCAATTATAATCCAACTCCAAGAATAACGACCAAGCTAGTAAAGTTACTGCATAGCTGTGGAGATAAGGAGCTTTTGTTGCGCCTTCGCCCCCATAATCCAACGACACCTAAAATTTATGGATTACCCAAAATTCATAAGCCGGACTGGCCATTGAGACCTATAGTAAGCCAAATCGACGCGCCCACATACAAAATGTCAAAATATTTGGCCTCCGTGTTACAACCCTTGACAGGAAATTCAAGAAGCTACGTGAAGGATTCCAGACATTTTGTACAGTTGATTTCAGATATTAAAGTTGAACCCACAGAGATTATGGTCAGTTTCGACGTGTCTTCCTTGTTTACTAACGTGCCTGTGGATGACGCGATGTCTATTATCACCGATCTTATCCAGGCGGCGGATCTACCTACACGCTACATTGAGTGGACTGACTTCTGCCTGAGGAGTGGCTATTTTGTATGGAGAGGAGAACATTTCTTACAGGTAGATGGTGTGGCAATGGGTTCTCCTATAGCTCCAGTTGTGGCCAATATTTTTATGGAGTGTTTTGAAGATGAGGCAATCTACACAGCCCCTTTAAAACCTCGTTGTTGGTGGCGGTATGTTGATGATGTGTTTGCCATTATCACCGAGAATGGACTAGAAGACTTTTTGAACCATCTGAACTCGGTCCATCCCAATATACAGTTCACTACGGAAAGGGAAACAAATGGAACCTTGCCTTTCTTGGATGTGCGAGTGATGCGTGATGCGTGTGGCAGTTTATCACACTCAGTATACAGGAAACCCACGCACACGGATCAGTATCTGCACGCGGACTCGCATCACCACCCAATGCACCTTTTGTCGCGCGAAGCACGAGGTCATAAAACGATAAGTAAATTTAATTTGACTTCCTGTTTCTTGTCAATCATTTTTACACTATGGCAACAGTTTTCTATGTAAAATATTGTGGGTGGTAATTTGTCATCCGTTGACAAGTTTGCGCGTCTACCCTATAAGTAAAAGATTGTTTCGAGCCACGTGCGAAGTGGCTCAGTTCTTGGTACACCTCCGAGTGTAAGGGGGGTGTGAAAGTGAGGGTCTGCCTCGAGTGGACAGACTTATAGCCACGTGGTAAGTGCTAGCTAATAATAAAGTCACCTTTATCCCGAGGGTAGTGAGATTTTGGGAAGACTGTCTTTCGCGATAAAATCTTTCCTCCGCGATAATAAGTATAAAGTCCCCTTGTGTACGAAGGTACAACGGACTAGTTCGGTCGACCGAGAGTGCTTGTATAGTACTGGGAAAAGAGGTTCTGAATGATTCAGAACCCATCGAGCCTTGCTCGAAGAAAGGGGGGTCTGAGGTACGTGGTACTTCAGGGCTCCTGGCATAGGCCGAATGGAAGCGCCTCTGGGTGGGAGCCCCCGTTTGGATGTGGCCGTCCAGAGGGCTTATTGTGGTCGACCCTATTTTCGAGAGGAAGCGGTGGTTGCTCTTGGGGAGGTTAGGTGTGAGCACTTGGTATATGTTACCGAGCCCTATTCCGGCCATTATTCCGGCGGTATTCCTATGGCCCTAATCCGGGCGCAATCAGTGGGCGCTTGGATGATCCTTGCGTGATTGTGGATGTGGACCGGGGTCGATCACGGGGTCTGTTATCGGCGACAGATCCCCGGCCTTCAGCCAGCTTAGGGTTGTAAATTCATTTGCGAAGCAGTTTATAAAATGTTAGTGGTTGACCCATAATCTCACCCCTGTATCATTTTGTCGCAAGGGAAGTTCACCATTTGTGATAACCCTGGCATAACATTGTTATAAAAGGCGCGACAAAAATGGTGGAGATGCAGGGATTTGAGAATTTTTGGGAGCCAGATTTGATCTGTTTTTCCCGTAGCAAGTTCCCTCTACACGGGGGATGGTATGATCCGGAGATGCCTGATTCGTTGGGTTCTCTCCAGATCAAAAGATTTACATTCATTTTTTATTATATAACTACCTTAAGAAAAAAGTAGGATTCTTTGAAATATTGATTTTGCATGGTGTTTTATTTACCCTACCCCAAATTTTTTCTTATTTCAACGACTTTATGATTTTATGCTCGTTTACGTGTATTCTTTGAATTATTGATAAAATTGGATGGTGTTTTATTTACCCTACCCCAATTTTTTCTTATTTCAACGACCTTTTGATTTTTATGCTCGTTTACGTGTATTCTTTGAATTATTGATAAAATTGGATGGTGTTTTATTTACCCTACCCCAATTTTTTCTTATTTCAACGACCTTTTGATTTTTATGCTCGTTTACGTGTATTCTTTGAATTATTGATAAAATTGGATGGTGTTTTATTTACCCTACCCCAATTTTTTCTTATTTCAACGACCTTTTGATTTTTATGCTCGTTTACGTGTATTCTTTGAATGATTGATAAAATTACATGGTGTTTTATTTGCCCTACCCCCAATTTTTTTTTCTTATTCTAACGACTTCGTCATTTTTATGCTCGTTTACGTGTTATTTTTTACGTTATTTTCAATTGAAAATCGATAAATATATTTTGTCAATTGACAACTTTACATTTATTTGCGTATGATTCGGTTATTCGGAAACACGGTCTACAAAATGATCGTGCAAGGTACCCTATTTTTGGTACCTACTTTAATTAAGGTAAAAGTTATTTTATTTTTTAATATAAATTAATAGAATAAGTTATTCTTTCATAAGAACAAAACAAGCTCATTATTTAGTAAGTGAATAATAAGTTATCATTGCGTAATGATAAAAGACAGACGTGTCTATATTATAGTGTGCAATTTTGCTCACATTTTGGAACTTACCGGTTATTTATATTTAAGTAAGATGGTATAGTGTTTTGTGCACTTTTGGAAATTACCGGTTATTTATATTTAATTAAGGTATTTTTTATGGTATAGTGTGAAATGTTTTTCACATTTTGGAAGTTACCGGTTATTTATAATTTATTCTAAGGGTATTTCATCGGTAAATACGGTTTAAAATAAGTTTTATTTAAGTTAAAAAGGCCTTAGATTTAGTTGGTTTATCGATACTAACTAGAATTTAAATAAAGCTTGTAAGATCTAGAATAATATAATAACTAGTCGATTGCCGCATAGATGTATGTCTCATGTATTTCCGTATCAAATAGTGTTTCTTCCGCCCAGATTACTTGGTTACAGTTTATTGAATTTGATTGTTTATGAAACTTTTTAGTGCATAAAGTTTGGTGGTAAAAGTGTTTGTCTAAGTGTTTCTGTACCGTAATAAGTGTGTAAATTGTCTGCAATTGCGATAACTTGACGAGAGTGTGTTCCATAAGTAAATCGCTGAATACTATAAGGTAAAAAACATACAGTCGAATTGAGAACCTTCTTTTTTTAAAGTCGGTTAAAAACTGCATTTTTTTTTGTGAAACATATATCAATAAAAAGTTAAGTTTAACATGGTTATACTAAGTATTTGCGTTCGTGTTTCAGTCAGCGTCACGATAGGAAACCATTTCGTCAAATCACCTATGGACAAACACATAAAAGACATCACATTGCCTGAAAATCTGATACAACCATTGGGAACTTTGGTATCAGAAGAGAGAACTTTGGTACAAAGCACCCAAGTTCATCCAGGATGAAAAAGCCCGTCGGCCAATGAATCGTCATTACCACACGAATAAAACCTTCTTTTCGTTTGGGGAGGCCCTGGACGGGAGTCCAGGTGAGTTGTAGCCTGATGAATGGTCAGAGATTTCCCTATGGAAATTAGCCCTGGACGGGAGTCCAGGTGGGTTGCAGCCTCATGACTGGTCAGTGATTTCCCTATGGAAATTAGCCCTGGACGGGAGTCCAGGTGAGTTGCAACCTTATGACTGGTCAGAGGTTGCCAACATCCATAATATCCCTATAGAAATTAGCCCTGGACGGGAGTCCAGGCGAGTTGGAGCCTGAGGACTGGTCGGAGATTGCCGACATCCATAATGTCCCATGGACTCTCAAGAAGAAGGAAACAGTAATTGTGACGACAGCCCACAAGATGACACTACAGTGGCAATCAAAAAACTACAGCTACAATACTTCCCAGATGAGCTGGTGGGTAAGAAAACTCACCTATCAGAAAGAAAAATTATTTATGTGTGATTTCTGATAGTTTACTTCGCTGCGGTGGTCGTATGGCTAACACGACATAGAGTTACGGCATGAAGTATCCGATTTCACTACCCAGAGATTGTAAAGATTACTTAGGCCCATTATACGTGAGTTTACCGAATGGAAAGGAAAAAAGATGGTTAGCCTTATTCACATGTCTGTGAATGTTCGGGCGATCGACCTGGAAATCATGATAGACCTTTCTGCTGAATAGCAGAAAGCTCCTAACGTTACGTAGACTTGCTGCGACTAGAGGAATTCCAAAAAAGATGTATTTGGACAATGCCACTTGTTTCAAGCTGACTTCTGAAGTAATTATATGTATTTTAAGAACAAAATCGAGTGAAAATTTATTCCCAGCTGGCCCCATGGGATGGAGAATTCTACGAACGCCTTGTGAGGCTAGTCAAACATTGCCTAAAACGCACCTTGGAAAAAACATCTATCAAATGACAGCAAGTTGCTAACTGTCATGAAAGAGGCAGTCGAACCGGGACTGAAGTGGAACACATCTTACGATAAGCTGATTTCCTAACCTAAGGAAAATGTTTGACGTGAAACCAGCACCGGTAGGGATACCATTGCAATGCACTGGCTCAAGACTTAAATCTGACTCGATGAAGGTGCAGACGGCGCACGAAGAGTCGCGAGAGTCAAGGTTGATGACTCTGTTTTCAAACGCTCTACTAGGACACCTCTATCCTCTGGAGGAGGATTCTGAGGGAAATCCACAGCCTTTACAACCGGTAGAGCAGGAACCAGAAGAGAGCAGCTCATGTATGCCGGACTTATCAGTCATCGATTCAGAAGCTGTGTCGAGTGGACAGGTTCTGGAAAGTGAGATGCAGTCTTGTGGAGAAAAGGCAACCTGTAGTCCTGAGAAGACTTCTTCAATGGATGAACTGGTCTGTGAGGGACACGGGCCAGTAAGCAGTGGTGATGACACCGAACAAGAACTACCGTTGGAGGCGGTAGCTTTCAGCCCTGATCACGTGGTTGAGTAAAGGCCCCTACAGGCAAACGAAGTAGGGGTAAGAAGAATGCGAACGAGCAGAACGCTGCTATCCGAGCCAGAGAAAATTTCCTGGAGTGGACGCGTCATCTGCTTGCCCTGCAAAAGTAAACACCTCTTTTTGTTGGGTGTGTCGCGCGAAGCACGAGGTCATAAAACGATAAGTAAATTTAATTTGACTTCCTGTTTCTTGTCAATCATTTTTACACTATGGCAACAGTTTTCTATGTAAAATATTGTGGGTGGTAATTTGTCATCCGTTGACAAGTTTGCGCGTCTACCCTATAAGTAAAAGATTGTTTCGAGCCACGTGCGAAGTGGCTCAGTTCTTGGTACACCTCCGAGTGTAAGGGGGGTGTGAAAGTGAGGGTCTGCCTCGAGTGGACAGACTTATAGCCACGTGGTAAGTGCTAGCTAATAATAAAGTCACCTTTATCCCGAGGGTAGTGAGATTTTGGGAAGACTGTCTTTCGCGATAAAATCTTTCCTCCGCGATAATAAGTATAAAGTCCCCTTGTGTACGAAGGTACAACGGACTAGTTCGGTCGACCGAGAGTGCTTGTATAGTACTGGGAAAAGAGGTTCTGAATGATTCAGAACCCATCGAGCCTTGCTCGAAGAAAGGGGGGTCTGAGGTACGTGGTACTTCAGGGCTCCTGGCATAGGCCGAATGGAAGCGCCTCTGGGTGGGAGCCCCCGTTTGGATGTGGCCGTCCAGAGGGCTTATTGTGGTCGACCCTATTTTCGAGAGGAAGCGGTGGTTGCTCTTGGGGAGGTTAGGTGTGAGCACTTGGTATATGTTACCGAGCCCTATTCCGGTTGCTCCATTAGGAGCTAGAAATCCGGGCGCAATCAGTGGGCGCTTGGATGATCCTTGCGTGATTGTGGATGTGGACCGGGGTCGATCACGGGGTCTGTTATCGGCGACAGATCCCCGGCCTTCAGCCAGCTTAGGGTTGTAAATTCATTTGCGAAGCAGTTTATAAAATGTTAGTGGTTGACCCATAATCTCACCCCTGTATCATTTTGTCGCAAGGGAAGTTCACCATTTGTGATAACCCTGGCATAACATTGTTATAAAAGGCGCGACACCTTTTGTCCGTGCCTAGAACACTGATTAATCGGGCTCTCAGTTTATGTGATCATCTACATGTAGAATCTGAGTTGGAGCACGTGAGAACGGTATTGGAGAGGAATGGTTATAGTTGGCGGCAGTGTTCCCGAGTGATGATGGCGAGTGAACGTAGGAAACTATCTGTCGTGGAGCGGTCTCCGGTCTACCTACCTTTCATAAAGGGGGTAACAGACAAGATAGGCTACTATTTACGCGGTAGATACAATATCAAACCGGTCTTCCGACCACCAAGTCAGCTGAGACAACTTCTGCGTTCACCAAAAGACAGGGATCCTCTGAGTGTGCCTGGTGTATACAGTATACCATGTGACTGTGGCAAGAGTTACATAGGTGAAACCCGGCGCAATATATCGACTAGGTTGACCGAACACATCAGGAGTGTTAGAAATCTTGACGTAGAAAAATCGGCGGTTGCAGAGCATGCCCTGATCTCAGAATCGTCCCACTACCTACGATTTGACAAGACTTCTGTTCTTGCGAGAGAGAAGTTTTTTGTTCCTCGCAAGATACGGGAAGCAATTGAGATCAGCCGCCATCCGAACTTCAATCGAGATCGGGGATGGGGTATTTCACCAGCATGGAAGCCTGTGTTCCATTCCGCTATTCCTGATTTTAGTACGGCAATCGGTCTGGAGAGTGATACCGTGAGTGTAGTGTGCACGCAGCCTGATCCTGGTGACGTAGGCAGTGACGTAGATGAACGTAATCTCGACGCGCGCGCAACGAACCTACCGCCGCTGCCGTCGCCCCTATCGCGGCGAGCGGAGCGTGCGGCCGCACGCAGTATTCGCCGGTCTACCGTCGAACGCGGTCGCGGGCGGTGCTCATGATGAAGAGGCTTCTGAACTCAGTCTCGAAACGTCAGCAAAAGTGACGGAAAACAGTGGTAATTAGCCGTTTTTTCAATTTAAATTGAAAATCAACATTAAAAATCAACATTGAACATCAACATTGCAAATCAGCATTCAAAATCAAATGGAAATTCATCTCAAACTTGAAATTCAACATGCAAATTCATCTCCAACTTGAAAATCAACATGGAAAACTCATCTCCAATTTGAAAACCAACCTTGAAACTGAACTTCGTTTTATAAGCTTATTTCACCAACTGGAAAATCACCCCAAATTTTATACTCAGCTAAGTTTCCATTTTATTTCATCACCAACGTAAATTCTTTGCTTTAGTACTTTCTAAAGAGCTTAGCAGCTCTTTCGGGGCCTGTATGTTTTGTTAAGGTAGATTTCTGGACGCAACTTTATCGTTTAAAAACCTACTTCCATCTACCCTCAACTATACCGTGCCATCATCCTGTCACCCACCTAAAAACCTGTGGGTAGGAAAAATAATATCTTCCTCTTGACGTTTCGCCATCGATGGTTCGAGTCGAGCTCGTAACTGCTCCTCACAAAAATATATCGGAAAATCATCATAACCCACGAAAATCATCTCATTTCAACGCTTATATATATAAATATATATATTCGCTTATTCGCGAGCGTCAACGTGAAAATCAGCGCCTTCCGCCAAACTCATCAAATCATCGGAGTGGAAAGGAAAACATTGCGTGCCGCCATCATCCACGCAACCATCAAGGAGATCAAACCCAGGTATTCCCTATCTTCTTTCCATTCCAAACATTGCTCACTATCAAGGTCAATAATTTCGCCACTGAAATTAACCTTTCGTTCGGGTGGTGGAGGCGTAACAAACCTCGGCGGTTCCTCGGGCAAGCTTGACAGCTTGCTTGGATTTTTGATAGGCAGAAATTCGTGCAGATTTTGAATTAAGAGTTGGGTTGTACTCCAAAGATGGTGTGCAGAACTTTGCTACTTTTGGGACATCCTCTTGAATGGAGTGTAATGATGAAATAGTTACTCTGCGAGATGGCAGCAATTTTCTACGAGCTCCACCCATGACCTCCACATTCGATCGTTGACAGCCGTTCAGTATGAAACGTTGCAAATTAGCTATCTTTTTCTGTAAGTCTTGCTCAACATTTTTCTTAGTTTCAAGCATGACCTCCAAATTTTTCTTACTATCCAACTCGGATTGCAGCTTTGACAACTTTTTTGTTAGCCTCTGGATCATAGTAGCGTCTGTGGCTACAGCGTTCACTTCAGGTTTCAACTTTACAGTTTGCCACTAGAGCCAAAGCTATAAAGAACAAATTTGTTACGCCTCCACCACCCGAACGAAAGGTTAATTTCAGTGGCGAAATTATTGACCTTGATAGTGAGCAATGTTTGGAATGGAAAGAAGATAGGGAATACCTGGGTTTGATCTCCTTGATGGTTGCGTGGATGATGGCGGCACGCAATGTTTTCCTTTCCACTACGATGATTTGATGAGTTTGGCGGAAGGCGCTGATTTTCACGTTGACGCTCGCGAATGGTATATAAGCGTTGAAATGAGATGATTTTCGTGGGTTATGATGATTTTCCGATATATTTTTGTGAGGAGCAGTTACGAGCTCGACTCGAACCATCGATGGCGAAACGTCAAGAGGAAGATATTATTTTTCCTACCCACAGGTTTTTAGGTGGGTGACAGGATGATGGCACGGTATAGTTGAGGGTAGATGGAAGTAGGTTTTTAAACGATAAAGTTGCGTCCAGAAATCTACCTTTACAAAACATTGAGGATTTTTTCTTTGTAATATCCATTTTTAGCGTAGCATATCTTAAAAAATTAGGTAGCAAAACTACAACTAGATGCCTGGCACTGCTTATTTAAAAAAACTTTTTTTTGCTTTACAAAATCTCTCTCATGTAAGAGAAATTTACTGAGTAGTTTTAGATTTATGTTTTTTTTTTCCAAACATACTAACATACTTACATAGCCGTTAAATACAGAACCCTTTCTGCCCCTCTTAAGTAGTAGGGCTGATAAAGGTGTCATCGCGAGGTCTCAGTTCGGGGCGAACCACTAGTATTATATAAATGAGCAACTTTATTTTATTTGAGTTTATTTCGAGGCTTTCGCGTCGGCGTCGGTCGAGACTCGGGTCCGTGAGGTTTGAAAACGCGAAGATCACGGAACCAATATTTGTACTGAATAGTTTTTGAATTGAATCGCTATAAGAGCCCATGGTAATTATAAAGCAAAACTGTTTATTTTTTTTTATTTTTAGGTACTTGTATCTTATTCTTAAAAACTACTGAACGGATTTTGATAAAATTTCAAAATAATAATCCTTACGATATTGCCATCCCTAACTATATTGCATAATGTCAAATAGTAGCAGTAAGTACAAGTTTTTAACAATGCTTTTTTAGGTACCTGAGGGGTAGAGTGTTACATTTTTGAGTTAGCATAGCACATCGATCATGCTTATAACTACCTACGGGGTTGGCTGGTAGAAAATGTTCTTAACATTAAGCCCACCTAATTGTACATAAAACCTTGTTTTTTTTGGGCTTTTGTTTTATTAAATAAATAAATTCATAATCAATTTATTTTCCATAACTACATCTAAATTATGAGCAACAAAATATAATTTGCAAATAGGATAATAAACGATTGATTAATCTAACAATTTACCAATCTACGCTAAACTAAAAGGTAGATTTTGTACATTAAAATAGGAATAGGAAATTATATAAGACATACACACATAAAATTCTTACGTTTGTGGCATATTATATATGAAACTTAAAAAAGAATAATTATTTACATTTGATTTTTGAGCACTGTTGCATTTTAGAATACTCTTAATGTTAAAAACAAGTGAGAAATTGTCTCTACAGATACATTTAAATGCACTATGTTATTTTATGTTGGAGTACCTATGCAAAGTGAACAATCTCACAGTATCTAAAAGATTAAAAAATAACTTTATATAGAACTGAATATAATTTACAGTGTAGGTAATCCTGTTTAACTTTATATTATTTTAAACTCAACTACATTTAAAAACAATAATACAACATCGTTAAGAATTTTAGTGAATAAGCCACTAAAAATATCATCCATGTAGACATTTATATCCTGTGTTTACCAAACCGTCCTAATTCACATCCAAAATAATCAGTCTTCACTTCACCCATCACCATAACATTGATCCCTAGTTTCCACTCCATTCTGCAGACCTACACATTTCCGCCAGAAGCTCATCAAATTCCAGAACTGAGTTCTCATAATGTTCTAGATCTTTAGACAAATCGTCGTTCGCCATATCAATTTCTTCATTTAAGTCGGTTCTGTTTGACAGTGACATATCCTCAGATAGTTGTAAATGAGGGGCATTGAAGAAGTCTTTATAAAATTCAGCCAGTTCGCGGATAGGATGATTATCAGCGAAGGGAAAATGTAGTAGCTTCAATGGAGGTTCAAGTTCATGTCGAAACCCTGCGAATTTTCTCGGAGGCAGTTCTAAAGATGTCGGACTTTTGGATATCGGCGTAATATCTAGATCCCGAGTACTTTTGGTTATAGCGGGGCTTTCTTCAGATGTTACGGGAAGGTAACGACATTTTGGAATTGGGAATTTTGAAAAGAAATCTTCGAATGTCTTTTGTAAGATAAGTTCATCCACAAACGCTGCTAGGCGTAGTGGTTTGTTCAGATCGACGGGTTTGATGTTTTTGGACTCTTTATCTTTGGGTTCCTTTTTCTTTTTGGACTCGAAAATGACGTGTTTTGGACTCAGTTCGAAGTGGTCGCTTTTCAGTAGCAATGTTTTATTTTTTTCAGATTTGTTTGGGGATATGGAGAAGTTGGTTCTGTAAGCAACGGAGAAGCAAATCCCACCTAAAGGTGTTTTCAGCATGCCTGCTTGTATCTTCTTTACAGATTCCCCTAAAGCTTTGAGCTTTGGTTCTCCATTATACACTCTGTAGAATATAGTAAAAGATTCTGTCCTCTGTTTTCTCGACAAGTGATACGCAGGTGTTATTCTGGTAATCGTTATCAGTGATTTTAGCAATATTCCCATGCGAAAATAGACCGTATTCATTGCTTTTAAAGATGTATCGAACTGCGTCTCATCGAGTCCTAGCGTCCATAGTTCTAAGACCATCTCGTCACCATCCTCAGTTTGTACAGAAATCTCAACATGTAATTGTGATCTGATCGTCTCCAACACTTTATCAGATGGTAGAGCGTTTTTCGTAGCTTGATTGACTTCCGATGAATCAGGTATTTGTAAGTTGAACCAATCCGTGTCTGTAGATAAAGACTTGGTATTAGGTTCTATCTTAATCCCTTTCCTAGACTCGACTATAACTTGAACGGATTTGTACGCGAGTGATTTGGTGAACTTTGTGAATTCGTTTTTGTCGCTGATATTTGTGAAGGCAGCTTCTGGGGCCATTTTGACGTGAATCATGTGTTTACTCTTCGTCAGCGATGCAGTTTTCGACAAGATTGCTTAGATTGGGGTTCTCCATTGCGGCCGCGATACGTTCTTTGTCGTTGATTTGCTTGTTGACTGAAACAAACAAATCTTCGTGAATTAGCTGTAAGTTTTATGTATTATTTTAGGGCTAGTGGATCGCTCGCGACTTCAGTGGAGTTTTGTTCGTGAAAAATTCACACCTTTCGGAAATTCCTTTTTTAGTGCACCTCTGGGCCACAAAAATAATGTGGGTACGGATAATAATAGAGGTCGGATTTTGATCTAGTTACAAGATTAATAAACAAAATTGTTAAAAAACCTAAATCCATTTTTTGTAGGAATTCCTGGAAAGATCTCTGTATTATGTTCCGAGAGCCTTTTATATTTTTTTGTATAAATTAAAGAGCTTTGCAGTAACTTTTTTACAGTGAACAGTGAGCTTTGCAACTAACAGCTCTCTTGCATCTTGAGATAACAAAATACACTAGAATGTACAGGTGTTATCTCAAAGCAACAACAAAGATTAGTGTCTCAACATTAGATAATCAAACGCATGTTATTTCTGTACCCGATAAATTATCCTTACCATCCTCACTAGCATGAATCAGCTTCTATGAAATATTATCTAAATATAAAGTGCGCTGAAGTTATCGTGCGCTCTTTCTAATATACTGAAATAAAAGAGACCGTGATAATTTTGCACAGAATCGCTACCATTGTTTGTTTTCCTATCATTTGACATGATATTACACACATTGTCTAAGAATAAGATATTACAAGCAGGAATTGCAATTTGAACTCTAATCGCGTAACTTACTTAATCGTTTTTGATCACGACTTCTCGGTTTCAATAAATCAATAGAAATAAAATATTAATAATAATAATAATACCTATATGGTGTGTTGTGTATGTTTTCAATATTTCAGCTCATTAAAAAAAACTCGTAGCTATTGAGCTAAGTCTTTTTTTTTTAAGACTTTAGGGTAAGATCATTGAGACTGGTTAAAACTTTACCCTTAAACTTAGGACATACCTATGGTACGAAAGGAAATAGTTGCAGAATGAACTAATAAAAACTGAGAAACAAAAAAACCCAGTTACACCGTAGGGTGCGTCTAGCTATAACTGCACGTCCGTCCACCGCTTTTTCTTGGCACATGACACGAGCTTGACGTTCGAAAACAGTCTTTGTGGCTACGGTTTATGGAATATTTTATTTCGACGTTATTAAATAGTTCAGTTTAGATAAGACACACTCTACAGCAATAGTTGTTGAGAAACACAAGGTCACATTCCATTGTCAACATTACGAATCTAGGGTGGTTGAGATCAAGGTTGGCAATGTATATTACATCCATAAATATCTCTTGTTGGTTGTCAATACAAGTCAAATTACGTAGGACCTAATTATTATTTAATCTGTGCTAAAGTCAAGGTCTACCTTTTGGACTTTGAATTTCTTAATTAAAGTCAAAAAGGTAGACCTTGAATTTAGCTTTCTTTAATAAGAAAGGTTGTTAGCTTTGTTATTGCACAGTTAGGAAGTTTTAGCTGTTATATCACGAATAAGACTTATATTGTTTAGAAATAACATCAGTAAAGTTCCATGTTATGCAAAACATTAAAGAATAAACAGATAAAAGAGATCATTTGTGTCATTATGATAAACATATGGTTAAACAACATTCTTGGGTTTATGCTGAATGCTACATGAGTAATTATTGAATGTAAATTTTGTTCAAAACAAGTTATTGAACGAGCGAAGCGAGTTCTCTGAGTTAAGTTGGAAGAATCGGCGTTTGTATGTATGTATGTTTGTCCGATGAAAACTTCCAAACCGCTAATCCGATCTTCATGAAATTTGGTATGGGAGTAGATAGTATTGGTACAATTTGTAGGTAAGGTTATGAGCTATATCAGTCAAGGGGTTGCTGAGATATTGGGGATCAAGAGGGGGTAACAAAAAAAAAGTGAGACAGTCAGATTAAGTGGGGTGTCTAATGAAAGCGCTTTGGTTGGACATTTCAAAACTGTTTTTAATAAGTATTTAGCCTTAGTAGTTTTTGAGATATTAGGGAAAATAAAAAACGTAAAAATCAAAAATTCTAGGTTACTTCCAGCAATCCCACAATGCTGAAATTTAGTATGGTTGTGGCTTTTGTGTCACAACTACAGGGAAAAGTCTGAAATTGAAGAATTTAGAAACTTGTACTCCATGAAACAGTAACCAATATAACATCCATTGTTGACCTCCCATTTCTAGGAATTTGAATGACGTTGGAGTTCTATGGTTTTCGTCAAAAGGACGTTATCAATTAATTCGTCAGGTACTTGATATAGGTACTAACAGGTATGTAGTATTACGCCCCGTTGCTTAGCCCTATTCAAAGGTTATTTCGATGATGTGTAGGAAATTGGAGCAGTTACTGGTAGATCTCGAGGTGAAAATTTTCAAAAATAATAATAGAAAATATGAAAATTACTTAGTTAAGTAGTCGGGCTGATAAAGGTGTTATCGCGAGGTCTCAGTTCGGGGCGAACCACTAGTTTATATGTCATACACATGTTATCCTGCCTAGCACCAGATGAATAAACAAATACCTACCAATAGATACTTATACAAGTTGTATGGTGTACATGTATGGCTGGTTAATTTTGAGTTCAGGGGGCTCCAGATTCCAGAGTTGGGGCCCCCACTCCCCTTGGGTTGGGTGTTAAGTGTTATTTTGCGTTGCATGTAAGGATGTTGGGGTTTTGTTGGTTAGTGAGCATCCCCATAATTTCATGTTTTGAGTCATTTTGTTAGTAGTAGAGCTTTTTGTAAAAGAGTTCGCCTGGGGATGTACTACCACCATACATATTTTTCACATCAAGAAACATTGCTGTCTTCCGATTTGATGGGTGAAAGTTAAGGCACATGAAACTTTCATCTTTGTTTCAGGGTGCCGGGCGCAGTGCAATTCCACGTAGGACGCGTCCTAGGTGGACATGACCTAAGAAGTATTGTATTTGTTATGGGCTAGGGTTACCGCATAGGGTCAGCTTCAAGAAAAAGCCATCATTTACACACAAAACAAACATTAGTCACTAGGGCATGTTGAATTATAATGTCGAGTTTGTTTTTTTTTAATAAAAACCTGACCTCCATAAAGAAAACCTAAAAGTCTACCAAGTGACACCTCACTTCCACCTCCCACATAATCATCATTCATAATTTCATTGTTATAAATCAATCAAATCAAGTAGACGAACTAGCTAGTCTAGTTAAATTATATTTCACTAGACTAGATAGTGCCGTGGTGTGTCCGGCTTAAGAAAAGACCACTCCTCCCGTGGATGTAGTAAAAGCCTTACTAAGGCATTACACCAGGGGATGGGCAGCACCATTCACCTCAGTACTTAACACCAAATTGCAATCACCAATCCGCCTACCAAGTGTGGTAATTATGGCAAGTCAGATGACGTTGTTACTGCCACTTCCGTCAATGCATTCAAAAACAAGCTCGACATCTGGCTTCGAACAAATAAATCAGTGCTCAAAAAAATTTACCAAACCTAAGAGACAATATTTCAACTAAATTTTAACACTGTTGACGTAGACACATCAGCGAAAGCAGCTCGTCTATAAATAAATAATAATAAGTCCATGGGGGAGGCCTCATCCAGTAGTGGACTTAAGAAGGCTGGTGATGAGACTAGATCTTTCTAAGGAATTAGAAACGGAATCAAAAACACAATGCAAGATAACTGAACCAGGGAAATGGAATGACGAATGAAATGAATTTACCTGATTTTACCATCTTATTGCAACATAATACTTACAATGTTTTTAAACTAGCTGTTCACTATTGCTATTGAATAGAAGATATTATTGGTCAGAAGTACCAGAATAATACTTACTTTCATCTTCAGTAGTATGTGCTCCTTTTTTGATATAAATATCAAGTTTCACGGGATGGTGAATCGAACGCTGTATTTTGATCCTTATGCACAACCCTATAAGAGTTGCCAGCGAGCAATGTGGCACTGTAGGATTATACTCTACCCTGACCACTGGGACCTTATCAGCCGTAGGTTCCTTCACAAAAATACCTTCCTCATAGACCACTTTCAAGTCCTCAAGAGTACTCGGTTTTTCCGGATCCCGAATTGTCCGTAAATAGTCTAAAACACAACACAGCACACGTTAGAACACAAATAAACGACCTAAAGCTTTTAAATAGTCCAATAAGGCACACAATTTGGTCAAAACAAACCGTAGATCGTCTCCCTCAGGTCGTTCTCATCTTTGTACCCGAGCTCTTGAAGCGTTGCACTTTTGTCCATATAAGCTGGCTGAGCGACTTCTACGGGAGACTTCTGGGCGTTATTTAATGAGAGTTTAGAGAAAAATGATATCATATCGCTGGGAAATTGTTTTGTAATTCACGGAATTACATCTCATCTCACAAGTCACAATCAATCAAATTGAATCACAAGTCGGACATGTTTGTTTTGTTGGAAAATTGAATGAATGGTAGATAAATATAGAAGAAAAAAAATTGTCTATTGATGGTTCAATAACGATGCGTTCAAGAAAAACTGAATTTCCGAACGAGTCTAACAAACCATGCAACAAGATTGTTGATGATAAGATGAGGTTTGTGGATGGTAGCATTTTACCTTTTTGTTTTCTTGTTTTTGAACGAAAAACATTGTCAATTTGATTTGACAGGATTTATCTTACGCCAACTATTGTGTTTTGTTTGGTTGTGTTTACGTATTGAAATAAAATATCAAATACCTATAAAAATGCTGTGAAAAAAAGCTGATACCTTTCCAAAGAGTATTCCTCCGACTATCGATGCTTAGTTTTAACGTTTTGTGAAGTGCCAAACCCTAACCTCAAACGTGCGTTTGCAAAATGTTCTCGATCTGCCGCCAAACGCACCCTGCCACGGGAATAGAGCATGCCGTGAGCTGCTGCTTCTTCAACAGTGATGATGTGTGCCTGGTCACGGCCGGCGCTAATGTCATCAAGGTGTTTCGACTCTTGCCGGAGGGGCTTACAAAAGAAGTCAATGCCGGTAAGCAATTTTGTTTTTTTTTACCCTTCGTTGAAGGTAGATAGATACACAATGAAGTTCTGGGTTTATTTGAGTTCTTGATATCAAGCATACTTATATCTCATTGTTATCGTCAAAACCATTTTCTCTTTGACTTTGTTTCATTGGTATATTTTTCCATACAAAATTCTACGCACCGCTGCATCCAGGACTATCTTAGTGCACCCTAGACCTCAAAAGGAACATACTATACTATCTAAATTAAATACTATCTAATCTACTATTAATTATATACTATCTAAATTCCAGGTCTCTGGGATTTATTGTTTAGATTGGGCATTAATTTTTGATAATCTCCAGGTTTTCTGCATATTCAATGTTATTTGTTAAACTAAGTCTGGATACCCGCGATACAGGCTAACCCTAGTGCGGGATCCATCGCGTTTATGTAAACTGTGTAAGTACTTACTTAAGTTTTGTATACTTAATCATTATTTCTTTCCACAGCTGGGCAACCGATTCCGCCCAAGATGAAACTGGAATGCCTGGCGTCCTACACCCTATGGGGCAACATAATGTCGCTTGCCTCTGTCAAGTGTCCGAGTGCTGGCCGGGACTTATTACTGGTGTCATTCCGTGAAGCCAAGATGTCAGTTCTGCAGTACGATCTTCATACAAATAACTTGATTACGCTGAGCATGCATTATTTTGAGGAAGATGATATGAAGGTAATTTTGATTAAAATAGTAAAATTCTAATTTTTCTAATTAATGTTTCCAATTCTATATTTTTCTTTTAGGTTCTTTGCATTGTTTATCTACATTCAGTTTCATTATACTCCTGTGAAAATTGATTGTTGTTTATTTCAATAGAATTGATTTCACAAAATGAGCTTTATAACTTGATTGAATATCCATGCATTGTTTGAGAAAAGTTATACAATAGTCTTGCCTGCTATTGGGCATTGATGGACTCGTATGTGGGCCTAGGCCTAGCTGAGGTATTAATATGTTCGCCCACCAATGCCTGTTTTGCCAGTCTTAATGTTAATGTTAAAGAACTCCCTTTTCCGCATTCGAACTCTATGGATGGTCCATTATGCGTGAGAGTAAACTAGCTAGATAGTTAGCCAGCCTAACTCCATCCAGAAGCACAGAAGTTTCCTGGGGTCTTCGCAGGCTTCGCGGAGTGACCTCGGGTTGTTGAGGATTTGTTTTTGCCAGTCTTTGCAGTAATGTACTATTTGATTTGACCACAAATGGTCAGTTCACCATTGTTGGCTTACTTGCCTGACCAACATCAACAGTTGATAGTGAAACTTAAATTTTGGTTGGAGCAGTTGAACAATAAGCTTTAATTCTTTATTAATTGTAAACCCTTTATCATCTTTCTAGGGAGGCTGGACTGTTCACCCTCACATACCCTGGATCAGAGTAGACCCAGAGTGCCGCTGTGCTGTGATGCTTCTCTACGGCAAGAAGTTGGCTGTGCTGCCGTTCCGGAAGGACCTTCAAGAGGAAGGAGACCCATTGGAGGCGAAACCCTTTGCAGAGAATAAGAAAAATGTAAATATACCTATTGCTTACCTACTTACTTGATTTTTATTGTCCGGATGTGAATAAAGGAAATTAAATACTTACCCTAAAACACAAATATTAGGAACTAGGAATAACGATAAGACTTGTTTATTCCCTGTGGTTCCCCTGATATGTCCACATAATCCAGGTAGATAATGGTTTTTAAATGATATACACATACAATATACCACACATCTCATACAAATGCTCAAAGAAGTTTAAGAATGAAAATATTTAGGTGTAAGAAATATTCACACAACCCTTTCTCCTAAATAGCCCTTAAATCACATACAACTCCTTTTTTCTTCTTTTATTTGTGGCTTCTGTGACTTTAGATAGGCAAGGTAGGTACACTTTAATGGTCTCATTTTCTCCAACCTGTCAGATCACTGAACGTTTGGCAAAGCCAAATATTTTAAGTAACCTATCAATTTGAAATGCCTCAGAAGTCATAAATATGTAACTGAAAATAAATTTATGAAAATACTCATAAGACCTGTATTCGTAGTTTAGGAATAAATTAGGTTGCCTAATGTCCTACCTAGTATCCATGTGATCATCATCATTAGCCTATAGAAGTCAGGCATAGGTCTCCTCCATAGAATGCCACGACAAACCGTCTTGAGCCACCTCTATCCACCGAATTCCAGCGACCTTTAAAATGTCTGGCTCATCGACTAATGCCACTTTTCACCAACCAACTTTTAGTCTATGACTTAACGCATGTTAATAAAAGAGTTTCTTTGAAAAACTTTCAAATTTTACATTCGTTAAGTGTCTCGTAAGCGTTAAGTATTCCGTAATTGGTTGGGTAAAATGATAATTATTTAACTGGGTCTTCGTCGATTATTTACAAATAGAACGGTTTCGAAACCTTCCGAAGAAATCATGAATACTGTACCTATATACACCTACTCGTAGAAGTTTGAGGAGTTCTGCAGGGCGATTCTAAAACGTCGAAAACGTTTCCGATCGTATTCGTTAGTTTTTAATTTCGATGTGGTAAGTAACTAAAACAATTTTCTAACAGTTTTCTCTGGTAAAACACAGTAATTTACAATATTTATTGCTTTTTACTGCGTTTTACTAGAGAAAATTGTCTTAGTTACTTACCACATCGAAATGAAAAACTAACGAATCCGATCGGAAACGTTTCCGACGTTTTAGAATCGCCCTGCTGGAATGGAACCAAAAAAAAAAGCCGCTGATAAAATAATAAACCAACACGCGTCTGTATCGCGTTCAAAGAGCGTCTATTTCGCTTTTGTATCACTGTTCAAATACGCCGTGTGCATCAGGGATGTTACCAAGGTTCGCATTCGCAATGATTCGCATCACTACGCACACGCGCATTTATTTATTTATTTAATGGGTTCACAAAACAGATTACAATCAAATAAGCGTACACATAAACATTGAGAATAGTTCAGATCTAGATTCGTAATCAACTATGTAAACACGACAAAGTTACAGTGTTGCAAACTTATAAACTAAATTACCCATAAACCAGGCACTGAAAAAAAATTAACCATTGTTATCATTGAAACCTAATATCAAGATTTTTAAAGAGAAAGATTTGCATCAAAGCGAATGTTTTGCGATGCGATTGTTTTGCGAGTGCGTGTGGTGTTGTGCAAATCGTGAGAAGTCACTATAGAGTGCCGCGTTCGACCAATAGGAAGTGTTTCTTGTTGAACGAGCGAAGCGAGTTCTCTGAGTCAAGTTGGAAGAATCGGCGTTTGTATGTATGTGTGTATGTATGTATGTTTGTCCGATGAAAACTTCCAAACCGTTAATCCGATCTTCATGAAATTTGGTATGGGGGTAGATAGTATTGGTACAATTTGTAGGTAAGGTTATGAGCTATATCGATCAGGGGGTTGCTGAGATATTGGGGTCCAAGAGGGGGTAAAAAAAATAAAAGTGAGACAGTCCGATCACGTGGGGTGTTTTATGAAAGCGCTTTGGTTGGACATTTCAAAACTTTTTTTAATAATTATTTAGCCTTAGTAGTTTTCGAGATATTAGGGAAAATAAAAAACGTAAAAACCCAAAATTCTAGGGTACTTCCAGCAATCCCACAATGCTGAAATTTGGTATGCTTGTGGCTTTTGTGTCACAACTACAGGGAAAAGTCTGAAATTGAAGAATTTAGAAACATGTACTCCATAAAACAAAAACCAATATAACACTAATAACGAATAATAACATAATATAAAAAATAAATAAAATAAATAACCTTTGAATAGGGCTAAGCAACGGGGCGTAATTATACTACATACCTGTTAGTACCTATATCAAGTACCTGACGAATTAATTGATAACGTCCTTTTGATAATAACATAGAACTCCAACGTCATTCAAATTCTTAGAAATGGGAGGTCAACATCCATTGTTGACCTCCCATTTCTAAGAATTTGAATTGTTGCTTAGCCCTATTCAATAGTAGATTGTATCATAAGGGAGCAAAATAATATTTTTACGGCGAGGGCGCTTTTTTGAATCCAGAACGAAGTGAGGGATTCTAGAGTAGAATCCCGAGCACAGCGAGGGATTCTTTAGTAGAATCCCGAACGTAGCGAGGGATTCAAAGTACGTCGCCCGAGCCAAAAATATATTTTGCGCCCGAGTGTTACACTCTACTTTTCATCACCCACTATGAGAAAATAAAAGGCGCCTCATATTTTATTTCAAAACAAAACCATGAATTTCTAACAATCCGTGAATAACTTATCATTTAAAAAAAAGACTTCCGCCGTTGTATTCGACTAAATATTTGGATGAAAAAAAAATTATGAAAGAACCATAGTGGTGAAAGGATTATGATACTTTCTGAATGCAAATGCTTGGTTTGTTGCTGAAAATATCAAAATCGCCATATGTATGCCTACAATATTTGAGGAGTTCCCTCAATTCCTCGTGGATTCCATCATCAGAACTGGATTCTGAAAAAAATGGGACCAATCTGGAAGTATATCTATTCAAATAAAAAAAGAATTTTCCAAATCGGTTCATAAACGCCGGAGATATGAGGTAACATTAAAAAAAATACAACCGAATTTAGAACCTCTTCCTTTTTGTAAAGTCGGTTAAAAATGACGAAATTGCGGGCCGTCGTTTCTAATTTGTTTTTTTTTATTCAGCCGGTGGCGCGACTATGGGCCGTCGTACCAGCCAGTATTTATTTAAACAATATTTGCGTTCGCCTTCTTTGGCGCTGAACACTAAGATGATCCAAATTAAAAAAGGGCGCGGAAAAGATAATTGCGGCGTACTTATTTGTGTTTGATTCTTTTCAAGATGTTCCAAATTCAAAAAGGGCCGTAAAAGATAATTGCGGCGCACTTATTTGAGTTCGATATATTCCAAATTTAAAAAGTGCGCGGCAAAGATAATTGCGGCGCACTTATAGAAGCTTCATACAGAAAACACCACCTTTGGGTGCACTTAAAGGCGAACCAAGTCGTCCTTTTCGAATAGATGGGATGAAAAGGTTATTTCGATGATGTGTAGGAAATTAGAGTAGTTACTGATAGATCCTGTACTGTACTGGTAGACCTCGAGGTGAAAATTTTCAAAAATAATAGTAGGAAATATGGAAATTACTTAGTTAAGTAGTCGGGCTGATAAAGATGTCGCGAGGTCTCAGTTCGGAGCGAACCACTAGTTTATTGTTATTTGTTGAGGGCGTCACAATATAGGTACTTCAAAAGGCCGTAACTTTTAACCAACTTCACAAAAAAGGAGGAGGTTCTCAATTTGGATGTTTTTTTTTTTTATGTTTGTTACCTCATGTCTATGAACCGATTTGGAAAATTCTTTTTTTATTTGATTAGATATACTTCCAAATTGGTCCCATTTTTTTCAAAATCCAGTTCTGATGATTGAGTCCATGAGGAATTGAGGGAACTCCTCAAATATTGTAGGCATACATATGGCTATTTTAATATTTTCAGCAACAAACCAAGCATTTGCATTCAGAAAGTATCGTAATCCTTTCACCACTATGGTTCATTTTTTTTTCATCCAAATATTTAGTCGAATACAATGGCGGAAGTCGGGTTTTTAAATGAAAAGTTATATTACCAAGCATGTTTGTCAAAATTTGCATATTTTCATGGTTATTAAGATAAGGCGGCTAAATTGCTATTTCTGAAAGACCTCTTTTGAAAGGCTACTGATTCTACAAATTTATTATAACATTTCTTATTGATATAGTAATCAAAATTATGATTAAACCTAAACTAAGTGTTTTTTTAATCCCTAACACATTCGCATCCCAAAACAATCACATTCGCATCCAAAAATGTCACCCTAACCCTGACACCAAACTAGGATTCCTTCCTTCGTTGCGTTATTGGTTCTTTCTTGATCAGGTTTGTGATATGGTGGCTGTGAAAAGGGCCTTGTGATCGATGGAGAAAAAACCAGCATGGAGAAAGGATTCAGTAGTTATATGATTATATTATATCGGAAAATCATCATGGGTTATGATGATTTTCCGATATATTTTTGTAACGTCAAGAGGAAGATATTATTTTTCCTACCAACAGGTTTTTAGGTGGGTGACAGGATGATGGTACGGCATAGTTGAGGGTAGATGGAAGTAGGTTTTTAAACGATAAAGTTGCGTCCAGAAATCTACCTTTACAAAACACCGTAGACACTTATTTCATGCACTACTAGGATTTCCTTATGGAACCTTTTCCTTTGTGGTTATGGAGAGAGCTATGCTAGGAGTTTCACTACGTGATACAATCCGAAATGAAGATATCCTTAGTTAGAAGAACCAAGGTCACCGACATTGCTCACAGAATTAACAAGTTGAAGATGCAATTCTCAAGTGACGACCACAAATCGGACGACGCGGTAGAGGAAGGCCCTCCACTTGATGGACTAAAGGCATTATAAACGTAGCAGGAAGTCGGTGGATGTAGGCGGCTCAAGATCGTTCGTCGTGACATTCTAGGGTGGAGGCCTACGTCCAGCAGTGGACTTCTACAGGCTGATGATGATGATGATGATGGGTAGTAGCTGTTAGGTATTAGAATCAATGAAGACTGTGACCCTACAACAAATGTAAACAAACAATCAGAGTTCCGGAATCAACTCCGCATTCTTTTTAACCGACTTCCCAAAAAAGGAGGTTCTCAATACGGTTTTTTTTTTTTTTTTTTTTAATGTTTGTTACCGCATATCTCCGGCGTTTATGAACAGATCTGGAATTTTTTTTTTTTTTTTAATAGATATACTTCCAGATTGGTCCCATTTTTTTCAAAATCCAGTTCTGATGATGGAATCCATGAGGAATTGAGGGAACTCCTCAAATATTGTAGGCATACATACGGCGATTTTGATATTTTCAGCAACAAACCAAGCATTTGCATTCAAAAAGTATCATAATCCTTTCAGTACTATGGTTCTTTCATCATTTTTTTTTCATCCAAATATTTTTTAGTCGAATTCAATGGCGAAAGTCGGTTTTTTAAATGAAAAGTTATGTATATCAGCTACTAGCA
Source organism: Epirrita christyi (assembly GCA_951392215.1). Taxonomy (NCBI): domain Eukaryota; kingdom Metazoa; phylum Arthropoda; class Insecta; order Lepidoptera; family Geometridae; genus Epirrita; species Epirrita christyi. The sequence goes on along the minus strand of OX595856.1, from coordinate 12,084,228 downwards.
TCTGCCCCGCGGCTGTGCTCGCGGGTATCACTGGGATCTTAATCAGCCGGTAGACATCCACTGCTGGATGAGGCCTCCCCCAGCATGCATATGCGTGCAATTTGCCATAATTACCACGCTTGGCAGGCGGATTGGTGATCGCAGTTTGGTGTTATCCTGATGAATGCTGCTGCCCATCCACAAACGTAATCCCTTAGTCGCCTTCTAAGGCATTTACAGGAGGAGTTGAAGGAGTTCTATTCTTAGGCTGAGACTACTACTGCTCTAGTTATAGCGACGACAATAGTTTTAACAGTTGTTTAAAGGCGAATTGGGGCGTTATGGTTGCAACTTGGGAGGCCATACCACATTGCGTCATTCGGTTCATAGTTGCTACTTTAGAACCTTTATTGAACCAACGGTTTTCGGTTCTGCGAACTACTTTTTTTTTATTTTTTTTATGTGGCTTCTGAGTATTTAGTCAATTTTGCCAATGTCAAGTTATTGATATAATCAAACAATGTCCAGTCGTCAAAGTCTTCTGTCAAGTCGTATTCTAGTAAATTGATGGCAGTTTACTAGAATGTTCCTGGACAAATTCCACCCCTTCGAAAAGACACGCAATACACTTATTTTATTTAAATTCACTACCATGTGCTCTTTATGAGCTACACCGGTTAAAATGTCACCAAAATTACACGATATAACTCAAAAAAACAATAGAAATTGAAATAAAATAAAAAAGGACGACGTCTCTCTTCGAAAGAGCAGAAAAAGTCCCCCGAGCTACTTTAGATATAGCTAATCTAGCTGTCATTTGTTTGCCATGTCTAAACTGTTTTACCCAAAAATTTAATATGTGTATTATGTAACTCTCATGGTAAATGATGTCGGATATTCTGTGATGAAAACTTTTCGAGTTATGGCGGGAAAACTTATGACTGACTCAACTTCAGGGGGCTTTGTACGAGTTTTGATAGTTTTCGAAACTATATGAAACGTTTCCTTCCATACTTTAAATGCCAGCGTCCTTAGTTTGCTTCTCGTTTTCGCTAGGAGCGCTGCAAGTAAATGTATGTAACGAATCTTCATATACTTTCGAAAACTATCAAAACTCGTACTAAGCCCTCAGAACTCCCCTACACTATGCGTGGTCGACACGCACATGACCAGTCTTGAACGTCAACAGTCTAAGCTGATGTAAAGTTCTGCCGTTGAAACTTGGCCGAGCTGAAGTAAACCGTTACGATGCATTTTAATTGCGGCTACTTAACAGGCTAACTTCAGCTACCACCGGTACCACCGTACCTATTTCTGCTGCCAATCAGTAGTGCTCGCATTGCTGTGTTTCGGTTTGAAGGGTTCGGGTGCCGTTGAAGTTACAGACACTTGAGACTTTTCATCTTTATGTCTCACGGTCGGTAGCGCGCGTTTTTTTTTTGCATCACACTCGCGCTGCCGACCCTGAGACATAAAGATGAAAAGTCTCATGTGATGCAAAGATTTAAATCTTTGATGTGATGCCTCTGGTGTTGCAGGCATCTAAAGGCTACGGTAACTACTTTCTACCAGTTTTCTTTTCCTTTTTTGTTTTACGTCGGTAATTATAAATAATAAGGTAACACGCGATAAATACCCGTGACAATATAATAAATATACTTTCCATCAGTTTGGTCGTATGCTTGCCTAGTAGTATAAAAAAAAGCAAGCTCTGTGCTAAGATCCAACGGCACCACTAGTAAAATTTAGGTAAATTTCTTCTCAAAAACCACTTTGTACCTTCCTCATTCAGGCACCAGCACCGACAGTGACGCGCGCGCCGACTCTCGCGTCGTACGTGATCGTGCTCAAAGACTTGGACGAGAAGATTGACAATATCCTAGATATTCAGTTCCTGCATGGGTACTATGAACCTACGCTGTTGTTGCTTTATGAGCCTGTTAAGACTTTTGCTGGGTGAGTAAAAATTATCATTCGTTCTTAATCGTCCTATCCTAGTAAGGAGAAATAGCGTAATTTTTCATGGTATCACTGGTTCTTTGACTGGTTTATGACATGAAATGGATGTATCTACTCTATTTATTTATTTATTTATTAGGACACCCAACACAAGTCCACACTTCACATTCCAAAAATAAAAACAAGGTAGTCAAAGTTCATAGTGTTCCCGTAATTATAGGGCATCACAGCGTGCGCAAAAATAAAATGACAACTTATTTAAAGTAGCAAGCACAAAGCAAAAAGTTCAGAAATCAAAAGATAAGAATAACAATTCAAACAAATATTAATTACTTAGTGCTAGATTTATAATAGATATTTACGCTGACTTATTGTTTACTATTTGTGTAGTTAAAAGTAACACGAAGGACTCAAGACAAAAGTTCTTTTAATTGTTTTCTAAATTTGGGTAATGGGTCAGATATGTCCAAATCGCTTGTTTTTGAAATCGTATTATATTGCTTACATATCCTTGGCATAACGGAGTGCTGACCGTGGTTCGTTCTACTCTAGTACCTACTTATAGGAACTAAATTATTTGTATGTCATAATGTATGACTGAGTATGTTGGACGTGTGAATTATGACCACCAATGTAAAATTACCATATTCAAAACAAATAAAATTATCTTTATCTTTATCGACGCTTGGGCTAGTGGCAATGGGCAGGTCATATAGCTCGAAGAGCCGTTGGGGAGTAAAGGTTCTCAAGGGTCGACCACAAATCGGACGACGCGGTAGATAAAAGCCCTCCACTCGATGGACTAAAGACATTGTAAACGTCGCAGGAAGTCGGTGGATGGAGGCGGCTCAAGACCGTTCGTCGTGGCATTCTAAGGAGGAGGCCTATGTTCAGTAGTGGACTTCTACAAGCTGACGATGATGATGATGATTCGATGCTTTTTGATGATCTCCGTGGCGTGGACGGCGCGTAGCCGGAGACGCAAGAGGTGTGGGTTCGATTCTTGCTGCGGGACAATGTTTCCATGATTTGCAATTATTTGTTCTGGCCCCCTAAGTACAGTAGCAAATGGCAATGGGGAACGCAACAATGGGGATCATTTTGGTTGTCAAAAATATTTTGAAACTTGGAAGGAGGAATATTTAAGTTAAGAAGTTCCCCTATTTAAGTTTCATACGATTCAAACAGCGCTAAGGCTCCGAAAATGATCACCATTGTTGCGTTTCCCATTGCCGTTTGCTACTGTAATTGGGGGGCAGATCCCACACTAGGAATCCCTGTGTCGTGAGTATCGGGAACTACGAGTACCATGGTACCATAACACCCAGACCTGGAACAAATGTTTGCAGATCGGGAATCGAAACCGCAACCTCTCTCATCTCAGCTGGCTACTCGACCTCTGCGCCACAGAGGTCGTTAAAAGTATGTGGCTGTTGGGTGTTATGTTATATTATTTGTAAGTGGATGAAATTAAAAAAGATTGTGGGTTTAATATTATTTTTGTGTATACAGCCGTACAGCAGTCAGAAACGATACTTGCGCTATGGCGGGTGTATCGCTGAACATGAGTGCGCGCGTCCATCCGGTCATTTGGCAGAACGCAGGTCTACCATTCGATTGTCTGCAAGCCGTGCCGGTGGAAAAACCGCTAGGTAACTAACTCACTCACTAACTCATCTGTTTAGCTACTATAATTAGTAACAGAGGCCCACTCACTAACTAATCTGTTTAGCTACTATAATTAGTAACAGAGGCCCACTCACTAACTCAGCTGTTTAGCTACTATAATTAGTAACATAGGCCCACTCACTAACTCAGCTGTTTAGCTACTATAATTAGTAACAGAGGCCCACTCACTAACTCATCTGTTTAGCTACTATAATTAGTAACAGAGGCCCACTCACTAACTAATCTGTTTAGCTATTATAATTAGTAACAGAGGCCCACTCACTAACTCAGCTGTTTAGCTACTATAATTAGTAACAGAGGCCCACTCACTAACTCAGCTGTTTAGCTACTATAATTAGTAACAGAGGCCCACTTACTAACTCATCTGTTTAGCTATTAGTAACATGGCGTTGCGGTCTATGGGGGGAGCCTATATCTAGAAGTAGACTACTATAGGCTGATGATAATGATGATGAAGACCCTTATTAGGTATAGAACATAGATTTGATGACAGTTTTTCTTTTAAATTTATCTAAAAATCTTTACTTGAGTGTCGGTTCAGTTCAAATTGTAGGTACTTCTGGAATAAAGGTCTAAGTGCTCTATTTGATGTTGTGTTTGTTTTTAGGTGGATGTTTAATAATGGCAGTAAATTCCCTAATTTACTTGAACCAGTCAGTGCCGCCCTATGGAGTGTCTTTGAATAGCATCGCTACTCACACAACTAACTTTCCACTGAGTAAGTACTTTAAGGTACACCTCTTCAATGGATCAATCGTCACTCGATTTCAAGACTCGCGTTGGACCGAAAAGAAGAAAGCGATAGCCTAATAAATCAATGCTGGACATTTCACACAACATTATCTAGCCCCAAGCTAAGCAGAGCTTGTGTTATGGCAACTAGATAACTGATATAAGATAAGATAAAGATAATTTTATTACAAATTCAAATGCACAAAAATCTTTGTAATTTAACAGGCAGAAAAAGAAAAATAATGTTGCTTATAAACTAAAAATATACTTAATACAATACATTACATAGATAGATATTTTTTATTATACATAGAAAATACCCAGAAAACCCTGAACAAATATCTGCAGATCGTACAAATATTTGTTCCGAGGCGGGAATCGAACCTGCAACCTCCTGCGTCACAGGCGAACCTTCGCCCGCCGCGCCACAGAGGTCGTCAAATAATAACAAAATAACATATAATAATATATGCTAATTCAGGGTATAAGCTTATGTCCATTCTAAATTTCAACCAACTCGTTCCAGCTGTTTCAGCGCGAAGGAGTAATAAACTCACAAACTTTCGCATATATAATATTTTCGCATAATAACAATTATTCAATGGATCGATCGTCAATCGGCAACCAATGGACATGATTCGCGATGGAGCTAAAAGAATGGCGGATTAAAGAGAAGGCTTATACCCAACAATCCGTAGAAGACTAAGATCACCGACATAGCTCTCAGAATTAGCAAGTTGAAGTGGCAATGGGCAGGTCATATAGCTCAAAGAACTGATAACCGTTGGGAAATAAAGGCTCTCGAGTGGCGACCACAAACCGGACGACGCGGTAGAGGAAGGCTCTCCACTCGATGAACTGAAGACGTTATAAACGTCGCAGGAAGTCGTTGGATGGAGGCGGCTCAAGACCATTCGTCGTGGCGTTTTGGGGGGAGGTCTATGTCCAGCAGTGGACTTCTACAGGCTGATGATAATGATGATGATGACGATGACGTAAGATTCACTTTGTTATACAGTAACCTGTATTCTGTATTTGACGACCTCTGTGGCGCGGCGAGCGAGTAGCCTGGTGAAATGCAAGAGGTTGCTGGTTCGATTCCCGCTGCAGGACAATTGTTGGATGATCTGCAAATATTTGTTTCGGATCTGGGTGTTATGGTACCATGGTACTCGTAGTTCCTGATACCCACGACACAGTGAGCCCTAGTGTGGGATCAAGACTACGTATGTGACTTTTGGGTGCACGGGCGTAGCCATGTATTAGTTTAGGAGGAGGTTCATGAAAAAAACAAAAAAAAATACACAAACTCTCTGGTGTTTCTTCAGATTTTGTCAACATTTTGAATAGATTTGAATTTTTGGGAGGGGGGAGGGGAGACTGAACCCCCAACCCCCCCCCCCCCGGGCCCTGGCTACGCCCATGGTTGGGTTTTATGTTATGTATTATTGTAGTGGACGTCGATCTGGTGATGATGTTGACATTTGTTCTTTCAGGAATCCAGGAAGGTGTTTGTATTACACTAGATGGCGCTTGCGTGTCGCCTCTGGGGCAGGGTCGTCTCGCTTTGTCACTGCGCGGAGGGCAGCTGTACGTGCTGACGTTGCTGGCAGACTCCGTCCGCTCTGTGCGAAGCTTCCACTTGGATCGAGCCGCTGCCTCCGTGCTGACCACTTGCGTGAGTGTATACGTTCTACTTTTTTTTTATACTTGGCAAGCAAACAAGCATACGACCCACCTGATGGAAAATAGTTACCGGACGCCTGGAACACCAGAGGCATCACACGCGCGCTGCCCACCCTGGAATGAAAAGATATAAGATATATATATATATGAATATGAAGATTGACGACCTCTGTGGCGCGGCGGGAGAAGGTTTGCCTGCGACGCAGGAGGTTGCGGGTTAGATCCCCGCCTCGGAACAAATATTTGTACAATCTGCAGATATTTTTTCAGGGTGTTCTGGGTATTTTTTATGTATAATAAAAAATATCTATCTTTATAATGTATTGTATTAAGTATATCAGTTATCTAGTACCCATAACACAAGCTCTGCTTAGCTTGGGGCTAGATAATATTGTGTGAAATGTCCAGCATTTATTTATTTATTTATATGAAACGCGATAAATCTTTTAATCATCAGCCGTTAGGCGTCCAATGTTGGACGAAGCCTTCCTCATATGCAATGGGGGGATTTGCAATAATCACCACGCTTGGCAGGCGGATTGGTGATCGCATTATTGTTGTTGAGTACTCAGGTAGATGCTGCTGCCCATACCCTGGTGTCGGTTCTCAACCAGGGACAGAAATAGGCTACGTATTCCAAGCCACAGGCTCAAGAAGTCGGAGAAGTCGCCTTATGTAATAGGAGTCGCCACATGTCATTTTTTTTTTCATTTTTAAAATTCATTTATTAGACATATCAAATCTTAACCTAAAACATTTCCAGTGTAAATTGAATCCTAGAATGTAAAAATCATAAATTAAAAACACGTAAATTAAGCTAAAAGCGCTTATCAAAACTTATAAAGAAAATATTTGCTAAATTACTTATTAAGAAACAGAGTTAACTAAATTGTGCAGGTTTTGCCTACGAATAAAGAATACATACATGCTAGCTTTAGTTGAGCATTACATTAAACAGCGCAAAAGTTTATTAAATAAAACAGATGGTCCAGTGGCCGAAAATATTAAAAAGATGTTAAAATGCTAACAAAAAATTAGAAGTACCTACCCTATGGGTACTCGTAAAAGTATTTGCTAGTTTGTCAAATAATTAAGCTAGCAGCAGGAACAATTACCCGCTGCTCATCATAACCGTAGCAGTCACCCACTCAAGCCATATTTAATAAGCTGCCAGATGTGATAAAAGATGCATAATCCAACGCCGTGTTCAGGAATAAACTGAAACAGTACTTGATAAAACAAGCCTTCTATTCGGTCAGTGAATTCGTAGAAGATAAATGAATAAATAACTCATATGTAAATATAAATAAGTTTGTACTGAGTGTATTGTATAGATTATTTCATAATGCACCTAATACTATGTACCTAGGTAGGTATATATTTTATCAATTTCACGTAAAATAACATTTTACCCATAGATTTTACCAATAAATAATCTGTATCTACGACATCCACGGGAGGAGAGAGAGGGGTCTTTTCTTAGGCCGGATACAACACGGCACGCACGGTATGCGCTAAATATTCGTGACAACATTAGTTGTGTAGCACTGTTACTCGTTGCGTTTTTTTCCTATCGAGTAATAGTGTTAAACTGGGTGTAACTCGCTGGGAATACTTCTCCTAATTCTTTTCCCATCGAGTAATACTGTAACACCATAGGAAAAACATTCCCAACAAGTAACGGTGTTAGTAGTTAAGCCCTCCGTAAAAGAAGGAGTAAATAAATAAATGCTGGACATTTCACACAGCATTATCTAGCCCCAAGCTAAGCAGAGCTTGTGTTATGGGTACTAGATAACTGATATACTTAATACAATACATTACATAGATAAATATTTTTATTATACATAGAAAAATACCCAGAGCACCCTGAACATATATCTGCAGATCGTACAAATATTTGTTCCAAGGCGGGAATCGAACCCGCAACCTCCTGCGTCGCAGGCGAACCTTCGTCCGCCGCGCCACAGAGGTTGTCAGAGTGTTGTGTTGTGATAGCTTAAAAAATAGTATTGTAAATAATGGTTATTGTTGTAGATGTGTGTGATAGAAGAAGACTTTCTCTTTCTCGGCTCCCGGCTCGGCAACTCTTTGCTGCTGAGAGTGACAGAGAGGGAGAACCGTATGCTGTTCTCCGTCGACAAACCTTTGGAGGCCACTGTGGATCTCACTGTTGAGAATGGTAAGTGGTAGTGATGGTTGATGGTATACATACGTTTCTGCTAGGTATGTGACACCCAATAGCGGTCAGCCATCCAAGTTTAGCCCCCCAATAACAATTACAATTGTATTTTTAGTAGCAAATGGGAATGGGGAACGCAACAATTGGTATCATTTTGGCGGCATCAGAGCCGTTTTCGAGATCTTATGTATATCAAATCAAAAATCAAATCATTTATTTTCAGACAACAAATAGTCCATTGTGTTAGTAAATTGATTTACGCTAGGTTAGTAAAAACAGATTGCCAAATAACACAACAATGGCACGTAATTATAAATGGAAGTCTAAATCTAACTAAAAACGTATTAATTAATTTGTTCAGGAATCATCAACCCCCATCAAACCATGATCTGAGATGACTCTCTGAACAAATCGTACCCAGATAGGGGAAAGGCAATTCACTGCCACTGTTTTAAGAATGCTGTTATGACTGCCCCGTACTCTGCTCATCAGAGATGCGGTTTTTTTTCGAATGATGGCGTGGAAACCGTCAGTTCTACTCTTGGCAAACATCTCTGAGGCACTACAAAAACGAGGCAAACCCAACAGCATTCTCAAAGTGTTGTTATACTGGACACGTAGGGTGTTCAGCGATTTTTTGGTATAGCTGATCCATAGGTTGCTCGTATAAAAACTCTGACAGTACGCTCTGAAGAGCGTGATCTTTACTTGGTCTTTACTATATATGATGACTTCTGTGGCGCGGCGGGTGTGAAGCCGGCTCACATGCGAGAAGTTGCGGGTTCGATTCCCGCTGCGGGACAAATGTTTGTATGATCTGCAAATATTTGTTCCAGCCCCTCAACTACAGTAGCAAATGGCAATAGCCGCGTACTGATTGAGCGAGGCAGCCTCGCGAGGCAAATCCTCGGTCGGTCAAGACGTGCCTCGCCCGAGGCGAACGCACGCGCTGCCTCGCCCGAGCGTGCCGCGGCCCGAGCCGAGCGTTGTCGGTTTTTGTCGATGCTCAAAGGCGCCTCAGTAAGTTTGCCGCGCTCACTCAAGACGATAGTGTTTTGTCTCGCTTATTCGTTGCGTGTTAGTTGTGCGTCATGGATAAATAACGCTCACGGTTGCTCGGCCTTGCCACGCGAGGCAGCCTCGCATTAGAAAACTTACAGACCGAGGCCGCCTCGCGCGGCATGCGTACTGCGGCAAATGTCCGAGGCTGCCTCGCGAAGCCGCTCGCTTGGTCAGTACGCGGCTAATAGGGAACGCAACAATGGCGATAATTTTAGCAGGCTTAGCGCGGTCTAAATCTTTTGGAACTTGAAAGGAGGAGGATTTAGATCAAGAAGTTTCCCCTATTCACGTTTCATAAGATTTAGATAGCGATAAGGCTGCCAAAATGATCCCCATTGTTGCGTTCCCCATTGCCATTTGCTACTGCAATTGGGGGGCAGGGTTGGGTGTTATGGTACCATGGTACTCGTAGTTCCTGTTACCTACGAGACAGGGATTCCTAGTATGGGATCAAGGACTATGTATGTAATATTACTGTTGGGAGTTATGTTATGTATGTATCATTATCACGTATATAATGTCATTTTGCATTATGTATTTTAAAAACACTCATCGAAATACATGCACTAAACTACAAAAACCTTCGTTTTTATAATATTAGTTAAATAGATAAATACTAATACCTACATAATTAGACTGTTATAACTTTTCATTTAAAAAACCGACTTCCGCCATTGTATTCGACTAAATATTTGGATGAAAAAAAAAATGATGAAAGAACCATAGTGGTGAAAGGATTATGATACTTTCTGAATGCAAATGCTTGGTTTGTTGATGAAAATATCAAAATCGCCATATGTATGCCTACAATATTTGAGGAGTTCCCTCAATTCCTCATGGATTCCATCATCAGAACTGGATTCTGAAAAAAATGGGACCAATCTGAAAGTATATCTATTCAAATAAAAAAATAATTTTCCAAATCAGTTCATAAACGCTGGAGATATGAGGTAAGTAACATAAAAAAAATACAACCGATTTGAGAACCTCCTGAAAAGTCGGTTAAAAACGATATCTAACACATTGATATGTTTAATTACAGCCAGTATTGCATTTAATTTCAGATCAGCAACAGAAAGTACAAAGCATCCAAGATAAAGAGAAAGATCTGAGCAAAGAGAGAGAGGACCCAGCGGCTAAGAAACAACGATTGGAGTATGATTCGATCAACGACTGCGTGGCGTCAAACGTAATTGAAATTAGTGACCAAGATGAGCTGGAAGTGTATGGGAGTGATATCAGGACTTCCACTCAGCTCACTAGTTATGTCTTTGAGGTAAAGAAAAAAGATTCAAAAAAAAAATACAGCAGAGGTCGTCAAATGGTATGCTAATTGAACGAGCGAAGCGAGTTCTTCTAGTCAACTTGGAAGAATCGGCATTTGTATGTATGTATGTATGTATGTTTGTCCGATGAAAACTTCCTAACCGTTTATCCGATCTTTATGAAATTTAGTATGGAAGTAGATAATATTGGTACAATTTGTAGGTAAGGTTATGAGCTATATCGGTCGGGGGGTTGATGAGATATTGGGGTCCAAGAGGGGATAAAAAAAATAAAAGTCAGAAAGTCGGATCAAGTGGGGTGTCTAATGAAAGCGCTTTAGCTGGGCATTTTAAAACTGTTCTTAATTAGTTTTAAGACTTAGTAGTTTCTGAGATAGGGAACATCTAAAACGTAAAAATCAAAAACTCTAGGGTTCTTCCAGCAATCCCACAATGCTGAAATTTGGTATGCTTGTAGCTTTTGTGTCACAACTACAGGGAAAAGTCTGAAATTGAAGAAATTAGAAACTTGAACCTTAAAAAACAATAACCAATATAGCATCCATTGTTGACCCCCCATTCCTAGGAATTTGAATGACATTAGAGTTCTATGTTTTCGTCAAAAGGACGTTATCAATTAATTCGTCAAGTACTTTCAATAATAACAGGTATGTAGTATTTACGCCCTGTTGCTTAGTCCTATTCATAGGTTATTTCCATGATGTGTAGGAAAGTACCTCAAGGTGAATTTTTTTAAAAATTATAATGGAAAATATGGTATGACTTAAGTAGGTACTTAAATAGTCGGGCTGATAAAGGTGTCATCGCGAGGTCTCAGTTTGGGGCGAACCACTAGTAGCTGTCAGTTTCCTTACTAGGCTAGGCTTTCATCGAGTGAACTTATGTAAGACATTTAAATGCACTTATTTACTCAACACAACACAGTGCCAGTACTTACAAGACTAGCGAACGCCATATTTTCTCTTAGAGACCTACCATATAGACAATACTTAAGGGTGCTCTCCGAAAATATAATGCTGATCTGCCTAGTTATTGTGAGTAAACCAGGTATCACATAAATATAATAACTGAAATACGTGATTTTTCAAACTTTTTTCTATAGATGACCAAGGCACACAATTGGCAGACATTTACTCGATACTCTATTTTTTTGAAATTAAACCTTTAAACTAGATTTTTTTTAATTTCTGGGAAACAACTTCAGTCACATATCCAAAATAAATACTCACCGAAGGAAAATATTGTTTATTATAGGTGACCAAACCAATATTTACCTAGATTAATTAGTATTCTCATAATAAATTATAAAATATTTGAGACTTTACTTCTGTGCAAGATATGGTTGTGCGATATTCTATCTTATTCCGTTAGTGTTTGCGTCTAAAAGGATGCAATGCAATTTGACGGTTCCGGTCTATTCGTGCTATGGATTCCTACCTGTCCCCTTGTTCTAGGTATGCGATTCTCTGCTAAACGTGTGTCCGATCGGCTCAGTGTCTATGGGGGAGCCGCAACTAGGTGGGCCCCCTACGGCAGGGGGGGAACAACGTATAGAACTGGTTGCTTGCAGTGGCAGAGGAAAGAATGGAGCCTTAACCGTTTTGCAGAGGAGTATCACGCCGCAATTGGTCACAGCATTTGATCTACCCGGTAAGTACATGACTTACCTATATACTATGACGAATGTGAGTACCTAGTCAAACCTTTGGAGGTTTTAAGGTACAATATTATAATAAGTACTGTAAAAAATATTGAGGTAAAAAAAAAATAAAAAAAAAGTGTTGAATGTTATTTTCACGTTCTATTGAACGAGCGAAGCGAGCTCTCCGAGTTAACTTGGACGAATCGCTGTTTGTTTGTATGTATGACGACCTCTGTGGTGCGGTGGGCGAGTAACCAGCTGAGATGCGAGAGATTGCGGGTTTGGTTCCCGCTGTGGAACAAATGTTTGTATTATCTGCAAATATTTGTTCCGGGTCTGGGTGTTATGGTACCTCGGTACTCGTAGTTCCTGATACCCACGACACAGGGAATCCTAGTGTGGGATCAGGGACTACGTATGTGACTGTTGAGTGTTACATTATGTTACGTTATGTATTCGTAAGCGTACTTTCATCCAGAAAAAAAAAAATTATGTATTTTATTATTTATATATTTTTAAGGAAACCCTCCGTCTCTTCTCGCGGATGCCGTAAAAACCGACTAAGGCATTACTCCAGGGATGGGCAGCATCATCCACCTGAGTACTCAACACCCCCCAAGCAAAATCCCCCTGCCAAGCGTGGTGATTGTGGTAAATCCCCCTTTGCTGTCTATGGGGGAAGCCTCGACCTGCATTTGACGTCTAACTGATAATGATGTTAGTGAATGTATGTTCCAGGTTGTATCGACATGTGGACGGTGTACGGGGAGGGTGCGGAGGGTGCGAGGGAGACGGACGGCAGTCACGCATACTTACTGCTCACACAGGAGGACTCCACTATGGTACATACGTTGTCATGCTATCGTTTTCTTTATAAAATATAAATATATATTTGCAGTGTGTTGGTTCAGTATGTGAATTTTTAAGACAGTTGTTGTATTAGAAAAGACGCCATTTTGTTTAGTTTTCTCGCTTTACCTCTTACTTCATTGTATTATAACGATTATAAGAAATTTAACATGATTAAATTAGTTATGTTTCAAATTTTACGTCTGCATTTTCTCAATCAACTCATGTTTATGTTCCCGGCAGTATAACAATCTCTTATCCACAAAACATCATTATAACAATATCTTATCCACAAAACGTCATTATAACAATATCTTATCTACAAAACGTCATTATAACAATACCTTATCTACAAAACGTCATTATAACAATATCTTATTTACAAAACGTCATTATAACAATCACTTATCTACAAAACGTCATTAAAACAATCTCTTATCTACAAAACGTCATAATAACAATACCTTATCTACAAAACGACAGTATAAACCTTTTATCTACAATATCATAATGTTTTGGTAGGTTCTACAAACGGGGCAAGAAATCAACGAAGTGGACAACTCGGGCTTCCAATCCGGAGCCCCGACCGTGTTCGCGGGCAACTTGGGGAACAACAGGTTCATGGTGCAAGTCACCTCCATCTCCATCAGATTGTTGAAAAGTAAGTAAGGAATAAAAACCGGTTAAGTGCGAGTCGGACTCGCGCACGAATGTTTCCTATTATCTATAAAAACGACAAAAAATCACGTTAGTTGTATGGGAGCCTCCTTAAAAAAATATTTTATTCTGTTTTTTTGTATACTTGGTATTATAGCGGCAACAGAAATACATCATCTGTGAAAATTTCAACTGTCTAATTATCACGGTTCATGAGATACAGCCTGGTGACAGACGGACGGACGGACGGACAGCGGAGCCTTAGTAATAGGTTCCGTTTACGGAACGGTACGGAACCCTAAAAATTATGATCAAAGGCCGTTGGAAAACAGTTGATGAAGAAGGCTCAACTGTTAACCGCTCGTTTATATTGTTGGTGAACATTGACCTTAACCTCTTGTGAACGTTTTAGATGGTAATCAACTGCAGTCGATACAGTTAGAATGGAACGCGTCCTACGCCTCTACGGCTGACCCGTACCTGTGTGTGGTGTCCAGCTGTGGGAAGGCGTTGGTTTTGGCGCTGAGAGAGTTCCGTGGGAAGGATGGCATGGTAAGTACTCATACAACATCTACATACAAAATCTCCTTTAAACTGTGTATAAATAAACTAGTGGTTCGCCCCGAACTGAGACCTCGCGATAACACCTTTATCAGCCCGACTACTTAACTAAGTAATTTCCATATTTTCTATTATTATTTTTGAAAATTTTCACCTCGAGGTCTACCAGTACAGTACAGGATCTATCAGTAACTACTCTAATTTCCTACACATCATCGAAATAACCTTTGAATAGGGCTTAGCAACGGGGCGTAATACTACATACCTGTTAGTACCTATATCAAGTACCTGACGAATTAATTGATAACGTCCTTTTGGCGAAAACTTTAGAACTCCAACGTTATTCAAATTCCTAGAAATGGGAGGTCAACAATGGATGTTATATTGGTCTCTGTTTCATGGAGTACAAGTTTCGAAATTCTTCAATTTCAGACTTTTCCCTGTAGTTGTGACACAAAAGCCACAAGCATACCAAATTTCAGCATTGTGGGATTGGTGGAAGTACCCTAGAATTTTTGATTTTTACGTTTTTTATTTTCCCATATATCTCGAAAACTACTAATGCTAAATACTTATTAAAAACAGTTTTGAAATGTCCAACTAAAGTGATTTCATTAGACACCCCACTTCATCTGACTGTCTCACTTTTATTTTTTTACCCCCTCTTGGACCCCAATATCTCAGCAACCCCCTGACCGATATACCTCATAACCTTATCTACAAATTGTACCAATACTATCTACCCCCATACCAAATTTCATGAAGATCGGATTAACGATTTGGAAGTTTTCATCGGACAAACATACATACATACATGCATACATACAAACGCCGATTCTTCCAACTTGGCTCAGAGACCTAGCTTCGCTCGTTCAATAAATGCTGGACATTTCACACAGCGTTATCTAGCCCCAAGCTAAGCAGAGCTTGTGTTATGGGTACTAGATAAATTATATACTAGATAATGGTACGGAACCCTTCGTGCGCGAGTCCGACACGCACTAGTCCGGTTTTCTTTAAAATTTGAAATGTCTTATGGCAGTCTAATTATGTTTCAGTCAGGTCGTCTCGCTCCGACTCGGCAAGCGCTACCGACACGGCCGGCGCTACTTCGCGCCACACCGTACAGGGACCTCAGTGGATTGTTCGCATCGCAAGACGCAGAAAATGTACAAGTAAGTACCTACTTACATACACGCCTGTTTCTCCGAAGGGGTAGGCAGAGCCTCAAAGGGCCATTTCACCGTGGGTTACACAATCGCTGGAATATAGAAGTGACAAGTGGTGAGTTCATCGCCGCCATTGCTTTCCACGGCCAACTCGGCTAACGCTTTCTTCCAGTAATAAATCACTCATAAATAAGCCAGCAGCCAGGACAAATCTTATACCAAAGAAAATTTACCAACAAGTCCGGGAAAGTACAAGTAATTTAACTAAAATAACATACTGCAAACAGACTGTCCCTCGTATGTGTGTCGCGGCGGGCGAGTAATCGGCTGAGAAGCAAGAGATTGCGGGTTCGATTCCCGCTGCGGAACAAATTTACAGTACCGATATATCCCGGCCTGGTACCGTCCCAGATGTGTGTATGTAAGGTAAGGTTTTCTAGAGATGACCACGAACCGGATGATACAGTGTTAGAAGCCCCCTCCGCTCTTTCCGCCTCGGAAAAAGTCGCAGAAAGTCGGTGGCAGGAGGCGGCTCGTGACCGTTACAAATTATATGGCTGAGATCTATGATGTCTACCGGTTGATAAGTATAGGATAAAGCATAGCAATGTATAGTGTATCCATGGTTTTACATTTTATGTTGTTCACTGTAATTTGGTAAATTGTTTCAGGTAAAAGGTGAATTTACCGGTAAATTCGACGGTAAGAACAAAATGAAAGGCGTGAACATAAAAGCGGAAGGTTTCAAGCCGGGCACTGTGTACGAATTGAACGACGAAGACGAGTTACTCTATGGAGGAGACCAGACACCAGCTTCTATGGCTAGCGTGAGTAACTTTTATGACTAGCGAAACTTCTATGGCTAGCGTAAGTAATATGGGTAACTTCTATGACTAGCAAAACTACTGCGGGTAACTTCTATGGCTAGCGTAAGTAACTACTATGTTTAACTTCTATGGCTAGCATGAGTAACATTCATATAAAATTTATATAGCAAGTGTGAGTGACTTCTAAGAGTAACTTCTATTGCTAGCGTGAGTTCATTCCATGGGGTAACTTCTATGATCAGCGAAAGTACTGCTGGTAACTTCTATGGCTAGCGTGAGTATATTTCATGGGAAATTTTCATGACTAGCAAAACTACTATTGATTACTTCTATGGCTAGCGTAAGTAACTACTATGTTTAACTTCTATAGCTAGAATGAGCAACTTTCATATTACATAATTATCACTAGAAACTGAATATTTACCATGATTTTTGAGCATTAGCATTTAGCATTTCATATTACATTTTTATAGCAAGTGTGAGTGAATTCTAAGGGTAACTTCTATGGCTAGCGTTAGTAATTTCTATTGGTATCTTGAGCTAACTTGAGTAACAATACTAGGGGTAACTAGCTATGGCTAGCGTGAGTTACTTAAAGCATCTATTACGACAGGACAGGTTTTATTGGAACAGGAGTAATTTTAGTTTATAAGACGATTCAAAATGATCCTTGTGATTTCAATGAATAAAGTTCTTTTGATTTGATTTTGATTTGGTTATCGCCACATATCATTAGGAGGCGCTGCAGTGGAAGACGGAATGTACAACCTCTTGGTTTTTTTAGAGTTCCATACCCAAAGGGTAAAACGAACCCTATTACCAGAGACTAGTAAATAATAACTAGTCTCTGTTATTACTAAGGCTCCGCTGTCCGTCCGTCCGTCTGTCATCAGGCTGTATCTCATGAATCGTGATAGTTAGACAGTTGAAATTATCACAGATGATTGTATTTATGTTGCCGCTATAACAACAAAAAAAAACAGACTAAAATACCTAAATATTTAAGGGGGCTCCCATACAACAAACGTGATTTTTTTGCGGTTTTTATAGATAATGGTACGGAAACCTTCGTGCGCGAGTCCGACTCAAACTTGGCTGGTTTTTAATAAATGTTATCTCTTGTTCATTCACAGATTATGTTAGCGGAACAATCTAAGAACCCCGGCGTACCGCGTCGCATGTCACGTTGGTGGAGGAAACATTTGGCCGAAATTAAACCGACCTACTGGTTGTTCGCTTTGAGATGTAACGGAAATCTCGAGGTGTACTCACTGCCCGAGATGAGACTGTGTGCTATGATAAGGGACGCCTGTGCCGGAGCCAGGGTGAGTTGATTAAGCCAGGGGAATTACGATTTTTTTATACTAATAGGCAAGCAATCAAGCATACGGCCCACTAGCAGGGCTATTTTAAAACGTTCGGAAGGGTTTCCGATCGGATTCGTTAGTTATTAATTTCGATGTGGTAAGTAACTATAATAATAATAATAATAATAATAATAATTTATTTCACAACAAACGTTACAAAAAAATACAGTTTAAAATTTAACAATGGGTTAACTTAAGTGGTACAATGCAGGATGGAAAACATAGGTACCCAAACTAGGTTGGACCTGTAAGATGGCATACCTATACCTCCCTCCGGACTAAGTTGGAAAAATATATAAGTTCATTATATTATAATGAAAACAATGATAAATTAATGGTTGAACAAATTATTTTTAGGTTTTATAAATATCTACTTCAAAAAATAATTTATGTAAATATAAATTAAGAATAAAAATAAATAAAAAGTAGGTGGATGAGTAAGTAATTTATGTTTGTTGGTGTAAGTGTGTCTGTGCATTTTTGTAAAAATGGCATATATGAATGAATTGTGTGTCTTATTTAAGATAAAATTAAAATATGTTTTTCAGTATCTAGATAGTTCTGACCAAGCAGCCAGTTTTTAACAATACATTTACATTTATAACTAGTCATAGGGTAGTACTGGAGAGTTGCATTGATTTTATTATAAAGATAGGCTCCTAGAAAATATGAATGTCGTCTAGCAAAAGCAGTATTACACTGGGGAACGTAGCATACTCGTCTATTGCTTCTCATTTGACTGACCAAGTCAGGTATAAAAATATTTTTTTTATGTTGGGCTAAAACTAACTGCAGAATAAACAACTGCCGAGTTGAAAGTAATTGACATTCATCAAACAAAGATTGTGTTGGGTAACGAAAGGCTTTAAAGAGCATAACTTTTAAAACAGAACGTTGAGCTCTTTCCACTTTAATAATCTTAGTTTTGCATGCTCCTCCCCAAACGGAAATGCAATAACTCAGGACTGATTGGCAGAGTGTGTAGTACACAGTTTTAAGCAAGTCAGCAGTGGCAACATTTCTAAGATTTTTAAATATCCAGATTAGTTTTCGAAGGCGAGCTGCGATAAAGTTTATTTGAGGCATCCAGGATAGCTGATTATCGATAATTACTCCTAAATATTTAATTGATGACACATGATCAAGAACAAGGCAGTTACAAGAAGAATTTTGAAGATACTTACATGTGTGAGCTTGAATTTTAAATGAGTTAGCTGTTGGGATGTTATTTTTCAATATATTGAAACAAATGTATTTAGTTTTGCCATAGTTCAACGTCAGTAAATTTTTTTGAAGCCAAAGAATAACATTGTGCAGACCTTTTTCGGCATTTGCACGAGTTTGGTCCCATGTCTCACCTTCGAAAACCAAAGCTGTATCGTCTGCAAATGTAAAAACTTTCCCATAATGGGGACTAAATTGGCAAAGTTCATTAATAAATATCAAGAACAGGGTTGGGCCTAAGATACTACCTTGTGGCACTCCGTAGGTTACTGATTCATCAGAACTAATGAAGTTATCTATTGCAACAGTCTGATTTCTGTTTGATAGGTAACTCTTAAATAATTTTAACGGAGTATTTCGGATACCAATTCGCTCAAGCTTTGACAAAAGAAGAGGGATTGAGACGGTATCAAACGCTTTCGCCATATCCAAAAATATTCCAATACATTTTCTTTTGTTATCTAAAGTGCTAACGACATATTCAGTAAGAGCTGAGATAGCTAATTCGGTCGATTTACCGGCTCTGAAACCAAATTGGGAGTTAGAAAGGATGTTCTCATGCTCTAAATATTTTATTAATCTCTTATTTACCAATTTTTCAATAACTTTAGAAAGAGCCGGTAAAATGGAGATAGGGCGATAGTTGGAAACATCGACTCTTGATCCGCTTTTGTGAATTGGTAGAATGACCGAACGCTTGAAGACATCTGGGAAAATACCAGACGTGAAGCTAAGGTTTATAATGTGAGTGAGTGGTGGGATGATGATGTTTTTACCTAGCTTAAGTAATGAAGTTGATATGCCATCCCACCCAGCTGCACAGTCAGATTTTAGCCCACGAATTGTTTCCTCAACTTCATTCTCATCGGTGTTAAGTAAAACAAATGAACGTGAGTGAGATTGGGTTTGAATGCAACACGCAATGTTAGAAATGTTTACATTTTTAGCAATCACAGCGGCCAGGTTCTTGCCTACGTTGGAAAAATACGTGTTTATTTCATTTACTGCTGTCTGTTAAAAACATTTTTGTCTAGTAAAACAAAGTAAAAAAAATTTACTACCTCTATGGCGCGGCGGGCGGAAGTTCGCCTGTGACGCAGGAGGTTGCGGGTTCGATTCCCGCATTTTTTTTTATGTAATGGCTTGACAAACTGGCATACGGCCCGCCTGATGGTAAGCGGTTACTGTCGCCTATTGATGCCCTGCTGATGGATAGTAATTACTGTAGCCTATGGACGCCTGCAACACCAGAGGTGTCACACGCGCGCTGCCGACCCTGTGACATAAAGATGAAAAGTCTCATGTGCCTGTAATTTCACCGGCACCCGTACCCTTCAAACCGAAACACAGCAATGCGAGCACTACTGCTTGGTTTGTGTGGTTCTAGTACTTACTCCTCCTTTTCTCTTCTCTTGCCCTTACTCTTTTTCTGTATGTTCTAGTCCGTCCAAAGGTCAGGCAGAGATCACTGTTAGCGATAAGGCCGTCCATTGAATTACCCTTCATTTTTGGTTTTGTATAATATGTATTTTTATGTTCAGCAGTGGACTTCTGCAGGCAGATGATAACGATGATGTATTTTTGTGTAGTGATCAATAAAGAGTTATCTTTCTATCTATCTTCCACGGACGAACTCTTTCACAAGGATCTCTAGTACTACTAAACAATCCTTAATGAGAATTAAAGTAAGGAGATACGTATGCAATCATATGTCATGATTAGTGAGTATGTCAATATAGAGTAATATGATATGACGACCTCTGTGGTGCGGCTTTTCGCCGGCTGAGATGCGAGTAGTTGCGGGTTCGATTCCCGCTGCGGGACAAATTTTTGAATGATCTGCATATATTTGTTCCGGGTTCGGGTGTTATAGTACCATGGTACTTGTACTTCCTGATACTTACGACTGTTGTGTGTTATGTTATGTATGTTAATCTTGACAGGTACTCAGTGACAGCTTGGAATCAGTCTCAACTATAAGCAGTGTCGAGGAGTTGGAGGAAGGAGTGGGAGGGACCGACGGAGCACACGTCAAAGAGATCGCAGTCTGTGGTCTGGGACACAAGTCGGGCCGAGTTCTGTTACTGATACAGACACACACGGACTTGATGGTGTATCAGGTATGTCTCTTACATTTAGTTACAATGGTAGCGATTCTGTGCAGTATTATCTAAATTACACACACACACACACCCCCAAGCACACATACACACACTAACGCACATGCACATGTACATGCGTACACACTGCGTGTATGCGTGTACATTTAGTGCACTAAAATTATCGCGCGCTCTTTCTAATTGGCTGAAATAAAAGGGACCGCAACAATTTTAGCGCAGTTTAAATTTAGAGAATGGTGCACAGGATCGTTACTGTTAATTAGTGTAATTGGCTTCAACCGTTCTAATTAATTTAATAAATAAATAAATCAGTCACTATTGTTAGTATTAGGTGCTATTTCTAGAGATAGTGAGATTGACCGAGATGTAACACATCGGATCAACTCAGAGTGAGATTGACCGAGATGTAACACATCGGATCAACTCAGGGTGGATGAAATGGCGACAGGTCACAGCAACAACATGCGACCCTCGGATGCCACTCAAGTTGAAGGGTAAAATTTACAAATCCGTAATAAGACCTGTTGTTATGTATGGATCGGAATGCTGGGCCATGAAGAAGAAGGATGAAAGAAAATTGCATGCAGCAGAGATGAGAATGTTAAGATGGATGTGTGGAGTAACAAGAATGGATAAAATAAGGAATGAGTATACAGGGTGTCCCACGGCTATGCCACATGGAGGGAAAGTACCTTGAATATTGTAGATGGAACATTTTACTGAAAGAAGACATTATTTGAATTTAAAAAATAATTTAAACTGGATTCATAGATATTTAAATAATTACATGGTTGAACCGGGAATCGAACCCGTAACACGAGAAAAATAATCAGCCTGTAGTTTTATCATACCGATCGAAAGGCTTCATAATAAGGATTATTTTTTGCTGAATAACATAGTGTCAGAAATAAAAGGAAGACATTTAATGTGAAATTTTGTTCAGAAAAATGAAAAGCTGACATTGCCCTAAGCACATACAACTGACATTATCATAAGTACCTATTACTAGTAAATGTACCCACTTGAAAAGTACGCATCATTTCCCTATTAATAATTTAAATGCATGATAAAATAATAATAATAAATAAATAATAATAAATATCCACCACAACAAGATCAAAAAATCGACAGGGAGCAAAATAATCAAAAGAGTGCGACTTTGTATTCAACAGGAAGGGACTCCTTTTGAGCATTTGATAAATTGATTAAAGGTGTATTAAAAATGTAAAAATTCATGGTCTTCCTTTTATTTCTGACACTATGTTATTCAGCAAAAAATAATCCTTAAAATGACGCTTTTCGATCGGTATGATAAAGCTACAGGCTGATTATTTTTCTCGTGTAACGGGTTCGATTCCCAGTTCAACCATGTAGTTATTTAAATATCTATGAATGCAGTTTAAATTGTTTTTTAAATTCAAATAATGTCTTCTTTGAGTAAAATGTTCCATCTACAATATTCAAGGTACTTTCCCTCCATGTGGCATAGCCGTGGGACGTCCTGTATAAGAGGAAGTTTGAAAATTGCACCAGTGACAGAAAAGTTGAAAGGGAATCGTTTAGCTTGGTATGGGCATGTTATGAGGAGGGATGAAACACATGTAACTAGGAGAGTGATGAATATGAAGGTTAGTGGATGGAAAGGAAGGGGAAGACCTAAGAAAAGATGGATGGATTGCGTGAGAGATGATATGAATGAGAAAGGAGTGAATGATGAGGTGACGGCCGACAGGAGAGAGTGGAAGAGAAAGACGTACTGCGCCGACCCCAAATAAATTGGGATAAGGGCAAGACAATGAAAATGATGAGGTGCTAGTTCTACGTAAGGTTAATTATTTTGTAAATAATAAGGGTTTGAACCGTGAAGGATAAATTGTAATAACAGGAGTTCGTTACAACAGGAGAATAAAATCTGAAAATAGTAATTCCCAGGGCGCATATATTAACATTCGCGACTTGGGGAATTACTACATTTAAAGGTGCCATTTCACTTGGTGTATATTTGCAAATGTTTGCGTCATTTTTCATAAGGTAAAATCAATCATGAGTCTATCGGTACATAATCTTATTTTCGTTGGCAAAATAACTCATACATATGCGAATATAATATTGACGACCTCTTTGGCGCGGCGGGCGAAGGTTCGCCTGCGACGCAGGAGGTTGCGGGTTCGATTCCCGCCTCTGAACAAATATTTTTACGTTCTGCAGATATTTGTTCAGGGTGTTCGGGGTATTTTCTATGTATAATAAAAAAAGTATCTATCTATGTAATGCATTGTATTAAGTATATCAGTTATCAAGTACCCATAACACAAGGTCTGCTTAGCTTAGGGCTAGATAACGTTGTGTGAAATGTACAAAAAAAAATTGGTTGTCTGTAAAGTCGGTTTACTGACGATAGTTGAACGTGACAACGATTGCCCGATCCCCGATTGATTGACGATTGTGGCCGATTGTGCTTCTTTGTCGCTCGTTCCGCGCTCTCGCTTGCACTTCAAGCCTTACATGGAACGCCTCAGAGCGAGGTAACGCCGCATGAGTCATGTTTTTCGTGCGTGCAGCCGGCTCTATCGAATTATAAGACGTTGTCACGTCAAAAACATACACCAAGTGAAGCACCACTATACCCTGATTTTTAATTTCAGACAATTTATGTAAACAAACAAATGTCAAGATATGCCACTGTATGTATAAGTGTCATGTATGTGTGTCATATGTGAATTTACACGTATGCTACACAATCATGACACTTATACTCACTGTGGCATATCTTGACATTAGTTTGTTTACAAAAATTGTCTGAAATTAAAAATCAGGGTATAGATCGGAACGTGATCCGAACTTTATTTTGATAAAATTTTTGGGCCTTTGGTTTTATTACTGGTCTATTATGTTTTCAGGCGTTCAAATACCCTCGTGGAAACCTGAGAGTGAGATTTTCTCGTGTCCAATGTGCGTTCCCCTACGGATACAGTGGAGCCACTCAAGTTCCGAAGAGCAACAACCCAGACCAGTGGCCCATCAGACAACTCAGATACTTTGGTGAGATTCAATTTTAACTTTTGAACCGACTTCAATAAAGGAGGTTCTGATTTCACTTGTACTTTTAGTGTTCTGACTACAATTGGAACGCTTGTGTAGTAAAATAACACGTAACCAACCAAGAAACCAAGAAAAAACCAGTGACACTCAACGGTTTCATACATAGTCCTGATCTTACACTAGGATTCTGTGTCGTGGGTATCAAAGAACTACGAGCACCATGGTACCACAACACACAGACACGGAACTATTATTTGCAGATCATGCAAACATGAGTTCCGCAGCGGGAATCGAACCCACACGTCTCGCGTCTCAGCCAGCTACACACCCGCTATGCCACGAAGGTCGTCACTTCGGTGTCTGTCTATCACACATGACTGGCACAGTGAAGTATGCCCCCAAAAATATGCAATATCTAGGTCACGTCTAACTAGGACGCGACCTACGTGGCATTTCACTACGCCCTGAGACAAAGACGAAAAGTATCGTATGCCTGTAATTCCACCGGCACCCATACCCTTCATACCGGAACACAGCAATGAGAGCATTACTTCTTTGCGGTGGAAATAGGTCTCTTACACGGTGCTGTATTCGAAGCGTCGCAAGAAGTCGGTGGATGGAGGCAGGTAAAGACCGTTTGTCGTGGCTTTTTGTGGCCCATGTCCAACAGTGGACTTCTAAAGGTGTATGATGGTGATGAATGTTCTAGGTAACGTCGGTGGTTACAACGGTGTATTTATTTGCGGGGAGACCCCCTACTTCCTGTTCGTGTCTGGTCGGGGGGAGATCAGGATCCACCCCCTGAGGTGTGAGCTACCTCCCGTCTACGCTTTTGCACCTTTCAATAACACGAACTGCGCTAATGGATTCTTGTATTTCAATGCTAAGGTAAGAATTTAAATAACTTTTCATTTAAAAAACCGACTTCCGCCATTGTATTCGAATAAATATCTGGATAAAAAAAATTATGAAAAAACCATAGTGGTGAAAGGGTTATGATACTTTCTGAATGCAAATGCTTGATTTGTTGCTGAAAATATCAAAAACGCTATATGTATGCCTACAATATTTGAGGAGTTCCCTCAATTCCTCATGGATTCCATCATCAGAACTGGATTCTGAAAAAATGGGACCAAACTGGAAGTACACCTATTCAAATAAATAAAAAAACCTAATCGGTTTATAAATGACGGAGATATGAGGTAACAAACATAAAAAAAAATACAACCGAATTGAGAACATCCTCCTTATTGTGAAGTCGGTTAAAAAATTGGGTTTGATTAGGCAAAATTTTGCTGATATTTATTAATTTAATGTCATTGGGCGCTTTTATAGCTTACTATTGGGCGTATAGACATGCTCAGTCGCGCAGCGGGCTATCGAGAGAGCTATGCTAAAAGTTTCACTGCGTGATAGAATCCAAAATGAGGAAATCCGTAGAAGAACCAAGGTCACCGACATAGCTCTCAGAATTAGCAAGTTGAAGTGGCAATGGGCAGGTCATATAATATAGCTGGAAGAGCTGATAACCGTTGGGGAATAAAGGTTCTCGAGTGGCGACCACAAACCGGACGACGCGGTAGAGGAAGGCCCTCCACTCGATGGACTAAATACATTATAAACGTCGCAGGAAGTCGGTGGATGGAGGCGGCTCAAGACCGTTCGTCGTGGCATTATAAGGGGGAGGCCTATGTTCAGCAGTGGACTTCTAAAGGCATGTGGGTTTTGATAGACCAATATACTTACATGTTTATCATACAAAAACTTCAGAGACATAATAGTAGGTAGTTCCATTGACAATATATATGTCCCGGATACATAATAGGAAGACAAATCATCTGTAGAATTCGTATCTCGTTACTTGTAGCTTTCGAGAAATAAACCCCAGGTCTGACAACTAATTTTGTATACATGTATATCATGCAATAACAACATAGGCATATAGTTGTAGGTAGTTTCATTGACAAATGTCCTTGATACATTATAGGGAGATAATCATCTGTAGAATTCGTATCTCGTTACTTGTAGCTTTCGAGGAATAGACCCCAGGTCTGACAACTAATTTTGTATACATGTATATCATGCAATAACTACATAGGCATATAGTTGTAGGTAGTTTCATTGACAAATGTCCTTGATACATTATAGGGAGATAATCATCTGTAGAATTCGTATCTCGTTACTTGTAGGTTTCGAGAAATAGACCCCAGGTCTGACAACTAATTTTGTATACATGTATATCATGCAATAACTACATAGGCATATAGTTGTAGGTAGTTTCATTGACAAAAGACCTTGATACATTATAGGGAGACAATCCTCTGTAGAATTCGTATCTGACAACTAATTTTGTATTTTTTTCAGGCGGAACTACGTATATGCGTTTTGCCGACCCATCTGTCGTACGACGCATCCTGGGCGGTCCGAAAGGTGCCCATTAGAATGACTCCCCACCACGTGACCTACCACATAGAGTCTCGAACCTACTGCCTGTTGGCCTCCTCGCAAGCTCCCGCTACTAGCTACTACAAGTTCAATGGAGAAGATAAGGAGAAATCCACAGAAAATAAGGGAGATAGGTAAGATAACAGATAACATAACATAACCATAATCATAATCATTTTATTCGCAGGAATAAAATGACAATACAACATACACACACACACACATGTACACATATACTATTGTATATGTGTACAATAGTCGTTCAGTAAAGTAAAAAAGTAAAAATGGTCCATTACCTTCTGCCTCATCAAAGCGTCCACAAATTAATCCTAATGTCTCTAATGTAATCCGATAACATAACATAACACCCAACAGTCACATACGTAGTCCTGATCACACACTTATATTCCCCGTGTCTTGGGTATAAGGAACTACGAGTACCATGGTACCATACCACCTAGAACCGGAACAAATATTTGCAATCATCATAATCAGATCATACAAACATTTGTCCCGCAACATATATAAATAGCTGGCAACATTTTTGTCGCTTTTTAGGCGAGGTTCTAGCAAAAATTACTTGACCAATTTTGATGGTATTTACACTGTTCAAAAGCTTAGGTTTCTACCTTCAAGTTGAGATATATTATC
Source organism: Epirrita christyi (assembly GCA_951392215.1). Lineage (NCBI taxonomy): Eukaryota > Metazoa > Arthropoda > Insecta > Lepidoptera > Geometridae > Epirrita > Epirrita christyi. The sequence continues at coordinate 12,057,099 of OX595856.1, read as the reverse complement.
ATGACGCTATGCCAATAAGGTGCTGAGCAGTAAACCTATAACTGGCTGAACATTGTTCCTTGTGTGCCATAACATGTATGTTTTGTTCTACTGGCCAACTTGTACGTTTTTAGGGTTTCGTACCTAAAGGGTAAAACGGACCCTATTACTAAGGTTCCGCTGTCCGTCCGTCCGTCCGTCCGTCCGTCCGTTGTCCGTTCGTCCGTCCGTCCGTCTGTCTGTCTGTCACCAGTCTGTATCTCATGAACCGTGATGGTAAGACAGTTGAAATTTTCACAGATAATGTATCTCTGTTGCCGCTATAACAACAAATAATAAAAAACAGAATTAAATAAATATTTAAGTGGGCTCCGATACAAAAAAAACGTGATTTTTTTGCCGTTTTTATAGATAATGGTACGTAACCCTTCGTGCGCGAGTCCGACTCGCACTTGGCTGGTTGTTACATGTACTAACTAACTTTAACTTTTTAACATTATTTTCTACAATCAATTGTAGCTTTCTTACATAGTATGATACTACAAAATAACTTGTTTGCAGATTTCCGTATCCGATGCAAGATCGCTTCTCAGTGATGCTGTTCTCCCCCGTATCCTGGGAGATCATCCCGAACACCAAGATCGAGTTAGACGAGTGGGAGCATGTCACTTGTCTCAAGAACGTGTCGCTAACTTACGAGGGAACTACGTAAGTAACATTTTTACCCTCCGACCTCTGACGACTGCTGCGGCGCGATGGCTGAGACGCAAGAGGTGCGGGTTCGATTCCCTCTGCGGGACAAATGCTTGCATGATCTGGAAATATTTGTTCCGGGTCTGGGTGTTGTAGTTCCTGATACCCACGATTGGTGATCGCAGTATTCATGTTGAGTACTCAGGTGGATGCTGCTGCCTATCCCCTGGTGTACCCTCAGTCGGCTTTTACGACATCTACGGGAGGAGATGGAGGGGTCTATTCTTATACACACCACGGCAAAATAATGTATTGACTAAAAAACCTGGCGATGGGTCAAACATCTTTTTGGCTCGTACCGTTTAGTTCAAGTGAAAGACATACACCAAAGTGAGACCATAAAAAGATGGTCTTGAGCAGCCTTCATCCACCGACTTCCTGTGAAGATTATAATGTATAACGTTTTTTTTTGTGAATGTAAGTGTATTTTGTAAGTGTTCTAAAGGACATGTTCCAAAATGGCCTATATCGATGTACACCAGACAGAGAATGGCGTAAAAATCAGTGATTATCGTAAAAATACTCTTACTCTAATTTGAAGCATAATTAACTGCACAGAAATGTTTAAAATTCAAGAAAATTTTACAATGGTAACATATTTTCCTGAGCAGCCATGACAGGGAATGTCACGTTTATTGCTCTGTGGTAGCTTGCTTTATTCGTTCTTTGGAGTAAAGTATTTCAATAATACACAAGCTGCGGATCGAATCTGACTGATTTATTCACAAGTACCCACAAATACCCAACACCTCCTTATCTAAATGAGAAGCTAAACATAATTAACTATTCTAGGTAAGTAATTAAACTAAACAATTATTAACTTAATCGCAATTTACATATAGAATGTAAAATAGGATTACTTATAATAAGGATGCCTATTGTGACGAGGACGTAAGTAATGGGCGTCTTTAACGACGGCAGGTGACGAACAAGCCATCTCAAACGCGTCACCCTGTTCGTCCCCCGGCTTGACGTCGGCGCGCTCGCGCGGCGAGGACGCGGCTGCGCCCGCGACGACGGGCTCGTTGCTTGTCACAAAAGGCAACTCTTTACACAAGTTAGAGTTTACATTTGCTTTTTCTGAAATACTAACAAGATTATCATTGGTAGTACAAGATAGTGAGAATCTTTTTCTATTTACTTTAGGTACAATCATTTGGTCGATGTGTCGTTTCACGGTATTATTGGCTGCAGATACATTAATCGAAAACGAAGAAGGTCCCACCTGTTCCTTGACCTGCCCTTCCACCCATTTACTTTTATTCTTACTATATTCGCGAAAATAAACAGGATCACCTGATTGTACATCCCGCTGCGTGCCACCTGCGCGCTCGATTTGCACCGCCTGGTGCGCGCGCACCCGCTCTGCCGCGCTCGGCCGCAGCGCGTCGAGCCGACCGCGCAGCCTACGCCCGATCAGCGCTACCGCCGGCGCAACGTTAGTCGTGGCCTGTTCACAGTTCCTATACTGGAAAAGCATCTTGCTAATGGCTTGAGCCACGTCAACTCCTTCTGTATATGCTTTTTTAATACAGTTTTTCACTGTTCGAACTGCGTTTTCGGCCGCTCCGTTGCCCTTAGGCCGATAAGGACTGATAGGAGTATATATTATATTATTTTTAGCAAAATAATCCCTCAGTTCGTGGGATGAGAACGGTGGGCCGTTGTCTGTCACCATCTGTAACGGCAGACCGAAACGCGCAAATATTTCCCTAAATTTTTCAATTACGAACTTGGCGGCAGTGCTATTCATTTGGAACACCTCAATCCACTTACTGTGCGCATCGACAACCACGAGATAATGTTTCCCTTTATACTCCGCAAAATCGGCGTGCAACCGTTGCCAGGGACGCGACGGAAACTCCCAAGGCGTAAGTGGCGCGTGCGGCGGCGCGTCGCGCTGCTGCAGACAGGCGCCGCAGGCGCGGCACAGTGCCTCGATATCCGCGTCTAGTCCCGGCCAATATACATAGTTACGTGCAATGCTTTTCATTTTAACGACACCTAGATGACCTTCATGCAGCTCGCGCAAAATGTACTGTCTGTACTTGGGCGGGACTACGATGCGATAATTAAATACGATGCAGCCCTGTTCCACGAGAAGATTATCTTTCCTATTAAAATAAGCCCTCTCTTGATCTACATCTGTATGATCCGGCCATCCAAAAACTATATTTTTATAAATAACGCGCAATATCGGGTCGACTTTTGTCGCATCAGCGATATCTTTGTGACTGATAGGAAATTCGTTCTCTATAAACATTAAGTAAGAAACGGTATCATCTAGCGTTGGTGAAATACTGCTGCCAACCGCACTCGTCTCCCTAGCTAACGGTAATCTCGATAAGCAATCAGCTGCTGCGTTTTGTGCCGAGCTAACCCACTCCACTGAAAAATCATATGCTGCAAGCCGCGCCGCGTACCGCTGCAAGCGGCTAGCCGCCGTCTGAGGAATACCTACATTTTCACCGAATATGTACGACAGCGGCTTGTGATCGGTACGAATTATGAAACGCCGTCCAAATAAATACTGGTGATTTTTCACGACCCCGAAAAATATAGCTAAAGCTTCTTTATCTAATTGGCTATACGATTTCTCTGCATCATTAAGAGTGCGAGAAACACAACAGATTGGCCTTTCTGAACCGTTAGGATACCTATGTGCCAGCACGGCGCCGAGACCGTACGCGCTGCTGTCCACGCTGAGGACCAGTGGCAGCATCGGATCGTAGTGAGCTAGGCATTGCTCACTGCACATTATTTTTTTAATATTATTGAATGCCTGCTCGCATTCAGGACTCCACTTCCAATTAACTTTACCTTTCAATAATCTATAAAGGGGACTTAATACTGTGCTTAACATAGGTATGAATTTGCCATAATAATTCACTAGGCCCAGGAAAGCTTTAAGTTGATGGACATCAGTGGGATGCGGGGCGTTTGAAATCGCCTTGACTTTCTTGGTATCTGGATGCAACCCGTCTTTATCTATAACATGACCTACGTAGCACACAGCGGGCTTGAAAAACTCGCATTTCTCTAATTTTACTCTCAGACCGACGGCTTGTAAACGCCTTAGAACTTCATGGACATTTTTAATATTGTCCTCCTTAGACACACCTCCAATGCAGGCGTCATCAAAATATACAGCGGTCATAGGAACACCTCTTAGGACCTCCTCCATTAGTTTTTGGAACTTTTCCGGAATACTACAGACACCATAGGGTGTGCGAATATACTCAAAAGTACCTACGTGCGTACTAATAGTAGTGCACGGCCTAGACTCCGGGGACAAAATAATCTGTTCATATGCATGAGCCAAATCTATTTTTGAAAATACTTGTGCCCCCCTTAACGTGGCGTAAAGCTCTTCAATTCGCGGCAACGGATAAGGCTCTCGTCTAATTTTTGGATTAATTGTAACCTTATAGTCACCGCAAATTCGAATGCTTCCGCATTTTTTTACAACCGGCACAATGGGGGTACCGTATTCCGAATGCTCAACCTTAACTATAGTGCCTTCTTTAACCAACCGGTCTAATTCTTGTTCTACGGGTCCTCTCAACGCTAACGGTAAATTGCGTGCTTTGTGAAAAATGGGTTCCTGATCTATTAATTTCAAAGAAAACAATTTCGTACATGTTCCTAAGCCCTCAGCAAATACATCCGGATATTTTTCCTGTAATCTAGAAACTAACCCATTAGTTTTATTACACGGTATGTCACAACCAATGTTATTCATCTGAATTTCTATATTTTTAAGCTTTAGATGGCGCAACCAAGAACGGCCAAGAAGGGGAGGTCCGCCTTCAGGAATCACATATAACGGTAGTTCGTGCGCCTCCCGCTTCTCCCCCGCGCTTGAATAGCAGACAGACGTGTTTATAAAACCAATCGGCAGAATTTTACCCCCCGTATACCCCTTAAATCTTAGGTTACACTTAGACAAATGGCAGCTCCTAAAATATTTCTGATAATCGCGCTCGTTGATAGCAGAAATTTTACTACCCGTATCTACCTCAAAGTCTATACATATATTGTTGACGAGAATAGGAACTACATACGGTTTATCGTCCTCTCCGTCCACCACAATGTTGAAAAAATCACTGTCCTCGCTTTCGGAATCCATCTCAATGTAGAACTGATTCCGACGCTGTGATTTACCTATCGACGGATCCCCAGCACCAACACCGCTCGAACGCGCACTATTACACATGGCCTTGAGATGGCCCCTGACCCCGCACTCATCACAATTGTAACGCCTATAGCGACATTTATCCGGCGGATGCTGGCGGCCACATCGCCAGCATTTTGAGTTGGCCCCGCGCGCCTGGTGCGCCGCGTACGCTGATGAGCCCCCTCCGCCAATCCGGTGCACGGGAGGCTCGGGCGCGCCGGCGAGCGCGCTGGCGGCGCCCTGCGCGCCCGCCGAACAGCTCGTCTCCGCGTGCCTCTCTGCAGCCTCCAATGCCAGAGCCAGCTCCACCGCTCGCTTGTAATTCAAATCCTTCTCCGCGAACAGACGGCTACGCATCTCGTCACCGGCAAGGCCTGACACAAACTGATCTCTGAGATTCTCCTCAAGTTTCTCTGCAAAGTTACAGGTACTTGCGAGATGCTTCAGGCTTTGTAGGTACAGGCTGAGCTCTTCGCCGGCCTTTTGACGACGCAAACGAAAAACATGCCGTTCCGCAATATCAGATCGCCTGGGTTCTAGATGTTGTTCGACGATGGTGACTAATTCGGTGAACTTCTTGGTCTCCGGTTTGTCCGGGGCACACAAATCGCACATCAAATCGTAGGTTGGTTCACCGACCACTGTGATCAACGTGGCCACGTGCAACGAATCTTTTATTTCGTTTAAAACGATGAACTGTTTCACTCTGTTTACGTATTGCGTCCATTTTCGCGAAGACAAATCAAAACAATCGATTTTACCGTACGGCATCGCGTATTAATCGATAAAAACTATTAAATCGTCGCCAGTAAAGTATTTCAATAATACACAAGCTGCGGATCGAATCTGACTGATTTATTCACAAGTACCCACAAATACCCAACATTTGGGAGTAGTGTGTCTACATAGAATGCGTTGCCTACGCTATCTTTATTACGATCATCACATCACTTCAATTCAACATTTCGATTCTACGCGAAAATATTTTCCTTGCTCCAAGACCTTGGAGCCAAGACGCGAACGAAATGCAGTTCTGGTCAAAGTTGTCAACAGCTGTCGAAACATTTTACCCCAGAGTAAATTGTATCCGCTCCGCCATATTGTTTTGTCTTGTGTTGCTCTCCGTGAGAAAGATATTTTAGGAACCTGCATTAAATTAAGCGAAATAATCAATAAATTACAATGGGAAAAGGTTTGACATATATTTAGCCACGTTTACACAAGTGTACACCGACAAGGGCTAGGCTCCATATACATCTTGGAACAACACCTTTGTTTTTGCAAACTTGGTTCATTGTCATAATTATCAACAGCTGGACATGTGCCTAACCATAGTATCCTGCGGTGTACAGTCTTTAGCTGTATCCATCCACCGACTTCGTATGGAACACTAAAGATATTCAAAAATTCTCATTTCAGGTCTGGCCGACGAGGCTACATAGCTATTGGAACAAATTACAACTACAGCGAAGACATCACTTCTAGAGGGAGGGTAAGCACACGCTTGGCCAATTAAAGATAATCACATTCTTCTTCTTCTTGATTCTCTGACTCTTTCGCAATAACTGCAATTCGTCTTTGGAATCATCTCCCTCCCAATTTTTGTGAAGCCACTTTAGTGGAGGTGTTTAGTTCAGAGTCTATAATCATTTCCAAGATCGACTAATGACCAATTTCTTATTTTTTTTTGTAATTAAATATGTTTATATTTCTATCTGTAATTATTATTAATGGTATATATAACTAGTGGTTCGCCCCGAACTGAGACCTCGCGATAACACCTTTATCAGCCCGACGCCATTTTGTTAAGTTTTCTCGCTTTACCTCTTACTTCATTGTATTATAACGATTATAAGAAATTTAACATAATTTAATTAGTTATGTTTCAAATTTTACGTCTGCATTTTTTCAATCAACTCATGTTTATGTTCCCGGCTGTATAACAATCTCTTATCCACAAAACGTCATTATAACAATCTCTTATCTACAAAACGTCATTATAACAATCTCTTATCTACAAAACGTCATTATAACAATCTCTTATCTACAAAACGTCATTATAACAATCTCTTATCTACAAAACGTCATTATAACTAGTGGTTCGCCCCGAACTGAGACCTCGCGATAACACCTTTATCAGCCCGACTACTTATCTAAGTAATTTCCATATTTTCTATCATTATTTTTGAAAATTTTCCCCTCGAGGTCTACCAGTACAGTACAGGATCTACCAGTAACTACTCTAATTTCCTACACATCATCGAAATAACCTTTGAATAGGGCTAAGCAACGGGGCGTTGTTATACTACATACCTGTTAGTACCTATATAAGTATATATACCTGACGAATTAATTGATAACGTCCTTTTGATGAAAACCATGGAACTCCAACGTCATTCAAATTCTTAGAAATGGGAGGTCAACAATGGATGTTATATTGGTTTCTGTTTTATGGAGTACATGTTTTTAAATACTTCAATTTCAGACTTTTCCCTGTAGTTGTGACACAGAAGCCACAAGCATACCAAATTTCAGCATTGTGGGATTGCTGGAAGTACCCTAGAATTTTGGGTTTTTACGTTTTTAATTTTCCCTAATATCTCGAAAACTACTAAGGCTAGATAATTATTAAAAACAGTTTTGAAATGTCCAACCAAAGCGCTTTCATTAGACACCCCACTTGATCTGACTGTCTCACTTTTTTTTTTTACCCGTTTCTTGGACCCCAATATCTCAACAACCCCCTGATCGATATAGCTCATAACCTTACCTACAAATTGTACCAATACTATTTACCCCCATACCAAATTTCATGAAGATCGGATTAACGGTTTGGAAGTTTTCATCGGACAAACATACATACATACATACATACAAACGCTGATTCTTCCAACTTGACTCAGAGAACTCGCTTCGCTCGTTCAACAATATTATTTATATATATATTAGTTTATTTAATATCTTAGGCATTGTTAGTAGGTACTTAGTTGATATTAGATTTAATTTTTGCAATTTATTCTGTTTAACGTTATTATTCCCTTTCTGTGCACTACCGACTTCATCTTTTTTCCACAATACACCAAGGTTATCTGGACTAGCATTAGGTTCGCCTTTGTACTTCTTTTACGTGCAATAAAGAGTTTTCTATCTATGTATCTATCTTCTTCTTCTTCAACAGCTTTTTAGACGTCTACTGTTGAACGAAGCCTCCCCCATAGAATGCAATGGGGGGATTTGCCATAATCACCACGCTTGGCAAGAGGATTGGTGATCGCAATTAGGTGTTAAGTGCTCATGTACAATGCTGCTGCCCTTCCCTTGGTGTAATTCTTTAGTCGCCTTTTACGAAATCCACGGGAGGAGTTGGAGGAGTTAGAGGAGTTAGAGGAGTCCTATTCTAAGGCCGAGACCACGGATCCACATCCGATATTATAATATATATTAACAATATTTTTTAACCGACTTCAAAAAAAGGAGGAGGTTCTTAATTCGGTTGTATTTTATTTTGTGTGTTACCTCATTCCTCCGTCGTTTATGAAGCGATTTGAAAAATTCTTTTTTTATTTGAACGGATATACTTCCAGATTGGTCCCATTTTTATGAAAATCCAGTTCTGATAATGGAATCCATGAGGAATTGAGGGGACTCTTCAAATATTACAAGCATACATATAGTGATTTTGATATTTTTATCAATTGCGCTACTTGAGTCGTATTTTATTTGTGGCCTTTGATTGAACCCTTTCACCACGCTGGTTTTTTCAACATCACAATATCATCCAGATACCTATTAGTCGAATAGAATGGCGGAAGTTGGTTTTTTAAATGAAAAGTTATATATTATTATTATTTTATTTTATGTTCCACAGATAATTATCTATGATATCATAGACGTAGTTCCGGAACCGGGTCAGCCGCTCACCAAAAACAGGTAAGTAAGATAAAAAAAAACACACACTATTATCTAGCCCCAAGCTAAGCAGAGCTTGTGTTATGGGTACTAGATAACTGATATACTTAATACAATACATTACATAGATAGATATTTTTATTATACATAGAAAAATACCCAGAACACCCTAAACAAATATCTGCAGATCGTACAAATACTTGTTCCGAGGCGGGAATCGAACCCGCAACCTCCTGCGTCGCAGGCGAACATACGCCCGCCGCGCCACAGAGGTCGTCAAAAAAATTAATAGCTATGTTTATGTTAAACGTATTAAAATGATTTCAGGTTCAAGGAATTATACGCTAAGGAACAAAAGGGACCAGTTTCTGCGCTCACGCAGGTTTTAGGATATCTAATATCTGCAGTAGGACAAAAGGTGAGACACAACACCCAACAGTCACATACGTAGTCCTTGATCCCACACTAGGATACCCTGTGTCGTGAGTATCAGGAAGTAAGTATCATTGGTACCATAACACCCAGACCCGGAACAAATGTTTGCAGATCATACAAACATTTGTCCCGCAGCGGGAATCGAACCCGCTACCTGTTGCATCTAAGCTGGCTACTCGCTCGCCACGCCACAGAGTATCGATTGAAAATACCGTTTTAATAACACAATATTAGGTAAGTATAGATACTTATTGCTAAAAGAGGAAGAGATATAATGTTACTATAATACATAAAATAGAAAAGTTGTCTGGAAGAAACCGTTTCTGAGCGATAAGACCGCCCATTGTAGTTAAGCTAAGTTTGGTTTATTTAGTTATTTTCATATTAAGGTGTACAATAAAGTATTTCCTACTCTATTCTAAATTGTAACTTGATACTTGTGACATGGAGATAATTTTGATATTGTTATGCCCATTTTCACCAATCATTTATGTGTTATAAATGATTGGTGAATTACGATTCACTTAACGCATGTCATTGTCAGTTTTTCATAAAAACCTGCATACTTGATGTGCGTTAAGTTTCCCGTAAAATGAGAATTGGTTGGTGAAAATGGGAAAAACTTTTGAAACATAGAAAAGAAAAAATTATTAAGCTATTTTAACCAGGTATTAAGCTTTATTTAATGTACTGTAGACGAATTATTTGTTAAAATATCTGCGCTTTTAGTTTTATTCCATCTGGTTATGGGCCCAGAATACAAATAAAAGGTACAATTTGACATAAAAGGTACATGTTTGTTTCTTTTTCAGATCTACATCTGGCAACTGAAAGACAATGACCTAGTCGGCATAGCGTTTATAGACACGGGCATCTACGTGCATCGAATGCTCGCCATCAAAAATCTGATCTGCGTGTGTGACGTGTACAAGTCCGTCTCACTTCTACGGTACCAGGTGAATACTAGTTTTGAGCTCTTTGGGTTTCTAACATAACATTATATACATAACTTAACACCCAACAGTCACATACATAGATCTAAATATGTTAGCTTTCAACCCTTAGAGTTTCTAAAGATACTAGAAGGCGAGTAAAACAACTCGTCTTCTATAATATGGTACTGATACACAGTTTTACTCACCTTACTTTTAAAAACATTATGGTGCTGCTTAGAGTCGGTTTTACTCGCCTTCTAGTATCTTTAGAAACATTTAGATACTTTCAGATATGGCTTTACTCTCCTTCTAGAATCATAAAAAACTTTCAGATCTAAAAGTATGGCTTTGCTCGCCTTATAGGTTCTTCAAAAACTTTATGATTTTTTGATTTTACCAAGAAAGAACCTGTGGCACGACAGACGAACTAAGAAGACGAGGAAAAGATTTAGTCCGTTTTTTTTATTTCTACTATTTTTGCAGGACACGCATCGAACTCTGTCGCTCGTATCAAGAGATCTAAGAAATGCACAGGTATGTACTGTTTCATCATCATTGATCCCATAGGGCGATGCCACATCCATTCCATCATCCATTCATCAGGAACTATGCGAGTGGGTACTATGGTGCCAGTGCATCCAGAACCGGAGCGGGTTTTTTGTTTCATATAATTTTTTGTCTTGCAGCGGGATTCGAACCCGCAATCTCTCGCATCTCGGCGGGCTACTTGTCTGGTGTGCCTCTGAAGTCGTCTAAATGTATACATACATACCTATACTAAATGTCTACTTGATAACTGTCGGTTTGTTCTATTAATTATAATGTAAATCCGGCAAGTAGCCGGCATGTAATTATTGGCTGTCGGTTTGGAACATTGGTTTAATATCTTATTTCTAAGAGCTGTGGGTTTTGTTGTGAAATAAATAAATAAATTCCAGCCATTTCAGCGCAGTGAATGCCACACAAGCGCTGCGTCGGCGCTGCGTCAACGCAGCTATGCTTCGATATGCTATTAAATACTGCGCTGCCGCTCCATCGTTTCAGCGCAACTTCCTTCCCCACCTCGTCTCCCCATCAGCCCCTTCTCCGTTGCGAGCGTCGTTCAGATTTGTATGTCAACGGAGCGTCACCGCTCCGTCGTCGCAGCGCCGACGCAGCGCAGCCGCAACGCCCGTGTTGCAGCGACCTTAGACGCTTAGTACAACTTATTCTAAGCAGTTTTGCTCATATGCATTTTGTTATTTTTGTAATAATGGGAAATTTATACTAACTGTTATATTGGTGTAGGCTGTAAATTTCCCGTTTATAATAAATAAATAATAAATAAATAAATGATGGACATTTCACACAGCATTATCTAGCCCCAAGCTAAGCAGAGCTTGTGTTATGGCAACTAGATAACTGATATACTTAATACAATACATTACATGGGTAGATATTTTTTATTATACATAAAAAATACGCAAAACACAACAACACAACAACAAGTACAAGTATCTGCAGATAGTACAAATATTAGTTCCGAGGCGGGAGTCGAACCCGCAACCTCTCGCATCTAAGCCGGCTACTCGCCCACCGCGCCACAGAGGTCGTCAAATATTAAATATTTAAATATTAAATATATATATATATATAATAATTCCTTAATATTTTATGTTATCTAAAATCCACAGATATACGACATAGAATTCGTGGTGGACAACACGAACCTCGGCTTCCTCGTGAGCGAAGCGGAGGGGAACTTCGCGATGTACATGTACCAGCCGCAAGCCAGGGAGAGCTATGGAGGTATGTATGTTGGATATCTTTATCAAATCGAAATTCTTTTTTTATACTACTTGGTAAGCAAACAAGCATACGGCCCACCTGATGGGAAGTAGTTACCGTAGCCTATGGACGCCTGCAACACCAGAGGCATCACACGCGCACTGCCGACCCTGAGACATAAAGATAAAAAGTCTCACTGTAATTTCACAGGCACCCGTACCCTTCAAACCGAACTACAGCAATGCGAGCACTACTGCTTGGCGGCAGAAATAAGTACGTTGGTAGTACTTCCCCGGACGAACTCTTTCACAAGAAGTTCTACTACTAACCACTCCTACTATTCATCTTTGAGTGACAAGTCACAATTATTTCAGATTAATTATTATTGTGTCGTGATGTGTCCGGCCTAAGAAAAGACCCCTCCGTCTCCGCCCGTGGATGTCGTAAAAGTCGACTAAGGGATTACACCAGGGGATAGGCAGCAGCATCCATCCGAGTACTCACTACCAATGATAATATTTAGAATAGGAGTAATTTTAGTTTATAAGACGATTCAAAATGATCCTTGTGATTTCAATGAATAAAATTCTTTTTAATCGACTTCCCAAAAAGGAGGAGTTTCTCAATTCGGTTGTATTTTTTTTTTTTTTGAATGTTTGTTACCGAATATCTCCGGCATTTATGAACCGATTTGGAAAATTCTTTTTTTATTTGAATAGATATACTTCCAGATTGGTCCCATTTTTTTCAGAATCCAGGTCTGATGATGGGATCCATGAGTAATTGAGGGAACTCCTCAAATATTGTAGGCATACATATGGCGATTTTGATATTTTCAGCAAGACACCAAGCATTTGCATTCAGAAAGTATCATAAGCCTTTCACCACTATGGTTCTTTCATAATTTTTTTTGTCATCCAAAATTATTTAGTCGAATACAATGGCGGAAGTCGGTTTTTTAAATGAAAAGTTATTGACTTTGACTTTGATATAATAAATAATATAACACCATATTTTTTCTAAAAATAAAGTGTTATTCTTTTTGGTCCTCAGGTCAGAGACTTATCAAGAAGAGCGACTACCACCTCGGTCAACAAGTGCACGCCATGTTTCGCATCGCCGCGCGTCGCTTAGCCGACTCCAACCAACGCCAACACGTCACCGTCTACAGTGAGTTACTTCACTACTGTTACACGATGTTTACATACCTAAATAGCAAAAAACGGGACCCTTATAGTATCTCTTTTCTATCGTCTATCTGCCTGTCTGTCTGTTTTGTCTGTCGGTCTGTCTGTATGTATGTCTGTGTGTCGGTATATCTGTCTGTCTGTCTGTCTGTATGTCTGTCTATAAGTCAATGCCCTTTTTACTCAGGAACGACTCTTTAGCCATTGGTACATTTGTATCAACTTGAAATTTATTTCTAATATCAATATATTATCAATACATATATTGTATATGTATATTATATAGTATTTTGTGTCTGTGAGCTTGAAAGTGCTGTGCAAAAATCAAGCTTCTAAAACAACGCATTAAAAAGATATGGTCATGAATGTCTGTAGGTTCATTCTTGATTCGGAAGTTTCAGAGTATTTTTAAGAATTTATCTTCAAAGACTCTCCTGCGACTGTGCAACTCACGGTGAAAAGAGACGCTTTGAGGCTCTGCCTACTCCTATTGGGGAAAAAGGCGTGTGTTTATGTATGAAAATTGGCAAGTTGAAGTGGCAATGCTCAGGTCATATAGCTCGAAGAACTGATATCCGTTAGGGATAAAGGTTCTCGAGTAGCGACCACAAACCGGACGACGCGGTAGAGGAAGGCCACTTGATGGACTAAAGACATTATAAACGTCGCAGGAAGTTGGTGGATGGAGGCGGCTCAAGACCGTTCGTCGTGGCATTCTAAGGGGGAGGCCTATGTCCAGCAGTGGTCTTCTACTGGCTTAGGGTTAGTGATGTATGACTCGTTAAACTCTAAACTAAATACAATTTGCGTTACAGCGACACTAGATGGTGGATTGGGTTACATCCTCCCCCTCTCAGAGAAAATGTACCGACGACTGCTGATGTTGCAAAACGTCATGAACAACTATTGTTGCCACATCGCCGGACTCAACCCGAGGGCTCACAGGTAATAATGATATATAAAAAACATTCTAAATGTATATAATGTTTTTATTTTTCATGTCACTGGTTTTTTTCTTGGTCACTTTGCGTTATCTCAGTGACATAAGATGGCCCTAAAACGGGCCAGTGGCTAATGGTGAAATTACTAGTGTTGTGAAAGCAACAAAGCTCCTCTTTTTATTTATTTATTTATGGGAGAACCAAAGCTTTTATAAAAGCGATTCAAGTCAAAAAGTATTTTATTAATTGAAATCACAAGGATCATTTTGACTCGTCTAACACGTACAGCAGTTTGCAGCGTATTACACGATTTTCATGAATATAAGCATATAAGTAATGAAGATAATCAAAGTCAAAGTCAAAGACAAAAGAATTTTATTCATTGAAATCACAAGGATCATTTTGAATCGTCTTATAAACTAAAATTACTCCTGTTCCAACGCGACCAAGCCTAGAAGAATCAGACAACAAACTCTGCTTGGCTTACATAAATGGTCCGTCTTACCACTAGGTGAGAAGCGCCTGTGTGGTGCCTCGGAGCATACATAAAGTTATGTATTTTCATGCACATGCAGTGTTTATACCATGTTGTCTTGTGGTTTATAGAACTTACAAGTCCCCGAGAAAACAAGTAGGGGGAGCAGCTCGCGGTATCCTGGATGGAGATTTGGTCGCTCAGTTTACTAGCATGCCTGATGGCGAGAAACAGGACGTAAGTAATACTTGAAACTAGACATAAGTAAAACTTGAAACTAGCCATAAGTAAGACTTGAAGCTATACATAAGTAAGACTTGAAACAAGACTTAAGTAAGACAAGAAACTATACGTAAGTAAGACTTGAAACTAGACGTAAGTAAGACTTGAAACTATACATAAGTATGTCTTGAAACTATACATAAGTATGTCTTGAAACTAGACTTAAGTAAGACTTTAAACTAGACATAAGTATGACTTAAAACTAGACATAAGTAAGACTTGAAACAATACTTAAGTAAGACTTGAAACTATACGTAAGTAAGACTTGAAACAAGACATAAGTATGACTTGAAACTATACGTAAGTAATACTTGAAACTAGACGTAAGTTAGACTCGAAAGTAGATTTAAATAAGACTTGAAGCTATATGTAAGTAATACTTGAAATTAGACGTAAGTAAAACTTGAAACTAGACTTAAGTATTACTTGAAACTTTTGCAAATTACATCACAATAGGATTTGGTTTTTTGTTTCAAAACGAGCTTTTTATCGAATGAGTAATCTGATTTGGCTAAAAGCCCTTGGCTTCTAAAGGCTACTGTTATCCATCGAGGAGTTCCGTTGCCCTCCATCATCAGATCAGCTCGCTGATACCATAATATTGTATTGTACAGCTCAATCGGTTCCGATCAAATCAAATCAAAAGAATTTTATTCATTTAAATCATTTTGAATCGTCTTATAAACTAAAATTATTCCTGTTCCAACGCGACGCGCACGGCTAAAGAGACTGGGTGAAAATCGGTTGGTCAAAATCGGCTTGCAATGTTTGTCAAACAAACACACTGACTGCCATACATTCCTACCTACTTACAGCTTTCAAAATGTATAATTTATTCACAGATTGCGAAGAAAATCGGCACCAAAGTGGATGAGATAATGGCCGATATCTACGAGATAGACCGACTGACCGCTCACTTCTAAGTAGATATAGTTAGTAATCTTAGTACTGTTTAGTTTTACTGTGTAAATAAGAAAATGAAGTAATAAACTAAGTACTATTCATTTCGTAA
The DNA here is from genome assembly GCA_951392215.1 of Epirrita christyi. Classification (NCBI taxonomy): domain Eukaryota; kingdom Metazoa; phylum Arthropoda; class Insecta; order Lepidoptera; family Geometridae; genus Epirrita; species Epirrita christyi. The sequence continues at coordinate 12,041,247 of OX595856.1, read as the reverse complement.
AACACGCTTTTATTTTACATCATCAATTATCATCATCATCATCATCATCATCATCAATCATCATCATCATCTTTCGGTTAGGTTGGCATTAAAATGGGGGGGTAGAAGCCCAGCAGTGGACTTCTACAGGGTGATGATGATGATGACAGGCTAACTTAATGCTAATTAGCATTTTCTTCCAGCTAAACTTTGTGTAATGTCGAGTGGGATAGAGAAATAATACGAGATCGAGATTATAAAGTTAACATAGATAGATAGATTAACACTTTATTGTACACAAGAAATACATAACAGGATTTAATAAAATTAGCAGTAAGGGCGGCATTATCGAGCGATTTCTTCCAGGCAACCTTTACATAATACATAAGATATCTATTCATCTCTCTATCATCTATTATTATACCGATGAGCGCCTCTAGCGTACACTCTGTGAACCTATATTTCCATACAAAAATCCGTGTTACACTACACCATACATCTAAATCAATTGATTGTTTTGGATTCGGACTATGGCCTCATGTGTGTGTGGTCATATTAATATTCCACGCAGTGCGTTTCCGCTCCGGTCAGTAAGTAGGTGTGCTGCTAACTAAATAGGTAAGTACAGTTATCCTTATCAAAGACCTTACCATGAGCTCTTATAGCGATTCAGTTCAAAAACTATTCAGTACAAAATATCGGTTCGTCGTTGACATTCGTCATCATTGAATAACTTTAATCGCAGAAGTCTATAGACCATCTGCTACTGTGCCTGTAAATATAGCTGCGGACATCACTGAACCGATGTACTGAATCGTTTTTGAACTGAATCGCATTAAAAGCTCATGAAAAAAAAAATACAAATAAATGCTGGACATTTTCACACAACATTATCTAGCCCCAAGTTAAGCAGAGCTTGTGTTATGGGTACTAGATAACTGATATACTTAATACAATACATTACATAGATAGATATTTTTTATTATACATGGAAAATACCCAGAACACCCTCAACAAATATCTGCAGATCGTACAAATATTTGTTCCGAGGCGGGAATCGAACCATCAACCTCCTACGTCGCAGGCGAACCATCGCCACCACAGAGGTAGCTTATGCCTTTCATTATCGATAGTATCATCATCATCAGCGGGTAGATGTCCACTGCTGGATGAGGCCTTCCTCATAGAATGCAATGGGGGGATTTACCATGATCACCACACTTGGCAGGCGGATTGGTGATCGCAGTTTTGTTGTCAAATACCTACTCAGGTCGGTACTGGCCCTGAGTCGGTTTTTATGACATCCACGGAAGGAAACACCTATTAGGCAGGACATAACACAGCCAATATAACATAACACCCAACAGTCACATACGTAGTCATAATACCACACTAGGATTCCCTGTGTCGTGGGTATCAGGACTACGAGTACCACCCTTCTAACACATTCATAATTAGGAATGAATGTTAGAATGTTGGGCTCTTACTTACTTATTTATTTTTACTATTTTATTTTTAACTTGTTTCTTTTATTTTTTGTTTTTTTTCTCTACTGTGTTATTATTGTATTTTACGCGTTAACTTTTAAGATTTGTTAGTTTTTAACCGACTTCCCAAAAAGGAGGAGGTTCTCAATTCGGTTGTATTTTTTTTTTTTTTTTTTAATGTTTGTTACCGCATATCTCCGGCATTTATGAACCGATTTGGAAAATTCTTTTTTTATTTGAATAGATATACTTCCAGATTGGTCCCATTTTTTTCAGAATCCAGTTCTGATGATGGGATCCATGAGGAATTGAGGGAACTCCTCAAATATTGTAGGCATACATATGGCGATTTTGATATTTTCAGCAAGACACCAAGCATTTGCATTCAGAAAGTATCATAATCCTTTCACCACTATGGTTCTTTCATCATTTTTTTCATCCAAAATTATTTAGTCGAATACAATGGCGGAAGTCGGTTTTTTAAATGAAAAGTTATATGTTTATTTATTGATAAGAGAACCAACAACCTTTTACACAAACTATTCCAGTCAAGTCAGTCAAAAAGTATTTTATTAATTGAAATCACAAGAATCATTTTGAAGCGTCTTAAAGAACCATTCTTTCATAATTTTTTTTTCATCCAAAATTATTTAGTCGAATACAATGGCGGAAGTCTGTTTTTTAAATGAAAAGTTATAAGGTATAATTTTTCTCACTAACACTATTATGCTCATTTTAAACATTTTAATTTTTGTGTTTTTACTATGATGGAGAGTCCGGGGTGAGTCGCTGTGACCCTGCAACACAGGCTCTTTGAGACCTAGTGCAGGGGACAGCGCTCCTTTTGGTACACGATATCAAGTTTATCATGTATAATATTACTAATAATACTAACTACTATGGTATAGGTACCATGGTACATGGTGGTGGTGTTCCGGGTCTTTGTCCCACGGCGGGTCTTAGGATATCTAATATCTACAGTAGGGCAAAATGTTAGACATAACACCCAACAGTCACGTATACGTAGTCTTGATCCCGCACAAGGATTCCCTGTCGTGGGTATCAGGATTACGGGTACCATGGTACCATAACACCCAGACCCGGAATAAGTATTTGCAGATCATACAAACATTTGTCCCGGGGCGTGAATCGAACCCGCAACCTCTCGCATCTCAGCCGGCTACTCACCCGCCGCGCCACAGGGGTGTGATTTTTGAATGTGACTAAATATCATCAAAAAGGTCGCAAACCACCGTTTTTTAGAGATTTACTGGAGGAGGCTCTTGGATAATAATTTAAGTCATCAATGAGTTTCAGATGTATAGAAATTTGGAAAACGTGGAATATAACTTTTCATTTAAAAAACCGACTTCTGCCATTGTACTCGACTAAATATTTGGATGAAAAAAAAAATGATGAAAGAACCATAGTGGTGAAAGGATTATCATACTTTTTGAATGCAAATGCTTGGTTTGTTGCTGAAAATATCAAAATCGCCATATGTATGCCTACAATATTTGAGGAGTTCCCTCAATTCCTCATAGATTCCATCATCAGAACTGGATTCTGACAAAAAATGGGACCAATCTGGAAGTATATCTATACAAATAAAAAAAGATTTTTCCAAATCGGTTCATAAACGCCAGAGATATGCGGTAACAAACATAAAAAAAAAAAAAAAAAAACAACCATATTGAACCGAAAACGAACCTCCTCCTTTTTTGGGAAGTCGGTTAAAAAGGCAATTTTACTGACGTACTTTACTTATTACTGATGTTTGTTACTCTTTCACGTAAAAACTACTGAATGGATTTGAGTGAAATTTGGAATGGAGATACTTTACGCCCTGGATTAACACATAGGCTACTTTTTATCATCATCATCATCAATTTTCATAAATTTTCATCATTATTCACGAGGGTGAAACCGCGGGGCGCAACTAGTCCTACATAAAGATGAATCTAATTAAGAAAGCGTATTACGCTCTTGATGACAATATTAATGATAAAGCCGCGTGGCCTGATGTCGCTCTGCCCCTCGACTGCTAAAATGGAAATTTGCAATATCTGTACTTACCTATTTACATGTTTGTATTAGATTATTATTTATAAGTATAACAAGCGTAGCGTGTGCTGTCTTGCATATTTTTGCTGATGTTTATTTACTTTTGACTACCTTCCTAAGGTTTTTAAGTTCTCATTTACTATGTATCAGCAACTCCTTGCTCCGAGGCACCACACAGGCGCTTCTCACCTAGTGGTAAGACGGACCATTTATGTAAGCCAAGCCGAGTTTGTTGCCTGATTCTTCTAGGCTTGGTCGCGTTGGAACAGGAGTAATTTAATTTTATATAAGACGATTCAAAATGATCCTTGTGATTTCAATGAATAAAGTTCTTTTTGACTTTGACTTTGGGTTTGACTTTGTCGATGAGTTTCAAAAATCGCACCCCTGAAGTTATCATTCTTAGAGCGAGTACACATTAGGCGTTTTGAAGCGCGCGCTTTGGTAACGCGTGTTTTGAGAACCAGTAGTTCTTATCTAGGTGTTCACACGCAAGGGCGCGTTTCTGATCAAGCGCGCGTCAAACGCGCGCTTTGAGATTTTCGTTCAAACGCGCGTTGGGAGGGCGTCAGCCGCGCGCTTCGAGATACATGAGCCGCCATTTTGTTGTACATTTGAACGCGCGCTTTCGTGTAGAGTGGACGCAATTCACCAAAATGGAGACCGAGCACTTCAATACAGACTTATTTATCGACGAAATCCAAAAGCGTCCAGCTATATGGGACATGGAAAGTCCTGATTATAAAAACAAAATATTAAAGAAAAACATTCCATGCGTCAGTCTATCTCGTAGTATTGGGTGCACCCAAAATTCTCTTTGTCTCTGCCGTCGTCTTCTGTAGCGACGGTATAGAAGCCACACACAAGCAATCACTTCGACGTCCATTTCCGAACTGAGCCGAGTATGGACGCCCTACTAACGCTCGTTAAACGCCGTGCTAAGCGCGCTGTATGTACGCTACCAACGCGCGCCTAACGCAACGCCGAGCGCCTAATGTGTACTCGCTTTTAATGTACAAACCTACCTAGGAATTAGGTACTTTGTGATTGTTTTGTTTTATTAAAATATAATTTACCAATACACAAATTAATATCCCACAATTGCTTGTAACCAATATTAAATTCTACCATAGCTCGTTGTTATACGAAAATTTTAATCAATCCCCTTCAATTAACAAGCGTTGTTCTAATTTAATTTTGTTGTTTGAAGTGTTTAGCAAACAAACAACTGGTTTTGTTACGTTTCGTTATATTATCTTTGGCTCGGGACTTCAAATTAGGGCGTTTGTACAAAGAGAGAATTATTTCAATAGAATAACCTTAATTAACCCTTTATTGGTTAGTTAATAAAAAGGGATAGAGCGCGAACGAGCGTGTACATAAAATAAATCATAAGCAGATATCTTGATATTATTATTAATCCTACTAATATTACACTCGAGAGCAATGAATCCGGGTCACTTAAAGAATCCTAAAAATCTCGGAAACTAAAAATGCTAGGTTAATGCAATAAATTGTATTTAATAGACAATGTAATACTCCTTAAATGAAGGTATTAAAACTTCTTAGTTATTGTAAAGTTATATCATACAAAAATCAAATTTGAAAAAGGGCCACTTTCGAAGATGGAACTACGAAATTACAGCATTTGGTTTTGCTTTTGTTTGTAATCTGTCATTTATCATTGTTTGATTTCTGTTTTTTTGTTGTTTTTTTTCTGCGTAAACGCAGTAATGGAAGCACGAGGAGGCAATACGAAGTATTAAAATTCAAGAAAATCGTAATAAAGTTCAAAAATTTCATGTTTCCTATTTTTGTTTTAAGGAGAGATCAGCAGTTTTTTCTTTATGTAATTTTGTGTTAATAAAATGTATGGTGACTCATATTTTTTTTTACCTTCATTTAAGGAGTATTACATTGTCTATTAAATACAATTTATTGCATTAATCTATAATTTTTAGTTTCCGAGATTTTTAACATTCTTTAAGTGACCCGGATTCATTGCTCTCGAGTGTATAAACGCGAAAGTTTGTGAGTATGGATGGATGTTTGTTACTCTTTCACGTAAAAACTACTGAATGGATTTTAGTGAAATTTGGAATGGAGATACTTTACGTCCTGGATTAACACATAGGCTACTTTTCATCATCATCATCATCATCATCATCAAACGCGAAAGTTTGTGAGTATGGATGGATGTTTGTTACTCTTTCACGTAAGAACTACTGAATGGATTTGAGTGAAATTTGGAATGGAGATACTTTACGCCCTGGATTAACACATAGGCTACTTTTCATCATCATCATCATCATCACCATCATCAATTTTCATCATTATTCACGCGGGTGAAACCGCGGGGCGCAACTAGTATTTCATAAATCACTAAGGAGATACCTATTCTATCCACAGTAGGAGATTACAGTAACAGTAATTAAGAGTAGGTTAGTAGGGTTTTACTAAGTACATCCACGGAAGGAGGAGGGGTCTATTCTTAGGCCGGACACACCACGGAACAAAAGTGTTAGGCGGGGGCAGTGGGGGGGGGGGGGGGGGGAATATAGATAGAGTTCGACGAAAAGTAAAAAAGATAAATATAAAATATTATTTAGAATAAACATACTAACACATTTAGATACAAGTACCTTTACTTATGTATTTGTTTCGTTCTAAATAATTACACAAGTTTTTAGCAGTAGTACCTACAAATGGATGTGAATGTGCGAATGCGAGTGCGAATGCAAGTGTTCAGCAAAGGCATAAGAAAAACACTTAGTTTATGTTTAATCATCATTTTGATTATCATTATGAATAAGAAATGTAACAATAAATTTGTAGAATCAGTACCTAGTCAAATTTCAAAAGAGGCAAAATAAATTTCAGAAATACCAATTTAGACGCCTTTTTGCCCATGAAAATTTGCAATTTTTTACAAACATGCTCGGTAAAAAAGTTACGACCTTTTAGAGTATTATTGTGGTACGACCAGCTGCATTAATCTTCGAAATCCAACGCCCTTAACAAATTACAATCAATCGGTGACTGAGAAACGTTTCTTTTTGGTTGAACGCGGCACTCTCTAATGACTTCTCACGACCTGAGGCCGTAGGCAAAGTAACATTCTAATAGACGCCAGTAGAAAAGTCCAAAATGTATGGGATTGACGTTAGCTATCGATATGTCACGTGGTCTTTTGTATTGAATTACGACTAGAAATGGAATCGCTTCGAAGCGAATGCCGTTTGGCTAGGCCCTCTGCACAACGACATTCGCATCGCTCAATGCGAATGCGAGTATTTAAAATTATGCGAATCATTCGCATAATATGCGAATGCGAATGCGAACCTTCGTAATATCCCTGGTATGTAGAAAAACCTACCTACCTACACACTTCACCATGATATAATATACATCATCATAATCGTTCTGTAGAAGTCGACTGCTAGACATAGGCCTCTCCCCTAGAATGCTCCGACGAACGGTCTTGAGCCGCCTCCATCCACCGACATCCTACGACAAGTCCATTGAGGCCCTCTACTGCGTCGTTGCTGTGTATCTTCATCACATAAGTACCAATTCAAGTCAATTTAATCATCTTCTATTTGTATGGCATTTTCTGACATGCAATGATCAGGGACTTACAATGATTAAATGTAACATTCACACGCATACCTACAGAACTATACCTACCTATTACGGTTAGCTACGTGTAGGTGTTGCTGCTAACTATATTAAAAAATAACTTTTCATTTAAAAAACCGACTTCCGCCATAGTATTTGACAAAATATTTGGATGAAAAAAAAATGATGAAAGAACCATAGTGGTGAAAGGATTATTATACTTTTTGAATGCAAATGCTTGGTTTGTTGCTGAAAATATCAAAATCGCCATATGTATGTATGTATGCCTACAATATTTGAGGAGTTCCCTCAATTCCTCATGGATTCCATCGTCAGAACTGGATTCTGAAAAATATGGACCCAATCTGGAAGTATATCTATACAAATAAAAAAAGAATTTTCCAAATCGGTTCATAAACACCGGAGATATGAGGTAACAAACACAAAAAAAATACAACCGAATTGAGAACCTCCTTTTTTGGGAAGTCGGTTAAAAAACGCAGATTTTAGGTTTATCACTACACATGCTAAATTATTTGGAAACTTCAAATTTTCTGAAAAATTTACAATCCTACATTTTGTACAATATCCTATTCAAATCAAAAACTATCTCCATAATATCATTATCAATTCTGGAAAACTGTACCTACCTATAAAAGAAATACCTATTTATAGGAAAGTCTAACTATAAGAGGTAGGTATAGAGAAATATAATAATAATACATAATAATATATTTATTTCAGGCTACATGGGAGATGTACAATAAATATAATATAACACCTAAACAATCATCATCATTATCATCATCAGCCTGTAGAAGTCCAATGCTGGACATAGACCTCCGCCTAACAATGCCACGACGAACGGTCTTGAGCCGCTTCCATCCACCGACTTCCTGCGACGTTTCTAATGTCTTTAGTCCATCGAGTGCATGGAAGGCCTTCCTCTACCGCGACGTCCGGTTTGTGATCACCACTCGAGAACCTTTATTCCCCAACGATTGTCAGTTCTGCCACACCACGGCGCACGGGACATTAACAATAAGCCCATAGAAATATTTACCTTAGCACCTAGATTACCTTAGCACTTAGCTTACCTTAAGGCTAGCATAGGTACATTATCTACATAATATTTTATAAACTTCTCATCAAAAAAATCTAAACACTACCAAGATTGTCTTTCCGGCGACAACTAACCAACTATGAGGATTATTTCTAAGAATTATTTATAAGAAGACGCCATAGCTTCAACTGAACGTCGCTGCCGATTGGACAATTTAAACTGATCGTGTGAGGTGTATATAAACGAACTGCAGACTGGATCAAGCCTGCAGCGTCATGCCGATTGGACGATAGGAAGCATGGTGTATGGCCACTATTATACTACTTACTGTTATAATATATGACAATTTTTTTCCCCGTTTATTACAATATTTTCTAATAATCTAATAAACACATAAACTTGAGAAGTGTTTCGATTTTTTAACCGACTTCCCAAAAAAGGAGGAGGTTCTCAATTCGGTTGTATTTTTTTTTTTTATTTTTGTTACCGCATATCTCCGGCGTTTATGAACCGATTTGGAAAATTCTTTTTTTATTTGAATAGATATACTTCCAGATTCAAAATCCAGTTCTGATGATGGGATCCATGAGGAATTGAGGGACCTCCTCAAATATTGTAGGCATACATATGGCGATTTTGATATTTTCAGCAACAAACCAAGCATTTGTATTCAAAAAGTATCATAATCCTTTCACCACTATGGTTCTTTCATAATTTTTTTTCATCCAAATATTTAGTCGAATACAATGGCGGAAGTCGGTTTTTTAAATGAAAAGTTATTGATGAGAAAGTGTACTTAAAACTGTCACTTTACATCTTTTGAGGGATTTTGTTTCAATACCGCTTCCCTATAGCGTCAGTAAACAATGCCAGCTGGCCAGATATCCCGATTCCTTGTACTACGCCTGAAACTGAAGAGCGAGGACTTAGAAGTTTGTGGCCCTATTGGTCTCCATAGCCTCAGAAGAGACAGTCGAATCGCTAAGACTACTAAGCATATAGCTAAGACTTACAAAAATGAGCATAATGAATACTTACCTACCATAAATAATTGGTAAAAAATGCGCTTTCGCTACAGTTAAAGTAATGCAATCATCGTAGTTTTGAAACAGAAATAATATGATTGCAAGTGACAGTCACGAACGAAAATTGCTGTGGGTGCATAACTTTCGTACTGTAACTGTTCTATTTACATGTTTTTGGTTTTCATTATCACGCATACAAATTACCTCTACACTACACAAAATACATACATACATACATTAATAAATAAACACACCCAATATCTATGTAGAAAACTATTGAGAAATCAAGGCACACCACCATTTAAAACAATATTTGGTTTGTTCTGCTCTGCACTAATTAAGACAAACAATAGGCTACCATCGCAATTCGCAATACATGATTTTATGTGAGTTATTTAAGAGGAGGTTGCCGGCGCTTACACCCTGTATTATATCATTAATCTCTATGAAATGTACACATGATCAGTAATCTAATATCTAGACCCGTGGTGCGTGATTTCCACTGCTGGACGAAGCTCATAGAATAGGTACAATGGAGGGATTTATCACGCAGTTAGTGCTTCCCATCCCCTGGTGTAATCTCTTGTCGGCTTTTACGACATCCACTGGAGACGGAAGGGTCTCTTTCAAGCCGGTAACACCACAACACACCTTACATAATCATAGATAATATACTTGGAATCCAATCTTATAACTTGCATAATCGTTGTGCTGCCCATCACCTGGTGTAATCTCTTGTCAGTTTTTACGACATCCACTGGAGATGGTGGGTTCTATTTTCAAACCGGACACTGTAACGAATCACAATGCTGAAAGGGATTCAATTACCTGGCAATCAGATTCAAGCTTGAAAATTATATTCGTTCATGACAAAGATTAAAGGTTTTGCAGAAAATGTTTCTGGTACTTCTACAAATTATTTCATAAAGTTGAGAAAAGTCAAATATAAGTTGATGATGCAAGATGCGCAAACCGTCAATCAGTCAGTCGGTCAGTTTTATTGTTTGAGTTTCTCAAATAATAAAATAAAAAAAATGTAGGTAAAATAATCATTCAAGTTGCGTCACTTCAAATTTAGTTTCACTAAAAATCATAAATTATTTCGACGTAAACATACAAAAACTACTTTGAGATAGCAGTATATTTTGCACAATTATTGGCTTTTACGGCAGAAAAATTAAGTACACAAAATAAAGATTTCACAATAATTGGGCATAAACAGTAAAATCTCAGCAAATATTCATGGATGTTTTTTTAGTTACTTTTTCCGTGGCATAAAAAAAATATAATAATTAAAAAAATAAATAAATAATAATATTTAAAATTTAGAAAAATGTTAAAAAAAATATATGTATATAAATTTATTTTAAAAAAAAAGAAAAGGGGAAAAAATCATTCAAAATAATGAGTTAAACAGTTTGAACTGAAAACCGAAAGTATTCTAGTGAATGGAATTGAGTTTGGCTTGTGTGTAATGTGGCACGGGTGTGATGGTAACGTGTGTGATACACAGAGATTACCAAGAATCGGTACAGCCAAGCCAATGCGGGTGGCATGGCTGTGATAACACAGCGAGAACAAAGAGTTTGTACACCCAAGCCATTGCGTGTTTTACGTCGTGGCGAGCTGTGTTGTTAGATGGGCGAGCTGTGACAGAAATTTACACTGTAGAAATTTCGTGCGAATTGATGTAGGATTGCTGTAAAAGTTGGGGGGAGGGGAGGTTCAGATGATGTGGGAATGCATCTCGGAAATGGATATAAATAAAGCAGGGCTCTGGGGGAGCGTTAGTTATTATTGAATCGCGGGCAGGAGCGGAAGTCGAAGTTATGACTGAGTCGCGGCGGCTACGGGCTACGGAGTTATTATGGAATCGCGGGCAGGAGCGGAAGTCGAAGATATGACTGAGTCGCGGGCGGCTACGGGCTACTGAGTTTTTATTGAACCGCGGGCGGATACGGGCAATAAAGTGAAGCTAGAGTCGCGGATGGGTACAGAACCCTAGTTCCGTTAAAAAGTGCTGTGACGTGAGTGCCCTAATTTTGGATTTCAGTGATTTGGATATAGTTGGTGCATCACTGGTAAGTGTTTATGTATTTTATTTTATCAGTGTGTTTGACTTATCTAGTGTAACTTGTGTTTAGGACTTAACAGAATTTTTAAGATCTAGTAAAATCTCAGATAGAATTTTATTGTTGGAACTACTTAAATAATAGTAGATACCTACATCTATATCTACTATGGGAAGACTTCAATTCAGTGAATACTGATTAATGGATGATGATTTATTTACAGATTTCAATAGATAATTTCAAAAGGGTTACATACATCTATTTACTAGTGATTATCTGAGAAAGGATGAGAGTTTACTTTCAAAATTCTAGGTTCTAGGTTCCCTAGATTATAGACTTCTTCAGCGGCCTTCGAGACTGAATTTCACCTGACTATCTATTTTATTAATGAATGTGTCATTGCGACTTGTAAGTTTAACCCGTACTCTTTCAGCTTATGTCTTTGAGATTTAACTTCACTTATCTGTAGATACTTACCTATTTTATTATATCGGCTCAATACTGTTCGTTGTGGCATTTTAATAGTGAAGGCTCCGTACAGCAGTGGACTTCTGCAGGCTGAAGATGTTGTGTTTGCTGGAGTCATTATGAAGTCATTACGACTTGAAATACTTCTACGAGATACTGATGATGATAAAGAGGCGTTAACCTGTTTGTTGTTGTGAGTCATTATGGACTTAGGAACCTTAAATTTATTGACGTAGGTATCTAACCCGTTCTCTTTCAGATTATCTTCGAGACTTAATTTCACTACACCATAAGTGTGTCATATTGTTGTATTTAAGTTAATCCGTTTCCTTTCAGCTTTTATCTTTGAAATTGTTATATGCTCTAGTCTGATATTTTCATGTGTTCTACTACATTTTGTGTGCGTAACATTTTTAAGCTGTGCTCTTCTTAATTATGAGATTAACTTCAATTAATTCTACAAAATTTACTTTACAAGAATGAAAATACTTGTACCATCTAAATACCTACGTAACCTTTATCTACTTGGTCATTATTAACTACAAATTCGAAAGTTAGTCATTACTTTTTATGAATTTTAGTTCACTAAATCTTAAATCCAACTTATTACGTGAGATACTTAAGTAATATGAACTTCTGAGCTGATTTTAAAAGGAAGATGTTTCAGATTAATTTTATATGAATAAGTTGAGGTATAAAGATGTTCAATTTCGATACCAGTGGTATAAACTCTATAGCCAAGCAAGAGCAATGCTAAAGTTAAATCTGACTAGAAAAGAAGATTAAACTTGAGTCAATGATCCAAGATATCTAAGGTGAATATCTACTTATCTCTTGTATTATTTTAAGAAGATTGTGGAGTCTAAATTCAGCCTAGAAGTTCTTAAAGTTCAAATTAAATCTATTCTTTGTAAAGTTGGGATTTTAGATTAAAATAATTATAATAATTAAATCCAGGAACCAAAAAAAAAAAGGATCCTCATGTTTTAGTTCAGCTTGATTTCAGGTTATATCTAATAGATTATTAGAAATATCTGATAGAATCAATAGCATTCTAGAGATGATTTTATACAAATAAACATATAGTAACTTCAAATAATAGAAGAATAATTCTTATAATGAAAATGTATGAAGAAATTCACAAGTTGTGTAAACTTCATGTTATCTAGATATAAGTTTGAGTACCTAGCAGGACTCTTGCTTTATCAGATTTATTTATAGGTATATACCAAAAAGAGTAGTTATTATAGACTATTATTTTAACAGAAATTAGAAGATTTTGATTTAGATAAGTATATGTTTCAGAGATTAGTTAGTTCAGAATAAAATGGGAACTATATTTCTTTTCAATATTATTAGAATCAGAAGTAAGATTGCTAAAAGGGCTATTTAATAATTGCCTACATAACCATACATTCATTGTACGCGGAATCATAGTTCGAATCTATGTTGATTAAGTTTATTTAGAATAAGAACACATAGTTTAGACCAGTGGCCAGCGGTGTGATCAGGACTGCCTTACGGAACCGTTAGGTTCCACTTTAACTAGGGAGGTAATATTTGATTTTGCGTTCATGAAGTAAATGTAACTTTATTTGGAATGAAACAGAATGACTTACTTCCGACATACTCAAGTAAAATTCCTCTTGTCATTTGCAGTAAAGTACCGAAAGAGTTTGCTTATTAGAATATCATTCTGATTGTCCTCCACTATATATAGTTAAATCTATATAAAAGCAGAAGGAATTTGACCAAGACTTTACGGGTAGAAAATTATTATTTAAGGCGAAGGAGGAGCCTTAAATCAAGCTGCTAAATTGATATCCCCTAGTGATGACTTATCAACATCAACATTTAAAGGAAGTTTATTGTTTTACTAGAAATACAGAGACTAAACTATTAGAGAACAATTCAGACATTAATGAAATGTCCCTTGCTTTGATTAAGTCATACAGTAGAGTAACTTCAGAATGTAAAGAAAGTGATTACTATAATGTTATGTTAAAAACCTCTGTTAATATATCCTATTCTAGAACGTGGAATCAAATCAATATTGTCAATAGAAAGATAGGTAGAGTAGTATCATTATAGGTATGAGGTAGATAATCATAATTAAGTCTCAACTTACTAACTCTTTCATAGATAGGTATGATGAAGCGATCTTGAACTAATATACAAGCGAGTAACCTTTTTAGATAGATAGAAAGACAGTAAATCCTAGATCACTATCACATGTTAGGATTATTAACTTGCAATAGATTACCTAGATCAATTTATAGAAATTAGTCAGTTTAAATAACTATAGATTATTTTGAGAGATTGAGTTTACATTAACATTCCTAATTGTACCTACAGTTCATAGTTAAGCATTGTAATATTTTAATAATTAGACCTTCTGTTAGATTTGGTGAGCATTCAATAAGATAAACAGGTAATTATATCAGTAATCTAAATAAGATTAGGTTAGTTAATTATGTCATTAGGTAGCACAGGACTTTTTAAAACTTTAAAGGATCTGAGTTATTACACTACACAATGTATGTTCCTACCACTAGACTAGACGATCATTTTGGCCACATTAATTAAGTAAGTAGGTTTCCACAAATTAAGTTAACTTAAATAGAAAGTTTATAGGTTCATATACCTATTCAGTCAGCATTAGATTAAACAAAAGAAGTAGACGTGAGAAGTAGACAGAAGAAGTGATGGTGGGTGAAGGGGGGGGAGTTACAATATGGGATAGCCATGACCAGGATAATTATGTATTTGTTGAGTTACTACGATAATAATTTTAAAATAGTTCATATTTCATAAGCTAAATTAATATAGTAGGTATTTCTGATTAGCATACCTAGTTAAATTCAATCTTTTTCATTTAAAGTCGCGGTCTTCCGCACAATTTGCTGTCGTAAATATAGGAGAGTTTTAAGTCCTGTGTAGTACTGATAGGTAATAGGTATTATTTTAATTCAGATTATAGGTAGACACATTTAGTTACTGATAAATTACCATTTTTAAGTAGATTCATGCAACAGAATTAAGTACTTAGGTAGTCTTTTGTCATAAGGACTTAATAAAATCAAGAGTCAGTTGGTCAGTGGGAAATGGGGGTCGATTCTGTGTATCATTCTCTGGGGTTGAACTGAGCTAGAGTGAGTAGAGACCACGACGGTTTCTTTTATTTCAATAAGTTAGAAAGGGTGCGCGATAGCTTTGATGAAAAGTGGGCTTGATGGTGTTGCTCAGAATAGCTACCACTGCTCATTCGTTATTACTATATAAAAGTATCTATCTAGATTAGATTATTTAACTGTGACTCTAAATATATAACAAATTGATACCTACCTATCTTAAGGTTGAACTTTATTTTCATTTAGAGACAGTTTAGCTAGCTAACAAATGATTAAAACTTACTTTCAATAATCACACAATGATCAAAATTATCATTGTGTTTTCAATGAATAGAATGCTTTTGATTTGATTTGACATGTTTCCACTCCACGTATGTGCTAGAAGTCATAATGATTGGAACCATCGTTCTAAAAAAACATGGAACCTATCTAGCTAGTTAGTTCAGGTACATGTATATCTAACAATATAATGATTCAATTCCTAGCTAAATAATTGCTTAACCATAAAATATAACACTAGGTAGGTGAGCTAGGCACAAAAGGAGCAATTTATGAGCAGCATAACTATTTGACGACCTTGGTAGCATGACGGAGAGTACCCGGCTGGGATGTAAGAGGTGCGGGTTCGACTCCTGCTGCGGGACAAGTACTTGTATGGTTAGCAAGTGTTTGTTCGAGTCTAGATAGTGTGGTACCATGAAGCTCGATGATCCCGATACTCGCACAACATAGGGAATCCTAGTGAGGAATCGGAACTATGTTTGTGACTACTATGTTATATTATTGATTGTGAGCTAAGTATATGGACACAATAGGCTGCAATAGCTAAAGGGTTACCTTAGAGTAGGTACTACCTCGTGTAAATTAGGAATTAGAATAACATGTACTTAGGCAGGATTAAACATTAACTTAAATCTATCTTTTAAAAAACTAGATGCAGGAAATTCGTGATCAAAAGGTATTCAAATAACATAGACACAGGTATTGAATTCTTAAAATAGTAAAATAAATAAAAAATTATGGAGTTTTTTCAGCGGGGGGTCGTGAAATTTCGAACGGGGGGTCGTGTTAGTACCTATAGGATTAATTTTCGGATTAAAGAACAATTCCGAATGGTCTTTGACATCTTGGTTGAGTTTTAGATTGATAAATTACATTTTCTTAAGTAAAGTCGAATGCTTTAATTGGGGATCGTAGCTCAGAAACTTTTTACTTAATTGAGTTAGTGAATAATGGGGGGGCAAAGGATCTTTAGCAAAAACCTATGCAGAACCCTAAATATTTTGAATTCAAAACCCGTCTAACTCAAAGTTGTCTTGTTGTTGGAAATCAAAATTATCTACCTATTAAGGCACAGGTTTCGCTAAGTAAAACCACACAAACGTAGATATTTATTACGAAAGTACTTACTTAAAAGCAGTTTTGAAAAATAAATTAACGTTCACAAGCCTTATGTCTAATTAGTAAGTAGGTAGGTACACGTAGAACTGCCACCCCGCTGGTAGACGTAGACCTGCCACCCCGCTGATAGTCGTAGAACAGTCATTCAACCTGAAATTAAACACGAAAGGTACTTACTAAATATTCAAAATAGAATTTGCAATTTTCTTAAATCACCGATTACTTTTAAAGGTTGTGTTCTAACGTTACCAAGAAATAACCAATGCAAGGTTTTGCTAGTTTAACAGTTGAAGTGTGCAGGTAGATTCTAACCAGGATTGGAATTGGGTTTATTTCGTTGTGAGTGGGGCGAACCAATTTAGTAAAATAAAAAAACTTTACATATAAAATTGCACTGATGTAGTAATATAGGCAAAACGCATCGATAGCGCGTTCTACAAAGTGTGCATTTTTGGCAGCGCCCTCTAGTTTGAATACAGGTAACTAGCAGCTCGTTTCGTTGTCAGTGGAACGAACCGACATAGTAGAAGAAAAAAGTTTTACTAAAATAAGCGCACTGAGGTCATAAAATATGCAAAACGCTTCAATAGCGCGTTTCAGGAAATGTACAATTTTGGCAGCGCCACCTAGTTATGATATAGGTAACTAGCATGCATGAACATAGGTTGTAATAAAATTGTATGAGTGTTCAGTGTATGCATAGGTAGGTACGTAAATGCTGAACTGAAAAATAATGCTTAATTAAATACATATTTAGGGAATCAAACTAGTATTATAAATGCGAAAGGTTGTGGGTATGTTTGTTATTTCTTAGCGAAAACAGACGGATTTTGATGAAATTTTACAGTACATTCTCTACAATGAAAAGAAACATACAGGTTATAATTTGTGAGCGGGCGGAGCCACGAGCAACTGCTAGTATTCTAATAATTGGTCATAGAGCATCAGTCTTACATGGCTGGACGTAGGCTTTCCTCCCCCTTTTTTAGGCCGCCTCCATCCACTGACATCCAGTGACGGTTATAATATATTAGGGTCATACATAGGTATTTTACATAATCTTAACATAGCTATATTACACAAAGGTAAATTTGTTTCTAAGGATTAGCCGAGGAATATGTTAGTTACTAGCTGAATAGAAGGGAATTAGACTGAATGTTTTCTCTCTTTTCTTTCTGTTGTGTTGTAGGACTTATTGATGATTTCTTGAACTTAAAGGATGAAGGCAAGGAATTTATTTTGAAATATAATAATAATTGAATGTTAATCAAACCTAGTCATTCGATTAAAAGGAAAGAAAACTTGCTATAGTATGATTGATTCTTTCTTTGTTAGATGTTCTTGGGTCATACTTTGTTTAATCACAGGATTGAATCATTCAGTGATAAATGTACATAGTTTGAAATTAGTATTTTACCTAACAAAGAAAAACTTACACAGGATTTATGAAACTTAAAATGTAGTAAATTATAACATTCTTACCTCCATGAGACGAACAGTGAATGATGGATAGGTCCTGAAGTGGCATCAAGAGTTAGTCTGCTGCACATTTTTGATGATGAACCGCACTGGCAGGTGACATAATTGTGTATGAGTAGATGTTAGGTGGGGCTTACAGTAGAACACGATTGCTAGTGTCACTTCTGGAGTTAGTATTCTTATGACCCCGGCTGAAAAATAATGAAGTAATGTTATCAAAAATTCTAAATAAAAGTAGGAATATTTTCACTAAGAATAGAGAATAATCATGGGGAAGGCTTCATACAGCAGTAGCCGTCTACTGTCTGGTGATGATGAAATATAGGTTAAACTACAGATGACATCGGTTTAAGGCATTTTTGAAAAACAGACATTTTTGACCGACCTCGAACTTCAATCAGAGTTGAAAGTCTATGTCAATATTATTTAGTTATGTGTTAGATTGCTGCATCTTTTCTTCTAAAGGGGACTAAGGATTGTTCAAATAAAATAAGATATGTAGGATGAGTGCTATATAGTTATTTTGATATGAAAAAAATAATAGTTTACCAATTAAATTCAGTCGGAGTGTTGTATGTCCTTCTTAGATGGCTTGCAATCGTTAGTCAAGTGGAAATTTAAGTTTAGGAATAAATAGTGGATGTTGAACAAAGTAATTACATTCAAGCAACAGTAAAATTATTTATATTACCAGCAGTACGAACTATCATGGTAGATGTGTCTGTGTTAACGGACAACCACCGATAGATAGCCGAGGAGTGTATTGCATAGTAGAAGTCAATCTTGATGGATCTTAGGAGGGTACGTAGAGGGACCCTGTGTAGGTAGTAGGCAACTTGTTCTTCAGGAAATTACCATTAGGTTAGTATACTGAAGAATTTGAATCGACGCAGCCATGTGCCAGCAACAAACATACATACAATTACACTTGTTTCTAAAGGGATGGGCAGAGACTGCTGATGTCCACTTGCTGCGTTCTAATATACCTCTTAGTTTCATTTATATTTTTGACCTGGTCTTTCTCCAAAGGAGTCCATTATGGACAAAATAAGTATGTAATACATTTGTTTATTTTGCACATGCAATTTACTTTCATCCATATTAGGTACATAGGTATTCAAATCATTTTAACATACCTTTTCAACCCTCGTTATTGGTTTCTTTCATATCACAACAGTCTGGGCTCTGGTGGACTCTCCAAATTCTTTCTGTGACGTCCAATTATAGCCACAAAAAAAAAAATTTCAGCAAACACGACGCAGTCACGATTTATAAAATTCTGAAACAACAAAATGAGGGTAAATTCTTGTGAATTAGCTGAAGACTGTTTTCGACAAAGGATTATAAGAATTAGAGTGACTTACCATGCTCATTATATAGGATGCACTTTGTGAAGTGAATTGCGAGTATTGCGACGCAAATCTTCATAAGAAAACGCTGTCTAAATCACATCGAAGCGTCATAGTTTTGCAAACTTTGGAAATAATCGTAAATCTACCATTAAGGCACATTGTTTTCCACCAAAGGCAATTTTGGTTGTTTTAAAACATTTTGCAAGACTTAATTTAGTTCACAATCAACAAGTGGTATTTTTTTTCCCCCTGTCATAAAAACTGTCAGTGTTCAAGTGTTGCCAACACGCTAAACCTGATGTCGCCATTTTTCACTGCATAAATAGCATAACGTAGTCTAATTCCTTGCAAAATACAGAAAAGGTAGGAACAATGGAAATTACTTTGAATGAGCACAGCAAGTTGTGTAATTTACCCGAATTACATAGTCATAATAAATAGGAATAATTGCGGTAACCAGTAACAGCAAAATTAATTCATAAACACTATAGATAATGCGTCCATGGTTGCATCACAGAAATGAATGACGACTCTATCGGTTTTTCATTTTAGAACAGACATTAGGGTAACATCTTTGTTTCTGAACATATGTGGGAGTGGATTTTTATTCTAGGCATATTATTATGTTCAATTAATAAGAGACTAGTCGCCTTTCAGTTTTTTTCGTCACCAATTATCGTCCTGGATAGCCTAAATAAGCGATAATTCACCCGCGTTGATCACACTGAATTTTGCTTATAAAGCTCTAAGACAGGCAAAGGATAGACGATGTCATTCTACCCAAGAAAAAAAGATAAAAAAATCTAATCGAGTGAATCGATGTTTTAGTAGGATCTTCGATTATTGTACGCAGCAAAGATGAATAGGGTTTTATAGTTTACGGGGTTTTAGCACATTAGAGTTAAGTTTAACTTGTTTAACAATAATTAGAAATCTACATTTAGTTGGAATATGAAAGTGGATTGTGAATTTTGTGTGGATATTATAAGAGTAGGTATAGTGAAGTTGATAGGTAATTTCTTTGGCGTAGTGTTCTACGGATCTATTATTTGACGTCTGTCCGCTCGTTGACGGCCCATATTGGCCAGTTCTTACCCACACTTGAAAAAAAAAAAGACCTCAATTCCATGGTATAGGGTCAATACACAAGCTTTTTGAACCGGCGGAACGGTGCCGAACACGGCTTGACCATAAACCATAGACTGGTTCGGCTATTTATCAGAATTACGGGAAATTAATATTGTTTCTGTGTCAGATTTTTAGTCTCGGCCGTTTTTTCAATCAAATGTTGAAAAAAAAATTGTGATTTTGTGGTTTTTGTGCTATGAAAACGACGAAAAGTGCTTGTAAATGTATGTAAGACATATCTACCGATTTATTTGTGATGCCGTTTGCATAAATAACAGTATTTTGAATTTTTGTTGGCGTAAAAACAAAAAATTACAATAACGTAAACAAATATTTGCATAATTGTATTTTGTTTTTCATTACCCAAGTTTATTACTACATGTGAATACAAGAAAACAATGGGCAAATTCATCAGGATTCTTGTACAGGTATCAGTTTTATGATAGCTTTAGTAGTTTAGCAATAATTAGCAAATTAGTGATGAGTCGCCAAACCAGTTAATTTTTGGCAAATTTCTCGCGAGTTTAGATGTTAGATAAAATGGATTAAATCTAATTCAGTAATTTTGTAAGGAGGACCTATAGCCAATGGTGTTTTCATCAGGCTGATGATGATGATTCAAAACAGCGTCATTTAGAAGGCTGATGCCTACTCAAATACCAGATCTGATGATGGTCCCGGAAAGCGTTAACTGAACTTCTCAACGATTTGCAATACTTACTTAGAATAATCGTGTTAAGGCTCGTTTAGGTTGTATTTCGGTAGACTGATAGGTAGCCAGTGACCGAAGATGTAAGCGGGAGGGGCAATGGTTCTCTTCGATGGTTAACGATGGAAGGGAGATGATTGATAGGTGCGTAGCGACCGAGTTGTCTCGTAACTGTCATATTCATTGTCATCTGAGATGGGTCTAATCTATTATAATAAGAGACAAAGTCTTGACTGTCTGACCGAGTCTTAACGCGTAGCCTAAACCGCTGGTCGTAGAGACTTGGAAGTTTGAAGGGTGTATTCTTTTTAGAGTGTTAGGGTCTACTAAGGTGGGAATTTGGAAAGTTCGCCTTCTAAGGGGCATCTTTA
Organism: Epirrita christyi; assembly: GCA_951392215.1. NCBI lineage: Eukaryota > Metazoa > Arthropoda > Insecta > Lepidoptera > Geometridae > Epirrita > Epirrita christyi. The sequence continues at coordinate 12,019,900 of OX595856.1, read as the reverse complement.
TAATGTAAAACAAAAGTGCTCTGTATTTCGGAACCGGTTTATAGCGTATACTAGAAATTTTACATGTAGATTCCTTAAATGAAATAAACAAACACGTGATTCAACAATTCCTGAAATTTTCCTGAAAACAGGCATGAAAACGGTATATTTGTAAAAAAAATACACTACGTTTTGGCCTGATTTTAGTTTATTTCAATGAAGTAAAAGTTAGGTAAGTAGGTACATGGTGTAGTTGATGAGATGGAAATATTTTCAGGACCTTAAGTTTAAAATAGGACCACTAAATTGAACAACTCAAGTGTGGTGTCGTTTCAAATGTAGTTTCACGGTGTGGTTGTTGATATTTCAATATTTACAGGACCTCAAGGTTAAAATGTGACCCCAAACTGAAAAACAGGGTTTAAATAGGAGGTTTTGTAATTATTTTAGGCGTTTGTTTGTTTGTTTCACTGCGGCTGCGTTATAGTCTTCCACGCGGACGAAATCGCGAGCGGGTCAGCTAGTGCTAAATATAGAGAAGGGCTTATAAAAAATGTTTCAGGACGAACGGTCTGTCTTGGGCCACTTGTTTGTGTGATCTATAATGGAATCTGATGCATTGATAAACATAGCTGGGTTTTAGCTTGGTAGGACATACTTAAAAGGAACAAAAAATTCACAAACTAATTAACATTGTTTAATAATAGGTAGCTATGGAAAGTGCTTTCATATTTAGCTGTCTATATGCACAGGAAAATTCATGAGTAGAATGGCCAGTTTTATAATAACGTGTTCTTTAATCTGGTGTATTGCAAAGATACCAAATGGAATAAAACTTTGCTTAGGTACTTATACATTTTTGATTTAGGAGATTTCATCATGGTGTAAATAAACATCCTAGGTAGAGTAGGTAGATAGAACTATGATTAGAAGCAAAATTAGGGTTAGTCATATAAATTTTAACAAAAAAAAAATGTAGCTAGGTAGGTATAACAAAAAGTTTTAAAAATTGAGTACCTACTAGTAAAATCAAAATTAGTTTTAGATGAATTATCGTTATTTTCATAATCACTTATCATCAATTAGGTTATTTTTAGAACTTTTTCGACTATATTTAAAATTTAAACAATTCAAGTTTTACTTCTAAAATACTAGACTAACTAATTACTTAAGGCAGCAAACTAAAACTTTTGTAAACTATTACAAAATAAAAAATAAGAAGAGTCACTTTTAGGTATATTGAATAAAATAAAAATACCTAGGTAAATAAAAACAAAAAAGTAATGGGAGAACTAGAATTAGAATAATTTAAATTTTGATAGGAGAGATTCATAATAAGATAAGTACTTAATGATTAGATCAATTATTCTAATTGTTGTTATAAATTCATAGTTTCAATTCTAAGTAGCGTTGTTGAAAAAAAAAACTAGAGCGTATGTTTAATTTTCGTATGAAAGGCTCTGGTTATTCAACGGTGTTTGAAATCAGTAATTTAATATTTATTCAGATGAAAGATAAAGGTTACTTACGTAAAATGGAATGGAGCAAGTTTGAAATATAGGTTAATTAAAATTTAAATGCATGAAAATATAAGTAAAAGCATTTTTGACTTATGAATAAACATCTGTTTGATATGTTATGTTTTATTTTAATTGGTAATATTTACGCCACACGCCTACTCAAGATTTATCATCGTACGAACAACTTTTCCAATAGCACAAGAACTGAACAAGATTTTAACTCAACCAATATTAAAACGTGACTTTTTAAAAAAAAAGAGATAACATAAGTCTAGGCCTTGTTTAGTAGTGGATATCAGAGGTCTGTTGATGAAGAGGATGGGGTCAAAAGGATTTTGATACACAGGTTGAAGTTACTTTATGGACTATTATGATGGTGGGGTTGGATTTTGATACACAGGTTGAAGTTACTCAACGGACTGATATGTTGATGGAGTTGAAAGAGTTTAGATACTCAGGTTGAAGTAGCAGTACGTCTGGTGATGATGATGATGATGACGAAGGTAAATAATATTACGATATGCTGTTTGAAGTAGCAGTACGTTTGCTGATGATGATGATGAAGGTAAATAATATTAAAATACGCAGTTTCAAGTAGCAGTGTGACTGTTGATGATGATGATGGTTTAAATGGATTCTTTATACACGGCCTGAAGTTGCAGTACCTACGACTGAAGATAATGATGATGATGATGGAATAAATGGATTTTAGACACGCGTTTTAAAGCTGCTGTACGACTGGTGATGATGATGATGATGAAAGAGCGAATGGAAATTACTTAATTACGCGGCTTAAAGGTATCTATCTGTCGTGCATTTTAATTGCATTTGCCGTGTGAATTGGGTTTAGTTTGCACTAGATAAATGGATAATAATTTGTTTGGTAGAAAATTGATCCAGCAGCGGACTAGCTACTAATATATAAAAATAAAATAAAAATTATATATTGCGTTTTGCAATAGTAATAATAATATTCAGGGAGATTATGGTTGAAAAGGGGGAATCTATTAATGAGTAGATCGTCAATGGGGAAATTACTAAAGTGTTAGTAATTTTAAAGAAAAAAATAAATAAAAAATAAACAGTTTCAAATGAATTAAGGGTCTTTAGAATTCTAGGGTATAATGAATGACTTTAAATGGGGGGAAATTAAAAAGGGGTATGAATGAATTTGAATAATTATTTAACAGATAGGTTGTGATGATGTATGACAAGAGATGAAAAATTGGTTATTACAATATTAAAAGGATGAAAGTATGAATGTTTACATTATGAGTAGGCACGGTGTGGAACGATATGAGGGGCTCTGGGAACCTAATGACCTTTTCATTGTGAGACGCTTTGTTGAGACCAGATTCAGATAGACAGCACACTTACAAAGAACGTTGAATGAAGGAGGAGATTTGGAGTTAGGTTACGTCAGCAGACAATTATCTTCGACACAAGGTGCCTTCATTAGCGGATCTATTATACGTGGTTAGGTTCGAACTAAGCACACTATACAAGCTCCGAAATATAAGCAATTGTAACAAAATATCGAGGTTCGATCGAGATGTGATGGAGCATGCTTGGCATATACTTCTGGACTTTAGGGCGGAGTGGACTGTAGAGGACAGGGATACTATTGAGTAGGCACAAACAACTTGGCGAGCAAGGGCTTGGCCAGGCAATAGGCTCTTAGTTCCATTAGGGATGCGGTGAATTCACGACTCACTTTTCCTCGTGCAGTTTAATCATCCTTGGATGGGGGTACAAGCTAATAATGTTGTATCATGTAATCGATTTGAACATTGATACGAAGTACGGTTGTTAATATTTGGGTATAAATACACTCACATAAGTTACACACCCACCGACACACACGCCTATCAAACTGTTTGAATCTGATTTTAATAGAGTTAAATTTTTATTTAAAAATGGATTTTGACAACTTTCCTTTGGTAAATTTTGGGAAAATTGACTGCGAAAATTTGCAGGGGGTCGAGCTGTAACGAATCACAATGCTGAAAGGGATTCAATTACCTGGCAATCAGATTCAAGCTTGAAAATTATATTCGTTCATGACAAAGATTAAAGGTTTTGCAGAAAATGTTTCTGGTACTTCTACAAATTATTTCATAAAGTTGAGAAAAGTCAAATATAAGTTGATGATGCAAGATGCGCAAACCGTCAATCAGTCAGTCGGTCAGTTTTATTGTTTGAGTTTCTCAAATAATAAAATAAAAAAAATGTAGGTAAAATAATCATTCAAGTTGCGTCACTTCAAATTTAGTTTCACTAAAAATCATAAATTATTTCGACGTAAACATACAAAAACTACTTTGAGATAGCAGTATATTTTGCACAATTATTGGCTTTTACGGCAGAAAAATTAAGTACACAAAATAAAGATTTCACAATAATTGGGCATAAACAGTAAAATCTCAGCAAATATTCATGGATGTTTTTTTAGTTACTTTTTCCGTGGCATAAAAAAAATATAATAATTAAAAAAATAAATAAATAATAATATTTAAAATTTAGAAAAATGTTAAAAAAAATATATGTATATAAATTTATTTTAAAAAAAAAGAAAAGGGGAAAAAATCATTCAAAATAATGAGTTAAACAGTTTGAACTGAAAACCGAAAGTATTCTAGTGAATGGAATTGAGTTTGGCTTGTGTGTAATGTGGCACGGGTGTGATGGTAACGTGTGTGATACACAGAGATTACCAAGAATCGGTACAGCCAAGCCAATGCGGGTGGCATGGCTGTGATAACACAGCGAGAACAAAGAGTTTGTACACCCAAGCCATTGCGTGTTTTACGTCGTGGCGAGCTGTGTTGTTAGATGGGCGAGCTGTGACAGAAATTTACACTGTAGAAATTTCGTGCGAATTGATGTAGGATTGCTGTAAAAGTTGGGGGGAGGGGAGGTTCAGATGATGTGGGAATGCATCTCGGAAATGGATATAAATAAAGCAGGGCTCTGGGGGAGCGTTAGTTATTATTGAATCGCGGGCAGGAGCGGAAGTCGAAGTTATGACTGAGTCGCGGCGGCTACGGGCTACGGAGTTATTATGGAATCGCGGGCAGGAGCGGAAGTCGAAGATATGACTGAGTCGCGGGCGGCTACGGGCTACTGAGTTTTTATTGAACCGCGGGCGGATACGGGCAATAAAGTGAAGCTAGAGTCGCGGATGGGTACAGAACCCTAGTTCCGTTAAAAAGTGCTGTGACGTGAGTGCCCTAATTTTGGATTTCAGTGATTTGGATATAGTTGGTGCATCACTGGTAAGTGTTTATGTATTTTATTTTATCAGTGTGTTTGACTTATCTAGTGTAACTTGTGTTTAGGACTTAACAGAATTTTTAAGATCTAGTAAAATCTCAGATAGAATTTTATTGTTGGAACTACTTAAATAATAGTAGATACCTACATCTATATCTACTATGGGAAGACTTCAATTCAGTGAATACTGATTAATGGATGATGATTTATTTACAGATTTCAATAGATAATTTCAAAAGGGTTACATACATCTATTTACTAGTGATTATCTGAGAAAGGATGAGAGTTTACTTTCAAAATTCTAGGTTCTAGGTTCCCTAGATTATAGACTTCTTCAGCGGCCTTCGAGACTGAATTTCACCTGACTATCTATTTTATTAATGAATGTGTCATTGCGACTTGTAAGTTTAACCCGTACTCTTTCAGCTTATGTCTTTGAGATTTAACTTCACTTATCTGTAGATACTTACCTATTTTATTATATCGGCTCAATACTGTTCGTTGTGGCATTTTAATAGTGAAGGCTCCGTACAGCAGTGGACTTCTGCAGGCTGAAGATGTTGTGTTTGCTGGAGTCATTATGAAGTCATTACGACTTGAAATACTTCTACGAGATACTGATGATGATAAAGAGGCGTTAACCTGTTTGTTGTTGTGAGTCATTATGGACTTAGGAACCTTAAATTTATTGACGTAGGTATCTAACCCGTTCTCTTTCAGATTATCTTCGAGACTTAATTTCACTACACCATAAGTGTGTCATATTGTTGTATTTAAGTTAATCCGTTTCCTTTCAGCTTTTATCTTTGAAATTGTTATATGCTCTAGTCTGATATTTTCATGTGTTCTACTACATTTTGTGTGCGTAACATTTTTAAGCTGTGCTCTTCTTAATTATGAGATTAACTTCAATTAATTCTACAAAATTTACTTTACAAGAATGAAAATACTTGTACCATCTAAATACCTACGTAACCTTTATCTACTTGGTCATTATTAACTACAAATTCGAAAGTTAGTCATTACTTTTTATGAATTTTAGTTCACTAAATCTTAAATCCAACTTATTACGTGAGATACTTAAGTAATATGAACTTCTGAGCTGATTTTAAAAGGAAGATGTTTCAGATTAATTTTATATGAATAAGTTGAGGTATAAAGATGTTCAATTTCGATACCAGTGGTATAAACTCTATAGCCAAGCAAGAGCAATGCTAAAGTTAAATCTGACTAGAAAAGAAGATTAAACTTGAGTCAATGATCCAAGATATCTAAGGTGAATATCTACTTATCTCTTGTATTATTTTAAGAAGATTGTGGAGTCTAAATTCAGCCTAGAAGTTCTTAAAGTTCAAATTAAATCTATTCTTTGTAAAGTTGGGATTTTAGATTAAAATAATTATAATAATTAAATCCAGGAACCAAAAAAAAAAAGGATCCTCATGTTTTAGTTCAGCTTGATTTCAGGTTATATCTAATAGATTATTAGAAATATCTGATAGAATCAATAGCATTCTAGAGATGATTTTATACAAATAAACATATAGTAACTTCAAATAATAGAAGAATAATTCTTATAATGAAAATGTATGAAGAAATTCACAAGTTGTGTAAACTTCATGTTATCTAGATATAAGTTTGAGTACCTAGCAGGACTCTTGCTTTATCAGATTTATTTATAGGTATATACCAAAAAGAGTAGTTATTATAGACTATTATTTTAACAGAAATTAGAAGATTTTGATTTAGATAAGTATATGTTTCAGAGATTAGTTAGTTCAGAATAAAATGGGAACTATATTTCTTTTCAATATTATTAGAATCAGAAGTAAGATTGCTAAAAGGGCTATTTAATAATTGCCTACATAACCATACATTCATTGTACGCGGAATCATAGTTCGAATCTATGTTGATTAAGTTTATTTAGAATAAGAACACATAGTTTAGACCAGTGGCCAGCGGTGTGATCAGGACTGCCTTACGGAACCGTTAGGTTCCACTTTAACTAGGGAGGTAATATTTGATTTTGCGTTCATGAAGTAAATGTAACTTTATTTGGAATGAAACAGAATGACTTACTTCCGACATACTCAAGTAAAATTCCTCTTGTCATTTGCAGTAAAGTACCGAAAGAGTTTGCTTATTAGAATATCATTCTGATTGTCCTCCACTATATATAGTTAAATCTATATAAAAGCAGAAGGAATTTGACCAAGACTTTACGGGTAGAAAATTATTATTTAAGGCGAAGGAGGAGCCTTAAATCAAGCTGCTAAATTGATATCCCCTAGTGATGACTTATCAACATCAACATTTAAAGGAAGTTTATTGTTTTACTAGAAATACAGAGACTAAACTATTAGAGAACAATTCAGACATTAATGAAATGTCCCTTGCTTTGATTAAGTCATACAGTAGAGTAACTTCAGAATGTAAAGAAAGTGATTACTATAATGTTATGTTAAAAACCTCTGTTAATATATCCTATTCTAGAACGTGGAATCAAATCAATATTGTCAATAGAAAGATAGGTAGAGTAGTATCATTATAGGTATGAGGTAGATAATCATAATTAAGTCTCAACTTACTAACTCTTTCATAGATAGGTATGATGAAGCGATCTTGAACTAATATACAAGCGAGTAACCTTTTTAGATAGATAGAAAGACAGTAAATCCTAGATCACTATCACATGTTAGGATTATTAACTTGCAATAGATTACCTAGATCAATTTATAGAAATTAGTCAGTTTAAATAACTATAGATTATTTTGAGAGATTGAGTTTACATTAACATTCCTAATTGTACCTACAGTTCATAGTTAAGCATTGTAATATTTTAATAATTAGACCTTCTGTTAGATTTGGTGAGCATTCAATAAGATAAACAGGTAATTATATCAGTAATCTAAATAAGATTAGGTTAGTTAATTATGTCATTAGGTAGCACAGGACTTTTTAAAACTTTAAAGGATCTGAGTTATTACACTACACAATGTATGTTCCTACCACTAGACTAGACGATCATTTTGGCCACATTAATTAAGTAAGTAGGTTTCCACAAATTAAGTTAACTTAAATAGAAAGTTTATAGGTTCATATACCTATTCAGTCAGCATTAGATTAAACAAAAGAAGTAGACGTGAGAAGTAGACAGAAGAAGTAGTGGTGGATGTAGGGGGGGAAGTTACAACACACCACAACACACCTTACATAATCATTGATAATATACTTGGAATCTAGTCTTATAACTTGCATAATCCTTGCATAATCGTTGTGCTGCCCATCCCCTGGTCTAGGTAATCTCTTGTCGGCTTTTACGACATCCATTGGAGACGGAGAGGTCTATTTTCAAGCCGGACACACCACAACACACCTTACATAATCACAGATAACATACTTGGAATCCAATCTTATAACTTGCATAATCGTTGTGCTGCCCATCACCTGGTGTAATCTCTTGTCAGTTTTTACGACATCCACTGGAGACGGAAGGGTCTCTTTCAAGCCGGACACACCACAACACACCTGACATAATCACAGATAATATACTTGGAATCTAGTCTTATAACTTGCATAACCCTTGCCCTCTGGGTGTAGGTAATCTCTTGTCGGCTTTTACGATGTCCATTGGAGATAAAGGGGTCTATTTTCAAGCCGGACACACCACAACACACCTGACATAATCACAGATAATATACCTAGAATCCAGTCTTATAACTTGAGTATACACTGTTTTATATCTAATCACACTGCACTAAGTTTCTTCAATTGTTCCGTTCCTGAACCTTGGATCGTGAACATTGAAAATATCACTAATAGTTTCCAACATCTCTTCTGAAGATGTACCATTCAAATCTTCTATTATTTCCGCAACCAACCGTTCTCTAAGGAAATTATTTCCTAAATTCTCGAATATCACTTGGTCATTCTCAATGTTATCTTCACAGCAACGATGGAAGAACAGGTGTAGGACTGGTTTTCCATGGATGCAGCTAAGGACGATGAACAGCGTCAAGGTTACTAACAAGCAGAAGACCAGAAAACGCCACCACATTTTTGACGTTGAACATCCTTGATAGATCTTGACGAAGAATGCAATGAAAGGCACAATTTACTTGACTTTGTATGGAGTTGTATGGCCGTTTGTATGACGTGTATGGCTTGTATGATGTATGTTTGAGTACTGGAGCGTCGCCATTGTGTGTAATCGATGCGGAATGATGGTGTTCGATTGCTTTGCTTTGTCACTAGGTTTGTTTACAAACGAGCGACTTTTAGTCGCGTTTAATGGCGTTACTGTAATCTTTTGTGAGCAAATGTTTTAAATTATAATTACATTTTGGTAAAGCGTCTCTTTCTCCGCTGCAGTTTATTCATAAGCTTTGCGATTTGACACAAACAGAGTTGGACACAAATCACAGTAGCAGATCTGTCAATTTGCGAAAGTGTTTGGTATGCTGATCAGTGGTGGATTTATACTAGGGGCTAGTCCCCCAGGCCCAGGACGGCAAATTTTCTAGGGCGGCAAAATTTGGAAAGTGAGAAAAAAAAATCCATACAATATATAACTAACTAATTCTTTTAAATAAACATTTTATCTTTCAAGAAATATAATTCAAGTATTATGTATCACATTAAAATTTTGTATATTATTTAATATAAATAAAACATAATGTATAATAAATGCTATATAATACATAATAAAATTCCTGCAATCAATTAGTTATTCTAATTCTTAAAAAATAAGATATCAAAACTATTAAAATAAAATTTAAGTAATAGGGCGGCATTTTCGTGCCCCAGGGCGGCACAAATTTAAATCCGGCCCTGATGCTGATTGTATCGATTCGATACAAAAGGGTCTTTAAACAATGTACTTATACCACCAACCTACTTTTTGTTTCCTTCTCGGCATTTAGAGCCTCTGTGGTTTGTTGTTAGAATAGGACTCCTCCACCTCCTGTGTAGATGTCGTAAAAGGCGACAAAGGGACAAAGGAATCACGCCACGGGATGGGGCAGCAGCATCCATCTGAGTACTTAACATCGCCTGTCAAGCGTGGTGATTATGCAAATCCCCCCTGCACAGCAGCAGGTTGTACGCTATGCATGCTATGGGGCAGGCCTCATCTAGCAGTGGATGTCTACCGGCTGATGATGAGAAGATGGGCAGCAGCATCCACATGAAAACTCAATACTAATACTGTGATCACCAAACCGCCTGCCAAGCGTGGTGATTAAGGCAAATGCCCCCTTTCTATAGGGGAAGCCTCGTCCAACAATGGACGTAAAACTGATGATGATGATGATGATGAAATGAAATGAAAAATGAAATGAAATAAAATTGTTTATTGTCCAAAGTATGAGCTACACAACATTTTTAGTTTGTTTAAACTAAAAGAGCGCCACATATACAACAACTCGTCAAACACATTATTAGATTAGGTATATCATAATTGTATGTTATAATAAGTATAATTAACCTGGTAAATACTATTAATTTTAATCACTTAAGATAATTCTAATATAAAATAAATTAATTAATTTTAAAATTATGGGCTGTAAGAGGGCCACGTCGTAAGATGATGGCTCGCGCAAGTCGCCCGTCTACCTACTCTCCATTATCGTCTTCCTACCGATAACCATTGAATAAATGAGGCATGGTGTCGCCCCCTATTCGTATGCAGATGGTCTGCGTTCTACGAACATCTTAGCGGATGACGTTCCGTCTTGCATAATAATGCGATGAACAATAGAAATGTCGGTACCTATTTATTTTTTCTACGAGGGACCTACTGCCATATAATGGTCTAATGACCATTTTCATTATCATCATCATACGTCCACTGTTGGACGAGGCTATAGAAAGCAATAACATAACACACAAGGTCTATAGACTTCTGCTATCAAAACTATTCAATGATGATGAATGTCAACGACGAACCGATATTTTTAACCGACTTCCCAAAAAAGGAGGAGGTTCTCAATTCGGTTGTTTTTTTTTACCGCATATCTCCGGTGTTTATGAACCGATTTGGAAAATTCTTTTTTTATTTGAATAGATATACTTACTTCCAGATTGGTCCCATTTTTTTCAAAATCCAGTTCTGATGATGGGATCCATGAGGAATTGAGGGAACTCCTCAAATATTGTAGGCATACATAATGGCGATTTTGATATTTTCAGCAACAAACCAAGCATTTGCATTCAGAAAGTATCGTAATCCTTTCACCACTATGGTTCTTTCATCATTTTTTTTCATCCAAATATTTATTTGAATACAATGGCGGAATCCGGTTTTTTAAATGAAAAGTTATGTACTGCATGAATAGTTTTTGAACTGAATCGCTGTAAGAGCTCATGGTAAGGCCTCAGGTCTTCCGTTGGGGCCCAGAGTGATTTTATAGAATGTAAAAAGTTCATTTGCAACAATACATAGATTTTGAGTACTCAGGTGGATGCTGCTGTAATTATCGATTCTGACCATCCAATGCGTAGGTACTTATTTACAATTTGTCAATTTTCTATGAAAAAATTATGTGATTATTTGATGATTAGGAATTTTGAAAAAAAAAGAACCAAAAAAAGGAAAAAATAATTATAAAAGAAAGGGATAGAAAAACATTTTCTCTTTTTGTATGGATAAGTGCGCGGTCCTCGTCTAGGTCTCCACTAAACTAATAACTTTTCCAAGCTAAAAAATCCAGTGGAGCAGGATTCAAACCAACAATTTTCGGATCGGAAGTCGCGATACCTTCCACTAGGGCAACATGGCTCTCGATAGAGCATAATATCACAGTATAATATTGTGCATCTCTCTCACACTATTTTCCATACAATAAAGAGCAACACGATCATTTTAATGGGTCTTAATTAGTTTTGATGTACTTACTTAAAACACGTCAGCAACGCAATACCTAACAGTAGAGGAATTGCGGCAAAGCGGACCATACATCAATTTTCAAGTCCATGGTCAAGGAATTCCTATTTGTCCTGTTATCGCTGACTATTGCTTGATTCTATCTTCATATTTTATTATAATGTAAACGTCCTTTTACCCACATCTATGATTTTGGTTCTACGTTAAATATCTATGTTGGGTCCGACAGAACAAACTCCAGCTCTTTGATCAACTTTTACTTTATGCTGGTTTGTGAGTCTATGTTTCGGCTCCGTAAGTAAGGATAGGCAGAATACATTGGTTGAATAGCTTTGAAAATAATGAACTGTTCACTTTTACAAATCTCCTAGGGGCCCACCTTACGCTTACAAAAAGCATAACATATTTATTATATTGTCACGGGTATTTATCGCGTGTTACCTTATTATTTATTAATCCCGACGTTTCGAATGCGTTACAGCAATCGTGGTCGCGGGCTGACATGACATGACTGGGCTGTCGGGGGCGCCTTTTTAACACGCGATAAATACCCGTGACAATCAAATAAATATGTGTTCTAATCGCGAGAGTTTAAAAATACTAAAACGCATAACGAATGTAAAATTTGACAGTTTTTTTATCCAACCTTGTTGTAGTACCTAAGTAATTGTTAGCAGTAATAGAACTTGTTGTGAAAGAGTTCGTCTGTTTAGCGATTAGACCGCCCATTGTACATTAAGTATTATTTTATTGATGTGTGTAAATCTTAACTAGTTTGTAAGGTGGTACCTACAATAAAGTATTTTCATTCAACCATTCATTCATTAGTTTCTATCGATATTATATCTTTTTGCGTTGAAAGCGCTAATAAGAGTGGCTCGGTGCGATTATTCCCCATTTCCCCTACTTAGGTATTCTACAATGTGCCCTTGAGCCGAGATTACCATACAAATCGGTTTGCTATAGTTGATTAAATATTTTCTTCATAATCGTACCCGCTCGCACTTACTTGGAATATTTATTACGTAGTTATTTTACTAGGTGCTGATATCTATATTTACTGTCAAATATATTTTTAGAGTTCAGTAGCCAAGTGGCAAAAAACGCAACCCTTATCATTTCATCCTTTCCGTCCGTCTGTCCGTTTTTTTTATACTTCTTGGCAAGCAGACAAGCATACGGCCCACCTGTTGGAAAGCAGTTACCGTAGTCTATGGACGCCTGCAACACGAAAGGCATCAAAGCACGCGCGCTGCCGACCTTGAGACATAAAGGTGAAAAGTCTCATGTGCCTGTAATTTCACCGGCACCTTCAAACCGAAATACAGCAATGCGAACACTACTACTTGGCGGCAGAAATAGGTACGGTGTTAGTACTTCCCTGGACGAACTCTTTCACAAGAAGTTCTACTACTAACAACCATTTTACTTGGAAACTATTGACACTATAGATGAAATTTCGAAGATATACATATAGGTGTGAACTGCTATATAGATAATGTAAGAGTAAAATTACAAAGAAAATTTTGGTTAGACACTCCATACAAGTAACTGATGGGTAAAAAAAATATTCCAGTGCAGATAAGCGTGTATGGTATCATTAGATAGGTCTTCAAAAATGATATAAAGGTTTTATAATGTCTTTTTTAGACAATAGTTCGTCATCATCCTAGTGTGGGATCAGGATATGACTATTGGGTGTTATTAGGTGTTATCATCAGCCTATTAAAAGTCCAATGATAGACAAAGGCCTCCTATAGAATATCATGACAAACGGGCTTGAGCCGCCTCCATCCACCAACTTTATCACAAAATTGCTTGATGAAATAATAGCCTAAATAGAAGCAAACTTCATTTGCGTACAAAAGGACTTAAGCGCCCTACTGGTAACCTCCTCTTAACCAATCAAATTACAAAGATTTTAAGCCACTGCAATGCCATTGGTCAATATTTTAGTTCTTCTTGTCTCAACCCAAAAAATTACAACCCATTTAGGTATATATATCGACTCAACCCATTTTGTTAAACTATTCTTGTTTCAACCCAGTTCTAAAACATGTGTCACAGTGAATATGCAGTGGAATTCAAACTATAATAGTCTTCATCATCAGCCTGTAGATGGCCACTGTTGGACAAAAAAAAATGCTGGACATTTATTTATTTAATAAGCCCCAAGCAAAGCAGAGCTTGTGTTATGGGTACTAGATAACTAATATACTTAATACAATACACTACATAGATAGATATGTTTTTTTATTAAACATAGAAAAATACCCAGAACACCCTGAACAAATATCTGCAGATCGCACAAATATTTGTTCCGAGGCAGGAATCGAACCCGCAACCTCCTGCGTCGCAGGCGAACCTTCGCCCGCTGCGCCACAGAGGTCGTCACCACCCAACACAACATCACATACCCACATCTATAGACATCTATCTTCTTCAGATATCATATCTTGGGACATCCATAGTATGTTTCCTCCTCGTAGAATGCCACGACGAACGGTGTTGAGTCGCCTCCTTGATATCGACTATTGTCTCTTTTGCGTCTCGATATCGTAGATATTCGTACTTACCCTATACACTGACAAAATTAGACCCCTGAATTGTGTTGTACTACGCTTCTAGATATGAGCGGTAAATACCGAATTTTGAGCGTGAGCTAGATTAGGGAGATATCCTCCACAAATGCAGATTCGAGTGTTTGCTAATTAGGGATAATTAGTGCACACTCAAATCTACATTTGTGCCTAGATTTATGCGTTAGGATTTATCTGGAGGTGACCAGGTTACCAACTGATAAAGAGCAGAGCATATAGCTCACAGAGCCGACAAACGTAGGGGAATAAAGTTTCTCCAATAGAGAGCACTGGACCACAATAGTAGATTGTATCATAAGGGAGCAAAATAATATTTTTACGGCGAGGGTGCTTTTTTGATTCCAGAGCGATGTGAGTAGCGAGGGATTCTTTAGTAGAATCCCGAACGTAGCGAGGGATTCAAAGTACGTCGCCCGAGCCAAAAATATATTTTTCACACCACCTGCTCGACAATGTCCAATTACAAATCATGCAACCTCAACGTAAAGTACAGCATTGTCTCTCTAGGGATATAAAGTTGTATGAAACTCCCTAGGGATTAAAGTGATTTGAATTTAGAACGTCAAATTCGTGTTGCAAACTCATGGAAAACTCTGAGTAAAAAAATGCCTATATGGCATTGTAAAGAGGTTTGTTCGAAAATCGAACTGGCCACTATAGCAAAACTCGAAAAAAAAGAAATAGGCGCGATTTTAAAGAATGTGAAACAAAAGAGATGTTTGGTGCTGTGATTTTCAATGAATTTTATTGCAATATTTTTGTAATATAATATTATGTCAGTCACAATATTAGTGTTAACAAAAAATGTCGAGCGATAATGATTCTACCCCAGAGTTTATCAAGACAGACGATACTTATTTAATGGAGCCCTGGCCTTTTATTGCCTCGCAGTAGGTGTGAAAAGTAGAGTATGCTCCTCTGGAATAAAGCCTGTCTTCGTCTTGGGCAGCTTGAACCCCTCGCTTCACTCAGGACTCTATATAACTCCCTCGCTACACTCGGGAGTTAACTTTAGAGTCCCTCGTTACGCTCAGGGTTCAATATGCCGCCCGCGACATAAGACACTGCTTTATTCCCTTAGTGCATAATCTACTATTGCGCCCGAGTGTTACACTCTACTTTTCATCACCCACTATGAGAAAATAAAAGGCGCCTCATATTTTATTTCAAAACAAAACCATGAAACCGTGAATAACTTTTCATTTAAAAAACAGACTTCCGCCATTGTATTCGACTAAATATTTGGATGAAAAAAAAAATATGAAAGAACCATAGTGATGAAAGGATTATGATACTTTCTGAATGCAAATGCTTGGTTTGTTGCTGAAAATATCAAAATCGGCATATGTATGCCTGCAATATTTGAGGAGTTCCCTCAATTCCTCATGGATTCCATCATCAGAACTGGATTCTGAAAAAAATGGGACCAATCTGGAAATATATCTATTCAATAAAAAAAATAATTTTGCAAATCGGTTCATAAACGCCGGAGATATGCGGTAAAAACATTTAAAAAAAATACAACCGAATTGAGAACCTCCTCCTTTTTGTAAAGTCGGTTAAAAATGACGATATCGCGGGCTGTATTTCGCGCGTTTCTAATTTGTGTTTTTTTATTCAGCCGGTGGCGCGACTATGGGCCATCGTACCAGCCAGTATTTATTTAAACAATATTTGCAATATTTCCAAATTTAAAAAGGGCGCGGCAAAGATAATTGCGGCGCACTTATTTGTGTTTGATTCATTTCAAGATGTTCCAAATTCAAAAAGTGCGCGTAAAAGATTTTTGCGGCGCACTTATTTGAGTTCGATAGTTCCAAATTTAAAAAGTGCGCGGCAAAGATAATTGCGGCGCACTTATAGAAGCTTCATTCATACAGAAAACACCACCTTTGGGTGCACTTAAAGGCGAACCAAGTCGTCCTTTTCGAATAGATGGGATGAAAAACATATATACACACACATACATACATATATATAGCACACACATAGAATATACCGGGCGTAAAAAGACTACTCCCGAAAACTGAAACAGTGCATTCAGACCATGATTCTGAAAAAACACGAAACAAAATGCTCACTTTTGGTCCACTTTTTTCGTGTTTTCTTTTGTAAATATCCATAAAACATCGTTCAAAGAACACAAAAACCTATTTTTCATCATTAAAAACACGTTAATAAATAAAAACGTCAAAAAAATCAATGAAAACCACATGAGAAATATTGGCCCTACGGGTCGATCAGCTGACCGGGAGCGTTGAACTCGCGCGGCCGGAATAAATGCGTACATTGCTGGCTGACAAATACGATACGAAACGAAAAAAAAGGTTTTCTCCGGTATGAATCACCTCTCATGTGAAAGCTATTTATATAGCTATGATATAGGTAGCTTTACCGATACCTTCAGTATTCGGGAGCTGTCTTTTTACACCCCGTATAGTGTATGTAGTATATACATTATGTTCATATATATTAGGTACAGAAGGCCAGCTCAGTACCTATAATAAGCGATAACAAGCACAAGCAACAGACGCGTACCCACGACGATTTCGGTAGAACTCGGTCGAAACGCGTATCTATGACGACTTCCAAACTTGATACTTTGAACGATTTTTAACCGACTTCAAAAAAAGGAGGAGGTATCGTCGTTCATCATGGCATTCTATGTTTGAATTTGATTCCTAATAGGAATGAACCCACTTTTGAAGAGGTTATTATGGAATGAAACTGCTTGGTAAATATTATCCCGGTTTTATTATTCTATATTCTCCATGATCCATTCCAGGTGTTCAGTTAGAGAAGTGTACAGCACATCCTTTGTGTAACACGGGCCTCTGTCTGCCGTGACTCCGGAGCGGATAGCGTGAAGATACCATCGACTGGATTGCTTCGTCGCGTAGACGCCACCGTAGCTTGGACAGAGGGCTACTTCTAAATGAGATAATTTTATAATTTAGTAAAACAATCATTACTCGGTAGTCGTAGTTTCTGATACACCAGATGGGCATAGTAGTTATGCCGAGGGTCCGGCCTCCCAATTACAGTAACAAATGGCAATGGGGAACGCAACAATGGGGATCATTTTGGCAGCCTTCGCACTATATAAATATTTTGAAACTTGAAAGGAGGAATATTTAGCTCAAGATGTTTCCCATATTCAAGTTTCATCAGATTTAGATAGTGCTAAGGCTGCCAAAATGATCCCCATTGTTGCGTTCCCCATTGCCATTTGTTACTGTAATTGGGAGGCCGGACCCTCGGCACAACTACTATGCCCATCTGGTGTATCAGAAACTACGAGTACCATGGTACTATAACACCCAGACCTGGAACAAATATTTGCAGATCGTACAAACATTTGTCCCGCAGCGGGAATCGAACCCGCAACCACTTGCATCTAAGCCAGCTACTCGCCTTCTTTTAGGAGGAATTAGTTCATTGACTGATCTTAATGATAGAAAACTCCAGTGTGGTAAAAGAACAATTAATAGTATACCTACTTAGCTAGCCTAGTCTTACCAATGAAGGCATTAACTTACCGTTGCCGTAAGTCGCACAAAAAGTGGTATCGTCTCCATTCTGTAGGTCACAGTTTTCGTTTTTATTCTTCTCAAAAAACACCGGTTTCAGAGCACTGCTTAGATCCCAGGCTGTTGTCTGAAAGATGACATATATAACATAACATAACACCGAACAGTAACATACGTAGTCTTGATCCCACACTAGGGTTCCCTGTGTAGTGGGTATTAGGAACTACGAGTATCATGGTACTATGACACCCAGACCTGGAACAAATATTCTCAGATCATACAAACATTTGTCCCGCAGCGGGAATCGAATCTCTTGCATCTCAGCTCGCCCGCGCCAAAGAGTTCGGAGGTATATTGCGTTTATAACGTACACTTATAATATATTGATAAGCGACGTCTTTCGATGTCGTTTAAATACCATCATTATTCACGTGAACATGTTGCTTGGGTAGCCACTACACCACCAACTGAAGAGTGATCAAGGATGCGTTTTTTGACTAAATAAGTATCATCAAAAAGGCCATAAATTACAGTTTTTCAGGAGATTTACTGGACGAGGCACTTAATTGTATTAATATCATTGGTATAAGAATTTTAGTCATCAATGATATAGAAATTTGGAAATCAGGGTTAACGGCAATGTGGGCTTTTCATTTTCGATTAAAAAGAAAAAAAATAGTTCAAATTGGTTCGATAGATGGCGCTGACTCAACTGTATCAATCAAGATTGTCTGTGGTGCACGCGTATAAAACTATTATTCTAAGTAGTCTGTGGCTATTAGTCATGATATTCTGTTTGTGATTGCTTCTTGAGTGTGCGCTAGTGATTTCGTGGTGTTTTTAGAAGTTGGCAAAAATAAATACTACGAAACGAAAATTATTTCTACGTTGTCGATGTTGACATTTCACTTTACTTTGACACTTGACTGCTACGTTACAGAGCAGCGTCATCTATCTTCAACGCTGAAAGCATGATTTGAAACGGCCGTGAAAACCCCTTGCGGCCTTATTACAGAACATGGACTAAATCTGAATTTAGTCCAGGCGTACTAGTCTAGGATTAAATATCGACATTAGGTATATGCGACTTTAAATACGAAAGCAGATGGTTTGTTTTCCGAAATTAATTCTCGCGCTACTTCGCAAATTTCCAAAGTATCAAACTGACGGATTGTGTCACATCACAATAAGAGATGTCCAAATTCTTACCTCTAACAACAAGCAATCAACTATCAATTTATAGACCATTGCTAAACTAGGGGGCTGCTTGGTTTTAGATAAACCAGAGATAGTCCAAGCTTATGTAATTTTTGGCATAAGCGCGGAATATCTAGCTCGAAAGCTGCTTCTGGAAAACAAACCATCTTGTTTTGTATTACAGTCGTATATACCCTAGTTCGATATTTAAGCCTAGACTAGGTAGTCCTGGTTTAAACCCAGACTAAGGGCATTTTTTTATAATAACGCCCTTGACGTTTAGTCAATCGATGACTTTCAGAAATCGCACCCCGTCCTTATTAAGAAGTAGGGATATTTTAATGCGCGCTTACCGCTGATTTCCCCAGAGCACCTTCACCGGTTCCAAGACACGCTGGTCGAATTCCATCATTGAAGGTCACAGGCTCTTCCAGCATTAATAATGCTAGATCGTTATCCACCTTCCCGTCTTCATTAGAGAAGTTTCCATGGATTTTGATCTGCGATATCTGTATATTGAAAGCAAATAGAATAAATGTCAGAGGCCCAATTCTCTAAGTTAAAATAGAGTTCGGATCATGTTTCGATCTTCTATCGATGTCTTAAATGATAGAAATGGTATGGCTCTTAACTTAAAATACAACACTGTAATGTGATTATATCGAAATGTGACCGAAACTTGAACGATTCAAAGTTTTTTCTCTAATTTTAGCTTAAGTAGATGGAGTCTCTCTATACTCTTTCCAATTATATATATAACCATCCTACTCTAATAGTAGTCACCGTGAATAAAAAGTAGACTAACTTGTTATTTATGACGGAGCAGAATACCAACTTTCTGTCAATTTACAATTCAGTCTCGATTCGCTTAACTTTCAGTGTAGTTATGAAATAATTTAGAGAATTGGGCCTCTGAGTATAAATATGTATCTAACTGGGTAAACCATGTTACGTTTCAGGTTTGTTTATTGGAAACAAATACCTAAACGTTAAGTATATGTAAACTAATTAAACCGAGGACTGATCTCAAAAGTAGTATCTTGAACGCTCAGTGAGTCGTGACGAGATTAAATAATGAGATGCAAAAAATAGTGTAGGTAGAACACATATTTATTGAACGAGCGAAGTGAGTTCTCTGAGTCAAGTTGGAAGAATCGGCGTTTGTACGTATGTATGTATGTATGTTTGTCCGATGAAAACTTCCAAACCGTTAATCCGATCTTCATGAAATTTGGTATGGGGGTAGATAGTATTGGTACAATTTGTAGGTAAGGTTATGAGCTATATCAATCTGGGGGTTGCTGAGATATTGGGGTCCAAGAGGGGGACGCTTACGTCATTTACTTCCGAGTGCTTCTGGGCGGGACGGAATCTATACCGCATCTCTTCTCGGGCTTTTGTGAGTATAGCGCTATCCACTTTCTAATCGGGGCTCATGGGCGGAGTTAGCGTGGGAATTTTTCGTAAGGAGTGTCGTCTTAATTTGCAAAACAATCGTTAATATCTCAATGAGCTTGAAAATGATGTCGCCAGCCTTACCCTAACGTTTTTCTCATCGTCTCCCATCACCTGAAGAGACCTCTTGCCGAGAAAAACCAGTACATCATCAGGGTTCACCGTGGAGTTGAAGAAGTTGACGCACCTTGCAGCTGAAATCAAGAAAATATTGGAAATTACTTGTTAAGATTTGTACAAAGGGCCATGAAGCGTTCATGGATGGTTTCACGATCTCTGTGGCGCGGTATGCGAGTAGCCGGCTGAGATGCGAGAGGTTGCGGGTTTGATTCCCGCTGCGGGACAAATGTTTGTATCTGCAAATATTTGTTCCAGGTCTGGGTGTTATGGTACCATGGTACTTATAGTTCCTGATACCCACGACACAGGGAACCCTAGTGTGGGATCAAGACTACGTATATGACTGTTGGGTGTTATGTTATGTTCCATAAGCGCAAGTCGCGTTAGGTTTACGCTAACTAGTTTCTTAACAACTGCCTAGTAAGCGTAAGCGTTGTTGAATGCTCAAAATGGAAGGTTAGAAAGCTTATTCAGAGACCTCCTCTTAAAATAGCTGGTATCATAATGCATATAATACACAGAAACAAAATAAAGAGATAGCTAAACCACAAACAATAGATATCTGGCTCAAAAAGATAGAGAGGCAAAATAAATCCTATCCTAGGATGCACAATGCACATTGGAATGAAATGCATATTTATAGACTGTACCTGTCCTGGTTTGAATACAGGGATTAGAGGCTTGGTTGTAGAATGCTGTTTATGTGAAAACAATTATACACTATCTAGAATTTTTTTTGTTACTAGTACTTGTATACAGGGTGTTTTTTTTAAATGGGACAGTATGGGGATATCCGAATCCATAAGAGATATGGGAAAACTGTCTTTGGAACCATTTGCACATTTTGTATGAAAATGATTTTGGCATAGTTATTTTTTTGGTCAAGCGTGAGTTCTCCATAAAAATGAGTAGTTTTGATCAAATTTTTTTTAATGCGTATCGACTCAATTTCATGTAAGGATTGTTTCTTTGTATCGGAAGAAAAAAATCTGAGCAGCAGAAGTTAGTCAAATTTAATAAAATGTTTTCTCATACAATTTGTAAGCAATCTGGTACATACGTTAATAAAACTATCGCAATAAATTTTCAAAATGGCCTCCCTCTTTCTGTTTCTAGGTACGGGTACGTTTCAGAATACCTCTTGTGGCCTTAGACAAAGATTTTCTTATTAAAGTTTGACTAACTTCTACAGCTCTGAATCTTCTAATTTCACGAGACCATCAAAGCAGTAGAACAACATTCACCACACATCTTTGTCTAATGCCACTAGAGATGTTCTGAAACGTGCACGTACGTGGATCAGCAAGTGGGAGGCCATTTTGAAAATTTATTGCGATAGTTTTATTAATGTAGGTACCAGATTACTTACAATTTGTATGAGAAAACATTTTATTAAATTTGACTAACTTCTGCTGCTCAGATTTTTTTGTTCCTATAAAATGAAACAATCCTTACATGAAACTGTGTCGAACCGCATAAAAAAGATTTTTGATCGAAACTACTCATTTTTATCGAGAACTCACGCTTGACCAAAAAAATAACTATGCCAAAATCATTTTCATACAAAATGAGCAAATGGTTCCAAAGACAGTTTTCCCATATCTCTTATGGATTCGGATATACCCATACTGTCCCATTTAAAAAAAACACCCTGTGGTGAAGCATCTAACATAAAGAGCAATTTACGCAAGACACCCAATCTAAATTACTGGTTTCATTAACCTCATTAATCAAATGGCTTCATTAATCTTTATCAATTATTTGAGAATTCTAAGGAGTTGAAGTTGTTCAAATGTGCGCGCCCGATTCTGTTGCGCCAACGAGACCCAGAGATGGCGTATGCAGTCTTCACAGAGATGATATTTCTTTGATTTTACGGACAAATGAGGAACTTCACTGCAGTTGGCTCGCCTGCTGATTGGGGCAGTCTTTAGTGAATGTGTTTTTTTTATCTGCTCTAAGAGCTAATCAGAACTTCGGATATGGGGCTAACGTCACGGCCTCTTCGTTTTTTCGCCTTGATCTTGAAAACATATTTGGGATCACGAATTATCAAAAATATATATTAATACAGTGAAATCAAAGCAAAATGAAACATTAATTGTCAGTGGAATTAGTGGAGTGACATTTTTATGTATTTCCTCTGTAAAATCAGTGGCGACTTTCAGTGGATGAAACTAGATTTGTTTTTATGCCGGCCGGGAAAATTTTGTGTACAAAAGGAATATCAAGAGAATCTGAAGCTATCGTCTGCAATAATCCGATTCGTCTATCAGGACTCTGAAGCGTGTGCGCAATTGGTTGTGATCAGATTGTTTTTTCGCCGTGTGGCAACCCCAGCTGACGCACGTCAAAAACAGCTGCTCTTATTTATTTTAGTTTTTATTGTAGTTTTTACTGTTAATTACCATAAAACTTACGCTATGTTGTTAAAAATAGTATATTTCACACGTGTGAGTGTTTGTGTTCTATAAAAACATATGAAAAAACTTTGGCAAATTTCGGACTTGGAGACAACGGTTGACGTGTTTGAAAATCCACAAGAGGAAAGCAGTTTGTTTCCAGAGGGTGCTGTGAAGTGAATTACACACCAAACTGTTAGCTGGATTACATTGCTGTTACCTGGGGAGTATTTTTTGTTCTAATAACATAACATTTTTCTCACCTCACACACGTTACCACACATTGACTCGGCTCCTTGTGAGTCACTTACACTACACATTACGAATAGGCAAAGTTTTGCACTCTTTCGCCTTGACAAAGTTTGGAAGATGATTGTAGTCTAAACACTGCCTCACACATACATAACTACAGAGACACTTAGAAAATTACAAAAATATTATCATTCTTGTTCACTAACTGGCCCCAAAATACCTACTAACTGTAATCTGTAGGTTGTACTTTCCACAATAAAACTAATTAATTGTACCGGAGTAGTATTTAGTTAAATGCATGAATTTATTGTTCTTTTTTTTACTAATTTGTAGTAACCAGAGTAGTCTTACTTTGTAATCTTTCCTTTACTTGTGTGTCAAGTAATTAGTAGTGAGAAATTCCAAGTAATTTTTAAATTGAGCTGGTAATAATTGGTTATCTAAGCAAGTGTTATTTTTCTTGTTACTTTTAATTCTATTACTAGAGTCTTGTTACTTTCTACCACCCCCATCTATACTGATTGTTTTTTTTTATATTTCCACCTATTCTATACCTGTCACTATATCCATTTCTAGATACCCACTTGCCTACTGCTGTGTTTCAGAATACCATCCACCATGATGACTCGGAGGGCATGCAACTTGGAAGCCAAGTACAAGGGGGCTGTGGCAGAGCTCAAAGAATCCAATGAGATTCGCAGCCAGCTACTACAAGAACGTGACGAGAGTGAGGCTGAAATGTTGGTGATTCTTGGCAAGAATACATGCCTCAAGAAAGAACTTTCTGAGCTTCACTCTCAATATGAAGCCGTACTCGAGCAGATGGACCGTCTGCAGTCCATGTTACATTCCGTGGACAGCTGCCATGAAACCTACGAGGTGTTGCTTCAGGAAAATAAAGACTTACAGCATGAGCTTGCGGAGTGCAGATGTAAACTAGAACATTTAGAGTCGAAGCATGTGCCCTCAAATAATAATTATAGGAGTCTGGATTTACAGACCGAACTCATGGCCAGTTGTTCTAACATCTCAATGATAGATCTCACTACGCCAAATTGTAAAAGTAAATTTCTACAATTGAAAGGGAGTAAAAGAATAAAAAAATATGTAAGGCTAAGTAATTTTATAAAAAAAACTGAGAAAAAGCTTAAAAAGCATAAAAATGTCCTGAGTTATGCAAAGCATATAAAGCAAAAATGTAATATGAATGAGGAACTTAATTCCTGCTATAATTTGATTGGACGTAATTCAAAAGAGTTACTTGATATGTCAGAGGTAATCAAAAGTTTAGAAACATCACTTCGTGATGTAACGTGTAAATATAAAAAAGCTGAACAAGAAGCATCTGACAATATTCAGAAAATGAATAATATCGTAGAGATACTGAGTGATGATAGCACATATGTACAAGTATGTAATAGTAGCTCACAGACGGACCTTCCTTTATCAGAGCCTTCTGGATCAGCTTTAGGTGCTTTAATACACATGGCACCATGTGCATCGCAGAGACAAGCTAAACCTACTGTTCAGGTTGAAGTAGTTTCCACACCTGGTACGCAGTCTCCGGTTAGACAGGTAAAATCCTGTCGGCAGACCCGGAAGACTGTAGTGTTTTCAGATAAGATAGGTGTTGGGATGGGTTTGCTTCTTAGTGATCTGTTAGGGCAAGTTGTGACAAATAATTGCTTTCCAAATGCCCCTATTCACAAACTTATAGATTCTATAAAGAGGGAGGATTGCTTTGACAACGACACCACTTTGTTAGTACAATTAGGTGAGAGTAGTGGTGTCATGCGATTAGATATTATTAAGCTGGTTGAGACTTTGCTACACAAGTTAAATTCAGGATTGGGAAAATTAATTTTATGTGCTTTCCCTTACTCAAAATCTTTGAGTGCCAAAGACAATCAAAAAATATGGAATCTTAATTTAATGCTATATAATTTGACATGTCGTCATAGAGACGTTTTGTATTTTGATACTAATAATTTTATTATTAATTTTGTTTTGACAAGAGATACTGTGTACCTGAGTAGACATAGTAAATTAATAATTGCTAAATTGTTAGCATTTAATATTTTTGATCCCGTTATAAGTACTATAACGCAGTTCACCGACAAGCCCGTAGTTAGTAGTAGTACTAATGAGGGCAAACAAGTAGGAGTAGCTGACAGTCATTTAAACTGACGAGTTCGACAATGAGACAGCCGGGCACGTTAAATGTAGTACATCAAAACGTGCAAGGCCTTCCCAGCAAAATCTTAGAATTAGAATTATTTTTAATCCGTTTTAATGTTGATATTATGTGTGTAACTGAACACTGGATGTTACAATTTGAGTTACTCCCTTATTATGAGAATTATAATATTGTAAGTTCATACAAACGCAAGAACGCCATACGTGGGGGTTCCTTAATTGTTGTTCGAAATACTTTAAAATGCAAGGAACGTAAAGATGTTGCAAATCTCACTATTGAGAGGACTATTGAGCTATCTTGTGTTGAGCTAGAGCGGCATATCATTGTAAGCGTTTACCGTCCCCCTGACGCAGACTTCGCATTATTTGAATCCACTATGGAAGAAGCATTGCTTAAAACTTTTGTTCGTAATAAAATGCTAATAGTCTGCGGAGATTTCAATATAGATATTCCGGTTAATCCTCTATCTGAGAGGCTGCTTAATTTATTTAAATGCTTTAATTTATATCACCTCTTCGAAGAACCTACAAGGGTGACACTAACAACATCCACCTGTTTAGATAATATTTATTGCAGTAGTGTTCCAGTTAATAAATCAGTAATTAAACATTTCACCTCAGATCACTATGGTCACAGTGCTATATTTACTTGTAATTTTGTAGATGAACCTAAGGAATTCACTTATCGGCCTATCACAGAAAGTCGCATTAAGAAGTTCCAGGGCAGTATTGAACTCAAAATGCCCCTTGTACCGTGCGTAGATGATCCGAATGACCTTTTTACTAGTTTGTTTAAGTTGATATGTGAGGAACATAGTGAGATATTTAAGTTAAAAAAATGTAAAGCTAGAGCTAATGTCGGGTTAGCTGATTGGGCTACAACCGGTATTTATAGAAGTAGGAATAAATTATATGAACTCTATGCGGCTAGAGAATCAATGTTGCACGATCCATCGTTTATCTTGTACATAAAGAACTATTCCAAGACCTTCAAAAAAGTTTGTCATGCAGCAAAATCATTGCATTTGAGAAATAAAATAGAAAAATCAGCAAATAAAATTAAGACAACTTGGAAATTAATAAATAATGAAACAGGTAAAACTAAACCTCGTAGTAAACAAATTAATTTAAACGTAAACAATACAACATTATCAAATAATACTGAGGTCGCAAATGCCTTTGATAGTTTTTTCTCTAGTATACCTAATTTTGTGACTCAATCTTTAAAATCAACTGCCTCTGGAGCATCTACTTTATTGGAATTAAGTGTTGATAAGTGTGAGGTCGCGTTTAGTTTCAGATACGTTAATGCCAATGATATTGTTAAGACATTTAAGTCACTTAATATTAAAAATACTGAAGACCTTTGGGGAATATCTACAAAGGTGTTAGGTGTTATAATTATTGATATTGCGCCGTGTATGGCCTACATTTTCAATGGATGTGTTGACGAGGGAGTCTTTCCTGATCTTATGAAACATAGTAAATTAATTCCTTTGTTCAAGTCTGGTAACGAAAAAGATCCAGGTAATTATAGGCCAATTTCTATATTGCCTGCGTTAAGTAAAATCTTCGAGAAACTTATTCTTACTCAGTTATTGTCACACTTTAACCTCCACGGACTTCTTCATAGTCATCAATTTGGATTTACTAAGGGTCGTTCGACAGCCGATGCTGGTACCATGCTCTTAGAACACATATTTGAAGCATGGGAGAACTCGCAGGACGCGATCGGAGTTTTCTGCGACCTGTCCAAAGCTTTTGACTGCGTGAGGCATGATACTTTAATTTCCAAGTTAAAACATTATGGCATACAAAATCAGGCAATTAATCTTGTAAATTCTTACTTATCCAATAGGATCCAAAAAGTTGATGTTGGTGGTGAAAGGTCTTCAGGATCGACTATTGTCATGGGGGTGCCACAGGGTTCAATACTAGGCCCTTTTTTATTCCTAGTTTACATTAACGATCTCCCTTTTTTTGTGAAAGACATATGTGACATAGTTCTATTTGCTGACGATACTTCTTTGATTTTCAAAGTTGATAGATCTAAAGCTAATTACGATGATGTAAATGATTCACTATCGCGTGTTCTTGAGTGGTTCACAGTAAATAATCTTTTGCTTAATGCTAAAAAAACGAAATGCATCAAATTCACATTGCCTAATGTAAAACATTATCCAACTAATATTAAAATAAATGGGGAGACACTTGATCTTGTCAAGTCTACCATTTTCTTAGGGCTTAATATTGATGCAGGGTTGCAGTGGGCACCACAAATTGTGGCTCTTGCTGGTAGACTTAGTTCCGCTGCATATGCAGTTCGTATAATAAGGCAGCTTACTGATGAAGCTACAGCTAGGCTTGTTTATTTTAGCTACTTCCATAGTGTTATGTCATATGGTATCATACTGTGGGGTAAAGCAGCAGATATCCAAGCTATTTTTGTCTTACAAAAACGGGCAATACGTGCCATTTATAAAATGAAGTCGCGTGACTCCTTGAGGGAGCGTTTCAAAGAAATCAATATTCTTACAGTAATATCGCAATATATCTATGAAATATTATTACATACACATAAACACTTGGATAGTTTTATGATAAAAAGTGACGTGCATGGTATTAACACGAGAAATAAACACAAACTTAATATACCAAAATTTCGATTAAAAAAAGTAAGTGGGTCTTTTATGGGGAATTCTGTACGGTTCTATAATAAACTTCCAGAAGGTGCATTTAAACTTCCTATTCGAAGATTTAAATCCTACATAAAGATGAATCTAATTAAGAAAGCGTATTACACTTTTGATGACTATATTAATGATAAAGCCGCGTGGCCTGATATCGCTCTGCCCCTCGACTGCTAAAATGGAAATTTGCAATATCTGTACTTACCTATTTACATGTTTGTATTAGATTATTATTTATAAGTATAACAAGCGTAGCGTGTGCTGTCTTGCATATTTTTGCTGATGTTTATTTACTTTTGACTGCCTTCCTAAGGTTTTTAAGTTCTCATTTACTATGTATCAGCAACTCCTTGCTCCGAGGCACCACACAGGCGCTTCTCACCTAGTGGTAAGACGGACCATTTATGTAAGCCAAGCCGAGTTTGTTGCCTGATTCTTCTAGGCTTGGTCGCGTTGGAACAGGAGTAATTTAATTTTATATAAGACGATTCAAAATGATCCTTGTGATTTCAATGAATAAAGTTCTTTTTGACTTTTGACTTTGACTTCAGGTCAGTGGGCAATTTACGTTCGCACTTGTGGTTGAACAATCTAATTTTCCCTGAATTCTCAAATAACAGCGATGAGCCAGCCATGTTTACATCTTGGTTGTCAATAACATATTTTTTCTTGTGCGCAAGCACTTCGTGGTAGTGGCTATTTACACGCCTAACCATATTTTGGTCCTTATCGAGTCTGGATAATCCAGTGATTTTGATGGGATTTTTTGCGTAAATTGCTCGTCAAATTATTCTGTCAAAACATACCTAATTGGTGAATCATAGAATTGACGTACCTTTGGTCAATTCTCTTTCATAAAGCATAATCGTTTGTTTGTAGATTTACGTAATACAATTGGTAATTTATCATTCATACACATACCTAATCACTTGTCGGAAGATTTTACGTAAGAAAATTGGTAAACTCTGCGTCCATTTATTTGTAAACTGTGTTTATTTAATTATTTTACACAAATGAACCTAGCTGTGAACTTTTTTGAAGTAATATAAATAAATTACTGTTTCTGTTGCGGTGTTAGGTCCCTATATTATTGGCATTATTACACACTTGCAACCTTGTTGCATTTTGTTGTAATACGGTAGTAATACATTCATACAGCCTTACCATAGGCCTACATGCCCTGATAAGCTTTCAGCGTTTCAGTGAATGTCAAGGGATGCTAGCCATAGGACATTGTAGGTGTTAGGAGTGCGTTCTTATGTGATTGTATAAACTAATAATTCAGTCGTAGCGATTCTAAGGCATAAGTGTAAGTTATTCAATTGTGGCATAAGTTATAATTTGTAAATATGTCTCAAGCAAGTCAGGAAGCCTCATTGGCTTTATTAGAGCGGAAAAAAGAATTATTGTTTAAGCGAATGAGTAGTTTATATACAACTGCTAGGAACATAATGTCTTTTGAGGCAAATTCTAGGTCAAATGAAAGCTTTATGGCTGATTCAGAGACGGTGGATGAGATCCGTAACAGGTTTGAATCCATTTTAGATGAAATAAACCTGATAAAAATTGCTTTGAAACCTGATTCGAGTCCAGACTATGCATGTTTAGAATCATTTGAGGATTTGCATATCCGGGTGAAGCGAGTGAGAAATAAAATAAATTCCTTTAATTCCACGGTTCCCTCATCACACGAATCGCATGTGGTCGCTTCAACATGTATTAAATTGCCTCCGATTGAATTGCCCAGCTTCGATGGCAAGACTGAAAATTGGCCCATTTTTTATGAGTCATTCAAGGCTAACATACACAACAATAGTAAGCTGTCAGACTCTCAGAGGGTTCAGTATCTTGTAGGGAAGTTGACCCATAATGCACTGAAGGTAACCGCCGGAATAGTCCCAACTGCTGATACATATAAAATAATATGGGAAAGCTTAGTAAAAAAGTTTCAAGACAAACGCTCTTTAGGTACTCATTATCTAAACAACATACTAGATTTGAAGGCAAGTTCTCATAATGCTAGTAGCCTAGATTCATTCATTGAAAGATATTCTGCCTCAATCTCTGCGATGAAACAGTTAGGTATACCTGACCTTACTGATTTCATTCTTGTGCATTGTGCATTAAGAAAAATTGATAGTCAAACCGCTCAGGCCTTTGAAATGTCAGTACGGACTACAGAAATTCCTACTGTATCCGATTTAGTAGGATTTGTACAGGATCAAGTCAAGATATTAGAACGTTCCCAACCCGCTAATGCTCAATCGAACATGCGGCATGCATATGGTAGTGGGTCAAATAAGGTAGTAGTTACATCACGTGGTCATAATTACAAAACTTTCATTGCGAGTGAGAATATAAATCAAGATGCTACTCCTTCTGCACCCGTAGCTACACGGTGTCCTTATTGTAGGGAAAATCATCATGTGTCGCTGTACAAATGCAATCAGTTTAGGAACACGGAAAATGCAAGTGTGCGATTTGAATTTGTAAAATCCATACGTGGTTGTGTTAATTGTTTAAGCACGGCGCACACTTTATCAAGTTGTGACTCATCATCAGTTTGCCAGGTATGCAAGAAGCGACACCATACTCTCTTGCATTTTGATAAAAGGAAAGTAAATTCAAGTACCCATGTACATACTACGGAAATAGGGTGTGGTTATGTATCGACGTCGCTACGTTCTCCTCCGCCATCGGTGCCGCCGTGCGTTCGTGATATAGGCAATAAAGTGGATAATTACGTACAAAACGCGTCTATTGGTGACGCGCACGGTATATCAACGCCGTTGGCACATAATTCCGCGGCATTACTTTCAGCCGAAGCTGAAGCGAATTCGAAGTCTACGGTCTTGTTATCTACCGCTCAAGTGTATGCGAGGCCTAAAGGTAGTTCTGAGCAAAAAAGGGTTATTAGATGCCTGATTGATAATGGTTCACAACATAATTTGATTACAACAGATTGTTGTAGGAATTTGAATTTGATAATTATACCTTTGAGTAATTCATTTGTCAAAGGTATTGGATCTACTTCGCGTCTAATAATAGGTTGCGTGTATTTGGATATTGAATCCCGCGTATACCTAGAACATAAATACACAATTCATGCGTTAGTGGTAGAATGTGTCACTGATCAGTTACCAACGCAGTTCATAGAATGGAATACCAGTATGGATCATTTCCAAGGTTTGCCACTTGCAGATTTAAGTTGGAATATACCGGGTGAAATAAATGTCGTGCTAGGTGTTCAGCTCTTCCCGTACATTTATCTGGGAAATAGGGTTGAATCTGGTTCACGAGCTCCACCTGCGTTGCTGACCACTTTCGGATACGTAATAATGGGTGATTATCCGCACAATAAAGCTAAGCATAGCTCGTCTTTTTCGGCGTTGGCTTTGAATGATATGGTGCAAAAAATTTGGGAACTAGAGGAAGTAACTCATACGCGCCTGTTATCGCCTGAGGAAACCGATTGCGAAAATCTCTTTACTTCATCAATAACCCGCGATGAAATAGGTCGTTATACGGTGTCATTACCATTCTGTAATGATCCGTCTGAGCTAGGAAATTCTCGCGCGGCTGCTCATCGTCGGTTTATGGTACTGGAAAGGAAAATGCGTCAAGCTCCGGAATTACGAGCTAACTACAATACGGTGATTCAGGATTATATCAACAATGGTTATTTAAGCGAAGTTAATGAATCCGAAATTTCTGAAACCGGTTACTACATACCCCATCACGCCGTCGTTCGACAGGACAAGCCGATGCCGCGGATAGTACTTGACGCGAGCGCAAAGACTCATACTGGGATGTCATTAAATGACATATTGCACATCGGTCCTAATTTGCAGGCCGATCTGTTCCTACTGTTGATAGACTTCCGGTTGTTTCCGATTGCGATGAATGCTGACATTAAATCTATGTATTTAAGGATTGGAGTGACGTCTGATCAGCGGAAATACTTACGAATCCTATTTAGGTTCAAGGAGGATGAAATAATTCGGACCTTCCATTTCAATTCGGTTCCATTTGGACTTAAGTCAAGCCCATACATAGCTATGCGCACTGTGCGACAGCTGGCGACTGACATGAGTCCAAATTACCCTGATGCCGCAAAGGTAGCTGAATCTAGCCTGTATATGGACGATCTGGTGTACTCTGCGTGTAGCGAAGATACCGCTAAGCAGCTCTCGTTAGACCTAATTAAGATGTTCAAATCAGGTGATTTTGAGCTTGTGAAATGGGCTAGCAATTCATCAACTCTTCTAAATAGTCTTCCGGACTCTCATCGCAAATCTCTCGAATTTGACGTAGAAAACTCTTCGAAGGTCTTAGGTCTATCATGGAACCCGTGTGACGATAATTTCTTCTTCACCTCTTCGCAAATTGCCGAGAAATGCACAAAGAGGAATATACTGTCAGTAGTTGCTCGGTTGTTCGACGTCTTGGGTTTGGTCGCTCCCGTAATTCTATATGCTAAGTTACTCATAAAAGAATTGTGGCTGTGCAACAGTGGTTGGGATGATCTAGCACCCGAAAATATAATCACACGCTTTTCGGCGCTTGCACAAGAATTAACCTTACTGGATACCTTGCGAATCCCTCGCCATGTAGGTGTTTGTACGGATAGCGTTGTTCTTCTCGTCGCTTTTTGTGATGCTAGTATGAATGGATATGGGTGTGTTATTTATGTACACTGTACTTACCCTTCAGGCATCCAGGTCCGTCTACTTTGCGCCAAGTCGAAGGTGTCGCCAACCAAAGTCACGACGCTTGCACGTCTCGAGCTGTGTGCTGCCGTGCTAATGGCTAAATTGGTGAAAACCGTTCGTGAAACATACTCTTCGCGTATTCATATTGCAGGGACATACGCATTCTCTGATTCGACGATTGCGTTGTCATGGATTCATTCCTCACCGCATCGTTGGTCAATCTTCGTCAGTAACAGAGTCGCTCAATGCCAAGAAAATTTGTCTGCTCATCATTTCTACCATGTCTCTGGTGTTGAAAATCCCAGCGATTGCCTTTCTCGTGGCATGCTGCCGTCTCAACTAGTTTCACATAATTTATGGTGGAATGGGCCTACTTGGCTTCGATGCGCTCCTGAGGAGTGGCCGGTTAGACCCTTCTCTCCTTCGAATTGCGGCGAACTTCCTGAACATAAGTCGACCGTTATGACTGTAGTATCTCAGGTAGAGCAACCCATACTGTGTGAGTTGGCTCATCGTATCTCTTCATGGGACAAATTACTGCGCATTATCGTTTACGTAATTAAATTCGTCCGACCGAAAGCGAAGATTGAACTAAGATCCAATCAGGCATTGATGATCGCTGAACGAGCTATGGTTCGCGATGTACAATCAGTCCATTTCGTAAAAGATATAAAGTTAATCAAGTCTGATAAAATGCCATCAAGGAAACTTCAAAATTTGTCAGTGTTCATAGATGAAGAGGGAATTCTACGGGTTGGCGGAAGGCTTTCTAAATCAGACCTTCCATTTGATGCCAAGTACCCTGTACTTCTTCCTAAACATGACCACGTTGTAGACTTGATCATACAACATTATCACATTACAAATTGTCACACTGGACCTGGTTTGCTCATGTCGATCTTACGACAGCGATATTGGATATTGGATGCCAGGAGTGTCGTCAGGTCCAAGGTGCGCAAATGTAATGCGTGCTTTCGAGTGAATCCTAATCATCCGATCCCTAAGATGGCGGATCTTCCTACTTACCGCGTGTCCGAAGCGAAAGCTTTCGTTCACACCGGAGTTGATTATGCTGGTCCGATTCGTATCACCCTTGCGCGACGCAGAGGCCAACATTCTCAGAAAGCATATATATGTCTTTTCGTATGTCTCGTAACGAAGGCAATACATGTAGAGCTGGTGTCAGATCTGACGTCTGATGCTTTCCTTGCAGCTTTCAAGAGATTTATATCTCGTCGTGGACCAGTGTCATGCTTATATTCAGATAACGGCACAAACTTCGTGGGAGCAAAGGCTAAATTAGACGAGCTGTATAGTTTCTTATTAAACGCTAGCTACACGTCTTCACTCTCCAGCGAGTTGGCCACCCGTCGTATTGAGTGGAAGATGATCCCCCCTCGGTCGCCGCATTTCGGTGCTATGTGGGAATCTAACATAAAAAGCTTAAAAACTCATATGTATAGGGTAATAGGAGAGCAACTTCTCACCTATGAAGAGTTGCAAACCGTGCTAGTGCAAATCGAGTGTATCATGAACTCGCGTCCTCTTAGTGTGGTATCTTCAGATCCTTATCCAGAAGTAATCACGCCCGCACACTTTTTAATGTCATCTCCGTTGCAATACCTTCCAGCTGCTAACTTGTCAGATCAGCGGGTTAACTTATTACAGCGCAAACAGTTGTTAGATAGCATGGTGCAATCTTATTGGAAGAAATGGCGTCTAGAGTATTTGCACACACTGCAGGTGAGGCAAAAATGGGCTACTCCAGATAAACCTGTTGAAATTGGGACTGTCGTACTTGTAGGGCAAGATGATTCTGGGCCGTTGTCCTGGCCGTTA
The DNA here is from genome assembly GCA_951392215.1 of Epirrita christyi. Lineage (NCBI taxonomy): Eukaryota > Metazoa > Arthropoda > Insecta > Lepidoptera > Geometridae > Epirrita > Epirrita christyi. Next base: position 11,985,251 of record OX595856.1, on the reverse strand, counting down.
GGAGTGATAACTGAGGTATATCCAGGAGCTGATAATATTGTCAGGGTAGCTTCTGTAAAGACTCCATCAGGAACGTATAAACGCTCAGTACAGAAACTGTATCCAATTCCAACTCAATAAAATATACTTTAATATGATAAAACAGTGTTTGTCATTGGAATATTATATAGATATCAATAATAACTCTAATAATTCGTTCGCTTACATATTTTTAAATTGTTAGTATAGGTAGAGTCAATATTCTAATTATGTTTTTTTTGATGGCTTTTCAATCTCATCAATATTAATTTATTTTCGAGAAGTCTTCCGACTTTCCAAGGCCGGGAGCATGGTGAAGCATCTAACATAAAGAGCAATTTACGCAAGACACCCAATCTAAATTACTGGTTTCATTAACCTCATTAATCAAATGGCTTCATTAATCTTTATCAATTATTTGAGAATTCTAAGGAGTTGAAGTTGTTCAAATGTGCGCGCCCGATTCTGTTGCGCCAACGAGACCCAGAGATGGCGTATGCAGTCTTCACAGAGATGATATTTCTTTGATTTTACGGACAAATGAGGAACTTCACTGCAGTTGGCTCGCCTGCTGATTGGGGCAGTCTTTAGTGAATGTGTTTTTTTTATCTGCTCTAAGAGCTAATCAGAACTTCGGATATGGGGCTAACGTCACGGCCTCTTCGTTTTTTCGCCTTGATCTTGAAAACATATTTGGGATCACGAATTATCAAAAATATATATTAATACAGTGAAATCAAAGCAAAATGAAACATTAATTGTCAGTGGAATTAGTGGAGTGACATTTTTATGTATTTCCTCTGTAAAATCAGTGGCGACTTTCAGTGGATGAAACTAGATTTGTTTTTATGCCGGCCGGCAAAATTTTGTGTACAAAAGGAATATCAAGAGAATCTGAAGCTATCGTCTGCAATAATCCGATTCGTCTATCAGGACTCTGAAGCGTGTGCGCAATTGGTTGTGATCAGGTCAGTGGGCAATTTACGTTCGCACTTGTGGTTGAACAATCTAATTTTCCCTGAATTCTCAAATAACAGCGATGAGCCAGCCATGTTTACATCTTGGTTGTCAATAACATATTTTTTCTTGTGCGCAAGCACTTCGTGGTAGTGGCTATTTACACGCCTAACCATATTTTGGTCCTTATCGAGTCTGGATAATCCAGTGATTTTGATGGGATTTTTTGCGTAAATTGCTCGTCAAATTATTCTGTCAAAACATACCTAATTGGTGAATCATAGAATTGACGTACCTTTGGTCAATTCTCTTTCATAAAGCATAATCGTTTGTTTGTAGATTTACGTAATACAATTGGTAATTTATCATTCATACACATACCTAATCACTTGTCGGAAGATTTTACGTAAGAAAATTGGTAAACTCTGCGTCCATTTATTTGTAAACTGTGTTTATTTAATTATTTTACACAAATGAACCTAGCTGTGAACTTTTTTGAAGTAATATAAATAAATTACTGTTTCTGTTGCGGTGTTAGGTCCCTATATTATTGGCATTATTACACACTTGCAACCTTGTTGCATTTTGTTGTAATACGGTAGTAATACATTCATACAGCCTTACCATAGGCCTACATGCCCTGATAAGCTTTCAGCGTTTCAGTGAATGTCAAGGGATGCTATATATATAGTAGTTATAGTATTTTTTGTTCTTTGTTAGAACTTCTTGTGAAAGAGTTAGTCAGGGAAAGTTTTTTCTGCCGCCAAGCAGTAGTGCTCGCATTGCTGTGTTTCAGTTTGAAGGGTACGGGTGAAATTACAGGCACATCAGACTTTTCATCTTATGTCTCAGGGTCGGCATGCAGCGCGCGTGCTATGCCTCTGGTGTTACAGGCACCCATAGGCTACGATATGTACTTTCCATCAGGTGGGCCTTATGCTTGATTGCTTGCCAAGCAGTATTACAAAAATAATAATAGTAAATGCAAGAGCAGACGATGACAGATATATGCCTTGGATATTTTTCGCCGTTTCACATTGTTTGCCTTTACTTTTTTAAAAGAAACTTTCAAATCATAAAATTAAATGCCATAAATATTATATAGCAGTGTTATTGTAAGTAAAGGCGGTGTACCTAATGAAATTAGCCTTCGCTCTGACTCGAAGCGAAAAATACAAAAATATAAAACTGACTTGAAACTGGGTTCCGTATATTGTAGCTTATATTTATAAAGAACCACCTTAGACGGGTGCTAAGTTAAACTAAGTATGGTAAGCAGTATGAGGTGTCGTTCACACCTGATCTACCTATAATTTGCACAATCAGGTAGGTACTTACATGGTACATACAGGTACCTCTTTATCAAAATGCCACATAACTAGAAAACTTTGGCTGCGCCCTTAAAGGTCATGCCCTTAATATTATTAAGTAAAGTCTTGCTAGGGTGCTAGAGCCCTCTGCATATTAACGAAGTTTGCTCCTAACTTGGATATAACTCCATGAAATTTTGTTAACATGAATATTGAATAATACACTAAATATTCTAAACCAAATAACTTTTCATTTAAAAAACCGACTTCCGCCATTTTATTCGACAAAATATTTGGATGAAAAAAAAATGATGAAATAACCATAGCGGTGAAAGGATTATTATACTTTTTGAATGCAAATGCTTGGTTTGTTGCTGAAAATAGTAAAATCGCCATATGTATGCCTACAATATTTGAGGAGTTCCCTCAATTCCTCATGGATTCCATCATCAGAACTGGATTCTGAAAAAAATGGGACCAATCTGGAAGTATATCTATTCAAATATAAAAAGAATTTTCTAAATCGGTTCACAAACACCGGAGACAAGCACCGGTAACAAACATTAAAAAAAAAAAAAAACAACCGAATTGAGAACCTCCTCCTTTTTTTGGAAAGTCGGTTAAAAAGGCGGCTAAATTGCTGTTTCTAATTGATATAGTAATACAAATGATGATTAAACCTAAACTAAGTGTTTGCGCGTGCAATGCGCGTGTTCAGCAAAGGCATTTACATGATGCTCAACAGTGACATACATAGTAATGATCCCTCACTAGGAATCCCTGTGTCCTGCGTATCAGGAACTACGAGTACCATAGTACCATAACACCCAAACCCGGAATAAATAATTTGCAGATCATTTAAACATTTTGTCTTGCAGTGGGAACCGAATCTGCATCTCTTGCGTCTCAGCCAGCTACTCACCCACCACGCCACGGAAGTCGTCTACAGAACAACTACAAAACGGAACCCTAAAACACTATAGTTCTTTTTGTAGACACTTTAATTTCTTTGTTTTTCAAAGCGGGGTGGTGACGATTGCTACCTTTTGTTGTAGAGTTTAGACCCATTGTTGTTTCGCTTGACATTACTTAGAGAGAGGAAAGTAGATTTTTTTGTGAGTATGTGTTTTATTCTTTGTTTTCTAGACATCAATTACTGGTATGAATTGTATGAACATACTTGCGTTGCGAGCCGTGGTATTATCGGCCTAAAAATATGGAGTAGTTACTGATATATGCTGTGGTTATGATCTAGCGATGCGCGACTATGAATAAAAGTATTCGAACTAGTCGACTAATAAACTTATCCAACTAGTGCGACTGAAGTCGGGAAAACCGAATGAATTCATTCATCCATCCAAGTCTGGTATTGGCGTAAGTAGGTACTTTGATCACCAATCACAATGTTCCGCCGCCTATCGCCGTATCGTCGGCACAGTCGCCGCGAGTGAATTCGTATCCATTCGGGGTTTTCCGCTGCAGATCGTACAAGTATTACTGAAAATAGTATTCGTTTATTCGAATAACTTATCTAGTTTAGCACTATTTTTCAAGAAGACAGAAATTCAGTAGTAGTATTAATATACTACTATACAGGGCGTCCCACGGCTATGCCACATGGAGGGAAAGTACCTTGAATATTGCAGATGGAACATTTTACTGAAAGAGACATTATTTGAATTTAAAAAACAATTAAAACTGCATTCATAGTTATTTAAATAATTACATGGTTGAACCGGGAATCGAACCCGTTACACGAGAAAAATAATCACCTGTAGCTTTATCATACCGATCAAAAGGCTTCATCATAAGGATTATTTTTTGCAAAATAACATAGTGTCAGAAATAAAAGGAAGACCATGAATTTTAACAGGGTGATTATTTTTCTCGTGTAACGGGTTCGATTCCCGCTTCAACCATGTAATTATTTAAATAACTATGAATGCAGTTTTAATTGTTTTTTAAATTAAAATAATGTCTTCTTTCAGTAAAATGTTCCATCTGCAATATTCAAGGTACTTTCCCTCCATGTGGCATAGCCGTGGGACGCCCTGTATATTCGATAGTAAAATATAGTTATAGTTCGCGCATCGCTATTATGATCCCTTGTACTAATAGATCCCTTATGCTAATAATTTAGTTACTGATAGATCTGAATCCTCCATCGACTCCTGTGGGTGTCGTAATGGGCGACTAAGGGATTACGTAGGGATGGGTAGCAGCATTTACCACAGTACACCAATCAGCCTGTCAAGTTTGGTGACTATGATAAATTCCCCCCATTGCACACTATTGGTGTTATTATAAAAAATGCCCTTGGTCTGGGTATAAACCAGGACTACCAGTCTTAAAGATCGACCTAGGGTATATACGACTGTATTATAAAAGCAGATGGTTTGTTTTCCAGTAGCAACTTTCGAGCTAGATATGCCAAAAATGACATGCTTGAACTATCTCTGGTTTATCTAAAACCACGTAGCCCCCTAGTTTAGCAATGGTCTATAAATTGACAGTTGATTGCTCGTTAGACGTAAGAATTTGGACATCTCAATTGTGATGTGACACAATCCGTCAGTTTGATACTTTGGAAATTTGCGTAGTAGCACGAGAATTGATTTCGGAAAAAAAACCATCTGTTTTCGTATTTAAAGTCGCATATGCCTAATGTCGATATTTAATCCTAGACTAGTACGCCTGGACTAAATTCAGATTTAGTCCATGTTCTGTAATAAGGCCGTTAGTGTTGTTTTGAATATTTCTGCTTGTGCCAATATTATAAGCTAAAGCATGCGGCGCAATGTACTATGAAATCTGACGACCTCTGTGGCGTGGCGGGCGAAGGTTCGCCTGCGACGCAAGAGGTTGCGGGTTCAATTCCCGCCTCGGAACAAATATTTGTACGATCTGCAGATATTTGTTCATGGTGTTCTGGATATTTCTCTTGTATAATAAAAAATATCTTGTATCTAATGTATTGTATTAAGTATAATCAGTTATCTAGTTGGTACCCATAACACAAGCTCTGCTTAGCTTGGGGCTAGATAATGTTGTGTGAAATGTCCAGCATTTATTATTATTATATTAAATCGTAATTGAAAGCAATTACCAGTTCGTTAGACAATACCGGGGCTGATCCCTGATGAAGATGTAGGAGAGTTGCGTTGGTCAGCCGCTGACTGAATTTACAAGACAAGTATTTCCTATACGAGCTATTCGCAAAATGCTTTTGTTGACCAGGAGGTCTAAAAAAGCCACTTTATATGAATCATAATACGACGATTCATATAAAAGAATTGCAAAGGATCTGCTTAGAATTTGGAAAACGAATTGCTACCAGATGAATTGCTCAATGTGGCAAATTCATCTGGTAGCAGTACATTTTCCGAATTCTCAGCAGATCCCTTAGCAATTCCTTTATATGAATCGTATTATGATTCATATATAGTGGACTTTTTAGACCTCCAGATCCGGTAATTTAATTAACCGAACTTATTGGGCAATTTTTGTTGGATAAGACATGTCCTGGCTGTTGGCTTGATTAGGAGTGTGTTATTACTGGAAGGGAGCGTTAGCCAAAGTTGGCCGTGGAAAGGAATAACATAACACCTAACTGCCACATACTTAATGAATGGCGCTGAGCTCACCACTTGTCACGTCTATATTCCTGTGATTGTGCAACCAACGGTGAAAAGAGGTCCTTTAAGGCTCTGCCTATCCCTTCGGAGAAAAAGGCGTGTGTTTATGTATGTTTAGAGCCTTCAGTAAGTAAGTATACGTACCTAGTTGATAAGTTAAGTTTTGACCATTCAGGCTGGAATTATTGTTTTTTTTACCTTGATTTTAAGAACCTAAGAAACATTTTAACGTTTTTTCTGCCACAGTGGCTGAACGGAAACACGATAATTGTCGCAAACTTCGCGAATTGTTCAATAACTCCCGAAAGCTCGACTCGTTTTTTCAATCTCGAAAATCACTCGCAACTTTTTAATCATCCCAGTTTTACGATTCGAATTTTATTTTAATAAACTCACCTGTTATTAAAAATTTGTCGTTCAAGAGTGCACCGTCGCAGATGTATTGAAATTGATTGTTTGTTGTGTCGTTTTTGATGAAAATAGTTGCGATCCAGGGGAAAATGTTGGAGACATCGCTGTTGTTTCCATGGCAGATGTTAGTCTGGAAAACGAAATTTATTTGTTACTTAGGCCCAAGATTACGAACACATACACTCAGTTGTCAGTGTATAGTGTATACACGCGAGCAGTTGCTCGAAACCGGTTGTGCACGTCGCACAACAATAATAACGCATTACCTAGTTCCAAGTATGACGAATAAGTGTCTGTTTAAGCAGGTAACTACTTTATTTTTAACTGTATCTAATCATACCTACATTCCTAACGTTTATGTATCAGCTAAGACTCACTAATAGCACTATCCCTACAAACCTTGGTGGTTTTATAAGTGCTATTTCTATATAATAGTTTAATACAATGTTAAATGGTAAATAAATTAAAAAAAAATAAAAGATGCAGAAACGATCTTTAGATTTTAATGACGACTTTAAACACTAATCTTTCATTATATCGTTGCAATCGTTGCGATTTAAGAGGAGATAAGCAGTAGCTTAAAAAAGAGCGCGTATGAAGTTTGCTTCTAATTTGGCTAATTATTTCTTCAAACTAGATGAAGCTTTTGTTTTTAACCGACTTCCCAAAAAAGGAGGAGGTTCTCAATTCGGTTGTATTTTTTTTAATGTTTGTTACCGCATATCTCCGTCGTTTATGAACCGATTTGGAGAATCCAGTTCTGATGATGGAATCCATGAGGAATTGAGGGAACTCCTCAAATATTGTAGGCATACATATGACGATTTTACTATTATCAGCAACAAACCAAGCATTTGCATTCAAAAAGTATAATAATCCTTTCACCACTATGGTTCTTTCATCATTTTATTTTCATCCAAATATTTAGTCGAATACTATGGCGGAAGTCGGTTTTTTAAATGAAAAGTTATCTTCTCTCTGGTGTGAAATGTCATACGTCAAAACAAGACAAAACATTATTTTAACTATAATAGGTTTCAAAAATGATTATGAATAAGAAGGGTAGTGTTTAATGCATTTCTGGAGTGGTACTAATTGCACTGCCATGCCTAAAAACCCTACGACTAAACTAGTTTAGTTTAGTTTAGTCGTACTACTATTAGTTTAGTTACTACGACACAAACTTAATGATAAACCCTCTAAAAGTTAACGATCGCTATACAAGGAGCTCCACATGTATATAACCGGTGTAAGCGATCCAGAAAAGAGGGTTTTTTTTTATGCTATTTGGCAAGCAGACTAACTTACGGCCCACCAGATGGAAAGCAGTTACCGTAGCCTATGAACACCTGTAACACCAGAGGCATCACACGCGCGATGCCGACCCTGAGACATAAAGATGAAAAGTCTCATGTGCCTGTAATTTCACCGGCACCCGTACCCTTCACACCGAAACACAGCAATGCGAACACTACTGCTTGGCGGCAGAAATAGGTACGGTGGTAGTACTTCCCCGGACGAACTCTTTCACAAGAAGTTCTACTACTAACAAAAAACATGAGATAGTATGAGAGTGGAGGGGAAAACTCTACCTACGAAAATGCACAACGTTTCCGAAAAAAAGGTATTATTATAGTACCTAACATCTAGACTTAAAAAGATTCTCATTACTTTAGCTATACTTAGAACTTTCCCAATTTTTCCCGTTTTGGTATTTTACGAGGGCAAAGGTTGTAATAATCGCCGTTAAATATTATTTATTGCTGTAAACACTGATACAAGATGGTGGTTGGTAGGTTTATCTTGTATAAAGATAGCAAATGGCTCACGAATAAAATTTTTAGACTGTTCCCGGTTTTCTTTATAATTAATGGTTTGTAAATTATAAGGATTATAATTTAATGTTTATTAATACGTAGCGGATTTTTGTCGTTATTTTATTACTTAGATATTAATTTATGTACCTTTTATGTTACTTTTCAATGGTTAATGTTACTATACTAATAATTTCGCTAGCTTTTTGGGCATCCTGCCTACGGTCGGTGACCTAAACTCTATGTTTTATCAATAGATTAATTTTAAATATCATCATCATTATCAGCCTGTAGAATCCCAATGTTGGCCATAGGTCTCACCCTAGAATGAGTGCTTCTTAACTCAACCCAATGAAGGTCAACCCATTTAGGTATTTATATCGACTCAACCCATTTTAGAATGCCAAGATGAACGGTCTTGAGCCGCCTCCCATACTGAGATTTTAATTATATGTTTAAACTAGTTGCGCCCCGCGGTTTCACCCGCGTGAATAATGATCAAAATTGATGATGATGAAAAGTAGCCTATGTGTTAATCGAGGGTATAAGGTATCTCTACTCCAAATTTCCCTCAAATTCGTTCAGCTGTTTGAGCGTTTATGTTTGTTGAAGTAACAAACATAATAGGTAACAAACTTTCGCGTTTATAATATTTATACACATATACACATTTTGGCTGTAATGCCTTACACATAAAATATAGATATATACTGTGGCGGGCTTTTTTGTAGGACTATTTAAGATAAACATTTCTATCATACATTACTTATGTGTAACTCTAGCGTTTTTGGCAGCGCACGCCAGAATAGCTCGCAGATGGTAGATTTTTTCCTAATTACTTGACACTTATCGTCATGTTATGGACAATTCACACAATATCTTTATAAATTGTAGCCTATGTGTTATTCTAATGTATAAGCTATATTATTGTAAAGTTTAATTAAAATCCATTCATTAGTTTTTACGTGAAAGAGTAACAAACATCCATCCATCCATACTTACAAACTTTCGCGTTTATAATATTAGTAGGATAGTTTTTTTTCTGTTTGAATAGCCTGTTTATGAATAAAAATAAATATTCATAATTTTTTTCTAACTTAATTAGAAAATTACAGAATGTTTTTATCATTCCGTAAAAAAATATTAAATTGTTTCATCATTATCATCAGCTGGTCGAAGCCCACTGCTGGACATAGGCAACCCCTGTGAACCCTGTGAATACCACGAAAAGCGGTCTCCATCCACCGACTTCCTGCGATCGTTTCAATGTCATAAGTTTATAGAGAGCAAGAGTCAATGGTCCTCAAACCTTGGGCCAGAAAGACAACATCCCAAAAAAAAGGGAAACTCTAATTTGATAATTTATTTTAAAATAGAAAAGTCGAAAGGAAACTCTTTTATTTTTATTTAAACTGTACCTACATAAAATGAATTACGTACACTGAAGCAAAAATATACATCAAGTACAAAGTTCCTAAAGGTGGTGCGTTTACAAGGAGGTAAATGTTTTTAAAACAAAACAAATGTTAATGTTTTTTTGTGTTATAAAATTCAAAGTCCTGACTGACTGACTGACTGACTGACTGACTGATATATCAACGCACAGCCTAAACCGCTGGTACTAGAGACATGAAATTTCCAGGGTGTGTTCCTTTTAGGATGAAATGGCGCACTAAGAAAGGAATTTGCAAAATTTTCCCTCTAAGGGGATGAAAAGGGATGAAAACGTTTGTATGAAAAATCGTATTCCTTGGACTTACAAACTTGAAACTTGGCATAAATGTTCTTCAATACAAATGATAAAAGTGTGCTATAATATATTTTCTAAACTTACCCTTTCAAGGGGTGTGATAGAGAGTTAAAGTTTGTATGGGATTTATTTAACGCGTGGTTTAATTTGCTTGAAACTTGGCATAAATATTCTTCAGTACAAATGATAAAAGTTTAAGCATATGTATTTTTGCAAACTACCCCTAATAGGGGTGATGAGACACTGTCTAACAGACAGACAACCCCTAGCCTCAGCCACCTACAGAGCCTACCTAAAGACTTGAAATTGGGAGAATATATTCCTTTTAGATTGTAGGGTTTACCAAAAAAGGAATTTGGAAAGTTTCTCCCTCTAAGGGGTCCAAAAAAGGCTTTTAATGTAAAACAAAAATGCTCTGTATTTCAGAAACCGTTGGTAGTAGGTACATGAAATTTCACATGTAGATTCCTCAAATGAAATTAACAAACAAATATTTCAGCGATACCTGAAATTTTGCTGAAAAAAGGGAAGGGATCGTTTTCTTTGTAAAAAAAATACACGTTACGATGAAACTAGATTTTAGTGTATTTCAACGTGGTAAAAGTTAGTTTCACGGTGGTATTGTTGAGTTTAAAATATATTCAGGCCCTCAAGTTTGAAATGGGACCCCTAATTGAAAAACATGAGTGAGGTGTCGTTTCAAATGAAATCAAAAATGTTTTAATTTTTAATACTCAATTTTAATTTATTTATTTAATTTTTAAAGAAGACCTCAATGAAGTCGATCTGATGATGGAAACTGAATTCATAAACAATTATTTGCCTACAATACCTAGAATAGTCGTGCTTAGGCTCTTTTAATTTTTTTTTTTTATCTTTAACGGTAGATGAGGGCCATGATCTGATGATGAAGCCAGGGGGGGGGGGGGCATGTTCAACGGATCTCCTTAACCAATAACAGTAGAATGGTAGTGTTTGGGCTGTTTTGTATTGGTTTTGTGAGACGGCTGACAATACGTGACAGCCAGGGTCCAAAGATGAAAATGGGAGAGTTAAGCCTCTTCCACTTACATCATCGGACCCTGGCTGTCACGTATTGTCAGCCGTCTCACCTCTTCGAACGGTAACAGTAGAAGGGTCGTGTTCAGTGGCGGTCCGAGGAAAAGGGCGGAAAAGGGATCCTAAGGAGACCCCCCCCCCCAAATTTTTTCCCCAAAAAATAATAATAAATTTGCCTGTTTACACTTCTGAAATACAAAATTTTTGCGGCTCGCTTCGCTCGCCGCTTCCTGTTTTGAAATTATTTTTCAGCTAATCACAAAAACTTTAGTTGTTTACGTTTCTGAAATACGTAATTTTCACGGCTCGCTTCGCTCGCCTCTACCTCAGTTTTGTTCCTTTTTCCGCTAATCTTGGTGCTAAAATCATATGAAGTTTGCCTGTTTACACATCTCAAATACAAAATTTTCGCGTCTCGCTCCGCTCGCCGCTGCCTCTACTGCAGTTCTTTGTTGGCTAATCTTGCATCTTAAATCATAAAAATTTTGGATGTTAACACTTCTGAAATACAAAATTATTGAGGCTCGCTGCTCTCGCCGCTGCCTCTTTTGTAATTTTTTTTCAGCTAATCATAAAAACTTGGCTGTTTACATTTCTGAAATATGAAAATTTTGTGGCTCGCCCCGCTCGCTGCTGCCTCATGTATGAAACTTTTACCGCTGGTCTTGATACTAAAATAATAAGTACAGTTTTCCTGTTTACACTTCTGAAATACGAAATTTTTGCAGCTCTTTTTGCTCGCCGCTGTCTCTTTTGTGGTTCCTTTTCAGCTAATCTTGCTACTAAAATCACAAAATCTTTGACTGCTTACACTTCTTAAATTCAAAACTTTCGCAGCTCGCTCCTCTTGCCGCTGCCTCCAGTTTAATTAATGTTCCGCTGGTCTTAACACTAAAATCATAAGAAATTTGCCTGTTTACACTTCTGAATATGAAATCGTTCGCGGCTCGCTTCGCTCGCCACTGCCTCTTCTATGGTTCTTTTTCAGCTAATCTTGCTACTAAAATCACAAACACTTTGGCTGTTTACACTCTTCAATTCAAAATTTTCGCGGCTTTCTCCTCTCGCCGCTGCCTCCGGTTTAATTATTTTTCCGCTGGTCTTAATACTAAAATCATAAGAAATTTGCCTGTTCTTTTTGGCTTGTCTTGCTACTAAAATCACAAAAACTTTGGTGATTCACACTTCGTAAATATGTACGAAATTTTCGCGGCTCGCTTCGCTCGCCGCTACCTCTCTTCTAATTCCTTTCAAGTTATCGTGGCTTGGTATCATTTGAGTTCCCATCTCACGACCTTTGAGCGTGGTCGCGGTCGGTGCTCATGAGGAAGGACCTCAATATGGTCAACGAAACGTCAGCAGGAGAATAGTAAAGTACCTACGTGGTGTATAGTCGTAATTTTTTTAAACCTCTCATATAACTATATGAGAGGTTTAGAAAAATTATGAAATTTAGAATGAAATACAAAATTTTTCCTGTTTTGTAATTATTTTTCAGCTAATCACAAAAACTTTAGTTGTTTACGTTTCTGAAATACGTAATTTTCGCGGCTCGCTTCGCTTGCCTCTCCCTCAGTTTTATTCCTTTTTCCGCTAATCTTGATACTAAAATCATAAGAAGTATGCCTGTTTACACTTCTCAAATATGAAATTTTCGCGGCTCGCTCCGCTCGCCTCTACCTCAGTTTTCAGATCAGTTCCTTTTTCCGCTGGTCTTGATACTAAAATCATAAGAAATTTTCCTGTTTACACTTCTGAAATACGAAATTTTCGTGGCTCGCTCCGCTCGCCTCTACCTCATATATGATACTTTTACCGCTGGTCTTGATACTAAAATAATAAGAAATTTGCCTGTTTACACTTGTGAAAAACGAAATTTTCGCCTCTGGTACAGCTAATTTCCAGCTAATCTTGCTACTAAAATCACAAAAACACTTCTTAATTACGAATAGTTCGTCAGGGAAATATGCAAAACTGGTCAGGAAAAGTCAGGGACACCCTGATGAGGACCCCCCCCCCCCCAAATCCTGGGCCGTGATCGCGCCTGGTCGTGTTTGATCTCTTTTGTGAGACGATTGACACGTACTTACATATCGACCGAGTTCTATCATAACTATCATTATTGTCATCCGGAATAAGTCCAATGCATAGATAGGGGATGGCTAATAGGAAAAAACAAGTGTTTTTTGGAAAACAAATATATTTCTTTCCTGTAGGCCTCGCGGGCGAAGCCGCGGGCAGAAGCTAGTGCTATATAAAGTGCTGACAAAAAAGAGGGCCGAGCTAAGTATATTTTTTAACGACCTCCTTTGCGCGGCTGGCTAGACGCAAGAGGTGTGGGTTCGATTCCCGCAAATATTTGTTGCTGATCTAGGTGTTGTGATACCATGGTACTCGTAGTTCCTTGATACCCACGACATAGGAAATCCTAGTGTGGGTTTAGGACTATGTATGTGACTGTTGGGATGTTATGTTATTATTATGCTACAGTAAAACTACAACGCTGATTTTTAGCACCTACTGCTGTTTCCTATCTACTGTTCTAGGTAGGAAACAGTAGGTAACAGTATAACCCATGAAATATTCATTTTAAGGACGCGCAAAGTACTTTACACGAATAATAAACTTCCCGGAAACGGAAACACCTCATCTATAAATAACCGAAGTGAATATACATACCGACTAAAGTAACCGACTAAATTTCAGCCCCTTCCAACAATTATCTCCGTATAAATATTTACCCAAAACAAATTGGGGAAATAATTAATTGAGCTTCCTCAAGATATCTGGGGAGATTCGGGAGATAGGTAACTGACCATACTGACTGACAGGAATTGATGAACCGACAAAACAAATAGGTATAGTAAATGCCTTTTCGGGCAATTACACCTTTAAGAGTTATGTAATAATTTATTCAGAGACATACAGATTATTAAGATTCCAGGGGTGCGATTCTTGAATGTTACTGAGTGACTATATATCATCAAAAAGGCCGCAAATCACCGTTTTTCAGAAGATTTTCTGGAGGAGGATTCACTTGAATTGATATCATAGGTATAAGAATTTTTAACCGACTTCCCAAAAAAGGAGGAGGTCCTCAATTCGGTTGTATTTTTTTATTTTTTTTAATGTTTGTTACCGCATATCTCCGGCGTTTATGAACCGATTTGGAAAATTCTTTTTTTTTTGAATAGATATATTTCCAGATTGGTTCCATTTTTTTCAAAATCCAGTTCTGATGGTGGAATCCATGAGGAATTGAGGGAACTCCTCAAATATTGTAGGCAAACATATGACGATTTTGATATTTTCAGCAACAAACCAAGCATTTGCATTCAAAAAGTATCATAATCCTTTCACCACTATGGTTCTTTCATCATTTTTTTTTTCATCCAAAATTATTTAGTCGAATACAATGGCGGAAGTCGGTTTTTTAAATGAAAAGTTATTAATTAGACGCATTCTACCACGGTACTTGTAGTTCTTTGATACGACACAGGAAGGCCTAGTGTGGGATCAGCAGGGCGATTCTAAAACGTCGGAAACGTTTCCGATCGGATTCGTTAGTTTTTCATTTCGATGTGGTAAGTAACTAAAACAATTTTCTCTAGTAAAACACAGTAAAAATAAATAAATATTGTATATTACTGTGTTTTGCTAGAGAAAATTGTTAGAAAATAGATTTAGTTACTTACCACATCGAAATGAAAAACTAACGAATCCCTTCGGAAACGTTTCCGACGTTTTAGAATTGCCCTGCTGGACTATGTGTAGTCACATAACTGGGTGTTATCTTATGTTAATGTTATGTATCGTGGTTATGGTAGGTATCGTTTTTACATGACTGAGAAAAATAGATGTAAAAGTTCAGTCGATTATCTTTATTTTTACAATCGCTATTACTAGTAACACATTTATCAGAATCTGATTCACTTTCAAATCAGTGACCCGAACAAGAAGATGCATCAAAAACTTTTCATTTAAAAAACCGACTTCCGCCATAGTATTTGACAAAATATTTGAGAAAAAAAAATGATGAAAGAACCATAGTGGTGAAAGGATTATTATACTTCTTGAATGCAAATGCTTGGTTTGTTGCTGAAAATATCAAAATCGCCATATGTATGCCTACAATATTTGAGGAGTTCCCTCAATTCCTCATGGATCCCATCATCAGAACTGGATTTTGACCAATCTGGAAGTATATCTATACAAATAAAAAAAGAATTTTCCAAATCGGTTCATAAACGCCGGAGATATACGGTAACAAACATTAAAAAAAAAAAAAAAAAAAAATACTACCGAATTGAGAACAGGAGGTTCTCAATTCGGTAGTATTTTTTTTTTTTTTTTTTTTGGATTTATGAAGATATATTTTGTAAGATGACGATGGATAGATCATTAGTTTTCGTAGAACCGACCACATCAATGTACCTACCTAGTGTCGTGTAGTGAGTTTAATGAATAGTCGAGAGCCGTTCGCACGCGATACCGCGTCATCCATCACCGGGGATGCTAAAGGATGAACACTTACAATGTGAAACAAATGCAGAAATGTAGATGCGGCATTTTTATAAAGTAATTTCCTAATAAACTCTAAAATCTTAAAATCTTATTATGTAGTATTCAATGGTTATGCTAATTTATAATAGGAGTTTCACTACGTGATAGAATTGGTTGAATAAAATACCCGTATAAAAAAAATATACAAACGAACAAGATATATTATTATTATTATATTAAATACCTAATTATTTATTGGAGGTCATTCTAGGTACAATAGTTTGTTTTAAATATATATTAAAAAATCAAATGTTTCCTCAGTAAAAAACATATTGTTTTGACATACGGTTGTGTAAAACGGACCCTATTACTAAGGCTCCGCTGTTCGTCCGTCCGTCCGTCTGTCACCAGTCTGTATCTCATGAACCGTCATAGTTAGACAGTTGAAATTTTCACCGACGATGTATTTCTGTTGCTGCTATAACAACAAATACTAAAAAAACAGAATAAAATAAATATTTAAGGTGGCTCCTATACAACAAACGTGATTTTTTTGCCGTTTTTATAGGATAATGGTACGGAACCCTTCGTGCGCAAGTCCGACTCGCATTTGGCCGGTTTTTTAAATTAATATCAAAACTTTCTATTGTTTCAAATATTAGTAAGTAAGTTGTTAATATAATACCCACCTACATAAATTATGTAACTCAGCCAAATTGCTACTTAGTAATTTTTAATGTCCCCCGAAATCAATTAAATGATATCTTTTCATTTAAAAAACCGACTTCCACCATTGTATTCAACTAAATATTTGGATGAAAAAAAATTATGAAAGAACCATAGTGGTGAAAGGATTATGATACTTTTTGAATGCAAATGCTTGGTTTGTTGCTGAAAATATCAAAATCGCTATATGTATGGCTACAATATTTGAGGAGTTCCCTCAATTCCTCATGGATTCCATCATAAGAACTGGATTCTGAAAAAAATGGGACCAATCTGGAAGTTTATCTATAAAAAAAAATACAACCGAATTGAAAACCTCCTCCTTTTTTGGGAAGTCGGTAAAAAAAAAGAAGTTTTTATTTGCTTGAATACCTACAGGTATTCTTACTCTATTATTTGGATCAATGTACTCAACTACTCGTGTAGATTGTCATACAAATGTTTAGATTTCTCATAAAAATTCTTATAAAAAAATTGGGATGCCGAAAGAGCGAATAAGTCATAAGTGCTCACTAAGGTCAAATTGTTACACTTATTTAGGCAAATAAATATCTTGAGTCCTGTTGTTGGCAATAACTGCAAAAAAATGTTATTACCTTATTCAAAAGATTCTCATGTCTGTGTCCGTAATAATGGCTCTCTCACGAGACGCGGCGTAATTACGTAGAAAAAAGATTTTTTTCCTTCATAGCTCGACGATTAGACCGATTTTTTATGTTTGTTTTTGTTTTGTTAGTTTATCAATAAGCATGTGTTTTTTTATTAAGAATACATTCAGACAAAGCAGGTTTATTTTATTTATCTGTAGATTAAATTCAAAAAATAAAAACTTTCGTTGAAAAATGTAATATACCTACGTAACATAACATCCAATCAGTCACATATACGTAGTCCTGATCCCACACTAGGATTCCCTGTGTCGTGGGTATCAGGAACTACGAGTACCATAGCACTATAACACCCAGAACCGGAACAAATATTTGCAGATCATACAAATATTTGTCCCGCAGCGGGAATCAAACCCGCAACCTCTCGCATCTCAGCCGGTTACTCGCCCGCGGCGCCACAGAGGCCGACCCAAATATTAATAATAATAATAGTAATAATACCGCAGGGCACGCTTGTGGCGAGCGTTTGGTGAGTGGCGGAGGCGAAAAGAAAAGAAAGAGCGAAACCTATGCTCCAAGGGTGGAAGTGTTTAAGGCAAAAAGCCGGGAGTAGCGCTTAGTGAAACTGCAGCACACCTCTAAACACCCTTTAGCCGTCCACGCCAACGTTGCCCCTTACACTGCCTTCGTTTGCGGCACATTTAAGGGGCCCGTTTAGTGAACGGCAAGTCACCACCTGCCTAAATCGTTTTTAATAATTTATAATTGGCAGGTGCCGTTTCTCATATTATAATAGCCCAATAAACATTCAATTAGCATGTTCTCCTTGCAATAGCACCAACTTTCATCCATTTCTACAATAGTTTAATCATCTGTCTTCCATCCACCATAACAATATTTTTTTTATATATCCTAATTGTAAAAGGGCCTCTTACTGTTGGCTAATACGGCCCCAATAATGCCTCATAAAGGTCCAGGTTAAGCCTGTGTTTGAAAATAAATGACTGAAATAATAATAATAATAATAATAATGTAATTTATTTCAGCTTTTACACCATCGTTTTACACATTAAATTCAACACAATAATAATACAATTAAGGTAAATATTAAATTAAATTACACCTTTTTTTTTACACACCGCATTGAGCGGCATGGCATTTAATGTATGACTATTGAAATAATTATTAAGCTACTCAATCATTAAGCAAAAGTAGATTTTTAACAGACAAAATATTCAAAAGTTTATTCATAAAACAGGTCTGGTTTTAGCTTTAGAAAATCCTTTCGAATGGAATAAGGTAAGCTTTCCAGCAATTTCAATGGTCAAATCGAAGTAAATAGGATTCTATTAACTGATACCGCAAGGATCATTTTAATTGTCTTATAGCTATTAGGTTCATGGTGGAATAGGAGCGAATTCAACTAATCTAGAAGACGATTCAAATGCCTTGTGATTTCAATTAATAAAATATTGACTTTGACTTTGCAGCGGTATTTCGTGGTTGCATGATTCGTGGTAGAGTAATTTCGTGATGGCGTTATCTGTGGTTCGTTGTGGCCTTACCTGATGGTATTAACGGTCTTAAACAAGAAATAGTTAGTTTTCTAAGGTTTTTATGCAAGTTTTAGAAAGATGGACCCGAGTTGCTTACCTGGGTCCAGGAATTTTTGGAAAAAATAACTTTGCTTACACACTACCTTGTGTCTTGATTTAGTAATAATAAGTCTATCCCTTATATTTATCCAATGACAGACGAGGAAACACAACTAAATCGAACCTAAACTATAAGTACTGAGACTAAACCATGTTTATAAATAAGACGATTGATGTATCTACTGTCCAAATAAGAAAACCTAGATTGTCATTTCATAAATCAAGATAAGTAAATTAAATTGTGCCAAAAGCCGCAAATTCCAGTTTTCAAAAATGCAATTTCAAAAACTATTTCACAAAAACCAAACAATAGTTCCCAGAATGGAGTTTTTGTTCATAAATTCCGAAATAATCCTCGACTAAAGCTAAGAGTAAAATCAAGAGACTATAAATGTGGCTATAGATATGAACCGTTAGGTATGAACCTGCTGATGAAAATAACTTTCAAGAGAGAGACAAAATTATTGTAGGAGAAGTTTCTCCTCAGAGAACTATACAAGCTCTTGATAAGACGTAGGAAAGCTAGTCTGGAACATTTGTCTTCGAAAATAACCTAAAAATTAAATGTTCTATTTCGAAGTCCAACTGTGGAATCGAATCAAAGAGGCTCGAAAATTTTAAAGATACAACAATAACAATAAAATAACAAACTCGAACAATAATTGTTTTTGACATCGAGCATAAAAGGTAGTTTTTTGCCCATTTATTTATCAAAGACACACGGTCCGACCGGTTGAAAAGCTTAATCGCAAAAAAAAGTGTTATTCAAATCCGGCTGTAAAAGCAGCATGGTCTCATTCGTCAACGTATTCAATAGAAAATTGTTTTTCACGTCCAAATCGTTTTACCGGGTTCAAAAATACGGAATGATTGATTTGAGAGCTTGCCCGGTCCAACTGTTCCGTGACACATTGTTTTTTAGCTCGGCGAATTTATTTACTGTGAAAGTTTTTCGTTACTGGCGAGCGACAGTTTTTGTATCAAAATTTATTAGAAAGTTGACAACGGAATAGACAATCTGGCAATGCTTGGACTGATTTTAATTATCTCGTGATTTTATAAATAAATTAGTGGAATATTTTTTTGTTTATTTTTTGCCTGGAAGAAATCGCTCTCAGAAGGCCGCCCATTGTACTGCTAATTTTAATCAATCTTATTATGTATTCCTGGTGTACAATAAAGTGTTAATCTATCTACCTATCTAAAGACATTACAAACGTCGCAGTAAGTCGGTGGATGGAGGCGGCTCAAGACCGTTCATCGTGGCATTCTAAGGGGGAGGCCTTTATCCAGCATTGAACTTCTAAAGGCTGAAAATAAATGAAATTTTCAACGTCAGACGTACATAAAGTACTACCTAATTCTTCTCAACGTATTATATGCACCACTACATTTTGTCCGCACTACACAAAGGTTAGCTGGTAGAGAATGCTTCCTAGTATTAAGTTCGCCTATGTACCTACATGATTTGTATTTTAATTTTATTCTAATTTGTTTTTCGATCTCATAATCGGTGTTACACAAGCCACAATGCGCATAAATATTCCCGATTGTGTTTACTTGCCGTGGAAGCAAAGTGTATTTTAATGTAACAATTCGGGAGTGTTGAGAAAATTACTGGTCCGATGACGAAAAGCCTCTAACCCCTTCAAATTAACAATAGACTTAGGTACTCAGACGTGCTTGATTGTTACAATGCTAAGAAGACTCGATGTTGTTAAAAATAATTAAGGAATAAAAATAATCTAGCCCCAAGCTAAGCAGAGCTTGTGTTATTGGTACTAGATAACTAATATACTTAATACAATACATTACATAGATATACATTTTTTATTATACATATAGAAAATAGAACAGAATTTATGTTTTTCTTTTTCTTGAGAATAAATATAATTATTATTTCAACAAAAAAGAGCTGAGTTTATGAATATACATTAACCTACATGCCATAAAGATATTTTTAAGAGAAATGTTTAGAATATGCCTATAAAAATATATAATAAGTTACCTGAAGAACTGAAAGTATTAAATGGAAATATATTTAAGAAGCGACTAACTCATTGGCTATTAGATAAATGTTTTTATAGTACTTATAAGGGATTTTTTTGAAATGTAAATTCTTCATTAATTTGATATTTACTTATTTGTACGCCTGCATGCAGGCTGAATGCATCGACTAACATAGATTTAAGACCAAAACGTGTAAAACTGTGTATTCTTTCAAATAAATGATTGAATCTTGAATCTATTAATATACGGTACAATGTGCCCATTCATTTCTTAACCATAATAAAAAAAAGATAAAAGTTCTATTGCATAAAAACTGGGCAAGAGCGAGTCGGACTCGCGTGGAAAGGGTTCCGTACCACTTTAGTAACCGCTACGTCCGAATGGGTCACCTAGTTCTGTATTATCAAATTTTAAATGACTTTGTCCAGTAGATTCAGAGAAAATAGGCTGTGTCAAACAGACAGACGAGTGATCTAATAATGTTTCTGTTGGTAAAATTTGAGATACGGAACCCCAAAACCCAAAAGTATGGAGTTGTTAAAAGTGGGGGACTGTAAAACTTTGTCTGTGAATTTTGGGATTCCCATTTTAACACAGTGGAAATGAATATGAAACTACCTATCATGCTAGTTTCTGAATTGAATCATTATCATCAGCTAGTAGACGTCTACTACTGGAAAGGGACATAGGATGGCAAGACTAAATGTCAACGAGCCACCTCCATCCACTGACTTCCTGTGACCTATACTATGATGTCGGGCTATCGAGTAGGGGTCATCCTACCATTCGTTTTCCGGTACTGTATTGTATAATATAATGATACTAACATTATAGAAAAGAACCAAGATCTTATCTCAGAGTTAGCAAGTTAAAGTGGCAATAGATGGGCCATATAGCTCGCAGAACCGATAACCTTTAGGGGATAAAGGTTCTCGAGTGGCAACTACGACTCAGTGTAGGAAGGGGGACATTCTAGATGGACCAACGGCATTTTGAAGGTCGCAGAAAGTTGGTGAACAGAGGCAGCTCAAGACCAGTCGTCGTGGCATTCTATTGAGGTCTATGTTCAGCAGTGGACTTCTACAGGCTGATGATGAAATATATTGAAGCTATTTCAATTATGATCATTGTAAAGTAACGCTACACTACAAACAATTGTGTACCAATTTCTCTCAATTTGCAAACCAATTTTCAATTTGTGATGTTTGCAAAACATCACAAGCAATTTGCTTTTACTACAGTAAAAGTAAATATATAACATTTTAGAAAAAAATACGTCTATACAACACTTACCTACTTTACTATTCTCCTGCTGACGTTTCGTTGGCCATCTGAATAGTACGTGGTGTATAGACGTAATTTTTCTAAAATGATACCAAGCCACGATAATTTCAATTAAATTTATAACAACTTACAGAATTATCAATGTCAGGATCTGTTTCTATCTCCAAACTATATTCTTCAACATTTTCTACTATTTCGTCATTCATATCAATAGGGGTTGGACTGACCGTCGGTACATATTCATTTTCCTCATTCGTTGTGTCTTTGTACAAATCAATGTAATCTATTTGTGGGTAATCTGAGGTCTCTTCTATATTGTAATCATATTTTTCGTCATCTGTTTGTATCAGATTCTCTCTGATATCTTTCTCAAATTGTATCTCCGCAAGATTTTTTTGTTTGTTGTGGTTTGGGTTCACTGTTCGCGCCAATGACTTATCTTCTAACTGTTTTTGTTCTTGGTCAGTGTTATTCGTGTTATTTGTTGTAGACATGTTATCATCATTGTTATTACTTTGTAATATTTTAGTTGGTTTATCTTTTTTCGGTTCTTTTTCTGATAGTTTTTGTGTGTTGTGGTTTGGGTTCACTGTTCGCGTCAATGACTTGTCTTCTAACTGTTTTTGTTCTTGGTTAGTGTTATTCGTGTTATTTGTTGTAGATATGTTATCATTACTGTTATTAATTTGTAATATTTTCGCTAGTATATCTTTTTTCGGTTCTTTTTCTGTCAGTTGTTGTATGTTGTGGTTTGGGATCATTGTTGTTAGTGCCGATGCCGTGATTTCTGTCATATTTTGCTCTTGTGTGTTATTTTTCATATCAATGTTTACACTTTTTGCTGATATCGATGCAGAGCCTTCATTCGTTATTATAGTTTCATGATTTTTATTTTCCTTGTTAATAATATCTGTTATTTGTTCTGTTGTTGTTGATCGATCTTCAATAGTAAATTGTTCAGTTTCATATTTTTCATTCCCTTCTAAGTTTTTAGTTTGGTTAACTTTTTCAGTTTGGTCAACCTTTTTAACTTGTTCAACTTTTTCAGCCTCTTCAGCCTCTTCTTCAGTTTCATATTCATCACTATTAAATTTAAAGTTTTCCAAACCGGAAAGGAAACTATCTCCAAAACTATAACTAAAAGTTTTCACGAAGATTTTAGTTTTTGGATTGTCAGTTACAGCAACAACATCGCTTGCAACACGCGAATTAAGATGTTTAAAGAACTCATCTTGTATAGAATCTGTGATATCTTCTAAAGTTTTTATTTCAACATCTTTTACTTGCTTATAATCTTCAGGTATGTTTTCAGTTGAAGCGTTTACATGTTCAATTTCTGTAATGTTATGGAAAAAACTCTCAGCAAAATCACTAAAGCACTTCAGAAAATTGTCAGCACAGTCACTTTTAGTTTGAACCACACACAAAACACAGAATAAAAATAAACACTTTTTAATCATTTTGGATACGTTTGTACTCTCTGTGTGTTCGTAAACAAATGCAGACAATGTTGATTTCTATCATTACAATAAAAAACTTCACACTTTGATCAAATTCAACTTTGTACCAATGCTGCTAAGTTTCAAAATTGCATGACTTTGTCTCAAGTTATGTTAGAAGTAACATGATGGGTTTACCTTGAGAATTCGTGGTCTCAACGACTTTGAAGAATGACCGCAGACAATTATAGTAAATAGACAATTAGAGGCTCGGAGCAGTCAAAGGCTCAAAGCTTGGGTGCACAGTTAACCGTACCTACAGAGGCCAAGCTTCATAATTGTATGTCCTACCTATTCTACTTCGAATCTGTTCTGTTTGCTTGTATTTGGTTTTTGTGTCAAATACATTTATTTTCTTTCTTTAATGCAATCGTGCTGTGTTAGGCAGGTATATTGCTTGTCCATTTTTTTTAATTTTGAATAACTCAACAGGCCCTTCCCATTAATCTGCAATACTTCTAAGTCCACAACAAGCCTTTCTAGGCATTGCCTTTTCACCCTGAGGCATACCCCCTACACCTAGAACGTTATTTAAAATTATGAATTGCTTAATTTTAATCCTGTCAATATATATATTGTTATTGTTATGCAATATTGAGGGTTGGCAAGATTTTAAGTATTACTTAAATTTTGACAGATTTTATATGTAAGCCCAATAAAGGGGATGGACAGCAGCATCTACCTGAATACTTAACATCAAACTGTGATCACCAATCCGCCCAACAAGCGTGGTGATTGTTTTAACTCCTGTCCATTTTAACCATTGCACATTTTGATGTTTATACTTTTTGCCACATATATAGCCGGTCCGTATATACATTTTGATCCCTGCACATTCCAACCATTCAACATTTTGTCACGTTAACCACCCAGTCCCGGAATCATTGTATTCAACGGGCAAAGCTTCGTCCAGTAGTGGACGTAAACAAGCTGGTGATTATGATGATGGTTGAAATAGGTATGATGATAGTCAATTACAGTCTTAATAGTTCCTGGACGAACTTATGCACAGAGCTTTAGTACTGCATTCTATTCTATTCGATATGTTACGGTACACACCACAATTACTAAGACTACAAGTGTACCTACAGGGTGTGCTGTGCTGTACATAGGTTCACTAAACCTAAAAATACTCCAGCCTCTTTATTCTCTATCTCGCGACAGGTTTGCAACAGGCGTAAATTGTGCGATCATTGCTGTCAAACATAGCTTTTTTCATACATAAATTACCGTTTGATAGCAATGATTCCCAATTTAAGCCAGTTGCAAACCTGTCGCGAGATTGAAATAGAATAGAAATAGAAATAGAAAAAAATTTATATGCAACAACAACACAGATTTAAAAAATTAAATTAAAAAATAAGACGGTGTAAAAAAAAAAAAACTGTAGTAAAAGTGTACAGAAAGGAAAAAAAAAACAAAAGTTATCGACAATTTTTAGAAAATAAACAAGTACTTATAACAAATAATGTGGTGTGTGAGTACTTACAATATAGTTGTAATATAAATTGTAATAAATAGATATAATGAATATAATTACAAGTAAAAATAAATAATAACAATAATTAAATAACTGTACAAAATGATACTAAAATAACTATATAACACTCGTATCGTGCACGAGACCTTCCTGCGTCTTCTGCCCCTCAAACAGGTATATTTTTAGTTTTAAAAGAAATCCAAGAATATTTTGCAGGTTCCTCAACGGTGGCAGATATAGATAGAGCTGCCCTGCTTATTTACTATAATTGGCAGATTTAGAAAATACGATTACTGTATTATTACTGTTTTTATTACTCTTGAACTCTGTATGAACCTATACTGTGGCACAATACAAATAATAGTAGGCCAATAGCTTTGACAATAGGCGTTTGGTATTTTGCGTTATCCAATTAGATGCTTTTGTGTACCAAATAATAGAATGAACCAAATATGGTACAAGTAATTAATATTACTTGTACCATATTTGCCGAGGTGTGTCCTCCTCCCGTGGATATTGTAAAAGCTAAGGGATTACTCCAGGGGATGGGCAGCAGCATCTACCTGAGTACTAAACACTACTACTGCGATCACCAATCCGCCTGCCAAGCGTGGTGATTATGGCAATTCCCCCCATTGTATTTATGGGGGAAGCCTTGTACATCAGTGGATGTCTAGGCTGGTGATGGTTAAATAACTTTTTATCACTCATGCTCTGAAAGTAGGTCATAGTTATCTCAAAAACTGCTCCGTAATACGTAAATTTGATAACTTTTCATTTAAAAAACCGACTTCCGCCATTTTATTCGACAAAATAATTGGATGAAAAAAAATGATGATGAATAGTGGTGAATGGATTATTATACTTTTTGAATGTAAATGCTTGGTTTGTTGCTGAAAATAGTAAAATCGCCATATGTATGCCTACAATATTTGAGGAGTTCCCTCAATTCCTCATGGATTCCATCATCAGAACTGGATTCTGAAAAATGGGACCAATCTAGAAGTATATCTATTCAAATAAAAAAAGAATTTTCCAAATCGGTTCATAAACGCCGGAGATATGCGGTAACAACATAAAAAAAAAAAAAAACAACCGAATTGGGAACCTCCTCCTTTTTTGGGAAGTCGGTTAAAAATAGACACACAAATAGACACTCGTTTAATTAAACAAACACTGAACAAAATAAAGTGAATTTTTGGAAAAAACATAAACCGACTTCAAGCCTGTGCCCTTTGATTATAAACACACTAGATAGAGCTTCATGACACGAATGCGTCGATAAAAATATCAGCTAACTGTTAGCTGATAAGTCGCTTCCCGCCCCTCATTGTCAATTGTATTGTCAAGGCGAACGGTCGCAACGCAAATTGAAATTAATGCTAGCAATAACGAGTTGCGCCATAAAAGTGTGCAGAAATTACAAAGAACGTTTAAAAACGACTAGTAAAATCACCTACCATCGATTAGTATCCAGAATTCATAGTATTTTCAAAAGTATTCAATAAAAACAATGAACTTATTAGCCCTGATTATTCAACTCAAGCTTGGCACTTTTGTCTGTGTTGCCAGTTTTTGAATGCTAAATTCCTTATGGTGACTGACCAAATGATTTCATGTAAAGTGAGAACGTCGATTGAGTTCACCTGCTCAACTTTTCAACTTTACTTCACTTTTACCTATGAAAAGTATAGTATGTATCGGTCTCTGTGGGCGCGGCGGGCGAAGGCATACATACTTTATCTTATCCACTCTAACGAACGCCTATAGCGATGATTAATCAAAAGATGACTGAGATGAGATTATATTGTGAGTTGAAAATTGAAAATATATTATGTCCGTTGAACGACTTTTAGGCAGATTATTTTAACACTCAAATTGTTGTTTTTTTTTTCAGAATACCTACCTAATGATCCCATAGTTCACAGTCACTGGGTGAATATTATTAAAAAAAGCAAGTTTGCTTTTTATTTATTTATTTATTGTTATGACTACTAGCCCACGAAGTCGTGGCGACATAATCACAATATTGCTAGTCTATCTATCTTCATTCTGTAAAAAATCAACAGATTTCACTGTTTGTTTTGTAGTAACCGGCAAAACTTACTTATCTGAACATAGTCAGTTTTTCCCAATAAATTGGGAAATATGTCAGTAGCTGTTATCTTTACGCACGCAACAGACACAAAAGCAATGACGTGACGCGAGTGTAAGACTTGACTTGACTAAGAGTTTGTGTGTGTAGACACGCACACGCGCTAGCAAAGGCTGGCCTGTTTCTTTTGCAGTGATTGCAGGACGAAACTCTATCTAGTGTGTATATAATCAAAGCCTGTGCCTATATATTATACAAACTTGCACTAAAAAGTAGAAAATAATACTTTAATTACTCCAAAGCAAAGCGTTAAAGGACAATCAACGAAATTATTGATACTTATATATATTATATGTATTTAAAATTTATAATCAGTTGTTTTGGAGTTCTTCTTTCTTTGAAGTTGTTTAAAAATACAATTTAGAGCCATTACGCACTGTCGACTGTGACTTACTTTAGTTTAAATAGGTGTTTACGTACTTGGTCGTTGGTCTCCTGGCCCCTAGTTGCCTATATTTTGGTCGCCGAGGGACTGAATCGCTGGCGACAAGTCGACAGTGCGTAACGGCTCTTACCAACATAAATCAATAATTTTAAGGGTTACCTCAAAGATACCAACAGTATCACTCAGAGACCCAAGCAGGAACATCTAACGTTATCGAGACGCTAGAGTTACGATAGTAAACGTCAAATATGAACCAATCAACTTACTAAGATTTCAAGTTACCCTTATGTAATTGGCCAATATTTGACATATGCGATCGTCTCGCTAGTGTCTTGGTAACTTAAATTATTCGTGCTGACCCCACAGGTCTGCCTGTCAGGCTATCTCGTATAGTTATTGTATCCTCTTTGTGACTATCTGTCAAAGTCTATTTTCTCCGAGTTACTATGCAAAATTAAATAAAATTTCCGTGAAAAATCCTTATTTCTATTTAAAAACGGAATTGGCCCCAGTCCGGTAGTGAAAAAAATAAAACAAGGCGGGAAACCGGGAACGCCAATTTTCTTTTTAGCAGAAACTGTTATGAGAATATGATTTCAAGTGACAAAGAAATGGTTTTTTTAATTAGGTACCTCGCATAAAAATCCTCGTTATGAAAAGTTATGCGTTATTCCCGGGTGTAAGTGATCAATAACAACACATTCGCTTGAGGCCCTTGTATAAACCTATAAGAAAATAACAGATGTACCTATACATCTATTATTATTTTTTTCTTTCTTCTTTTTTGTCTTTAATCAGTGCGTGTTACCAGTGATAACTTACTGCACTGAGGTCACTAACTAAATTATCCTCATAAACAATGTCAAAGTCACGCAGCAGGCTATAGAGAGAGCTATTCACGGAGTTTCACTAAGTGATAGAATCTAAAACGAGGACATTCGTAGAACTAAGACCACCAATATAGCTCTCAGAAATAACAAATTGAAGTGGCAATGGGCAGGTCATATATTATAGTTTAGAACAAAATTTCTAAGAACCCAGCGAAGGATGGACTGCCCATACAAACGTAATACCGACGTCATTTGTAATTCGAGCATATTTCCACCATATTATGCTATTATTCGGATTCGGATAGTTTTTATCTATGTTCCCAGATAGTTTTTTTTATCAAAATATATACCTAAAATGAAATGTAAGCGAATTACTTTTTGTATATTTTTACGACCTAAACGACATGTTTTCATCTTATTTGTTTCGTATGAAAAACAACGATATGTTACGTATTTTATGTGTAGGAACATAGCTTATATTGTCAAGTAACAGAATAACAACACGATATAAAAAAAACAACAAGTTTTTATTCATCATTTTTGGTATTACGGAACTTGAACAAATTTCTAAAAAATTCTGAACGCCCATATTGCTATCGCGTCAGAACCGAGGGCCGGTCGGGGAACTACGGTTGTGTGATGTTTGACAACTCGACAGGCACTCACACTAGTACACTGTGTAACCCCGCGCTTCGCTTGCTCTTGTGTTTGTTCACCTATTTGTTTGTTATATATGACATTGCAATATTTTTGTAATTTTATTTAGATTTTCCTTGTGATTTGGAATGAAGTAACCTAGGTTACTAACATACCTAAGACTTGTGCTTTGTTTACCATTCAGTACCTAGTTTTTGCGAGAAATAGTAGCGGCTCAACTTTCCTTTAGCGACTGTGACCTACGAGGTTCATATTTTTATCACATGTAGGTTCACATAGCACAAGCCTGAATATGAAATGGCGTACTGCGGAAACCAATAGTTTTAGCATTGTGAGCTATGACAAAAAATCAAAGAAAAATATTTCAAAGTAAATGCTCAACTTTACTTTAGCGACTGTGATCTACGAGGTTCATATTTTTATCACATGTAGGTTCACATAGCACAAGCCTGAATATGAAATGGTGTACTGCGAAAACCAATAGTTTTAGCATTGTGAGCTATGACAAAAAATCAAAGAAAAATATTTCAAAGTAAATGCTCAACTTTACTTTAGCGACTGTGATCTACGAGGTTCATATTTTTATCACATGTAGGTTCACATACCACAAGCCTGAATATGAAATGGCGTACTGCGGAAACCAATAGTTTTAGCATTGTGAGCTATGACAAAAAATCAAAGAAAAATATTTCAAAGTAAATGCTCAACTTTCCTTTAGCGACTGTGACCTACGAGGTTCATATTTTTATCACATGTAGGTTCACATAGCACAAGCCTGAATATGAAATGGCGTACTGCGAAAACCAATAGTTTTAGCATTGTGAGCTATGACAAAAAATCAAAGAAAAATATTTCAAAGTAAATGCTCAACTTTCCTTTAGCGACTGTGATCTACGAGGTTCATATTTTTATCACATGTAGGTTCACATAGCACAAGCCTGAATATGAAATGGCGTACTGCGGAAACCAATAGTTTTAGCATTGTGAGCTATGACAAAAAATCAAAGAAAAATATTTCAAAGTAAATGCTCAACTTTCCTTTAGCGACTGTGACCTACGAGGTTCATATTTTTATCACATGTAGGTTCACATAGCACAAGCCTGAATATGAAATGGCGTACTGCGGAAAAAAATGGTTTTGGAGCTATTCATTGTTGAAATTTGCTAAAAACTGGTTTCCGATCTCCATATTTTGGTGATATTTTACTATTTGTCAGTGTTTGGATACGATTTTCGGCTTTTGACATTGACAACCCACCCCTCCCCTCCCCCCTCAAGCCTTATACTTATAGTCGCTAAAGGAAAGTCCTTCGATGAATTCTCAAATAGGAGTAAGCACGTAAACAATCTCAACTCTGAGAACACAAACGATGACAGAGTTCATTGATGTTCAAGGAATACGTAACCGACTGGACCGTAAGAGCAAAAAACACGACTAGTTGAAAATTGAGAAACCACCAATTTTTAGCAAAATATACCATTTGGTCTGTCACTGTCATTGTCAAAAGCCGAAAATCGTATGGGAACACTGATAAAAAGTAAAATATCACCAAAACATGGCGTTCGGAAAGCGGTTATTAGCAAATTTTAAAAATGAATAGCTCCAAAACTATTGGTTTCCGCAGTACGCCATTTCATATTTAGGCTTGTGCTATGTGAACCTACATGTGATAAAAATGTGAACTTCCTAGCTAGCAAGTAGCTAAAGGAAAGTTGAGCGTTTACTTTGAAATATTTTTCTTTGATTTTTTTGTCATAGCTCACAATGCTAAAACTATTGGTTTCCGCAGTACGCCATTTCATATTTAGGCTTGTGTCTACATGTGATAAAAATATGAACCTCCTAGCTCACAGTCGCTATTGGAAAGTTGAGCCAAACTCAACGATCATCAAAGCACCAACTTGCCCCCTTATTCGCTCTGACCAAACGTAACATAACGCGGGCTCGTTACGATATCTGCGTGGAATCATCGCTGAATCGTAAGGGTGACGTCACACGTTATTGAAAAGAAATCTCATAGGTCATAGCGAATAACCACCCTGATCACAATTATTGGAAAAAAGTTTGTGCTCGCGAGTTCTAACTGTTCGCAGAACTAGGTACCAAGGAGTTTTTATTGCTAGATATATAAATGTAAAAAGTTTGTGACAAATGCCAAATATGCCAAAAAAATATTTTTGTCAAATGCTAGTTTGCATAAAAAATAAATACCAGCTTCGAATTATGAATGGTAACGGCCACAGAATAGAAATAAGTGTTCGGCTGTGCCCCGCGCGCGCCTGCGTTAGCCAAACAGGGACAGCAATATGCAGGCCGACTTTTGCGCTATTCTCGAGTTGATTTAGCGTGCGGCCATCACCGCAACCTTCTCCCTACTAGTAAATTTAAGATAAAACTCCGTAGGTGGCTCGTAGAAAAATTATTTTATGACATTAAAGAACTCTATAATCAATAAATTGACGACCACTGTGGCGCGGCGGGCGAAGGTTCGCCTGCGACGCAGGAGGTGGCGGGTTCAATCCCCGCCTCGGAACAATTATTTGTGCGATTTGCAGATAATTGTTCCGGGTGTTCTGGGTATTTTCTATGTATAATAAAAAATATCTATCTATGTAATGTATTGTATTAAGTATATCAGTTATCTTGTACCCATAACACAAGCTCTGCTTAGCTTGGGGCTAGATAATGTTGTGTGGAATGTGTCCAGCATTTATTTATTTATTTATTAATATTAATTACCTAGTTATATAAGTTAAATATTGTACGTCCATATAATTAATGGATAAACTGTTGTTTCCACCTAGCTTTTAAGATCTTATTTGGACACAGTTTCTACAGTGAATTTCATTTCATTTTATTTCATTTTAGGGATCTTTCTTTTCACAATATACCATGTGTCTAATCCGTGAAAAATTCTGTTAAGTTCATCATCATCATCATCATCATCCTATTGATGTCCATTGCTGGACGAAGCCTACCCCATGGAATGCAATGGGCCATAATTATCATGCTTGGTAAGA
The DNA here is from genome assembly GCA_951392215.1 of Epirrita christyi. Lineage (NCBI taxonomy): Eukaryota > Metazoa > Arthropoda > Insecta > Lepidoptera > Geometridae > Epirrita > Epirrita christyi. Next base: position 11,953,484 of record OX595856.1, on the reverse strand, counting down.
GGATTGGTGATCGCAGTATTTGTAATTAATAAATAAATAATAAATAAATGCTGGACACATTCCACACAACATTATCTAGCCCCAAGCTAAACAGAGCTTGTGTTACGGGTACTAGATAACTGATATACTTAATACAATACATTACATAGATAGGTATTTTTTATTATACATAGAAAAATACCCAGAACACCCTGAACAAATATTTGCAGATCGTACAAATATTTGTTCCGAGGCGGGAATCGAACCCGCTACCTCCTGCGTCCCAGGTGAACCTTCGCCCGCCGCGCCACAGAGGTCGTCGACTTAACACCAACACGTTAACAACAGTACAACGCTAGTAGTGTTGGATACTGCTGCACATCCACTGGTGTAACCCCTTAGTCGACTTTTACGACATCCATGGGAGGCGACAGAGGGGTCTATTCTTAGGCCGGACACATACCATAGCCAAAAGGTTAAAATTATCGCGATCCGTTCCCAATAGATTTAAATTATAACTTTTCATTTAAAAAACCGACTTCCGCCATTGTATTCGACTAACTATTTGGATGAAAAAAAAATGATGAAAGAACCATAGTGGTGAAAGGATTATAATACTTTTTGAATGCAAATGCTTGGTTTGTTGCTGAAAATATCAAAATCGCCATATGTATGCATCCAATATTTGAGGAGTTCCCTCAATTCCTCATGGATTCCATCATCAGAACTGGATTCTGAAAAAAATGGGACCAATCTGGAAGTATTCAAATAAAAAAAGAATTTTCCAAATCGGTTCATAAACGCCGGAGATATGTGGTAACAAACATAAATATATATACAACCGAATTGAGAACCTCCTCCTTTTTTTTTGGAAGTCGGTTAAAAAGGAGTGAGATATTTTCTTGCGCGCTAACATAAAAACTTTTTATAAAGTCGACATTAGAAATGATTATTTTAATGGTGATTTTCCAAAAGTTGGATAGAAAATTCTATGTTGCACAAAACAAATAAATAGGTAGGTACATAGACGAACTTTGAATGTGTCACAAACTTAGCAGATGCGGTAAGATATCTGTATCTGAGCGCGTATCTGTCCATATCGCTCTCTATACTCCGAGGAGCAACACACACGTAACAGATCACTTATATTTTACCGTTAAGCATCTGTAGGCATCGACATATATCAAAAGATGGACAGATGATATCTGTGTTTACAAATTGAAATACAAAACAGTTTGAAGATTTCCGCGTGTATGTATCATTTTCGTATATTATCGTATCTGCTACGTGTGTGATACCTTCAGATGCGATAAGTTTTTAAACGCATATAAAATATTATCGCATCTGCTACGTGTGTGATGCACTTAATGCTTTTAAGCATTTTTTCAAGCTTCATATACCTCTAAAAAGGTTTTTTAAATCCAAAGAAGTTGACAGCATTTCAAAATAACAAAACCAAATCCGAAAAGAATTTCCCTGTTTATTTATTTACTTCATACTCTGCTTTAAAACAAACCCACAATCTAAAAATTCATTTTCAGCAGTGCTAAGTAAAATTGAAACTGCTCGTTATTGGAAAATCCGAAAAACAGGAGCAAAGAAAAACTAAAGAACCAAAAAACCGTATAACGTAGGAAACAGACAGTATCGCATAGATACCTATAGTAGATATTTGGAGTGTAGGAGCCTGGCATTGTCAATATTTACTTTTATATATAATGCTTGTAAATACGTTTGCCATTGTATTTTTTAAACTCTCGCGATTAGAACACATATTTGTTATATTGTCACGTCAGCCCGCGACCATGATTGCTGTAATGCATTCGAAACGTCGGGAATAATAAATAATAAGGAAACACGCGATAAATATCCGTGACAATATAATAAATACGTTTGCCATTTAAATTCATAGTCACAATAATTGTTGAAATCGAATCAAATGGACGCTTTTATAATTTTTAACGCGACGATATTATCACAGATAACGCAGGGAAGTAAATTGTATGGAATATGTGTATCAAACTAATAATGGGCGGTTAAACTAATGCTTGGAGGAATATGGCCGAATGAAATCGTTTGCACGCTTTTACAGCGATTTTCAAGTTTCCTTAAGACTTCAACGTTGTTTTAATATTGAATGAAAATCGACGCCAATAGGTGCTTTTATATTTTTTAACGCGACGATATTATCTTGGACTTTCACGATACGACGATAACACGGGGAAGTAAATTGTATAGAAATATATGAAGATGCTTTTAAATCCTTGACGATGACATTATAACGTTTACGTCCAGGTTGCGATATACCAAGCTTCCCTCTAAAACCGTCGCGATATTTTTGCGATGGTGGATTTGAATGGTAGTGCGTAGCTACAAGTGTTTATAAGACAGTATACTTGATATACTTACAAATAATAATATAATAAAACCATGTAAATATGTAGGTAAAGATATTGCAGTTGAAGGGCAGAGCGACATCAGGCCACGCGGCTTTATCTAGAGTGTAATATGATTTCTTAATTAGATTATTCTTTATGTGGGATTTAAATCTTCGAATAGGAAGTTTTGATGCACTTTCTGAAAGATTATTATAGATCATACTCCAACATTCAAGGAACTCGTAGTTCCTGATATCCACAACACAGGGAATCCTAGTGTGGGATCAACACTAAGTATGTGACTGTTAGCTGTTATGTTATATCGGGTGACGTAAATAAGGTAATAACCCAAGACAATAAGATAATTAGATTTTCTTCACGCTGCTAGCTCTCGGTATAACCAAAACGCCGAAACAAAAATTGTCTCTGCACAGTTAAAACGTTATCCTAAAATGTTTAGCTTCAAACGAATGCCTTCAAAAACAGGATTTCAAAACCCAATGGCTTTAAAAACAGGGATTCAAAACCCAGTGGGTTTAGAAATCTTGTTTATGAAGGCATCCGTTTGAACCGCACCTGCTTTTGAACTAGTGATTCTGAAAAATTAACAGACACACCTATGTCATACGATCAAGACAAAGGCATTTTTTATCAGATCTAGGTATGCTAGGTATATATAGTAGCATTGAAAAGGGCATTGGGACCGATTGTGTAACCAGTGTGGTGAGAGGATTGAGTGTAAATTATTGCAAAATTTTCGTTGGATATAAGATTTGTCCTGGCTGTGGCTTATTTAGGAGTAGGTATGTTATTACTGGAAGAAAGCGTTAACCGAGTTGATCGTGGAAAAGCAATGGCGGCAATGAGCTCACCACTTGTCACGTGTATATTCACGACTGTGCAACCCATTGTGAAGGAGGCCTTTTGAGGGTCTGCCTACCCCTTGGGGAAAAAAGGTGTGTGTTTATGTATGTATGGTATGGTACCATGGTACTCTTAGTTCGAGATAACCACGACAAAACTATTTAGAGTTCTTCCCCATTTGATCATACGATGTTGACTTTTTCCCACTTCGCATTTTATGCTTCTTTTTTTGATACCAAGGAATTCATAAACATAAAATATAAATATTTAGATATTCGTCCTCTGTGGACATTTATAGGATTTTGGCGTGAAAATATACATAAAAATAATTATCTACAGTATTATTATTGGTCGTAAAACAACGCCAGCTGAGCCGATAATCTTAGTTTTGTTAACTTTATTGCTCTTGGCAACAGTAATAAAGAATAGCAATTATGTATATTGTACAAGGCCTTCAAATGTTACGAATAAAAGTAAAGCTTCGAAAATTATGACTGAGATTAAAAAGATTGTTTGACAAATTAGTAGTTAAGTTACCTGCTGTTTACCTAACTAACTTTTAACTGCGTTTTTTGTGAAAAGTTAAGGTTATAACTCTCTGTATTTCGTAGTATTCTATGTGATATAAGCCAAAATAATAGTAGATAGTACAACGTGTGCATAAAACAAGCTGTTTTATCCGAGACGAGACCAGAGCCGAAGGCGAGGTTAGATATTTAAATCGAGAATTAAATCCGTTTTATAAATGAGTCCACTCTGCTTTTCACTTCAATTGCGAGGAAATTAAACATAGATATTGTAAGTAAATGTCTATTTAGGTAAAATTTATATATTATTGTTTTTTTTGTCTTTAATGTAATCACCTTTCCTGGTATATTTATAGTATTTGTTTGAATTCATGACGATGTTATATTGTGAAATGAAATAAATATTTTCACTTCTCATGCTCTTAAAAGTCTTCTATAAGCTGGATGTAAGCAACCTGAAATAGGACAACATTATTGTCACAACATGTTTGATTAACAAAATGAGGGCGTGGTTTGGGGAATGCAACAAAGTTCGTTCAACAAAATTAGCAAACATTGTTTGCCACGGCGGACGACATCCCCGCGTCGCCTATATTTGGGTTGCTTATTCATTTTCCGTGGTGTTTTCGGCCTAAGAATACACTCATACTCCTCCCGTGGATGTATTAAAATCCTTACTAAGGCATAACACCAGGGGATGGTTAGCAGCATCCATCTAGTTATCACCAACTGCGATCACCAATCCGCCTGCAAAGTGTGGTGATTATGGAAAATCCTCCCATTGTATTTAATGGGGCAGGTCTCTTCTAGTCGTGGACGTGAATAGACTGGTGATGATAATGATGAGTTTATTTTCGTTGTACTGTCTACTGACACGGTCATCGCTCGCTGGTGACATAAAATAATCACCTTAATTTCTCTAGTTGAACATTGTTTGACGCTCAAAAGTTGCAGGACAGAATGTTCACACAACATGTTGGGGTAACAATGTTGCGAAATTCTGGTAGACCCGGCTTTATTAGTACAGAACAAATTTTTTGTCAGTTTTTTTAAATTGCCCCAGAAAGAAACTGTACCGGATCGGGGTTATTGCCAATTTTGCAGTACATTACGCTGCGTGGTTTAGTTTATTTTCCAAGAGCAGAAATATTCTAAGCATTAAGCGCAATGTACCTTAAAATAGTATTCGAAAGCGATTACCAGTTTGATAGACAAATTTTGCAATTGCGTCTTGGTCTTCGTCTTGTAAAATGAAAGATTCTTTGAACATTTTTAAATCTATTTATTTCAAAATGTATGTTAGTTAGTGTAACGTAGGACATAATCTTGAAAATGAATTTTGAACCCAACCGATTGAGCTGAAATTTTTCATAACTGTCAAGTTTAGATGAAAATACAATATACATATGCCATGGTGACAGCGAGCTGATCTGATGATGTAGACGATAGTAGCCTGGCAGTGTTTGGGCTCATTTTATCTCGGTTCCGATCACTAATTTAATAAAAGCTTGTTTTGAAAAATACATGCTTCAACTTAACCCCCCCCCCCCTCTCGGTGACCACCCGTGGGATTTCCTCAGACCCGCCCCCTCCCTCTAGAGTTTTCACGTAGTAATTCAGAAAGATGGTTTTCAATCATTTTTTGCAAAAAGAAAGTTAAAAAAAGATATTTTCGCGTGACGCCCAGAATGCGTGCTAATAAGTTTAAAAAGCGCCCATATTTAAATATAGCTCGAAAAAGCGTGTGATTTTTCTAGAGGATATAGACTAGGTACGTGACGAAAACCTAAGAAAAACCCCCCCGTCCCTGTGCGGTATTTTTAAAGACCCTCTTCTCCCCCCCACCCCGCAAAACAGATCACGTAGTACCTATGGGTACGTTCCCCATAGGTACCTACTACAAAATCTTGAAAATCTGAAGCAATTCTGACAAAACAAAAAATAAATCTATTTAATAAATCAAATATCAAGCAAGAAGATAGATTACGTTGTTTTGCCCGTTAAGATGCTGATGATATGAGAATAGACTTAATTAATAACAATAGCTATGATATTAATCTGATTGTTACAAAATCTGACTCTCAAGTCATTGTTACATAATTACTCCGTTTCTTTCATCGGTTTATTATTTCGTTTGTATTCTAATAGTCTAAATGGACTATTACTTTTCTTTCGACAATACGTACATTACGAAAACACATACTTATCTATCATTCAAGGTCGCTTGAAAATCCATGTTAAACTTAAGGTACGGTCTGTTGCCGTTGCCTCAAGACGTCGACGAATCCGATCGCAATGGATTCCGGAGAATAGAAATTGAGAAATATTTACCGTATAATGAGATGGTGAACCAAGGTCACCGACATAACTCTCAGAATTAACAAGTTGAAGTGGCAATTGGCAGGTCATATATCTCAAGAACTGATAACCGTTGGGGGATATAGGTTCTCGAGTGACGAGCAGAAACCGGACGACGCGGTAGAGGAAGGCCTTCCACTCGATGGACTAAATACATTATAAACTTCGCGGGGAGTCGGTGGATGGAGGCGGCTCAAGACCGTTCGTCGTGGCATTCTAAGGGGGAGGCCTATGCCCAGCAGTGGACTTCTACAGGCTGATGATGATGAATGAGATAAGAAAAAGTGGCTGAAGCTCGAAAAGGGCTCTGACGGTTTCGAAGTTATTTACGCATCGGAACTTTCTAGGCACAAATCTCACTCGCAATTGTCCATTTTTTAACCGACTTCCCAAAAAAGGAGGAGGTTCTCAATTCAGTTGTTTTTTTTTTTTAATGTTTGTTACCGCAAATCTCCGGCGTTTATGATTTCAAAAATTCTTTTTTTATTTGAATAGATATACTTCCTGATTGGTCCCATTTTTTTCAGAATCCAGTTCTGATGATGGAATCCATGAGGAATTGAGGGAACTCCTCAAATATTGTAGGCATACTTATGGCGATTTTGATATTTTCAGCAACAAACCAAGCATTTGCATTCAAAAAGTATAATAATCCTTTCACTACTATGGTTCTTTCATCATTTTTTTTCATCCAAATATTTTGTCGAATAAAATGGCGGAAGTCGGTTTTTTAAAAGAAAAGTTATTTAATTTGTGTAGGTACTTGCTTATATTTATGTTGTTGTTTTTATTATAGAGCTGGTAGTATTGTGTTATAGAGCGTACACAATCTTTAATGCGGTATTTTGGCCCAAAGTGGTTCGGTAGAAATAAAACATTATATATAATAAAAGCTTTTATCTGCGGTAGGCTCCATGAGGCGTTTAATTGCTATCGGCTTAATAACTCTGGGTAGTCTGTACTACCATTGTTTTTTTTTCTCTTGTGGCAAGGCAGAGAGTATTCAAAATCATCATCATCAGCCTATAGAAGTCCACTTCTGGGCATAGGCCTTCCCCCTAGAATGTCACGACGAACGGTCTTGAGCCGCCTCCATTGACCGACTTCCTGCATCGTCTTGTTTGTGGTCGCCACTACAGAATCTTTATTCCCCATCAGTTTTCAGTTCTGTGAGATTCTGAGAGCTATGTCCATGATCTCGGTTATTCTAAAAAAAATCTCATTTTGGATTCTATCACGTAGTGTTACTCCTAGCTTAGCTCTCTTCATAGTCTGCTGCGTGACTATGAGCCTATACGGTCAATAGTCAGCGACCACGTCTCAGTGCCGTAAGTCATCACTGGCAACACGCACTGATTATTGACTTACATCTTGAGACTCTGCGGTATCTGTGACGAGAAGATATGGCATAGTTTCCTAAACGCTTATTGTTAAAATATACAAAAATATTAACACTTACCAATTTTTGTAACTTCACACCATTAATCCTGTTCACCATCTCAATCTCCCCCAAATTCTTCGGCACCAGTTTGCTCTCATCAACTAAATCTTTTACAATCTTCTTCCAAACCACACCATCGTTGACAGTAGTTGCATCTTCTAGGAAGAGATAGTCTACTACTACACTTCTACTTGGAAGTTCGATGTAATCATTCTCAAATTTCTCCAATTTAGCTTTTCTCTTCGGCCTTTTAGGTTTTTTGAAATCGCCTTGTATGTTCGTGAACTCATCGATATCAAAATCGAAGCCTTCTACTGTAGAACTGTCATAATCTTCAACAGTGCTGTAAAATTCTGTAGTCCAATCAACTTCAAGAACAGTCAAGTTCAGTTCAGTTAGTGTAGGTATATGTTTTATCGTTATATTCGCGTTGATATAGTTATAAACATCTGGCCAGTATCTTGAACTGTATAGTAGCGCTGATATTAGGAATATCATTATGAAGAATATCATTAATATCAGCAGTCTTATCGTTAATTTCATTAGTGATATGTTCATTTTCATTTCTGATGCAATTAAAATCAAAATTAAATTACGCACTAATTGTTTCCTTTGTCTTTAAAGGTCGTTTTTGAAACACACTTTGGTTCGATAGTTTCCAATATATCTTAGTTTATTGAACTTTTATATCAAAATTCGTTTGAAAACATACTTTGATTTAATATATTTGAACACATAAACACTATATTACAACACTGATAAGGATATGTACTACGATACTGAAAGGTGGTTGCTAAATGGCAACTTGTATATCGACGCAGATATCCTAAATATGGTATGCAATCAATATTGTAAAACAATAGGTCGTCCCGCAGGCATAAGCCATAATGTCCCATTGATGTTTGATTAATAGGAAGCGATTGTACTAATATAGAAGTGGATAATGTGTTTGTAAACAAAGAATATTGATTTGAATCAGAACAACATTGACTCATTCTACACACATTCGCGTGAAAGAGGCCTTCAACATTAAGTGCTGGAGGCTGGTTAGAAAGATAGATAGGTAGAATGTATTAATCAAAATTCGCCAATAAGACTCCTCACTAGCCTGTGGTGCAATTTTTGAAATTATCAAGTGACTAAATTTCAGTAAAATTGCCGATAATCTCCGATTTCCAAATTTCTATGTAATGAAACAATATATGTATTGATATTCATATTTTTATTTTTTATTTTTTTTATGCTACTTGGCAAGCAGACAAGCTTACGGCCAACCAGATGGAAAGCAGTTACCGTAGCCTATGAACGCATGTAACACCAGAGGCATCACACGCCCGCTGCCGACCCTGAGACATAAAGATGAAAAGTCTCATGTGCCTGTAATTTCACCGGCACCCGTACCCTTCAAACCGAAACACAGCAATGCGAACACTACTGCTTGGCGGCAGAAATAGGAATACTATAAATTGGAATAATTTAATATCATATTATTTATTGCAATTATTATGTTACATGGTGAGGTCTTAAAGTTAAAAATGGTAATAGTAGATTATGCACTAAGGGAATAAAGCAGTGTCTTATGTCGCGGGCGGCATATTGAACCCTGAGCGTGACGAGGGACTCTAAAGTTAACTCCCGAGTGTAGCGAGGGAGTTATATAGAGTCCTGAGTGAAGCGAGGGGTTCAAGCTGCCCAAGACGAAGACAGGCTTTATTCCAGAGGAGCATACTCTACTTTTCACACTTTCTGCGAGACAATAAAAAGCTAGGGCTTGTTTTGATTTTTGCGGTAGCAGATTATCAATAATCTCTAAAGCGTCTGTTTCGATAAACTTTGGAGTAGAATTACTATCGTTTGTAATTTTTTATCAACATGAATATTGCAATAAAATTTACTGAAAATCACAGCACCAAACACGCTGTTCACATTCTTTGTAAACGCACCTTTTTCTTTTTATTTTGAGTTCTGCTAATGGTGGCCAGTTCGAATTTCCAACAAACCTCTTTCCAATGGGCATTTTTTTACTTAGAGTTCCACGAGTCTCCATACGAATTTGACGTTCCAAATTCAAATCACTTTAATCCCTAGGGAGTTTCATACAACTTTATATCCCTAGAGAGACAATGCTTTACTTTACGTTGAGGTTGCATGATTTGTAATTGGACATTGTTGAGCAGGTGGTGTGAAAATATAATATAATGACCCTTAAGGCATAGCAATATTTGGAGTGGAAGCAAGCCGAAGCTTGAAAAAACAAAATAAAAAGCTAGCTGTTCATACTGTATTCTGAATTAAATTCAATTAAATTACAACGCAGCGTATCTTTGAAGAAGTCGTCACAACTCATTGGTGACTGAAATTGTTATACCTATGATATCAATACAAGTGCCTCTTCCTGTACATTACCTGAAAAACGGTGATTTGCGCCCTTTTTAATGATGTTTAGTTACTTAGTGACATTCACGTGTATTATAGTAATGCACGTGTTGAGCTAGCATGGTAAATTACATCTACCTTCAAAAAATTGTATATAAACAGAATATTTTTTTGCTGCCCATTTTCTGATCTCATATTTCTATACTAATAATTCACAACGGATAAAACTATATCATTTTCCATGGTTCCATACCCAAAGGGTAAAACGGACATTATTATTACTAAGGCTCCGCTGTCCGTCCGTCCGTCCGTCCGTCCATCCGTCCATCCGTTCTGTATCTCATGGACCGTGATAGTTAGACAGTTGAAATTTTCACAGATAATGTTTGCTGTTGCCGCTATATCAAAAACTAATAAAAACGGTTGTCTGTAAAGTCGGTTTACTGACGATAGTTCAACGTGTCAACGTCGTTATTGTGCTTCTTTGTCGCTCGTTCCGCGCTCGCGCGCATGCGGCGTTAGATATATATATATACGTTATATATATATATATATATCACATGCGCATAGCGCATGCGCATATATATATATAGCATATATAGCGCATGCGCTATATATGCGCTACGCGCATGCAAATGCGCTATATATATATATATCGCATGCGCTATGCGCATGCGATATGCGTATATATGCTATTGCGCTGTGCGCATGCGATATATATATATATCGCATGCGCATAGCGCATGCGCATATATATATATATATATATGCGCTTGGCGCATGCGCATATATAGCGCATGCGCATGCGTTTTGCGAGGTGACGCATGACGAGGTAACGACGCATTAGTCATGTTTTTTCGAGCGTGCAGCCGGCTCCAACGATTTATAAGACGTTAACACGTAAAAAACAGAATGAAATAAATATTTAAGGGGCTCCCATACAAGAAACGTGTTTTTTTGCCGTTTTTATAGATAATGATACGGAACCATTCGTGCGCGAGTCCGACTCACACTTGGCCGGTTTTTTTTTATTTAGTAATATACGAGTTTGTATAACACCTGCAGTGCAAGGACGTAGGAATCAATTCGATAAATTTGACATTAAAATTCGACAAAACGGGACTATTACCTCTACATAGTCCCGTTTTGTCAAATTTTAATGTAAAATTTATCGAATCGAGTCCTACGTTCTTGCAGCCCTGAGGACGTAAACAAAGTAGCATTCTAATAGCAATGACGCCAGTAGAAAAGTCCAAAATGTATGGGATTGACGTTAGCTATCGATATGTCACGTGTTCTATTGTATTGTATTACGACTGTAGAAATGGAATCGCTTCGAAGCGAATGCCGTTTGGCTAGGCCCTCTGTTTTTATTTCGAGCAGCGCTCTCTAGGTTTTATTAAAATTGCTCAAAGTTTTTTACCAGGCGAGAACACGGCAATAGTCAAATTAATTCATTCATTCGTAAACTACCGCTCTCACTCGCGAAGTTAAGATGGCTGACATTATAACGATATCAAGGAGTAGATGAAGGTGGTTAAGACATACATAACATAACACCCAACAGTCTCATACATAGTCCTGATCCAACACTAGGAATCACTGTGCGCCTCCATCCACCGACTATCTGCGACGTTTATAATGTCTTTAGTCTATCGAGTGGAGGGCCTTCCTCTACCGCGTCTGGTTAGTGGTCGCCATTTGAGAACCTTTATTCCCCAACGGTTATCAGTTCTTCGAGCTATATGACCTGCCCATTGCCACTTCGACTTGCTACTTTTGAGAGCTATGTCGGTGACCATGGTTCTTCTTGAATAACACTTTTTGCTTAGAACACAACTTTCAAAGGTCATTAATCTAAATATCTTCCGTTTTTTCTTCGCCCCGCGGAGCCCAAACCACTAAAATATAATGTAAAACGAGGCGTATTACTGTTTTATTTGCAGCCTCGGGTTCAGCCTTCAGCGAAATCCTGAAATATTGTGGTAATCAAAAATATTGCACACTAGCATTTGGGATCTCCTAGCGGTCCATGGTTGCCTGGTACTTATAAACCCAAGACTAGCTCGTAGAGGTTCGTAGAGCCTCGTAGAGCCTCGTAGAGGCCCACTTCCTTGAGATGAGAGACTTGAACGGCTTGACCTAATTTTATCAAAATAATACCTACTTGACACACTGGCAAAATTGAGGAGACCTTCTTCAGAGACCGTTATTAAAATATGAAGAATAGATAGAAGAACAAGAAAGAAGAAACGACTGACTAAGAATAGACTGTCACGCTATATTCCGATCGGTATGTGGGTGTTTACGCCATATGGGCTAGTCCGATAATTCTTTCGTCACTGTGTTGGTAACTATGTCGGGGTGAAAAATGTACTTATTTGTTTGAAGTCTGTTTAAAATGTTAAGAAAGCAGTTACCTACATGGCTTGTATTTGCTAGGCCTTAATACGGGCGAACCCCCGCTTGTGTTGTTAGACCTTATTAATTAATTGGCGTAATAAAATGTACAATAAACAACGACCACATTATTTGATGGGAAATATTAACATTTTATAATATACCAAAAAGTCAAAAACAAACGAATTGAATCCGCGACCTACCTTAAAAAATAGTTAACTATTTTTTTTCCCACTGTTATAATCAAGTGACTAGTGAAGTAGCAACAATGAAGGCCACGGAGATTCCGGAGGCTACGATTTCTGAGCTCACAATTTTGGCGGCCACGAAAAAACAAAAACACAAATCAATTCAAATCACACTCATACCCAGTCCATCAGCACGTTGGTGAAGAGAACCCAAATATAAAACATTACAAAGAAGTGGTAGTCCCTATTCCCAGCAAAGTAGAGTTTAAAATTATCCAGCCTATTCTAATACCGGTAGCACACCCCGTCCCTATTCAGATACCCGTACCAAAAGCAATCGTTATTCCTATTATAAAAGAGGTATCGATCCCAGTTGAAAAATCTGTACCGTAAGTACCACACTCACTAGAGAGGTTCGTGTGCCGAAAATCAAGAAAGTTCCAACAAAAAACAGCACAAGTAATAAGTTATTTAAAAAAAATGTGAATACTTTCTAAATCCAATGCTTATTTTTTTTAATATCATTTAGGTAATATGTTTATTGTATATCAATGCTATGTTGTCAACATTAATTTTATCAGCCATGGAATCTATTAAAACGCAAAAGAATAAACAGAATGATAAAAATAAATATGTAGCGATTACACTAATAATGAGTATTTTACCATGAGAATTATATAATTAAGTATTCTTATCAACAACAGGTTTAATTTATTCGGATGGCCATGTATTCATAAATTACTTAGATGAAAACAATTAAATTTGTTACAAAAAAAATATAAAATTCAGAGTTGGTCTTTTGGAAAAAGCAAAGTGTAACTAAACAGTGGAGTAAAGTAAACATTTAGAATCTAAAAGTCCACTGCTGGACTAGGTCTCCCCGTAGAAATAGGCGGCGGTGGGGAGGGGAGCTTTACCATAATCACCACGCTTGGTAAGGGGATTGGTGATCGCAGTGTTGGTGTTGAGTACTCAGGTGGATGCTGCCCATCCCGTGGTGTAATCCCTAAGTCGGTTTTTAAGACATTCACGGCAGGAAACGGAGGGGTATATTCTATAATAGGGTATAAGTTCCTTGTCTTTTCGATTTTTTACGAACAAACACACACAGACACACACGCACATACACTTATACTCACATACTAGTATAATATACTTTTGTACTAATGCATAAATTCATTCCATTTAATTTTTCATAAATATTTTTGTTTGGATGTTGAACATTTCAGAGGAAGGCGTTAATATTCGCGATACAGTTTTTCAAACTTCTGCGAATGTTATCGTTTTCTTACTGTTTTTGGTTATCATGTTTTTGTTGCACAATAAATATATATTTGATTTGATTTGATTTGATTTGATTTGATTCTTAGGCCAGACACACTAAGGCTGGGCAAAAACAAAGTAAAAATTATGAATATATTTTTTTTCATTGTCTTTGTATTTTTGGGATATGGTAAATTTCCTTTGGACAATTTCCAATTTTCCTAAGTTTGATTTTAAAAAGGTTAAAAGGTCCTTTGAGTGGTCGCAGGAAGTCAGTGGATGAAGGCGGCTTAAGACCGTTCGTCACAGCATTCTATAGAGGAGTATGTCCAGCAGGGGACTTCTATAGGCTGATAAATTATGTATGTAAAATTATGTGTAAGTATTCTCACAAATAAACAATTGAAGCTTGAATCTTGAATCTTAATGATGATGATGATGAATACTTGTATTGTTTGTGCTTCAATATTGACGTTATGTTTAACCAATCAAATTACAAAAATTTCAAGCCATTGCAATGTCCTATGCTAATATTTGACATCGATTATCGTCTCGCAAGCGTGTCGTTATCGTAAAGATGTTCGTGCTACAGAATGACGTTCACGCTCGACACTTGCGGTCACAATAGGCACAGAATAAACAGTAGTACAAGGTTAAGCACTAGCTAGTCCGCAGAGTCAAAGCTCCAAAAGCCTATGCAACCTATTGGCATGTTTTTTTTATCGCCAAAAGTGAAATAATTTTAGGGGACTATGACAAATGAATAGCAAAAAAATAGGTCTATCAACCGTAACTGAACCAGCAGTGCAAGTACGTAGGACTCGATTCGATAAATTTTACATTAAAATTCGACAAAACGGGACTATTACCTCTACATAGTCCCGTTTTGTCGAATTTTAATGCCTGGGCTGCAAGTACGTAGGACTCGATTCGATAAATTTGACATTAAAATTCGACAAAACGAGACTATTACCTCTACATAATCCCGTTTAGTCGAATTTTAATGCCTGGGCTGCAAGTACGTAGGACTCGATTCGATAAATTTCATATTCAAATTCAACAAAATGGGACTATTACCTCTACATAGTCCCGTTTTGTCGAATTTTAATGTCAAATTTATCGAATCGAGTCCTACGTACGAGGATAAAGAGGGTAGTAGATTGCTATTGTCTTTTTTTTCAGGCCTTGTTTTTCTTATCATCATCATATCACCGGTTACGGTTGATAGACCTAGTTGTTTCTGTTGTTGACTTTTAACATATGCCTCTTGCATTGGCTTTTGCCCAGACAGACTAGCTCCGGCCTTCATAGTCAACAATTCTAAAATTAGCCTAATGGTAATGGCGCTTAAGTGTGCCTTTGATTAAGGATCGCTTCTGCAAGGCCAAGATGTTGCTGTCTCCTCTATGTATATCTCCATTTGCTCTAACTGAGCCTATAGCGGCACACCTGTTCCCACACAGACGGTTAAGCAAATATAATAATTAACACAGTTGTGATGCACCTATAATAATAAAATAAGACACATTTCTATACTTAATTTAAATAATTTTAAAATGAGAGTTGTAAATTTTTGTTGTGTTTTTATTGTGATTTTCCTCGGTGAGTTTTTTAAAGTTTTACTTACCTAACTGCCGATTTAATAAAAAGTCTAAACTACCTCTGCCTACCCTTCTGATAAGAAATGATTTAGGTATTCAGCTTCATTATCATTTTGAATTGTCTTATTGACTTCTGCTAGTCATACATAAAAGCAATATTTTTCTTAATCATAATTATGGTGCTAAGTAGTTGTCAAATTAAGGGGTGATTTTCACCAACAAATAAACAGGCGGTTTAACGGCTGTTTAGTCTAACCAATGCTTTTTGACAGGTGTATTCAAAGATTATCTTCACTTTGACCAATGGTTACGGTAAACGCTTCCGTCCGTGAAATTGGGCCTGAACAACCCAGCACCCGTGTTTAGCGATCTAAACTGCAGAGATCGAAGTCAGAGTTTTAACAAGCAATTGACATGATTGGACGTATTAAGGCGAGGTGTGATTCTAAAATCCAAACATCCAAAAATAAAAAATAAAAGCTTTGCTTAAAGTTGAAAATCGCATGTCATATTTGACGATGAAACTGGTTTGTACTGCAGACTGTATTCATTTTGAGGGGTTTTTGAAGTAATATATTTATACAAATCATAGATAATAAAAATGTGCGGTTAGAACTATAAAATACCAGTTTATACTCTGATTTTTAATCTTAGACAATTTTTGTAAACAAAGAAATGTCACTGTGTATATAAGAGTCATGTATGTGTATCATATGTGTGCCACACACAGTGGCATATCTTGACATTTTTTTGTTTACAAAAATTGTGTTATACACTCGAGAGCAATGAATCCGGGTCACTTAAAGAATCCTAAAAATCTCGGAAACTAAAAATGCTAGGTTAATGCAATAAATTGTATTTAGACAATGTAATACTCCTTAAATGAAGGTATTAAAACTTCTTAGTTATTGTAAAGTTATATCATAAAAAAATCAAATTTGAAAAAGGGTCACTTTCGAAGATGGAACTACGAAATTACAGTATTTGGTTTTGCTTTTGTTTGTAATCTGTCATTTATCATTGTTTGATTTCTGTTTTTTTTCTGCGTAAACGCAGTAATGGAAGCACGAGGAGGCAATACGAAGTATTAAAATTCAAGAAAATCGTAATAAAGTTCAAAAATTTCATGTTTCCTATTTTTGTTTTAAGGAGAGATCAGCAGTTTTTTTCTTTATGTAATTTAAATTTCTTTATGTGTTAATAAAATGTATGGTGACTCATATTTTTTTACCTTCATTTAAGGAGTATTACATTGTCTATTAAATACAATTTATTGCATTAATCTATCATTTTTAGTTTCCGAGATTTTTAACATTATTTAAGTGACCCGAATTCATTGCTCTCGAGATTTGTAAAAAAATTGTGTTTTTGCCGTTCAAAATTAAGAGCATTAGAATGCCAAAGCTTTTTAGGGTGGTAATTTGTGCAATTTTTATTTGCAAAACCAGGCTTTTTTTTTCAAAATTCTATTCGGTTACTATTATTATTAGTATATTGTTCTAGCTACATTATTTTTTGCATCTCATTATTTTAATCTCATCACGTCGCACTGGGCGTTCAAATTACTACTTTTGAGATCAGTCCTCGCCTTAAGTTTAATACGAATTTTTGTATTTAAGGCGTAGATGGATGCCAACTAGAGGTTTTCTCCATGTAACTCTTCTTTGATGACTGAATATAATTGTACAAAAAAAGTATATGTTGCTAAGTAGATATTAAACTATAATTTGAACCATTGAAAAAAATTCTAATCATACTATTACAATAAACAATAAAAGTTAATTTTGGAACAATCATAAACCGACTTCAAGCCTGTGCCTATATTATGTACAAACTTAAATTAAAAAGCATATGTGGTATAATTCATAGATATAAATTATGTCTGATCTCAATTTGAATAAACGCTATCTATCGACAGCTGGCAGCGGGTAAGTATTTAAGTATTACTATAACGCCACCTATCCACTTCTAGCAGTACCATTTAGCGCATGACACTTCTTGTCATGATGCCACAGGTTGGCCACAGGCAATCCAAGAGTGGCATATCTATCTCGGTATAATATATTAGGTTTCATCAATGGGAAACAAAAAACCAAAATATTCAAAAAGTGCTGAATCAATGTCGACCACCTCTGATGTATGACCTACCAAACAAATAAATAATCATCAAAATCAATGCATAATTTTATTGACGGAGTAATCGCGTAAAATACATACAAAAAAAAAAATTCAGTCGAATTGAGAACCTCCTCCTTTTTTTGAAGTCGGTTAAAAAATATTTAAAGCATTTTTTGTGCGAAAATTTGTAACTAGTCCTAAACTGCATTGAATTTTAGTATTTTTCTTACACACAAAATATACTTGTCAAGGTTTTTTTCACAAAGTGTACAATTGGCTTGTCAAATTAATGATTTTTTAGGCTGTAAATCTTTGTTTTTCGTGGTTTTCGCTCACTTTTTGTTGCGCGAGCGCTATTCTGTCACCTTCTAACTTACCTGAACTTTAATGAGTTAGAGAGTGACAACATTTAACGTCTATCACCGCCTTAAATTGGGGCGCTCATCGGTGTATATACAAAATTGGTGTTATACTACACCAAACGTCCGTGTCAATTGTTTGCTAAAGACTCAGCACCCTGATCTTCAATCTTTAGCATAATGTATGTTTGGGTCATGGTCAACGATACGTGGTAATACTGACGCAATTGTGACGCGTGAGACAAAACTCTATCTAGAATTGAATATAAAATATTATTCAAGAAAGACCGTGTCTTATATATAATACTAGCTGACCCGTTCGCAACTTCGTCCGCGTGGAAGAAGATAATTCGGCCGCGCAGTGAAACAAACAAACAAACAAACCCCTAAAACCCCTACAAACCCCTACAACCTCCTTTAACCCTATTTTACAATTTAGTGGTCCCATTTTAAACATGAGGTCCTGAAAATATTTTAATCTCAACAACTACACCGTGAAACTAACTTTTACATACTAAAATCAGGCCAAAACGTATAGAGTACCTACCTATTTTGTTTTTAAGCTTGACGTGTTTTTTGTTTGGAAATTGCGATAGTGAAAAACCTAGGTTACTTTCAGGTAACCTCACAGATGTAAAATACTATAAATGAGGTTTTAAACACAAACAATAATAATAATAATGATAATAGTTTAGGCACTGGTCCCACCGCCGGCGACGAGCGATAAACGAGCAGAACATAGTACGTAGAAAGAGTAGCCAGCGATGAACTATAAATATAATCTCTCTCTTTTATTCACACGAACTTTCTATCTTTTTTTATCAGGAACTACGAGTACCATGGTACGACAACACTTAGACCCGGAACAAATATTTGCAGATCATGCAAACATTTGTCCCGCAGCAGGAATCGAACCCGCAACCTCTTGCGTCTCAGCCAGCTAGTCGCCCGCCACGCCACCGAAGTCGACAAAATCTCGTGACAAAAAAAGACTGTGACATTTGGACAGACGGATAGAAAGTCGGACAGAAAGAAAGGATTCTGTTTTTTGCTATTCGCCTACCGAACGATAAAAATCAAATGATGTCTTTTAATGATAATATTTAAATACTAATAACAGTATATAACATAAATATGTATAACTTGAATAACTATATCATATTTTTATAATTATAAATATTTATTTATACAAAGAATAACAGACGGTCCCTAAGACCTGCAGTGCAAGTACGTATGACTCGATTCGATAAATTTGACATTAAAATTCGACAAAACGGGACTATTACCTCTACATAGTCCCGTTTTGTCGAATTTTAATGTCAAATTTATCGAATCGAGTCATACGTACCTACTTGCAGCATCGACATGCTATGCCATTAACTAGATAAAAACCATTTCTCGGGTCAAAAATATATATCTCTCTGCAGATATTTGTTCAAGGTGTTCTGGGTATTTTTTTATGTATAATAAAAAATATCTATCTATGTAATGTATTGTATTATGTATATCAGTTATCTAGTACCCATAATACAAGCTCTGCTTAGCTTGGGGCTAGATAATGTTGTGTGAAATGTCCAGCTGTTATTTATTTATTATTATTTCAGCAATTCGAAGTTCTGGAGGAAAACAAATTCAAGGATCACGCCAAGTAGACAGTCTTCTAGAAAGCTTGGAATATGAGGAATGGCTTAGTGATGAAGAGCAATGCAAGGAAGCCACCATCTCGCTACTGAATGGAGTGAAGAATCATACGACTTGGGCTACATGGAGTAAGTGTATAATGTAGTACATCAAATTTCCACTATTCTTGAAACGAGATACGGTTTTAGGGTTCCGTACCTCAAAAGGTACCAACAGAACCATTAAAAGATCACACTCGTGTCTATCTGGCTGTCACAGCCTATTTACTACGAAACTATTGAGTAGAGGACGCAGTAGAGAGAGGCTCTCCTTTCAATGGACTAAAGACATTATAAAGATAGCAGGAAGTAGGTGGATGAAGGCGGCTCTAGACTGATGAAGGCTGATTATTATTTTACCTATAGTATGGGACTCCATGCAGCTACCAGTCGCTGTACTCTACGGCTCCCGATTTCATCTTGGTAG